>CM029398.1:17879884-19229884 GCA_017139565.1 Luffa aegyptiaca
TAATTGTGGGTCATTCCACTAAAGACCCACAGTGAACTCTTCTCACTGTAGAACATTTCTTTGTCCAGGATATAAACCTATACCGGTAAGTCAATCCTTCACGAGTGTTCGTAATGACGACTGGGTCAAATTACCGTTTTACCCCTGTGTTACATCTGTCTCCTTTAGTACCAGCGCTCCTCTAATGAACAACCCGTTTATGGTCCAACCATTAAACAAGAAAGACCCTCTCGGGCCAGTGAGAGGGCGGGATCCCTTTATTCAAGTCCCGGAGTCACCACTTAAGGGAACACTCATCTACTTCTCCTAAAAGTGGGAAGGAGTGAATTCCATCTTGTGTTGTCATGTCCCCAGCCCCCCACTCGGTCTCATCCCCAAGAAGGTAGGCCCATTGAGTCGGCGTGCAGGCCACTATCACCCATACTAATCAAAGGACATCCCTCGTGAGAAGGAGTTCATGACACACTCAGGATTAAGACTGAGTTACCTAGGTCATCTTATTGAAACAGTAACCTAACTAGTTAACAGTGTTACATCTAGGGTTTACTATTTCGTGGTCCGGTCTTATGCAAACTCATTGCATAGGACGGTCTCCAACATGGACGCCTTGGATCAATACGTCTGTATCGAATACAAAGCGGGTCGTATCACATAGTGTTACCAGGATAAGGTACCCAGCCTTATCCCTGTACTATAAACCTTTTAGGTTGTTACTTGAACACTGATCCCCGTATGTCCCCACATACTTGTTCAAGTTACATACAAACAACCTTGGATCTTAGTTTATTGGTTTTGGGTCAAATTGTGCAATATTTAACAATAACACTTTATTGTAGAAACTCAATAACACTTTATTGAAGCAAGTATACAATTTGTTTACATTCACTACCTACGAGTTTTAGAGCATAAAACCCAACACATTCCTCAACGTCTGACCTTGATTAAGTCGCAATTTCTTGTACTGGTGCCCTTGATTGAAGCTCAGCCTCTAACTGGACTAGACGATTACTCAATAGGGTAACTTGGTGTTCATGATTTTTCATGGTATTTCGCACATCATGCTGAAAAGATGGAGTGGTATCAGCTATAGTTTTAATGAGATTTTCTAAGGAATTACCTGACTGCTGATCCTCGGGGTGGTAGCTTGATGAATCACCAATGGTTGTACAACTGCTAGAGTCTTTCCTCACCTTAAGTCTATCTGCAAGAGAATGAAACAATTCGATTAGCTTGTCTAACTTGATCTCTAAATTATTTACCTCTTTAGTTAAGGATGTTATCTGGTCATCTTGTTTAATGCTACTCTGGCGTTCACTCTCTGCAAGGTTGATTATGATATCTCTCACTTCCCTTGGTGACTTGTTCATCATAGAGCCTCCACTACCTGCGTCGATCCACAATCTACTATTTGGGAGCATACCATCATAGAATCCTTGGAACAATAGGTGATTTGGGATCTGATGATCAAGGAAGCTTGAGCACCAACGATCAAATCGCTCCCAATACTCGTACAATGCCTCTCCCGATGCCTAGGTGATGTTGTAGATCTTTTTCCTGATCTCTAAAGCTCGTGAAGGTGGAAAATATTTTTCAAGAAAAAGTCTCTTCATCTCCGTCCACCCGGTTATAGAACCACGAGGGAGGAGGAAAAGCCACTCTCTTGCCTTACCCTTAAGGGTCAGAGGAAATGCCCTTAAACTGATGGGATCTTCAACTAATCCTTGAGTGGAACAAGCAAGGTAGAACTATTTTAAGTGCAAATAAGGGTCATCACCTGCATTACGATAAAAAGTAGGAACTAAGTTTATTAAACTAGCCCGAATGTGAAAATTACCTTCAATATATGGATAAACAATACACAAAGGTTGTGAACTGAAGTCAGGGGCCAACAACTCTTTCTTTGTGCGCTCGACCATCATGGTAGAAAATAATTATCGACCGAGGATATGCTACATATGACTGTAGTTCTCTTTCCTCTTCTTGCCTCTCTCCTTAGATTCGGTTTGTACTTGGAAATACAACGATCAACTAAAAATCATACAAGATACAAACTAAAACAAAGAGACAAAACGAAGGCGAAAAATCTAAATTAAAGAAATTAATTGACCGTGCTCCCCGGCAACGGCGCCAAATTGATGGAAGAGATTGTCGAGGTCTCTTATCAAATAAATTTATAATTCTCAACCTCTAAAGCTAACTTGTAGCGGTAGTGGCCGGGGTCGATCACAGGGAGCAGCGTAATTAATTAATTGAATTAGATTTCTCAATTAGTAACCAAAAAAGGGGGGTTTGAAAGATGGATTGATTAGAAACGTAAAATTGCAATAAAATAGCAGAAAAGTAAAGATAAGCTAGCTAATCTCACCTCGAGATCACGCAATATGTTATTCTAACTTGGGTTTGGCAACTCAATCATTGACACTCAAATTTAAAGAATTATTATTGATCACTCAACATTCATTGAGACCAATGATTATGATCTATATTTTTCCAATTTGACAAATACATCAAAGTTAGAATCTAATTAGAATTCATAAACATGAACCTAATCGCATTAAGTGAATTGGATCGTTGAGTAAATTTCCATGAACTGGGAACAACCTAAATTCATACAATTCTAAGCTTAAATTCCTAAATCTATCATGCAATTATATTGATCGAGATGACACTCTTTTCAACACAATCACACAATACATCTATCATCAACCAATTTAGTAAAGAAATTACTTTAAATCAAGGAAATAGTTGTCAAGCTATTCTATCAAAGCAATTGTAATTTGAGAATGAGAATTCAAGACATATCCAATAATAATTCATCCAAAATCATAAACAAGGTCTCAAGAGTATGCCAAACTTACATTAGAAGTCCCCAATTGCAACGATGTAAACTTAGCCAGTCATCGAAACGCTCAAACTAAGCTCCTCGACTCGATTAGCCATCCCAAAATATAATAAAACTCACTTAAATTACAAAGGAATTCAGAATATTACACGGAAGAAGAAGGGGAAAACGGGTCTAAGGGGAAAAAGTCAACAAAAACGCATAAATCTGAAAAATACACTATATACCCAGTCGTAGCGTCGGGATGCTGTGTAACCCCTCCAGAATAGGAAAACGCTCTCGGGTTGCCCTAGCGTCTCGACGCTCCTGCTTCGCACGCGAATTCTAGAATCCTTTCCTTAATTGAACAGCGTCCCGACGCTACATGGAAGGGTCTCGATGCTGATGCTGTTCCAGGGGCATAAAAGTCATTTTACGCTCCGGTTTCGCTCGTTTAAGCTTTGAATCGCTTCCAAAGTTTCGGTGAGGACCTATAGTGTAACGCCCCAAGGATTTATAATAACTATCCTAGCGACATTACTAACTCTTAAACCAAAGCTAACCGTGTGCACCGAAATTTCGGCAGCATAACGGCGTACATAGGACTAACCCGATTTTTTTTTTTCCTTAACCTGTTAAGCATAAAACACTTCTATATAGCTTAATCATCTGCACCGCCAAACTACAACGCAACAAACCCCTCAGAACAAACGGCGAGTCAGGTCTCGCAAAACGCACTACTAACCAGAACACAACTCTTATTAAAGCTTATCACACTTTCACTCGAAACAATTTATTAATCAATTGAATGAATAAATAGAATTCCTTAAACAAGACTAGTCCCAGAGATTAACGAAGAGAATCAGAACTAACCAAACCCAAAATAGCGACAAACACAACTGCCCTAACTAAAACCAAAGAAAAATAAAAGGGACAAGAACAAGCTACAAGCTATGGTTCCTCCTCATAAGCCTCATCCGCATCACCATGGTCCATGCAGTCGCCATAACCTGCAAAATCTGGTAGTTGGGGGAAGAGAGAGGGGAGGGGGTCAGTACACTAAGGTACTGGTAAGCAGCCCCTACATGAGAAGCCACCAAATAGCAAACAAGCAAACAACACACTATTCATGCGCAACAACATCATGCTTTTAAAAGTGGTAATCACAACATCATGCTCAAAAGCTAGTAAAACGAGTGACTACCCAAGCCATAACCCATGCATCTTTCTACATGCAACTTGCTAACCACTCAAGCTCCACGAGCTCACTCAACGCTCATATTTAGCCCTCACATGGCTCTCCAAGACTGATCCTTCGAGTCGCACTGTCCCCTGACCATTTGTACCCAGGGCCACAATGCTCTCCACGGAGCTCGACGTTCGACCCTTGACAATTTGTACCCAAGGCCTCGAACTGTGCATCGCCCCTTGACCATTTGTACCCAAGGCGCACCGATGACTTAGCAAAGTATTGGCCCTTCCCCAAGCGCCCAACACTTGCTTTCTAGACTCATCACACCGACCCTTGACCATTTATACCCAAGGCCTCGATGCTCCTTTTAAAACCAATGGTGACGTGCCACCCCTCGACCATTTGTACCCGAGGTGCACTGACACTCACCCAACTTTCCTTTCTTTCACACTTTAGGTCCCTGACCTCTATCTCACATCTATCCATAATGCATTTGCCCTGCAACATGCTTCTAGACTCATGCACCATGCCCACTAAGCATTAAACATGTGACCACATCTCTCAACTCATGCTTGACTCACGAATGCAAAACAAACCAACATGCTTTACATCCAATCAAGTGCAACAACAATTCATGCTTTTCCACGATTTCATATACATACATATATATATATATACAAGAAACAGGAACAAGAGAATAATTATAAATCCAGAAAACACTCATCATGCGTCACACGGTCAAACAGACTACATCAAGTAATAACTACTTACAATAAGCGCTCCTAAGCAACCTAACAACCAACAGGACGATCCGGAAGAGCCTAAGGAGCTCAAACTACAAGCAATGATTACCAAGGGTTAGGAAATAGATTTAAACACCTAATAGACTTGAGAAAAAGGAACTAGAGGTGTTGGAATTTACCGTTCAGCGTCCAAATGACCTCGAACACGTGCTGTCCAGCAACCTAAGTGATTCGAAACCACTTGACTAGAGTCCTTTGACAATGGGTGTTCGAGTTTAAGGCTCGACGGGCGATGGGTCACAAAACAAAGATGATTTCGAACCCAAGACGGCTCCGTGCAGCGCTGGACAAACAAGAATTCAACCACGAAACTTAGTTTAAACACCGAACGAGAGTGGGTAAACTAAATTTGAGTTCCACAAAGTATGGGCAACATTGAAAACTTACCAAGAGAGCCCGAACACGCCAGAACAGAACTTAAACCAGCCCAATCACGTCCAAAACGCCTGAACCACAAAGATTCAGCCTATTATTCTCTAATCTGGCCGAACACAAGAGAAAGGGTGATCGATTAAAGGTTGCAGCGATTGAAATTGAGCGGTTACAAGAGGGAAAAAGGAAGCTTTCGCCACGAGTTGGAGAAACAACGCCCGAAATCGCGGGTGCTGCAAAGGAGAGGAACCGACGCCAGAGGAGGAGCTCCGATGAAGACCCACGGCCGCGACGCCTACCCACACGCGCGCGAATGAAGAAAAAAGAGAGACGAAGGCTTCGCGAGCCTTGCTGCCGGCGGACGAACACGCGAGAGGGAGGGAGAGAACGACGAAGATGAAGCCCTCGGGTGCTGGCGGCGCAAGAAGAAAACGAGAAGGGGAGGTTTCGTGCGGCTGCTGCTCACGAAAAAGAGGAGGAAAAAGAGATTGATTCTCTAGGGCTTTCTGGCTTCCTCTTTTCTTAAATTAAAAATAATAACCTAAGCCTTACATTTAAAGACTCAATTAGGGCCCTTCAAGCCCAAATCAAATCTTAATAAACCTATAAGGACCTAAGCACATTTTAAATTCAATTCCCGAAGGAAAAAAGAATTTCTTGGCTTAACTAAAATTAACCCACTCCAAACAACCACCAAAAATAAATAACTTTAAGCAGCCAAACAGGAAGTAAACTCCGAATTAAATCACAATTTAACAGAGTTATTCGTACCTGAAAACGCGGGGCGTTACATATAGACATATTATACTCATTTTAAAGCATTTTTCGCAAGAAATTCAACTAGGACAAGAAAATTGGGAGATTCTAAGTGTATAATAAATTGTACTTATTTAAGTACGTTTTGAAGACCAATAAATCATATACGAGTCTTGGATCATGTTCTTATTGGCTAGGCAGTTTTCCAAGTCATTTTTATTACCAACATTTCGAGAATGAATTAGATATAATATGTTGGGGACTTTTCGGATTTTAAGACCGTTTTCAAATTGTTCACCACAACTTTAGTGTTTAAGTTTGTTTTCTTAGTCGTATGTATTTGTACCAATAGGTAATTTGGCGTGTAGACGATGCCTAATGGGTGATCAGCTACTCCTCCTATGAATTGAGACTTATCTCAGCAAATTCTTAATATCAGAACATCTCAATGCCTAAATATTACATTAGCTACCGTTTGTTTGGTCAAGATCTCAATCCTGTAAGTGTGACCCTCCCACTTTCAGATCTCAGAGAGAGATGCACCAATAGGCTACCGATAGGAAAGACAACTGTTGGTGATTACCCTAAGTGACCCTATCCATTCTTGGAGTTCGCGATGTTCCGAAACCTATGATCAAGCCCTCCAAATGGGATGGTCGCACTAAGACGACACGCAGGCAGATCATAAGAATCTCACGGTGCAACCCATGGGTGGAGAGCGCAGGATACATTGACACACATCCTTCTCCCACCTACTATGAAAACTTTCCCCATTCACCTTGGTATTGACCCATGCAAACACTTTCCAAATGGGAGGCCGCTTCCATGGCGACACAAATGCGAGCATGGATCTCACGGTGTGAACAAAGGGGGACATGAGAGTAAAAACTTTGATATGAGCATCTTGTTTTTATACTTTTCCTCCCACTGAAGTGTCTTATATATATTAGGGTGATTTTACTTAGGTAAATTCCGGCTAAACAAATCTATCTAAGTCTATGCCTTATATAACCTTTTAAAATAAGGTCTTTATTCTAATGTCTAGGCGAATTAAACCCTTTTAATTTTCTAGCGACATTGCATGCTAATAAGACCATGGTTAATTCAACTCAGGTACCGTATTACCGGGAGAGTTCCCTTATAACCAAAGCTTTATATCCTACTTAATATATCTTAACTCTATTAAAACACTAAGTAGGCCATTTTTCTAATCCTATTAGAATGGTGATCTTAGGTCTAATTGATTTTAAACGTTTTAAAATTAATTCGTGTTACCTGAGATCCTATGTTAGCATGCAACTCTTTGTTATAGGTTGACGGTTTCTATTCATTAACCTTATAACTATTATAACTTTTTAATGAATTAATCCTATAACATGCTTCTAATGGTGATGAAAGCATATAATAATTAAAAATCAAGGTATACAAAACAAGTCATCATTCACAAAGCATAATCGTTTTGACACAACCTACGTCTAGGTGATTTTCAACTGCATAACTATTACGCTATGATGTCTAGCTAGGTGATAAAACCTCACATCGCTCACACATGCTCATAAAACCGAGTTAACCTAACTCATGTACTGGTTCGATGCCCAGGTAGGAGGTGTTCCGTAAACCGTCAGCTTAAATACCTCCAACCTTAGACAACATCTTGCCGGGTGAGTTCTCTTGTAACCTTAGCTTTACAAGATATCAACCTATTCTATGCGAATCATTCGAAATTGGATTCCATTAACCCTAAGTGAGCATTTATCTTTGTTATAGGTCTTAACGTCTGTCTCGTTTTTATAACAATTTATAATATAGACAACCTATAACATTCATCTATGCTAAGGAGGTTTCATGCTGCATGCTCGTTTGTTTTCGTTTATTAATATAACACTTGTATTTAAATATTCATAAACGAAACATAAAAAAATCCAACATGCATCTATTATCAAACTTAACATGCATTCCTTTTATTATAACCCTTATAATTAATTACTAATGCATGTATAAGCTTTCCTATGGTGGGATTTTAAATCTATCTGACATACATTATGCATATTAAATTCTAATTTAATTATAACATACATTCCTAATGCATAAATAATTAAACACACTAAAGTGGATCGGTTTTGGCATCCAAACAATCAAACTAAGCTAAATTATTACATTAATAATTAAATAAACACACGTAATCTGCCTTGGACAACTCCCAAACACCTCGAACCAGCTTGATCCATCAATAAAGTGCTTGAACTGGACCAGTGGGCTTGAAAAATTACTGAACCGAACTTGAACCAAGTAAACCGACCAGGAAAACGATGGACCGGACCGGAATTTTGAAGCATGTTATATGGCTAATTCATTAGAAGTTATAATAGTTATAAAAGTTAATGAATAGAAACCGTCATAACCTATAACAAAGAGTTGCATGCTAACATAAGATTTTAGGAAATGAGTTAAATTTAAAACGATTTAAAATATAATAGACCTAAGATAACAATTCTATTAGGATTAGAAAAAATGTCATACTTAACATTTTAATAGATTTAAAATATGATCAAGTAGGATATAAGACTTTGGTTATAAGGGAACTCTCCCGACGCCTGGACTGGCACCTGAGTTGAATTAACCATGGTCTTATTAGCATGCAATGCCACTAGTTAAATGAAAGTGTTTAATTCACCTAGACATTAGAGTAAATACCTTTATAAGAGTTATAAAAGGCGTAGACTTAGATAGATTCATTTAGCAGAAATTTACCTAAGTAATAATAGACCCTAAAACTTTAGGCCACTTTAGTGGGAGAAAAAGTATAAAGACAATATAAAAATATAAAGTTTTTACTCTCACGTCCCCTTGTGTTCCCACTGTGAGATCCATGCTTGGCATCAAGGCGTCCTGGGAGCGTCCCCCTATGGATGGTGTTTACATGAGTCAATACCAACGTGAATGTGGAAAGTGTTCACAGTAAGTGGGTGAAAGAAACGTGTCAACGTATCCTATGGTCTCTTCCATTAGGTTGCACCGTGAGATTTCCATGCATTCCTTGCCAGTCGCCCTAGGAGCGATCACCCTACGGAGGGCTTGCGCATGGGATTTGGAACAACGCAAACTCCAGTAATGGATAGGGTTTCTTAGGGCCATTCCTAACATTAGCTCTACCCTACGGTGGCATTGTTAGGGTCGTCCTCCGGGATCTGTGATAGGACCAATTTGGCTCGATATATTTGTTCTTAATCTTGCTAGTTTTACGATAATTATTCTGCTTAATTGTATTATTTTGTAGATGTTTGGTGATTAGAGTTTCTTGGGAGCAACTTTGAAGTCCACAGGATGTCGAGGTGGTGAAAAGACCAAAGCGGAGCATTCGAGACTCGAAAACAACATTCAAAAGGATTAAGAATTGAAGCAACCAAACTAGAAAGACTTGAGAGGTGGCGTCGAGACACCACCTCACGACATCTCGACGTTATGAACTTGATGGACTAGCTAATTCACCGTCATCATCGAGACACCACCCACGACGTATTGACACCCAAACGATTATTTAAGTAGCAGTTTTTCCGATCATGTCATCTTCTTATGTCGTTTTCCCCTTCTTCTCTCGGTTCTCTCTCCGATTTCTTCCTTCTCTCTCTGTATTTTATAGTTTTAGGTTAGTTTCTCGAGCCTTGGGATTAGATTAGGCTTGTCTATGGCCGTATAAGCATCGTTCGCTATAGTTGGAACCTCGAGATTGTAAGTACATTTGAGTCTTATGAGATGCATTGAGCTTACTGTTTTGAATGCCTATTCTTGTTGAGTGTTACTGTGCTTAAAGCATGTTTTGATTGTTGTTTGTGACTTTACATTCCCGCTTTTATAATTAGCATGCATAATAGGTTAGATTGACGCCCTAACTCGCAGCTCGTATGTTAATAATCCGCTAAAGAATTGATTTCAGAGTAGCTAATGGATAGTTGATTCATAGTTAGCACATAGACCGATTCGTGGGCACGGGTCCCAAGAGCAGTTCTCTCACTTTGTTGCTTTGCATGATAGGTCTATGGTATAAATCGATATTCGTAATTAAATTATATTTATTCTAATTAATTATGGGTATTCTAGCTTAAATCAACAATTAGTTAATTTGTTAATCATGGCCAGATTAATTAATTAATCAATTGCATGTTAGTTCAACAGGTTTGTTGGGGTAGCACTCTAGGGGTATCTTGATCTTAATGCAGTTACTTAATTGATTAATCTCGACGGGTTAGTATGGGTTAATTAGTTAGTAACCCGTACTAACCCGTAGAGATTAATTTATTTAGGATACCAATTAGGCAGCATGCATTTAATTCATTATCTGTTGATCGATGAGTAAAAACAAATGTAATGAACCCGAGTGTTCCCAGCTACAGTGATCGACAAGGTGAGATTAACCAACCTCCTGATGACCGCAAAGTGCATGGACCGCAAGTAATATAAAACGGTACAGTAATACCCAGTATCGAATTACACAGGGAGGATAATGGTCAGACAAGTTAATGATACGAGCACTAAAATTACTGAGACAAAATATTATTTAGGGATCCTAATATGATGATAAAGCAATAAAAAATTAAAGCAATCAAAGAACTAACGTGATCAATCAAATGCAAGAAGTGGAGAAAGAATCTATTGTGAGGCGGGGTCTTGAAAGTCGGATTAAAACTAATTAATTATCCTAATCATCCTATCTTATGCCCGACTAATTATAAACCTAGAATCTCTGTTTAGCTCATAGGTTCTACTTTCGGTCTCCCCTAATTATAATTAACTCATATTAATAACCCAAGTGTCCTTAGTGCTATTAAATTTGTTAATTAATTAGTCTTGATTCATTTTCGATCTCTAAGCATAACCAACTACTCTCGTTGTCACTACGAGCAGTTAAGCCTAGTTGAGTGGATTATGGTCTATCCTAATTTCTCTCCGTCGAGTTTCCGTTAGGAATCTAATGATTATACAATTGGCCAGATTATATAAAGCATTAAGACCATCCACACAAATAATCAGTATATGGACACAAGATAGGCAATTAAGATATTAATCAGCTGTAATCTTCATTTCAAGACCCACAAATGGGATTTAGCTATACATAATGGTCAAAACTTCCCAAGAGTACATAATGATAAGCATAAAAGAGCAAAATAAAGAGATAGAAGAATGAACCGTAGAGAATCCCTCACTTGCGCTTTGGATCCTCTCTGTTATAAGATCCCGAGCCCTCCAAAATTTATCGATACAAGATTGCACACTTTCCTCACAACGCGACCCTCAAAGAGGCTCTAAGAGCCTTTAGAAAAAGTAAAGAAAGGAATTGGAATGGTGATTGATGATGAAATGAGGGAGTGAGGCACGCCTTTTATAGGCCTAAAAATGGGGCAGCGGCACAACGCTGACATCACCGTGTCGCAACGTTGTGACGTCACTCTTTCTTGGGCGAAGAGAATAGGACAGCGTCGAGACGTTAGGGGACCGCTACACGACGCTGTGCTAGTTCCAGAAACATATAGGCGTGGATTTGAGCAGAATTTCGAACCTCCTTCATTTCTTTTGGCCCAAATACTTTATATGATGGATCTTCGACTCTTTGTCTTGACCCAACTTGATAGTTAAGGCTTGAAATTCATGAAATTGGGCTCTTTTTCTCCAATTATCCATAAAATTATCCTAGGGACAAAATTATAAAAATGAATATTTATATATGATAAAAGCACAATAAAAGCATACAAAAGCTAGTAAATTTAAGGATAAAATAGCAACATTTATGCTTGCTATCACCTCCCATTTACTTTCATGTCATTTAATTTCTTGCCATTTACTTTTTTGCAATTTTACTTCTCCCTGCAATTTAATCCTTCTCTCTTCAACCCCCCTTCTGTTACCAAGCACAAAAAAGGTTAGAAGTAGGCCAGTTGTTTCGTGTGATCGACCCCGACCACTACTATTGCAAGTACTTTAGTGATAAGTGATTATAAATTCTATTTGATACGACCCTCGACAAGTCGCTCTGTCAAACTGGCGTCGTTGTCGGGGAACACGATGCTTAATTTCTAATTCATTTTGTGTTTTTCACCTTTTTCTTATCTCTTGTGTATTAGTTTGTTTCTTGCAGATCTAGTGACAAATCTTTACAAGAGAAAACACCTCCCTACCCAGAAGCAAGGAAAAGCAATTGAGCGTCATGGATATCTGCCAGATTCTTGACCCGCTGTCCGCTGAGATAGAAAGGGTCGAGCGTGTAGTGCAAATCTACTTTTCAACTCCTAAATATCCACCACCTCCCTGCATTATAAATAAGGAAGAAGGTAATTTTGTCTCCCTGTCGGAATTTATTTTCTTAGTTTTTTCCTTTTTTTATGAACCAAGAGCAGATGCCTACTTTCATGTATTTGTGTTCTTCTCGAGCTATTCCAAAAGGAAACCCCCAGAGATGTCTGACGATCAATTCATGTTGAGGGTGTTTCCATGTTCAATGCAAGGAGAAGGTAGGAAGTGGATTTTCTCGTTGCATTCAAGATCAATATCTTCTTTAAACGAGATGAGAAGTATTTTCCTAAAGAATTACCACCCTACTGCGCTGTTGATAGAGGTCACCAAAAGAATTGTCAACGCCACACAAGCGCCTAAGGAGTTGTTCCATGAGTTCGTGAACCACTTCAATCTATACTGCATGGAACATCATACCCCACTTTTAGAGGAATCCCTGATAGAAAGCTTCTACAAAGGGTTGACGCCTAACGATAGAAGAATGCTTGACTCAGCTAATGGTGGTGACATGCTTGCTACAACACCCGGTGAGGCGTGGAAGATCATTTCAAAACAGGCATAAATCACTAGATTCCGTGCCAACTCCCTTGATGAGTTAGAGAGCAAAATTCCAGAACAGCACTTGGAAGGTAAGTTAGAAGAAAATCCCATCAAGGTCAGGGAGCCTGAACTCAACTCTTCCTTTAATTCTAGGTCTGATTCATGTTGTACTTCTTGCATGTTAGGAGAGTTAGAAATTAGGAATGCTGAGCATAATTCTGATTATTCCATGCCTAATTCTTTTGTTCCTGAAATCATTAGATCTAAAAGCATGATTTAGGCTTAGTGTTCCAAGTGGCTGACCAAGCTAAGCCTAGGGTGCTTAGAATTAGCATAATTTGGACGGATGAGGATATTCTGTTTAAAATTTCTTATGTTGTGCACTCTGTGTGCAAGTTGAGTCTTTCTGCACAGGAGCTTATAAAGAAAAAGAAGAAAGATCCTATGGGGATCAAAGAAGTGGATGTCGACTGAAGACTGAAAATCTCGTCGAGCAATCAACTTGAAAAATTTCCACTTCTGGGAGGCAACCAAGCTTTAAAAATAATTTCCATCCCTTCTCTTTATTTTTAGTTGTTTGCTTCTTGTTAGTTTTTATTTATGTTTGTTTGCTTTCTTGTTTTTAGAAATCTATGACCTACTTCTGTGGAAAAGCTATCTTTCGAGTCATGGTGAAACATTCCCTTCCAACCATTGAGCTTAAAATCAGGGGAGGTTTTATGTTCCCTTACTTTTTGTCCATTGGATTTTTCTTATTTAGATACATTGGGGACAATGTATGATTTTAGGTTGGGGGTGGAGTTAGCCTTGCATGCCTGTTTCGGTTGAGTCTTGAAGCACCTGAGCGTCAGACTATTTTATCATGCATGCATTGTTTTACTGTTCTATGTTTTCTGGATTGAGGCCATGCATCTGAGCATTTGACCTATTTTTAAGCAAACTTTAAAATTTGAGTGTTTATGTGTGGATGACACTGTTACTTTTCTTAGAGTATGAAAATCGATGATGTGTCATCATGCCAACTTTATTACTTTTATTGAATTGTAAGCATGTTGCCCATAAATTGAGCATTTTTTAAACTTTTCTCGTACTTTTCTTGCAAGAGTAAACCTTAGCATGCCTAGGATTAGTTTGAAGGCTTAGGAGCGAATTATAGAATCCATGTGCTTGTTGTCACCTCGATAGGTGTATGGATGAGGTAGAGAGTCAAATGCCTACAAATTAATCTTGATAGGTGTATATATTTTTTATTAATCTTGCTAGTTATTCTAAACCTCTGAAGTATCATTGCAGAGTTAATGTTTTATTTCCAGCAATAATGTCGAAATCTATATGTGCTTTGTCGAATGCCAAATTAAACGGTTTAGTACATACGACTAAGAAAAACATAGACACTGAACTCATGGCAAATAATTTAGGCATGGTTTTTAACTATGGAACGTCCTCAGGCTAACTGCTTAGCCAAGAGGAACATAATCCACGACCTTAAATCTGATTTATTAGTCTTGGAATCGTGTTTAGTGGAAAACGATAGTTCAGTCTAGATACTCAATTCAGGTGTCACTAATCACATATGTTCTTCATTTCAATGAATGAGTTGCTAGACACGGTTACAAGCTGGTGAGATGACCCTTAAAGTCTGAACAGGATAAGTCATTTCGGCTACTACAGTGGGAGACATAAAATTATTCTTCTCAAAGGAACGTTACATGATATTTAGATAATGTGTACATAGTTCCAAGAAATAAAAGAAATTTGATTTCTCTAACTTGCTTAATTGAACAAGGTTATTCGATATCCTTTTTTGTTATGAAGCGTTCATAACTAAAAGAGGTATTGATGTTTGCTCTGTGAACATGGAGAATAATTTGTATGTTTAAAAACCAATTGAGTCTAAATCTATTTTAAATCAGGAGATGTTTAAAACCGCTGAGACTCAATCTAAAAGGTGGAAAGTGTTGGGTTTTATGTCCTAAAACTCGTAGATAGTAAATGTACTTTTGACCGAAGATTAATAAAATGATGTATTATTCATTTCTATGTTTGTATTATGCAATCTTCTATTATTAACCGTAATCCAATAAACTAGACATCCTGAGCTAATAGAATGAGGCTTGAACTAGTATGTAGAGACATACGGGGATCAATGTTCTAAAGGGTCTATAGTATAGGGATAAGGCTGGGTACCTTATCTTGGTGACACTATGGATACGACCCGCTTTGTATTTTGATACAAACGTATTGATTCAACGAGTTCACGTAGTTGACATGCGAGTGGGGGTATCCTATGCAATGAGTTTGCATAAGACCAGACTGCGAAATAGTTAACCACTAATTGTAACACTGTTAGTTAGCTCGGTTTCTATTTCACTAGGATGACCTAGGCAACTTAGTCTCAATCCTGAGTGGATTATGGACTCATGTCCGTGAGGGATTGTCCTTTGATTGTTATGGGTGAGAGTGGCCTGCATGCCGACTCAATAAGCCTACAATTTTGGGGACAAGACCGAGTGGGGAGCTGGGAACATAATCACACAATATGGAATTCACTCCTTCCCGACTCTAGGGTAAGTAGAGGTGTGTTCCCTTAAGTGGTGTCTCCGAGTCTTGGACAATGGGCCCTACCCTCTCTATGGCACGTGAGGGACTTCAGTTTGTTGCCTAGACCTCAAACAGGTTGTTCATTAGAGGAGCACTGGTAATTAAGGATAAAGAGGTAGCCCAGGGGTAAAACGATAATTTGACCTAGTTGGGGTACGAACACACGTGAAGGGCTGACTTGCTGTTGATGGTCGATATCCGTGGACACATAAATATATCTGCAGTGTGAAGAGTTGAGTTGTGGTTCTATAGTGGAGTGAACCACAGTTAACGAACATTGACTAACTTGGTTAATGAGTTTAGCCAATTAATCTCATATCGTTGGAGCTTCCTATCTGTAGGTCCATTAGGTCCCACCGGTAGCTCATTTAGGGCGTTGAGGTAAATTTCTAAGGGAGATTTGTATATTCGAAGGTGTTCGAATATTAAGTTTAAAATATGAATTGAATTCATATTAAAACTATAAGTTATAATTAATGTATATTGGATGCACATTAATAGGAAAGTCTAGATGAGAGAAATATAATTAAATATTTGATACTTAATTACAGTATTAATTAATTGGTGAGTTAATTAATTGTTATTTTTAATTTAATTTGATTAAATTTGATTTAATTGAATTACATTAAACCCATATGTTATGTTTTATATAAATATAAATTAAATTAATTGTTAATTTAATTGATTTAATAATTATTATTTTTATTTAATTTAATTAATAATTTTTAATCTTATCAGTTTTAACTGATAAGATTTGCTAAAACCCAGTAACCTATTCTTCCTCCACGTTAGGTGAGGGTTTTGAGGGAAGTTACTAATAACCTATTATTCAATCGATCCCTCAGACTACGGTTACCCTCTCTCACGCAATTTCTCTCTCACTCTTTAGTCCCTCTGTGTTTTCTTCCTCTAAGAAACACAAACCAAAATTCTCCAAAAAACCTTAGAGATTTTTGCTCCCACAAGCTACCAACACACAATCCTTCGCAAGGATACCAGTGTGAACAAGTGGTGGTGTTCGTTATCAAATTACAGCAAAAAGACTCCTTGAAGGTTCCTGGAATTTTGGATCAACGGGTAGAATTTGGTGAAACTCGATCAAGAAAACTCCTTGTAGTAAGTATCTCTTTTCTTGATCGATAGGATATTTGAACGTAGATTAGATCTATGTGTTTATATGAATTTAAAGCATGTTTTTGTAACCTTTGCAGTAGGTTTAATGTGATTATATTCTGTTGTGATTTATTTGCAAACCGTATGGGTTTTTCGAATTGAAATAAAAAAATACAATATGGTTTTCTGTAACTCTTATTTTGCGTAGGGCTTTAATCCCTGTAGAAAGTTTCTCAAAATACCTATCTTTGGCACTTGAGGTTAGGCCATATTAATCTCAATAGGATTGGGAGATTGGTTAAAAATGGACTTCTAAACAAGTTAGAAGATAACCCCTTACCTCCCTGTGAGTCATGCCTTCAGGGCAAGATGATTAAACAACCTTTTACCGGAAAAGGTTATCGTGCCAAATAGCCCCTAGAGCTAATACATTCGGACCTCTGTGAACCGATGAACGTTAGAGCTCGAGGAAGGTACGAATATTTCATCAGTTTCATTGATGATTATTCAAGGTTGGCTATCTCTACCTAATGCATCATAAGTCCGACACCCCTGAAAAGTTCAAGGAGTACAAGGCCGAGGTTGACAACCTATTGGGTAAGACAATAAAAACACTTCGATCCGATCGAGGTGGTGAGTATATGATAGCGCACATAGCGAGCTATATTTCCCGATGAATTATAGTTAGTTTTTTAGTATTCTTGGGCCGAATTATGCAGTTTAGTGTTTATTTTGTAGGAAATTGATTAATGAAGCGAAATTGAAGAAATTGATGTTAATCGGGCGTTCGGGACCTAAAAAGAGGCAAGGGATCGAAAAGAAATCAATTTGAAGGCTTATCATTAGTGGAAGACCCGAGCGCTCGCATCTCGACGCTAGAAAATTTACTTATTTGATTAGAGCAGCATAGGCGATAGCGTCTCGACACTGCCACATAGCGTCTCAACGCTGTCGACAACTCTCCTATATATACAATGCAATTTTGGCCGGCCAAGGGGAGTCCATTTGATGCAATTTTAGCCCTAAATTCGACTAGAGACCTCCTGTGGCAGCTGAAGCAAGGTGGAGGAGAGGAATTCTAGACTTAGCTCGTGGAGATCATGACGGGGACGTGCGGTTTCGGCGACAATAGTGTTTTATCTATTTTCTTCCCTTTCTTTAGTTGTTTTTAATGATTTTTTCAGACTTAGCTTACATTGTAATGCCTTGTATGAGTAGCTAGGTTTGTTCTCTTAGGGATTGATGTAGCCCTGTGGGCGTTGTTCAATTATTTGATGGATGTTTATTGTTTTTAACTCATTTATGCAATTTATGCCTTAAATGCTTTTAATTCACTAACCATGAGTTAATTTGTGCTATCTCTAATTATTGCTCAGGAGAGGGGACTTAGTTTAGATAAATAAATTGCATAACTATAATAATCCTAGGATCGGAAGATTTAGGATAGTTGTAGAAATATCTAATAGGATTCAATGAAAACCATGAATGTAAATGAATCTAGATAGGGATATCAGGTTAATCATATGTGTGAGAATTATTTATGCTCGTGAGAGATAAATATGAGAATAGAATATCCTAGATTTATGAGTCATTACATGTCATTGATAAGGGTAAAAAATATACATATTTTACCCTTATATTTAGCTCATTTCCTTGTAAGTTGTATGTTTAGGTCAATTTTACTGTTCTCCAGCTCAAAATATGTTAAAGTTGATAAGTTAAAGTGTTGAGATTCACTTTTGTAAAATTATGCTCATTTGTGCTTTAAAAGACTCAATTTTAAGGGAATTTGACTAAGTTTGTTGTTGTGCAGGAAAATAGAGGAAATGTTGGGATTTACCCAGAAATGTGACCGCATTTCGGGGAAGGCAAAATGAAATGCGACCGCATTTCTTGAAAAATGAAGGCGGTTCCGAGTCGTCCGCGGGTCGTTTTAAACGAGACTTCTTTGCACCTAACCGGCTGTTTTGACCCCGAAACCGACTGGGTACCTACCAACACCTATTTCGCATCTCCTCAACCAATTCAAACACTATATAAGCTCGAGATTCGAAGTCAAATCCAAGCAGAACTCATTTGGAAAAGAAGGCGGTGACAGAACCCTAGTTGATGCCTATGAGTAGGGATGCCCGAGGTCCTTCTTAGATGACTAAATTCTAACCTTAGTTAGACGTCAAACCTTAGGGTTTGTAGGTGTTTTCACCCATTCGTAGTTGTAAAAGCGAGAGAGTGGAGTGTCAAAGCGAACTCTAGAAGGATTGGATAAAATAGAAAAACTCATAGTATTTTAGCTACTGTTTTTATTTCCAGCTCTTGTTACCTTTCATTTATTTGTATTCTTTACATCATATTTTCAATGAAAAGGTATTCATTTGCACTTCATCTCACCATGAGTAGCTAAATTCCGTTGAGGGGTTCAATATGGTTAATTCCCTTATGGTTCCATAGCTTGAAAGTGTTTTGTTTTCTTAAGTTTTGTTCGATGCATATCATTCTTTATTGAATATCATTCTGATCTTGCTAAGTTTAAATTTATCACTTAGACTTTGCATGTTGTGTGAGTTTGATCTCGAAAAGGACAGACGATATCAATTCTCATAAAGGTGATATAGGAGAAAAAGCTCGAAAGAGATTGTTCGGTGGTATAGGGCAAGCTGCCTAAGGCACCCTATATCAACTATAGGGTTATAGATTTCATTCGTGAATTATCTATGTCGGAGTCGAGTCACATAAATGTGCATAACGGTACTCGCTTAGCCTCCTAACGGTTCTTGGGAGCAAGGCCAAATAGAAGTTAAATCTGACCCAATGCATTGAATAGGCTTAAGTTGAATAATCCATGATTAAGGTTATTGCCTTTGGGATGAATCCATATTGAATACCTCGTTTTGTTTATTGTTGTTATTCTTTATCTATTTACTTTCGTTATTTATTTTTCTAAAAACCAATCATCAATCATTTCTTTTCTTACCTATTTCTAAGCAATTGTTTGAGCAGTTTCTTATTCAAATTTGAATTTCCAATTTAGTCCTCGTGGGATCGATACCCTTGGAATACTTCTAAGGTTTTCATTACTACGTGCGATAGTGTATACTTGCACTAAGGTTGGCTGAATTTATCTTTATTCTCATTTATAATCTTATCTCACATCCATCATTCAGCCTCTGCCGCACCAAGTTTTTGGCGTCGTTGCCGGGGACCAAAAGTGAAACTAGTTTTGTTTATTTGAAATTGTGATTAGATTGCGACGACATTTTTGTCTCAAAGGGAATTTGGGTTTAATTTGCAATTGTTTTTCTCTTGCAGGTTGAGTTAGTGCATGAACAAGGGGTGTCCACTCTTTGACATTGATCCTATGATAGAAAAAAACCTTTCGTCGCCGTAGGAAGGAGCATAGACGAAAGATAAGGGAACAACAAGAGTTGAGCGCACAGGAACCTCTAGAAGAAGCTTCTTACATACAAGAGTTTCCAATGGAACCTCCTGGAGTCGATCCTCAAGTTGACCCACAAAATCGTGGAAGGGAGCAAAATGGTGGGAGAATTCCTCGAGTTCCACTGGTGCCACAACAAGAAAATCCAATTTATATTGTTGAAGATCGCAATAGAGCAATAAGGGACTACGCTTTACCAGTTTTTCAGACTTTAAGTCCATGAATTTTGGAGCCATCGATAGATGTTCCACAATTTGAACTTAAACTAGTGATATTCCAAATGTTGAATACCATGGGCCAATTCTCTAGACTTTCAAATGAAGATCCACGTAAACACATCAAGCTATTTTTGAGAGTTTGCAATTCTTTTAAAGTTACAGGATTGCCTGAAAATACTCTGAAGCTAAAGCTTTTTTCCATTTTCTTTGCAAGGAGATGCTGAAGCTTGGTTGGATTCATTCCCTCCAAACTCCATCACTTCTTTGAATGATTTGGCGGAGAAGTTTTTAGAGAACTTGGGAAAGATGTCAAAGGCTGGTTCGGAAGTGTCCACACCACGGATTGACTGCTTGCATCATCTTGGAGAATTTTTATGTTGGATTAGATCAAGCTTCGAAGGCACTAGTCAATGCATCTACAAACGGATCTTTCTTGAAGAAGTCTACAAATGAGGCACATGCTATCATGGATACCATAGCCATAAACAATAGACATTGGGGACAGACTGAGCCAACCACAATCTTGAAGAATCCAGTTAACGTAGTGGAGACAGAGGCTTATTCTACTAGGCAAGCTCAAATCAAAGTCATCCACAGTATGATGATGGGCATGACTATGAACAATCAAGCCAACATAGCCCCTGCCAATGATATTTCTTCTCCCTGTTGTGAGGAACACATTGCTGATAACTATCCACTAAATCCAGTGTTTGTCTTATATGTTGGACAACAAGGGAACCAAAACAAGAATATATGGAATCCATACTCGGCCACGTACGACCCAGGTTAGAGACAACATCCAAACTTCTGTTGGGGAGGACAAACCAGTTCAAGTAATTCCAACACAAATCAGTTCGGGAAACCTCCTAGACAACAACAGCCGCAAAAGAACTTCCAACCAGTCCAAGTGCAAAGTCAAAAGTCAAATCTAGAGACCCTTATGAAGGAGTACATGGCAAGAAACGATGCTGCAGTTAGGAATCTGGAAGTACATATTGAACAGATTGCCCAAGAAATTAAAAACATACCACAAGGGACATTGCCCAGCAAGACTGAGATCCATCACAGATAAAGAAAAGAGCAATGCAAGGCAGTAGCCTTGAGAAGGGGACTAGAATATTATGGCCCAAAGTAACCAGTGAATCAAGAAGCAGAGATCTCAGAAGAAGCTCGAGAAACGTTTTTAGAAAAGAAGTCAGAAATTGCCTCAGAAGTTATACAGAATAAAAGCAATAAGGAAAAAACCAAGGAGCATGAAGCCTTGGTAGAAAAAGAAGAAAAATCAAATTCATAAAAAAAAAATCTAAAAAGTTTGTGATAGATCTAGAATACAGACCACCTCCTCCATACCCTGAAAGATTCAAGTATGCTTTGCAAGATGTACAGTTCAAAAAGTTCTTAGATGTTTTGAAGTAGTTACATATCAATATTCTATTGGTAGAGGCAGTTGAACAGATGCCTACCTATGTGAAGTTCCTGGCGGATATTCTATCAAAGAAGAGAAGGTTGGGAGAATATGAAACTGTTGCACTCACTGAATGTTCTAGTGCACTGGTCAAGAATGAGATCCCTCCGAAACTCAAAGACCTAGGAAGTTTCACTATTTCATGTAAGGAGTGTAGGCAGAGCTTTATGCGACTTAAGAGCAAATATAAACCTAATGCCATACTCAGTTTTTCAAAAGTTGGGGATAGGTGAAGCAAGACAACCAACTATAACCTAACAGTTAGCTGACAGTTCACTGACACAACCTATTGGAAAGATTGAAGATGTGTTAGTAAAGGTGGACAAATTTGTATTCCCAGCGGATTTTATCATACAGGATTATGAAGCCGATAAGGACGTGCCAATCATCTTAGGACGACCGTTTTTAGCCACTGGTAGGACCTTAATTGATGTGCAGAAAGGAGAATTGACCATGAGTGTCAATGAACAGCAAGTCACTTTCAATGTGATGAATGCAATGAAGTATCCTGGAGATCTTGAGGAGTGCTCTATGATTGATGAAATTGATGAACTCTCCCGGTCTACTTTTCAGGAAATGATGAAAGGAGAAACATTGGAGCATGTACTTGGAGATGAAGAACAAGAAGAAAAAGGTGACAAAAAGATTGAAGTAGAAGAAATCAAGCAACCCATGAAAAGACAAAGAATCAAACCCTATTGGGGGAAGGACTTTGAGGATGAAGAAGCCCATGTTTCTGTGATTGACTTGGTATGAATTCTATCCTTGAGGATTTATTTTTGTATATTATCTGGATCTATAGTGAAAAAATAAAATAAAATAATACAGATAGGAATATATCTAGACAAGAGTAAAAATTCTGTCTAGGAAAAGATACTTAAGTTGACCGTAAGGAACACCTTTTCCTGGGGATTTACCTGGGAGTTTGAAAAGTTCATATTATTTTGTATCCTAACTATTTCTTTTTTTTAAAAAAAAAAAGAGAGAGAAGAGAAAATTGTAAGTTTGAAATCAATAATAAAGGATTTTGATCAAGAGGGAACTTTGTCTAAGGAAAGTCCTAGCTAGGCTGAGGTATTTAAGTTGACCGTAGGGAACACCTCTACCTGGGGACTTACTTGGAAGTTGAATTGATCAAAACTTTTTTGACTTAATTTCTCTTAAAAATAAAAAAAACAAAAATAAATCATGATTGAGCATGTGAACATTCTAACATGTTTATGATTGTTTCAGTAAAGAAAGAAAAGAAAGGGAAAATAAAAAGTCAGAAAAAAAGAAGAAGGCAGGAAAACTGGGGCAAATGCAATCGCATTTCTCCCCAGTGCATTTGGAAATGCGACCGCATTTCCAATAACCAGTGGGCAGTCACAAATTTCATTTGACCAGCACGTGCCCTAATTAGAAAACTATAAATAGATGACTTTTTAGTCTGTCCCCTTTCACCAACTACCCAAACCTTTCAGTATTCAAGTCAAAAGTCCAAACTCTCCATATTCTTTCATGTTTAAACCGAAAGCCACAACAAGAAACCATGAAGAATTCGCCCAAATCATCATCATCACGCAAGATCACTCGATCCCAGAGTGGTAAAACCGCCCAGGAAGCTGAAGCACATGCTCAATATCAAGAGGAGCAGCCCGAAACACCCAGGCACGGCACGAGAAGGACGAGACTTTCGGGTTTCTCATCGGCGATCGTGAACCAGGAAACCACCGCTCAAACTTCTTCTTCCTCGACAATGCCGGCATCCTCGAGGGAGAATCCGAGTTCGTCTCAACTTCGGAGGTCCACGCACGCCAATGTCGTTCATAAAACCCAAAAACCCGCAACACAACAATTCACAAAACGCTCGCGGGAGTGGTTTTCAATGATCCGAGGAATGAGAGCACAAAGACGTGCAACTCTTGAAGAAGAAGCAAATAGGCGAGATGAAGAAGAAGCTGCCAAGGCAACAGAAAGCTCTCGGCAAAGAGAGGCTTCAACGGGAAAACATTCTAAACCTTCGACTAACCCCTCTTTGTCTTGCAGGAACAAACCATTCGTTACTTACAGTGCAATGAGGAGAAGTCTCAAGAAAGTTGTGCCCGAAAAGCCGTTTGTCATCGAGCCTCTCAAAACCGCAAGAATGCCTTCGGACGTGTTCGAGGACATAATCCGCCAACCTGTGGCAAAGGCTCTTGTGATTGTTGAAGGCTACGAGGCTGAAAAAGAAGCCTTGAGGGATATTAAGGCTGAAAGAGAGCTTGAAAATCAGAATATGAGGGAAGAGGATGAAATTACAAAGAAAATAGTCAAAAGAAGATGAAAAAAGAAGGAAGGAAGCCAAAGACTTCCTTGCAGCTTTCGAGCCACTCCATAAGGCTCAAAGTGAGGCTGAGATGCTACAAGGAAGGGATGAAGAGGCCCAACAGGGGCCAAGTGAAGGAAGTTCAGAAAAAGAGAGAAAAAGAAGCAGAGGATTAAGGCAAGAATGCGACTGCATTTGGGCCACATTTTGAAGAAGGCCAAGTTGAGGCCACCAATGAACAGCCAGCTGATGAGGTTTTCGAACCTCTATTCAAAGATGACCCACCAGCAGCTGATAGCACCTCTTAAAAAAGAAAAGAGAGGTGAAAAATAGAAAGAAAGTAAGGAAACCGAGACCTCCGGTGACTCCGAAACAGAATCAGATTCATAGATCAAGAAACTGGATGATGACCAAGTTCCCATCTCTGCAGCATCGAGGAGAAAGGGAAGAATAGAGGTTAAAGCTGAAAGAAGGACTAAGAACAAGAATGACCCAATATTTGCCATGAAGCTGAGGACTAGGTCCATGGACGCCTCTCCTGCAGCTCCTCTTACTGTCTCACCCGCCAAGCCAAAGGTCAAATCACCCAAGGCTACATCTCCTAAAAATCCATTCCCCGAGGTATTCAGAGATGTAAATTTTCAAGAAAGGATGGAGATTATGAGAAAAAGAGATTTCCTCAACGAGAAGAGATTCTCTAACAGAGCAGGAGCACTGTCAGAGTTCTTACGCAGAGTTATCTTCCAATACAAGTGGCAGGAGTTCTGTGTTCACCCTCAGGAGGTTGTAGTGCCTTTAGTTCGAGAATTTTACGCCGGCCTGAGGGGGGAAAGCATCAGTATGGCGGTGGTGAGAGGCAAAATGGTCAGCTTATTTTCAGTAGACATCAATAGGGTGTACATAATCAAGGCACCCCTACATCAAAGTGGGAACGATGTCATTAGGAACCCCTCAGCCAAGCAGATGAAAGAAGAACTGAAATTAGTGGCCAACAAGGGAGTTTAGTGGAAAGTGTCCCAAACGAACGTGAAGACTTTAATGTTAAGCGACCTAAAGCTAGAATCGACAGTTTGGCTTCACTTTTTGAAGAACCGATTGATGCCAACCACCCACGATAGCACTATCTCAGTAGATAAAGTTATGCTCCTCTACTGTATTATGAAGGGGTTGGAGATCAATATTGGGAGCATAATCAGGGAAGAGATTATAGCCTGTGGAAGGAAAAGAGCAGGTAAACTTTTATTTGGATCACTCATCACCCAGCTTTGCCAGAGGGTGAAGATTGTTCCGGGCAAGGATGAGGAGCATCATTTCTTTAAGCCTACCATTGACCTGTCCTTGATCGGGAAGCTCCAACAAAATAGCCTCCAAAGGAAAGATAAAGCCTCCATATCTCAGGCCACTCCACCATCAGGGGCGAACATGGCTTCTCCATCCCAGCACACTCCTTTTTCAGGGCCCTCACCATCATCTGAAGCCCTACCCATTGCCTACCATCAGCTAGATCAGATGAGGGACAACCAAAGGACGTATTGGGCATACGCAAAGCAGAGGGATGAATCCATTAGAGAGTTTTATCTCTCTATCGCCCCAAGTATTGCTCCGGTCTTTCCCAATTTCCCTCAATCGCTGCTGCCTCAAGAAGACGAGGATTATGATGAAGACGAAGATGAAAATGATGAAGAAGATCATGAAGACAAAGAGATTTCCTCGGACAAGGACTAGGGGAGTTTTCTGACCCCTTTTACTTGTTGCTTTTTTATATAATACTGTTTTCTTGTTTGCTGTTTTTTGAATTTTAACATGTTTACATTTTGTTTTTAGTTGTTTAGTTGCTATTTTTATTTCTTTAATTGTTTAGTTGTTAATAGCATGTTCATGGAGTAGTTTAGATAGCTTGTTGATAATTTAGATTGGGTAAACTTGGGTTTTTAAATCATTTTTGAGAAAAACCTACTTGTTGTTTTTAAGCTTAACCTATGAACTTTTTGAAGAAAAATCAACTTTAAAGGAAAATATTTGCTTGGTAAAATGTTTTGGAAAGAAAGCATGTTTTCAAATGAGTTTTCGTTTAAGCCCTTGATGATGAAAACTAGAGGTTTGTTCTATCTCAAAAGTGCCACCGTCACTACTGAATTGTTTTCTAGTGATAGGCTTTCCATTAGTCTTTTTCTTTACAAAATTTTCTTAAGTCTAAACTTCCTCATGTTTAACCTTTCTAACACATTAGGAGAGTTTAGCCTTGAAGATTTGAAAAACAAAAAGCCTTATGCAAAGCCCATGCTTCAAAAAACAAAGCCAATGAGGGCATTGTCAAACTTTAAGTTTGGGGGGGGGGGGGCACTTTATGCTTTATATGTTATACCATGATTTTTGTAAATTTGTACTGCTCGAAAAGAGTATGTGCTCAGTGCATATCAAGAAAAACAAAAAGAAAAAAGAAAAAATGAAAAACCGAGAGTTACTCCTCCTTCCTAGAGTCTACTGAGTAACCATGGGCATTCATGACACCCATGGGTTGCCACTGCATGAAAGGTTTACTTTGGGTAGTGAGTATTACTCCAAGCTTGTGAACGTTGCTCGTAGCTAGATATCTTCACCACAAAGTGTCAATAAGCTAGAACGAACGCAAAGATGACAACAGGGATACTCTTGGGAGAAAAATAAGTTTAATAAAAAGAGCACCAGCAGTCAAATAAGTTTGGGGGAGATAAAAAAGGTCTAGTAACTCATGTATGCTCATTTTTACCTCAAGATTGTTTTTCTTAACTAAAAGGACTACACTAAGCTCAATGAGTAGAAGTTAGGTAGTTTAAACATATTGGTTAGGATGGACTAGGGAGAGTTTTGATTTGAAAAAGAACAATCGAAATCTTTATGCCTAGGAAACTCAGACGTTGTGACTGGCACTAGAGTAGAACCCTTTCCTGAAAGTCAAACTTTTTAGAAAACGATCTTGAAAAACATGTTTACCTTATTCCATGTCACTTGATTTGCAATTAGAAGTTGATGTTAGTACCATGATTGATTACTACACACGAACCCTCACATTTTGGTTTGCAATCAATATTGAGCTCTCACATTCTGATTGGCAATTTAAAAAGTTGATCTCTAACATTCTGATTGGCTATTGCTTGAGGACAAGCAATGAGTTAAGTTTGAGGGTATGATAAGGGTAAAAAATCAATCATCAATCATTTCTTTGCTTACTTATTTCTAAGCAATCGTTTGAGCAGTTTCTTATTCAAATCCAAATTTCCAATTTAGTCCTCGTGGGATCGATACCCTTGGAATACTTCTAAGGTTTTTATTACTACGTGCGATAGTGTATACTTGCACTAAGGTTGGCTGAATTTATCTTTATTATCATTTATCATCTTATCTCACATCCATCATTCAGCCTCTTCCACACCAGTGATACATCTATTAATTAATTCACAACCCCAATAGGTGAAATCAATTCCCTAAGGGGCTGTTTGGGGCGCTAAATTGGTTATAATATCTGGTGGTTATAATAATCTGGGGATTATAATA
Organism: Luffa aegyptiaca; assembly: GCA_017139565.1. Lineage (NCBI taxonomy): Eukaryota > Viridiplantae > Streptophyta > Magnoliopsida > Cucurbitales > Cucurbitaceae > Luffa > Luffa aegyptiaca. Next base: position 17,907,305 of record CM029398.1, read on the forward strand.
GTTTGGGGGTTATAATAATCTGTGTTTGGGGTGCAGATTATTCTAGTTTGGGATAAAATAATATGTGTTTGAATTGCAGATTATTATAGTCTGGGATAAAATAATCTATGTTTGGGATGCAGATTATTTTAGTATGGGTTAAAATAGTCTGTGTTTGGGGTGCTGATCTGTTTAACATGAGATTCTGAATCAAAGGTTCAAGTTGACTGTTTTTTTCCTGACTTTTTTTTTTCCTCATACAACTTTGTATGTCAAATATTATATTTTGAAGATATCAATAAAAAATTGTTTGGATTCAGTTGTAAAAAAAATAAAGTATTGGGTATACTGGTTAAATGATGTGTTTAACTTAAAAGGAAACAAAAAATAACCTAAGGTAAGAGTTGATTTTCTCTGTTTTAGGGTCATGATTTTTTCACAAAAGAAGTCATTTTATGATTTCATATTGGAAAACCATATTTGTTTCATTTCTATGTTTTCAACGTAAAAATGGTAAATGCTTATGTACAAAGAAATTTTGTAATAAAACTCCATATTTAATAAAACTTCATATTTATACATGTAGAAAGACAACCTAGTATTTAATTCCCTAAAGTTGCACAAAAAAAATACATTTGGGAGGTAATGTTCCCTTCTATGGTCCACGACCATGGTGGCACAAAAATATTTTTTCTTAGAAATATATGAGTACAAAAGATAGATAGAAAATTCTTGAAAGCAAAGATAATTGTGAAGCAGCACATTGGTCGAGGAGTGGTGGGTCAATTGTGTTCGTCCAGAAGGTATTAAATCAACTTAACCTAGTATTTCTTTTTTCCTTCTTTTTCATTTTCTTCCTCCATCTTTATCTTCTTCCTCCATCTTTTTCTTCTTCCTCCATCTCCATCACCTTCATCTTATTCCTCCATTTCCATCTTCATCTTCATCTTCATCATCTTCTTCCTCCATTTCCATCATCATCTCCACCTTCTTCCTCAACCTCAAACTTCATCTTCATCATTTTCTTCTTCCTCTAACCCTAATGCCGGCGACGTTTTCAATGACTTTTCTGACGGTTACCGACAAATTTTTTCGACGACCAAATATTTTTTCCTCGTTTTCTTTCTTTTCTTCTTTTTTTTTTCTTTATTTTCCTTTTTTATGTTTTTCAAAATGAAAATGAGAAGAAATATGAACAAAAGGAAAAAAAAAACGGTTGCCGGAAAAGTTGTCAGCGATCGTCGGAAAAGTGGTCGGACGTTTTCAACGACTTTTCTGGCGGCTGCCGACAAATTTTTCGATGACCAAAAATTTTTTCCTCGTTTTCTTTCTTTTCTTTTTTTCTTTTCTTTATTTTCATTTTTTATATTTTTCAAAATGAAAATGAGAAGAAATATGAAAATGAGAAGAAATATGAAAAAAAGGGGAAAAAAAAGAAAAAAAAGGGTTGCCTGAAAAGTCGTCGGCGATCGTCGGAAAAGTGGTTGACGGTCGTCGGAAAATTCGCCGGAAACTTCGCCGGCCGACGACGATCGACGTTCGTCGGAAAAGTCGCCGGAAACTTAGCTGGCAGACGGCGATCGACGGTCGTCGAAAAAATCAAGGAGTCGCATGGAAGATGAGAGGAGAGAGTTACTGTAGAAAATAGATAGAATAATCGGGTGGGTTGAATGATGGTTACTGTAGAGAATGGATAAAATAATTGGGGATAAAAATAACCCACATCACCATTTATTTTTATTGATGCCCCAAACACTGAATAGGTTATAATAAAGGGGGTTATTATAACCTATTTAGTGCCCCAAACAACCCCTAAGAGTTTTGATCGTTTGAATTCCTCAGTTTGTAGCTTTTGTGTCTTGATTTCTTTCATCATCACTAAGTTTAACTTCCTAGATAAAATCGGACAAGATTATTTGCGGTAATTAATTTGATTAGAAACCCAATCTAGAGGATGACACTCGTTAACACGAAAATCACTATATTAAGATTTGACCGGTGCGCTTGCGGTAGGAAAAATCCACATCAGTATATGGACTCAAGCTTCCAAGACTATTTGATAGGGCATGGAATCTCGTCCCAACTCTCAGCCGCTGGTACACCTCAGCAGAACGGTGTATCGGAAAAGAGAAACAAAAGTTTATTAGACATGGTTCGCTCGATGATGAGCTATGCTCAATTACCTAACTTGTTTCGGGGTTACATAGTAGAGACTGCATTTTATATTCTGAACATGGTTCCACCAAAGAGTGTTTCAGAAACACTGTTTGAGCTATAGAAAGGGCGTAAAAAAAGTTTATGTCATTTATGAATTGGGGATGCCCGACATACTTGCTAGAATAACACCAGAAGAAATTAGAACGTCGTTCAAAATTTTTCCTATTTGTAGGCTATCCCAAAGAGACGAGAGGTGGATACTTCTTCGATCCTGAAGAAAATAAAGTATTTGTATCGACAAATGCTACATTCTTAGAAGAAGACCACATTAGGAACCACAAGCCTCGAAGTAAAGTTTTTTTAAGTTAATTATCTAAAGACGCTATGGAAACATCAACGAGAGTCGTCTATGAAGCTGACACCTCAAGTAAGTCACGTCCTTCTCAAGATATGATAGTGACTCGATGAAGTGGGAGGATTATTACTCGACCTGACCGCTATCTGGGTTTAGTTGAAACTCTAGTTGTCATACCTGATGATGGAGTCGAGGATCCATTGACTGATAGATAGGCAATAAAGGACGTTGACAAGAACGAGTGGATTAAAGCTATGGACATCGAAATGAAGTACATATATTTTAATTCCGTCTGAGATCTTGTAGATCAACCTGAAGGGGTATGACTCATAGGGTGTAAATGGATCTACAAAAGGAAACGAGATGCATTATTTAAATCATATTTAAATAACTCCAAGTCTCTCTTTAATTATAGTTTAATTCAAATATTAAACTAAAATACGTTAAATATATCGCATAAAATTTAACGTTAAATTCAAATTCTTTTACCACTATGTGATAGGACCTAAATAGTCCTATTTTATCACATCTAATCTAAGCTTGTTAGAGTTATTTTATGCTTTACTTGTCTTATTTACAGGATATTTGAGCTTAGGCTATGTTGGGAGCTGATAACGCTAATTGGTGTTAATTCAGACCAATTACGGAGTTTTGGAGCCATCTCGGTGTCTTGGACGACGAGGAGGTGAAATGACCCAATTATGTTGGAACGGGGCCTGAAGAATGACACCAAAAGCCAAAGATTGAAGCCCCGTACCTAAAAGAAGGCAGCAAGTCGAGAATCAGGGCTAGCGTCAAGACGCTGCGCCTTGGCGTCGCAATGCCCACATGAAATTTGGCTGGAGTATAAAGTTCGCAACGTCAAGATGCTGCCCTTGGCGTCTCGAAGTCGCCGTATTTTCTATAAATATGTAGCGTCGATTTAGTCCGCCGCTAGGTTAGAATTTAGGTTAGACCTTTCTAGGTCATATTTTATGGATTATTTCATGTCTATTGTTGTTTTTACTTCATCTATGCATAGCTAATCGTATTTAGATCGTTGGATTGGGTTTATGTTTTGATCTCTAATAAGATTGGCTGAGTTTTCAAGTTTATCTTGCTATTCTTGCTGTCTATTTCATTGAGTTTTGCATGTTATCTCGTTTAAACCAATAGATGAGGCTAGTCTATTAGGATTGACGCCCTATACGATTACCGCTTGTGTATTCTATCAGTTATTTTTAGATAGCCACTAGGTTGTGGCAAGCCACTCTCTATGCGAGGCGACCCTAGATAGGCCTAGGATGCATGTTAAAGGTTGTAGGAATTAGATTCGAATTGCATTTGAATTTAGTTCATATAATTCTGGTTAGTTTAATTAGGTGATTGTGAATTTGCTTAATCTAAAATTAGTTAGATATAAGTAGTAACCGTTGCAGAGTTCTCAGATGGTTGCTATTTTATGAATAAGGGGTGGCAAGCGATAAAGTTAATATTAATTAATCTTGATAATTCCATAATTCACGGTTAGCAAGTTAATTAGCACAGGTTAGTGTAGGGGGGTCTTCCAAGCCGACCGGACTAATGAAATCAACATAGAACGATTATTAGAGAAAATTAGGAAACCAACAAATTAGAATAATGCATTAGAAATCCCAATCCAATCGTCCCCGTCTTATTTATATTTTTCTTGCTTAATTTTATGTCTTTTAAAATCTAACATTTAATTATTTAATTATTTTTGCTTGTCCTTCATACTAAAAATCCCCCTGCTTTCGAGTGTTTATAGGATTTTTTTTTTCTTTTTGTACTTTTCCGTTTTCTTTTTGCAGAGCTTAACGATGAAATCAGCATAGCCTCGGCGTGCTAATCCCATGGTCGAGCACACGATGCAATACCTTGCCGCTCTTGATCCAAGTCATCTCCCATCTCTTGGAGACCTTGAAGTCACAAGATAAATCATGTACATCATCCAAGCACCTGAGGAATACTTCCACAAGTACTGGGACTGCTTCAATGGGTTATGTGCACTTCCTCATAGCCCATTGTCTGAGGAATCCTTGTTGTTAGTTCATTGAAGGATTATCACCTGATGACAGAATGATGTTGGATATAGCAACTAGCGGGGATGCACTAGACAAAAAACCCAGTAAGGCTAGAGAGATAATTTCGAGCTTGGCAACGTATGTTGGACTCATCATATTTCAAGCACGAAAGGTAAATTCTTTTGATTCTTCGGATAGCCAAGATTCTGAGCAACAGGAAGAAGGTAAGTCTAATGAGGTTAGTGAGCCTGAGCTTGAACCTTCTTTAGATTCTAAGTCTGATTCATGTGATATGTCACGCATGATAGGAGAAGTGGAAATAGATGATGAATTAACTTTGGTTGATTCTATGAAAAATTCTATTTCCCGTAAGCTTATTAATTTTTATTTGCATGAGCTAGACTTAGTGATTCCGATTGTTGACCAGTCTGTTGCTCATTATAAAGGTGTCTTGATCAATATGTTAGGGATCATGATGGATTATTTGTTTAAATTTTCTCATGCCTTGCACATTGTGTGCAAGTTTAATTTATCTATGTAGGAGTAAATCAATAAGAAGAAAAGTAAAAAGGATGTAATGAAAATCAAAAAGGTTGATTTCGGATGAGAAACAAGGAGAATGTGGTCGAGCGAACGACCTTAAACATTTGCAAAGTTTACTACTTTCTGTTATTTCAATTCTTAGATAGGTTTATTTTTGTTAGTTGTTTTTATGTTTGTTTTCTTGTTTTTTCGTTTAAGAATGGCAGTACCAGAGCAAAGCTTCTATATTTGTAAGAAAACATGATTCACCACCCACGAGCGCAGAATTTAGGGAAGTTCTATTCTTTCCCTGTGCATTGTCTTATTTTTTCATGATTTATTACATTGAGCGCAATGTAAAATTTAGGTTGAGGGTGGGGAATTATACTTTATGTTTCTGTTGGGCCTTCAGCATCTGAGCGTCAGGCCAACATTTGTGCTTAATGAATGTCTTGCATGCGTGTTGTGTATATGCTTGTTTAAGTGATGATGATTTCCTAGGATTGACCCAAATTTTTTCGAAAATTTATTGCTTTCGATGAGTTGTGACCGAGAGTGTTAAAAAAAGGAGCCTTTACAAAACATTTCTAGGATACGTCTTGAACTTGTTGGGTGTCTATCTTGCTTTAAAGTAGGGCTTGAATGCTTAGGAGTGAGTTACTTAGGTCATATTCCTGTTGTCACCCCGATAGTTGTAAAGTTAAGTGAGAAAGTGTAAACTTTTTTTGCAAAATAGTGTGTGGAGTCTTGCCTAAGAGAGGAAAAGAAAATATGCCTGTAAAAAAAATAGTGGAAAAACAAGTCAGTCAGCGCGAGCCAAAAGAAAAATCATATGCGCGTCATTTTTATTTTGAGAGAAAAAAAAGCATGCTTGCATTGAGCTTAAACGCCTAGAGGTAAAAAGAGCTACCAGCGGTGTGATCAGTTAGGCCAACCAAAAGTTAAACTCGGGTTATGGGTCCCTACATTGTAGTGTGAAAGCTAGTGCCCCATCCAAAAGAAATGTAAAAATAATTAAAAAAAAAAAAACAGAGAGAGAGAGAAAGAAAAGAAAAAGGAATTCCTTGATCAGGAACCTAAGCAAGAGGAAGCAACCTAGTTTGTTCCATTTGAGCCTTTTAGCAAGACCTTAGTGTCAGTGTAGGGGGAAGATAGGATGAGAGTTGAGTAAACCAATCCCGGGCTAGTAAAGTCTTCTTTAGGTGGGATGGAGCTCTCTTGTGCAAGATAATCTTTGAAAAATTTTAATTTGTCTCCTCATTTGTCTTTCTTGTAAATGTCTCTTGATTGCTTTAGTTTTTGGAGTATTTGAGTCTTGAGGATTAAATCACTTTTTCATTATATGCACAATGTCTTTTTCTTTCGTCTGTGTCTGCCTTGCTCGAGGACTAGCAAGATTTAGGTTGGGGGTATTTGATAGGACCTAAACAGTCATATTTTATCACCTCTAATCTAAGCTTCTTATAATTATTTTCTGCTTTACTTGTCTTGTTTACAGGATATTTGAGCTTAGGCTATATTGGGAGCCGATCACGCTAATTGGTTTTAATTCGGGCCAATTACGGAGTTTTGGAGCCATCTCGGTGTCTTGGACGACAATGAGGTGAAAAGACCAAATTGTGTTGGAACGGGCCTGAAGAATGACACAAAAAGCAGAAGATTGAAGCCGCGTACCGAGAAGAAGCAAGACAAGACCGAGAATTAAGGCAGCAAGTCGAGAATCAGGGCTTGCGTCGAGACGCTGCGCCTTGGCGCCGAGACGCCGACGCGAAATTTGACCGGAGTATAAAGTTCGCAGTGTGGCGTCTCGACTCTGCCGTATTTTCTATAAATATGTAGCCTCAGTTTAGTCCGCCGTTTGGTTAGAGATTTGGTCTTTTTGCGATTTCATTTGTTCCTTTTACTTTCCAACATTGTTGTAGACCTTTCTAGGCCATATTTTATGGATTCTTTCATGTCTGTTGTTATTTTTATTTCATCTATGCATAGCTAATTCTATTTAGATCGTTGGATTGAGTTTATGTTTTGATCTCTAATAAGATTGGTTGAGTTTTCTGGTTTATCTTGCTGTTCTTGCTGTCTATTTCATTGAGTTTTGCATGTTATCTTGTTTAAACCAATACATGAGGCTAGTCTATTAGGATTGACGCCCCATGCGATTACCGCTTGTGTATTCTATCAGTTATTTTTAGATAGCCACTAGGTTGAGGTAAGCCACTCTCCACGCGAGACGACCCTTTATAGGCCTATGATGCATGTTAAAGGTTGTAGGAATTAGATTTGAATTGGATTTGAATTTAGTTCATACAATTCCAGACCCACGATCCCAAAGCGGCTAGTTTAACTAGTTGATTGTGAAATTTCTTAATCTAAAATTAGTTACATATAATTAGTAACTGTTAGGGAGGTCTCGGATGGTTGCTATTTTATGAATAAGGGGTGGCGAGCTATAAAGTTAATATTAATTAATCTTTTTAATTGCAGAATTCATGGTTAACAAGTTAATTATCACAGGTTAGTGTAGGGGGGTCCTCCGAGTAAATCAGAAGCCGACCGGACTAATGAAATCAACATATAACGATTATTATAGAAAACTAGGAAGCCAACGAACTAGAATCAAGCAAAAGAAGTCTCAATCCAACGATCCCTTTTTATGTTATTGATCCCCGTCTTGTTTCTATTTTGCATGCTTAGTTTTCTGTCTTTTAAATTTCAGCATTTAATTAATTTATTATTTTTTCTTGTCCTTCATTCTAAAAATCCCCTGTTTTCTTAAGCACGAAATTCTACAACTGTTAGGTCCCCTTCCCTGTGTTCGACCCCGACCACTATTTCTACAAAATAGTAGTAGTGCTGTGGATTATAAATTTATTCGACAACTCTGAGATATTGACACCCTCCTAAGGACCCGTCACTCTGTTATAAGGTTTAGTCCATTTGAGCTAGCAGGGGGACCTAATGGACCTACAGATCATGGGCTCCAACGATACGAGATTAACCGGTTAAACTTTCTTATCCTAGTTAACCAACATTCATTAACTAATGGGACACTCCACTAGTTAACCCGTAGTTGCACTCCCCTCACTGTAGATATATTTCTCAACCACCTGATATAACCGCGATCAGTAAGTCAATCCTTCACAAATTGTTCGTAACTATAGCTAGGTCAAAAGTTCGTTTTACCCCTATAGTACATTTTTTTCCTTAAGTCCCCACTGAGTCCCAAATGAACAATTGGTATGTGGACCGACCACTCAACCTAAAACCTCTAGGGCCAATGAGAGGGCGGCGCGCCTTTGTTCACGTCCCGGAGTCAGCACTTAAGGGAACAACCTCTCTACTATCCATAAACTCAGGTATGAGTGAATTCCATCTTGTAGGACTATGTCCCCAACTATCTACCCGGTCTTATCCCCAAAGTGGTAGGTTTATTGAGCGGTGCTGATGGGCCACTCTCACCCATGCAAATAAAAGGATAATGCCGAATAAACAGGAGTTCATAGTTAGCTCAGATTAAGATCGAGTTACCTAGGTCATCGCTTGAAATATGTAAGTTTGACAGTAAACGTCCGTATAAAGTGAAAGTGACTTCTTTCGCGGTCCTAACTTATATAAACTTCTTTTGTATAGGACGCCCCCACTCGCATGTCTATGCATGAACGATTCAGGATCAAATCGATTATACTAAAACAAAGTGGGCTGCGTCACATAGATTTTCCTAGGATAAGGTACCCAGTCTTCATCCTATACTATTGACCGTTTAGGCTATCACTCAACCTCGATCCACTTTTATGTCACTACATAATGTTCGAGTGTTTCATATCATAGCAAAGGATTCTAGAAATTGAATCATTTCAATAACGTTTTATATTTAACTTTGTCAGATTTACTATCCACGAGTTTTAGGACATAAACCCCAACAAACTCCCACTTGGACTAAAACTCTAGTGGGTTGTTTATAACTCGTAGACCTAGACCATCTAGATGTCCCTCGAACACTTTTAGCCATGAGGGCCTTCGTAAATGGTTCAACAATGTTTTGCTCTGAGGCAATCCTCGTGACAATCACGTTCCCTCTATGCATAATCTCTCAGATGAGATATACGTTTGTGTTCTATACATTCACCTCATATTTGAAACAACTTTGCAAATGAACTTCCTAAGTCCTAAACACTTTTGAGCTTCCTTCATAAGCAGCAACATACTTGGCCTTTGACGGGTCCGACTTGTCGAAGGTCTTGTTGGTCAAATAAATTTATAATCCCCGACACTATAACTATTTTGTTGAAATAGTGGCCGGGGTCGAACACAGGGAAGGGGACTTAGTAGATGCAGATTTTTGTGCTTATAAAACATGGGGGATTTTGGAAAGCAGGACAAAGAAAAATAAATGATGAATGTAACTAAGACAAAATAAGGCATGCAAATGAGAAATAAGACAAAAATCAATATCATGAAAGGGATCTCTGGATTGGGATTTCTTATGTCTGACTGCTATTTTACTTGGCTTCTTAGTTTTCTATAAAAATCATCCTAAACCGATTTCTATTAGTCCGGTTGGCTTCTTGTTTACTCGGAGGACCCCCTACACAAACCTGTGTTAATTAACTCGTTAACCGTGAATTCTGCAATTAACATGATTAATCAATTTTATCTTTATCGACCGCCACCCCTCATACATAAAGTAACAACCATCCGAGACCTCCCAACGGTTACTAAATTATATCTAACTAATCTAGAATAAGTAATTTCACAATCACCTACTTAAACTAGTCGCTTTGAGATCGTGGGTCCGGAATTGTATTAACTAGATTTAAATGCAATTTTAATCTAATTCATACAACCTTTAACATGCATCCTAGGGCTATCAAGGGTCGTCTCACGTAGAGAGTGGCTTGCCTCAGCCTAGTGACTATCTAAAAATAACTGATAGAATACACAAGTGGTAAACGCATAGGGTCGTCAATCCTAATAGACTAGCCTCATGTATCGGTTTAAACGGGATAACATGCAAAACTTAATAGAAACACAGCAAGAAAAGTACTTAAAACACCAGAAAACTCAACCAGGTTCAATAGCAATCAAGGCATAATCCCAATCCAACGATATAGATGCGTTTAGCTACTCATAAACAAATTAAAAACATAAACTAATACAAAAGATTACATAAATAATGACCAAACAAGGTCTACAAAGATGTTGTAAAGTAAAAGAGGCGAAAGAAATCGTAAAGGGACAAAATTTCTAACCTAACGTCGAACTAAATCGAGACCTATTATTTATAGAAAATATCGTAGCATCGAGATGCCAAGGGCAGCGTTGAGACGCCACAAACTTTATACACCACTTCGTATTCGTGTCGGCGTCGAGACGCCAGGGGCAGCGTCGAGACGCCATCCCTGATCCATGCATAATGTTTTTCTTCTAGGCCTTGTCTCGCTTCATCTCGGTACGGGGCTCCAATCTTCTACTCTTGGTTTCGTTCTTCAGGCCCGCTTTAATACATTTGGGTCTTTTCACCTCCTCGCTGTCCAAGACACCGAGATGACTCCAAAACTCCATAATTGGCCCGAATTAACACCAATTTAGCGTGATTGGCTCCCAACATCGCCTAAGCTTAAAGATCCTGTAAATAAGACAAGTAAAGCATAAAATCACTCTAACAAGCTTAAATTAGAGGTGAGAAAATAGGACTATTTAGGTCCTATTGGCCTTCAAGATAAAATCATATAGCTCCTTGTTAAGAGTGAGTTCTGACGTCGATGAAGATTTCTTCTTACTCTTATCGCTGTATGACTCAAAATCAGTGTATCAAGTAAGGATCAAAATCCTCAATGCCATGCACGGGCTTATAATCCCTCATTCTCCTAAGATACTTGATGGTACTTTAACTGCAGTCCATAAACTTAAATGTGGACTAAATTGGTATCTACTGACAATCCCATATTGCATACCATGTGCAAGATCTAGTTGCCTGTTGCCGAGGCATAGGGATTCCGTCTCAAGTCCTCAACCTCTTGAGGTGTCTTAGGACACTACTCCTGTGACAAATGAATTCCACGTCGAATAGGTAACTAACCATTTCTAGAATTCTAATCTTATATCTAGCCAACACTCTGTCCATATAAGATACTTGAGACAGAGCCAGCAATATGTTCTTGCTATTCCGTATGATTTGGATTCTAATAACAAATGTAGTCCTTTTCCAAATCTTTTATTTGGAATAGGGTTGCTAGCTAACCTTTTAATGTCAGTTTTGATAAACTATATCATCCCCAATGAGTACGATATCAATTATATACTAAACTAAGAAAAAGCTACTAAACCATTGATAATTCTTCTGCCAACACAAGGCTTATCAATATTATGGTCAAAACTATAAGATTTAATCGTGCATTAAATCTTATATTCCAGGATTGAAACCTTCAGTGCAATCCATAAATGGATCAGTTAAGGCTGCAAACCTTTTGCTCTAGATCCTGGACTATGAACTCTTATGATCAATACCAGACTGAATTGAAGTACTCATAATTCATTTTCAAGGTTCATCCTTTTGACTCAATTGTATTTATTCATGTCATCCATTGCCTGATTAAAGGTCAGTGGATCCTCGATATTGTCATCAGCTATGACATTCAGAGTTTTAATTAGACTCAATAGTATTTATTAGGTTGATTAACAACCCTCCCACTACCTTGGGGCTTTCTAAAAAATTGAGAAGGACAGGACTGACATAACGTGCCAGCTCGATCAATAACCCTTTGTTGAAGGATTAGTTTGGTCAACAACTTTTGTTGAAAAACTAGTTTGATCAACAACCTTTGTTGAAGAACAAATCTTATCAACAACTCTTTGTTAATACATTTGTAGCTTTACCATGTAATTTACTCAACACTATCTTACTATGTGGTTTGTGATCTCTAACGTTGTCTTCTTCTAAGAAAACATGCGTTTGTCAATACCAATACTTTATTTTGAAAGAAGTATTCATTACACGTTTCTTTTGGAATAACCTACAAATAGGTACACTTTCAAATAAGGTTTCAGTTCCTTCGGGTTTGTCTCAAGCATATATGCAGGACATCCCTAAGTTTTGAAACGACATAAACATACTTTATGCTCTTTTCAGAGTTCAAATAATATTTCAGAAAAATTATTTTGAGAGAACCATATTCGTATTTTAAACGACAGTCTTTACTGCATAACCCAAAACGAGTTTAGGCAACTCAGCATAATTTAATACATAACAAACCATGTCTAACAAGGTTCTATTTCTCCTTTTCGATACATCACTCTACTATGATGTACTTGGTGTTTTAGACTTAGGACGTAACTCCACATGTTATCAAATAGTCGTGGAATTTTTAGTCCATATACTCTCCACCTCGATCATATCGAAGTGTCCTTATCATTCTACCTAATTTTGGTTCTTAACCCCGTCCTTATACTCCTTGAACATTTCAAGACTTCATATCTACGATGTATTAGGTAGAGACAATGCACCTTGAACAACCATCAATTAAAACAAATGAATTGTTTATTCCCTGTTTGAGCTTTGATGTTCATTGATTCAAAAAAAAACAAAAAAAAAATTAATATATTAGCTCTAAGGTTTCTTTGGCACGATAACCTTTTTCTTTGGTAAAAGGTTATTGAAGTCATCTTACCTTTAAGACATGACTTATAGGGAGGTAATGAATTGTCTTCTAACCTGTTTCGAAGTTCATTTTAGGCCAATCTTCAATCCTATTGAAATTTAATATGCCCTAACCTCAATTGCCATAGATAGGTGCTTTGAGAAACACGTTGCCTTTTGGTTGAGTTTCAGCGGTTTAAATTTCTCATGATTTAAAATCGCTCCAGACTCTATCGGTCTTAAAACATAAATGTTTATTCTTTATGTTTGCAGAACAAATATTGGCATCCTTTTGAAATGAACAGTTCATATATTAAAAGGTAAAAGGTAACATAAGATATAGAAATCAAAATTTATTTTAATCGTAGGAACTATATACATCAAATAATATGTATTGTTCCTGGAGAAGAATAACTTTTGTCTCCCACTGCCATAGCCGAGATGAACTCTTCTATTTTAACTCTAAGAGTCATCGCAACTAGTTCACACCCAGTGCTAGAAACTCATTCCTTGAAAAGAACATACGTGATTTAGTGGGACCTGGATCAAATATCCAGGTAGAATCACTATTCATACTAAGCACGTTTTTAAGACGAATAAATCATATTTAGAGTCTTGGGACATGTTCCTTTTTGGCTAGGTAGTTTGTTATGTCATGCATATTTTGAAAATAAACTTAGACACAACATCTTAAGGGCATTCCACCTTTTAAGACCGTTTCCAAATCACTCACCACGATCTTAGTGTTTAAGTTCGTTTTCTTAGTCGTATGTTTCTATACCAATAATGTTGTTAGCATAGAAAAGAGGCATTTATAGAACCGAAGGGATGGTTGCGCCAGGACAACCTGCAGGCGGTTCATAGGACTCTCACGGTGCGAACTAGGGGTGGAGACGGAGGGATACGTTGACACGTGTTCCGCTCCCACTTACTCTAGACATTTTTCCCATTCACCTTGTTATTGATCCATGCAAACACTTTCCGAAGGGAGGCCGCTCATAAGGCGACTCGAAGCCGAGCATGAACCTCACGTTGTGAATATAGGGACGTAGTAGCAAAATTTGATTTAAATCTCGTTTTGTAATTTTCCTCCCACTGAAAATGTCCTAAGGTTAATTTAGGGTTGTTTAACTTAGATAAAATTCGGCTAAGTCAATCTATCTAAGTCTGATCCTATTATAACAATTATGGAAGTATTCAACTGCAATGTTTTAGGTGAATTAAACTTCTTTTAATAAACCCAACATTGCAAGTCAACATTACTATGGTTAATTCAACTCAAGGTTCGGGTCAGTTCCCAGGTAGGAGGTGTTCCATAAACCTTCATCTTAAGTACCCCCAGCCTTAGACAGAACTTTACCGAGAGAATTCCCTTATAACCACAGTAATGTAAGGTCTTTACTCTAAAGATCTAGGTGTATTAAATACTTTTAACAAACCTAGTGACATTGCATGCTAACATTTAACTATGATTAATTCAACTCCGGTATTCCGAGTCAGTTCCCAGGTAGAAGGTGTTCCGTAAACCGTCAACTTAAATACCCCCAGCCTTCGACAGAACTTTACCGATGGAGTTCCCTTATAATCATAGCAATGTTTTTCCTACTCAGTCAATTAAAACTAATTTTAATTCTAAGTAAGAATAATTATAATCCTATTAAAAATGTGATCTTAGGTCTAATTAATTTTAAACATTTTAAAATTAATTCATTTATCCTAAGAGCCTATGTTTGCATGCAATTCTTTGTTATAGGTTAATGGTTTCTATTCATTAATATTATAACTATTATAAATTTTAATGAATTAACCCTATAACATGCTACTATGGTGAATAAATTAACAATCAAATTCTAATTAATTTTTAAAACCATACATTAGCATACATGACATACCATAAGTATAACAATTATATTAATCTAAGGTAATGTCATGCTCAATGCAATTTAATATTCTTTTAATTAAGCATGTTAATTACTTATATAAATATAACTCTTATGTATTATTAAACTAAAGTAATTTCATGCTCAATTCAAATTAATTGTCTTCAATTAATCTAACTCTTAAATTAATTACCCAAGAAAATTAAAATAAGCATTCACATTTTCATACATTAACATAACACTTTATATTAATTGCTCATGAAAATAAATAAGCATATAAATTACTTTCATAAATATAAATTTTTTATATTTTTTACTAAAGTAATTTCATGTTCAGTGCTTCTCAATTTTCATCCATTTAATCATAACAATTTATATTAAATACTCATGAAAATAAAATTCATACATATTTCATACATTATAACATTTATAATAATAAATTTGCATGAATATGTTTAACCTATGGTGGGATTTTAAGCTAGATGACATACTTTATGCAACAATCAATTAATTTAATACATACATCACATGCATAATTAAATTAAAACTACCAAAAAATGACCGGCATATTTGGCGTATCCTAAGAAATTAAAAGCAATTTAAGTTACTATAATTTAAATCCAAGACATATCTTGATCTTCAAATCTTTTCCTTTTTGGCATTTACAATTGATCTAATCAAAAGTATAAATCTAATCCCAACAAATATGCGTAAATAATCAATTGTGTAAATTAAACCACATATCACATATATGAAATTAAAATACCCACCATTGAACCAATCCTAATTTTAAAGAAACGAAATTAAATCTACGATCGACTCTGATACCAATTGAAAGGATTTGGAATTCCCCAATTCTGTTAAAGCGGAAGCGTAATTGGGACCGATTCGTAGTTAATTTTGTTTATCCAAAAATACTATTACATTGGAAAAAAAACATAGAACAAATTCTATACAAACTTAAGACTAAGCATACAAAAATTATTAGATCTAAATCTAAAGGGGAGAAGCAAACATACCGTCGTTGACGACTCTGAATACTTCAACGGACACCTTTCTTGATTTTGGACCAAGCGCCAACAATTGGGACACCACCAATTGATCTTTCCCGCTATGACTCTGAGATCAGGAACGTAGTTGTGGGACTACCTAATCTTGAATGGGAAAAACTCTAGAGAGAAAATTCTCCCTAGAGTTCTTGGGTTGAGAGAATATGAGAGGGAGGCTAGAGAGAATGCAAGAGTGCATTCTCGTGGCCTTGTGTTGTAGTACCTAAACCCTAGGTTTAGTGTTCTATTTATAGGAGAAAGGTCATGAATAAAATATTCATTTAAAATCAATTATTTCCATAACTGATTGAATCTTTTCCATAATTAATCAATTTCATGACCAATCAATTCCATGACCAATCAAATATCATATATTTAATTTCCATAGTTAATTGATTACTTACCCAATTAAATATCATATATTTAATTTCAGGCCTTCAATTAATCAATTCTATAATATGAATCAAATTCATATTAAAATTTGAACTCCTTCAAATTCTCTTATATCCTATAAATTTAATATGAATCAAATTCATATTAATATTTGAACTTCTTCAAATATTTATTTCTCTCATAGACTATAGTTTAATTAAATCTCATTTAATTTAAACTAAATTGAATAATTAATTAATTCATCTTCTAATTAAATACCATATATTTAATTAGACATATATTTGAACTCTTTCAAATATATCAATCTCTCAATACAATAAAGTTTAATCTCAAAATAGACTTTATATTTTAATGCATCACTATACATTATATTAATTTGTATCTCATACAATTAACTTAATTCCCAATATGAATTTGAATTATTCAAATTCTCTCAAGATATATTTGTTCCTAATTACTCTTTACGAGCTAGCAGGGGGACCTAATGGACCTACAGATCAGAAGCTCCAATGATATGAGGTTAATAGATTAAACTCATTAATCAGGTTAACCAATATTCATTAACTGTGGGTCATTCCACTAAAGACCCACAGCTGAACTATTCTCACTGTAGAACATTTTTGTGTCCACGGATATAGACCTATATCGTAAGTCAATCCTTCACGAGTGTCAGTAACTACAACTGGGTCAAATTACCGTTTTACCCCTGTGTTACATCTGTCTCCTTAAGTACCAATGCTCCTCTAATGAACAACCTGTTTATGGTCTAACCAATAAACAGAAAGTCCTTATCGGGCCAGTGAGAGGGCGGGATCCCTTTGTTCAAGTCCCGGAGTCACCACTTAGGGGAACACTCATCTATTTCTTCTAGAAAGTGGGAAGGAGTGAATTCCTTCTTGTGTTGTCATGTCCCCAGCGTCCCACTCGGTCTTGTCCCCAAAAAGGAAGGCATATTGAGTAGGCGTATTGGCCACTCTCACCCATGCTAATCAAAGGACAATCCCTCATGAGAAGGAGTTCATGACACACTCAGGATTAAGAATGAGTTACCTAGGCCATCCTATTGAAATAGTAACCTAACTAGCTAACGGTGTTATATCTAGTGGTTTACTATTTCATGGTCCGATCTTATGCAAACTCATTGCATAGGATACCCCCGCTTGCATGTTTACTACATGGACGCTTTGGATCAATACGTCTGTATCAAATACAAAGCGGGTCGTATCTCATAGTGTTACCAGGATAAGGTACCCAACCTTATCCTTGTACTATAGACCTTTTAGGTTGTTACTCGAACATCGATCCTTGTATGTCCCCACATACTAGCTCAAGTTACATACAAACAACCTTGGATCTTAGTTTATTGGATTTGGGTCAAATTGTGCAATATTTAACAATAACACTTTATTGTAGAAACTCAATAACACTTTATTAAAACAAGTATACAATTGGTTTACATTCACTATCTACGAGTTTTAGGGCATAAAACCCAACAATAACATGCTTCTTATGGTGATGAAAACATATGACAATCAAAATTAAAGTTATATAAAACTAATCACCATTCACAAAACAAAAACATTTTGAAACAACCTACGTTCAGGTGATTTCCAACGGCATAACTATTATGCTATGATGTCTAAGTGATAAAACCTCACATCGCTCACGCATGCTAATAAAATCGGGTTAACCTAACTCAATTATCGACTTGATGCCCAGGTAGGAGGTGTTCCGTAAATCGTCAACTTAAATACCTCCAGCCTTAGACAACATCTCATCGGGTGAGTTCTCTTGTAACCTTAGCTTTACAAGATATCGACCTATTCTATGTGAATCGTTCGAGATTGGATTTCGTTAACCCTAAGTGACCATGCATTTATCTTTTTTATAGGTTTTAACATCTATCTCGATTTTATAACACTTTATAATATAGACGACCTATAACATTCATCTATGCTAATGTGGTTTCATGTTGCATGCTTGTTCGTTTTCTTTTATTAATATAACGCTTATATTTAAACATCCATAAACGAAAAATAAAAACAATCCGCCATGCATCTATCATGAAACCTAACATGCATTCCTTTTCTTATAACTCTTATAATTAATTACTAATGCATGATACATGTTTTCCTATGGTGGGATTTTTTTTTTTTAAATCTATATGACATATATTATGCATATTCAATTCTAATTTAATTATAACATACATTCCTAATGCATAAATAATTAAACACACTAAAGTGGACCAGTTTTGGTATCCAAGCAATCTAAACTAGCTAAATTATTACATTAATAATTAAATAAATGGTTGAACCGCCTTGGTTAGCTCCTAAACCGGCCCCGAACTTTCAAACATGCATGAACCATTCAAAATTGACTTGAATCAGACTCAAAAGAAATGGAAGGTACTGAACCAGGCTTGAACCAATGGAGTCGGACTGAGAAGCAGTGAACCAGACCGAGAAAATTGCATCTCAACCGAACCACTGTTTGAATCTGCAAACCGTGCCTTTGAACATTCCTCAGCGTTGAGACACTGATGAACAACGTCTCGACGCTGTTCATACAGTAGCCCAAATTTCGTGTGCTCTGTTCTTTCGACCAGCGAGCATGTTTCCATCTGCGATTGATTACAGCATAATTACAACTCTAATGACTCCCAGATTTTTACAGACTCTAGCCAACACATTGATGCCCATTAACATATAGACAATTACAATTTTAATCAACGAATTGAAAGCTTAATTTGATGCCAAAACCGAGTTCATCCAACTTTAGCAACCCAACACATTCAACAATTGACATTCACCCACAAAACTCGAAATTAAAGGAAATCAAGTGCCCAAACCACGCTCTGATACCAATTGAAGGAGTGAAGAACACTCGAGCGGAAGCGATTATGGATCTTATGCCTTGATTTTCATTAATTTCTCAAGAACAAGCATGCTGGAATTATTAAACAAAAAACAGAGGAAACCAAATCTAAAGTTTGGAGCTCAAATTTGTTGATCTCTTTGGTTGTTTCAACACACGGTCTTGACGTGGACCACCGCTAGAACCTTCCCCGCTATTCTCCGGCCTTAGAATGAACTTGTGGGAATCCGAGCATGTTGAAATTAAGGAAGAAAGGTATGGTTTTGAGAGCTTGGATCTAACAGTTTTCGACAGAAATTTACCACTTTAACACTCTTTTAAAGAGTGAATTATGCTACATGTTTCAACCTCATGAAGACATACACAGGTATTGAATAGGTGGTAAAATAGGTGTTTAAGTTTCAATGAATGTTCCATGAAAACCCACCAATTTTGAAATTGATTTTCTTCTTAATTTCGAAATTAAAATCAATTCTAATAATTTAATTTAATTAATTTAAATAATTAATTAAACATTTTAATTAATTATAATTATTTTAATTAAATATCAAAATATCAAATTAAATAATTGTATCAATCCCTATCTCTCTCAAAACCTGTTTTTCCGAATATGAATCAACATTCAAATTCAAATCGAATATGTATCGAATACATGTTTGCATTATTTAAATCATATTTAAATAACTCCAAGTCTCTCTTTAATTATAGTTTAATTTAAAGATTAAACTAAAAACGTTAAACATATCGCATACAATTTAACGTTAAATTTATCCAAACCGAATTTTAATATTTTCAAATTCTTTCATAACTTTGTTCTAAGGTTTAGTCAGTTTGAGCTAGCAGGGGGACCTAATGTACCTACAGATCATGGACTCCAATGATACGATATTAACCGGTTAAACTCTTTTATCCTAGTTAACCAACATTCGTTAACTAACGGGACACTCCACTGTAGCCCGTAGTTGCACTCCCCTCACTGTAGATATATTTCTGTCCACCATATATAACCGTGATTAGTAAGTCAATCCTTCACAGATTGTTTGTAACTATAGCTAGGTCAAAAGTCCGTTTTACCCCTATAGTAGATCTTGTTCCTTAAGTCCCCACTGAGCCCCTAATGAACAATTGGTTTGTGGTTCGACCACTAAACCTAAAACCTCTCGGGCCAATGAGAGGGCGGCGCGCCTTTGTTCACGTCCCAGAGTCAGCACTTAAGGGAACAACCTCTCTACTATCCCTAAAGACGGGTAGGAGTGAATTTCATCTTCCATGACTATGTCCCCAACTATCTACACGGTCTTATCCCCAAAGTGGTAGGTTTATTGAGCGGTGCTGATGGGCCATATGGAACCGAGTGACAAGCTTCCAAAATAAATGGCACTTTCTTCTTTGTTACACATCATCTGAGAATTTGATTGGGACCAAGTTTGCATCGGTGTGGCTCATCCCATTAATATTCCTTTACATCTTTCAGAAACATTTTCAGTTGTTTAGCTGTGGCTTTCGGAGGCTTCAGTCCACTGACTAAGTAGTTCACGTAGTCTACAAACCATGGAATTTCAATTGCCCTTACTGCCAATATTTGTTCATCAGCAAACGACTCTCGAATTTCCAGCCTCTTCTCCATCTGTGCCTCTTCTTGTTCTTCATCTTCAAGCAATTCTTCCAGTGTCTCCCCTTTTAGCAATTCCTGCAAAGTAGATAAAGAAAGCTCATCAATCTCGTCAATTACTGAACATTCCTCAAAATCTCCTTGATATTTGAGTGTGTTCATGACATTGAAGGTAACTTGTTGATCATTGACCCTCATGGTCAATTCTCCCTTCTGTACATCGATCAAGGTCCTCCCCGTTGCTATGAAAGGTTGACCTAAGATAATTGGCACTTCTTTGTCTGCTTCACAGTCCAATATAATAAAGTCTGCTGGAAATACGAACTTGTCCACCTTGACTAGTACATCCTTTATTTTTCCAATGAGATGTGTTAATTAACTGTTTCCTAGTTGCAAGGTAATAGTTGTTGGTTTGGCTTCTCCTATTCCTAACTACTTAAAGACTGAATACGACATCAGATTTATACTTGCTCCAAGATCGCATAGTGCTCTGCCGACATTCCGTCCTCCAATGGAGCAAGGGATAGTGAAACTTCTTTGATCTTTTAACTTAGGAGGAACCTTGCTTTTAACCAGTGCACTAGAGCACCCTTTTAATGCAACTGTCTCGTACTCTCCCAATCGTCTCTTTTTAGACAGGATGTCTTTCAAAAATTTCACATAGTTCGACATTTGCTAAAGTGCTTCCACCAACGCAATGTTGATGTGGAGTTGCTTTAAAATGTCTAGGAACTTTTTGAACTGTCTATCTTGTTACGCATATTTGAATCTTTGAAGATAAGGTGGTGGTGGTCTGTAATCTGGATCAATGATGAATTGTTTTAGTTTTGCGGTCGCATTTGCGGTTGCATTTTCCTGCTTTTTACCGATACTTGAACTTTCAATCTTTTATTCTACGGTTTCTGGCAACTTGGTCTTTTCTGAATTTTTTGTATTCTGACTAACTTCTGTATTAACTTCTGACTCTTTTTCTGTAGATTTTTATGAGACTTCTTCTGGGATTCTCCGAACTTCTTGATCAATGGTAATTGCTTTGCATTGTTCCTTGCCTTCACGGTGAGGATTTTCAGTTTTGCTAGGCAATGTCCCTTGGGTCTGTTCTTGATCTCTTGAGCTATTTGTCCTATCTGCACTTCCAAGTTGTTCCTTAAAGTGGCATCATTTCTTGACATGTATTCATTGATTAGAGCCTTTAGATTTTACTACTGGCCAGCGTTCTGAAATTGTACTGGTTGGAATTTTTTCTATTGCCGCTGTTGTGTAGGTTGGGAATTAAATCCTGTTGAAGCTTTTCTGGATTGATTTGTACCGGCATTACTGGTACTAGCTTGTAATCCCCAAGAGAAGTTCAAATGTTATCTCCACCCTGGGTTGTACGTTGCTGCATACGAATTCCATCGGTTTTGATTTCCCTATTGTCCTACATAAAAAACTGATGCAGGGTTTAATGGACAATTATCGGTAATATGCTCTTCACTACAAATATCACAACAAGGATAAGAGATAGCATTTGCAGGAACAATGTTTGCTTGATTTCCCATAGTGGAGCCCATCATCATGCTATGAATAGCTTTAATCTGAGCTTGCATGGTTGAGTTCGCTTCTGTCTCTACAACTTTTACTGGATTCTTCAAAATTGTAGGTTCAGTCTCCCCCCAATGTCGGTTATTCATGGGTATTGTATCTAGTATGGCATGTGATTCGTTCCCGGATTTCGTCAGGAAATATCCATTTGCAGACGCATTGACTAAGGCTTTTGAAGCTTGATCGAGCTCACTGTAGAAATGCTCAAGAATGATACAAGCAGGCAATCCATGACGAGGACACTTTCGGTCCAGCCTTTGGAATCTTTCCCATGCTGCATGTAAAGGCTAATTGTATGATTGTCTGAAGGAAGTGATTTTTGCTCTGTACTTAGCATTCTTATTGGATGGAAAAAACTTCTCTAGAATCTTTTATGCCAAGTCATTCCAGGATGTGATGGAGTTTGATGGAAATTAATCTAACCAAGCCTCAGCATCTCCCTGTAATGAGAAAGGAAAAAGTTTTAGCTTCAATGTGCCTTCTGGCACTCCTGTTACTCTAAACGAACTAAAAAATCTTAAAAATTGCTTGATATGCTTATGTGGATCTTCACTCGGAAGCCCCAAAAACTGGCCCATGGTGTTGAGCATTTGAAACATCACAGGTTTCAACTCAAACTGTGGCGCTTCAATCGATGGCTCAAATATTCCTGGA
Source organism: Luffa aegyptiaca (assembly GCA_017139565.1). Classification (NCBI taxonomy): domain Eukaryota; kingdom Viridiplantae; phylum Streptophyta; class Magnoliopsida; order Cucurbitales; family Cucurbitaceae; genus Luffa; species Luffa aegyptiaca. The sequence continues at coordinate 17,930,027 of CM029398.1, forward strand.
TTCAGAGTCTGAAAAACTGGTAAGACATAATCCTTTATTGCTCTATTTCGATCTTCTGCAATATAGATTGGATGTTCATTTTGTGGCACCGGTGGAATTGGTGGTGCTGGAGGTATTCTCCCACCATTCTAATCCATTCCACGATTATGCTGGTCAACAGGAGGATTGACTCCGGGTTGGACCATTGGAAGTTCTTGTATATAAGCAGCTTCTTCAACAGGTTACTGTGCGCTCAACTCTTGTTGTTCCTTCTTCTTTCGTCTTTGCTCTCTACGACGATGACGAAAGGTTCTTTCTATCTCAGGATCTAGCTGAAGGAGTCGATACCCCTTGCTCATGCACCAACTTTAACTTGCAAACGAAACTTCAATCGAATAACAATTTCAACAACTAAAAAAACAGGTTTTACTTGTAGTCCCCGACAACGACGCCAAAAACTTGATGCAAGTTGTGATTGAAGATTGATGTTGGAAAAGATGGTAAATAATGAATGGGAATAAATTCAGTCAACCAAGTGCAAGTATACATTATCACATGTAGTAATAAAAACTCTGGAAGTATTCCAAAATGTATCGATCCCACAGAGACTAAGTTGGAAACATAGTTTTGAAGAAGAAAGTGCTCTTAAATTGCATTTGAAAGGTAACCAAAAGAAATAGTTGATGTTTGGTTTTGTAAAACAAATAAACAAATAACTAAAGAAATAACAATAATAATTAAGCAAGGTGTTCAATATAGCTTCAACCCAAAGGCAAATAACCATAGTAATGGCTTATTTAACCTAAGTCTAATCATGCATTGGGTCAGGTTTAACTTTTATTTGGTCTTGCTCCCAAGGACCGTTAGAAGGCCAAGCGAGTACCGTTATGCACATTTTTGTGACTCGACTCCGACATAGATTGTTCATGCATGCAACCTTTAACCATATAGTTGTTATAAGGCGACCTTCCCCTATAACACTTAATACACTCTCTCGAGCCCTTTCTCCTATATCACCTTTATGAGAACCGATGTTGTTTGACTCTTTCAGGTACGAACTCACATTGCATGCAAAGTCTAAGTGATCTGTTAAACTCAGCAGGATTTAGAATGATAATCAATAAGGGATGACATGTAATAAATAGAACTTAGGCAAATAAGCAACATTCGAGCCATTTAAACCATAAGGGTATTCACTATACAAAACCCCTCAATGGAATATAATGCAAATGAACAACTTTTTCATTGAAATAATGAATAAAGAATACAAAATAATGAAAAGAAACAAGTGCTAGAAAAAATATTGTGCAATAGCTAAAACAAGGGTTTTTTCACTTTATTCAATCTTCTAGAGTTCTCACGACACTCTACTCTCCTTTTACAAGGCTGGAATAGGGTGAAATCTCTACAAACACTCGGGTTTGATGTCTAACAATGGGTTAGAATTTAGTCTTCTAGCAAGGACCTCGGGCATCCCTACTCATGGGCGTCTACTAGGGTTTAGTCACCACCCTCTTCTTCCTAGTGAGTTCTGCTTGAATCTGCTTTCGAATCGTGGCCTTTTATAGCATGGGGAGTGGTTGAGGAGTCACGAAAATGGTGCTAGCAGGTGGCCTAGTAAGTTTTGGAGTCAAAACAGCCGGTTAGCTGCGTAAAACACTTGTTCAAAATGACCCACGACGGACTCGAAATTGTCTGCCTCTGCCCAGAAATGCGGTCGCATTTCATTTTAGCCTTGCCAGAAATGCGGTCGCATTTCTGGGAATTTTTTCAGATTCCTCAGTTTTCTACAAAACACCAAAACCAAGTCAAATTCACACAAAAATGAGTTCTTTTAAGCACAAATATGCATAATTTGACATACATGACTCTCAACATCCTAACTTATTTACTTTAGCACTTTTTAAGCTCAGGATTAGTGTTTTTGATATAAAACATACAAGTTTAACAAGGAAATGAGCTAAATATAAGGACAAAATAGGTGTTTTAGAAACACTCTTTGAGGGAAAAACATTCAAAATATATACTGCAGTCTCTACTGCATATCCCCAAAAAGAATTAGGCAATCGAGCATAGCTCATCATAGATCGAACCATGTCTAACAATGTTCTGTTTCTCCTTTCTAATACACCATTCTGCTGAGGTGTACCAGGTGCTGAGAGTTGGGACGTCCTTCCATGTTCCATCAATTAGTTTTGGAATACTAAGTCCATATACTCTCCACCTCGATCAGATCGAAGTGTTTTAATGGTCTTACCGAACAAGTTCTCAACTTCAGCCTTATAATCTTTGAACTTTTCAAGGGCTTCAGACTTATGACTCATTAGGTATAACTAAACATAACTTGAATAATCATCTATGAAATAGATGAAATATTCATACTATCCTCAAGCCCTAACATTCGTTGGACCACAAAGATCCGTATGTACGAGCTCTAAGGGCTTATTGGCACGATAACCTTTTCCAGTAAAAGGTTGTTTTGTCATTTTACCTTCGAGACATGACTCACATGGAGGTAAAGAACCATCTTCTAACTTGCTTAGAAGTTCGTTCTTAACCAATCTCCCAATCCTATTGAGATTAATGTGGCCAAGACTCAAAAGCTAAAGATAGGTACTTTGAGAAACCTTTTGCCTCTTTGGTTGAGTCTCAGCTGTTTTATACATCTCATTGTTCAAAATAGCCTCAGACTCTATTGGTCTTAAAACATATAAGTTGTTATCCATTTTTGCAGAACAGATATTAGCACCCCTTTTAGTAATGAGCGCTTCATTTACAGAAAAGGACACTAAATATCCTTGTTCAAGCAAATAAGAAATAGAAATCAAATTTCTTTTTATCTTGGGAATAATATATACATTATCTAATTACATATAACGTTCCTTGGAGAAGAACATCCTAATATCTCTCACTACTTTAGTTGAAATGAACTCCCTAGTCCCAACTCTGAGAGTCATTTCCCCAACATCTAATTGTTGCGAGAAGCTCATTCCCTCAAAGGAAGAGCATACGTGATCAGTGGCACCTGAATCAAGGATCCAGTCTGTATCATCATTTTCCACTATACACGTTACAATGACCAATAAATCACATTTACTGTCATTGAGATTTGCTAAGCAGTTTATGTCATATTCATCATGAACAATTCCTGATGAAGTAGACATGTGGGCATGAGGACATTCGTCAGTTAAGACCAATTCCATATTATTTACCACGAGTTTGGTGTCTAAGTTCGTTTCAATTGTTGTATTAGATATACCGTTTTTATTACATTTGGCGTCTTTAATTGCACTCGCATAACGATTCATGCTGAAAAACAAAGAAATTAATTTAATTAGTTTTGTTGCACTAACCCATTACACAAAAATTATTATTAATCCAATCAATTTAGCAAAAGTAATGATGGACCCATAGAAAAATCATTTATTTTGCAACGATACTTCAGAGGTTTACATCAACAGTTACCGTAGGGCAGTCAGCTACTCCTCCCCTGAATTGAGACAATCTCAGTAAATCCCTATTACCAATAGTTATTCGATACCGTTTTTCGGTCAGGAAATCATTAACGCCTTAACAATTTTCGGTAAGTGTAACCCTCCATTTTCAGATATCAAAGGTCGACCTTAATAATGCTACCGTAGTGAAAGTCAAAGTTGGAAATGAACCTAAGAAATCCTATCCATTTATGGAGTTTGCGTTGTTCCGACTCCCATGATCAAGCCCTCCGTAGGGTAATCACTCCCACGACGACTTGCAGGCAGATCATGAGAATCTCACAGTGCAACCTAATGGAGGAGACTGTAGGATACGTTGACACGTGTCCTGCTCCCACTTACTATAAAACAATCCCTCATTCACCTTGCTATTGACCCATGCAAACACCATCCGTTGGGGGTCACTCCCAAGGTGACTCGAGGTCAAGCATGGGCCTCACATTGTGAACTCTCGAGGGCGTGAGAGAAGAACATGATTTTTAAAATCTTGTTTTGTCGTATTACCTCCCACTAAGTATTTTTAGAATTAAGGGTCTATTACTTAGGTAAATTTTTGCTAAGTGAATCTATCTAAGTCCATGTCTTTATATAACTCTTATATATAGGTCTTTTACTCTATGGTCTACGTGAATTAAACTCTTTTAATTACCTAGTGATATTGCATGCTAACATTAGAATATGATTAATTCAACTCATGTTTCGGGTTTCTTCCGCAGTAGGAGGTGTTCCGTAAACAGTCAACTTAAGTACCCCCAGCCTAAACAGAACGTCACCGGGAGAGTTCCCTTATAACCATAGTAATGTTGTTCCTACTTGGCTCATTAAAACTAATTTAATTCTAAGTAAGAAAATAATTCTAATCCTATTAGAATTCAAGTGAGCTTAGGTCTAATTAATTATAAACATTTTAAAATTAATTCAATTTAACCTAAGATCCTATGTTTGCATGCAACTCTTTGTTATAGGTTGACGGTTTCTAATCAATTTTATAACTATTCCAAGTTTTAATGATTAGCCCTATAGCATGCTCCTATGGTTTTTCCTAATAGCAATCTAATTCCAGTTATTTTTAAACACCATATGCTCATGACGTCCATAAAATTAATTAATATAACGATTATATTAACCTACAGTGGTGTCATGCTTCATGCAAATTCAATTTCCATTTAATACAAGTAGTTTGTTCAACGCTACTTGAATGATCCTAGCATGCAAATACAAACACGAGATATGCAAAGTTTCTCATGGCCATTAGGCTCAAAAGACTTGACTTTCATTGAAATTCCATCAAAACCAGTCTTCCCTCAAAGCAACAACATAGATGGCTATTTATAGCCTTCAAACACAACCTATGGTCATATGAAGGGTTGTAACCTTCATGTCCATCAATGCCATCATGAACACTAACTAAATAATAAGTTAAAACATTAAAAACACAACTTTAAAACTGAAAATTACAATAAAAATGCCTTAAATCTGAGATTCATCTTCCAATCAGCCAACTCGAAAGTTTGTAACCATTTTGGGTTCTTGTAGCTTGATTAAGACACATCGGTTCATATCACAATGCTTTTCCATTTTCAATTTATTAATATAACTCTTATAAAATAATCATGAAAATCATGCATTGAATTTATTATTTCCATCAATAATATAACAAATTACATTATTGCTCATGAAAATAATTCTAAGCATACATGGTACATTAATTAAATATAACTCTTATATTTTTCTAAATTAATGTAATGCATCATGCTTCTCCAATTTCATATATTTAATATAACATTTATTCTAAATAACTCATGAAATTTATAATCATACATAAACACCATACATTATAACTATTATAACATACTATTATGCATGATTCATGCTTAACCTATGGTGGGATCTAGCTAAATGATATTCATAAAGGAATAAGTAGCTATAAAGACCGGTATTTTGGCACCCTAGGGTAAGAATAATGAAAACCCTACATTAATTTATTCAAAACTAGCCGTAAACCGCCATGTAAGTGGTCTTAACCGCCTCGATCCCCTTCGGACCGCTCAGAACCGGGCCGAACCGTGTCTGAATCTCCGGAATCGGAAAGCTCGAACTGGTCCAGAAGTAGCATGAATCGGACCGCACCAGTAGTGAATCGGACCATAATAGCCTCAATACCCGCACTTCAGCGAAACCGCCGCCGGCGTCGAGATGCTGAAGGCGGCGTCTCAACGTCGGCATGAAAATTCCAGTGTCTGTTCTTGGGATCCAAATAGTTAGGAACCGTAAGAACAAAAAGCTAGCCTTGTATCAAGTGTCTTATGTCTACAAGATGTTATTTAGATATAAGATGCAAAATTCCAATAAGGGTTCACTACCTTTTAGACATGAAATTCTTTAGTCTAAGGAACTGTTTCCTAAGCCACCTCAAGAAGTTGAGGACGTGAGACGAATGCCCTATTTAGTAGGGATTGTCAGTAAGAATCAATCTAGTCAGAGATTTAATCACTGGAGAGCCGTTTAGTATATCCTCAAGTCTCTTAGGAGAACGAAGGACTATATGCTCGTGTATGTTGGTAGGGATTTGATCTTTACAGGATACACTCACATAGGTTTTTAGACTGATAAAGATTTGAGGAAATCTACATCAGTATCTATGTTCACTCTTAACGGAGGTGCTATGGAATGGCATAGCTGCAGTCTCGATCATAAAGGCCATAAATGTAGCTGCTTGTGAAGCAACAAAAGAGACTGTATGGCTTAGGATGTTATTGATTGATTTGGCATGTGTTCCAAATGTGAACTTGCTCATCACACTTTATTGTGATAATAGTGTTGTTGTGGCCAATTAAAAAGAACCTCCCAGCCCAAGACAAGCAGACACATTGAATTGAATGTAATATTGCTGATTCATTCACGAAGGCTCCCACGGCTAAAGTGTATGAGGGTCATCTAGAAGCTTAAGGTCTACGAGTTATGTACAAATATGTAATCTAGGGCAAGTGGGAGAAATGTAATGGTTATAGATTATTGTACATCACACTAAACTAGAGTTTTAGTTCAAGTGGGGGTTTGTTAGGTTTTATGCCCTAAAACTCGTAGATAGTGAATATAAAGAAACTGTATACTTGTTTCAATAAAGTGTTATTGAGTTTCTACAATAAAGTGTTATTGTTAAGTATTGCACAATATGACCCAAATCCAATAAACTAAGATTCAAGGTCGTTTGTATGTAACTTGAACTAGTATGTGGGGACATACGTGGATCGATGTTCATATAACAACCTTAAAGGTCTATAGTACAGGGATAAGGCTGGGTACCTTATCTTGGTAACACTATGTCATACGACTCGCTTTGTATTTGATACAGACGTATTGATTCAAAGCGTCTATGTAGTAGACATGCGAGCGGGGGTATCCTAGGCAATGAGTTGGCATAAGATCAGATCACGAAATAGTCAACCACTAATTGTAACACTGTTAACTAGTTAGGTTACTATTTCAATAGGATGACCTAGGTAACTCAGTCTTAATCCTGAGTGTGTCATCAACTCCTTCTCATGAGGGATTGTCCTTTGATTAGCATGGGTGAGAGTGGCCTATACACCGACTCAATATGTCTTCCTTTTTGGGGACAAGAACGAGTGTGAGGCTGGGGACACGACAACAAAAGAAGGAATTCACTTCTTCCCACTTCTAGGAGAAGTAGATGAGTGTTCCCTTAAGTAGTGACTCTGGGACTTGAACAAAGGGATCTCGCCCTCTCACTGGATCGAGAGGGACTTTCTATTTAATAGTTGGACCATAAACAAGCTATTCATTAGAGGAGCGTTGGTACTTAATGAAACAGATGTAACACAGGGGTAAAACGATAATTTGACTCATTTGTGGTTACGTACACTCGTGAAGGATTGACTTATCGATATAGGTCTATATCCATGGGGACAAAAATGTTCTAAAGTGAGAAGAGTTCAGTTGTGGGTGTTTAGTGGAATGACCCACCGTTAATGAATATTGGTTATCCTGATTAATGAGTTTAGTCAGTTAACTTCATATCATTGGAGCTTCTGATTTGTACGTCCATTAGGTCCCCTGCTAGCTCGTAAAGAGTAATGAGGAACAATTTATCTTGAGAAGAATTTGAATTCTTCAAATTCGTTATGGGAATCAAATTAATAGTATGAGATACAACTAATTTAATGTATGGTGATACATTATAATATGAAGTTTAATTTTTTTATTAAACTTTATTAATTGAGATAATTATATATTTGAAGGAGTTCAAATGTATGACTAATTAAGTATATGATATTTAATTAGTAAATTAATTAATTAATTATGAATTAAATAATAATTCAATTTAGTCTAATTAAATGTGATTTAATTAAATTATAGATTATGAGTTAAATAAATATTTGAAGAAGTTCAAATATTAATATGAATTTGATTCATATTTAATTTAAAGGATATAAGAGAATTTGAAGGAGTTCAAATTTTAATATGAATTTGATTCATATTATATAATTAATCAATTGAAGGCTGAAAATTAAATATATGATATTTAATTGGGTAGTTAATTAATTAAATAATAGAAGGCCATAAATTAAATATATGATATTTAATTGGGTAATTGATCACTTATGGAAATGATTAATCAATTATTGAAATGATTAATCATTTTTTGAACTGATTAATCAATTAAGGAAATGATTAATCAATTATGGAAATTATTAATTATGGAAAAGATTAATCATTTGTGGAAATAATTGATTATCTGTGAATATTTTTTCATGACCTTTTTTCCTATAAATAGAATAGTAAACTTAGGGTTTAGGTGACACAAAAATAAGGCCACAAGAATGCACTCTTCCATTCTCTCTAGCCTCCCTGGCCACTCTCATATTCTCTCAACCAAGAACACAAAGAGGAACTTTTTCTTGTATTTTTCCCATTCAAGATTGGGTAGTCCCATAACTACGTTCCTAATCTCAGAGTCATAGTAGGGAAGATCAATCAGTGGTGTCCCAATTGTTGACGCTTGGTCCCTATGAAATCAAGAAAGGCGTTCTTGATATTTCAGAGACGACGACGACAATATGTTTGCTTCTCCCCTTTAGATTAGTTCTAAGGTTGTACGCTTAGCCTTAATAAATTGATTTAGAATAGTTTTCTAAATCTTTGCCAATGTATTAGTATTTTTGTGGAAACAAAGTTAACTACGAACGGTCCCAATTCGCTTCCGCTAACGTAATTAGGGAGTTCCAATCCTACAATTACATGATCAAATCAAAGAAAATTGTAAATCTAAGGCCAAAATACCTAAACAATCTTTAAGCAAACCAAATACATCCAACATGCAAATTGATCCCACCGAAAACCTCAACGCAAATTCTAAGACTAAAATTTCAAACACGAAATGGCTCTGATACCATTTGAAGGAATTGAATCCTCAGCGGAAGCGGTTTACACCGAGCGTGATTGAATTTCAACGTTAGAAAACCGGTACGTTGGGCAAACAAAAACTATTTCTATAGAAATCAGATTAAGCATGTTGTCTAAACCTTTTAGATTCGAAGAACTTACGTGATTTGACACCGAAACAACACAATGCTCAAAATCACGCACTGTGTGAATTTCTTGAACACCACCACTCAAGAACACCCGTTATTCTCTTGGGCTGCAGAGATCCGACTTGTGGGAGCCAAAACTTTGTCTTGAACTTAGAATTTTTGCAACAAAAAATAGCATAATGTTGATGTATTTTGAAAGAACTAGTGAGATTGAGAGAGAATTGAGTTTTCTGTGAAAACCGATGGAATCACTAAGAGAGAGAGAGTGAGATTACCCCAATTTGAAAACCACATACGTAAAGGTTGGGAAGTTACACTTAACTTCCCTAACCAATCCTGGCCCTTTGATCGAAATCAATTAGATTTGGACCGTTAATTATTATCATATAATAATTAACAATCCAATTAACTATATGTTATGTGACAAATTAATTCAATTACAACAACTTATAATCAAATTAATTATAATATATAGTTTTAATTCAATCAAATGATATTTAATTGAATTAATTAGGTCAGCCGGTTAATTCTAAATTAATTGTTCCCCACATTAATTAAATATCATATACTTATTTAATTTTACGGTTGAATCATATTCAAATGTATCTCGCTCATTTAACATATAGTTTTAATGTGCATCACATATACATTAATTATTCACTATAGAATTAATTTGATTAAATCACTTTTAACGAAATTAAATTAAATTAATTAATTCTCCAATTAATTAATTCATGAATTAATCAAATATCACATATTTAATTAAATTCACATTCTCTCGTATACTATAGTTTTAATATGAATCCCTATTCATATTATTTTAATATATAGTTTAATATGAATCAAATGCATATTTAGTATTTGAAATCCATCAAATATATAATTCTCTCATTATTTAATTTTGAATCAAATCCAAAATTAATTTTATTATAAAGTTTATTTCACTAAATAAACTTATACTATAATGTATCTCCATACATTATATTAATTGGATCAAATACGATTGACTAAAATTCTTTTAATAATCAAGACTAATTAGTCTCAGTACCCGTTACAAGCTAGCAGGTGGACCTAATGGACCTACAGATTAGAAACTCCAACCATACGAGATTAAATAGGAAGAAGCTCAAGTTGATCGTAAGATCAGAAGCTCATACATAGAGCAAGGGACCAAGGAAGAGGATATCAAAATTTCCAAGGGAGAGCTCCATGGGAAGAAGCTCAAGTTGATCGTAACTTGGGGAGCATAAAATTGAAGCTTCCAATGTTTTATGGAAAAACTGATCCAGAGGAGTAGCTTCAATGGGAGAAAGCGGTGGACTACGTGTTTGATTGTCATAACTTTAGCGATGAAAAAAGGTAAAACTTTGTGTTGCTCAATTTAAACAATACGCCCAAACAAGGCGGGATAAGTTGATGTCGAGTAGGAGAAGAAATCTCGAGGTGCCAATTGATTCCTGGTATGAATACAAGGAGTAAATGAGGAAGCGGTTTGTTCCAAAGCATTTCCAAAGGGACATGGCGCAAAAGCTTCAAAGATTGAGACAAGGAAGTAAGTCTGTGGAAGATTACTACAAGGATATGGACACTTTGATGGATCAACTAGATCTTGATGAAGACATGGAAAGTCTCATGGCATGATTCCCAAGGTTGATCTACAACCTTATGGTGACATAAAGGAGATGTTGCATCTTGCCATAAAGGTGGAAAAACAATTGAGTACTAGAAGAGCAAGGTACACTTCATCTAAACCCACTTCTTCTTTCAACTCATCGTGGAAAAAGGAGAATAAAAGTGATTTTAGAAGTACAGGAAAGTTTGTGCAAGAAAAATCTAAAGAAAGGGAGAGTCTTCTTTGAAAGGAGAGACTAAAGTGGAAGACCCTAGGGAGAGAAATAGGGATATCAAGTGTTGGAAATGTCAAGGATTAGGGCATGTAAGTAGGGATTGTCCAATCAAAAGGACAGTGATTATCAATAATGGAGAAGTAGTAACTGAGGGTGAGTATAGTGAAAGTGAGGAAGAGGAGGAAGAAATTGTTGAGTTAGAGGAGTCTAGTGATTGTAGTTATGAAGAACCAATTGTTGGGGATGTGCTTGTAACTAGAAGAGCTTTAAGTGCTCGAGTTAAAGAGGAAATAGTTTAAGAGTAAAAGGAAGCATTGTTTCAGACTCGTTGTCATGTGAATGGCAAGGCATGTTGTCTGATCATAGATGGTGGAAGTTGTACAAATGTTGTTAGTACATTACTTATCAAACGATTGGGATTGCCTATACCACATCCTAGACCTTACAAGCTTCAATGGTTGAACAATTGTGGGGAAGTTAGAGTCAATAGACAATGTCTTCTGTCACATTTTCTATTGGGAGATACAATGATAATGTTCTATGTGATGTTGCTCCTATGCATGCTGGAAAAATTCTTTTGGGATGACCGTGGCAATTTGACCGAAAAGTGATGCATGATGGTTATCTTAACCGCTACAAATTTACCAAAGATGGGAGAAAGATTATTCTTCTTCCTTTTTCAACTAGCGATGTGTTTGATGAGCAATGTAAGTTAGAGAAAATGAGAGTGGAGGCCGAAAAAAATGATAAAGAGGGTAAAGGTATTTTGAGTGAGAAAAACAAAAGAGGAAAGAGTTTGAAAGAAAAAGAGAAGAATTCTAGCGAGTGTGAGAAAATCAATTGTGGAGAAAAGGGAAAGAGTGGAAAGAATGAGAAAGGACCAAAAGAGAGAAGAAAAAAAAAAGAGAGTCTTATATTAGCTAGAAACAGAGAGGTTAGGAAAACTTTGATTTCAACAAAACCAAACTTTGTACTTTTGTGCAAAGGACTATGTTTTCTAACGAATGACTCAGAAACTTCTTTGCCTAGTGTTTTTTTTTTTTTTTAGTTTGTTGCAGGATTTCGAAGACATATTTCCTAAAGAACAACCAAGCGTATTGCCACCACTTAGGGGGACTGAGCATCAAATTGATTTCATTCCAGGAGATTATTCCAAATAGACCAACATATCGAGCTAATCCTACTGAGACAAAAGAAATTAAAAAACAAGTTGAATTTGAATGAAATTTTAGATTGAGTTTAGTCTGTCTCAAGCATTTATGCTTTCTTTGTATTCTTGTGTTTAGAATGCATGCTTAGAACTTTCAATCTAGTCTGATCAATTAGATTGTGAAGAGTTCGAAATATTGAAGTTAGGAACAAGTTCTCATTTCTTCTTGATCTTTGATCATTCTTCCAAGTCAAATCTGTTTAACTTTTTTGGGGTTGTCTTATCATCATGTTAATGGGGTTATTCATATTATTGTTGCGGGGGTTCACCTGAAATAAGGGGACTTCTCAAACGTAATTGAGATAGTTCCTTTATCATTTGGTATCAGAGCCTCTTTGATTCCTTTATGAACTCATTAACCAAGTTAACCAGCATTCGTTAAATGTGGGTCACTCCATTAAAGACCCACAACTACACTCTTCTCACTGTAGAATATTTTTGTGTCCACGGATATCAACCATTACAGTATGTCAATCCTTCACGAGTGTTCGTAGTGCTAGTTGGGTAAAATTACCGTTTTACCCCTGGGTTGCCTCTGGAACCTTAAGTACCACTGATCCCTCTAATGAACAACCTGTTTAGGGTCCAGCCACTAAACAGAAATTCCCCTCGGGCCAGGAGAAGACAGCGCGCTTTTGTTCAAGCCCCGGAATCAGCCCTTAAGGGAACACACATATACTTACTCCAATAGGAGAAGGAGTGAATTCCATCTTGTACTGTTATGTTCCTAGTCACCACTCAGTTTTGCCCCTTAAAAGGTAGGCTTATTAAGTTGCCAAACTGGCCACTCTCACCCATACAGATCTAAGGACAATCCCTCCTGAAAAGGGGTTCATAACAGACTCAGGATTGAGATTGAGTTACCTAGGTCATCCTATTGAAATAGAAACCTAAACTAGTCAACGACATTACATATAGTGGTTACTATTTTGCGGTACAGTCATATGCAAACTCATTGCATAGGATACCCCCACTCGCATGTCTCCTACATGGATGCTTTAGATCATTTCATCTGTATCGAATACAAAGCGGGTCGTATCACATAGTGTCACCACGATAAGCTACCCAGCCGTATCCCTATACTATAGACCATCCAGGTTGTTACTTGAACACTATTCCAAGTTTCATTTAAATAACCTTGGATCTTAGTTTATTGAAATTTAGGGTTAATTAATGCAAACCCGATTATTCAATAACAAATTACTGAATCACTCAAATAATGTTTTATTGAGGTTGATTAATTTGTTTCATTTACTATCTACGAGTTTTCGAGCATACAACCCAACATAAGGTTACTGTAGCTGCTTGTGTTGGGGCCATTGATCGACAAGGCATGTGACTGATGGGTTGGTTACCAACCTGGGGTCCATGGGAGGATCTGTTTGCTCTGGGAGTGTTAGTTCTCTGCCACGCCTGCCACATCCTCGTCCTTGTCTTGGTGAACCTCTTCTTCGAGGAGGTATTATCTTAAACATATGAGATATCTTAGGGTTAAGCTACAATCTTGAATATATGAGTCCTCGTCCTTATTTCACATCATTACATGTGTCATCATAGGCTACAATGACAGACACCCTTTAATGGCAGTCAATGTTCAAGTTTAATTTGTAAGGTAATGTGATGTTAAATGTTCGTTATTAGTTTGAAAAGTTGAAGCTAAATTTAGTTTTTAGGTTTATTAGCTTTGAGAAATGAGTTAAATTTTGAGGCTATTTATTTGATTAAAGTTTAATTGGGGGATTATAATGTGATTAAAATGTGAGTTTGAGTGTATTTGTGTGATTAAATTATGATTTTGAGTTTAGTGTGTGTTTAAAGGAAGTTGGTGTGTGGTAAGATATGTTGAAAAGTATGAAACTTGATTTAATTTGCTTAAATATTATTATATTCATAAGTTTAAATTTTAGTTTTAATGCTATGTTTATAAATTTAGATAAGTTCATTATGTTTAGAGATCTTATGTTCACAAATTTTGATGAGTTTGTTATGTTTTGATATTATGTTCATGTCTTCGTTAAGTTTAGTAAGGATTTTTTTTTTTTTTAATTTTAAAACTCGATGAGTGTTAGTATTCAATTCCATGATGAGAATGAAGTTTTATTAGTACATTTTTTTTTTTTTTTTGTGTCAAGTTTTATTGGTAGTTTACATAGGTTTATTTTATTTTCGTGAATATTTATATTGTAATTTTATTTTTTTTTAAGCTCAAACTTGGGTTGGTTGTATATAATGCAAAATTGGTCAGACTATTTACAAATACAATAGTCAGGAAAAAAAATTTGAAAAAATGGCAAAATATTATAGTTATAGGGAAAGCTTGATTCTATCAGTGATAAAAACCGATAGATTCTATCAGTGATACAAAACATTCTATCACTAATGGAAAGCTTGATTTCCATCCGTGATAGAAGATTTCTATCATTGATATGAGGTCTATCAGTGATAAAAATCTTCTATCACTCATAGAAATCTATCAGTGATAAAAATATTCTATCACCCATAGAAATCTATCAATGATAGGTTTTTTTTTTTTTTTTTTTTTTTGAAATAAATCAATGATAGGTTTCTATCAGTGATAGAATTTTATCATTGATAGATTTCTATCACTGATAAAAACTTCTATTACTTATAGAAAACTATCATTTTTATTTCTAAAACCTATGTCACGGATTTTGTTTTTATAGATGTCGATGCAAAAAAATATGAAAATTGAACTGGAAGAAAAGATAAACACAAAGTGGAAGTTCAAATTTAAAGAAGGGGAGACCTCAACAAAAAAAAAAAAAAAAAAAAAAAAAAACAAAAAAAAAAAAACAAACAAACAAAACAAAAGGCATGTACAAATTATCACGTAATCAAATACACTATTATTGGTTTCTATCAAATACGCTATTTGAATTTAATTTTTTTATAAAACTTGCTATATCTGTAATTACCCATTAGATTTTAGCAACCCATTACAATTTTCCCTCAAACTTTATACAAATCAATTGTAGAATCAAATTTGATTCGATAAACTTTATTTTATATAATTAGTGCATACACGATTACTTAAGGTAAAAAAAACTCTGGATTATAAAGAAAATGAAAGAAAATAATTGATTTTTTATTAAAAAAATGTAAAAGAAGAACCGTTGACGCTTTTCGTTTTGGCATCGGCAAAATTTCTCTTGACAAGGTCTAATTTTTTACTTTTTCTAACGTTTTTCTTCATAAAAAAAACCCTAAATTCTGGCGACATGAAACAAATAAAATATATATCAATTTAACAAGGTAAAATTTAAACAAATCGAAATGAATAGCGTTAATATAATTAATCTACTTCATTAAAAATTCATGCCACACTTTTGTAAATGTCGCAAGTGAATGAAAAGTTGTGTGAATTTCTGAATTTGTAAAACTTTAAAACTTCTCTTCGTTTTTCACATGAATCAAATTGCATTCGTTCATTATAATGGACCCCATTTCCATTCAAAGTCATTTTTATTTCCCTAATCTATGGTGCAATATAATTCAATAAATAATACAAAAAGAAATTAAAATGAAATGGAGTAGAGGAAAATATATCGAAATAATCAACGAATAATTATGTAATAATACATCTAGGGACAAGGTATTTATGAGATTTTAAGTCAATAGAGGGTTTTTAGCACATGGGCACATTATTATTATGGATTGGATTGGGAGCAGACCATCTAATTGGACCTTTAGGCTTGCAACTTAGAATGGCTGAGTGGTCTATTTGTGGACTCGTGCTTGCTATCTCCGAAACTTTTATAGTGTTGAAATCATTAGAACTTGGAGCCTCATTAGTTACCTGTTGAGATGATAATTCATTGAATGGTGTTGCATTAGCAGGTGTTGTTGCTTTTAAAACTTTCCGGTTGGGTACTGAAGCGAGGATGACACTAGAAGTTTCCTTGAGTGTGAAAGGAAAACACATGGTAAGGAGGAGAAAGGAGATGAAAAGGAAAGAACGACGTTGCGAAGTCATTAATGAATAACAAGTAATTTCAAAAAATAGATGAGTTATTTTAATTGAGTTTTTGGGTTATTGGCCGATCACATGAATGAATTATGGTGTTGTGCATTACGTCTTAAATAGGATTGCATATAGATGAGAGAGAAAGTCCGTTGTAGAAATTTGGTGAATGCAGTTGTGGTTTTGGTGTTTCTTTCTCTATATTTGTGCATTTCATAATTGGATTTTTACCAAATTCGTAAAAAAACTAAACAACTTAAACAAACTAATTTAATAGGGAATGCATGATAAATTTTTTGTATGTAGATTTATAAATTTACCATTTTTATTTATTGTGTAATCATTTTCTTATTTGATAAAGAGTTTAAAATTAAATTAAATATTGCTCCTTACAAAAAAAAAAAAAAGCAAAAAAGATAAAATAATATCAACAGAGGCTCGACAATCGAGCGAAAGCGATTACGGGTTTTAGGCTTTTGATTTCATTAATTTCATAAAGGAAAATCATGCTTCCAAAAACACGAAAAATAGAGGCTCGTGAAAACTAACCTTTTGGATCTCGATTGGAGCGTTTTGTTGGATGATTCTCAGCACGATCGAGTCGTGGACGACCACCGAGATCTTCCCCGCTATTCTCCGGCCTTAAAACGAGCTTGTGGGAGCTTCGAAGTGATGAAATTTAAGAAGAAAGAAATGGGTTTTCATGCTTGAGTCTAGCCATGGAGTTTTCTGTTTTCAGAGAATATGTTGAAATCAACTTCCAAATCCTTCCAGCCAAGAGCACTAACTCATTCTCAAGCAAGAAAGACACATTTATATGAAAAAAAAAAAGGAATGTTAGGTGTCTTCCATCTAAACATTGCATGAGCAATGTCATTCAATTTGGTGTCAATTGAATTGATTTTGCATGAAAAATTATTTTCAAATAAAAGAAATTTTCATAATTAATTTCATGTAAAATTAATTCATATAATTGATTTTAAATAAAATCAATAATTAATTAAATAATTTTAATTAATTATACTTATTTAATATAATATCAAATATTATATTAAACAATTACACCTTTTCCGACTTATTTCAAGTACCGATCGATCGAATATGAATCCTTATTTCATATGTAATATCAAACCGAACATGTATCATATACACATTATTTAAACAACATTTAAATATATATATCATATTCTCTCTATAGTTGAATTCATAATTAAACTATAATACATTAATTATATATCGCATATAATTAACGCTAACTCCCTAATTTTAATTTGAACGTTTTTAAATTATTTCATCACTATGTTCTAAGGTTAGTCCGTATGAGCTAGCAGGGGGACCTAATGAACCTACAGATCATGGGCTCTAACGATACGAGATTAACCGGTTGAACTCTTTCAATCCTAGTTAACCAACATACGTTAACTAACGGGACACTCCACTATAGCTCGTAGCTGAACTCCTCTCACTGTAGATATATTTCTGTCCACCCGATATAACCACGATTAGTAAGTTGACCCTTCACAGGTTGTTCGTAACTATAGTTAGGTCTAAAGTCCTTAAGCCTGTACTGAGTCCCTAATGAACAATTGGTTTGTGGTCCCACCATTAAACCTAAAACCTCTCCGGCCAAAGAGAGGGCGGTGCACCTTTGTTCACGTCACAGAGTCATCACTTCAGGGAACAACCTTTCTACTATCCCTAAAGTCGGGTAAGAGTGAATTATATCTTACAAGGCTATGTCCCCAGCTATCTACTCGGTCTTATCCCCAAAGTGGTAGGTTTATTGAGTCGGCGATATTGAGCTGCAAATCAAAGGATAATCCCGAATAAATAGGATTTCATAGTTAGCTCAGGATTAAGATCGACTTACCTAGGTCATCACTTTGAAATAGTCAGTTTCACAGTAAACGACGTTATAAAGTGAAAGTGACTCATTTCGCGGTCCGGTCTTATACAAACTCTTTTGCATAGGACGCCCCCACTCGCATGTCTCTACATGAACGATTTAGGATCACATCGTTTGTACTAAAACAAAGTGGGTCGCGTCACATAGTTTTTCCTAGGATAAGGTACCCAGTCTTATCCCTATACTATAGACCGTTTAGGCTATTACTTGAACTTGATCCATTCTTATGTCACTACATAAAGTTCAAGTGTTCATATCATAGCCAAGGATTCTAGTTCATTGGATTTGGGTTAATTAATACATAATTAAAAACAACTATTTGACAACCAAAAAACCGAGTAACCTCGATAACGCTTTTATCGATATCTATTGACTTTGTTACATTTACTATCCACAAGTTTTATGACATAAAACCCAACAAACTCCCACTTGGACAAAAAACTCTAGTGGGTTGTACAACAATCCAAGACCATAGTGGGTTTTTAAATACAATAAACTAGGGGATCTCGTATACCCTTATCATATCTCCCACTTGCCCTAGATTATCCTTTGTACATTACTCGTAGACCTACACCATCTAGTTGTCACTCGAACACTGTTAGCCATGAGGGCCTTCGTAAATGGATCAAGAATGATTTAGTCTGAGGCCATCCTCGTGACAATCACATCCCCTCTGTACATAATCTCTTAGATGAGATGTACGTTTGCGTTCTATATTCTCGCCTCATATGTGGAACAACTATCCAAATGAACTTCCTAAGTCCTGCAAACTTTTGAGCTCGCTTCATAAGCAGCAACTTACTTGGCCTTCAAGATAAAGTCTGTTATGCATCATTTCTTGATGCTATGCCATTCTATAGCTCCTTGTTAAGGTTGAATTCTGAAGCCTATGTTGATTTCATGAATCCTGATAAGAGTGCAAGTCAAAATTAGTGTATCCTATTAGGATCAGAATCCCAGCACCATACACGAGCTTATAATTCCTCGTTCTCCTAAGATACCTGAGGGTATTTTCAACGTAGGCCAGTGGCCTTACCCTGAATTGAATTGGTATCTACTGACAATCCCTACTGCATATCATATGCCAAACCTGACAACTGTTTGTCGAGGCATGGGGAATGCGTCTCAAATCCTCAACCTTCAGAGGCGTCTCAGGACACTGCTCCTGTGACTAATGGATTCCACGTCGATTAGGTAACAAACCATTCTTGGAATTCTTATCTTATATCAAACCAACACTTTTTTCTATATAAGATATTTGAGACAGAGCTAGCGATCTCGTTCTTGTGATTCCGAACGTGTTGGATTCTACGAACAAACTAAGGCTTTCTGATAGCGAGCAAAAATGTCGCTATTTTAGTCCCAATTTATTAGGCTTTTCTGTGCTTTAATCGTGTTATTAATGAAAATATTTAATGTATTCTGTTATTTGGTCCTTAGGAGCAAAGTCGGTGATTTTGGGAGAAAAAGTGCCAAAAATGAAGCTAATGAAGCCCAAATCCAAGCTTGGATCAAAAGGGGATCCAAAGAGGCCAATCATGATGGAAAAGCCCAAAAAGAAGTGAAGAGAAGGCCCAAAAATTAGCCCAAACCGAAGCTGGAATTGCTGGAAAATGGCACAGCGTCGAGACGCTGTCCATTTCTTGGGCAACACGACGCGTGCATAGCAGCGTCGCGACGCTACCTCCAATCCGGGCCTATAAAAGGCACCTCTTGGTGCCTCATTTAGGCATCAATCAATCCATTCTTTCCTTCCTTTCCTCCCTCCTTTGGCTCCTTTGGAGCCTCTCTCAAGGCTTTCTAGCCTTTTTGAGAGATTTCTTAGTGGGAAATATTTGGGGAATTTTGGGGAGCATCCTAGGAGGCTCAAGGAGTGTTCGGCGGAGCTTTGAGCGTCAGCGAAGGGGTTCTTCGACGGTCAATTCCTTTCCTTTTATGCTCTTAATTATGCTTTCTATTGTAAATGTTGTGGATATTTTAGCTACGTATAGCTAAACCCCAATTTGGGGTCTTGAAATGAAATTATAGTCAGATGTTGTTATAATTACCTGTCTCTTGCCCTTCTTTCCTAATTATTAGTATGGATGTGCTTAATGCCTTATTCAATCTGGCCAATTGTGTAATGATTCGATTCTTAATGGAAACTCGACGGAGAGAAGTTAGGATAGATCATAATCCATGCAACTAGTTTAATTGCCCGTCGTGACACCGGGATTAGTTGATTAAACTTAGATTCCTAAAATGAATCAGAGCGTAATAATTAATGATTTTTAGTAGCGCTAAGGACACTTAGGTTGTTAAAATGAATTAATTACAATTAGGGGAAACCGACAGGAAAACCTATGTGATTAACGGAGATTCTAGGAGTATAATTAGTTGGGCAATGAGATAGGATAATTATAACAATTGTTTGGCTAATAATTGATTTTCAAAGACCCCTCTTCCCATTAGAAAACTCTTTCTCCACATTCTATTTTTATTCATTGATCAAAATTTTCTCTTTAATTTTTTTTATTTTTAATTTTCTTGACTGCATGAACTGTCCCCTAAATATTATTTCTCCTAATTATTTTTAGTGCTCAAGAGATTTTTGCTTGCTTAATTTTCGCTTTGCCTCCCTGTGGATTCGATACTCGGTATTACCTACCGTTTTATATTACTTGCGATACCGTGCGCTTGCGGTAACCGACACAACAAGTTTTTGGCGCCGTTTCCGGGGAGGCTTGATTTTTAAGCAAATCAATTTTTCTTGACATCAAAAAGAAAGGGATAAATAGTAATTTAGGTGTAAATATTTTCTTTTATTATTTTGTGAATATCATTTTATTTTTGTTTTTGTTTGGATCTTTTGATTGATTGGGAGTATTGTATGCGAAGCAACAAGGTGGTTAATTTGTTTCCGCTAGATCTTGAAATTGACAGGACTCTTAGAACCATTCGTAGAGAAAAAAGATTAGCAAAAGCAATGGCCCAACAAGAAGCTCCCAAGGCAATCAGAGACTTTTTACAGCCAGTTCTCCCGACCGAGAATTCTGGAATTGTTTACGCCCCAATTCAAGCTACAAATTTTGAATTAAAGACGGGATTGATTCAGATGGCACGCGATAATTCTTTTAAGGGACATCCTTCAGAGGACCCACAGTCACATCTGCGATCATTCTTGGAAATATGCGGGACAGTAAAGATGAATGGAGTTCTGGCAGACGCTATAAGATTGAGGTTATTTCCATTTTCTCTGCAAGACAAAGCTAAGGATTGGCTCGAATCAGTCGAGACGGGCAGTATTAGTACATGGGATGACTTGCCTAGGCTTTTCTGACTAAATTTTTCCCGCCTGCCAAAACTACAAAGCTCCGGACTGAGATTGGAACGTTTAGACAACTTGACGAGGAGCAGTTGTATGAGGCATGGGAAAAATATAAGGAGATGCTCAGGCGATGCCCACAACATGGATATCCGGATTGGCTCCAAGTTCGGTTATTTTACAATGGTCTGAATTCTTCCACCAAGACAGTTTTAGACACATCAGCAGGTGGAAGTTTTCTTTCCAAGACAGTAACGGAAGCCAAGGATTTGCTAGAGGAAATGGAAGCAACCAGTTATCAGTGGCCAACCGAGAGGGGAGAGAATTCTAAGACGGCTGGAATCTATGAATTGGATGAGTCGAGTTCGTTGAAAGCTCAGATGGCATCGCTGACCAACGCCCTGAACAAGTTAACTTCATCTAAGGTGGTCAAATCCATTTCCACCTTAGCTGAAGGCTATTCGAAGAAGGAAGGTCAGGATGTGGAAGAAGTCCAGTACGTGGGGAACAGACCATTTACACAAATACCGAACTTTGCAAGATGTACAGTTCAAAAAGTTCTTAGATGTTTTGAAGCAGTTACATATCAGTATTCCATTGGTAGAGGCACTTGAATAGATGTCTACCTATGTGAAGTTCCTGAAGGATATTCTATCAAAGAAGAGAAGGTTGGGAGAATATGAAACTGTTGCACTCACTGAATGTTCCAGTGCACTGGTCAAGAATGAGATCCCCCCCAAACTCAAAGACCCAGGAAGTTTCACCATTTCATGCTCCATTGGAGGAAGGAATGTAGGCAAAGCTTTATGTGACTTAGGAGCAAGTATAAACATAATGCCATACTTAGTTTTTCAACAGTTGGGGATAGGTGAAGCAATACCAATAACTGTAACCTCATAGTTAGCTGACAGGTCACTGACAAAACCTATTGGAAAAATTGAAGATGTGTTAGTAAAGGTGGACAAATTTGTATTCCCAGCGGATTTCATCATACAGGACTGTGAAGCCGATAAAGACGTGCCAATCA
This sequence comes from Luffa aegyptiaca, assembly GCA_017139565.1. Taxonomy (NCBI): domain Eukaryota; kingdom Viridiplantae; phylum Streptophyta; class Magnoliopsida; order Cucurbitales; family Cucurbitaceae; genus Luffa; species Luffa aegyptiaca. Next base: position 17,952,331 of record CM029398.1, read on the forward strand.
TCTTAGGACGACCATTTTTAGCCACTGACAGGACCTTAATTGATGTGCAAAAAGGACAATTGACCATGAGGGTCAATGAATAGCATGTCACTTTCAATGTGATGAATGCAATGAAGTATTTCCGGGCCTATATAAGGCGCCCCTTGGTGCCCATTTCTGGAATCTGCACAGCGTCGAGACGCTGTCCCATTTCTTGGCGAACAAGTTAGCTAACGTCACAGCGTCGCGACGTTGTGCCGATAGCGTTGCGACGCTGTCCTATTTCTGGGCCTATATAAGGCGCCCCTTGGTGCCCATTTTATGCATCAATCATCATTGATTCCCTCCATTCTTTCCATTCCAAGGCTCCTTTGCAGCCTTCTCTGAAGGCTTTTGGCCTTTTTGAGAGTTCTTTAGTGGAAAAATTTTGGGGAATTTTGGGGAGCACTCTAGTAGGCTCAAGGTGTGCTCAGAGGGACTCCAAGCACCAGCGACGGGGTCTTCGACGGTCATTTCCTTTCATTTTATTTTGCTCATATTTATGCTTTCCATTGTATATTTTGTGAATATTTTAGCTATGTATAGCTAAACCCCAATTTGGGGACTTGAAATCAAATTATAGTTAAATGTTGTTATAATTGTCTATCTCTTGCCCTCTTTTACTGATTATTTGTATGGATGTTCGTAATGCTATATGCAATTTGGCCAGTTGTATATTGATCTGATTCTTAATGGAAACTCGACGAAGAGAAGTTAGGATAGATCATAATCCATGCAACTTGTTTAATTGCCCGCAGTGACAACGGGACTAGTTGATTAAACTTAGATTCCTAAAATGAATCAGAGAGTAATAATTAACGAATTTTAATGGCGCCAAGGACACTTAGGTTGTTAAAATGGGTTAATTAGATTTAGGGGAAACCGACAGGAGATCCTACGTGACTAATGGAGATTCTAGGAGTATAATTAGTTGGGCAATGAGATAGGTTAATTCTAATAATTATTTAGCTATTAATTGAGTTTCAAGACCCCACTTCCCATTTAAAAACTCTTTCTCCATATTTTATTTTTCTTGATTGATCAATTTAATTCCTTTAATCGCTTTATTTTTAATTGCCTTTTATTGCATGTTGAGGTCCCTAAATATTATTTTCTCCAAGTATTTTTAGTGTTCAAGTAACTTTTGCTTTGCTTAAATTTCGCTTCGCCTCCCTGTGGATTCGATACTCAGAATATTTTCGTTTTATATTACTTGCGGCCCGTGCACTTGCGGTATTGCGATTGCGATTCGGCATCAAGTTTTTGGTGCTGTTGCCGGGGAGGTTTGATTTTTAAGCAAAGTATTTTTTTCTTGACATAAAAAAGAAATGGATAAATAGTAATTTAGGTTGTAAATATTTTCTATTGTGAATATTATTTTATTTTTGTTTTTGTTTGGTTCTTTTGATTGATTGGGAGTGTTGCATGCGAAGACATAAGGTGGTTGATTTGTTTCCTTTATATCTTGAAATTACCAGGACACTCAGATCTATTCGTAGAGAGAAAAGACTAACGGAAGCAATGGCCCATCAAGATGAAGCTCCCAAGGCAATCAGAGACTTTTTACAGCCAGTCCTCCCAACCGAGAATTCAGGCATCGTTTACGCCCCGATCCAAGCAAATAATTTCGACTTGAAGACAGGATTGATTCAGATGGCGCGAGACAATTCGTTTAAGGGACATCCTTCGGAGGACCCACATTCGCATATGCGATCATTCTTGGAGATTTGCGGAACCGTGAAGATGAATGGAGTTTCGGCCGACGCTATAAGATTGAGGTTATTCCCATTTTCCCTGCAAGATAAGGCGAAAGATTGGCTCGAATCAGTCGAGACGGGCAATATCAGCCCATGGGACGAGCTTGCCCAAGCATTCCTTACGAAATTTTTCCCGCATGCCAAGACTACGAAGCTTCGGAAGAGATCGAAACATTTAGGCAGCTGGACGAGGAGCAACTTTATGAGGCATGGGAGAGATATAAGGAGATGCTTAGGCGGTGCCCGCAACATGGCTACCCATATTTGCTCCAGGTGCAGTTATTTTACAACGGACTGAATCCTTCTACCAATACGGTTCTAGACACATCAGCGGGTGGGAGTTTTCTTTCCAAGACAGTGACGAAAGTCAAGGATCTTCTAGAGGAAATGGCAGTGACCAGTTACCAGTGGCCGACTGAAAGGGGGATAGTTTCCAAGAAGGCTGGTATTTATGAAATTGATGAATCGAGTTCATTGAAGGCAGAAATGGCATCTTTGACAAACGCTCTAAACAAGCTGACTTCATCTGAGATGGTCAAGTCCATTTCCTCCTTAGCTAAAGGATATTCAAAGAAAGAGAGTCAAGATGTGGAAGAAGTTCAGTATGTGGGAAACAGAGCATTCACTCAAGGAGTACCGAACTTCTACCACCCCAGCCTGCGCAATCATGAGAACTTTTCGTATTTGAACACCAATAACGTATTGCAGCCACCGCCACGATTTGCTTCAACCAGTTTGCCAGAAAAGAAGAGTAACCTGGAGGAGATGGTGGCCATGTTCATCAAGGAACAGAAGGTGTTAAATGTGAATCTCCAGACAGCAGTTAATAACCACGACACAGTTCTGAAGAATATGGAAGTCCAGATAGGTCAGATCGCTTCAGCGGTGAATGCCCTTCAGAAAGGGAAGTTTCCCAGCGACACTGAACCCAATATGAGAGAGCAGTGCAAGATGGTGACACTGAGAAGTGGTAGACAACTGGAGGTCAGTTTATAGAAGAAGAAAGAAGAGATGAGCAAGGATGAAGAGGGAAGGGTTGAGACACAAAAATCCTCCTCTGAAAGGTCCCAACATCCTCCTAACTTTATCGATTTCAATTATGATGTTTGTAACTCTTTTGCAGGAAAGAAAAAAAGATGAAAAGCAGAATGAAAGGCATAAAAAGAAGCTGAACGAGGAAGAAGTGGTTCCATGCAACCATCATGATAAAGGCTCGCACATTAGCCCGCCCAAGCGGAGGGGCGAATGTCCTACCTTTGACTACAGGGAGTTACCTTTTCCTCAGCGCTTTAAAAATTTTAAATTAGATGAACAGTTTCAGAAATTCCTATAGATGTTTAGAAAATTGTCTGTGAATATTCCCTTAGTAGATGCTTTGTATAATATGCCTAATTATGGGAAATTCATGAAAGAAATGCTATATAGGAAGAAAAGTTTGAAAAAAGAGGTTTTTAGATTGTCTGAAAACACTAGTACCATAGTGTCAGGAAAGATGCCTTCTAAACAGAAAGACCCAGGGAGTTTTACTGTTCCCTGTATTATTGGAGAAGTATCTTTCAATAGGGCTTTGTGTGATCTAGGTGCTAGTATAAATTTGATGCCCTATTCATTGTACAGGAAGATTGGTTTGACAGGTCTGAAAGACACTGACATCACTCTACAACTGGCTGATAGATCGATTGCCCAACCGATGGGTATTGTGGAGGACGTGTTGGTAAAAGTCAACAAATTCATCTTCCCTATAGATTTTGTGGTGCTTGACATGACAGAAGACAAAGAGGTACCCTTCATCTTAGGCAGACCTTTCTTAGCCACAGGTAAGGCTGAAATTAGCGTGCATACTGGTAAGCTTACCTTGAATGTGAATGACGAAAAGGTTGATTTCAATATTTTTGGACAGGATGAATCTGTATGTAGTTTGCATACTTGTTTTTCTATAGGTCCAGAATATTTGACTGATGATGATGAGGAGGTAGAGTATAATCTTGGCTTAGGATTAGGAGAAGCTCCTATGGATGATAATTTTAATCCTAATGCATTTTTTAATGACCCTCTGTTTGAGAATGAGTTGATTGATATAGATTTGCCTGACTTTAAAAATGAATTTGAATTGCCTGCTTTTGAGAATGAAATGTCTGCAATTGATGATTTGCCTAATTTAGAGAATGAAATAGAAATGCCTGAAATGGATGATTTGTCTGACTTTGAGAATGTGCTTGATTTTCTTGATAATGAGCATGATTTGCATGGAGATGATTACTTGGTAGATGAAAATTTAGAGTCTGATCATGATAATGCTTAATCTATCGAGTCTGATCCAGATGAGTATATAGAGTCAGACCCTGAAAGTGTGAATAATTTTTATTCGGGTCCTGATGATGTGAATAATAGTATAGAATCTGACCCAAAAGAGCTTATATTCTTTAATTCTTCTGATAGTGAGTCATATGATAGCTTATTTGAATCATTTTTTAATACTGAGTCTGAGGAATCTTCTTAGCATGTAGATATTGAATCTGATGAGTGGATAGGCATAGTTGATAAGCCATCCTTAGATCCTAGACCAGTAGATATCATAACGCTAGACGACTCTGTTAATAACTGTTTTGAGAATAGAGACTTTGATGCTGCTACATATTTTTTGAAATGTTATTATAACAATCTCTTTAGTGATGATGGGCCAGGAGAAAGTTTTTTTTTTTCTCCCCTGTTTGTAGTGTGCAACTCGGTGCATGATTTTCTGCAAAGCCCTGAAGACGATGAAAATTTTTATTTCGAGCCTCCGTGATCGTGCCGAGCCTCGTCTAGCTAAAGACGTTAAAGAAAACCGCTGTTTGGGAGGCAATCCAAGGGTTAAAGTTTAGGTAGTTGTTTTTGCGGTAAATAATTTTCCTTGCTTCGTGATCCAATTTTGTTTTGCAGGATCACCTTAGCAAATCCCAAAGTTCCAAGAATCCCATTTTATGGATCCAAAGGAAGAGGATGAGTTGCTCCTAGCTCAGGGAAGTCTCAGTATCCCTCTTTATGCTTTATTGTTTATAAACATTAGGGACAATGTTTAGTTTAAGTTTGGGGGGAGGCTTTCGTTGTGTTAAGCATATTTAAATTCCGTTGGATGCATGAATAGATAGCCATGATAGCCGAGGATGTGATTTTAGAAGTTTTGGGAGAAAATGGTTTATATGTTGTGGAATCTTGGAGCATAACAGAAATTGTGAAATTTTAAAATTTTTTGATACTTAGTTTTGATGTCTAAAGCATGCAATAGACTTATCTAATGACGTCTTTGAAAATCTAGATTCTTATTATGATTTTTAAAGTTTTTTGTCACCCCGATAGGCTCAGTTTCTAATACTAGGAAGTTCATGCTTGATTGTTTTAAAGAGCTATGTAGAAAAAAAATGTTATGCCTGCTGAGAGAAAAGCAAAAGCAACAAAAGAAAATGAGAGAAAGAAAAATTTGTTGAAAAAGAAAAAGAAAATTTTTGCTTTCACAAAAGAAAAGCCTAGGGGTAAAAAGAGCTACCTGCGGTGTGATTAGTTAGGCCAACCAGAGAATAAAATTCGGGTTAAGGGTCCCTGCACCGTAGTGTGAAAGCTAGTACCATTAGATATCAAAATGCAGGTTTGGGGGAGTAGCAAAAGAAAAAGAAAGAAAAAAATATTTGCGAGTTTTGCTCCCCCATGAAAAAGAAAAATGTTAGGCGCCCTAGTTTCTTTTTTTATTTTTGCATGATAGAAGAACTCAGACCTATTAGGGGCTCCTAGCCAGTGTAGGGGGAAAACAAATGGAGAAAGCCATAAGACTAATCTAGGTTAGTAAAAGAATCATTAGAAAAGTCTTGAGCACACTATTCATTAATCTTAAGTTCAAACTATTTTAAGATTTATTCATGAGTATGCGGTGCTTGCTTATTCCACTTGCATGTTTTCCATTCTATCCTAAAAGTTCCAAAATCATTGAGGCTTGAGCGATTCTATTTCATGCATCTTTCGAATTTATTTTGCTCGGGACTAGTAAAAGCTTAAGTTTGGGGGTGTGATAGCGGCCATAAATGTTGCTATTTTAGTCCTAATTTATTAAGCTTTTGGGGCGCTTTAATTGTGTTTTTAGTGAATAAATTTAATATATTTTGTTATTTCTTCTTTAGGAGCAAATTATGGATTTTGGTGGAAAAAATGCCCAAAAATGAGCCATTCAAGCCCAAATTCCATACATGGGTCAAGGGAAGTCCAAGAAAGTCAACCATGAAGAAGAGGTCCAAAAAAAGAATTGAAGTTGGCCCAATTTCAAGCCCAAATCGCGCCTGCCCAGTTCTGGAAACTGCACAGTGTCGAGACGCTGTCCCATTTCTTGGCAAACAAGTTGGCTGACGTCACAGCGTCGCGACGCTGTCCTATTTTCGGGCCTATATAAGGCGCCCATTTTATGCATCAATCATCATTCATTCCCTCCATTCTTTCCTTTCCAAGGCTCCTTTGGAGCCTTCTCTCAAGGTTTTTGGCCTTTTTGAGAGTTCTTTAGTGGGAAAATTTTGGGGAATTTTGCAGAGCACTCTAGGAGGCTCAAGGTGTGCTCAGAGGGACTCCAAGTGCCAGCGACGGGGTCTTCGACGATCATTTCCTTCCCTTTTATTTTGCTCATATTTATGCTTTCCATTGTATATTTTGTGAATATTTTAGCTATGTATAGCTAAACCCCAATTTGGGGTCTTCAAATGAAATTATAGTTAAATGTTGTTATAATTGTCTATCTCTTGCCCTCTTTTAGTGATTATTTGTATGGATGTTCGTAATGCTATATGCAATCTACCCAGTTGTATATTGATCTGATTCTTAATGGAAACTCGACGGAGAGAAGTTAGGATAGATCATAATCCATGAAACTAGTTTAATTGCCCGTAGTGACAACGAGATTAGTTTATTAAACTTAGATTCCTAAAATGAATCAGAGCGTAATAATTAACGAATTTTAGTAGCGCTAAGGACACTTAGGTTGTTAAAATTGGTTAATTAGAATTAGGGGAAATCGACAGGAGATCCTATGTGACTAACGGAAATTCTAGGAGTATAATTAGTTGGGTAATGAGATAGGTTAATTGTAATAATTATTTTGCTATTAATTGAGTTTCAAGACCCCACTTCCCATTTAAAAACTCTTTCTCCATATTTTATTTTTATTGATTGATCAATTTAATTCCTTTAATCGCTTTATTTTTAATTCCCTTTTATTGCATGTTGGGTTACTAAATATTATTTCCTCCAAGTAATTTTAGTGTTCAATTAACTTTTGCTTTGCTCAAATTTCGCTTCGCCTACATGTGGATTCGATACTCGGAATATTTATCTTTTATATTACTAGCGGCCCGTGCACTTGTTGTATTGCGATTGCGATTCGGCAACAGAATTCTATCCTTGAGAATTTATTTTTGTATATTATTTGGATCTATAGTGAAAAAATAAAATAAAATAATACTTAAGTTGACCGTACGAAACACCTTTTCCTGTGGATTTACCTGGGAGTTTGAGAAGTCCATATTATTTTGTATCCTATCTATTTTTTTTTTTTTTTAAAAAAGAGAGAGAAGAGAAAATTGTAAGTTTGAAATCTAGAATAAAGGATTTTGATCAAGAGGGAACTTTGTTTGAGGAAAGTCCTTGCCTGGGGACTTACCTGGAACACCTCTACCTGGGGATTTACCTGGAACTTTGGCTGAGGTATTTAAGCTGACCGTAGGGAACACCTCTACCTGGAGACTTACCTAGAAGTTTAATTGATTAAAACTTTTTTGACTTAATTTCTCTTAAAAATAAAAAATAAAAAATAAATCAATATTGAGAATGTGAACTTTCTAACATGTTTATTAGACAACAAGAATGCAGGAAAACTGCGGCAAATGCGATCGCATTTCTCCCCAGTGCATTTGGAAATGCGACCGCATTTCCAATAATCAGTGGGCAGTCACGAATTTCATTTGACCAGCCCGTGCCCTAATTAGAAAACTATAAATAGCTCACTTTTTAGTCTTTCCCTCTTCACCAACTACCCAAACCTTTCAGTATTCAAGTCAAAAGTCCAAACTCTCCATATTCTTTTATTTTGAAACCAAAACCCACAACAAGAAACCATGAAGAATTCGCCCAAATCATCATCATCACGCAAGATCACTCGATCCCAGAGTGCTCAAACCGCCAAGGAAGCTAGAGCACACGCTCGATATCAAGAGGAGCAGCCCGAAACACCCATACATGGCACGAGAAGGACAAGTCCCTTGGGTTTCTCACCGGCGATCGTGAACTAGGAAACCGCCGCTCAAACTCCTTCTTCCTCAACAATGTTGGCCACCTCAAGGGAGAATCCGAGTTTGTCTCAACTTAGGAGGTCCACGCGCGCCAATGTTGTTCATAAAACCCAAAAACCCGCAACTCAACAATTCAGAAAAGGCTCGCGGGAGTGGTTTTCAATGATCCGGGCAATGGGAGCTCAAAGTCGCGCAGCTTTTGAAGAAGAAGCAAATAGGCGAGATGAAGGAGAAGCCGCCAAGGCAGCAGAAAGCTCTCGACAAAGAGAGGCTTCAACGGGTAAACATTCTGAACCTTCGACTAACCCCTCTCGTCTTGTAGGAACAAACTGAAAGGATAAAAGCCCTACGCAGCGGAAGGAATTATCGAACCTACTCATAGTCTTTGATTTTTAATTGAAATACCAATACAATTTCAAAATATTACAGCAATAAATCTATATTTAAGGAGTTGTACAACGACTATAAACATGCTAATTAATTAATTAGATCTAATGTAGATGATCATAATGATCAAGGATTTCAAAAAAAACTTACTTTTGTAGAAAGCCTTGATCGATTCGCCTTTTCTTGCTAGTAAGATTGAAAGCGCAGCAACCTTCTTGTGCGAACACCACCAATTGGTTAAACCGGTATATCTCTAAGACTTCTTGAAGCAGGCGACTGGTGGGAGACTTTTAGGAGAGATCTCTGAGAGAAGGAGAATGAATGGGATGCCTTTCACCCCACCCATGGGTCTTATATATAGGTAAAGGTTTATGAATAAGTTCAAGTCTATTATCTGAACCATATTTAATTTTAATAAATAAATAATTAATTCCATAATTAATCAATTACCCAATTAAATATCATATATTTAATCTTAGGGATTTTATTAAAATTAAAATTAATATGAATCCAATTCATATTAAATTTATTTGAACTCTTTCAAATATTTTCTCTCAAGGATTAATTTTTTAATTTAATTAAAAAATTACATTATAAAGTTTCATAAACTTTATATTATAATGTATCAACATACATTATACGACCCCAAATAAATTGAACACTTTTAATATACAATTTATATTTAATTGCTTCAAGTCTCTTTACGAGCTACCAGTGGGACCTAATGGACCAACAGATCAGAAGCTCCAACGATACGAGACTAATTGGCTAAACTCATTAACCAAGTTAGTCTCCATTCGTTGACTGTGGGTCACTCCACTAAAGACCCACAACTGCACTCTTTTCACTGCAGAATATTTTTGTGTCCACTGATATTGACCAATAACAGCAAGTTAGTTCTTCACGAATGTTCGTAACTTCAGCTAGTTCAAATTACCATTTTACCCCTGTGTTACCTCTACCTCCTTAAGTACTAGTGTTTCTCTAATGAACAACTTGTTTGTGGTCCAACCATCAAACAGACACCCCTCTCAGGCCAGTGAGAGGGTAGGGCCCTCTGTTCAAGACCCGGAAACACCACTTAAGGGAACACTCATCTGCTTCCTCAAAAGTTGGGAAGGAGTGAATTCCATCTTGTGTGATTATGTTCCCAGCTCCCCACTCAGTCTTGTCCCCAAAATTGTAGGCTTATTGAGTCGGCGTACTGGTCACTCTCACCCATACAAATCAAAGGACAATCCCTCGTGAACAGGAGTCCATAATCCACTCGGGATTTAGACTAAGTTGCCTAGGTCATCCTAGTGAAATAGAAACCTAACTAGTTAACGGTGTTACAGCTAGCGGTTACTATTTTGCGGTCTGGTCTTATGCAAACTCATTGCGTAGGATGCCCCCACTCGCATGTCTACTAAATGGACGCTTTGGATCAATATGTCTGTATCAAATACAAAGCAGGTTGTATCACATAGTGTTACCAGGATAAGGTACCAAGTCTTATCCTTGTACTATAGACCTTTTAGGTTGTTACTTGAACATCGATCCTCGTATGTCCCCACATACTAGTTCAAGTTACATACAAACAACCTTGGATCTTAGTTTATTGGATTTGGGTCAACTTGTGCAATATTTAACAATAGCATTTTATTGCAGAAACTCAATAACACTTTATTAAAAAAAAAAACAAGTATACAATTTGTTCACATTCACTATCTACGAGTTTTAGGGCATAAAACCCAACAAACTCCCACTTGAACTAAAACTCTTGTTTAGTGGGATGTACAATAATCTATTCAGCAGTGGGTTTATATATACATGTATGAAACATATACAATGTACAAATAGAATAAACTAGGGCATCACTATACCTATTACATAATGGTATCAATATCCCCATTACATTTCTCGCACTTGCCCTAGATTCCATCTTTGTACATAACTTGTAGACCTAGACCTTCTAGATGACCCTCATACCCTTTAGCCGAGAGAGCCTTCGTGAATATTTCATTTAGTTCAATGTGCTTGCTTGTCTTGGGCTGCAAACTTCTTTTCAATTTGCTACAGCACCACTGTATCACTATAAAGTGTGATGGGTAAATTCACATTTGGAACAAATTCCTAATCAGTTAAGAACTTTCTAAGCCTTACAGTTTCTATCGCTGCTTCATAAGCAACTATATTTTCAGCCTATATGGTAAAGACTGTAACTATGTCATACTATAGCTCTGTCGTAAAGATTGACCATGGATACTAATGTAGATTTCCTCAAATCCTTATCAGTCTTAGAATCCATGTCAGTGTATCCTGTAAGGACCAAATCCTTAGTCCCATAGACAAGCATATAGTTTCTCTTTCTCCTCAGATAATCAATGATATTCTTAACGGTTTTCCAGTGATCAAATCTTGGATTAGATTGATACTTACTGATAACCCCTAATGCATAGGGCGTTCGTCTCATGTCCGCAACTTCTTGAGGTGTCTCAGGAAACAGTTTCTTAGACAAAATGAATTCCATGTCTGAAAGGTAGTGAACCCTTCTTGGAATTCTGCATCTTATATCTAACTAACATCTTGTAGATATAAGACACTTGAGACAAGGCTAGCTTTTTGTTCTTACGGTTCCTAACAATTTGGATCCGAAGAACAAACTTAGCTTCTCCCAAATTTTCAATTATAACCTACATCGTTCCCAATGACTAGGATATTGATAACTCTCCAAAAGGGAGTTATTTAGACCTTATTTCTATATTGATTTGTGTGTCTTTTGTGCTTAATAGGGTTGCTTTTAGATAGATATTATATGTTCTAACCCATTTGGAAGAATGGAAGCTTTGGAAATTATTTTGTGTAGAATATGTTGCTGGGCGACTTGAGGGAGCAAACTCTGTGTTGGAGCAAAGCTGGGAGCAAAAACTGCCACGTCACAGCTCGTTAGCCAATTTAACAAACTAAATTCTGTTAAGCTAATCTCGGGATAAAGGAGCAAGGAGAGCCATCCACGTGTCTAGGTCAACCTGATTCAAGCTTTCCTCAACTCTATAAATGGAGATAGCCGCCCAAGTCAAAATTCATTCCACTTTGGGAGAAACATTCCATTCTTGGAAAGGTTACTTCCACCTTTGGGAGCTGAATAGAGGAGAGATTGGAGACCATCAAGAAGACCATCAATTGCAAGTTGATCAAGGGAATTAACACTTCCTTGCGTTATTTTGTAATTATGGATATGCTTACTCAGATTGTATCGTGTGTTTCCATGCATTTTATGAACTAAGTAGCTTAGGCGTTGGTTAGGAACATGTGATTGTCGTGCTTAATTTATAGTAATAAATATTGATTCTATGCATCTTGATTAATTGTTGTGTTCATTTCTATTTTATGCCCGCTTGGCCAGCCGGTATGAATACCTCTCTCTAGTTTCAGGGATGATTTAGAGAGTGTGTGGCAGTTAATCACACTAGATCATTGTGTATTGGTGAACGCCAGTGACTGAGCTAGGGATAGCCAGTTGCCTAGTGCTTGATCGGTAGTACTTCATTGAAGTTGAAACATATTCTAAAAAATCCGGAGTTCCGAGAGGAATCTGCTTATAAGACTGCGAGAGTTTTGCATGATCAATAATATTGCTAGAGCATCTTTTAAAACAATTGCTAAAACCTGACCAGCCCCTGTTTCTAATCTGTCTGCCTATTTGTTTATTTTCTGCTCTGTCATTTCTTTTGCTTCAGCATTCTATAAAAACCAATCATTTTAACCATTCTTGAAACCATTGAAAAACAAAACAAAATAGATAAAGTGAAAGCTAATTCAGACCTTGGATTCGATAAATACTTATTACTTGCTGCGGACTGTGTATACTTGCACAGAGTTCTAGAGCATTTTTATAACTTATTTTTACTCACTCTGGGAACCCAACAGATATCAATCACATATAACACCAATAAAGCTACTGTACTATTGACAATCTTTAAGACAAGATTCATCAATGTTCTGATCAAAGCCAAAAGATTTGATTGATGCGCAAATTGCTTACCGCAAGTGTACGGGTCAAGTTATAATATAGTGAATATAAATTCGAATGTCGTCCTCTGGATTGGTGTCTCGTCAATTTTAATTACCGAAAATACTTTTGACCAATTTTATTTAGGGAATCGAATTGAATGAGAATATAATTGATTCAAACACAAAACTAAAGCAAAAAGTGACAATCTAATGGGAAGAATTGGTCTTAGGGATTTGATTTTACCAATTGGAGTTATGGATTAATAAACGGATCAACACATACTATGATTCATAAATCTTGGCAACTAAAATCACACATATCTCTCCCGAGCATACATGATTCTCCCATATGTAATTGAACCCGATATCCCTATCTAAATCCAATAAACATACAAGGCAATAAGGCTAACCTTTATAACAATTTCTAGAATTAACCTTAATCTCCCGATTTTTAGCTAAATTCTAGTTATGCATATTGATTTCTAATTTAAATCCACTCTCCCGAGTTAGATTCAAGCATAAACATCAATCAATTTATGGCCGGTAAATTGAAAGCATTAAGGACACACATATGCATAAATGACATCAATAGCATAAAAACCGTAAATCAATCCATAACGTGCCCAACGGCTACATCAATCCCTAAGAATTAAAGCCTAGCTACTCATACACAACGTTACAATATAGCCATAGTCTAAAACAGCCATAAAAACTAACTAAAGTGAGGGAAAGAGGAATTAAACTCGTTGTAGGTCGAGACCGAACGTCCCCGTCACGATCCCCACGAACAATGGGTTGATTTCCAACTTGCTCCCTTTGCTTCAGCTCCAAAATGCTCTGTTTTTCCTCTGTTGTCGGCTCCAAAAAGTCCCAAAACGAAGTCCCCTAGAACCTAGCCGAAATTTCCTTATATTCTGATTTTTTCGTCGTAGCGTCGAGACGCTATGGACAGCGTCGCGACGCTGTCGCGATACCGCGAATCTGGAAATTTTGCCTAGAGCGTCGCGACGCTATGCAGTTTTTTTTTTTTTTTTTTTTTTTTTTTTTTTTTTTTTTTTTTTTTAAAAAAAAAAAAAAATCAGCTGGGCTGAATTTGACTTCTTCCAACTTTATCCTTTTTCGATCTTTTAGCCCTTTTTCATGTCCCGAACACCCAATTGACTCGAAAATCACGTTTTAGCTCCAATCAACAATTTCCTACAAAATAAATATTAAGTGCAATAAAATGGCCAATAAATCATAAAAGACTAGCTAAATGGATTAGGGAAAACTAGCTAGCTATGCTTGCTATCAAACACCCCCAAACTTAAGCTTTTGCTAGTCCTCGAGCAAACTAAAAATCCAACATACAGTAGAAGAATGGATGCAACAAACATGACTTAATCCTCAAGGCTCAAAAGTCAATAACCAAGCAAGCAAGAGACATGCACATAAGGACCAATGAGGGAGACAGATTAAATTTTTTCCAAAATTAACTTGCATAAGCGAGATCTAACTCAACGAGATCAGACTCTACTAACCCGGGATTGGATTATTAAACTCTCAGCTCATCTTCCCTCTACACTGGCACTAAGGTTTCACTAATGAGTTAATGGAACAAATTAGTTTGTTTTCCTCCATACTTAGGTGCTTATAAATTGCAATTAAATTTAGCATTTATATGTGGCACTAGCTTTCACACACCTATTGCAGGGACCCTTAACCTGAGATTTCTCTGGTTGGCCTAACTGATCACAACAGGGGTAACTCTTTTTGCCTAAACTTTATTAAACATTGCAAACTGTGCACAGGCCATGGCATAATTTATTTTCTCAACAGTAACAACAAGAATGATTTTTCTTTATGAACATGATAAGCATATATTGTTTTCTTTCCTCCTAAGCAAGATCAAACATGCTAATTTGCAAAAAATTAACTCTTTAGCTCTTCCCTACACCTATCGAGGTGACAAAAAGCATATGAACCTAATAATTCGCTCCTCAGCATTCAAATCCAAATCTAGCCAAGATAAATACTCTACTCATGCAAGCCATCTCCTAGAAAAAGTTTAGAAAGTCTCCCTTTTTGGGCACTCATGCTTACAACTCATCGCAAGCTTGAAAATTGACAAGAAAGCCTATCCTAGGACATCATAGTCATGCAAAAATATTATCCAGAAAACAACCATATGCTTAATTCAAAGAAAGCTCAAAACTATAGCCCGAACTCAGATGCTCAAGGGCTCCACAAACATGCTAATCCACCCCCAAACTTAAAACATGCATTGTCCTCAATGTATAAAGAAAATAAGACATAAACAAGCATGAGAACAATAAAAGAATGAAAGGAGTGAACAATACTGGCCTGGAAGGGTGATGACATCTTGATTGAAAGCTTGAAAGCTTGAAAGCAAAGGGGAGACTGAAAACAAAACCTACAAAACAGACACAAACAATAATTCAAACTCAAAAGAAAGACACAACTAAACTTAACTGGGTTGCCTCCCATAAGCGCTTGTTTAACGTCATTAGCTCGACGTGTTGACCAAATATGCATCAAGGTGGTCTCCTGTCAGATGTTCCATCATTGGTGCTCTTCCTAGCACCTCTCCTATAGCCCACCAACATGGTATCTGATGTGTTCTTAGGGTCCTCAAAAGCTTTTAAGACCTCCTTCTCCTGTTGGACTCTGATGATTAGCTCCCTGCGTTCAATATCAATTATAACCCTCCCTGTAGCAAGGAATGGTCTCCCTAATATAATAGGCATAGCAGGATTCTCTTTAATATCCAACACAAAGAAGTCAACAGGAAGGAGAAATCTACCTACTTTGATCAGCACATTTTCCACAATTCCATAAGGACTAACCACAGATTGGTCAGCCAACTGGAGTCTAACAGCAGAAGATTTTATTTCTCCTAAGTTAAGCTTTTTACATAATGATAGAGGAATTATATTTATGCTAGCCCCTAGATCACATAGTGCTCTACATGAAAAAGTACCAAAATTACAAGGAATAGTAAAACTCCCTGGGTCAGACAATTTTTCTGGTACTCCCTGTTGGACACGAGCACTGCACGTCGATGCAAGATATACAGTCTCCAACTGCTTTTCCTTTTTCTTCTTGTTGAGCCATTCCTTCATGGATTTTCTGTAGTGAGGCATCTGCTCCAAGGCATCTGAAAAAGGAATATTAACATGCAAACCCATAAAAGCATCTAAAAACTTGTCAAACTTAACCTTAGAATTTTTCTTTTTCTTTGATTTAGGAACTAAAACAGTAGGAGAAGGGATAGAAGGCTCAGGATTAAGCTTTTCAGCTTCGTTTGAGGTGGTGCCTTCTTCAACTTCTCCTGTGAGTTCCTCTGGTTCAGTATTCTCCTCCTCTTGAGATAATGGAGTCTCCTCCTCGTGATGCACAAAGACGGCCTTGCAGTACTCCATAGAAGATTTCTCCTGTTCAGCTGGGGCTTTACCTTTATTCATGGTGTTAACAACACTTACCAGTTGTCCCAGCTGAGTCTCAATGTTCTTGATGGCTGCAGAATGACCATTGACAGTAGTGTTTAAGGCAATCATGGCCTCCTTAAGCTTATTTGACCTGTTGCTTGATTCTGCAATAAAAGCTCCAACAAGATCCTCAAAAGACGTTTTACTTTCTTGCTTAGGAGTGAAGCCAGGAGGATTCAACACATTCTTATTATTAGCATAGGAAAAATTCTCATGATTTCTATTGCTAGGGTGATAATGTGTAGGTGTAGAATTATTATTGTACCCCCTAGAGTTAAAATTAGATACATACTGAACCTGCTCGAGATTTTCCTCCTGAGTCTGGGATGCGAGGGCAGCTGCATACTCGATCGTTTGAGCGCTCCCTGTACCTGAAAATTTTAAGAACGCATTAGCCAGGGAAGACATCTGGGCCTGCAGTGCACTTACGTTATCGATCTCAAACACTCCAGCAGTAATCTTTTTGGGTCCCGACCGCTCCGATGGCCACTGATAGCTATTGGTGGCCATATCCTCTAACAAAGTCCTAGCACTCTCAACAGTTTTGGACAACAGAGTCCCACCTGCTCCTGCATCAACAATAGTTTTTGTACTAGGAGTTAAGCCATTATAAAATAATTGAACCTGAAGCCAGTCGGGGTATCCATGCTGAGGGCACTTCCTCAGCAACTCTTTAAATCGCTCCCAAGCCTCGAACAGCTGCTCATCAAACTGCTGCTGGAACGTCCCAATTTCGGTCCTCAGCTTGACCGTCTTGGGAGGAGGAAAGAACTTCTTTAAGAATGCCTGGACCAAAGCATCCCAAGTGGTAATGCTTCCAGGTGGAATAGATTGTAACCAGTCCCTCGCTTTGTCCTGCAAAGAAAAAGGAAATAAACGTAAGCGAATGGCATCTTCAGAAACACCATTTAATTTTACCGTCCCACAGATGTCTAAGAAGGATTTCAAGTGAGATTTTGGATCCTCCATGGGTGATCCTCTGTAAGCACAATCTCGAGCCATCTGAATGAGACTCGTTTTCAGCTCAAAGTTGTTAGCATTGATCGGGGCAGCTGCATACTCGATCGTTTGAGCGCTCCCTGTACCTGAAAATTTTAAGAACGCATTAGCCAGGGAAGACATCTGGGCCTGCAGTGCACTTACGTTATCGATCTCAAACACTCCAGCAGTAATCTTTTTGGGTCCCGACCGCTCCGATGGCCACTGATAGCTATTGGTGGCCATATCCTCTAACAAAGTCCTAGCACTCTCAACAGTTTTGGACAACAGAGTCCCACCTGCTGCTGCATCAACAATAGTTTTTGTACTAGGAGTTAAGCCATTATAAAAT
This sequence comes from Luffa aegyptiaca, assembly GCA_017139565.1. NCBI lineage: Eukaryota > Viridiplantae > Streptophyta > Magnoliopsida > Cucurbitales > Cucurbitaceae > Luffa > Luffa aegyptiaca. Next base: position 17,969,609 of record CM029398.1, read on the forward strand.
AATTGAACCTGAAGCCAGTCGGGGTATCCATGCTGAGGGCACTTCCTCAGCAACTCTTTAAATTGCTCCCAAGCCTCGAACAGCTGCTCATCAAACTGCTGCTGGAACGTCCCAATTTCGGTCCTCAGCTTGACCGTCTTGGCAGGAGGAAAGAACTTCTTTAAGAATGCCTGGACCAAAGCATCCCAAGTGGTAATGCTTCCAGGTGGAATAGATTGTAACCAGTCCCTCGCTTTGTCCTGCAAAGAAAAAGGAAATAAACGTAAGCGAATGGCATCTTCAGAAACACCATTTAATTTTACCGTCCCACAGATGTCTAAGAAGGATTTCAAGTGAGATTTTGGATCCTCCATGGGTGATCCTCTGTAAGCACAATCTCGAGCCATCTGAATGAGACTCGTTTTCAGCTCAAAGTTGTTAGCATTGATCGGGGCAGCTGCATACTCGATCGTTTGAGCGCTCCCTGTACCTGAAAATTTTAAGAACGCATTAGCCAGGGAAGACATCTGGGCCTGCAGTGCACTTACGTTATCGATCTCAAACACTCCAGCAGTAATCTTTTTGGGTCCCGACCGCTCCGATGGCCACTGATAGCTATTGGTGGCCATATCCTCTAACAAAGTCCTAGCACTCTCAACAGTTTTGGACAACAGAGTCCCACCTGCTGCTGCATCAACAATAGTTTTTGTACTAGGAGTTAAGCCATTATAAAATAATTGAACCTGAAGCCAGTCGGGGTATCCATGCTGAGGGCACTTCCTCAGCAACTCTTTAAATCGCTCCCAAGCCTCGAACAGCTGCTCATCAAACTGCTACTGGAACGTCCGAATTTCGGTCCTCAGCTTGACCGTCTTGGCAGGAGGAAAGAACTTCTTTAAGAATGCCTGGACCAAAGCATCCCAAGTGGTAATGCTTCCAGGTGGAATAGATTGTAACTTGTCCCTCGCTTTGTCCTGCAAAGAAAAAGGAAATAAACGTAAGCGAATGGCATCTTCAGAAACACCATTTAATTTTACCGTCCCACAGATGTCTAAGAAGGATTTCAAGTGAGATTTTGGATCCTCCATGGGTGATCCTCTGTAAGCACAATCTCGAGCCATCTGAATGAGACTCGTTTTCAGCTCAAAGTTGTTAGCATTGATCGGGGCATAGACAATCCCCGATTGTTGCTCCTGAAAGACCGGCTGAAAGTAGTCCCTAATAGGCTTAGGCTCCTCAGGATTGGGATTGGCCATTTGGATATTTTCTTGATTTTCCTTTCGAAGTCTATTGTATGTTCTTTCTATCTCTGGATCTAAGGGAACTAAGGCCAACTCTCTAACCCTTCGCATGCACAATCCAACCTCACCTAAAAAGGAAAAATAAAAGAAAAGGAAAGTAAACAAATAAGGAAAGAATCTAAGACAAGGAAAAGCTAAATCTAAAATAGGAAAGAAAAATAATCTACAAAAGGAAAAGATAAACAAATAAGGAATGTACAATCAAATATGGCAAAAACAAATAAGGAAACTAGCAAATAAGGAAAATAATCTAGAAAAGGAAAATAAACCAAAAAGAAAAATCTATCTATGGAAAATCCAAACAAATATGGAAAAATCTAAATATGGAAAAAGAAAATAAAGGAAAAAAAAATGCAATCTACCTAAAAATTAAAATAATAAAAATAACAAAAAATAGAATACACCCTAAACTAAGACCGGACAATTTTTCTACGATATTAAAATTGACTAAATATGCCAATCCCCGGCAACGGCGCCAAAAACTTGATGCGCAAATTGCTTACCGCAAGTGTACGGGTCAAGTCATAATATAGTGAATATAAATTCGAATGTCGTCCTCTGGATTGGTGTCTCGTCAATTTTAATTACCGAAAATACTTTTGACCAATTTTATTTAGGGAATCGAATTGAATGAGAATATAATTGATTAAAACACAAAACTAAAGCAAAAAGTGACAATCTAATGGGAAGAATTGGTCTTAGGGATTTGATTTCACCAATTGGAGTTATGGATTAATAAACGGATCAACACATACTATGATTCATAAATCTTGGCAACTAAAATCACACATATCTCTCCCGAGCATACATGATTCTCCCATATGTAATTGAACCCGATATCCCTATCTAAATCCAATAAACATACAAGGCAATAAGGCTAACCTTTATAACAATTTCTAGAATTAACCTTAATCTCCCGATTTTTAGCTAAATTCTAGTTATGCATATTGATTTCTAATTTAAATCCTCTCTCCCGAGTTAGATTCAAGCATAAACATCAATCAATTTATGGCATGTAAATTGAAAGCATTAAGGACACACATATGCATAAATGACATCAATAGCATAAAACCGTAAATCAATCCATAACGTGCCTAACGGCTACATCAATCCCTAAGAATTAAAGCCTAGCTACTCATACACAACGTTACAATATAGCTATAGTCTAAAACAACCATAAAAACTAACTAAAGTGAGGGAAAGAGGAATTAAACTCGTTGTAGGTCGAGACCGAACGTCCCCGTCACGATCCCCACGAACAATGGGTTGATTTCCAACTTGCTCCCTTTGCTTCAGCTCCAAAATGCTCTATTTTTCCTCTGTTGTCGGCTCCAAAAAGTCCCAAAACGAAGTCCCCTAAAACCTAGCCGAAATTTCCTTATATTCTGATTTTTTCGTCGTAGCGTCGAGACGCTATGGACAGCGTCGCGACGCTGTCGCGATACCGCGAATCTGGAAATTTTGCCTAGAGCGTCGCGACGCTATGCAGTTTTTTTTTTTTTTTTTTTTTTTTTAGATTGAAGACTCCATTTGACTCCAATTGCTGAATTAAGCTTCAAACACATACTTCCTACAAATAAAACATAAAAATGCATAAATTTGGGCAAATAATTGTAAAAGACTAGGTTAATTAATCAGAGAAAATTAGCTAGCTATGCTCGCTATCATTGATCAGAGTATCAAATATTATATTCCAAGGTCGAATTGCTTAGGTCAATCCATGAATGTATCACTTAAGCTTTGCATACCCTTTTGCTTTTGATCTTGCTAAATGAATCATTCTGGTCTAGACATGTAGATACTCTTCTCAAGATTACCATTCAAAAGGACAGTCTTGACATCCATTCAAAATGGACAAGAGTTCTAACAGACTTCAGCATGACGACAAGAGATAAGAATTTCTTACAGTCCCCTTTCTATGGGTGTAACCCCACTAAGTCCCAAATGAACAATTGGTATGTGGTCCAACCACTAAACCTAAAACCTCTCGGGCCAATGAGAGGGAGGCGGGCCTTTGTTCACGTCCCGGAGTCATCACTTAAGGGAACAACCTCTCTACTATCCCTAAAGTCAGGTAGGAGTGAATTCCATCTTGCAGGACTATGTCCCCAACTATCTACTCGGTCTTATCCCCAAAGTGGTAGGTTTATCGAGCGGTGCTGATGGGCCAATCTCACCCATGCAAATCAAAGGATAATCCCGAATAAACAGGAGTTCATAGTTAGCTCATGATTAAGATCGAGTTACCCAGGTCATCGCTTGAAATATGTCAGTTTCACAGTAAACGGCCTTATAAAGTGAAAGTGACTTATTTTGCGGTCCAAACTTATACAAACTTCTTTTGTAGGACGCCCCCACTCGCATGTCTCTGCATGAACGATTCAGGATCAAATCGTTTGTACTAAAACAAAGTGGGCTGCGTCACATAGTTTTTCCTAGGATAAGGTACCTAGTCTTATTCCTATACTATAGACCGTTTAGGCTATCACTCAAACTCGATCCACTTTTATGTCACTACATAAAGTTCGAGTGTTTCATATCATAGCGAAAGATTCTAGTTTATTGGATTTCGGTTAATTAATGCATAGTTAAAGTTAACCATTCAACAACAAGAAATTGAATCATTTCAATAACGTTTTATATTTAACTTTGTTACATTTACTATCCACGAGTTTTAGGACATAAACCCCAACAAACTCCCACTTGGACTAAAACACTAGTGGGTTGTTTATAACTCGTAGACCTAGACCATCTAGATGTCCCTCGAACAATTTTAGCCGTGACGACCTTCGTAAATGGTTCAGCAATGTTTTGCTCTGAGGCAATCCTCGTGAAAATCACGTTCCCTCTATGTATAATCTCTCAAATGAGATATACGTTTGTGTTCTATACATTCACCTCATATTTGAAACAACTTTGCAAATGAACTTCCTAAGTCCTACACACTTTTTACCTTGGTTCACAAGCATCAACATACTTGGCCTTCGACGAGTCTGACTTGTCGAAGGTCGTGTTGGTCAAATAAATTTATAATCCACGACACTATAACTATTTTGTAGAAATAGTGGTCGGGGTTGAACACAGGGAAGGGGACCTAGTAGATGAAGATTTTTGTGCTCATAAAACACGGGGGATTTTGGAAAGAAGAACAAAGAAAAATAAATGTTGAATGTAACCGAGACAAAACAAGGCATGCAAAGGAGAAATAAGACAAAAATCAATATCATGAAAGGGATCTCAGGATTGGGATTTCTTATGCCTGACTGTTATTTTACTTGGCTTCTTAGTTTTCTCTAAAAATCATCATAAACCGATTTCTATTAGTCTTGTTGGCTTCTTCATTACTCGGAGGATCCCCTACCCTAACCTGTGTTAATTAACTCGTTAACCGTAAATTCTCCAATTAAAAAGATTAATCAATTTTATCTCTATCGACCGTCACCCGTCATACATAAAGTAACAACCATCCGTACTTGATGCTACGCCATCATATAGCTCCTTGTTATGAGTGGATTCTGACGTCGATGAAGGATCAAAATCAATGTATCCTGTAAGGATCAAAATCCTCAATTTCATACACAAGCTTATAATCCCTCGTTCTCCTAAGATACTTGAGGGTATTTTAACTGCAGACCAATAACTTAAATGTGGACTAAATTGGTATCTACTGACAATCCCATATTGCATACCATATGCCAGATCTATCTACCTGGTTCCGAGGCATATGGATTCCATCTCAAGTCCTCAACCTCTTGAGGTGTCTTAGGACACTACTCCTGTAACAAATGAATTCCATTTCGGACAGGTAACTAATTGTTCCTGGAATTCTAATCTTATATCTAGCCACCAATTTGTCCATATAAGATACTTGAGACAGAGCTAGCAAGATGTTTTTGTTATTCCGTATGATTTCGATTCTAAGAACAAATGTAGTCCTTTTCCAAATCTTTTATTTGGAATAGGGTTGCTAGCTAGCCTTTTAATGTCAGTTTTGATAAACTATATCATTCCCAATGAGTAGGATATCAATTATATACTAAACTAAGAAAAAGCTACTAAATAATCGATAATTCTTCTGCCAACACAAGGCTTGTCAATATTCTGGTCAAAAACTATAAGATTTAATCGTGCATTAAATCTTATATTCCAAGATTGAAACCTTCAGTGCAATCCATAAATGGATCGGTTAAGGTTGCAAACCTTTTGCTCTAGATCCTGGACTATGAACTCTTCTGGTCAATACCAGACTGGATTGAAGTACTCATACTTCATTTTCAAGGTTCATCCTTTTGACTCAATTGTATTTATCCATGTCGTCCATTGCCTGATTAAAGGTCAATGGATCCTCAATATTGTCATCAGCTATGACAATCAAAGTTTCAATTAACCTCACATAGTATTTATTAGGTTGATTAACAACGCTCCCACTACATTGAGGCCTTCTCAAAAATTGAGAAGGATAGGACTGACATAATGTGCCAGCTCGATCAATAACCCTTTGTTGAAGGATTAGTTTGGTCGACAACATTTCTTGAAAAACTAGTTTGATCAACAACCTTTGATGAAGAACAAATCTTATCAACAACTCTTTGTTGATACATTTGTAGCTTTACTATGTAATTTACTTAACACTATCTTACTACGTTGTTTGTGATCTCTAACGTGGTCTTCTTCTATGAAAACATGCGTTTGTCAATACCAATACTTTATTTTGAAAGAAGTTTTCATTACTCGTTTCTTTTGGAATAACCTACAATTAGGTACACTTTCAAATAAGGTTCCAATTCCTTCGGGTTTGTATCAAGCATATATGCAGGACATCCCTAAGTTCTGAAACGACGTAAACATACTTTATGCTCTTTTCAGAGTTCAAATAGTTCCAGAAACATTATTTTGAGAGAACCATATTCGTATTCTAAACTACAGTCTTTACTGCATAACCGAAAACGAGTTTAGGCAACTCAACATAATTTAATATCTAACGAACCATGTCTAACAAGGTTCTGTTTCTCCTTTTCGACACATCACTCTACTATGATGTACATGGTGTTTTAGACTTACGACGTAACTCCACATTTTATCAAATAGTCGTGGATTTTTTAGTCAATATACTCTCCATCTCGATCATATCGAAGTGTCCTTATCATTCTACCTAATTTTGGTTCTTCACCTCGTCCTTATACTCCTTGAACATTTCAAGACTTCAGACCTACGATGTATTGGGTAGAGATAGTGCACCTTGAACAACCATCAATTCAGACTAATGAATTGTTCATTCCCTGTTTGAGCTTTGACGTTCATTGATTAAAAAAAAAAAGAATATATTAGCTCTAAGGTTTCTTTGGCACGATAACAATCTTTGGTAAAAGCTTATTGAAGTCATCTTACCTTTAAGACATGACTTATAGGGAGGTAATGAATTGTCTTGTAACCTGTTTCGAAGTTCATTTGAGGCCAATCTTCAATCCTATTGAAATTTAATATGCCCTAACCTCAATTGCCAAAGATAGGTGCTTTGAGAAACACGTTGCCTTTTGATTGAGTTTTAGCGGTTTAAATATCTCATGATTTAAAATCGCTATAGACTCTATCGGTCTTAAAACGTATATGTTTATTCTATATGTTTGCAGAAGAAATATTGGCATCCTTTTGAAATGAACAGTTCATATACTAAAAGGTAACATAATAGCCCTGTTCTTGCAAACAAGATATAGAAATCAAAATTTCTTTTAATCTTAGGAACTATATACATCAAATAATATGTATTGTTCCTGGAGAAGAATAACTTTATGTCTCCCACTGCCATAGCAGAGATGAACTCTTCTATTTTCACTATAAGAGTCATCGCAACTAGTTCACACCTAGTGCTGGAAACTCGTTCCTTGAAAAGAACATACGTGATTTAGTGGGCCGTGAATCAAATATCCAGGTAGAATCACTATTCATACTAAGCACGTTTTCAAGACGAATAAATCATATTTAGAGTCTTGGGACATGTTCCTTTTTTGCTAGGTAGTTTGTTATGTCATGAATATTTCGAAAATAAATTTAGACACAACATCTTAATGGCATTCCACCTTTTAAGACCGTTTCCAAATCACTCACCACGATCTTAGTGTTTAAGTTCGTTTTCTTAGTCGTATGTTTCTAAACCAATAATGTTTTTAGCGCATAAAAGAGGCATTTATAGAACCTATACTTATTGCTGAAAACAAACAAATAAACTTTTAATTTGTTGTCTAACATTTAACCCTTTACCTAATCCAATCAATTTACAAAAGCAACTACGTGCCCTATAAATCATAATTCTTTTGCAGTGATACTTCAGAGGTTTAGAGTGACTCCCACCGAGGGGTGATCAACCATTCCTCCTCTGAACTGAGACGTTTTCAACCAAACGGTAACAGCATAATCACCCATATCCTGTTAGTGTTTAGTTATCGCTGTCTAGTCAAGAAATCATTAACAACTTAATAATTTTCTATAAGTGTGACCCTCCATTTTTCAGATTCCAGAGGATGGTCCTAGTAATGCTACCGAATGGAAAAGCAAATGTTGGGAATGGCCCTAAGAAACCCTATCTATTTATGGAGTTTGCGTTGTTCCGAATCCCATGTTACATCCCTCCGAATGGTGTAGTAGCTCGAGGGCATACTTAGCAGGCGCAACATTGGAATCTCACGGTGCAACCATATGGAAGAGACCGCAGGATGTGTTGACACACTTCCTTCACCCACTTACTATAAATACTTTCTATGTTCACCTTGATATTGATTTATGCAAACACCTTCCGAATGGAGCAGTTGCGTTAGTAAGCAACACGAGGCCAAGCATAAATCTCACGGTGTGAACTTTAGGGAGAGTGTGACAAGAAAACGATTTATTTCCTACTTAACATATTTTAACTCTATTAAAAATACTAAGTAGGAGAACTTTCTAATCCTATTAGAAAAGTGATCTTAGGTCTGATTTATTTTAAACGTTCTAAAATTAATTCATTATCCTAAGATCCTATGTTAGCATGCAACTCTTTGTTATAGGTTTGACGGTTTCTATTCATTAACCTTAAAACTATTATAACTTTTAATTAATTAATCATATAACATGCTTCTAATGGTGATGAAAACATATGACAATCAAAATTCAAGTTATATAAAACTAATCACCATTCACAAAGCAAAAACATTTTGAAACAACCTATGTCTAGGTGATTTCCAACGGCATAACTATTACGCTATGATGTCTAGGTGATAAAACCTCACATCGCTCACGCATGCTCATAAAACCGGGTTAACCTAACTCAAGTACCGACTCGATGCCCAGGTAGGAGGTGTTCCGTAAACCGTCAGCTTAAATACCTCCAGCCTTAGACAACATCTCGTCAGGTGAGTTCTCTTGTAACCTTAGCTTTACAAGATATCGACCTATTCTATGTGAATCGTTCGAGATTGGATTTTGTTAACCCTAAGTGACCATGCATTTATCGTTTTTATAGGTTTTAACGTCTATCTCGATTTTATAACACTTTATAATATAGGCAACCTATAACATTCATCTATGCTAAGGTGGTTTCATGTTGCATGCTTGTTCGTTTTCTTTTATTAATATAACGCTTATATTTAAACATTCATAAACGAAAAATAAAAACAATCCACCATGCATCTATCATGAAACCTAACATGCATTCCTTTTATTACAACTCTTATAATTAATTACTAATGCATGATACATGTTTTCCTATGGTGGGATTTGTTTTTTAAATCTATATGACATACATTATGCACATTCAGTTCTAATTTAATTATAACATACATTCCTAATGCATAAATAATTAAACACACTAAAGCGGATCGGTTTTGGCATCCAAGCAATCTAAACTAGCTAAATTATTACATTAATAATTAAATAAATAGTTGAACCGCCTTGGAAAGCTCCTGAACTAGCCCCAAACCTTTCAAACATGCTTGAACCATCCAAAATTGACTTCAACCGGACTCAAAAGGCATGGAAGATACTGAACAAGGCTTGAACCAACTGAACCGGACCGAGAAAATTACATCTCAACCGAACCACTGTTTGAATCTGCAAACCGTGCCTTTGAAAATTCCTCAGCGTTGAGACACTGATGAACAGCGTCTCGACCCTGTTCGTACTGTAGCCTAGATTTCGTGTGCTCTGTTCTTTCGACCAGCGAGCATGTTGCCTTCTGCGATCGATTACAACTTAATTACAACTCTAATGACTCCCAAATCTTTACGAACTCTAGCCAACACATTAATGCCCATAAACATGTAGACAATTACAATTTTAATCAACGAATTGAAAGCTTAATTTGATTCCAAAATCGAGTTCATCAAAATTTAGCAACCCAACATATTCAACAATTGAAATTCACCCACAAAACTCGAAATTAATGGAAATCAAGTGCCCAAACCACGCTCTGATACCAATTGAATGAAGAACACTCGAGCAAAAGCGATTATGGATCTTATTCCTTGATTTTCATTCATTTCTCAAGAACAAGCATGCTGGAATTTTTAAACAAAAAACAGAGGAAACCGAATCTAAACTTTGGAGCTCAAATTTGTTGATCTCTTTGGTTGTTTCTCCACACGATCTTGACGTGGACTACCGCTAGAGCCTTCCCCGCTATTCTCCGACCTTAGAACGGACTTGTGGGAACCCGAGCATGATGAAATTAAGGAAGAAAGGTATGGTTTTGAGAGCTTGGATCTCACGGTTTTGGAGATAATTTTTTGTGTCTTTTCTTTCATTCTCTGATCAGTATGCAATCCACCGCTTTAACACACTTTTAAAGAGCTAATTATGCTATATGTTTCAACCTCATGAAGACACACACATAGGTATTGAATAGGTGGTGAAATAGGTGTTTAATTTTCAATGAATGTTCCATGAAAACTCACCAATTTTGAAATTGATTTTCTTCTCAATTTCCAAATTAAAATCAATTGTAATAATTTAATTTAATTCATTTAAATAATTAATTAAACATTTTAATTAATTATGATTATTTTAGTTTAATATAAAATAACAAATTAAATAATTGTATCAATCCCAATCTCTCTCAAAACCCGTTTTTCCGAATATGAATCACTATTAAAATTCAAATCCAATATGTATCGAATACATGTTTGAATTATTTAAATCATATTTAAATAACTCCAAGTCTCTCTTTAATTATAGTTTAATTCAAAGATTAAACTAAAAACGTTAAATATATCGCATACAATTTAACGTTAAATTTCCCTAAACCGAATTTTAATATTTTTCAAATTCTTTCATCACTTTGTTCTAAGGTTTAGTCTGTTTGAGCTAGCAAGGGGACCTAATGGACCTACAAATCATGGACTCCAACGATACGAGATTAACCGGTTAAACTCTTTTATCCCAGTTAACCAACATTCGTTAACTAACGGGACACTCCACTATAGCCCGTAGTTGCACTCCCCTCACTGTAGATATATTTCTGTCCACCAGATATAACCGTGATCAGTAAGTCAATCCTTCACAGATTGTTCGTAACTATAGCTAGGTCAAAAGTCTGTTTTACCCCTATAATACATCTTGTTCCTTAAGTCCCCACTGAGTCCCTAATGAACAATTGGTTTGTGGTTCGACCACTAAACCTAAAACCTCTCGGGCCAATGAGAGGGTGGCGCGCCATTGTTCACGTCCCGGAGTCAGCACTTAAGGGAACAACCTCTCTATTATCCCTAAAGACGGGTAGGAGTGAATTCCATCTTGTAAGACTATGTCCCCAACTATCTACAGAGTCTTATCCCCAAAGTGGGAGGTTTATTGAGCGGTGCTGATGGGCCACTCTCACCCATGAAAATCAAAGGATAATCCCGAATAAACAATAGTTCATAGTTAGCTCAGGATTAAGATCGAGTTACCTAGGTCATTGCTTTAAATATATCAATTTCACAGTAAACGGCGTTATAAAGTGAAAGTGACTTATTTCGCGGTCCGGTCTGATACAAACTTCTTTTGTATAGGACGCCCCCACTCGCATGTCTCTACACGAACGATTCAGGAACACATCGTTTGTACTAAAACAAAGTTGGCCGCGTCACATAGTTTTTCCTAGGATAAGGTACCCAGTCTTATCCTTACACTATAAACCGTTTAGGCTATCACTCGAACTCGATCCACTTTTATGTCACTACATAAAGTTCGAGTGTTTCATATCATAGCCAAGGATTCTAGTTTATTGGATTTGGGTTAATTAATGCATAGTTAGAATTAATCGTTCAACAACCAGAAATTGAATCGTTTCAACAACGTTTTATATTTAACTTCGTTACATTTACTATCCACGAGTTTTAGGACATAAACCCCGACAGTGCCCTACATATGGAGCAGAGTGCAGGCTTCCAGAATCAATGGTACTTCATTCTCTGTTACACATCGTCTTAGCATTTGATTGGGGCCAAGTTTGTATAGGTATGGCTCATCCCTATAATATTCCTTTACATCTTTCAGAAACTTTTTTAGTTGTTGAGTTGTGGCTTCTGGAGGCTTTAGTCCACTGACTAAGTAGTTCACGTAGTCTGCAAACCATGGAATCTCAATTGCCCTTACTGCCAATATTTGTTCATCTGCAAACGACTCTCGAATTTTCGGCCTCTTCTCCACCTGTGCCTCTTCTTGTTCTTCATCTTCAAGCAATTCTTCTAGTGTCTCCCCTTTTAGCAATTCCTGCAAAGTAGATAAAGAAAGCTCATCAATCTCGCCAATTACTGAACATTCCTCAAAATCTCCTGGATATTTGAGCATGTTCATGACATTAAAGGTAACTTGTTGATCATTGACCCCCATGGTCAATTCTCCCTTTTGTACATCGATCAAGGTCCTACCCGTTGCTAAAAAAGGTCGACCTAAGATAATTGGCACTTATTTGTCTGCTTCACAGTCCAATATAATAAAGTCTTCTGGAAATACGAACTTGTCCACCTTGACTAGTACATCCTTTATTTTTCCAATGAGATGTGTTAATTATCTGTTTGCTAGTTGCAAGGTAATAGTCGCTGGTTTGGCTTCTCCTATTCCTAACTGCTTAAAGATCGAATACGACATTAGATTTATACTTGCTCCAAGATCGCATAGTGCTCGGTCGACGTTCCGTCCTCCAATGGAGCGAGGGATAGTGAAAGTTCTTTGATCTTTTAACTTAGGAGGAACCTTACTTTTAACCAGTGCACTGGAGCACCCTGTTAATGCAACTGTCTCATACTCTCCCAATCGTCTCTTTTTAGACAGGATGTCTTTAAAAAATTTCACATAGTTCGACATTTGCTAAAGTGCTTCCACCAACACAATGTTGATGTGGAGTTGCTTTAAAATGTCTAGGAACTTTTTGAACTGTCTATCTTGTGAAGCGTATTTGAATCTTTGAAGATAAGGTGGTGGTGGTCTGTAATCTAGATGAATGATGAATTGTTTTGGTTTTGCGATTGCATTTTCCTGCTTTTTACCTATACTCGAACTTTCAATCTTTTCTTATGAGGCTTCTGGCAACTTGGTCTTTTCTGAATTTTCTTTATTCTGTCTAACTTCTGTATTGACTTCTTACTCTTTTTCTGTAGATTTTTCTGAGACTTCTTCTGGGATTCTCCTAACTTCTTGATTGATGGGGTATTCCATTCGATCATACTCCAATCAACTTCTCAAGGTAACTGCTTTGCATTGTTCCTTGCCTTCACGATGAGGATTTTCAGTTTTGCTAGGGATTGTCCCTTGGGGTCTGTTCTTGATATCTTGAGCTATTTGTCCTATCTACACTTCCAAGTTCCTTACAGTGGCATCATTTCTTACCATGTATTCATTGATTAGAGCCTCTAGATTTTACTATTGGCTAGCGTTTTGAAATTGTACTGGTTGGAAATATTTCTGTTGGTGTTGTTGTGTAGGTTGCGAATTAAATCATGTTGAAGCTTTTCCAAATTGATTTGTACCGCCATTACTGGTACTAGCTTGTACTCCCCATGAGAAGTTCAGATGTTGTCTCCACCCTGGGTTGTACGTAGCTGCATACGGATTCCATCGGTTTTGATTTCCCTGTTGTCCTAGATAAAAAATAGATGCACGGTTTAGTGGACAATTATCGGTAATATGCTCTTCACTACAAATATCACAACAAGGAGAAGAGATAGCATTTGCAGGAGCAATGTTTGCTTGATTTCCCATAGTGAAGCCCATCATCATGCTATGAATAGCTTTAATCTGAGCTTGCATGGTTGAGTTCGCTTCTGTCTCTACAACTTTTACTGGAATCTTCAAAATTGTAGGTTCAGTCTCCCCCCAATGTCGGTTATTCGTGGCTATTGTATCTAGTATGGCATGTGCTTCGTTCGCGGATTTCGTCAAGAAAGATCCATTTGCAGATGCATTGATTAAGGCTTTTGAAGCTTGATCGAGCTCACTGTAGAAATGCTCAAGAATGATACAAGCAGGCAATCCATGATGAGGACACTTTCGGTCCAACCTTTGGAATCTTTCCCATACTGCATCTAAAGGCTCATTGTATGATTGTCTGAAGGAAATGATTTCTGCTATGTACTTAGCATTCTTATTGGATGGAAAAAAATTCTCTAGAAACTTTTCTGCCAAGTCATTCCATGATGTGATGGATTTTTGTGGAAATTAATCTAACGAAGCCTCAGCATCTCCTTGTAATGAGAAGTAATGAGAAAGGAGAAATTTTTAGTTTCCATGTGCCTTCTGGCACTCCTGTTACTCTAAACGAACTAAAAATTCTTAAAAATTGCTTGATATGCTTATGTGGATCTTCACTCGGGAGCCCCGAAAACTGGCCCATGGTGTTGAGCATTTGAAACATCATAGGTTTCAACTCAAACTCCGGCTCTTCAATCGGTGGCTCAAGTATTCCTAGATTCAGAGTCTGGAAAACTGGTAAGACATAATCCTTTATTGCTCTATTTCGATCTTCTGCAATATAGATTTGATTTTCATTTTGTGGCACCGGTGGAACTGGTGGTGCTGGAGGTATTCTCCCACCATTCTAACCCATTCCATGATTCTGCTGGTCAACAGGAGGATCGACTCCGGGTTGGACCATTGGAAGTTCTTGTATATAAGCAACTTCCTCAACAGGTTCCCGTGCGCTCAACTCTTGTCGTTCCTTCTTCTTTCGCCTTTGCTCTTTACGACGACGACAAAAGGTTCTTTCTATCTCAGGATCTAGATCAAGGAGTCGATACCCCTTGCTCATGCACCAACTTTAACTTGCAAAAGAAACTTCAAACGAATAGCAATTTCAACAACTAAAAAAACAGGCTTCACTTGTAGTCCACGACAACGACGCCAAAAACTTGATGCGAGTTGTGACTGAAGATGGATGTTGGAAAAGATGGTAAATAATAAATGAGAATGAATTCAGTCAACAAAGTGCAAGTATACACTATCTCATGTAGTAATAAAAACTCTGGAAGTATTCCAAAATATATCGATCCCACAGAGACTAAGTTGGAAACACAGATTTGACGAAGAAAGTGCTCTTAAAATGCCTTTGAAAGGTAACCAAAAGAAATAGTTGATGTTTGGTTTTGTAAAACAAATAAACAAACAAGTAAAGAAATAACAATAATAATTAAGTGAGGTGTTAAATATAGCTTCGACCCTAAGGTAAATAACCCTAGTAATGGCTAATTTAACCTAAGTCTAATCATGCACTGGGTCAGGTTTAACTCTTATTTGGCCTTGCTCCAAAGAACCGCTAGAAGGCTAAGCGAGTACCGTTATGCACATTTCTGTGACTCAACTCCGACATAGATTGTTGTTATATGGAGACCTTCCCCTATAACACCAAATACACTCTCTCGAGCCCTTTGTCCTATATCACCTTTATGAGAATCAATGTTGTTTGACCCTTTCAGGTACAAACTCACATAGCATGCAAAGTCTAAGTGATCTGTTAAACTTAACAAGATTTAGAATGCTAATCAATAAAGAAAAAATAAGATCTTTTAATTAACTAGTGACATTGCATGCTAACATTAGAATATGATTAATTCAACTCAGGTTCCGGGTTTGTTCCGAGGTAGGAGGTGTTCCGTAAACCGTCAACTTAAGTACCCCCAGCCTAAACAGAAGTTCACCGGGAGAGTTCCCTTATAGCCATAATAATGTTTTTCCTACTTATCTCATTAAAACTATTTTAATTCTAAGTAAGAAAATAATTCTAATCGTATTAGAATTAAAGTGAGCTTAGGTCTAATTAATTATAAACATTTTAAAATTAATTCAATTTAACCTAAGATCCTATGTTTGCAAGCAACTCTTTGTTATAGGTTGACAGTTTCTAATCAATTTTATAACTATTCCAAGTTTTAATGATTATTCATATAACATGCTCTTATGGTGTTTCCTAATAACAATCTAATTCCAATTATTTTTAAACACCATCTGTTCATGACGTCCATAAAATTAATTAATATAACGATTATATTAATCTAAAGTGGTGTCATGCTTCATGCAAATTCAATTTCCATTTAATAAATATCGATTATACTAATTAAACATCCACGAAATTAAATTACATGATTGTTGACATTAATTTAGTATAACTCTTATATTAATCTATATTAATGTCATGCTCAATGTGATATGACAAAGCAGCTCTGATACCAAAATGATATGACAGCCCGAGCCAACTGGATCTAAGAACTCTTATGGATATGCAAATCCCTACATCTCAAATGCTAAAACTCCGAAATCAAGATGATTTCATCCCAAGGAAGAAGATAGAACGGATTTACCTTGACGATCAAGATCAATAATAGAGAAAACTCGTTTCTAAACTCGAGATTCGAATCACTCCACAAGTAGTTTGATCAACGCTACTTGAATAATCCTAGCATGCAAATCTAAACACAAGATATGCAAAGTTGCTCATGCCCATTAGGCTCAAAACACTTGACTTTCATTGAAATTCCATCAAAACCAATCTTCCCTGAAAGCAACAACATAGATGACTATTTATAGCCTTCAAACACAACCTACGGTCATATGAAGGGTTGTAACCTTCATACCCATCAATGCTATAATGACCACAAACTAAATAATAAGTTAAAACATTAAAAATACAATTTTAAAACTGAAAATTACAATAAAAATACCTTAAATCCGAGATTCATCTTCCAATCAGCAAACTCTAAAGTTTGTAACCATTTTGGGTTCCTGTAGCTTGATTAAGACACCTCGGTTCATATCACAATGCTTTTCCATTTTCATTTTATTAATATAACTCTTATAAAATAATCATGGAAATCATGCATTGAATTTATTATTTCCATCAATAATATAACCAATTACATTATTGCTCATGAAAATAATTCTAAGCATACATGGTACATTAATTAAATATAACTCTTATATTTTTCTAAATTAATGTCATGCATCATGCTTCTCCAATTTCATATATTTAATATAACATTTATTCTAAATAACTCATGAAATTTATAATCATACATAAACACCATACATTGTAACTATTATAACATACTATTATGCATGATTCATTCTTAACCTATGGTGGGATCTAGCTAAATGACATTCATAAAGCAATCAATAGCTATAAAGACCGGTATTTTGGCACCCTAGGGTAAGAATAATGAAAACCTTACATTAATTTATTCAAAACTAGCACTAAACCACCATGTAAGTGGTGTGAACCGCCTCGAACCCCTTCGGACCGCTCAGAACCGGGTCGAACCATGTCTAAATCGCCCGAATCGGACCCATAAAGCTCGAACTGATCCAGAAGTAGCTGAATCTGACCGCACCAGTAGTGAATCGGACCATAACCGCCTCAATACCCTTGAATCGTTCCAACCTTGCACGCTCTGCACGGAAACGCGCATGACCCGCACTTCAGCGAAACCGCCGTCGGCGTCGAGATGCTAAAGGCGGCGTCTCAACGTCGGCACGAAAATTCCAGCGTCTTTTCTTGGGATCCAAATTGTTAGGAACCGTAAGACAAAAACCTAGCCTTGTCTCAAGTGTCTTATGTCTACAAGATGTTAGTTAGATATATGATGTAGAATTCCAAGAAGGGTTTAGTACCTTTTATACATGAAATTCTTTAGTCTAAGGAACTGTTTCCTAAGCCACCTCAAGAAGTTGAAGACATGAGACGAATGCCCTATATAGTAGGATTGTCAGTAAGAATCAATCTAGTCCAGGATTTGATCACTGGAGAGCTGTTAAGTATATCCTCAAGTCTCTTAGGAGAACGAAGGACTATATGGTCGTGTATGTTGGTAAGGATTTGATCTTTACAAGATACACTCACATAGGCTTTCAGATTGATAAGGATTTGAGGAAATCTGCATCAGTATCTATGTTCACTCTTAACGGTGGAGCTATAGTATGACATAGTTGCAGTCTCGATCATAAAGGCCAGAAATGTAGCTGCTTGTGAAGCAGCAAAAGAGACTGTATGGCTTAGGATGTTCTTGACTTATTTGGAATGTGTTCCAAATGTGAACTTGCTCATCACACTTTATTGTCATAATAGTGTTGTTGTGGCAAATTCAAAAGAACCTCTCAGCCCAAAACAAGCAGACACATTGAATTGAATGGAATATTGCTAATTCATTCACGAAGGCTCTCTCGGCTAAAGTGTATGAGGGTCATCTGGAAGGTCTAGGTCTACGAGTTATGTACAAAGATGTAATCTAGGGCAAGTGAGAGAAATGTAATCGGTATAGTGATACCATTATGGAATGCGCATAGTGATGTCCTAGTTTATTGTATTTGTAAATTGTATGAGTTTTATACATGTATTTATACACCCACTGCTGTATAGATTATTGTACATCACACTAAACTAGAGTTTTAGTTAAAGTGGGAGTTTGTTGGGTTTTATGCCCTAAAACTCGTAGATAGTGAATATAAAGAAATTGTATACCTGTTTCAATAAAGTGTTATTGAGTTTCTGCAATAAAGTGTTCTTGTGAAGTATTGCACAATATGACCCAAATCCAATAAACTAAGATCCAAGGTCATTTGTATGTAACTTGAACTAGTATGTGGGGACATACGGGGATCGATGTTCAAAGAACAACCTTAAAGGTCTATAGTACAGGGATAAGGCTGGGTACCTTATCTTGGTAACACTATGTGATACGACCCGCTTTGTATTTGATACAGACGTATTGATCCAAAGCGTCTATGTAGTAGACATGCGAGCGGGGGTATCCTAGGCAATGAGTTTGCATAAGATCGGACCACAAAATAGTCAACCACTAGTTCTAACACCGTTAACTAGTTAGGTTACCGTTTCAATAGGATGACCTAGGTAACTCAGTCTTAATCCTAAGTGTGTCATGAATTCCTTCTCAAGAGGAATTGTCCTTTGATTAGCATGGGTGAGAGTGGCCTATGCACCGACTCAATATGTCTTCCTTTTTGGGGACACGAACGAGTGGGAGGCTGGGGACATGACAACAAAAGAAGGTATTCACTCCTTCCCACTTTTAGGAGAACTAGATGAGTGTTCCCTCAAGTAGTGACTCCGGGACTTGAACAAAGGGATCTCGCCCTCTCACTGGCCCGAGAGAGACTTTTTGTTTAATGGTTGGACCATAACAGACTGTTCATTAGAGGAGCGTTGGTACTTAACGAGACAGATGTAACACAAGGGTAAAACGGTAATTTGACGCAACTGTGGTTACGTACACTCGTGAAGGATTGACTTATCGATATTGGTCTATATCCATGGGCACAAAAATGTTCTAAAGTGAGAAGAGTTCAGTTGTGGGTCTTTAGTGGAATGACCCACAGTTAATGAATATTGGTTATCCTAATTAATAAGTTTAGTCAGTTAACTTCATATCATTGGAGCTTTGATCTGTAGGTCCATTAGGTCCCCCTGCTAGCTCGTAAAGAGTAATTAGGAACAATTTATCTTCAAAAGAATTTGAATTCTTCAAATTCGTTATGGGAATCAAATTAATAGTATGAGATACGATTAATTTAATGTATGGTGATACATTATAATATGAAGTTTAATTTGTGATCGGACTTTATTAATTGAGAGTATTATATATTTGAAGGAGTTCAAATGTATGACTAATTAAGTATATGATATTTAATTAGTAAATTAATTAATTAAGTATGAATTAAATAATAATTCAATTTAGTCTAATTAAATGTGATTTAATTAAACTATGAATTATGAGAGAAATAAATATTTGAAGAAGTTCGAATATTAATATGAATTTGATACATATTAAATCTATAGGATATAAGAGAATTTGAAGGAGTTCAAATTTTAATATGAATTTGATTCATATTATAGAATTAATTAATTGAATGCCTGAAAATTAAATATATGATATTTAATTGGGCAATTGGTTAATTAATTAATAGAAGGCCATAAATTAAATATATGATATTTAATTGGGTAATTAATTAATTATAGAATTAATTAATTGAGTAATTGATCAATTATGGAAATGATTAATCACTTATGGAAGTAATTAATCATTTTTGGAAATGATTAATCAATTATGGAAATGATTAATCATTTTTGGAAATGATTAATCAATTATGGAAATTATTAATTATGGAAAAGATTAATCATTTATGGAAGTAATTGATTATTTGTGAATATTTTATTCATGTCCTTTTTTCCTATAAATAGAACACTAAACCTAGGGTTTAGGTGACACAAAAATAAGGCCACAAGAATGCACTCTTGCATTATCTCTAGCCTCCCTAGCCACTCTCTCACATTCTCTCAACCAAGAACACAAAGAGGAACTTTTTCCTGTTGTGTTTTTCCCATTCAAGATTGGGTAGTCTCATAACTACGTTCCTAATCTCAGAGTCATAGCGGGGAAGATCAATTGGTGGTGTCCCAATTGTTGACGCTTGGTCCCTGTGAAATCAAGAAAGGCGTTCTTGATATTTCAGAGACGACAACGACAATATGTTTGTTTCTCCCCTTTAGATTAGTTCTAAGGTTGTACGCTTAGCCTTAATAAATTGACTTAGAATAGTTTTCTAAATCTTTGCCAATGTATTGGTATTTTTGTGGAAACAAAGTTAACTACGAACGGTCCCAATTCCCTTCCGCTACCAAAAGTAGGGAGTTTCAATCCTACAATTAGACGATCAAATCAGAGAAAATTGTAAATCAAAGGCTAAAATACCTAAACAATCTTTAAGCAAACCAAATACATCCAACATAAAAATTGATCCCTCCAAAAACCTCAACGCACATTCTAAGACTGAAATTTCAAACACGAAATGGCTTTGAAACCATTTGAAGGAATTGAATCCTCAGCGGAAGCGGTTTACACCGAGCGTGATTGAATTTCAACCGTTAGAAACCCGGTACGTTGGGCAAACATAAACTATTTCTATAGCAATCAGATTAAGCATGTTGTCTAAACGTTTTAGATTCGAAGAACTTACGTGATTTGACACCAAAACAGCACGACGCTCCAAAATCATGCACTGTGTGAATTTCTTGAATACCACCACTCAAGAACACCCGCTATTCTCTTGGGTTGCAGAGATCCGACTTGTGGGAGCCAAAACCTTGTCTTGAACTGAGAATTTTTGCAACAAAAAATTGCGTAATGTTGTTGTATTTTGAAAGAACTTGTGAGATTGAGAGAGAATTGAGTTTTCTGTGAAAACCGATGGAATCGCTAAGAGAGTGAGGGTGAGATTACCCCAATTGGAAAACCAAATACGTAAAGGTTGGGAAGTCACAATTAACTTCCCTAACCAATCCTGGCCCATTGATCGAAATCAATTAGATATGGACCGTTAATTATTATCAAATAATAATTAACAATCCAGTTAACTATTATTTAATTCAATGACGTAAAGAGTAATTAGGAACAATTTATCTTCAAAAGAGTTTGAATTCTTCAAATTCGTTATGAGAATCAAATTAATATTATGAGATACGATTAATTTAATGTGTAACGCCCCGCGTTTCGAAATCGAGCCGTTTTGAAGTCTATTGGGCGTTCTTATTCTAATTTGGACAATTAGAATTTAAGTTTAGCCTTGGGTCGTTAAACTAAATTTCTAAAATGTAGGGTAAAGAGATTTTTAATTAAATCTTTAAATTCCTGAAGTTTGGAGGTTTAGAATTTGATATTTATTTTAAATATCGAAAGACCCAAATCCCAATTTAATAGGGCTATTTTCTTTCCCAAATATTTTAAGGAGATAAGTTTGGGATTTTAAATGAAATTCTAGGATAAGAGCCTAATTTCTATTTAATTGGGTTTTTCTTTCTTAGGGTTTTAATTTAAGGAAAAGAAAAGAGGGAAGCCCTAAACTAAACTCTTTTCCCTCTTTTTTTCTTAGCCAGCCGCAGGTCTTCTCCCTCTCTTGCCCGTGTGTGCGCCGCCGTGAGAGCCTCCCCCCCTCGTGATTTTCTTCAGCCGACAGCGAGACCCATCGTCGATCTCTCCCTCTCTCGTTCTTCCTCACACTGAAGCCGCAGGTCTCTCTCTCTCCCGTGTTCAGTCACCGGCAGCAGTATACCCGTGGCCCCTGTATTCGCGAGCGTCGGCCAGCACCCACAGCTTTGGTTTTTCACATTCAAACTCGTGTGTACGGTCTCTTTCTCTCTTGATTCTCTTTCAAGTTCCTCAAGCAGCGAGTTTAATCCTCTGTTTTCTCTTGTTTTCGGCTGGGCTAGTGAGTAGAAGCTGGAATCTTCGTTGTTCTGGCGTTTTGTGCGCGTTCGGGCTGATTTAGAGTCCGTTTCAGCGTGTTTGGACTCTTTCGGTAAGTCTTCATCGTGACCCATGCTTATTCGAATTCGAATTTAGAATACCCACTCGCTAATAGTTTTGTATTGCTGAATGAAATCTTGTTTCATTGCTGTCCAGTGCTGACTTGGGCCTAAAACTAGTGTTCGGTGAATGCCCATAACCCGAACGGCCTTAAATTGGGTTACCCATAACTTGTTGGCTTGAGACCTTGGTTTTTGGGTTAATTCGAACACCAATCAGCAAGTAGTAAAGCTCGTTTGGTGGGTTTCGGTAAGTTTCCACGCCCTTTAACCTTTGCAATTCAATTTGGTTGGCTTTAGGATAGCCTATAACCCATGGGTGTGCTTTTAAGTTGCAGTTGGACCCAATTCAAACCCCGGGCAGCGCGTGTTCAAGGAGCTTTGGTGCTAGTTGTCAAATTCCAGCAAGCTGTTGGACTCGTTAGTGTGGTTCGGTAAGCTTCTTCACCTTTTAGGCCTTGTTAGAACTCTTGTTAGGCTTCGCTAATTGGTCCCTGATGCTTGAAGTTGTTTACTTGTAGCTTGGGATCAATTAAAGCTTACTTGGGTTATTTCCAACAAGGAACTTTATTCTGTTTGGTGGAGCTTAGAAGGTATATCATTATTCTTTAGACTCTTTCAATCGTGGTTTAAGTGTCTTAGGCTAGTCTTTAATGCTCGAACATTATTATTTTAGGATTGTTCGAGTTGGTTCCAAGTTTTCGAGCTAGCCTTTAGGCTTGAATCCAAGTTGGTTGGTAAGAAATTCTTCCCTTTGTTCTTTTAGGTTCAAATAGGGTGGTTAAGCTCAATTCTAATCTTTTATGTTATCCTTGCTGATTAGGAGCTTGCCTAGTTTTGGTTCTTGGATTATCTTTGGAGCTTTTCACCTAGTTAAGGAGCGTTTAGAGCTTCCTGTAAGTAGTTCTTATCTGATGAAGTCTGTTTGACTGTGTGATGCATGCTGATTGATTTCTCGCTTTATAATTGTTCTCTTATTCTTGTTTCTTTGAATATATATGTATATATATGAAATCTTTGAAAGACATGAACTGTTGTTGTGTGTTGATTGGTTGTAAAGCATGTTGGTTCTGTTTTGAATTCGTGAGATAAGCGTGAGTTGAGAGCATGTGATCACATGTATATGCTTGGTGGGCATAGTACGTGAGTCTAGAAGCATTGCAGGGCATATGCATTCTAGATAGAGGTGAGATAGAGGTCAGGGACCTAAAATGTGAAAAAGGGCTAGATGGGCGAATGTCAGTGCACCTCGGGTACAAATGGTCGAGGGGTGACATGTCACCATGGGTTTAAAGAGGACTAACATTGTGACTGAGACATCAGGGCCTCGGGTATAAATGGTCGAAGACTGATATTGTTTCGAGGAAAGTAAAGTGATTATCAGGGCCTCGGGTATAAATGGTCGGGGACTAATATATCACTATTGGATGTCGATGCCTCGGGTATAAATGGTCAAGGGTCGATATGCCAATGTTAGATAAAGAGGAGCATCGAGGCCTTGGGTATAAATGGTCAAGGGTCGGTGTGATGAGTCTTGAGGCAAGTATTGAGGCCTTGGGTATAAATTGCCAAGGGTTAATACGTTGCTTAGTCATCGAGGCCTTGGGTGTAAATGGTCAAGGGTCGATGCCAAGTTCGAGGCCTTGGGTATAAATGGTCAAGGGTTGAACACCGAGCTTTGTAGAGAAGTGTCGAGGCCCTGGGTATAAATGGTCAGGGGTCGGTGCAACTCGAAGGGTCAGTCTTGGAGAGTTTCGCAGAGCGTGACGCGGAGATCACGTGTGAAGTGCCTTGTGAGGGCTGATAATGAGTGTTTGGTAAGCTCGTGGAGCTTGAGTGGTTAGTAACTTGCATAGAGAGATGCATGAGGTTATGACATGGGAAAGTCATTCGTTTTACTAGATTTGAGCACGTCGTTGTGTTTATAGCTTTGAGGAGTATGTTGTACATGTTGTTGTGTTTATAACTTTGAGAAGCATGTTGTTTGCGCATGAAAAGCATGTTGGTTGCTTGGTTGCTGTTTGATGGCTTCTCAGGTAGGAGGGGCTACTTACCAGTACCATTGTTGTACTGACCCCCTCCCTTCTTTCTCCCCCCAACTTCCAGATTTTGCAGGATATGAGGACTGCGTGGACCATGGTGATGCAGAGGAGGTGCTTGAGGAAGGACCGTAGCTAGTTCGCGTTGTTCTCTTTTATTTTCTTTGGTTTAGGTTAGGGTAGTTGTTGCTTGGTATTGCTGGATAGTTGTTTCGTTTGGTTAGTTCTGAAATTGTTATTGTTGAACTCTAGGACTGGTTGTGTTGGTTTAAGGAACTCCATCTATTCATTTAGTTTTTAATAAATAGGTTGATTCGTGTGAATAACGTTATAAGCTTTATTAAAAGTTGTGTTCCTGATTAGTAGTTGATTTTGCGAGACCTGACTCGCAGTTGGTTCTGAGGAGTTGTTGCATTGTAGTTTGGTGGTGCAGTTGATTATGTTGTATTGAAGTGTTTTGTTCTTAGCAGGTTATAGAAAAATTTTGGGTTAGTCCTATGTATGCCGTTATGCTGCCGAAATTTTCGGTGCACACGGTTAGTTTTGGGTTAAGAGATAGTAATGTCGCTAGGATAGATATTAAAATCCTGGGGCGTTACATAATGTATGGTGATACATTATAATATGAAGTTTAATTTGTGATCAGACTTTATTAATTGAGAGAATTATATATTTGAAGGAGTTCAAATGTATGACTAATTAAGTATATGATATTTAATTAGTAAAATAATTAATTAAGTATGAATTGAATAATAATTCAATTTAGTCTAATTAAATGTGATTAAATTAAACTATGAATTATGAGAGAAATAAATATTTGAAGAAGTTCGAATATTAATATGAATTTGATTCGTATTAAATCTATAGGATATAAGAGAATTTGAAGGAGTTCAAATTTTAATATGAATTTGATTCATATTATAGAATTAATTAATTGAATGCCTGAAAATTAAATATATGATATTTAATTGGGTAATTAGTTAATTAATTAATAGAAGGCCATAAATTAAATATATGATATTTAATTGGGTAATTAATTAATTATAGAATTAATTAATTGAGTAATTGATCAATTATGGAAATGATTAATCACTTATGGAAGTAATTAATCATTTTTGGAAATGATTAATCAATTATGGAAATTATTAATTATGGAAAAGATTAATCATTTATGGAAATAATTGATTATTTGTGAATATTTTATTCATGTCCTTTTTTCCTATAAATAGAACATTAAACCTAGGGTTTAGGTGACACAAAAATAAGGCCACAAGAATGCACTCTTGCATTATCTCTAGCCTCCCTAACCACTCTCTCATATTCTCTCAACCAAGAACACAAAGAGGAACTTTTTCCTGTTGTGTTTTTCCCATTCAAGATTGGGTAGTCCCATAACTACGTTCCTAATCTCAGAGTCATAGCGGGAAAGATCAATTGGTGGTGTCCCAATTTTTGACGCTTGGTCCCTGTGAAATCAAGAAAGGCGTTCTTGATATTTCAGAGACGACAACGACAGTATGTTTGCTTCTCCCCTTTAGATTAGTTCTAAGGTTGTACGCTTAGCCTTAATAAATTGATTTAGAATAGTTTTCTAAATCTTTGCCAATGTATTGGTATTTTTGTGGAAACAAAGTTAACTACGAACGGTCCCAATTCCCTTCCGCTAACAAAATTAGGGAGTTTCAATCCTACAATTACACGATCAAATCAGAGAAAATTGTAAATATAAGGCTAAAGTACCTAAACAATCTTTAAGCAAACCAAATACATCCAACATGCAAATTGATCCCTCCAAAAACCTCAACGCAAATTCTAAGACTGAAATTTCAAACACGAAATTGCTCTAATACCATTTGAAGGAATTGAATCCTCAGCGGAAGCGGTTTACACCGAGCGTGATTGAATTGCAACTGTTAGAAAACCGGTATGTTGGGCAAACAGAAACTATTTCTATAGAAATCAGATTAAGCATGTTGTCTAAACGTTTTAGATTCGAAGAACTTACGTGATTTGACACCAAAACAGCACAACGCTCCAAAATCATGCACTGTGTGAATTTCTTGGATACAACCACTCAAGAACACCCGCTATTCTCTTGGGTTGCAGAGATCCGACTTGTGGGAGCCAAAACCTTGTCTTGAACTATGAATTTTTGCAACAAAAAATTGCGTAATGTTGCTGTATTTTGAACGAACTTGTGAGATTGAGAGAGAATTGAGTTTTCTGTGAAAACCGATGGAATCACTAAGAGAGTGAGAGTGAGATTACCCCAATTGGAAAACCACATACGTAAAGGTTGGGAAGTCACAATTAACTTCCCTTACCAATCCGGGCCCATTGATCGAAATCAATTAGATCTGGACTGTTAATTATTATCAAATAATAATTAACAATCCAGTTAACTATATGTTATGTAACAAATTAATTTAATTACAACAACTTATAATGAAATTAATTATAATATGTAGTTGTAATTCAATCAAATGATATTTAATTGAATTAATTATGCCAACTGATTAATTCTAAATTACTTGTTCCCCACATTAATTAAATATCATATACTTAATTAATTTTACGATTGAATCATATTCAAATGTATCTCGCTCATTTAACATATAGTTTTAATGTGCATCAAATGTACATTAATTATTTACTGTAGATTTAATTTGATTAAATCACTTTTAATGAAATTAAGTTAAATTAATTAATTCATGAATTAATCAAATATCACATATTTAATTAAATTCACATTCTCTCCTATACTATAGTTTTAATATGAATCCCTATTCATATTATTTTAACATATAGTTTAATATGATTCCAATGCATATTTAACATTTGAAATCCATCAAATAAATAATTCTCTCATTAATTAATTTTGAATCACATCCAAAATTAATTTTATTATAAAGTTTAATTCACTAACTAAACTTATACTATAATGTATCTTCATTCATTATATTAATTGTATCAAATACGATTAACTAAAATTCTTTTAATAATCAAGACTAATTAATCTCAGTACCCGTTACGAACTAGCAAGTGGACCTATGGACCTACAGATCAGACACTCCAACGATACGAGATTAAATGGGAAGAATCTCAAGTTGATCGTAAGATCAGAAGCTCCTACATAGAGCAAGAGGCCGAGGAAGAGGATATCAAAATTTCCAAGGGAGAGCTCCAGGGGAAGAAGCTCAAGTTGATCGTAATTTGGGGAGCATCAAATTGAAGCTCCCAAAGTTTTATGGAAAAACTGATCCAGAGGAGTACCTTCAATGGCAGAAAGCGGTGGAATACGTGTTTGATTGTCATAACTTTAGCGATGAAAATAAGGTAAAACTTTGTGTTGCTCAATTTAAACAATACGCTCAGAAATGGTGGGATAAGTTGATGTCGAGTAGGAGAAGAAATCTCGAGGCGCCATTTGATTCATGGTATGAATACAAGGAGTCAATGAGGAAGCGATTTGTTCCAAAGCATTTCCAAAGGGACATGGCACAAAAGCTTCAAAGATTGAGACAAGGAAGTAAGTCTGTGGAAGATTACTACAAGGATATGGACACTTTGATGGATCAACTAGATCTTGATGAAGACATGGAAAGTCTCATGGCACGATTCATTGATGGGCTAAACAAGGAGATTGAAGACAAGGTTGATCTACAACCTTATGGTGACATAAAGGAGATGTTGCATCTTTCCATAAAGGTGGAAAAACAATTGAGTACTAGAAGAGCAAGGTACACTTCATCTAAACCCACTTCTTCTTTGAACTCATCATGGAAAAAGGAGAATAAAAGTGATTTTAGAAATAGAGAAAAGTTTGTGCAAGAAAAATCTAAAGAAAGGGAGAGTTTTCTTTGAAATGAAAGACTAAAGTAGAATACCCTAGGGAGAGAAATAGGGATATCAAGTGTTGGAAATGTCAAGGATTAGGGCATGTAAGTAGGGATTATCCAAACAAAAGGACAATGATTATCAATAATGGAGAAGTAGTAACTGAGGGTGAGGAAAGTGAAAGTGAGGAAGAGGAGGAAGAAATTGTTGAGTTAAAGGAGTCTAGTGATGGAAGTTATGAAGAACCAATTGTTGGGGTGAAGGTTTGGAATTCCTTAATTCCCTAAAGCAGAAGCGTGATTGAGACCGATTCGTAATTAATTTTGTTTAATCTAAAATACCAATACATTGGCAATAATATTAGAACTATTCTAAATATATATTAAGGCTAAGCATACAAAAATATTAGATCTAAATGTAATATATATAGTAACAAATTACTTACTCTCGTTGACGACTCAAATTAAATTCACCAATTGCTTGTGAAATAATCACGAACTAGTGCGAACACCACCACTATGGCTACACCGGTATGACTCTAAGACTTCTAGAGGTAGGAGACTGGGGGGAGTCTAGAGGGAGCCTTAAGGGGAATTCTCTGAGAGTAGGAGAATGAATGAGATGCCTTTCACCCCACCCCAGGGGTCCTATTTATAGGTAAAGGCCAAGACTTTTTTCCTAATAGGAAAAGGTCTCTAATTTTAATAAATAAATAATTAATTACATAATTAATTACTTTCCCTATTTAAATATCATGTATTTAATCTTAGGGATTTTATTAAAATTAAAATTAATATTAATCCAATTCATATTAAATTTATTTGAACTCTTTCAAATATTTTCTTTCCTAATAGGAAAAGATCTCTAATTTTAATTAATAATTAATTAATTCCGTAATTAATTAATTTACCCAATTAAATATCATATATTTAATCTTAGGGATTTTATTAAAATTTAAATTAATATGAATCCAATTCATATTAAATTTATTTGAACTCTTACAAATATTTTCTCTCAAGAATTAATTTTTGAAATTAATTCAAAAATTATATTATAAAGTTTCATAAACTTTATATTATAATGCATCAATATACATTATACGATTCCCCAAATAAATTGAACACTTTCAATTTACAATTTATACTTAATTGCCTTAAGTCTCTTTACGAGCTACCAGTGGGACCTAATGGACCTACAGATCAGAAGCTCCAACGATACGAGACTACTTGGCCAAACTCATTAACCAAGTTTAGTCAACATTCGATAACTGTGGGTCACTCCACTAAAGACCCACAGCTGCACTCTTCTCACTATAGAATATTCCTGTGTCCACGGATATCGACCAAGCAGTAAGTCAATCCTTCACGTGTGTTCGTAACACCAGCTGGGTCAAATTACCGTTTTACCCCTGGTTTACCTCTGGTTCCTTAAGTACCACTGATTCCTCTAATGAACAAGTTGTTTAGGGTCCAACCACTAAACAGGAGTTCCTCTCAGGCCAGGAGAGGACGGCGCGCCTTTGTTCAAGCCCCGGAATCAACTCTTAAGGGAACACACATCTACTTACCCCAATAGGGGAAGGAGGGAATTTCATCTTGTATTGTTATGTTCTCAACCCCCATTCGGTCTTGCCCCTGAAATGGTAGGATTATTGAGTCGGCGAACTGGCCACTCTCACCCATACAAATCTAAGGACAATCCCTCCTGAAAGGGGTTCATAACAGACTCAGGATTGAGATTGAGTTACCTAGGTCATCCTATTGAAATTGAAACCTAAACTAGTTAACGGCGTTACATCTAGTGGTTACTATTTTGCGGTCCGGTCTTATGCAAACTCATTGCATAGGATACCCCCACCCGCATGTCTCCTACATGGATGCTTTAGATCATTGCATCTGTATCGAATACAAGGTGGGTCGTATCACATAGTGTCACCAGGATAATGTACCCAGCCTTATCCCTATATTATAGACCTTTTAGGTTGTTACTTGGACACTGATCCCCGTATGTCCCCATATACTAGTCCAAGTTTCATTTAAACAACCTTGGATCTTAGTTTATTGGATTTAGGGTTTATTAATGCAAACTCAATTATTCAGTAACCAAATTACTGAATTACTCAAATAACACTTTATTAAGATCGATTAATTTGTTTCATTTACTATCTACGGGTTTTAGGGCATAAAACCCAACAACTCCCACTTGAACTAAAACTCTAGTGGGCAATGTACATCAACAATCAAAATTGAATTAATAATGATTGAAATAGGAATAATAGTTTGTATTAATACTGTATAATACATGAAAAGTACAAATACAGATAAATACAATAAACTAGGGCATTCACAATACCCATTACACTTCTCCCACTTGCCCTAGATTATTCTATGTACATATCTCACAGACCTAGACCCTCTAAATGACCCTCGAACACTTTAGCCGTGAGAGCCTTCGTAAATGGATCAGCAATATTGTGCTTAGAGGCTCCTTCGTGACGATCACGTCCCCTCGTTGCACGATCTCTCTGATGAGATGATATTTGCGCTCTATGTGCTTGCCTCTTTTATGACTGCGAGGTTCTTATAAATTTGCCACTGCACCACTATTATCATAGTAAAGGGTGATTGGCAAGTTCAAATTTAGAACAACTTCCAAATCCATCAAGAACTTCCGTAGCCATACAGCCTCCTTAGCTGCTTCACAAGTAGCGACATATTCGGCCTCCATAGTGGAGTCTGCAATGCATCCTTGCTTGATGCTACGCCAGACTACAGCTCCCCCGTTGAGGGTAAATACTGACCCTAATGTGGATTTCCTAGAATCCTTATCAGTCTGAAAGTTAGAGTCTGTGTATCCTATAAGGATCAAATCCTTAGAGCCATACACAAGCTGATAGCCCCTCGTTCTCCGAAGATACTTGAGGATGTTTTTAACTGCAGTCCAGTGGTCTAACCCTGGATTGGACTGGTACCTGCTAACTATCCCAACTGCATAGCAAATGTCAAGCCTAGTACACAACATGACATACATAAGACTGCCCATAGCTGAAGCATAAGGGATGCATCGCATATCCTCAATTTCTTGAGGTGTCTTAGGACACTGTTCCTTAGACAAATGAACTCCATGCCTGAAGGGTAGTAAACCCCTCTTGGAATTCTGCATCTTATATCTAGACAACATCTTGTCTATATATGATGCTTGAGACAGGGCTAACGTTCTGTTCTTACTTTTCCCGATAATTTGAATCCCTAGAACATACTGAGCTTCACCCAAATCTTTCATTTGGAACTCAGTCGATAGCCATTTTTTAATGTTAGCTAGATATTCTACATCATTTCCCAATGAGAAGAATATCATCTACATACAACACCAGAAAAGCTACTGAATTGTTGATATTCCTTTTGTAAACACAAGGCTCATCAACGTTCTGGTCAAAGCCATAAGGTTTGACAACAGTGTCAAACTTTATATTTCAAGATCTGGAAGCTTGCTTCAACCCATAAATGGATCGTCTAAGCTTGCAAACTTTTTGCTCCTGACCTTGAGCAGCGAACCCCTCTGGTTGAGACATAAAGATGTTCTCATCAAGATTGCCATTCAGAAAGGCAGTCTTGACGTCCATTTGCCAAATCTCATAATCATAAAAGGTGGCAATGGACAAGAGAATTCTTATCGACTTTAACATGGCAACTGGGGAGAAGGTTTCCTCATAGTCCACCCCCTCCTTTTGGGTATAACCCTTTGCCACAAGTCGAGCTTTGAAAGTCTTTACTTTCCCAGTTGCGTCTCGTTTTCTCTTGTAGATCCATTTGCACCCTATGGGTTTAACCCCTTCAGATAGGTCTACAAGATCCCAGACTTGATTGAAGTACATAGACTCCATCCCTAGGTCCATAGCTTTGACCCACTGGTCATGGTCCACATCATTCATTGTCTGTCTAAAGGTCAATGGATCCTCAACCCCATCATCAGGTATGACAGTTGGAGTTTCTGCTAAACCCAGATAGCGTTCAAGTTGAATAACAACTCTCCCACTACGTCGAGGCATTCTCTACTCTTGAGAAGGATGGGCTTGACCAGATGTACTGGGCTCATCAATAACTCTTGTTGAAGGTCCAGCCTCTGAACTGGGCTCATCAACAACTCTTGTTGAAGGTCCAGCCTCATCAACAACTCTTGTTGATTCATTTGTAGCTTTACCAGAAAGTTCACTTAACACAATTTTACTGCGTGGTATGTGTTCTTTAACATGGTCTTCTTCCAATAAAGTAGCATTTGTCGATACAAACATTTTATTTTCTTTTGGATCGAAGAAGTATCCACCTCTTGTTTCTTTTGGGTAGCCTACGAATAGGCATAATTTTGAACGTGAATCCAATTTCTTTGGGTTTGCTACTAACACATGTGCAGGGCAACCCCAAATTCTGAAATGACGTAAACTAGCTTTACGCCCTTTCCAGAGCTCAAATGGCGTTTCAGAAACACTCTTTGAGGGAACAACATTCAAAATATAAACTGAGCATAGTTCATCATAGATCGAACCATGTCTAACAAGGTTCTGTTTCTCCTTTCAGAAACACCATTCTGCTGAGGTGTACCTGGTGCTGAGAGTTGGGACGATATTCCATTTTCTATCAAATAGTTTTGGAATTTTAAGTCCAAATACTCTCCACCTCGACCAGATCGAAGTGTTTTAATGGTCTTACCTAACAAGTTCTCAACTTCAGTCCTGTACTCCTTGATCTTTTCGAGGGCTTTAGACTTATGACTCATTAGGTATAAATAACCATACCTTGAATAATCATCTATAAAAGAGATGAAATATTCATACCCTCATCGAGCTCTTACATTCATTGGACCACAGAGATCCGTATGTACGAGTTCTAAGGGCTCCTTGGCACGATAACCTTTTCCAGTAAAAGGTCGTTTGGTCATCTTACCTTCGAGACATGACTCACATGGAGGTAAAGTACCATCTTCTAACTGGCTTAGAAGTCCGTTCTTAACCAATCTCCCAATCCTATTGAGATTTATGTGGCCAAGTCTCAAGTGCCAAAGATAGGTACTTTGAGAAACTTTTTGCCTTTTTGGTTGAGTCTCAGCTGTTTTAAACATTTCATTGTTCAAAATAGCCCTAGACTCTATTGGTCTTAAGATATACAAATTGTTCTCCATTTTTGCCTAACATATATCAGCACCCCTTTTAGTAATGAAAGCTTCATTCACGGAAAAGGGCACTGAATACCCTTGTTCTAGCAAACAAGAAATAGAAATCAAATTTCTTTTTATTTTGGGAACTATATATACGTTATCTAATAACATATAGCGTTCCCTGGAGAAGAACATTTTAATATCTCCCACTGCTTTAGCTGAAATGAGCTCCCCAGTCCCAACTCTGAGAGTTATTTCCCCAGCATCTAACTGTTGCCAGGAGCTCATTCACTCAAAGGAAGAGCATACGTGAGGAGTGGCACCTGAATCAAGGATCCAGGTTGTATCATTATTTTCCACTATACACGTTTCAATGACCAATAAATCAAATTTATTTTCATTGAGATGTGGAAAGCAGTCTATGTCATATTCATCATGAACAATTTCAGATGAATTAGACATGTGGGTTTGAGGACCGTCCTCAGTTAAGACCAATTGCACGTAATTAATGTTTAAGTTCATTTTCTTGGTTGTATTAGAAATACCAGTTTTGTAGTTGGCGTTATTTGAGGCATACAAAGAACGTTTCTTTGCTGAGAACAAACAAATTAACTTAATAAGTATTGTTGCATTAACCCATTACACAAAACAATACTATTATTTTAATCCAATCAATTTAGCAAAAGTAATGATCGACCCATAGAATAAACATTCATTTTGCAACGATACTTTAGAGGTTTAGAACAACAGCTACCGTAGGGTAGTCAGCTACTCCTCCTCTGAATTGAGACAATCTCAGCCAATCCCTATTCCCGGAATAACTCATATTCCAATAGTTCTTAGCTACCGTTTTTTCGGTCAGGAAATTATTAACATCTTAACAATTTCCCGTAAGTGTGACCCTCCATTTTTCAGATTTCAGAGGTCGGCCCCAACAATGCTACCGTACGGAAAGTCAAAGTTGGAAATGGACCTAAGAAACCCTATCCAATTTTGGAGTTTGCGTTGTTCCGACTCCCATGATCAAGCCCTCCGTAGGGTGATCGCTCCCAGGGCGACTCCCAGGCAGATCATGGGGATCTCACGGTGCAACCTAATGGAGGAGACCGTAGGATTCGTTGGCACGTGTCCTGCTCCCACTTACTATAAAATACTCCCTCATTCACCTTGATATTAATCCATGCAAACACCATCCGTACGGGGTCACTCCCGGGGTGACTCGAGGCCAAGCATGGACCTCACGTTGTGAACTTGTGAGGACGTGAAAGCAAAACTTGATTTATGAAAATCTTGTTTTGACATATTTCCTCCCACTAAGCATTTTTATAATTATAGGGTCTATTACTTATGTAAATTCCGGCTAAGTGAATCTATCTAAGTCTATGCCTGTATATAACTTTTATATATATAGGTCTTTTCTCTAATGTCTAGGTGGATTAAACACTTTTAATTACCTATAGACATTGCATGTTAATATAACTATGGTTAATTCAACTCAAGTTCCGGCTCAGTTTCCAGGTAGCAGGTGTTCCGTAGACTGTCATCTTAAGTACCTCCAGCCTTAGACAGAACTTTACTGGTAGAGTTCCCTTATAACCAATAGTTATGATAAATCTTTACTCTAAAGATCTAGGTGAATTAAACTTTTTTAATAAACCTAGTGTCATTGCATGCTAACATTTAACTATGATTAATTCAACTCCGGTATTCCGGGTTAGTTCCCAGGTAGGAGGTGTTCCGTAAACCGTCATCTTAAGTACCCCCAGCCTTAGACAAAACTTAATCGGTGGAGTTCCCTTATAATCATAGTAACGTTTTTCCTACTTAGTCAATTAAAACTATTTTTAATTCTAAGTAAGAAAATAATTCTAATCCTATTAGAATTATAATGAGCTTAGGTCTAATTGATTTTAAACATTTTAACCTAAGGTCCTATGTTTGCATGCAACTTTTTGTTATAGGTTGACGATTTCTAATCAATTTTATAACTTATTATAAAATTTTAATGATTAGCCCTATAACATGCTTCTATGGTGTTGGAAAAATAACAATCATATTCTAATCATTAAACACCATATTATTATGACGCCGATAACGATAATATAACGATTATATTAATCTAAGGTGGTGTCATCCTTCATGCAATTTCAATTTCATTTAATTAATATCGATTATATTAATTAAACATCCACGAAATTAAATTACATGAAATTTGACATTAATATAATATAACTCTTATATTAATCTAATTAATGTCATGCTCAATGTTATTCCATTTTCATTTAATTAATATAACATTTTATATTAAATCATACATGAAAACAAGCATTGATATATATTGATTATTTTCATTCATAATATAACTAATTATATTAATTCTCATGAAAATAATCCTAAGCATGCATGTTACATTAATAAAATATAACAATTATATTTAGCTAAATTAATGTCATGCATCATGCTTCACCAATTTCATATATTTAATATAACGATTATATTAAATAACTCATGAAATTAAATTCATGCATAATTACCATACATTATAACAATTATAAGATAAATATGCATGAAAACTTGCTTAACCTATGGTGGGAATTTAAGCTATATGACATCCATAAAGCAAATAAATAGCAATTGAACCGGTTAATTTTGGCCCCTAGGATAAAATAAAGCATAAATTACAATAATTATAGCTAAATTCTATCCTAAAAGTCCTTCTGCAGCTCCAAATACTGGTCTAGACCGTCCGAACCGACCCAAACCACTTCGAACCAGCTACGAAAACCACGAACCGAGCCAAATTCCAGCTGAAGCGGACAAAATCGGTCCCAGTCCAGCCAGTCCGCGTGAACCGGACCGCCCAACCGCCTTGAACCGTCCTGTTGCAAATCCTTAACGCGTGCTGTAATCGTGAGAGCGTCGCGATTTCTCCAATTGTTATCTCATAAAAAACCTATTCTAGACCCGGACTTACATAGGACTCGAAACACCGGGCCCTTACATGATCAAATCACATAAACAGTTCAATGCAAATCACATAAAAACAGGAAAATCTATGGCCATAAAATTAACCTAAACAGTTCAATGCAAACCATACATACATTATGCATTAATCAATCCCACCAATAGCCAATGCAAATTTTAGAGAAACAAAATTAGATCTACGATCGGCTCTGATACCAATTGAAGGATTGAAATTCCGTAATTCCGTAAAGCGGAAGCGTGACTGGGACCGATTCGTAATTAATTTTGTTTAATCTAAAATACCAATACTTTGGCAATAATATTAGAACTATTCTAAATATATATTAAGGCTAAGCATACAAAAATATTAGATCTAAATCTAATATATATAGTAACAAATTACTTACTCTCGTTGACGACTCAAATTAAATTCACCGATTGCATGTGAAATAATCACGAACTAGTGCGAACACCACCACTATGGCTACACCGGTATGACTCTAAGACTTCTAGAGGCAGGAGACTGGTGGGAGTCTAGAGGGAGCCTTAAGGGGAATTCTCTGAGAGTAGGAGAATGAATGAGATGCCTTTCACCCCACCCCAGGGGTCCTATTTATAGGTAAAGGCCAAGACCTTTTTCCTAATAGGAAAAGGTCTCTAATTTTAATAAATAATTAATTAATTCCATAATTAATTAATTTTCCTAATTAAATATCATATATTTAATCTTAGGGATTTTATTAAAATTAAAATTAATATGAATCCAATTCATATTAAATTTATTTGAACTCTTTCAAATATTTTCTTTCCTAATAGGAAAAGGTCTCTAATTTTAATAAATAATTAATTAATTCCATAATTAATTAATTTACCCAATTAAATATCATATATTTAATCTTAGGGATTTTATTAAAATTAACATTAATATGAATCCAATTCATATTAAATTTATTTGAACTCTTTCAAAAATTCTCTCAAGAATTAATTTTTGAAATTAATTCAAAAATTATATTATAAAGTTTCATAAACTTTATATTATAATGCATCAATATACATTATACGATTCCCCAAATAAATTGAACACTTTCAATTTACAATTTATACTTAATTGCCTCAAGTCTCTTTACGAGCTACCAGTGGGACCTAATGGACCTACAGATCAG
Organism: Luffa aegyptiaca; assembly: GCA_017139565.1. Classification (NCBI taxonomy): domain Eukaryota; kingdom Viridiplantae; phylum Streptophyta; class Magnoliopsida; order Cucurbitales; family Cucurbitaceae; genus Luffa; species Luffa aegyptiaca. The sequence goes on from CM029398.1 coordinate 18,006,855, forward strand.
AAGTTCCAACGATACGAGACTAATTGGCCACACTCATTAACCAAGTTTAGTCAACATTCGATAACTGTGGGTCACTCCACTAAAGACCCACAACTGCACTCTTCTCACTGTAGAATATTTCTTTGTCCACGGATATCGACCAAGCAGTAAGTCAATCCTTCACGTGTGTTCGTAACACCAGCTGGGTCAAATTACCGTTTTACCCCTGGGTTACCTCTGGTTCCTTAAGTACCACTGATTCCTCTAATGAACAAGTTGTTTAGGGTCCAACCACTAAACAGGAGTTCCTCTCGGGCCAGGAGAGGACAACGCGCCTTTGTTCAAGCCTCGGAATCAGCTCTTAAGGGAACACACATCTACTTACCCCAATAGGGGAAGGAGTGAATTCCATCTTGTATTGTTATGTTCCCAGCCCCCATTCGGTCTTGCCCCTGAAATGGTAGGATTATTGAGTCGGCGAACTGGCCACTCTCACCCATACAAATCTAAGGACAATCCCTCCTGAAAGGGGTTCATAACAGACTCAGGAAGAGGAGGAAGAAATTGTTGAGTTAGAGGAGTCTAGTGATGGAAGTTATGAAGAACCAATTGTTGGGGATGTGCTTGTAACTAGAAGAGCTTTAAGTGCTCAAGTTAAAGAGGAACTAGTTTTAGAGTAAAGGGAAACATTGTTTCATACTCGTTGTCATGTGAATGGCAAGGCTTGTTGTCTGATCATAGATGGTGGAAGTTGTACAAATGTTGTTAGTACATTACTTATCAAAAGATTGGGATTGCCTACAATACCACATCCTAGACCTTACAAGCTTCAATGGTTGAACAATTGTGGGGAACCAAGAGTCAATAGACAATGTCTTATGTCATTTTCTATTGGGAGATACAATGATAATGTTCTATGTGATGTTGCTCCTATGCATGCTGGAAAAATTCTTTTGGGATGACCGTGACAATTTGACCGAAAAGTGATGCATGATGGTTATCTTAACCGCTACAAATTTATCAAAGATGGGAGAAAGATTATTCTTCTTCCTTTTTCAACTAGCGATGTGTTTGATGAGCAATGTAAGTTAGAGAAAATGAGAGTGTAGGCCGAAAAAAATGATAAAGAGGGTAAAAGTATTTTGAGTGAGAAAAAAAAAAGAGAAAATAGTTTGAAATAAAAAGAGAATAATTCTAGCGAGTGTGAGAAAATCAATTGTGGAGGAAAGGGAAAGAGTGGAAAGAATGAGAAACGGCCAAAAGAGAGAGAAGAAAAAAAAATGAGAGTCTTCTATTAGCTGGAAACAGAGAGGTTAGGAAAACTTTATTTTCAACAAAACCAATCTTTGTACTTTTGTACAAAGGACCATGTTTTCTAACTAATGACTCAAAAACTTCTCTACCTAGTGTTTTTTTGAGTTTGTTGTAGGATTTCGAAGTCATATTTCCTAAAGAACAACCAAGCGGATTGCCGCCACTTAGGGAGACTAAGCATCAAATTGATTTCATTCCAGGAGCTATCATTCCAAATAGACTAGCATATCGAGCTAATCCTACTGAGACAAAAGAAATTTAAAAACAAGTTGAATTTGAATGGAATTTTAGATTTAGTTTAGTCTCTCTCAATCTTTTATGCTTTCTTTGTGTTCTTTTGTTTAGAATGCATGCTTAGAACGTTCAATCTAGTATGATCAATTACATTGTGAAGAGTTCAAAATCTTGAACTTATGAACAAGTTCTCCTTTCTTCTTGATCTTTGATCATTCTTCCAAGTCAAATCTGTTTAACTTTTTTGGGGTTGTCTTATCATCTTGTTAATGGGGTTATTCTTGTTATTGTCGTGGGGGTTCACCTGAAATAAGGGGACTTCTCAAATGTACTTGAGATAGTTCCTTTATCGTTTGGTATCAGAGCCTCCTTGATTCCTTTATCAACTCATTAACCAAGTTAACCAGCATTCGTTAACTGTGGGTCACTCCACTAAAGACCCACAACTGCACTCTTCTCACTGTAGAATATTTTTGTCTCCACGGATATTGACCATTACAGTAAGTCAATCCTTCACGAGTGTTCGTAGCGCTAGCTGGGTCAAATTACCGTTTTACCCCTGGGTTTCCTCTGGATCCTTAAGTACCACTAATCCCTCTAATGAACAACCTTTTTAGGGTCCAACCACTAAACAGAAATTCCCCTCGGGCTAGGACAGGACAGCGCACTTTTGTTCAAGCCCCGAAATCAGCCCTTAAGGGAACACACATCTACTTACCCCAATATCTACTTACCCCAATAGGAGAATGAGTGAATTCCATCTTGTACTGTTATGTTCTTAGCCCCCACTCGATTTTGCCCCTTAAAAGGTAGGCTTGTTAAATTAGCGAACTAGCCACTCTCACTCATACAGATCTACGAACAATCCCTCCTGAAAAGGGGTTCATAACAAACTCAGGATTGAGATTGAGTTACCTAGGTCATCCTATTGAAATAGAAACCTAAACTAGTCAACGACATTACATCTAGTGGTTACTATTTTGCAATCCGATCTTATACAAACTCATTGCATAGGATACCCCCACTCGCATGTCTCCTACATGGATGCTTTGGATCATTTCATCTGTATCGAATACAAAGCGGGTTGTATCACATAGTGTCACCAGGATAAGGTACCTAGCCTTATCCCTACACTATAGACCATTCAGGTTGTTACTTGAACACTGATCCTCATATGTCCCCACATACTAGTCCAAGTTTCCTTTAAATAACCTTGGATCTTAGTTTATTGGATTTTAGGGTTAATTAATGCAAACTCTATTATTCGATAACAAATTATTGAATCACTCAAATAACGTTTTATCGAGGTTGATTAATTTATTTCATTTATTATCTACGAGTTTTAGAGCATAAAACCCAACATAAGGTTACTGTAGCTGCTTGTGTTGGGGTCATTGACCGACAAGGCATATGACTGATGGGTTGGTTACCAACCTGGGAGGATTTGTTTGTGCTGGGAGTGTTAGTTCTCTGCCACGCCTGCCACATCCTCGTCCTTGTCTTGGTGAACCTCTTCTTCGAGGAGGTATTATCTTAAACATATGAGATATCTTAGGGTTAAGCTACAATCTTGAATATATGAGTCCTCGCCCTTGTTTCACATCATTACATGTGTCATCATAGGCTACAATGACGGACACCCTTTAATGGCAGTCAATGTTCGACTTTAATTTGTAAGGTAATGTGATGTTAAAAGTTCGTTATTAGTTTGAAAAGTTGAAGCTAAAATTAGTTTTTAGGTTTATTAGCTTTGAGAAATGAGTTAAATTTTGAGGCTATTTATTTGATTAAAGTTTAATTGGGGGATTATCATGGGATTAAAATGTGAGTTTGAGTGTATTTGTATGATTAAATTATGATTTTGAGTTTAGTGTGTGTTTAAAGTTTCAATTGAAGCTTTTTTTGTATGATTTAAGTGACAGATTATTTTGAGTGTAAAGGAAGTTGGTGTGTGGTAAGAGATGTTGAAAAGTATGAAACTTGATTTAACTTGCTTAAATATTATTATATTCATAAGTTTAAATTTTAGTTAAGTTTAGTTTTAATGCTATGTTTATAAATTTAGATAAGTTCATTATGTTTAGAGATCTTATGTTCACAAATTTTGATGAGTTTGTTATGTTTTGATATTATGTTCATGTCTTTGTTAAGTTTAGTAAGGATTTTTTTTTTTAATTTTAAAAATCGATGAGTGTTAGTATTCAATTCCATGATGAGAATGAAGTTTTATTATTAGTTTTTTTTTTCTTTTTTTTGTCAAGTTTTATTAGTAGTTTACATAGGTTTATTTTATTTTCGTGGATATTTATATTGTAATTTTGATTTTATTTCAAGCTCAAACTTGGGTTGGTTGCATATATAGCAAAATCAGTCAAACTATTTACAAATACAGCAGCCTGGAAAAAAATTTGCAAAAATGGCAAAATATTATAGTCATATGGTCTAAATTAACATAGCCTATTAGTGATAGAAACCGATCGATTCTATCAGTGATAGAAAACCTTCTATCAGTAATGGAAAGCTTGATTTCCATCCGTGATAGAAGATTTATATCATTGATAGGAGGTCTATCGGTGATAAAAATCTTCTATCACTCATAGAAATCTATCAGTGATAAAAATCATCTATCACTCATAGAAATCTATCAATGATAGGTTTCTATCAGTGATAAAATCGTATCATTGATAGATTTCTATCAATAATAAAAACTTCTATCACTTATAGAAAACTATCATTTTTATTTCTAAAACGACCTATGTCACGGACTTTGTTTTTATAGATGTCGATGCAAAACAATATGGAAATTGAGTCGGAAGAAAAGATAAGCACAAAGCGGAAGTTGAAATTTAAAGAAGGGGAGACCTGAACAACAACAACAAAAAAAAAAAAAAAAAAAACAAACAAACAAAACAAAAGGTCTGTACAAATTATCACGTAATCAAATACACTATTATTGGTTTCTATCAAATATACTATTGGTTTCTATCAACGATAAATTTCTATTAGTGATAGAAATCTATCAATGTGTTTCTATCAGCAATAGATTCTATCGGTGATAGAAATGAAAACAGGGGCAAAACGGGAATTAAAAAAATGATTTACAAACGTGCTATATTTGCAATTTTTTTCATACAACTTGCTATATCTGTAATTAATCATTAGATTTAACCACCCATTATAATTTTCCCTCAAACTTTATACAAATGAATTGTAGAATCAAATTTGATTCGATAAACTTTATTTTATATTATTAGTGCATACACGATTGCTGATAGCGAGCAGAAATGTCGTTATTTTAGTCCCAATTTATTAAGCTTTTTTGTGCTTTAATTATGTTTTTATTGAAAATATATCATATATTTTGTTATTTGGTCTTTAGGAGCAAAGTTGTGGATTTTGTGGAAAAAGTTCCCAAAATGAAGCCATTTAAGCCCAATTTCCATGCTTGGGTGAAGGGAAGTCAAAAGAGGACAACTATGAAGAAAAAGCCCAAAAAGAATTAAAGTTGGCCCAAGAAAAGAAGTCCAATCCGCAGCTGGAAGTTCTGGAAAATGCCTAGCGTCGAGACGCTGTAAGGACAGCGTCGCGACGCTACCCCATTTCCGAGCCTATAAAAGGCGCCCCTTGGTGCCTCATTTTAGCCATCAATCATCATTTCCTCATTCCTTCCTTTCTTTCTTTGGCTCCCTTGGAGCCTCTCTCAAGGCTTTCTAGCCTTTTGAGAGCTTTCTTAGTGGGAAAATTTTGGGGAATTTTGGGGAGCATCCTAGGAGGCTCAAGGAGTTTTCGGAGGGACTCCAAGCGTAGCGAAGGGGTCTTCTACGGTCAATTCCTTCCCTTTTATTATGCTCTTTATTATGCTTTCCGTTGTAATTATTGTGAATATTTTAGCCATGAATAGCTAAACTCCAATTTGGGGTCTTGAAATGAAATTATAGTTCAAATATTGTTATAATTGCCTATCTCTAGCCCTTTGTCCTAATTATTTGTATGGATGTGCTTAATGCTTTATGCAATCTGACCAATTGTGTACTGATCTGATTCTTAATGGAAACTCGACGGAGAGAAGTTAGGATAGATCGTAATCCATGCAACTAGTTTAATTGCCCGTCGTGACAACGGGATTAGTTGATTAAACTTAGATTCCTAAAATGAATCAGAGCGTAATAATTAATGATTTTTAATGGCGCTAAGGACACTCAGGTTGTTAAAATGAATTAATTACAATTAGGGGAGATCGACAGGAGAACCTATGTTATTAACGGAGATTCTAGGAGTATAATTAGTTGGGCGACGAGATAGGACAATTGTAGCAATTGTTTAGCTAAAAATTGATTTTCAAGACCCCTCTTCCCATTAGAAAACTCTTTCTCCGTATTTTATTTTTATCAATTGATCAAATTTTCTCTCTAATTGTTTTGATTTTTAATTTTCTTGATTGCATGATCTGGTCCCTAAATATTATTTATCCCAAGTATTTTTAGTGCTCTAGGAATCTTTGCTTGCTTAAATTTCGCTTCGCCTCCCTGTGGATTCGATACTCGGAATTCTTCCGTTTTATATTACTTGCGATACCGTGCGCTTGCGGTAGCGACCAACAATTACTTAAGGTAATAAAACTTTGGATTATAAAGAAAATGAAAGAAAATAATTGATTTTTCATTGAAAAATTGTAAAAGAAGAACCGTTGACGCTTTTCGTTTTGGCATCGGCAAAATTTCTCTTGACGAGGTCTAATTTTTTACTTTTTGTAACGTTTTTTTTTCATAAAAAAAAAACCCTAAATTCTGGCGACATGAAACAAATAAAATATATATCAATTTAAAAAGGTAAAATTGAAACAAATTGAAATGAATAGCGTTAATATAATTAATCTACTTCATTAAAAATGCATGCCACACTTTTGTAAATGTCGCAAGTGGATGAAAAGTTCTGTGAATTTCTGAATTTGTAAAACTTTAAAACTTCTCTTCGTTTTTCACATGAATCAAATTGCATTCTTTCATTATAATGGACCCAATTTCCATTCAAGTCATTTTTATTTCCCTAATGTATGGTGCAATATAATTCAATAAATAATACAAAAAGAAATTAAAATGAAATGGAGTAGAGGAAAATATATCGAAATAATCAACGAATAATTATGTAATAATACATCTAGGGACAAGGTATTTATGAGTTTTTAAGTCCATAGAGGGTTTTTAGCACATGGGCACATTATTATTATGGATTGGATTGGGAGCAGACCATCTAATTGGACCTTTAGGCTTGCAACTTAGAATGTCTGAGTGGTCTATTTGTGGACTCGTGCTTGCTATCTCCGAAACGTTTATAGTGTTGAAATCATTAGAACTTGGAGCCTCATTAGTTACCTGTTGAGATGATAATTCATTGAATGGTGTTGCATTAGCAGGTGTTGTTGTTTTTAAAACTTTCCGGTTGGGTACTATAGCGAGGATGACTCTAGAAGTTTCCGTGAGTGTGAAAGGAAAACACATGGTTAGGAGGAGAAAGGAGATGAAAAGGAAAGAACGACGTTGCGAAGTCATTAATGAATAACAAATAATTTCAAAAAATAGATGAGTTATTTTAATTGAGTTTTTGGGTTATTGGCCGATCACATGAATGAATTATGGTGTTGTGCATTACGTCTTTAAATAGGATTGCACATAGATGAGAGAGAAAGTCCGTTGTAGAAATTTGTTGAATGCAGTTGTGGTTTTGGTGTTTCTTTCTCTATATTTGTGCATTTCATAATTGGATTTTTACCAAATTCGTAAAAAACTAAACAACTTAAACAACCTAATTAAATAGGGAATGCATGATAAATTTTTTGTATGTAGATTTATAAATTTACCATTTTTATTTATTTTGTAATCATTTTCTTCTATGTTAAAAGAGATTAATATTAAATTAAATATTGCTCCTTACAAAAAAAAAAAAAAAAGCAAAAAAGATAAAATAATATCAACAGAGGCTCGACACTCAAGCAACAGCGATTACGGATTTTAGGCTTTTGATTTCATTAATTTCATAAAGGAAAATCATGCTTCAAAAAACACGAAAAATATAGTCTCGTGAAAACTAACCTTTTGGAGCTCGATTGGAGCGTTTTGTTGGATGATTCTCAGCTCGATCGAGTCGTGGACGACCACCGAGATCTTTCTCGCTATTCTTCGGCCTTAGAACGAGCTTGTGGGAGCTTGGAAGTGATGAAATTTAAGAAGAAAGAAATGGGTTTTCATGCTTCAGTCTAGCCATGGTGTAACGCCCCAGGTTCTCTAACCTCTAGCCTAGCGATGTTACTACTTACTTTAGACTATTAATGTCACACCCCCTCCCAGACCACCTGCTAGCTTAGTTTGGAAGATGGCGTGAAGCCAACGAACATCGTCCTCCTCTAACGATACCCGTTGACCCTCCTGAAACGTAGAACCTGATAAACATACTGATCTTAGATATAAAACATTCCACATGAAACACAACACAGCGGAATCCCTGAAAACCTTCTAATATACACGAGGTGCAGCCCTGACATAACTCGATTTGGAAAATAACCTGATATAGATTTCACAACCAAAAACATATACAAATGGGGTTTATACAACCACGACCTCTAGGACTAAATTGTCCAATCCTTACAAAACATTTACAATATAGACGGACTCAATATACAACTCCACCCACGTATCAGGCACTGGGAGCTCGATCTCTACCTGAAAGTGGAAAAACATTTTGAAAGAATGAGCTACGAAGCCCAGTGAGTGACTAACTTTAAAACCGTACGTTCGGAAATCAGAACACATGATAAAACTTTAAACGTATAAAGATGCTCAACCAAGGCGTTAAACATAAACGTGCAACGATAAAAGCTTTCTCAAAAACATCGCAGGCTCGTCATTAAAAAATCTAGCAAGACATTTCAAGAACATCAAACATTTTAACTAACATGACCGATCTACGTTGTGGAGGGCACGCCCAGTACAACCAACGTTTACTAGTCCTACGATGTAGTGGGGCCCGCCCAGCACTCCCATCGTCTTTGTCGTAGTGGGGCCCACCCAGCACTCACGACAGCATCGTTGTCACGAAGTACACTCAACGTCAACAACGGAATATAACTTGTGTGCACACGGTACCATATAGCCTCGGGCTCAATATCTCAGTCATGTAGTCAATAGAAATCTCAGAAAATCTCATGAAAACGTTTGAACATGCCTGCTTATAGTTATCTTTCGTAAAACCCAAGCTTAATCAGCTTGCTCGTGGAAGAAAAACCGAAAATCTTTAAATAATTCTTGCTAATACATGATTGGCTTAAAAGGATGTCGTTTCAACTATTTTTCAGAAACTCAATAATCACGTGCTCATTTATAAACCTCATTAGAAAATCTAAGCTCATAACTTAAGCTTGAAACCATTCATAAAAACCATGTATCATTCATAGAAAAGCATGTAAAACATCTAAACATGAACAACCGTTGGAAACAATTTTCGAAATTCATTTTGTCACTCACCGTCTTAGCTAGTTCTCTGGTTTATAGACCCGACCTAATTCCTCTTGGCCTGTCAACCAACCAAAGCTGAGCATCAGAACCATAATTAGTTTTGTCTTTCCATGCTCATGAATTTCTAAGGCCCCGTTTGATAACCATTTGATTTTTAGTTTTTGGTTTTTGAAAATTAAGCTTAGACACACCTATTTCTACTTATGAGTTTCTTTGTTTTAGTATCTACCTTCTTCCTTGTTTTCAAAAACGTTTTCAAAAACCAAGTCAAATTTTGAAAACCAAAAAAAGTAGTTTCCAAAAACTTGTTTTTGTTTTTTAAATTTGGCAAGGATTTCAAATGGTTCCTTAACAAAGATGAAACCCATTGTAGGAAATTTGGGAGAAAACATGCATAATTTTCAAAAACCAAAAGCCAAAAAACCAAATGGTTATCAAACGGGGCCTAAACAATTGAATTAAGAATCACATTCACATTCTACTTTCCAGATTTTCCAGATTCTATACCCTAACTTCCAACACCCATAACGTCCTCAATACTTAACCAAAATTAATGTACTATACATCAAACTCTTCGCTGTTCGAACAATCTACAACTTACCTGAAGAAATGAAAATGGGATTCCCAACCAATTTGTCCAGAAATTCCCCGAACACAGCAACACAGATTCGAGGTTCTCTGCTGCCCTTTATCTTTCTCCTGTAAATAAACCTACGTAAAGTCATTTTTGGCTCATAAATTCTTCATGGAAGTTGTAGGAAATTGAATAAGCTTTCCAACCATACCAAATAGAGCTTCTGATTCAACTTGTACACCCCAGAATTCTCAAAACACCAGAGAACACCAGAGATCCTCCTGGTTTGCACGAAAATCCTGTGCTCTGTTTTCCATTTCAAAAACCATAAACTTCTCATCAGATTTAGCTCAAGCTTCCTTCATGAAATTGGTTAGAAAATGGATTAACTTTCAAGAAAATTTAACCTCACCTCTTAATTCCTTCTTTGTAGCTCAAATCGAATAAAAAACCAGGGGTTGACAGGTTGAACTCAGATTCTGCTATGGCTGGCTTTCCATGAGCTTTTCCTATCTTCTTCAACCTCAAAACCACGAAATTCTTCTTCTTATTCTTCCTTCACTCTCTCCATCTAGTGCTCTGAAACTTTGGATGGAAAATGATGAGAAATTGGGCTGAAAATGGGCTGATAAGAATGCTAGTCGGTGGTGGGTTTTTAAGCACCGAAAGTGCTTTTCCCATTTTCTTTCTTATTATTTTTTTTTCCTTTTTCCCTTTTCCTTTTCCTTTCATTTTCTTTTCTTTTCTTCCTTATTTCCATTATTTTCTTCCTTCCTTTTCTTCTTTTAAATTAGGAAATCCCAACAACTTAAATTCAACAATGAAACCACAATAGATGACAAGAGTAAATGATCCAAGGAAAGTCTCGGGTTTACAATTAAGCAACTGGGACAACTCACTTTAGACCGAATATACCGAAAATTTCGGCAGCATAAAGGCGTAAAACTGATTATCCCAAAATTTTACCTCACATGATAAAAGACATTTAGCACTTCTAAACATGCAACCAACCAAGTTCCACCAAACTACAGTCAGATTTCACAACCTATCTTCTCTAGACAAGACATACTTTACCAAAACATGCAATAAGCAAAAACCATGCTATAAAAACATTTTATTAAGAGGAACAACCATTCCATTAGCAACTCACAAGCTAAACAGTTTATAACTGTGCAAGACTATCCAGCCTAGTTCTAAGCTCAAAAACAAAACCTTTCTCAGGTGAATCCCTCACCGTCATAGAAACACAAAATAAAACATTTCAGGCTAACTAATAAAGCAACCAAGAAAGGTAGAACACGTAAGAACTCAGCGCCTAGGGATTTTCCTCATAGTCCTCCTCCTCGCCACCAAGGTCTGGATCATCCTCGATTCCTGCAACATCTAAAATGTTGGGCGGAAGGTGGGGAAGGGGGTATCAGTACAACTGCGGTACTGGTAAGTAGCTCACACGAGCTAGATCACAAGCATCAAACAAGGCAAACAACATGCTTTTCCCACGCATACAACATGCTTCCAAAAGCAGTAAAAACCCATCATACTTAGAAAACAATAAACGACAACATGCATATGCTTCCCATACTACTGCAACCACACCCTACTAATCCACACACGACTTACGCGTCATGCTACGCTATCATCCACATGCATTATGCGCCATGCCACGCTAAACTAACCGCATGCACTACGCGCCATGTTACGCAAAACCTTACACGTGCATTGCACGCCACGCTACGCAAAACCATTCGCATGCATTACGCGTCATGCTACGCTAATCCAAACACGTGAATTACGTGCCATGCTGTGCACCTACACATGAATTACGCGTCATGCAACGCTACCGCTAGACTCAAGCTACACTTCCCGTGACACATGCTTGCCTAACCCATCATGCTCGACCCAACGCAACAGGCTTAATCGACATCCAAAACTCAGCAAACACACATTTCATGCTTTAACAATATCACACATGCTTATCCCAAGCACTAAACATAATAAGCTCATCTCAAGCGTTTCAGAACAAATATAAACATCAGAACATGCTTTTCACAAGAACAAGGATAAAACATAAAAAAACGTCATGCTCACACAATAGATCATAATCTAACAAGTAGAAACTACTTACAAAATCACTTTAAAAATAACCCACGCTAGCTGGAAATTACAGAAGCAAGCTCTAAACAAACCTACGAGCACAACCAAGGCTATTAGAGATTAGGGAATAGCTTAACAACCATCCAAACACCTAAGAGAAGCTAAAACGAATAACAGCGAACTAAAACTCACCCAAACAGGGGCTGGACCTTGCTGGAACAACCTAACACAACACTGAAACTCCTTAAATGGGTGTTGTCCAGGGTCCGCAATCACACGAATCTTACACCAAAAAAGGCACCCAAGGGTTAGAAATTGCACTAAAGCCAGCCACAAAAATTATCAAAGGTTTTTGGGCACGATGACTTACCGATCAGCACCAAACAGACACGATTAAGTGTTGTACAACGGCTGCAAATGGCCCAAACCTGTAATTTGGAAGTCGTTATGGCTTGGGTAACCGAGATTTAAAGCGAACGAACAATGGGTCAAGCTAGACTTACAAGGGGTTGCTCAAAAACACCCAAGGAAGGCTGAAACCTCACCAACTCGAGATATTTGAGGCCGAATGCTTCCTAGATGGCACTGCAGATCAGAACAACAGACTCGTCTTAATTTTCCAACACCCAACGCTAATGGGCAAACTGATTTATGAACCAAAGGACGAGGATAAGCACTTAAAACTTACCGACAAGGCCAGGCGATGCTGCAACGGTCCAGAACGGAGTCAAAACGCCGCTGGACAGAGGCAAGGATGCTCGAAAGTGAGGCTCAATATGCTGGACGCACGCGGATCAGGCTAAACGAGAGAGAAAACAGTGAGATCGAGCCTAAACCAACGAGATCGGAAGGGAAAAAGCTTACCCACGACTCTCTTTGGCCGAAATCGCGCGGACAGAGAGGGAGAGAGGCGGCGGCTCCGATTGGGGAAGCGGCGGCGCTACGGCTCACGAACGGCGGCGCTCGGCTGGCTTCGCAACAGGGAGGAACCGAGAGAGAGAGGCGGCGCGAAGAGGGAGACGGCGCGAAGAGGGAGAGACGCGCGGCTTGGCCTGTCGACGGCGGCGGCACGGTCTGGTTAGTGGAGCGAACTGAGCTGCGACAGGCGAGGGCATGGTGGCGGCTGCAGGTCTTGTCGGCGGCGCGAAATCGGCTGGGGGGGAAGGAGTCACGCGTGAAGAGATGAAGAGAGGGAAAGTTAGGATTTTGCTATCCTTTTTTTCCAATTCTTTTCTTTTAACTCATTTTCCTTATCTCTTAAAACCCAAAAATAACCATTACTCAACCAACCCACTGTTCAGCGTACTGAACTTAAACGCAAAAATCTCTCAACCAAATACAAACCAGGTCTAACAACTGAGAGAGGGATTTATTTCAGTAACGCCAAAGGAATAACATTCAACAATAAGATTTTTTTATTAACTCCCAAAATACAAGCCAAGTTATAATTAAATTAACCTTGGTCTTAAATACAAGAGAATTAACACATTGAAATGCTCGGGGCGTTACACATGGAGTTTTCTGTTTTGAGAGAATATGTTGAAATCAATTTCCAAATCCTTCCAACCAAGAGCACTAACTCATTCTCAAGCAAGAAAGACACACTTATATGAAGAAAGAATGAATGATAGGTGTCTTCCATCTAAACATTGAATGAGCAATGTCATTCAATTTGATATCAATTGAATTGATTTTGCATGAAAAATTATTTTCAAATAAAACAAATTTTCATAATTAATTCATATAATTAATTTTAAATAAAATTAATAATTAATTAAATAATTTTAATTAATTATACTTATTTAATATAATATCAAATATTATATTAAACAATTCCACCTTTTCCGACTTCTTTCAAGTACCGATCGATCGAATATGAATCCCTATTTCATATGTAATATCAAACCGAACATGTATCGTATAAACATTATTTAAACGACATTTAAATATATATATATCATATTCTCTCTATAGTTTAATTCATAATTAAACTATAATACGTTAAATATACATCGCATATAATTAACGCTAACTCCCTAATTTTAATTTGAACGTTTTTAAATTCTTTCATCACTATGTTCTAAGGTTAATCCGTCTGAGCTAGCAGGGGGACGTAATGGACCTACAGATCATGGGCTCTAACGATACGAGATTAACCTGTTCAACTCTTTCAATCCTAGTTAACTAACGAGACACTCCACAATAGCCCGTAGCTTAACTCCTCTCACTGTAGATATATTTCTGTCCACCCGATATAACCATGATTAGTAAGTTGACCCTTCACAAGTTGTTCGTAACTATAGTTAGGTCTAAAGTCCATTTTACCCCTATAGCACTTCTTGTTCCTTAAGCCTTTACTGAGTCCATAATGAACAATTGGTTTGTGGTCCCACCACTAAACCTAAAACCTGTCTGGCCAATGAGAGGGCGGTGCACCTTTGTTCACGTCACAGAGTCATCACTCAAGGGAATAACCTTTCTACTATCCCTAAGGTCAGGTAGCAGTGAATTCTATCTTGCAAGACTATGTCCCCAGCTATCTACTCTGTTTTATCCCTAAAATGGCAGGCTTATTGAGTCGGCGATATTGAGCCACTCTCACCCATGCAAATCAAAGGATAATCCCGAATAAATAGGAGTTCATAGTTAGCTCAGGATTAAGATCGACCTAACCTAGGTCATCACTTTGAAATAGTCAGTTTCACAGTAAACGACGTTATAAAGTGAAAGTGACTCATTTCACGGTCTGGTCTTATACAAACTCTGTTGCATAGGACGCCCCCACTCGCATGTGTCTACATGAACGATTTAGGATCACATCGTTTGTACTAAAACAAAGTGGGTCGCGTCACATTTTTTTTCCTAAGATAAGGTACCTAGTTTTATCCCTATACTATAGACCATTTAGGCTATTACTTGAACTTGATCCATTCTTATGTCACTACATAAAGTTCAAGTGTTCATATCATATCCAAGGATTCTAGTTTATTGGATTTGGGTTAATTAATACATAATTAAAAACAACTATATGACAACCAGAAATTGAATAACCTCGATAACGCTTTTATCGATACCTATTGACTTTGTTACATTTACTATCCACGAGTTTTATGACATAAAACCTAACAAACTCCCACTTAGACTAAAACTCTAGTGGGTTGTACAACAATCCAGGACCATTGTGGGTTTTTAAATACAATAAACTAGGGCATCTCGTATACCTTTTACATATCTCCCACTTGCCCTATGTTATCCTTTGTACATTACTTGTAGACCTAGACCATCTAGTTGTCCCTCGAACACTGTTAGCCACGAGGGCCTTCGTAAATGGATCAACAATAATTTACTCTGAGGTTATCCTCGTGACAATCACATCCCCTTTGTACATAATCTCTTAGATGAGATGTACGTTTGCGTTCTATATTATCACCTCATATTTGGAACAACTTTCCAAATGAACTTCCTGAGTCTTGCAAACTTGTGAGCTCGCTTTATAAGCACCAACTTACTTGGCCTTCATGATAAAGTCTGTTATGCATCATTTCTTGATGCTACACCATTCTATAGCTCCCTGTTAAGGTTGAATTCTGAGGCCTATGTTGATTTCATGAATCCTTATTGGAGTGCAAGTTAGAATTAGTGTATCCTATTTGGATCAGATTATCGGCATCATACACGAGCCTATAATTCCTCGTTCTCCTAAGATACTTGAGGGTATTTTCACTGAAGTCCAGTGGCCTTACCCTGGATTGAATTGGTATCTACTGACAATCCCTACTATATACCATATGCCAAACTTGTCAACTGTTTGTCGAGGCATGGAGAATGCGTCTCAAATCCTCAACCTTCTGAGGCGTCTCAGGACCCTACTCCAGTTACTAATGAATTCCACGTCAGATAGGTAACAAACCATTCCTAGAATTGTATTCTTATATCAAACCAAGACTTTTGTCTATATAAGATATTTGAGACAGAGCTAGCGATCTTGTTCTTGTGATTCCGAACGTGTTGGATTCTAAGAACAAACTAAGTCTTTCCAAATCTATTATTTGGAAATAGGCCGCTAGCTTACTTTTAAATGTCAGTTTAGATAACCTACATCATTCCCGATGAGAAGGATATCATTCGCATACAAAACTAAGAAAAACTATTGAACTATTGATAATCCTCTGTCGACACAAGACTCATTAATATTCTTGTCAAAACTATAAGATTTAACCTTATATTCCAGGACCGAAACCTTCAGTTCAATCCATTGATGAATCGGTTAAGGTCGCAAACCTTTTGCTCTAGATCCTGGACTATGAACTCTTCTGGTCAGCACCAGACTGAATGGAAGTACACATACTCCATTTGAAGGTTCATAGTTTTGACTCAATTGTTTTTAACCATGTCATCCATTGCCTGATTACAGGTCATTGGATCCTCGATATTATCATCAAGTATGACAATCAGAGTTTCAGTTAAACTCATACAATATTCATTAGGTTGGTTAACAACCCTCCCACTGCGTTGAGGCTCTCTCGACAATTGAGAAGGACGGGACAGACTTATGTGCCAACTCGATCAACAACCCTTTTGTTGAAGGATTAGCTTGTTCAACAACTCTTTGTTGATTCATTTTGTAGCTTTACTAGATAACTTACTTTAACACTGTCTAACTGCGTGGTTTGTGATCTCCAATGTGGTCTTCTTCTAAGAAAAGATGCATTTTTCCATACAAATACTTTTTCTTGATCAAAGAAGCATCCATAACTCGTTTCTTTTGGGATAACTTACAAAAAGGCATACTTTCGAATAAGGTTCTAGTTCCTTTGGGTTTGTCTCTAGCATATATTGAGGACATCCCTAGGTTCTGAAACAACATAAACACACTTTATGATCTTTTCAGAATTTAAACGATGTTTCAAAAAACACTCTTTTGAGAGAACCATATTCATATTTTAAGTTGCAATATTTACTGCATATTCCAAAACGAGTTTAGGCAACTCATTATCGAATGAACCATGTCAAAAAAGGTTCTGTTTCTCCTTATGGATGTATCACTCTACTATTATGTAATAGGTGTCGAGAGTTAAGACATATTTCCATGTTCTATCAAATAGACCTGGAATCTCAAGTCCATATACTCTCCACCTCGATCAGATCGAAGTGTCGTTTATCGTTTTACATAATTTTGTTCGTAACCTCAGCGTTATACAACCTGAACTTTTCAAGAGTTCGGACTTCTGACGCATTAGGTATAAATAAGCATACGTTGAATAATTTATTTGTCAAACTGATGAAATATTCATACCCTGTTTGAGCTTTAGTATTCATTTGACCTCGGGGATCAGAATGCATTAGCTCTAAGGGTTCCTTTGGCACGATAATCTTTTTCTAGTAAAAGGTTTATCTAAGTCATCTTACTCTTAAGGCATGACTTTGAGGCAATGAGTTATCTTCTAACCTATTTAGAAGTTCATTTTGGGCCAATCTTTAATCCTATTGAATTTTAATATGGTCTATCCTCAAGTGCCAAAGACAGGTACCTAAGAGAAACAAGTTGCCTTTTGTTTGAGTTTAAATTTCTCATAATTTAAAATCGCTCTAGTCACTTTTGGTCTTAAAATATATATGCTATTCTTCATGTTTGCAGAAGTAATATTGGCATCCTTTTAAATTGAACGGTTCATACACAAAAGGTAACATAATAGCCTCGTTCTAGCAAACAAGATGTAGAAATCAAATTTTCTTTTAGTTTTAGGAACCATATACTTTAAATGTATCGTTCTTCGGAGAAGAATAACATTATGTCTCCCACTGTATTGGCCGAGATGAACTCTTCTATTTCAACTCTAAGAGTTATCTTTACTAGTTCACAGCTAGTGCCAGGAAATGATTCCATGAAAAAAATGATGGAAGAGATTGTCGAGGTCTCTTATCAAATAAATTTACAATCCTCAACCTCTAAAGCTAACTTGTAGCGGTAGTGGCCGGGGTGGATCACAGGGAGCAGCGTGATTAATTAATTTAATTAGATTTCTCAATTAGTAACCAAAAAAAGCGGGGTTTGAAAGATGGATTGATTATAAACGTAAAATTGCAATAAAGTAAAATAGCGGAAAAGTAAAGATAAGGTAGCTAATCTCACCTCGGTATCGCGCAATAGGTTATTCTAACGTGGGTTTGGCAACTCAATCATTGACACTCGAATTTAAAGAATTATTATTGATTACTCAACATTCATTGAAACCAATGATTATGACCTATATTTTTCCAAATTGACAAATACATCAAAGTTAGAATATAATTACTATTCATAAACATGAACCTAATCGCATTAAGAGAATTGGATCGTTGAGTAAATTTGCATGAACTAGGAACAACCTAAATTCATACAATTCTAAGCTCAAATTCATAAATCCATCATGCAATTATATTGATCGAGATAACACTCTTTTCAACACAATCACACAATACATCTATCACTAACCAATTTAGTAAAGCAATTACTTTAAATCAAGCAAATAGTTGTCAAGCTATTCTATCGAAGCAATTGTAATTTGAGAATGGGAATTCAAGACATAAACAATAATAATTCATCCAAAATCATAAACAAGGTCTCAAGAGTATGCCAAACTTACATTAGAAGTCCCCAATTGCAACGATGTAAACTTAGCCGGTCATCAAAACGCTCCAACTAAGCTCCTGGGCTCGATTAGCCATCCCAAAATATAATAAAACTCACTTAAATTACAAAGGAATTCAGAATAGTACAGGGAGGAAGAAGGGGAAAACGGGTATAAGGGGAAAAGGCCAACAAAAACGCAAAAATCTGAAAAATACACTATATATCTAGTCGCAGCATAGAGATGCTATGTAACAGCGTCGCGACGCTGCACCCTCCAGAATAGGAAAACGCTCTCGGGTTACCCTAGCATCGCGACACTCCTGCTTCGCGCGCGAATGCCATAATCCTTTCCTTAATTGAACAGCGTCCCGACGCTACTTGGAAGTGTGTCGACGCTGATGTTGTTCTAGGGGCAGAAAAGTCATTTTACTCTCCAGTTTTGCTCGTTTAGGCTCCGAATCGCTTCCTCAGCTCCGGTGAGGACCTATAGACATATTATACTCATTTTAAAGCATTTTTCGTAAGGAATTCAACTAAGACAAGCAAATTGGGAGATTCTAAGTGTATACTAATTTGGACTTATCAAAGAACATAGTAATTAGTGGGCCTTGATACAAATATTCAAGTAGAATCACTATTCTTACTAAGTACGTTTTCAAGACGAATAAATCGTATATGAGTCTTGGATCATGTTCTTATTGGCTAGGCAGTTTTCTAACTCATTTTTATTACCAACGTTTCGAGCAAGCTAACATTATAATGAGAGAGATTATTATGCAATGCAATATTCATGACTCAATTTCTCAAAGACAAGCATGATCAACATTTTACTCAAGAGAATTAAATGCGAGACTAGCATAATTAGAGACAAATTAAAATTAACCAAATTCTTTCTTATAGAATTCTCATACCATCTTCCCTCTACACTGGAAAAATGCATAATGCACTAAACGAAGGGAACAAACTAACTTGTTTACGAATGCAAAGAGGCCTTAAGCTTGCATAGAAATGATTATTAAGGGATACTAGCTTTCACACAACTAATGCAGAACAACATTTCCCCGAGTTTTCTCTTGGATGGCCTAACTGATCACACTAGAGGCAGCTCTTTTTACCCCGACAAGCTAAACAAAAAATATTTTTCTTCTTTTTCTCACATTCTTTTTCTTGATCAAGTGAATGATGATGATTTTTTTTTTAATTTTTTTCACAGTTCCCAAGGCACGAAACAAGCTATTTTGCAAAAATTTCCTCTAAACATGCTACCTATCCTATCCAGGTGACAACGGAGGTGTGAATCCTATTAAGCCATCTAAAACCAACGAAACTATGCTAGAAAGGACTCATGCTCAATTTAGTCAAGAAAAATTTTGGAAAATTTTAATGAAGTCTCTAAAGATGCTATAATGCATGCAATTCAACGATAATAAAAATATATAATCATTCTTTCTCATCCTATAAATCTCATAATCAATCATAGAGTAAGGCATACAATCTCATACCCATTTTTTTTTTAAAAGTGCTCCAAATGATCAGACATGCAAAATGATAAGCAAAATGATAAGACGTGAATATGTTCTCACCCCCAACCTAAACATTGCATTGTCCTCAATGTAAACTAAGCATGCAACGTAAGGACAAAAAGTAAAAAGGGAAAAGAAAACCTCCCCTGAATCTTTTGTTGGGATGGGATCGCGCCATAATTCTCGGAGGGCTACGTGACTCCCTTAATAGGGCATTCTAAACGTGCGAGGACGAGAGGAGGAATATGTGCGCGCTCACTGAATATCTTTAACCTGTGTCCATTGACCTTGAGGGATTTGCTTGAATTCAAGTCTCTGATATCAACTGCACCATGAGGATAAACGTGAGTAATAATGAATGGGCCAAGCCATTTGGAGAGAAACTTACCTGCTCGCAGCATAAGGTGGGAGTTAAAGAGGAGAACTTTCTGACCTACACTGAATTGTTTCGTGGCAATCATGTTGTCGTGGAACAACTTAGTCTTTTCCTTGTAGATCCTGGAGTTCTCGTATGCATCTAATCTCATCTCTTCGAGTTCCTGCAACTCCAGAAGTCTCTGTTCTCCTACTTTTTCCATGTCTAGGTTGCACTGCTTAACTCCCCAAAACGCTCCATTTTCTATCTCCACGGGGAGATGGCATGCTTTGCCGAAAACCAACCTGTAGGGAGACATTCCTATAGGAGTTTTATAGGTCGTGCGATATGCCCACAGAGCATCATCTAACCTTAGACTCCAGTCTTTCCGTCCAGGATTTACAACTTTCTTAAGGATGGACTTGACTTCCCGTTAAGCTGTGGCAACCTGATGCTGGACTCCATATTTCTTCATAAGGGCATCAACATACTGATTACAAAAGTGAGTGGCTTGATCGCTGATGATGGCTCGTGGAACTCCATACCTGCTAAAGATGTTAATTTTTAAGAAACTTACAACAGTCTTGGAGTCGTCAGCTCTGGTGGCTTTGGCTTCCACCCATTTCGATACATAATCCACTGCCAAAATAATATAAAGATATCCACAAGAGGATGGCAAGGGACCCATGAAATCAATACCCCAAACACAAAAAACTTTTAGAACTAAGATGGGCATGTGTGGCATCTCATATCTACGTGTCAATGATCCTACACTCTGGCATCTATCACAAGCTCTATAGTAATCATGAGCATCCCTAAACAATGTAGCCCAATAAAGACCTGAATCCAAAATCTTCCTAGCAGTCCTCTTAGGGCCAAAATGCCCTCCACATGCATGTTCGTGGCAAAACGCTAAGACGAACTGAATCTCATTATCAGGTATACATCTCCTAATAACTTCATCCAAACAATATCTCCACAAATTAGGCTTATCCCAGACATGAAACCTAGACTCACTTAACAATTTGTCATTCCTGAATTTACTATAGTCGTCAGGTATGCTCCTAGTCACTAAATAATTAACAACGTCAGCGTACCAGAGGTTGTTATCTTGCATTCTGAATAAGTGTTCATCAAGGAATTCATCGTTTAGAGGTAGGTCATCCTCCTTCCTTACCAGGCGACTGAGGTGGTCAGCAACTGAATTTTTGGATCCTTTGCGGTCCGCAATCTTCAAATCAAACTCCTAGAGCAGCAAGATCCACCGGATGAGGCGAGGTTTCGACTCCTTTTTCGTCATCAAATGTCATAGAGCTGCATGATCAAAATAAACAAAAACAATAGCTAGAAGCTCCTTTTCTGTCGTCGAGTAGTTGCACTGTGCAAGATTCAGAGTGCGCGAGGTAATAAATGACATGGCTTCTTTTGTCAATGCATTGACCTAAAACAGCTCCAACAGCGTAGTTGCTTGCATCACACATGATTTCGAAGGGAAGGTCCACCTAGGAGGATGGATAATCGGTGCACTGGTCAGCATCTTCTTCAGAAGGTCAAATGCTTCCTGGCACTCTACCCCAAACTGAAAGGCGACGTCCTTCTGCACTAGGTTCGTCATGGGCAATGCAGTCTTGCTAAAGTTTTTAATGAACCTGCGATAGAAACCTGCATGGCCAAGAAAAGATCTAACCTCCCGAACGTTTGTAGGGTAGGGTAGGTTAGCTATAACGTCAATTTTAGCCTTATCAACCTCTATGCCTCTCTCGGAAATCACATGTTCTAAAACAATTCCCTGTCCAGTTATGAAATGACATTTTTCATAATTAAGAACTAAATCAGAATCGATGCAACATCTCAAGACTTTAGCTAAATTAGACAGACAATCATCAAAGGACTCCCCATAAACCGTGAAATCATCCATGAACACTTCGATGCATTTCTCAATATATTTAGAGAAAATGCTCATCATGCATCTCTGAAACGTACATCGGGCATTACACAATCTGAAGGGCATCCTTCTAAAGGCATACGTTCCAAAGGGACAAGTAAAAGTTGTTTTCTCCTGGTCTTCCTGTGCAATAGGGATTTGATAGAACCCTAAAAAACCATCTAGAAAGCAGAAAAAGGGCTTACCAGCTAATCTTTCTAGCATTTGATCTACGAAGGGAATAGGAAAGTGGTATTTCTTGGTGACAGTGTTAAGCTTCCTGTAGTATATACACATCCTCCATCCATTTTGTACTCTCATGGGTACTAGTTCATCATTTTTATTCCTAACTACAGTCATGCCTGTTTTCTTAGGAACAACATGAATAGGACTTACCCATTTACTATCAGATATGGAATAGATAATACCTGCAGCATGAAGCTTATCGATCTCTTTCTTTACCACTTCTCTCAGAATTGGGTTCAGGCGCCTCTGAGGCTCCCTCGAGGGTTTTGCATCCTCCTCCAACTGACCCCACTGATGTCATCTAAGGTCCACCCAATGACTTTCTTATTCTCCCTCAGCACGTTTACCAGTATTTCCTCCTGACTTGTAGTTGACTTTTTAGAAATAATAACTGGTAATGTATTACCTTTCCCTAGATAGACATACTTTAAATGCTCTGGTAACGCCTTTAACTATAAGTTAGGTGCCTGCACAACAGAGGGCAACATTTCACCAGATGTAACAGATATACCAAGATCAAAGGAAATAAGATCAGGGGAAGAATCAGGAACCAACTCCCCTGTTTCATCAATGTCAACATCTTGGGTGTCGTGCTCGAAACCCATATCAACCATATCACTCGCTACTACATCCTGCACTACGGAGTCAACTATCTCCACAAGGTAAATGGAAGCAGAAACATTAGGGTATTTAGCTACTTGTGGAATATTAACCTTAGTGATCTCCTCCTGATACTCTAAAGACAGTACATCCCTATTAAGATTTATCATGGTCATAGCTGATTTCACGAACGATCTCCCCAACAAAATAGATGCAGCACTAGGGGGAAAACCTCTATCAATGTGCAGGACATAAAAATCAACAGTAAATAACACATCTCTCGCCTGAACTAGAACATCCTCTACAACCCCTAAAGGATACACGTATGATCTATCAGCTAACTGAAATACATTACTAGTAGTTCGTAGGTCATCCAATTTAAGATCCTGATAGACGGAGTAAGGCATGACATTAAAAGATGCACTCAGATCAAGCATGGCACATTCTATACTCTTACTACCTATCACACAAGGTATGTAAAGCAAACATGGACCTCCAAACTTCTATGGCACGTTCCTTTGTAAGAGTGTTGAAACAGCCTTACTCACCTCGATTCTTCCTTGCTCCTTCGTCTCCCGCTTGGTATTACACAATTATTTCATAAACCACGCATACCTAGGAATACGTTCCAAGTCCTTAAGCAGGGGTATATTGATCTCGAAGCCCCTGAAGAATTCTTTTACCTCCTGTTCAAAGTCCCTTTCTTTTTTGCTTTTCATCCTGCTAGAAATATCATCTTTAGGAACAAAATGAGGATACCTACGAGGAGCAACACATACCTATGGTATTGAGGTAGAACATTCTGAAGGATTGGAATTCCTCATTCCGTTACAGCGGAAGCAATTGGACCGTTCGTAAGTTAATTTTGTTCTACAAAATACCAATACATTGGCAAAAAGTTAAGCGGTGAAAAACATACCTCCGTTGACGACTCTGAATACTTCAACAGACACCACCATTTGATCTTCCCCGCTATAACTCTGAGATTAGGAACGTAGTTGTGGGACTACCTAATGTTGAATCGGAAAAAACTCTAGAGAGAAAATTCTCCCTAGAGTTCTTGAGTTGAGAGAATATGAGAGGGCCTTATGGTGGCCATATGTTGTAGTACCTAGACCCCAGGGTTAGTGTTCTATTTATAGGAGAAAGATCATGAATAAAATATTCATTTAAAATCAATTATTTCCATAACTGATTTAATCTTTTCCATAATTAATCAATTCCATAATTGATGAATCTTTTCCATAAATGATTGATCACTTCCATAAATGATTAATCACTTCCATAAATGATTAAATCATTTCCATAAATGATTAATTTCCAATTAATTAATTCTTTAAATTAATTAATCACCAATTAAATATCTAATATTTAATTTCAGACCTTCTATTAGTTAATTGATTAATTACCCAATTAAATATCATATATTTAATTTCAGGCCTTCAATTAATTAATTCCTATAATATGAATCAAATTCATATTAAAATTGGAACTCCTTCCAATTCTCTTATATCCTATAAATTTAATATGAATCAAATTCATATTAATATTTGAACTTCTTCGAATATTTATTTCTCTCATAATAATAAAGTTTAATTTCAAATTAGACTTTACATTTTAATTTATCATTATACATTATATTAATTTGTATCTCATACAATTAACTTAATTCCCAATATGAATTTGAACTATTCAAGTTCTCTCAAGATATAATTGTTCCTAATTACTCTTTACGAGCTAGTAGGGGGACCTAATGGACCTACAGATCAGAAGCTCCAATGATATGAGGTTAACCGATTAAACTCATTAATCAGGTTAACCAATATTCATTAATTGTGGGTCATTCCACTAAAGACCCACAGTTGAACTCTTCTCACTGTAGAACATTTCTTTGTCCACGGATATAAACCTATACCGGTAAGTCAATCCTTCACGAGTGTTCGTAATGACGACTGGGTCAAATTACCGTTTTACCCCTGTGTTACATCTGTCTCCTTTAGTACCAGCGCTCCTCTAATGAACAACCCGTTTATGGTCCAACCATTAAACAGAAAGACCCTCTCGGGCCAGTGAGAGGGCGGGATCCCTTTATTCAAGTCCCGGAGTCACCACTTAAGGGAACACTCATCTACTTCTCCTAAAAGTGGGAAGGAGTGAATTCCATCTTGTGTTGTCATGTCCCCAGCCCCCCACTCGGTCTCATCCCCAAGAAGGTAGGCCCATTGAGTCGGCGTGCAGGCCACTATCACCCATACTAATCAAAGGACAATCCCTCGTGAGAAGGAGTTCATGACACACTCAGGATTAAGACTGAGTTACCTAGGTCATCTTATTGAAACAGTAACCTAACTAGTTAACAGTGTTACATCTAGTGGTTTACTATTTCGTGGTCCGGTCTTATGCAAACTCATTGCATAGGACGTGTCTCCAACATGGACGCCTTGGATCAATACGTCTGTATCGAATACAAAGCGGGTCGTATCACATAGTGTTACCAGGATAAGGTACCCAGCCTTATCCCTGTACTATAAACCTTTTAGGTTGTTACTTGAACACTGATCCCCGTATGTCCCCACATACTTGTTCAAGTTACATACAAACAACCTTGGATCTTAGTTTATTGGTTTTGGGTCAAATTGTGCAATATTTAACAATAACACTTTATTGTAGAAACTCAATAACACTTTATTGAAGCAAGTATACAATTTGTTTACATTCACTATCTACGAGTTTTAGAGCATAAAACCCAACACATTCCTCAACGTCTGCCCTTGATTAAGTCGCAATTTCTTGTACTGGTGCCCTTGATTGAAGCTCAGCCTCTAACTGGACTAGACGATTACTCAATAGGGTAACTTGGTGTTCATGATTTTTCATGCTATTTCGCACATCATGCTGAAAAGATGGAGTGGTATCAGCTATAGTTTTAATGAGATTTTCTAAGGAATTACCTGACTGCTGATCCTCGGGGTGGTAGCCTGATGAATCACCAATGGTTGTACAACTGCTACAGTCTTTCCTCACCTTAAGTCTATCTGCAAGAGAATGAAACAATT
The DNA here is from genome assembly GCA_017139565.1 of Luffa aegyptiaca. Classification (NCBI taxonomy): domain Eukaryota; kingdom Viridiplantae; phylum Streptophyta; class Magnoliopsida; order Cucurbitales; family Cucurbitaceae; genus Luffa; species Luffa aegyptiaca. The sequence goes on from CM029398.1 coordinate 18,032,875, forward strand.
CGATTAGCTTGTCTAACTTGATCTCTAAATTATTTACCTCTTTAGTTAAGGATGTTATCTGGTCATCTTGTTTAATGCTACTCTGGCGTTCACTCTCTGCAAGGTTGATTATGATATCTCTCACTTCCCTTGGTGACTTGTTCATCATAGAGCCTCCACTACCTGCGTCGATCCACAATCTACTATTTGGGAGCATACCATCATAGAATCCTTGGAACAATAGGTGATTTGGGATCTGATGATCAAGGAAGCTTGAGCACCAACGATCAAATCGCTCCCAATACTCGTACAATGCCTCTCCCGATGCCTAGGTGATGTTGTAGATCTTTTTCCTGATCTCTAAAGCTCGTGAAGGTGGAAAATATTTTTCAAGAAAAAGTCTCTTCATCTCCGTCCACCCGGTTATAGAACCACGAGGGAGGAGGAAAAGCCACTCTCTTGCCTTACCCTTAAGGGTCAGAGGAAATGCCCTTAAACTGATGGGATCTTCAACTAATCCTTGAGTGGAACAAGCAAGGTAGAACTATTTTAAGTGCAAATAAGGGTCATCACCTGCATTACGATAAAAAGTAGGAACTAAGTTTATTAAACTAGCCCGAATGTGAAAATTACCTTCAATATATGGATAAACAATACACAAAGGCTTGTGAACTGAAGTCAGGGGCCAACAACTCTTTCTTTGTGCGCTCGACCATCATGGTAGAAAATAATTATCGACCGAGGATATGCTACATATGACTGTAGTTCTCTTTCCTCTTCTTGCCTCTCTCCTTAGATTCGGTTTGTACTTGGAAATACAACGATCAACTAAAAATCATACAAGATACAAACTAAAACAAAGAGACAAAACGAAGGCGAAAAATCTAAATTAAAGAAATTAATTGACCGTGCTCCCCGGCAACGGCGCCAAATTGATGGAAGAGATTGTCGAGGTCTCTTATCAAATAAATTTATAATTCTCAACCTCTAAAGCTAACTTGTAGCGGTAGTGGCCGGGGTCGATCACAGGGAGCAGCGTAATTAATTAATTGAATTAGATTTCTCAATTAGTAACCAAAAAAAGGGGGGTTTGAAAGATGGATTGATTAGAAACGTAAAATTGCAATAAAATAGCATAAAAGTAAAGATAAGCTAGCTAATCTCACCTCGAGATCACGCAATATGTTATTCTAACTTGGGTTTGGCAACTCAATCATTGACACTCAAATTTAAAGAATTATTATTGATCACTCAACATTCATTGAGACCAATGATTATGATCTATATTTTTCCAACTTGACAAATACATCAAAGTTAGAATCTAATTAGAATTCATAAACATGAACCTAATCGCATTAAGTGAATTGGATCGTTGAGTAAATTTCCATGAACTAGGGAACAACCTAAATTCATACAATTCTAAGCTTAAATTCCTAAATCTATCATGCAATTATATTGATCGAGATGACACTCTTTTCAACACAATCACACAATACATCTATCATCAACCAATTTAGTAAAGAAATTACTTTAAATCAAGGAAATAGTTGTCAAGCTATTCTATCAAAGCAATTGTAATTTGAGAATGAGAATTCAAGACATATCCAATAATAATTCATCCAAAATCATAAACAAGGTCTCAAGAGTATGCCAAACTTACATTAGAAGTCCCCAATTGCAACGATGTAAACTTAGCCAGTCATCGAAACGCTCAAACTAAGCTCCTCGACTCGATTAGCCATCCCAAAATATAATAAAACTCACTTAAATTACAAAGGAATTCAGAATATTACACGGAAGAAGAAGGGGAAAACGGGTCTAAGGGGAAAAAGTCAAAAAAAACGCATAAATCTGAAAAATACACTATATACCCAGTCGTAGCGTCGGGATGCTGTGTAACCCCTCCAGAATAGGAAAACGCTCTCGAGTTGCCCTAGCGTCTCGACGCTCCTGCTTCGCACGCGAATTCTAGAATCCTTTCCTTAATTGAACAGCGTCCCGACGATGCTGTTCTAGGGGCAGAAAAGTCATTTTACGCTCCGGTTTCGCTCGTTTAAGCTTTGAATCGCTTCCAAAGTTTCGGTGAGGACCTATAGTGTAACGCCCCAAGGATTTATAATAACTATCCTAGCGACATTACTAACTCTTAAACCAAAGCTAACCGTGTGCACCGAAATTTCAGCAGCATAACGGCGTACATAGGACTAACCCGATTTTTTTTTCCTTAACCTGTTAAGCATAAAACACTTCTATATAGCTTAATCATCTGCACCGCCAAACTACAACGCAACAAACCCCTCAGAACAAACGGCGAGTCAGGTCTCGCAAAACGCACTACTAACCAGAACACAACTCTTATTAAAGCTTATCACACTTTCACTCGAAACAATTTATTAATCAATTGAATGAATAAATAGAATTCCTTAAACAAGACTAGTCCCAGAGATTAACGAAGAGAATCAGAACTAACCAAACCCAAAATAGCGACCAACACAACTGCCCTAACTAAAACCAAAGAAAAATAAAAGGGACAAGAACAAGCTACAAGCTATGGTTCCTCCTCATAAGCCTCCTCCGCATCACCATGGTCCATGCAGTCGCCATAACCTGCAAAATCTGGTAGTTGGGGGAAGAGAGAGGGGAGGGGGTCAGTACACTAAGGTACTGGTAAGCAGCCCCTACATGAGAAGCCACCAAACAGCAAACAAGCAAACAACACACTATTCATGCGCAACAACATCATGCTTTTAAAAGTGGTAATCACAACATCATGCTCAAAAGCTAGTAAAACGAGTGACTACCCAAGCCATAACCCATGCATCTTTCTACATGCAACTTGCTAACCACTCAAGCTCCACGAGCTCACTCAACGCTCATATTTAGCCCTCACATGGCTCTCCAAGACTGATCCTTCGAGTCGCACTGTCCCCTGACCATTTGTACCCAGGGCCACAATGCTCTCCACGGAGCTCGACGTTCGACCCTTGACAATTTGTACCCAAGGCCTCGAACTGTGCATCGCCCCTTGACCATTTGTACCCAAGGCGCACCGATGACTTAGCAACGTATTGGCCCTTCCCCAAGCGCCCAACACTTGCTTTCTAGACTCATCACACCGACCCTTGACCATTTATACCCAAGGCCTCGATGCTCCTTTTAAAACCAATGGTGACGTGCCACCCCTCGACCATTTGTACCCGAGGTGCACTGACACTCACCCAACTTTCCTTTCTTTCACACTTTAGGTCCCTGACCTCTATCTCACATCTATCCAGAATGCATTTTCCCTGCAACATGCTTCTAGACTCATGCACCATGCCCACTAAGCATTAAACATGTGACCACATCTCTCAACTCATGCTTGACTCACGAATGCAAAACAAACCAACATGCTTTACATCCAATCAAGTGCAACAACAATTCATGCTTTTCCACGATTTCATATACATACATATATATATATACAAGAAACAGGAATAAGAGAATAGTTATAAATCGAGAAAACACTCAGCATGCGTCACACAGTCAAACAGACTACATCAAGTAATAACTACTTACAATAAGCGCTCCTAAGCAACCTAACAACCAACAGGACGATCCGGAAGAGCCTAAGGAGCTCAAACTACAAGCAATGATTACCAAGGGTTAGGAAATAGATTTAAGCACCTAATAGACTTGAGTAAAAGGAACTAGAGGTGTTGGAATTTACCGTTCAGCGTCCAAATGACCTCGAACACGTGCTGTCCAGCAACCTAAGTGATTCGAAACCACTTGACTAGAGTCCTTTGACAATGGGTGTTCGAGTTTAAGGCTCGACGGGCGATGGGTCACAAAACAAAGATGATTTCGAACCCAAGACGGCTCCGTGCAGCGCTGGACAAACAAGAATTCAACCACGAAACTTAGTTTAAACACCGAACGAGAGTGGGTAAACTAAATTTGAGTTCCACAAAGTATGGGCAACATTGAAAACTTACCAAGAGAGCCCGAACACGCCAGAACAGAACTTAAACCAGCCCAATCACGTCCAAAACGCCTGAACCACAAAGATTCAGCCTATTATTCTCTAATCTGGCCGAACACAAGAGAAAGGGTGATCGATTAAAGGTTGCAGCGATTGAAATTGAGCGGTTACAAGAGGAAAAAAGGAAGCTTTCGCCACGAGTTGGAGAAACAACGCCCGAAATCGCGGGTGCTGCAAAGGAGACGAACCGACGCCAGAGGAGGAGCTCCGATGAAGACCCACGGCCACGACGCCTACCCACACGCGCGCGAATGAAGAAAAAAGAGAGACGAAGGCTTCGCGAGCCTTGCTGCCGGCGGACGAACACGCGAGAGGGAGGGAGAGAACGACGAAGATGAAGCCCTCGGGTGCTGGCGGCGCAAGAAGAAAACGAGAAGGGGAGGTTTCGTGCGGCTGCTGCTCACGAAAAAGAGGAGGAAAAAGAGATTGATTCTCTAGGGCTTTCTTGCTTCCTCTTTTCTTAAATTAAAAATAATAACCTAAGCCTTACATTTAAAGACTCAATTAGGGCCCTTCAAGCCCAAATCAAATCTTAATAAACCTATAAGGACCTAAGCACATTTTAAATTAAATTCCCGAAGGAAAAAAGAATTTATTGGCTTAACTAAAATTAACCCACTCCAAACAACCACCAAAAATAAATAACTTTAAGCAGCCAAACAGGAAGTAAACTCCGAATTAAATCACCATTTAACAGAGTTATTCGTACCTGAAAACGCGGGGCGTTACATATAGACATATTATACTCATTTTAAAGCATTTTTCGCAAGAAATTCAACTAGGACAAGAAAATTGGGAGATTCTAAGTGTATAATAAATTGTACTTATTTAAGTACGTTTTGAAGACCAATAAATCATATACGAGTCTTGGATCATGTTCTTATTGGCTAGGCAGTTTTCCAAGTCATTTTTATTACCAACATTTCGAGAATGAATTAGATATAATATGTTGGGGACTTTTCGGATTTTAAGACCGTTTTCAAATTATTCACCACAACTTTAGTGTTTAAGTTTGTTTTCTTAGTCGTATGTATTTGTACCAATAGGTAATTTGGCGTGTAGACGATGCCTAATGGGTGATCAGCTACTCCTCCTATGAATTGAGACTTATCTCAGCAAATTCTTAATATCAGAACATCTCAATGCCTAAATATTACATTAGCTACCGTTTGTTTGGTCAAGATCTCAATCCTGTAAGTGTGACCCTCCCACTTTCAGATCTCAGAGAGAGATGCACCAATAGGCTACCGATAGGAAAGACAACTGTTGGTGATTACCCTAAGTGACCCTATCCATTCTTGGAGTTCGCGATGTTCCGAAACCTATGATCAAGCCCTCCAAATGGGATGGTCGCACTAAGACGACACGCAGGCAGATCATAAGAATCTCACGGTGCAACCCATGGGTGGAGAGCGCAGGATACATTGACACACATCCTTCTCCCACCTACTATGAAAACTTTCCCCATTCACCTTGGTATTGACCCATGCAAACACTTTCCAAATGGGAGGCCGCTTCCATGGCGACACAAATGCGAGCATGGATCTCACGGTGTGAACAAAGGGGGACATGAGAGTAAAAACTTTGATATGAGCATCTTGTTTTTATACTTTTCCTCCCACTGAAGTGTCTTATATATATTAGGGTGATTTTACTTAGGTAAATTCCGGCTAAACAAATCTATCTAAGTCTATGCCTTATATAACATTTTAAAATAAGGTCTTTATTTTAATGTCTAGGCGAATTAAACCCTTTTAATTTTCTAGCGACATTGCATGCTAATAAGACCATGGTTAATTCAACTCAGGTACCGTATTACCGGGAGAGTTCCCTTATAACCAAAGCTTTATATCCTACTTAATATATCTTAACTCTATTAAAACACTAAGTAGGACATTTTTCTAATCCTATTAGAATGGTGATCTTAGGTCTAATTGATTTTAAACGTTTTAAAATTAATTCGTGTTACCTGAGATCCTATGTTAGCATGCAACTCTTTGTTATAGGTTGACGGTTTCTATTCATTAACCTTATAACTATTATAACTTTTTAATGAATTAATCCTATAACATGCTTCTAATGGTGATGAAAGCATATAATAATTAAAAATCAAGGTATACAAAACAAGTCATCATTCACAAAGCATAATCGTTTTGACACAACCTACGTCTAGGTGATTTTCAACTGCATAACTATTACGCTATGATGTCTAGCTAGGTGATAAAACCTCACATCGCTCACACATGCTCATAAAACCGAGTTAACCTAACTCATGTACTGGTTCGATGCCCAGGTAGGAGGTGTTCCGTAAACCGTCAGCTTAAATACCTCCAACCTTAGACAGCATCTTGCCGGGTGAGTTCTCTTGTAACCTTAGCTTTACAAGATATCAACCTATTCTATGCGAATCATTCGAAATTGGATTCCATTAACCCTAAGTGAGAATTTATCTTTGTTATAGGTCTTAACGTCTGTCTCGTTTTTATAACAATTTATAATATAGACAACCTATAACATTCATCTATGCTAAGGAGGTTTCATGCTGCATGCTCGTTTGTTTTCGTTTATTAATATAACACTTATATTTAAATATTCATAAACAAAACATAAAAAAATCCAACATGCATCTATTATCAAACTTAACATGTATTCCTTTTATTATAACCCTTATAATTAATTACTAATGCATGTATAAGCTTTCCTATGGTGGGATTTTAAATCTATCTGACATACATTATGCATATTAAATTCTAATTTAATTATAACATACATTCCTAATGCATAAATAATTAAACACACTAAAGTGGATCGGTTTTGGCATCCAAACAATCAAACTAAGCTAAATTATTACATTAATAATTAAATAAACACACGTAATCTGCCTTGGACAACTCCCGAACACCTCGAACCAGCTTGATCCATCAATAAAGTGCTTGAACTGGACCAGTGGGCTTGAAAAATTACTGAACCGAACTTGAACCAACTAAACCGACCAGGAAAACGATGGACCGGACCGGAATTTTGAAGCATGTTATATGGCTAATTCATTAGAAGTTATAATAGTTATAAAAGTTAATGAATAGAAACCGTCATAACCTATAACAAAGAGTTGCATGCTAACATAAGATTTTAGGAAATGAGTTAAATTTAAAACGATTTAAAATATAATAGACCTAAGATAGCAATTCTATTAGGATTAGAAAAAATGTCATACTTAACATTTTAATAGATTTAAAATATGATCAAGTAGGATATAAGACTTTGGTTATAAGGGAACTCTCCCGACGCCTGGACTGGCACCTGAGTTGAATTAACCATGGTCTTATTAGCATGCAATGCCACTAGTTAAATGAAAGTGTTTAATTCACCTAGACATTAGAGTAAATACCTTTATAAGAGTTATAAAAGGCGTAGACTTAGATAGATTCATTTAGCAGAAATTTACCTAAGTAATAATAGACCCTAAAACTTTAGGCCACTTTAGTGGGAGAAAAAGTATAAAGACAATATAAAAATATAAAGTTTTTACTCTCACGTCCCCTTGTGTTCCCACTGTGAGATCCATGCTTGGCATCAAGGCGTCCTGGGAGCGTCCCCCTATGGATGGTGTTTACATGAGTCAATACCAACGTGAATGTGGAAAGTGTTCACAGTAAGTGGGTGAAAGAAACGGGTCAACGTATCCTATGGTCTCTTCCATTAGGTTGCACTGTGAGATTTCCATGCATTCCTTGCCAGTCGCCCTAGGAGCGATCACCCTACGGAGGGCTTGCGCATGGGATTTGGAACAACGCAAACTCCAGTAATGGATAGGGTTTCTTAGGGCCATTCCTAACATTAGCTCTACCCTACGGTGGCATTGTTAGGGTCGTCCTCCGGGATCTGTGATAGGACCAATTTGGCTCGATATATTTGTTCTTAATCTTGCTAGTTTTACGATAATTATTCTGCTTAATTGTATTATTTTGTAGATGTTTGGTGATTAGAGTTTCTTGGGAGCAACTTTGAAGTCCACAGGATGTCGAGGTGGTGAAAAGACCAAAGCGGAGCATTCGAGACTCGAAAACAACATTCAAAAGGATTAAGAATTGAAGCAACCAAACTAGAAAGACTTGAGAGGTGGCGTCGAGACACCACCTCACGACATCTCGACGTTATGAACTTGATGGACTAGCTAATTCACCGTCATCATCGAGACACCACCCACGACGTATTGACACCCAAACGATTATTTAAGTAGCAGTTTTTCCGATCATGTCATCTTCTTATGTCGTTTTCCCCTTCTTCTCTCGATTCTCTCTCCGATTTCTTCCTTCTCCCTCTGTATTTTATAGTTTTAGGTTAGTTTCTCGAGCCTTGGGATTAGATTAGGCTTGTCTATGGCCGTATAAGCATCGTTCGCTATAGTTGGAACCTCGAGATTGTAAGTACATTTGAGTCTTATGAGATGCATTGAGCTTACTGTTCTGAATGCCTATTCTTGTTGAGTGTTACTGTGCTTAAAGCATGTTTTGATTGTTGTTTGTGACTTTACATTCCCGCTTTTATAATTAGCATGCATAATAGGTTAGATTGACGCCCTAACTCGCAGCTCGTATGTTAATAATCCGCTAAAGAATTGATTTCAGAGTAGCTAATGGATAGTTGATTCATAGTTAGCACATAGACCGATTCGTGGGCACGGGTCCCAAGAGCAGTTCTCTCACTTTGTTGCTTTGCATGATAGGTCTATGGTCTAAATCGATGTTCGTAATTAAATTATATTTCTTCTAATTAATTATGGGTATTCTAGCTTAAATCAACAATTAGTTAATTTGTTAATCATGGCCAGATTAATTAATTAATCAATTGCATGTTAGTTCAACAGGTTTGTTGGGGTAGCACTCTAGGGGTATCTTGATCTTAATGCAGTTACTTAATTGATTAATCTCGACGGGTTAGTATGGGTTAATTAGTTAGTAACCCGTACTAACCCGTAGAGATTAATTTATTTAGGATACCAATTAGACAGCATGCATTTAATTCATTATCTGTTGATCGATGAGTAAAAACAAATGTACTGAACCCGAGTGTTCCCAGCTACAGTGATCGACAAGGTGAGATTAACCAACCTCCTGATGACCGCAAAGTGCATGGACCGCAAGTAATATAAAACGGTACAGTAATACCCAGTATCGAATTACACAGGGAGGATAATGGTCAGACAAGTTAATGATACGAGCACTAAAATTACTGAGACAAAATATTATTTAGGGATCCTAATATGATGATAAAGCAATAAAAAATTAAAGCAATCAAAGAACTAACGTGATCAATCAAATGCAAAAAGTGGAGAAAGAATCTATTGTGAGGCGGGGTCTTGAAAGTCAGATTAAAACTAATTAATTATCCTAATCATCCTATCTTATGCCCGACTAATTATAAACCTAGAATCTCTGTTTAGCACATAGGTTCTACTTTCGGTCTCCCCTAATTATAATTAACTCATATTAATAACCCAAGTGTCCTTAGCGCTATTAAATTTGTTAATTAATTAGTCTTGATTCATTTTCGATCTCTAAGCATAACCAACTACTCTCGTTGTCACTACGAGCAGTTAAGCCTAGTTGAGTGGATTATGGTCTATCCTAATTTCTCTCCGTCGAGTTTCCGTTAGGAATCTAATGATTATACAATTGGCCAGATTATATAAAGCATTAAGACCATCCACACAAATAATCAGTATATGGACACAAGATAGGCAATTAAGATATTAATCAGCTGTAATCTTCATTTCAAGACCCACAAATGGGATTTAGCTATACATAATGGTCAAAACTTCCCAAGAGTACATAATGATAAGCATAAAAGAGCAAAATAAAGAGATAGAAGAATGAACCGTAGAGAATCCCTCACTTGCGCTTTGGATCCTCTCTGTTATAAGATCCCGAGCCCTCCAAAATTTATCGATACAAGATTGCACACTTTCCTCACAACGCGACCCTCAAAGAGGCTCTAAGAGCCTTTAGAAAAAGTAAAGAAAGGAATTGGAATGGTGATTGATGATGAAATGAGGGAGTGAAGCACGCCTTTTATAGGCCTAAAAATGGGGCAGCGGCACAACGCTGACATCACCGTGTCGCAACGTTGTGACGTCACTCTTTCTTGGGCGAAGAGAATAGGACAGCGTCGAGACGTTAGGGGACCGCTACACGACGCTGTGCTAGTTCCAGAAACATATAGGCGTGGATTTGAGCAGAATTTCGAACCTCCTTCATTTCTTTTGGCCCAAATACTTTATATGATGGATCTTCGACTCTTTGTCTTGACCCAACTTGATAGTTAAGGCTTGAAATTCAGGAAATTGGGCTCTTTTTCTCCAATTATCCATAAAATTATCCTAGGGACAAAATTATAAAAATGAATATTTATATATGATAAAAGCACAATAAAAGCATACAAAAGCTAGTAAATTTAAGGATAAAATAGCAACATTTATGCTTGCTATCACCTCCCATTTACTTTCATGTCATTTAATTTCTTGCCATTTACTTTTTTGCAATTTTACTTCTCCCTGCAATTTAATCCTTCTCTCTTCAACCCCCCTTCTGTTACCAAGCACAAAAAAGGTTAGAAGTAGGCCAGTTGTTTCGTGTGATCGACCCCGACCACTACTATTGCAAGTACTTTAGTGATAAGTGATTATAAATTTTATTTGATACGACCCTCGACAAGTCGCTCTGTCAAACTGGCGTCGTTGTCGGGGAACACGATGCTTAATTTCTAATTCATTTTGTGTTTTTCACCTTTTTCTTATCTCTTGTGTATTAGTTTGTTTCTTGCAGATCTAGTGACAAATCTTTACAAGAGAAAACACCTCCCTACCCAGAAGCAAGGAAAAGCAATTGAGCGTCATGGATATCTGGCAGATTCTTGACCCGCTGTCCGCTGAGATAGAAAGGGTCGAGCGTGTAGTGCAAATCTACTTTTCAACTCCTAAATATCCACCACCTCCCTGCATTATAAATAAGGAAGAAGGTAATTTTGTCTCCCTGTCGGAATTTATTTTCTTAGTTTTTTCCTTTTTTTATGAACCAAGAGCAGATGCCTACTTTCATGTATTTGTGTTCTTCTCGAGCTATTCCAAAAGGAAACCCCCAGAGATGTCTGACGATCAATTCATGTTGAGGGTGTTTCCATGTTCAATGCAAGGAGAAGGTAGGAAGTGGATTTTCTCGTTGCATTGAAGATCAATATCTTCTTTAAACGAGATGAGAAGTATTTTCCTAAAGAATTACCACCCTACTGCGCTGTTGATAGAGGTCACCAAAAGAATTGTCAACGCCACACAAGCGCCTAAGGAGTTGTTCCATGAGTTCGTGAACCACTTCAATCTATACTGCATGGAACATCATACCCCACTTTTAGAGGAATCCCTGATAGAAAGCTTCTACAAAGGGTTGACGCCTAACGATAGAAGAATGCTTGACTCAGCTAATGGTGGTGACATGCTTGCTACAACACCCGGTGAGGCGTGGAAGATCATTTCAAAACAGGCATAAATCACTAGATTCCGTGCCAACTCCCTTGATGAGTTAGAGAGCCAAATTCCAGAACAGCACTTGGAAGGTAAGTTAGAAGAAAATCCCATCAAGGTCAGGGAGCCTGAACTCAACTCTTCCTTTAATTCTAGGTCTGATTCATGTTGTACTTCTTGCATGTTAGGAGAGTTAGAAATTAGGAATGCTGAGCATAATTCTGATTATTCCATGCCTAATTCTTTTGTTCCTGAAATCATTAGATCTAAAAGCATGATTTAGGCTTAGTGTTCCAAGTGGCTGACCAAGCTAAGCCTAGGGTGCTTAGAATTAGCATAATTTGGACGGATGAGGATATTCTGTTTAAAATTTCTTATGTTGTGCACTCTGTGTGCAAGTTGAGTCTTTCTGCACAGGAGCTTATAAAGAAAAAGAAGAAAAATCCTATGGGGATCAAAGAAGTGGATGTCGACTGAAGACTGAAAATCTCGTCGAGCAATCGACTTGAAAAATTTCCACTTCTGGGAGGCAACCAAGCTTTAAAAATAATTTCCATCCCTTCTCTTTATTTTTAGTTGTTTGCTTCTTGTTAGTTTTTATTTATGTTTGTTTGCTTTCTTGTTTTTAGAAATCTATGACCTACTTCTGTGGAAAAGCTATCTTTCGAGTCATGGTGAAACATTCCCTTCCAACCATTGAGCTTAAAATCAGGGGAGGTTTTATGTTCCCTTACTTTTTGTCCATTGGATTTTTCTTATTTAGATACATTGGGGACAATGTATGATTTTAGGTTGGGGGTGGAGTTAGCCTTGCATGCCTGTTTCGGTTGAGTCTTGAAGCACCTGAGCGTCAGACTATTTTATCATGCATGCATTGTTTTACTGTTCTATGTTTTCTGGATTGAGGCCATGCATCTGAGCATTTGACCTATTTTTAAGCAAACTTTAAAATTTGAGTGTTTATGTGTGGATGACACTGTTACTTTTCTTAGAGTATGAAAATCGATGATGTGTCATCATGCCAACTTTATTACTTTTATTGAATTGTAAGCATGTTGCCCATAAATTGAGCATTTTTTAAACTTTTCTCGTACTTTTCTTGCAAGAGTAAACCTTAGCATGCCTAGGATTAGTTTGAAGGCTTAGGAGCGAATTATAGAATCCATGTGCTTGTTGTCACCTCGATAGGTGTATGGATGAGGTAGAGAGTCAAATGCCTACAAATTAATCTTGATAGGTGTATATATTTTTTATTAATCTTGCTAGTTATTCTAAACCTCTGAAGTATCATTGCAGAGTTAATGTTTTATTTCCAGCAATAATGTCGAAATCTATATGTGCTTTGTCGAATGCCAAATTAAACGGTTTAGTACATACGACTAAGAAAAACATAGACACTGAACTCATGGCAAATAATTTAGGCATGGTTTTTAACTATGGAACGTCCTCAGGCTAACTGCTTAGCCAAGAGGAACATAATCCACGACCTTAAATCTGATTTATTAGTCTTGGAATCGTGTTTAGTGGAAAACGATAGTTCAGTCTAGATACTCAATTCAGGTGTCACTAATCACATATGTTCTTCATTTCAATGAATGAGTTCCTAGACACGGTTACAAGCTGGTGAGATGACCCTTAAGTCTGAACAGGATAAGTCATTTCGGCTACTACAGTGGGAGACATAAAATTATTCTTCTCAAAGGAACGTTACATGATATTTAGATAATGTGTACATAGTTCCAAGAAATAAAAGAAATTTGATTTCTCTAACTTGCTTAATTGAACAAGGTTATTCGATATCCTTTTCTGTTATGAAGCGTTCATAACTAAAAGAGGTATTGATGTTTGCTCTGTGAACATGGAGAATAATTTGTATGTTTAAAAACCAATTGAGTCTAAATCTATTTTAAATCAGGAGATGTTTAAAACCGCTGAGACTCAATCTAAAAGGTGGAAAGTGTTGGGTTTTATGTCGTAAAACTCGTAGATAGTAAATGTACTTTTGACCGAAGATTAATAAAATGATGTATTATTCATTTCTATGTTTGTATTATGCAATCTTCTATTATTAACCGTAATCCAATAAACTAGACATCCTAAGCTAATAGAATGAGGCTTGAACTAGTATGTAGAGACATACGGGGATCAATGTTCTAAAGGGTCTATAGTATAGGGATAAGGCTGGGTACCTTATCTTGGTGACACTATGGATACGACCCGCTTTGTATTTTGATACAAACGTATTGATTCAACGAGTTCACGTAGTTGACATGCGAGTGGGGGTATCCTATGCAATGAGTTTGCATAAGACCAGACTGCGAAATAGTTAACCACTAATTGTAACACTGTTAGTTAGCTCGGTTTCTATTTCACTAGGATGACCTAGGCAACTTAGTCTCAATCCTGAGTGGATTATGGACTCATGTCCGTGAGGGATTGTCCTTTGATTGTTATGGGTGAGAGTGGCCTGCATGCCGACTCAATAAGCCTACAATTTTGGGGACAAGACCGAGTGGGGAGCTGGGAACATAATCACACAATATGGAATTCACTCCTTCCCGACTCTAGGGTAAGTAGAGGTGTGTTCCCTTAAGTGGTGTCTCCGAGTCTTGGACAATGGGCCCTACCCTCTCTATGGCACGTGAGGGACTTCAGTTTGTTGCCTAGACCTCAAACAGGTTGTTCATTAGAGGAGCACTGGTAATTAAGGATAAAGAGGTAGCCCAGGGGTAAAACGATAATTTGACCTAGTTGGGGTACGAACACACGTGAAGGGCTGACTTGCTGTTGATGGTCGATATCCGTGGACACATAAATATATCTGCAGTGTGAAGAGTTGAGTTGTGGTTCTATAGTGGAGTGAACCACAGTTAACGAACATTGACTAACTTGGTTAATGAGTTTAGCCAATTAATCTCATATCGTTGGAGCTTCCTATCTGTAGGTCCATTAGGTCCCACCGGTAGCTCATTTAGGGCGTTGAGGTAAATTTCTAAGGGAGATTTGTATATTCGAAGGTGTTCGAATATTAAGTTTAAAATAGGAATTGAATTCATATTAAAACTATAAGTTATAATTAATGTATATTGGATGCACATTAATAGGAAAGTCTAGATGAGAGAAATATAATTAAATATTTGATACTTAATTACAGTATTAATTAATTGGTGAGTTAATTAATTGTTATTTTTAATTTAATTTGATTAAATTTGATTTAATTGAATTACATTAAACCCATATGTTATGTTTTATATAAATATAAATTAAATTAATTGTTAATTTAATTGATTTAATAATTATTATTTTTATTTAATTTAATTAATAATTTTTAATCTTATCAGTTTTAACTGATAAGATTTGCTAAAACCCACTAACCTATTCTTCCTCCACGTTAGGTGAGGGTTTTGAGGGAAGTTACTAATAACCTATTATTCAATCGATCCCTCAGACTACGGTTACCCTCTCTCACGCAATTTCTCTCTCACTCTTTAGTCCCTCTGTGTTTTCTTCCTCTAAGAAACACAAACCAAAATTCTCCAAAAAACCTTAGAGATTTTTGCTCCCACAAGCTACCAACACACAATCCTTCGCAAGGATACCAGTGTGAACAAGTGGTGGTGTTCGTTATCAAATTACAGCAAAAAGACTCCTTGAAGGTTCCTGGAATTTTGGATCAACGGGTAGAATTTGGTGAAACTCGATCAAGAAAACTCCTAGTAGTAAGTATCTTTTTTCTTGATCGATAGGATATTTAAACCTAGATTAGATCTATTTTTTTTTTTTATGAATTTAAAGCATGTTTTTGTAGCCTTTGCAGTAGGTTTAATGTGATTATATTTTTTGTGATTTATTTGCAAACCGTATGGGTTTTTCGAATTGAAATAAAAAAATACAATATGGTTTTCTGTAACTCTTATTCTGCGTAGGGCTTTAATCCCTGTAGAAAGTTTCTCAAAATACCTATCTTTGGCACTTGAGGTTAGGCCATATTAATCTCAATAGGATTGGGAGATTGGTTAAAAATGGACTTCTAAACAAGTTAGAAGATAACCCCTTACCTCCCTGTGAGTCATGCCGTCAGGGCAAGATGATTAAACAACCTTTTACCGGAAAAGGTTATCGTGCCAAATAGCCCCTAGAGCTAATACATTCGGACCTCTGTGAACCGATGAACGTTAGAGCTCGAGGAAGGTACGAATATTTCATCAGTTTCATTGATGATTATTCAAGGTTGGCTATCTCTACCTAATGCATCATAAGTCCGACACCCCTGAAAAGTTCAAGGAGTACAAGGCCGAGGTTGACAACCTATTGGGTAAGACAATAAAAACACTTCGATCCGATCGAGGTGGTGAGTATATGATAGCGCACATAGCGAGCTATATTTCCCGATGAATTATAGTTAGTTTTTTAGTATTCTTGGGCCGAATTATGCAGTTTAGTGTTTATTTTGTAGGAAATTGATTAATGAAGCGAAATTGAAGAAATTGATGTTAATCGGGCGTTCGGGACCTAAAAAGAGGCAAGGGATCGAAAAGAAATCAATTTGAAGGCTTATCATTAGTGGAAGACCCGAGCGCTCGCATCTCGACGCTAGAAAATTTACTT
This sequence comes from Luffa aegyptiaca, assembly GCA_017139565.1. Taxonomy (NCBI): domain Eukaryota; kingdom Viridiplantae; phylum Streptophyta; class Magnoliopsida; order Cucurbitales; family Cucurbitaceae; genus Luffa; species Luffa aegyptiaca. The sequence goes on from CM029398.1 coordinate 18,049,002, forward strand.
ATCTGATTAGAGCAGCATAGGCGATAGCGTCTCGACACTGCCACATAGCGTCTCAACGCTGTCGACAACTCTCCTATATATACAATGCAATTTTGGCCGGCCAAGGGGAGTCCATTTGATGCAATTTTAGCCCTAAATTCGACTGGAGACCTCCTGTGGCAGCTGAAGCAAGGTGGAGGAGAGGAATTCTAGACTTAGCTCGTGGAGATCATGACGGGGACGTGCGGTTTCGGCGACAATGGTGTTTTATCTATTTTCTTCCCTTTCTTTAGTTGTTTTTAATGATTTTTTCAGACTTAGCTTACATTGTAATGCCTTGTATGAGTAGCTAGGTTTGTTCTCTTAGGGATTGATGTAGCCCTGTGGGCGTTGTTGAATTATTTGATGGATGTTTATTGTTTTTAACTCATTTATGCAATTTATGCCTTAAATGCTTTTAATTCACTAACCATGAGTTAATTTGTGCTATCTCTAATTATTGCTCAGGAGAGGGGACTTAGTTTAGATAAATAAATTGCATAACTATAATAATCCTAGGATCGGAAGATTTAGGATAGTTGTAGAAATATCTAATAGGATTCAATGAAAACCATGAATGTAAATGAATCTAGATAGGGATATCAGGTTAATCATATGTGTGAGAATTATTTATGCTCGTGAGAGATAAATATGAGAATAGAATATCCTAGATTTATGAGTCATTACATGTCATTGATAAGGGTAAAAAATATACATATTTTACCCTTATATTTAGCTCATTTCCTTGTAAGTTGTATGTTTAGGTCAATTTTACTGTTCTCCAGCTCAAAATATGTTAAAGTTGATAAGTTAAAGTGTTGAGATTCACTTTTGTAAAATTATGCTCATTTGTGCTTTAAAAGACTCAATTTTAAGGGAATTTGACTAAGTTTGTTGTTGTGCAGGAAAATAGAGGAAATGTTGGGATTTACCCAGAAATGCGACCGCATTTCGGGGAAGGCAAAATGAAATGCGACCGCATTTCTTGAAAAATGAAGGCGGTTCCGAGTCGTCCGCGGGTCGTTTTAAACGAGACTTCTTTGCACCTAACCGGTTGTTTTGACCCCGAAACCGACTGGGTACCTACCAACACCTATTTCGCATCTCCTCAACCAATTCAAACACTATATAAGCTCGAGATTCGAAGTCAAATCCAAGCAGAACTCATTTGGAAAAGAAGGCGGTGACAGAACCCTAGTTGATGCCTATGAGTAGGGATGCCCGAGGTCCTTCTTAGATGACTAAATTCTAACCTTAGTTAGACGTCAAACCTTAGGGTTTGTAGGTGTTTTCACCCATTCGTAGTTGTAAAAGCGAGAGAGTGGAGTGTCAAAGCGAACTCTAGAAGGATTGGATAAAATAGAAAAACTCATAGTATTTTAGCTACTGTTTTTATTTCCAGCTCTTGTTACCTTTCATTTATTTGTATTCTTTACATCATATTTTCAATGAAAAGGTATTCATTTGCACTTTATCTCACCATGAGTAGCTAAATTCCGTTGAGGGGTTCAATATGGTTAATTCCCTTATGGTTCCATAGCTTGAAAGTGTTTTGTTTTCTTAAGTTTTGTTCGATGCATATCATTCTTTATTGAATATCATTCTGATCTTGCTAAGTTTAAATTTATCACTTAGACTTTGCATGCTGTGTGAGTTTGATCTCGAAAAGGACAGACGATATCAATTCTCATAAAGGTGATATAGGAGAAAAAGCTCGAAAGAGATTGTTCGGTGGTATAGGGCAAACTGCCTAAGGCACCCTATATCAACTATAGGGTTATAGATTTCATTCGTGAATTATCTATGTCGGAGTCGAGTCACATAAATGTGCATAACGGTACTCGCTTAGCCTCCTAACGGTTCTTGGGAGCAAGGCCAAATAGAAGTTAAATCTGACCCAATGCATTGAATAGACTTAAGTTGAATAATCCATGATTAAGGTTATTGCCTTTGGGATGAATCCATATTGAATACCTCGTTTTGTTTATTGTTGTTATTCTTTATCTATTTACTTTCGTTATTTATTTTTCTAAAAACCAATCATCAATCCTTTCTTTTCTTACCTATTTCTAAGCAATTGTTTGAGCAGTTTCTTATTCAAATTTGAATTTCCAATTTAGTCCTCGTGGGATCGATACCCTTGGAATACTTCTAAGGTTTTCATTACTACGTGCGATAGTGTATACTTGCACTAAGGTTGGCTGAATTTATCTTTATTCTCATTTATAATCTTATCTCACATCCATCATTCAGCCTCTGCCGCACCAAGTTTTTGGCGTCGTTGCCGGGGACCAAAAGTGAAACTAGTTTTGTTTATTTGAAATTGTGATTAGATTGCGACGACATTTTTGTCTCAAAGGGAATTTGGGTTTAATTTGCAATTGTTTTTCTCTTGCAGGTTGAGTTGGTGCATGAACAAGGGGTGTCCACTCTTTGACATTGATCCTATGATAGAAAAAAACCTTTCGTCGTCGTAGGAAGGAGCATAGACGAAAGATAAGGGAACAACAAGAGTTGAGCGCACAGGAACCTCTAGAAGAAGCTTCTTACATACAAGAGTTTCCAATGGAACCTCCTGGAGTCGATCCTCAAGTTGACCCACAAAATCGTGGAAGGGAGCAAAATGGTGGGAGAATTCCTCGAGTTCCACTGGTGCCACAACAAGAAAATCCAATTTATATTGCTGAAGATCGCAATAGAGCAATAAGGGACTACGCTTTACCAGTTTTTCAGACTTTAAGTCCATGAATTTTGGAGCCATCGATAGATGTTCCACAATTTGAACTTAAACTAGTGATATTCCAAATGTTGAATACCATGGGCCAATTCTCTAGACTTTCAAATGAAGATCCACGTAAACACATCAAGCTATTTTTGAGAGTTTGCAATTCTTTTAAAGTTACAGGATTGCCTGAAAATACTCTGAAGCTGAAGCTTTTTTCCATTTTCTTTGCAAGGAGATGCTGAAGCTTGGTTGGATTCATTCCCTCCAAACTCCATCACTTCTTTGAATGATTTGGCGGAGAAGTTTTTAGAGAACTTGGGAAAGATGTCAAAGGCTGGTTCGGAAGTGTCCACACCACGGATTGACTGCTTGCATCATCTTGGAGAATTTTTATGTTGGATTAGATCAAGCTTCGAAGGCACTAGTCAATGCATCTACAAACGGATCTTTCTTGAAGAAGTCTACAAATGAGGCACATGCTATCATGGATACCATAGCCATAAACAATAGACATTGGGGACAGACTGAGCCAACCACAATCTTGAAGAATCCAGTTAACGTAGTGGAGACAGAGGCTTATTCTACTAGGCAAGCTCAAATCAAAGTCATCCACAGTATGATGATGGGCATGACTATGAACAATCAAGCCAACATAGCCCCTGCCAATGATATTTCTTCTCCCTGTTGTGAGGAACACATTGCTGATAACTATCCACTAAATCCAGTGTTTGTCTTATATGTTGGACAACAAGGGAACCAAAACAAGAATATATGGAATCCATACTCGGCCACGTACGACCCAGGTTAGAGACAACATCCAAACTTCTGTTGGGGAGGACAAACCAGTTCAAGTAATTCCAACACAAATCAGTTCGGGAAACCTCCTAGACAACAACAGCCGCAAAAGAACTTCCAACCAGTCCAAGTGCAAAGTCAAAAGTCAAATCTAGAGACCCTTATGAAGGAGTACATGGCAAGAAACGATGCTGCAGTTAGGAATCTGGAAGTACATATTGAACAGATTGCCCAAGAAATTAAAAACATACCACAAGGGACATTGCCCAGCAAGACTGAGATCCATCACAGATAAAGAAAAGAGCAATGCAAGGCAGTAGCCTTGAGAAGGGGACTAGAATATTATGGCCCAAAGTAACCAGTGAATCAAGAAGCAGAGATCTCAGAAGAAGCTCGAGAAACGTTTTTAGAAAAGAAGTCAGAAATTGCCTCAGAAGTTATACAGAATAAAAGCAATAAGGAAAAAACCAAGGAGCATGAAGCCTTGGTAGAAAAAGAAGAAAAATCAAATTCATAAAAAAAAAAATCTAAAAAGTTTGTGATAGATCTAGAATACAGACCACCTCTTCCATACCCTGAAAGATTCAAATATGCTTTGCAAGATGTACAGTTCAAAAAGTTCTTAGATGTTTTGAAGTAGTTACATATCAATATTCTATTGGTAGAGGCAGTTGAACAGATGCCTACCTATGTGAAGTTCCTGGCGAATATTCTATCAAAGAAGAGAAGGTTGGGAGAATATGAAACTGTTGCACTCACTGAATGTTCTAGTGCACTGGTCAAGAATGAGATCCCTCCGAAACTCAAAGACCTAGGAAGTTTCACTATTTCATGTAAGGAGTGTAGGCAGAGCTTTATGCGACTTAAGAGCAAATATAAACCTAATGCCATACTCAGTTTTTCAAAAGTTGGGGATAGGTGAAGCAAGACAACCAACTATAACCTAACAGTTAGCTGACAGTTCACTGACACAACCTATTGGAAAGATTGAAGATGTGTTAGTAAAGGTGGACAAATTTGTATTCCCAGCGGATTTTATCATACAGGATTATGAAGCCGATAAGGACGTGCCAATCATCTTAGGACGACCGTTTTTAGCCACTGGTAGGACCTTAATTGATGTGCAGAAAGGAGAATTGACCATGAGTGTCAATGAACAGCAAGTCACTTTCAATGTGATGAATGCAATGAAGTATCCTGGAGATCTTGAGGAGTGCTCTATGATTGATGAAATTGATGAACTCTCCCGGTCTACTTTTCAGGAAATGATGAAAGGAGAAACATTGGAGCATGTACTTGGAGATGAAGAACAAGAAGAAAAAGGTGACAAAAAGATTGAAGTAGAAGAAATCAAGCAACCCATGAAAAGACAAAGAATCAAACCCTATTGGGGGAAGGACTTTGAGGATGAAGAAGCCCATGTTTCTGTGATTGACTTGGTATGAATTCTATCCTTGAGGATTTATTTTTGTATATTATCTGGATCTATAGTGAAAAAATAAAATAAAATAATACAGATAGGAATATATCTAGACAAGAGTAAAAATTCTGTCTGGGAAAAGATACTTAAGTTGACCGTAAGGAACACCTTTTCCTGGGGATTTACCTGGGAGTTTGAAAAGTTCATATTATTTTGTATCCTAACTATTTCTTTTTTTTTTAAAAAAAAAGAGAGAGAAGAGAAAATTGTAAGTTTGAAATCAATAATAAAGGATTTTGATCAAGAGGGAACTTTGTCTAAGGAAAGTCCTAGCTAGGCTGAGGTATTTAAGTTGACCGTAGGGAACACCTCTACCTGGGGACTTACTTGGAAGTTGAATTGATCAAAACTTTTTTGACTTAATTTCTCTTAAAAATAAAAAAAACAAAAATAAATCATGATTGAGCATGTGAACATTCTAACATGTTTATGATTGTTTCAGTAAAGAAAGAAAAGAAAGGGAAAATAAAAAGTCAGAAAAAAAGAAGAAGGCAGGAAAACTGGGGCAAATGCAATCGCATTTCTCCCCAGTGCATTTGGAAATGCGACCGCATTTCCAATAACCAGTGGGCAGTCACAAATTTCATTTGACCAGCACGTGCCCTAATTAGAAAACTATAAATAGATGACTTTTTAGTCTGTCCCCTTTCACCAACTACCCAAACCTTTCAGTATTCAAGTCAAAAGTCCAAACTCTCCATATTCTTTCATGTTTAAACCGAAAGCCACAACAAGAAACCATGAAGAATTCGCCCAAATCATCATCATCACGCAAGATCACTCGATCCCAGAGTGGTAAAACCGCCCAGGAAGCTGAAGCACATGCTCAATATCAAGAGGAGCAGCCCGAAACACCCAGGCACGGCACGAGAAGGACGAGACTTTCGGGTTTCTCATCGGCGATCGTGAACCAGGAAACCACCGCTCAAACTTCTTCTTCCTCGACAATGCCGGCATCCTCGAGGGAGAATCCGAGTTCGTCTCAACTTCGGAGGTCCACGCACGCCAATGTCGTTCATAAAACCCAAAAACCCGCAACACAACAATTCACAAAACGCTCGCGGGAGTGGTTTTCAATGATCCGAGGAATGAGAGCACAAAGACGTGCAACTCTTGAAGAATAAGCAAATAGGCGAGATGAAGAAGAAGCTGCCAAGGCAACAGAAAGCTCTCGGCAAAGAGAGGCTTCAACGGGAAAACATTCTAAACCTTCGACTAACCCCTCTTTGTCTTGCAGGAACAAACCATTCGTTACTTACAGTGCAATGAGGAGAAGTCTCAAGAAAGTTGTGCCCGAAAAGCCGTTTGTCATCGAGCCTCTCAAAACCGCAAGAATGCCTTCGGACGTGTTCGAGGACATAATCCGCCAACCTGTGGCAAAGGCTCTTGTGATTGTTGAAGGCTACGAGGCTGAAAAAGAAGCCTTGAGGGATATTAAGGCTGAAAGAGAGCTTGAAAATCAGAATATGAGGGAAGAGGATGAAATTACAAAGAAAATAGTCAAAAGAAGATGAAAAAAGAAGGAAGGAAGCCAAAGACTTCCTTGCAGCTTTCGAGCCACTCCATAAGGCTCAAAGTGAGGCTGAGATGCTACAAGGAAGGGATGAAGAGGCCCAACAGGGGCCAAGTGAAGGAAGTTCAGAAAAAGAGAGAAAAAGAAGCAGAGGATTAAGGCAAGAATGCGACTGCATTTGGGCCACATTTTGAAGAAGGCCAAGTTGAGGCCACCAATGAACAGCCAGCTGATGAGGTTTTCGAACCTCTATTCAAAGATGACCCACCAGCAGCTGATAGCACCTCTTAAAAAAGAAAAGAGAGGTGAAAAATAGAAAGAAAGTAAGGAAACCGAGACCTCCGGTGACTCCGAAACAGAATCAGATTCATAGATCAAGAAACTGGATGATGACCAAGTTCCCATCTCTGCAGCATCGAGGAGAAAGGGAAGAATAGAGGTTAAAGCTGAAAGAAGGACTAAGAACAAGAATGACCCAATATTTGCCATGAAGCTGAGGACTAGGTCCATGGACGCCTCTCCTGCAACTCCTCTTACTGTCTCACCCGCCAAGCCAAAGGTCAAATCACCCAAGGCTGCATCTCCTAAAAATCCATTCCCCGAGGTATTCAGAGATGTAAATTTTCAAGAAAGGATGGAGATTATGAGAAAAAGAGATTTCCTCAACGAGAAGGGATTCTCTAACAGAGCAGGAGAACTGTCAGAGTTCTTACGCAGAGTTATCTTCCAATACAAGTGGCAGGAGTTATGTGTTCACCCTCAGGAGGTTGTAGTGCCTTTAGTTCGAGAATTTTACGCCGGCCTGAGGGGGGAAAGCATCAGTATGGCGGTGGTGAGAGGCAAAATGGTCAGCTTATTTTCAGTAGACATCAATAGGGTGTACATAATCAAGGCACCCCTACTTCAAAGTGGGAACGATGTCATTAGGAACCCCTCAGCCAAGCAGATGAAAGAAGAACTGAAATTAGTGGCCAACAAGGGAGTTTAGTGGAAAGTGTCCCAAACGAACGTGAAGACTTTAATGTTAAGCGACCTAAAGCTAGAATCGTCAGTTTGGCTTCACTTTTTGAAGAACCGATTGATGCCAACCACCCACGATAGCACTATCTCAGTAGATAGAGTTATGCTCCTCTACTGTATTATGAAGGGGTTGGAGATCAATATTGGGAGCATAATCAGGGAAGAGATTATAGCCTGTGGAAGGAAAAGAGCAGGTAAACTTTTATTTGGATCACTCATCACCCAGCTTTGCCAGAGGGTGAAGATTGTTCCGGGCAAGGATGAGGAGCGTCATTTCTTTAAGCCTACCATTGACCTGTCCTTGATCGGGAAGCTCCAACAAAATAGCCTCCAAAGGAAAGATAAAGCCTCCATATCTCAGGCCACTCCACCATCAGGGGCGAACATGGCTTCTCCATCCCAGCACACTCCTTTTTCAGGGCCCTCACCATCATCTGAAGCCCTACCCATTGCCTACCATCAGCTAGATCAGATGAGGGACAACCAAAGGACGTATTGGGCATACGCAAAGCAGAGGGATGAATCCATTAGAGAGTTTTATCTCTCTATCGCCCCAAGTATTGCTCCGGTCTTTCCCAATTTCCCTCAATCGCTGCTGCCTCAAGAAGACGAGGATTATGATGAAGACGAAGATGAAAATGATGAAGAAGATCATGAAGAAAAGAGATTTCCTCGGACAAGGACTAGGGGAGTTTTCTGACCCCTTTTACTTGTTGCTTTTTTATATAATACTGTTTTCTTGTTTGCTGTTTTTTGAATTTTAACATGTTTACATTTTGTTTTTAGTTGTTTAGTTGCTATTTTTATTTCTTTAATTGTTTAGTTGTTAATAGCATGTTCATGGAGTAGTTTAGATAGCTTGTTGATAATTTAGATTGGGTAAACTTGGGTTTTTAAATCATTTTTGAGAAAAACCTACTTGTTGTTTTTAAGCTTAACCTATGAACTTTTTGAAGAAAAATCAACTTTAAAGGAAAATATTTGCTTGGTAAAATGTTTTGGAAAGAAAGCATGTTTTCAAATGAGTTTTCGTTTAAGCCCTTGATGATGAAAACTAGAGGTTTGTTCTATCTCAAAAGTGCCACCGTCACTACTGAATTGTTTTCTAGTGATAGGCTTTCCATTAGTCTTTTTCTTTACAAAATTTTCTTAAGTCTAAACTTCCTCATGTTTAACCTTTCTAACACATTAGGAGAGTTTAGCCTTGAAGATTTGAAAAACAAAAAGCCTTATGCAAAGCCCATGCTTCAAAAAACAAAGCCAATGAGGGCATTGTCAAACTTTAAGTTTGGGGGGGGGGGGCACTTTATGCTTTATATGTTATACCATGATTTTTGTAAATTTGTACTGCTCGAAAAGAGTATGTGCTCAGTGCATATCAAGAAAAACAAAAAGAAAAAAGAAAAAATGAAAAACCGAGAGTTACTCCTCCTTCCTAGAGTCTACTGAGTAACCATGGGCATTCATGACACCCATGGGTTGCCACTGCATGAAAGGTTTACTTTGGGTAGTGAGTATTACTCCAAGCTTGTGAACGTTGCTCGTAGCTAGATATCTTCACCACAAAGTGTCAATAAGCTAGAACGAACGCAAAGATGACAACAGGGATACTCTTGGGAGAAAAATAAGTTTAATAAAAAGAGCACCAGCAGTCAAATAAGTTTGGGGGAGATAAAAAAGGTCTAGTAACTCATGTATGCTCATTTTTACCTCAAGATTGTTTTTCTTAACTAAAAGGACTACACTAAGCTCAATGAGTAGAAGTTAGGTAGTTTAAACATATTGGTTAGGATGGACTAGGGAGAGTTTTGATTTGAAAAAGAACAATCGAAATCTTTATGCCTAGGAAACTCAGACGTTGTGACTGGCACTAGAGTAGAACCCTTTCCTGAAAGTCAAACTTTTTAGAAAACGATCTTGAAAAACATGTTTACCTTATTCCATGTCACTTGATTTGCAATTAGAAGTTGATGTTAGTACCATGATTGATTACTACACACGAACCCTCACATTTTGGTTTGCAATCAATATTGAGCTCTCACATTCTGATTGGCAATTTAAAAAGTTGATCTCTAACATTCTGATTGGCTATTGCTTGAGGACAAGCAATGAGTTAAGTTTGAGGGTATGATAAGGGTAAAAAATCAATCATCAATCATTTCTTTGCTTACTTATTTCTAAGCAATCGTTTGAGCAGTTTCTTATTCAAATCCAAATTTCCAATTTAGTCCTCGTGGGATCGATACCCTTGGAATACTTCTAAGGTTTTTATTACTACGTGCGATAGTGTATACTTGCACTAAGGTTGGCTGAATTTATCTTTATTATCATTTATCATCTTATCTCACATCAATCATTCAGCCTCTTCCACACCAGTGATACATCTATTAATTAATTCACAACCCCAATAGGTGAAATCAATTCCCTAAGGGGCTGTTTGGGGCGCTAAATTGGTTATAATATCTGGTGGTTATAATAATCTGGGGATTATAATAGTTTGGGGGTTATAATAATCTGTGTTTGGGGTGCAGATTATTCTAGTTTGGGATAAAATAATATGTGTTTGAATTGCAGATTATTATAGTCTGGGATAAAATAATCTATGTTTGGGATGCAGATTATTTTAGTATGGGTTAAAATAGTCTGTGTTTGGGGTGCTGATCTGTTTAACATGAGATTCTGAATCAAAGGTTCAAGTTGACTGTTTTTTTCCTGACTTTTTTTTTTCCTCATACAACTTTGTATGTCAAATATTATATTTTGAAGATATCAATAAAAAATTGTTTGGATTCAGTTGTAAAAAAAATAAAGTATTGGGTATACTGGTTAAATGATGTGTTTAACTTAAAAGGAAACAAAAAATAACCTAAGGTAAGAGTTGATTTTCTCTGTTTTAGGGTCATGATTTTTTCACAAAAGAAGTCATTTTATGATTTCATATTGGAAAACCATATTTGTTTCATTTCTATGTTTTCAACGTAAAAATGGTAAATGCTTATGTACAAAGAAATTTTGTAATAAAACTCCATATTTAATAAAACTTCATATTTATACATGTAGAAAGACAACCTAGTATTTAATTCCCTAAAGTTGCACAAAAAAAATACATTTGGGAGGTAATGTTCCCTTCTATGGTCCACGACCATGGTGGCACAAAAATATTTTTTCTTAGAAATATATGAGTACAAAAGATAGATAGAAAATTCTTGAAAGCAAAGATAATTGTGAAGCAGCACATTGGTCGAGGAGTGGTGGGTCAACTGTGTTCGTCCAGAAGGTATTAAATCAACTTAACCTAGTATTTCTTTTTTCCTTATTTTTCATTTTCTTCCTCCATCTTTATCTTCTTCCTCCATCTTTTTCTTCTTCCTCCATCTCCATCACCTTCATCTTATTCCTCCATTTCCATTTTCATCTTCATCTTCATCATCTTCTTCCTCCATTTCCATCATCATCTCCACCTTCTTCCTCAACCTCAAACTTCATCTTCATCATTTTCTTCTTCCTCTAACCCTAATGCCGGCGACGTTTTCAACGACTTTTCTGACGGTTACCGACAAATTTTTTCGACGACCAAATATTTTTTCCTCGTTTTCTTTCTTTTCTTCTTTTTTTTTCTTTATTTTCCTTTTTTATGTTTTTCAAAATGAAAATGAGAAGAAATATGAACAAAAGGAAAAAAAAACGGTTGCCGGAAAAGTTGTCAGCGATCGTCGGAAAAGTGGTCGGACGTTTTCAACGACTTTTCTGGCGGCTGCCGACAAATTTTTCGATGACCAAAAATTTTTTCCTCGTTTTCTTTCTTTTCTTTTTTTCTTTTCTTTATTTTCATTTTTTATATTTTTCAAAATGAAAATGAGAAGAAATATGAAAATGAGAAGAAATATGAAAAAAAGGGGAAAAAAAAGAAAAAAAAAGGTTGCCTGAAAAGTCGTCGGCGATCGTCGGAAAAGTTGTTGACGGTCGTCGGAAAAGTCGCCGGAAACTTCGCCGGCCGACGACGATCGACGTTCGTCGGAAAAGTCGCCGGAAACTTAGCTGGCAGACGGCGATCGACGGTCGTCGAAAAAATCAAGGAGTCGCATGGAAGATGAGAGGAGAGAGTTACTGTAGAAAATAGATAGAATAATCGGGTGGGTTGAATGATGGTTACTGTAGAGAATGGATAAAATAATTGGGGATAAAAATAACCCACATCACCATTTATTTTTATTGATGCCCCAAACACTGAATAGGTTATAATAAAGGGGGTTATTATAACCTATTTAGTGCCCCAAACAACCCCTAAGAGTTTTGATCGTTTGAATTCCTCAGTTTGTAGCTTTTGTGTCTTGATTTCTTTCATCATCACTAAGTTTAACTTCCTAGATAAAATCGGACAAGATTATTTGCGGTAATTAATTTGATTAGAAACCCAATCTAGAGGATGACACTCGTTAACACGAAAATCACTATATTAAGATTTGACCGGTGCGCTTGCGGTAGGAAAAATCACATCAGTATATGGACTCAAGCTTCCAAGACTATTTGATAGGGCATGGAATCTCGTCCCAACTCTCAGCCGCTGGTACACCTCAGCAGAACGGTGTATCGGAAAAGAGAAACAGAAGTTTATTAGACATGGTTCGCTCGATGATGAGCTATGCTCAATTACCTAACTTGTTTCGGGGTTACATAGTAGAGACTGCATTTTATATTCTGAACATGGTTCCACCAAAGAGTGTTTCAGAAACACTGTTTGAGCTATAGAAAGGGCGTAAAAAAAGTTTATGTCATTTATGAATTTGGGGATGCCCGACATACTTGCTAGAAGAACACCAGAAGAAATTAGAACGTCGTTCAAAATTTTTCCTATTTGTAGGCTATCCCAAAGAGACGAGAGGTGGATACTTCTTCGATCCTGAAGAAAATAAAGTATTTGTATCGACAAATGCTACATTCTTAGAAGAAGACCACATTAGGAACCACAAGCCTCGAAGTAAAGTTTTTTTAAGTTAATTATCTAAAGACGCTACGGAAACATCAACGAGAGTCGTCTATGAAGCTGACACCTCAAGTAAGTCACGTCCTTCTCAAGATATGATAGTGACTCGATGAAGTGGGAGGATTATTACTCGACCTGACCGCTATCTAGGTTTAGTTGAAACTCTAGTTGTCATACCTGATGATGGAGTCGAGGATCCATTGACTGATAGATAGGCAATAAAGGACGTTGACAAGAACGAGCGGATTAAAGCTATGGACATCGAAATGAAGTACATATATTTTAATTCCGTCTGAGATCTTGTAGATCAACCTGAAGGGGTATGACTCATAGGGTGTAAATGGATCTACAAAAGGAAACGAGATGCATTATTTAAATCATATTTAAATAACTCCAAGTCTCTCTTTAATTATAGTTTAATTCAAATATTAAACTAAAATACATTAAATATATCGCATAAAATTTAACGTTAAATTCAAATTCTTTTACCACTATGTGATAGGACCTAAATAGTCATATTTTATCACATCTAATCTAAGCTTGTTAGAGTTATTTTATGCTTTACTTGTCTTATTTACAGGATATTTGAGCTTAGGCTATGTTGGGAGCTGATAACGCTAATTGGTGTTAATTCAAACCAATTACGGAGTTTTGGAGCCATCTCGGTGTCTTGGACGACGAGGAGGTGAAAGGACCCAATTATGTTGGAACGGGGCCTGAAGAATGACACCAAAAGCCAAAGATTGAAGCCCCGTACCTAAAAGAAGGCAGCAAGTCGAGAATCAGGGCTAGCGTCAAGACGCTGCGCCTTGGCGTCGCAATGCCCACATGAAATTTGGCTGGAGTATAAAGTTCGCAACGTCAAGATGCTGCCCTTGGCGTCTCGAAGTCGCCGTATTTTCTATAAATATGTAGCGTCGATTTAGTCCGCCGCTAGGTTAGAATTTTGGTTAGAATTTAGGTTAGACCTTTCTAGGTCATATTTTATGGATTATTTCATGTCTATTGTTGTTTTTACTTCATCTATGCATAGCTAATCGTATTTAGATCGTTGGATTGGGTTTATGTTTTGATCTCTAATAAGATTGGCTGAGTTTTCAAGTTTATCTTGCTATTCTTGCTGTCTATTTCATTGAGTTTTGCATGTTATCTCGTTTAAACCAATAGATGAGGCTAGTCTATTAGGATTGACGCCCTATACGATTACTGCTTGTGTATTCTATCAGTTATTTTTAGATAGCCACTAGGTTGTGGCAAGCCACTCTCTATGCGAGGCGACCCTAGATAGGCCTAGGATGCATGTTAAAGGTTGTAGGAATTAGATTCGAATTGCATTTGAATTTAGTTCATATAATTCTGGTTAGTTTAATTAGGTGATTGTGAATTTGCTTAATCTAAAATTAGTTATATATAAGTAGTAACCGTTGCAGAGTTCTCGGATGGTTGCTATTTTATGAATAAGGGGTGGCAAGCGATAAAGTTAATATTAATTAATCTTGATAATTCCATAATTCACGGTTAGCAAGTTAATTAGCACAGGTTAGTGTAGGGGGGTCTTCCAAGCCGACCGGACTAATGAAATCAACATAGAACGATTATTAGAGAAAATTAGGAAACCAACAAATTAGAATAATGCATTAGAAATCCCAATCCAATCATCCCCGTCTTATTTATATTTTTCTTGCTTAATTTTATGTCTTTTAAAATCTAGCATTTAATTATTTAATTATTTTTGCTTGTCCTTCATACTAAAAATCCCCCTGCTTTCGAGTGTTTATAGGATTTTTTTTTTCTTTTTGTACTTTTCCGTTTTCTTTTTGCAGAGCTTAACGATGAAATCAGCATAGCCTCGGCGTGCTAATCCCATGGTCGAGCACACGATGCAATACCTTGCCGCTCTTGATCCAAGTCATCTCCCATCTCTTGGAGACCTTGAAGTCACAAGATAAATCATGTACATCATCCAAGCACCTGAGGAATACTTCCACAAGTACTGGGACTGCTTCAATGGGTTATGTGCACTTCCTCATGGCCCATTGTCTGAGGAATCCTTGTTGTTGCAGTTCATTGAAGGATTATCACCTGATGACAGAATGATGTTGGATATAGCAACTAGCGGGGATGCACTAGACAAAAAACCCAGTAAGGCTAGAGAGATAATTTCGAGCTTGGCAACGTATGTTGGACTCATCATATTTCAAGCACGAAAGGTAAATTCTTTTGATTCTTCGGATAGCCAAGATTCTGAGCAACAGGAAGAAGGTAAGTCTAATGAGGTTAGTGAGCCTGAGCTTGAACCTTCTTTAGATTCTAAGCCTGATTCATGTGATATGTCACGCATGATAGGAGAAGTGGAAATAGATGATGAATTAACTTTGGTTGATTCTATGAAAAATTCTATTTCCCGTAAGCTTATTAATTTTTATTTGCATGAGCTAGACTTAGTGATTCCGATTGTTGACCAGTCTGTTGCTCATTATAAAGGTGTCTTGATCAGTATGTTAGGGATCATGATGGATTATTTGTTTAAATTTTCTCATGCCTTGCACATTGTGTGCAAGTTTAATTTATCTATGTAGGAGTAAATCAATAAGAAGAAAAGTAAAAAGGATGTAATGAAAATCAAAAAGGTTGATTTCGGATGAGAAACAAGGAGAATGTGGTCGAGCGAACGACCTTAAACATTTGCAAAGTTTACTACTTTCTGTTATTTCAATTCTTAGATAGGTTTATTTTTGTTAGTTGTTTTTATGTTTGTTTTCTTGTTTTTTCGTTTAAGAATGGCAGTACCAGAGCAAAGTTTCTATATTTGTAAGAAAACATGATTCACCACCCACGAGCGCAGAATTTAGGGAAGTTCTATTCTTTCCCTGTGCATTGTCTTATTTTTTCATGATTTATTACATTGAGCGCAATGTAAAATTTAGGTTGAGGGTGGGGAATTATACTTTATGTTTCTGTTGGGCCTTCAGCATCTGAGCGTCAGGCCAACATTTGTGCTTAATGAATGTCTTGCATGCGTGTTGTGTATATGCTTCTTTAAGTGATGATGATTTCGTAGGATTGACCCAAATTTTTTCGAAAATTTATTGCTTTCGATGAGTTGTGACCGAGAGTGTTAAAAAAAGGAGCCTTTTCAAAACATTTCTAGGATACGTCTTGAACTTGTTGGGTGTCTATCTTGCTTTAAAGTAGGGCTTGAATGCTTAGGAGTGAGTTACTTAGGTCATATTCCTGTTGTCACCCCGATAGTTGTAAAGTTAAGTGAGAAAGTCTAAACTTTTTTTGCAAAATAGTGTGTGGAGTCTTGCCTAAGAGAGGAAAAGAAAATATGCCTGTAAAAAAAATAGTGGAAAAACAAGTCAGTCAGCGCGAGCCAAAAGAAAAATCATATGCGCGTCATTTTTATTTTGAGAGAAAAAAAAGCATGCTTGCATTGAGCTTAAACGCCTAGAGGTAAAAAGAGCTACCAGCGGTGTGATCAGTTAGGCCAACCAAAAGTTAAACTCGGGTTATGGGTCCCTACATTGTAGTGTGAAAGCTAGTGCCCCATCCAAAAGAAATGCAAAAATAATTAAAAAAAAAAAACAGAGAGAGAGAGAAAGAAAAGAAAAAGGAATTCCTTGATCAGGAACCTAAGCAAGAGGAAGCAACCTAGTTTGTTCCATTTGAGCCTTTTAGCAAGACCTTAGTGTCAGTGTAGGGGGAAGATAGGATGAGAGTTGAGTAAACCAATCCCGGGCTAGTAAAGTCTTCTTTAGGTGGGATGGAGCTCTCTTGTGCAAGATAATCTTTGAAAAATTTTAATTTGTCTCCTCATTTGTCTTTCTTGTAAATGTCTCTTGATTGCTTTAGTTTTTGGAGTATTTGAGTCTTGAGGATTAAATCACTTTTTCATTATATGCACAATGTCTTTTTCTTTCGTCTGTGTCTGCCTTGCTCGAGGACTAGCAAGATTTAGGTTGGGGGTATTTGATAGGACCTAAACAGTCATATTTTATCACCTATAATCTAAGCTTGTTATAATTATTTTCTGCTTTACTTGTCTTATTTACAGGATATTTGAGCTTAGGCTATATTGGGAGCCGATCACGCTAATTGGTTTTAATTCGGGCCAATTACGGAGTTTTGGAGCCATCTCGGTGTCTTGGACGACAAGGAGGTGAAAAGACCAAATTGTGTTGGAACGGGCCTGAAGAATGACACAAAAAGCAGAAGATTGAAGCCGCGTACCGAGAAGAAGCAAGACAAGACCGAGAATTAAGGCAGCAAGTCGAGAATCAGGGCTTGCGTCGAGACGCTGCGCCTTGGCGCCGAGACGCCAACACGAAATTTGACCGGAGTATAAAGTTCGCAGTGTGGCGTCTCGACGCTGCCGTATTTTCTATAAATATGTAGCCTCAGTTTAGTCCGCCGTTTGGTTAGAGATTTGGTCTTTTTGCGATTTCATTTGTTCCTTTTACTTTCCAACATTGTTGTAGACCTTTCTAGGCCATATTTTATGGATTCTTTCATGTCTGTTGTTATTTTTATTTCATCTATGCATAGCTAATTCTATTTAGATCGTTGGATTGAGTTTATGTTTTGATCTCTAATAAGATTGGTTGAGTTTTCTGGTTTATCTTGCTGTTCTTGCTGTCTATTTCATTGAGTTTTGCATGTTATCTTGTTTAAACCAATACATGAGGCTAGTCTATTAGGATTGACGCCCCATGCGATTACCGCTTGTGTATTCTATCAGTTATTTTTAGATAGCCACTAGGTTGAGGTAAGCCACTCTCCACGCGAGACGACCCTTTATAGGCCTATGATGCATGTTAAAGGTTGTAGGAATTAGATTTGAATTGGATTTGAATTTAGTTCATACAATTCCAGACCCACGATCCCAAAGCGGCTAGTTTAACTAGTTGATTGTGAAATTTCTTAATCTAAAATTAGTTACATATAATTAGTAACTGTTAGGGAGGTCTCGGATGGTTGCTATTTTATGAATAAGGGGTGGCGAGCTATAAAGTTAATATTAATTAATCTTTTTAATTGCAGAATTCATGGTTAACAAGTTAATTATCACAGGTTAGTGTAGGGGGGTCCTCCGAGTAAATCAGAAGCCGACCGGACTAATGAAATCAACATATAACGATTATTATAGAAAACTAGGAAGCCAACGAACTAGAATCAAGCAAAAGAAGTCTCAATCCAACGATCCCTTTTTATGTTATTGATCCCCGTCTTGTTTCTATTTTGCATGCTTAGTTTTCTGTCTTTTAAATTTCAGCATTTAATTAATTTATTATTTTTTCTTGTCCTTCATTCTAAAAATCCCCTGTTTTCGTAAGCACGAAATTCTACAACTGTTAGGTCCCCTTCCCTGTGTTCGACCCCGACCACTATTTCTACAAAATAGTAGTAGTGCTGTGGATTATAAATTTATTCGACAACTCTGAGATATTGACACCCTCCTAAGGACCCGTCACTCTGTTATAAGGTTTAGTCCATTTGAGCTAGCAGGGGGACCTAATGGACCTACAGATCATGGGCTCCAACGATACGAGATTAACCGGTTAAACTTTCTTATCCTAGTTAACCAACATTCATTAACTAATGGGACACTCCACTAGTTAACCCGTAGTTGCACTCCCCTCACTGTAGATATATTTCTCAACCACCTGATATAACCGCGATCAGTAAGTCAATCCTTCACAAATTGTTCGTAACTATAGCTAGGTCAAAAGTTCGTTTTACCCCTATAGTACATTTTTTTCCTTAAGTCCCCACTGAGTCCCAAATGAACAATTGGTATGTGGACCGACCACTCAACCTAAAACCTCTAGGGCCAATGAGAGGGCGGCGCGCCTTTGTTCACGTCCCGGAGTCAGCACTTAAGGGAACAACCTCTCTACTATCCATAAACTCAGGTATGAGTGAATTCCATCTTGTAGGACTATGTCCCCAACTATCTACCCGGTCTTATCCCCAAAGTGGTAGGTTTATTGAGCGGTGCTGATGGGCCACTCTCACCCATGCAAATAAAAGGATAATGCCGAATAAACAGGAGTTCATAGTTAGCTCAGATTAAGATCGAGTTACCTAGGTCATCGCTTGAAATATGTAAGTTTGACAGTAAACGTCCGTATAAAGTGAAAGTGACTTCTTTCGCGGTCCGAACTTATACAAACTTCTTTTGTATAGGACGCCCCCACTCGCATGTCTATGCATGAACGATTCAGGATCAAATCGATTATACTAAAACAAAGTGGGCTGCGTCACATAGATTTTCCTAGGATAAGGTACCCAGTCTTCATCCTATACTATTGACCGTTTAGGCTATCACTCAACCTCGATCCACTTTTATGTCACTACATAATGTTCGAGTGTTTCATATCATAGCAAAGGATTCTAGAAATTGAATCATTTCAATAACGTTTTATATTTAACTTTGTCAGATTTACTATCCACGAGTTTTAGGACATAAACCCCAACAAACTCCCACTTGGACTAAAACTCTAGTGGGTTGTTTATAACTCGTAGACCTAGACCATCTAGATGTCCCTCGAACACTTTTAGCCATGAGGGCCTTCGTAAATGGTTCAACAATGTTTTGCTCTGAGGCAATCCTCGTGACAATCACGTTCCCTCTATGCATAATCTCTCAGATGAGATATACGTTTGTGTTCTATACATTCACCTCATATTTGAAACAACTTTGCAAATGAACTTCCTAAGTCCTAAACACTTTTGAGCTTCCTTCATAAGCAGCAACATACTTGGCCTTTGACGGGTCCGACTTGTCGAAGGTCTTGTTGGTCAAATAAATTTATAATCCCCGACACTATAACTATTTTGTTGAAATAGTGGCCGGGGTCGAACACAGGGAAGGGGACTTAGTAGATGCAGATTTTTGTGCTTATAAAACATGGGGGATTTTGGAAAGCAGGACAAAGAAAAATAAATGATGAATGTAACTAAGACAAAATAAGGCATGCAAATGAGAAATAAGACAAAAATCAATATCATGAAAGGGATCTCTGGATTGGGATTTCTTATGTCTGACTGCTATTTTACTTGGCTTCTTAGTTTTCTATAAAAATCATCCTAAACCGATTTCTATTAGTCCGGTTGGCTTCTTGTTTACTCGGAGGACCCCCTACACAAACCTGTGTTAATTAACTCGTTAACCGTGAATTCTGCAATTAACATGATTAATCAATTTTATCTTTATCGACCGCCACCCCTCATACATAAAGTAACAACCATCCGAGACCTCCCAACGGTTACTAAATTATATCTAACTAATCTAGAATAAGTAATTTCACAATCACCTACTTAAACTAGTCGCTTTGAGATCGTGGGTCCGGAATTGTATTAACTAGATTTAAATGCAATTTTAATCTAATTCATACAACCTTTAACATGCATCCTAGGGCTATCAAGGGTCGTCTCACGTAGAGAGTGGCTTGCCTCAGCCTAGTGACTATCTAAAAATAACTGATAGAATACAGAAGTGGTAAACGCATAGGGTCGTCAATCCTAATAGACTAGCCTCATGTATCGGTTTAAACGGGATAACATGCAAAACTTAATAGAAACACAGCAAGAAAAGTACTTAAAACACCAGAAAACTCAACCAGGTTCAATAGCAATCAAGGCATAATCCCAATCCAACGATATAGATGCGTTTAGCTACTCATAAACAAATTAAAAACATAAACTAATACAAAAGATTACATAAATAATGACAAAACAAGGTCTACAAAGATGTTGTAAAGTAAAAGAGGCGAAAAAAATCGTAAAGGGACAAAATTTCTAACCTAACGTCGAACTAAATCGAGACCTATTATTTATAGAAAATATCGCAGCATCGAGACGCCAAGGGCAGCGTTGAGACGCCACAAACTTTATACACCACTTCGTATTCGTGTCGGCGTCGAGACGCCAGGGGCAGCGTCGAGACGCCATCCCTGATCCATGCATAATGTTTTTCTTCTAGGCCTTGTCTCGCTTCATCTCGGTACGGGGCTCCAATCTTCTACTCTTGGTTTCGTTCTTCAGGCCCGCTTTAATACATTTGGGTCTTTTCACCTCCTCGCTGTCCAAGACACCGAGATGAGTCCAAAACTCCATAATTGGCCCGAATTAACACCAATTTAGCGTGATTGGCTCCCAACATCGCCTGAGCTTAAAGATCCTGTAAATAAGACAAGTAAAGCATAAAATCACTCTAACAAGCTTAAATTAGAGGTGAGAAAATAGGACTATTTAGGTCCTATTGGCCTTCAAGATAAAATCATATAGCTCCTTGTTAAGAGCGAGTTCTGACGTCGATGAAGATTTCTTCTTACTCTTATCGCTGTATGACTCAAAATCAGTGTATCCTGTAAGGATCAAAATCCTCAATGCCATGCACGGGCTTATAATCCCTCATTCTCCTAAGATACTTGATGGTACTTTAACTGCAGTCCATAAACTTAAATGTGGACTAAATTGGTATCTACTGACAATCCCATATTGCATACCATGTGCAAGATCTAGTTGCCTGTTGCCGAGGCATAGGGATTCCGTCTCAAGTCCTCAACCTCTTGAGGTGTCTTAGGACACTACTCCTGTGACAAATGAATTCCACGTCGAATAGGTAACTAACCATTCCTGGAATTCTAATCTTATATCTAGCCAACACTCTGTCCATATAAGATACTTGAGACAGAGCCAGCAATATGTTCTTGCTATTCCGTATGATTTGGATTCTAATAACAAATGTAGTCCTTTTCCAAATCTTTTATTTGGAATAGGGTTGCTAGCTAACCTTTTAATGTCAGTTTTGATAAACTATATCATCCCCAATGAGTACGATATCAATTATATACTAAACTAAGAAAAAGCTACTAAACCATTGATAATTCTTCTGCCAACACAAGGCTTATCAATATTATGGTCAAAACTATAAGATTTAATCGTGCATTAAATCTTATATTCCAGGATTGAAACCTTCAGTGCAATCCATAAATGAATCAGTTAAGGCTGCAAACCTTTTGCTCTAGATCCTGGACTATGAACTCTTATGATCAATACCAGACTGAATTGAAGTACTCATACTTCATTTTCAAGGTTCATCCTTTTGACTCAATTGTATTTATTCATGTCATCCATTGCCTGATTAAAGGTCAGTGGATCCTCGATATTGTCATCAGCTATGACATTCAGAGTTTTAATTAGACTCAATAGTATTTATTAGGTTGATTAACAACCCTCCCACTACCTTGGGGCTTTCTAAAAAATTGAGAAGGACAGGACTGACATAACGTGCCAGCTCGATCAATAACCCTTTGTTGAAGGATTAGTTTGGTCAACAACTTTTGTTGAAAAACTAGTTTGATCAACAACCTTTGTTGAAGAACAAATCTTATCAACAACTCTTTGTTAATACATTTGTAGCTTTACCATGTAATTTACTTAACACTATCTTACTATGTGGTTTGTGATCTCTAACGTTGTCTTCTTCTAAGAAAACATGCGTTTGTCAATACCAATACTTTATTTTGAAAGAAGTATTCATTACACGTTTCTTTTGGAATAACCTACAAATAGGTACACTTTCAAATAAGGTTTCAGTTCCTTCGGGTTTGTCTCAAGCATATATGCAGGACATCCCTAAGTTTTGAAACGACATAAACATACTTTATGCTCTTTTCAGAGTTCACATAATATTTCAGAAAAATTATTTTGAGAGAACCATATTCGTATTTTAAACGACAGTCTTTACTGCATAACCCAAAACGAGTTTAGGCAACTCAGCATAATTTAATACATAACAAACCATGTCTAACAAGGTTCTATTTCTCCTTTTCGATACATCACTCTACTATGATGTACTTGGTGTTTTAGACTTAGGACGTAACTCCACATGTTATCAAATAGTCGTGGAATTTTTAGTCCATATACTCTCCACCTCGATCATATCGAAGTGTCCTTATCATTCTACCTAATTTTGGTTCTTAACCCCGTCCTTATACTCCTTGAACATTTCAAGACTTCATATCTACGATGTATTAGGTAGAGACAATGCACCTTGAACAACCATCAATTAAAACAAATGAATTGTTTATTCCCTGTTTGAGCTTTGATGTTCATTGATTCAAAAAAAAAACAAAAAAAAATAATATATTAGCTCTAAGGTTTCTTTGGCACGATAACCTTTTTCTTTGGTAAAAGGTTATTGAAGTCATCTTACCTTTAAGACATGACTTATAGGGAGGTAATGAATTGTCTTCTAACCTGTTTCGAAGTTCATTTTAGGCCAATCTTCAATCCTATTGAAATTTAATATGCCCTAACCTCAATTGCCATAGATAGGTGCTTTGAGAAACACGTTGCCTTTTGGTTGAGTTTCAGCGGTTTAAATTTCTCATGATTTAAAATCGCTCCAGACTCTATCGGTCTTAAAACATAAATGTTTATTCTTTATGTTTGCAGAACAAATATTGGCATCCTTTTGAAATGAACAGTTCATATATTAAAAGGTAAAAGGTAACATAAGATATAGAAATCAAAATTTATTTTAATCGTAGGAACTATATACATCAAATAATATGTATTGTTCCTGGAGAAGAATAACTTTTGTCTCCCACTGCCATAACCGAGATGAACTCTTCTATTTTAACTCTAAGAGTCATCGCAACTAGTTCACACCCAGTGCTAGAAACTCATTCCTTGAAAAGAACATACGTGATTTAGTGGGACCTGGATCAAATATCCAGGTAGAATCACTATTCATACTAAGCATGTTTTTAAGACGAATAAATCATATTTAGAGTCTTGGGACATGTTCCTTTTTGGCTAGGTAGTTTGTTATGTCATGCATATTTTGAAAATAAATTTAGACACAACATCTTAAGGGCATTCCACCTTTTAAGACCGTTTCCAAATCACTCACCACGATCTTAGTGTTTAAGTTCGTTTTCTTAGTCGTATGTTTCTATACCAATAATGTTGTTAGCATAGAAAAGAGGCATTTATAGAACCTATACTTATTGCTGAAAACAAACAAATAAACTTTAAATTGGTTGTCTAACATTTAACCATTTACCTAATCCAATCAATTTAGCAGAAGCAATTACGAGCCCTATAAATTATAATTCTTTTGCAACGATACTTCAGAGGATTAGAGTGACTCCCACCGAGGGGTGATCAGCCACTCCTCCTTTAAACTGAGACGTTTTCAACCAAACACTAACAGCATAATCACCCATATCCTGTTAGTGTTTAGTTATCGTTGTCTAGTTAAGACATCATTAACAACTTAATAATTTTCTATAAGTGTGACCCTCCATTTTAATATCCCAGAGGACGGTCCCAGTAATGCTACCAAATGGAAAAGAAAATGTTGGGAATGTCCCTAAGAAACCCTATCCATTTATGGAGCTTGCGTTACTTAGCAGGCACAACATAGGAATCTCACGGTGCAACCCTATGGAAGAGACCGCAGGATGTGTTGACACACTTCCTTCACCCACTTATTATAAATACTTTCTACGTTCACCTTGATATTGATTTATGCAAACACCTTTCGAATGGAGCAGTTGCGTTAGTAAGCAACACGAGGCCAAGCATAAATCTCACTGTGTGAACTTTAGGGAGAGAGTGACAAGAAAACGATTCATTTTCATATACCTTTTTCCTCCCACTAAGTATTTTAAAGATTAGGGTCTTTTACTTAGGTAAATTCCGGCTAAACGAATCTATATATGTTTATGCCTTATATTTAACTTTTTTAAATAACGACTTTACTCAAATGTCTAGGCGAATTAAACTCTTTTAATTTCCTAGCGACATTGCATGTTAATAAGACCGTGGTTAATTCAACTCAAGTACCGGACCATTTGTCGGGAGAGTTCCCTTATAACCATAGCCTTATATCCTACTTAACATATTTTAACTCCATTAAAAATACTAATAGGAGAACCTTCTATTCCTATTAGAAAAGTGATCTTAGGTCGGATTTATTTTAAACGTTTTAAAATTAATTCATTATCCTAAGATTCTATGTTGGCATGCAACTCTTTGTTATAGGTTTGACGGTTTCTATTCATTAACCTTATAACTATTATAACTTTTAATGAATTAATCGTATAACTGAAAGGATTTGGAATTCCCCAATTCCGTTAAAGCGGAAGCGTAATTGGGACCGATTCGTAGTTAATTTTGTTTATCCAAAAATACTATTACATTGGCAAAAAAACATAGAACAAATTCTATACAAACTTAAGGCTACGTATACAAAAATTATTAGATCTAAATCTAAAGGGGAGAAGCAAACATACCATCATTGACGACTCTGAATACTTCAACGGACACCTTTCTTGATTTTGGACCAAGCACCAACAATTGGGACACCACCAATTGATCTTCCCCGCTATAACTATGAGATTAGGAACGTAGTTGTGGGACTACCTAATCTTGAATGGGAAAAACTCTAGAGAGAAAATTCTCCCTAGAGTTCTTGGGTTGAGAGAATATGAGAGGAAGGCTAGAGAGAATGCAAGAGTGCATTCTTGTGGCCTTATGTTGTAGTACCTAAACCCTAGGTTTAGTGTTCTATTTATAGGAGAAAGGCCATGAATAAAATATTCATTTAAAATCAATTATTTCCATAACTGATTTAATCTTTTCCATAATTAATCAATTTCATGACCAATCAATTCCATAATTGATTAATCTTTTCCATAAATGATTGATCACTTCCATAAGTGATTAAATAATTTCCATAAATGATTAATTACTTCCATAAGTGATTAATCATTTCCATAATTGATTAATTTTCAATTGATTAATTCTTTAATTTATTAATCACCAATTAAATATCATATATTTAATTTCAGACCTTCTATTAGTTAATTGATTACTTACCCAATTAAATATCATATATTTTATTTCAGGCCTTCAATTAATCAATTCTATAATATGAATCAAATTCATATTAAAATTTGAACTCCTTCAAATTCTCTTATATCCTATAAATTTAATATGAATCACAATCATATTAATATTTGAACTTCTTCAAATATTTATTTCTCTCATAGACGATAGTTTAATTAAATCTCATTTAATTTAAACTAAATTGAATAATTAATTAATTCATCTTCTAATTAAATACCATATATTTAATTACACATGTATTTGAAATCTTTCAAATATATCAATCTCTCAATATAATAAAGTTTAATCTCAAATTAGACTTTATATTTTAATGCATCGCTGTACATTATATTAATTTGTATCTCATACAACTAATTTAATTCCCAATATGAATTTGAATTATTCAAATTCTCTCAAGATATATTTGTTCCTAATTACTCTTTACGAGCTAGCAGGGGGACCTAATGGACCTACAGATCAGAAGCTCCAATGATATGAGGTTAATAGATTAAACTCATTAATTAGGTTAACCAATATTCATTAACTGTGGGTCATTCCACTAAAGACCCGCAACTGAACTGTTCTCACTGTAGAACATTTCTGTGTCCACGGATATAGACCTATACCGGTAAGTCAATCCTTCACGAGTGTCAGTAACTACAGCTGGGTCAAATTATCGTTTTACCCCTGTGTTACATCTGTCTTCTTAAGTACCAGTGCTCCTCTAATGAACAACCTGTGTATGGTCCAACCAATAAACAGAAAGTCCTTCTCGGGCCAGTGAGAGGGCGGGATCCCTTTGTTCAAGTCCCGGAGTCACCACTTAAAGGAACACTCATCTACATCTCCTAGAAAGTGGGAAGGAGTGAATTCCTTCTTGTGTTGTCATGTCCCCAGCCTCCCACTCGGTCTTGTCCCCAAAAAGGAAGGCATATTGAGTCGGCGTATTGGCCACTCTCACCCATGCTAATCAAAGGACAATCCCTCATGAGAAGGAGTTCATGACACACTCAGGATTAAGACTGAGTTACCTAGGTCATCCTATTGAAATAGTAACCTAACTAGTTAACGGTGTGATATCTAGTGGTTTACTATTTCATGGTCCGGTCTTATGCAAACTCATTACATAGGATACCCCCGCCTGCATGTCTACTACATAGACGCTTTGGATCAATACGTCTGTATCAAATACAAAGTGGGCCGTATCTCATAGTGTTACTAGGATAAGGTACCCAACCTTATCCTTGTACTATAGACCTTTTAGGTTGTTACTCGAACATCGATCCCTGTATGTCCCCACATACTAGTTCAAGTTACATACAAACAACCTTGGATCTTGGTTTATTGGATTTGGGTCATATTGTGCAATATTTAACAATAACACTTTATTGTAGAAACTTAATAACACTTTATTAAAACAAGTATACAATTTGTTTACATTCACTATCTACGAGTTTTAGGGCATAAAACCCAACAAACTCCCACTTGAACTAAAACTCTAGTTTAGTGGGATGTACAACAATCTATACAGCAGCGGGTGTATAAATACATGTATACAACATATACAATGTACAAATACAATAAACTAGGGCATCACTATACCCATTACATAATGGTATCACTATACTCATTACACTTCTCCCACTTGCTCTAGATTACATCTTTGTACGTAACTGGTAGACCTAGACCTTCTAAATGACCCTCATACACTTTAGCCGAGAGAGCCTTCGTGAATGAATCAACAATATATATTTAGATTTAGTGTGCTTTCTTTTCTTGCAATAGGCAAGTTCATATTTGGAACACCTTCCAACATAGGCTTGAACTTCCTAAGTCATACAGTCTCTATCGCTGCTTCATAAGCAACTGTTTATCGGCTTATATCACTGAGGCTGCAACTATGTCATACTATATCTCCTCTGTTAAAAGTGAAGACATATACTGATGTAGATTTCCTCAAATCTTTATCAGTTGAAAATTCGTGTCAGTGTATCGTGTAAGGATCCAATCGTCAATGCCACACACGAGCATATAGACCCTCGTTCTCCAGAGATCAATTCTTGGATTTGATTGATACTTACTGACAATCCCTACTGCATAGCGCTTATGTCTCAAGTCCTCAACATCTTGAGGTGTCTCAGGACACAATTCCTTAGACAAAATAATTTCATGCCTAAAAGGTAGTGAACCCTTCTTGGAATTCTGCATCTTATATCTAACTAACATCTTGTAGATATAAGACACTTGAGACAAGGCCAGCTCAGCTTCACCTAGATTTTCATTTGGAAATGAGCTACTAGCCTCTTTTAATGTCAGTAAGATAACCTACATCATTCCCAATGATTAGGATATCAATCATATACAACACTAAGTAAGCTACTGAACTATTGCTGATTACTTGTAAACACAAGACTCATCAATGTTCTCATTAAAGCCAAAAGATTTGGTCACTATACCAAATCTTATATTTCAAGATCGAAATGCTTAGGTCAATCCATGAATGGATCACTTAAGCTTGCAGACCCTTTTGCTTTTGATCTTGTTGTATGAACCCTTCTGGTTAAGACATGAATGTCCCGTTTCCTCTTGTAAATCCACTTGTAACTAATAGGTGTTACCCATCAAGCAGATCTACAAGATCCCAGATGGAAGTGAAATACAAAAGACTTCATTTCTAGGTCCATGGCTTTAATCCTCTGATCGTTGTCAACATCATTCATTTTCTTTCTTAAAGATAATGAATCCTCTATGCCATCACCAGGTATGATGACCTAGGCTTCAACCAAGCCCATGTAACGTTCAGGTTATAAAACAACCCTCCCACTACATCGAGGCACTCTCAACTATTGAGATAGTTGTGTCTGACCAGATGCACTGGTCCATCAACAACTTTTGTTGAACAACCAACTTCATCAACAACTCTTGTGGATGTTACTATAGCTTCATTAGTTAACTTACTTAAACCGACTTTACTCTGTGGTTTATGATTTTTGATGTGGACTTCTTCTGAGAATTTAGCATTTGTCGATACAAATTCTTCATTCTCTTCTGAATTGAAGAAGTATCCACTTATCGTTTCCTTTGGGGTTGCCTACTGCAGTATGCAATGCAGTCAACACTGCATGACCCCAAAACGAGCCAGACAATTGAGCATAGCTCAACATGGAATGAACCATATCCAATAGGGTTCTATTTCTCCTGAATGGGATTTAGGGTGTGATCCCATGTAGTATCAAATAGTCCTGGAATCTCAAATCCCTATACTCAACACATTGATCAGATCGAAGTGTTTTTATCATCTCACCTAACAAGTTTTCAACTTCAGTCCTAAGCCCCTTCGAATATCTCAAGAGCTTCAGACTTAAGTTGCATTACGTAAAGATACTCATACCTTTGAATAATCATCCAAAAGAGATGAATTATTCATGCCCTCCCACTGCTTTAACATATTGAACCATAAGGATCCAAATGTACAAGCTCCAAGGGCTCTTTGGCTCTTAGATCTTTTCCAGTAAAATATCTATCAGTCATATTGCCCACAAGGCATGACTTACAAGGTAGTAGAGAGTCATCTTCTAACTCGCTTAGAAGTTCACTCTTGACCAATCTCTCAATCAAATTGAGATTAATATGGTCTACCTTAGAACCAAAGAAAGGTATTTTCCTTTAGGAGAAATCCTTTGCCTCTTTTCACATTGAGTAGTAGCAGTCTTAAACAACCCAGTGTTCATGACTGCTTTACTCTTGATTAGTCTTAAAACATTTAGGTTACTTTCCAGTAAAGCTAAACAAATGTCAACTCCCTTTCTTGAAACAAAACTACGTCACCAGAGAAAAGTACAGAGCAACATTGTTCCAGGAAATAAGACACAAAAATCAAATTTCTTTTGATCTTATGAATTACATAGACATTATCTAATAATATGTATTTTCTCCCACTAAGAAAAATAACTTAATGTTCCCCACTGCTATAGCCAAAATAACCTCTCTAATTCTAACTTTGAGAGTTATTACACAAGCAGCATGCTGTTGCCAGGAACTTATTCCTTTAAAAGAATAACCCATGTGATTTGTGGCCCCTGAATCAAGTATTCAGGGAGAATCACTATTCTTCACCAATCACGTTTTCAAGACAAGTAAATGAAAATTACGGTCTTGAACAAGTTCTCTTTTTGCTAAGCAGGGTTCTATGTCATATTCACCAAGAAAATATTCTTAATGAATTAAACATATGGGGCATGAGGGCATTCCTCAGTTAAAAATAGTCCTAGTCTTATTTACCACAATTTGTCGTTTAAGCTTGTAGTATTACTGTTATTTATAAAATGACGTAAGACAATACACATAAAATTATTATATAATTGGTGAAGTAACAAATTACTTGTATTATTAATTGCACTAACTCATCACAAATAATCCAATCAAATTCTGCAAAAACAAATTAGCAATCAAAGAAACCCTATAAAACTATTGATTTAGTTTTTGCAACGATACTTCAAAGGTTTAGAACAACAGCCACCGAAGGGTGGTCAGCTACTCCTCCTCTGAATTGAGACAATCTCAACCAAACTCTAACACCAGAATAAGTCATATTCCGTTAGCATTTAGTTACCGTTGTTCGGTCAAGGATTAGTTAACACATTTAACTCATCCCCGTAAGTGTAACCCAACCACTTTCAGATCTCAGAGGCACGCACCAACAGGTTACCGAAGGGAAAGACAACTGTTGGTGATTAGCCTAAGTGACCCTATCCTATTCAGGAGTTCACGGTGTTCCGAATCATATGATCAGGCCCTCCGAAGGGATGGTTGCGCCAGGACAACCTGCAGGCGGTTCATAGGACTCTCACGGTGCGAACTAGGGGTGGAGACGGAGGGATACGTTGACACGTGTTCCGCTCCCACTTACTCTAGACATTTTTCCCATTCACCTTGTTATTGATCCATGCAAACACTTTCCGAAGGGAGGCCGCTCATAAGGCGACTCGAAGCCGAGCATGAACCTCACGTTGTGAATATAGGGACGTAGTAGCAAAATTTGATTTAAATCTCGTTTTGTAATTTTCCTCCCACTGAAAATGTCCTAAGGTTAATTTAGGGTTGTTTAACTTAGATAAAATTCGGCTAAGTCAATCTATCTAAGTCTGATCCTATTATAACAATTATGGAAGTATTCAACTGCAATGTTTTAGGTGAATTAAACTTCTTTTAATAAACCCAACATTGCAAGTCAACATTACTATGGTTAATTCAACTCAAGGTTCGGGTCAGTTCCCAGGTAGGAGGTATTCCATAAACCTTCATCTTAAGTACCCCCAGCCTTAGACAGAACTTTACCGAGAGAATTCCCTTATAACCACAGTAATGTAAGGTCTTTACTCTAAAGATCTAGGTGTATTAAATACTTTTAACAAACCTAGTGACATTGCATGCTAACATTTAACTATGATTAATTCAACTCCGGTATTCCGAGTCAGTTCCCAGGTAGGAGGTGTTCCGTAAACCGTCAACTTAAATACCCCCAGCCTTCGACAGAACTTTACCGATGGAGTTCCCTTATAATCATAGCAATGTTTTTCCTACTCAGTCAATTAAAACTAATTTTAATTCTAAGTAAGAATAATTATAATCCTATTAAAAATGTGATCTTAGGTCTAATTAATTTTAAACATTTTAAAATTAATTCATTTATCCTAAGAGCCTATGTTTGCATGCAATTCTTTGTTATAGGTTAATGGTTTCTATTCATTAATATTATAACTATTATAAATTTTAATGAATTAACCCTACAACATGCTACTATGGTGAATAAATTAACAATCAAATTCTAATTAATTTATAAAACCATACATTAGCATACATGACATACCATAAGTATAACAATTATATTAATCTAAGGTAATGTCATGCTCAATGCAATTTAATATTCTTTTAATTAAGCATGTTAATTACTTATATAAATATAACTCTTATGTATTATTAAACTAAAGTAATTTCATGCTCAATTCAAATTAATTGTCTTCAATTAATCTAACTCTTAAATTAATTACCCAAGAAAATTAAAATAAGCATTCACATTTTCATACATTAACATAACACTTTATATTAATTGCTCATGAAAATAAATAAGCATATAAATTACTTTCATAAATATAAATTTTTTATATTTTTTACTAAAGTAATTTCATGTTCAGTGCTTCTCAATTTTCATCCATTTAATCATAACAATTTATATTAAATACTCATGAAAATAAAATTCATACATATTTCATACATTATAACATTTATAATAATAAATATGCATGAATATGTTTAACCTATGGTGGGATTTTAAGCTAGATGACATACTTTATGCAACAATCAATTAATTTAATACATACATCACATGCATAATTAAATTAAAACTACCAAAAAATGACCGGCATATTTGGCGTATCCTAAGAAATTAAAAGCAATTTAAGTTACTATAATTTAAATCCAAGACATATCTTGATCTTCAAATCTTTTCCTTTTTGGCATTTACAATTGATCTAATCAAAAGTATAAATCTAATCCCAACAAATATGCGTAAATAATCAATTGTGTAAATTAAACCACATATCACATATATGAAATTAAAATACCCACCATTGAACCAATCCTAATTTTAAAGAAACGAAATTAAATCTACGATCGACTCTGATACCAATTGAAAGGATTTGGAATTCCCCAATTCTGTTAAAGCGGAAGCGTAATTGGGACTGATTCGTAGTTAATTTTGTTTATCCAAAAATACTATTACATTGGAAAAAAAACATAGAACAAATTCTATACAAACTTAAGCCTAAGCATACAAAAATTATTAGATCTAAATCTAAAGGGGAGAAGCAAACATACCGTCGTTGACGACTCTGAATACTTCAACGGACACCTTTCTTGATTTTGGACCAAGCGCCAACAATTGGGACACCACCAATTGATCTTTCCCACTATGACTCTGAGATCAGGAACGTAGTTGTGGGACTACCTAATCTTTAATGGGAAAAACTCTAGAGAGAAAATTCTCCCTAGAGTTCTTGGGTTGAGAGAATATGAGAGGGAGGCTAGAGAGAATGCAAGAGTGCATTCTCGTGGCCTTGTGTTGTAGTACCTAAACCCTAGGTTTAGTGTTCTATTTATAGGAGAAAGGTCATGAATAAAATATTCATTTAAAATCAATTATTTCCATAACTGATTGAATCTTTTCCATAATTAATCAATTTCATGACCAATCAATTCCATGACCAATCAAATATCATATATTTAATTTCCATAGTTAATTGATTACTTACCCAATTAAATATCATATATTTAATTTCAGGCCTTCAATTAATCAATTCTATAATATGAATCAAATTCATATTAAAATTTGAACTCCTTCAAATTCTCTTATATCCTATAAATTTAATATGAATCAAATTCATATTAATATTTGAACTTCTTCAAATATTTATTTCTCTCATAGACTATAGTTTAATTAAATCTCATTTAATTTAAACTAAATTGAATAATTAATTAATTCATCTTCTAATTAAATACCATATATTTAATTAGACATATATTTGAACTCTTTCAAATATATCAATCTCTCAATACAATAAAGTTTAATCTCAAAATAGACTTTATATTTTAATGCATCACTATACATTATATTAATTTGTATCTCATACAATTAACTTAATTCCCAATATGAATTTGAATTATTCAAATTCTCTCAAGATATATTTGTTCCTAATTACTCTTTACGAGCTAGCAGGGGGACCTAATGGACCTACAGATCAGAAGCTCCAATGATATGAGGTTAATAGATTAAACTCATTAATCAGGTTAACCAATATTCATTAACTGTGGGTCATTCCACTAAAGACCCACAGCTGAACTATTCTCACTGTAGAACATTTTTGTGTCCACGGATATAGACCTATATCGTAAGTCAATCCTTCACGAGTGTCAGTAACTACAACTGGGTCAAATTACCGTTTTACCCCTGTGTTACATCTGTCTCCTTAAGTACCAATGCTCCTCTAATGAACAACCTGTTTATGGTCTAACCAATAAACAGAAAGTCCTTATCGGGCCAGTGAGAGGGCGGGATCCCTTTGTTCAAGTCCCGGAGTCACCACTTAGGGGAACACTCATCTACTTCTCCTAGAAAGTGGGAAGGAGTGAATTCCTTCTTGTGTTGTCATGTCCCCAGCGTCCCACTCGGTCTTGTCCCCAAAAAGGAAGGCATATTGAGTAGGCGTATTGGCCACTCTCACCCATGCTAATCAAAGGACAATCCCTCATGAGAAGGAGTTCATGACACACTCAGGATTAAGAATGAGTTACCTAGGCCATCCTATTGAAATAGTAACCTAACTAGCTAACGGTGTTATATCTAGTGGTTTACTATTTCATGGTCCGATCTTATGCAAACTCATTGCATAGGATACCCCCGCTTGCATGTTTACTACATGGACGCTTTGGATCAATACGTCTGTATCAAATACAAAGCGGGTCGTGTCTCATAGTGTTACCAGGATAAGGTACCCAACCTTATCCTTGTACTATAGACCTTTTAGGTTGTTACTCGAACATCGATCCTTGTATGTCCCCACATACTAGCTCAAGTTACATACAAACAACCTTGGATCTTAGTTTATTGGATTTGGGTCAAATTGTGCAATATTTAACAATAACACTTTATTGTAGAAACTCAATAACACTTTATTAAAACAAGTATACAATTGGTTTACATTCACTATCTACGAGTTTTAGGGCATAAAACCCAACAATAACATGCTTCTTATGGTGATGAAAACATATGACAATCAAAATTAAAGTTATATAAAACTAATCACCATTCACAAAACAAAAACATTTTGAAACAACCTACGTTCAGGTGATTTCCAACGGCATAACTATTATGCTATGATGTCTAAGTGATAAAACCTCACATCGCTCACGCATGCTAATAAAACCGGGTTAACCTAACTCAATTATCGACTTGATGCCCAGGTAGGAGGTGTTCCGTAAATCGTCAACTTAAATACCTCCAGCCTTAGACAACATCTCATCGGGTGAGTTCTCTTGTAACCTTAGCTTTACAAGATATCGACCTATTCTATGCGAATCGTTCGAGATTGGATTTCGTTAACCCTAAGTGACCATGCATTTATCTTTTTTATAGGTTTTAACATCTATCTCGATTTTATAACACTTTATAATATAGACGACCTATAACATTCATCTATGCTAATGTGGTTTCATGTTGCATGCTTGTTCGTTTTCTTTTATTAATATAACGCTTATATTTAAACATCCATAAACGAAAAATAAAAACAATCCGCCATGCATCTATCATGAAACCTAACATGCATTCCTTTTCTTATAACTCTTATAATTAATTACTAATGCATGATACATGTTTTCCTATGGTGGGATTTTTTTTTTTAAATCTATATGACATATATTATGCATATTCAATTCTAATTTAATTATAACATACATTCCTAATGCATAAATAATTAAACACACTAAAGTGGACCAGTTTTGGTATCCAAGCAATCTAAACTAGCTAAATTATTACATTAATAATTAAATAAATGGTTGAACCGCCTTGGTTAGCTCCTAAACCGGCCCCGAACTTTCAAACATGCATGAACCATTCAAAATTGACTTGAATCAGACTCAAAAGGAATGGAAGGTACTGAACCAGGCTTGAACCAATGGAGTCGGACTGAGAAGCAGTGAACCAGACCGAGAAAATTGCATCTCAACCGAACCACTGTTTGAATCTGCAAACCGTGCCTTTGAACATTCCTCAGCGTTGAGACACTGATGAACAACGTCTCGACGCTGTTCATACAGTAGCCCAAATTTCGTGTGCTCTGTTCTTTCGACCAGCGAGCATGTTTCCATCTGCGATTGATTACAGCATAATTACAACTCTAATGACTCCCAGATTTTTACAGACTCTAGCCAACACATTGATGCCCATTAACATGTAGACAATTACAATTTTAATCAACGAATTGAAAGCTTAATTTGATGCCAAAACCAAGTTCATCCAACTTTAGCAACCCAACACATTCAACAATTGACATTCACCCACAAAACTCGAAATTAAAGGAAATCAAGTGCCCAAACCACGCTCTGATACCAATTGAAGGAGTGAAGAACACTCGAGCGGAAGCGATTATGGATCTTATGCCTTGATTTTCATTAATTTCTCAAGAACAAGCATGCTGGAATTATTAAACAAAAAACAGAGGAAACCGAATCTAAACTTTGGAGCTCAAATTTGTTGATCTCTTTGGTTGTTTCAACACACGGTCTTGACGTGGACCACCGCTAGAACCTTCCCCGCTATTCTCCGGCCTTAGAACGAACTTGTGGGAATCCGAGCATGTTGAAATTAAGGAAGAAAGGTATGGTTTTGAGAGCTTGGATCTAACAGTTTTCGACAGAAATTTACCACTTTAACACTCTTTTAAAGAGTGAATTATGCTACATGTTTCAACCTCATGAAGACATACACAGGTATTGAATAGGTGGTAAAATAGGTGTTTAAGTTTCAATGAATGTTCCATGAAAACCCACCAATTTTGAAATTGATTTTCTTCTTAATTTCGAAATTAAAATCAATTCTAATAATTTAATTTAATTAATTTAAATAATTAATTAAACATTTTAATTAATTATAATTATTTTAATTAAATATCAAAATATCAAATTAAATAATTGTATCAATCCCTATCTCTCTCAAAACCTGTTTTTCCGAATATGAATCAACATTCAAATTCAAATCGAATATGTATCGAATACATGTTTGCATTATTTAAATCATATTTAAATAACTCCAAGTCTCTCTTTAATTATAGTTTAATTCAAAGATTAAACTAAAAACGTTAAACATATCGCGTACAATTTAACGTTAAATTTATCCAAACCGAATTTTAATATTTTCAAATTCTTTCATAACTTTGTTCTAAGGTTTAGTCAGTTTGAGCTAGCAGGGGGACCTAATGTACCTACAGATCATGGACTCCAATGATACGATATTAACCGGTTAAACTCTTTTATCCTAGTTAACCAACATTCGTTAACTAACGGGACACTCCACTGTAGCACGTAGTTGCACTCCCCTCACTGTAGATATATATCTGTCCACCATATATAACCGTGATTAGTAAGTCAATCCTTCACAGATTGTTTGTAACTATAGCTAGGTCAAAAGTCCGTTTTACCCCTATAGTAGATCTTGTTCCTTAAGTCCCCACTGAGCCCCTAATGAACAATTGGTTTGTGGTTCGACCACTAAACCTAAAACCTCTCGGGCCAATGAGAGGGCGGCGCGCCTTTGTTCACGTCCCAGAGTCAGCACTTAAGGGAACAACCTCTCTACTATCCCTAAAGACGGGTAGGAGTGAATTTCATCTTCCATGACTATGTCCCCAACTATCTACACGGTCTTATCCCCAAAGTGGTAGGTTTATTGAGCGGTGCTGATGGGCCATATGGAACCGAGTGACAAGCTTCCAAAATAAATGGCACTTTCTTCTTTGTTACACATCATCTGAGAATTTGATTGGGACCAAGTTTGCATCGGTGTGGCTCATCCCATTAATATTCCTTTACATCTTTCAGAAACATTTTCAGTTGTTTAGCTGTGGCTTTCGGAGGCTTCAGTCCACTGACTAAGTAGTTCACGTAGTCTACAAACCATGGAATTTCAATTGCCCTTACTGCCAATATTTGTTCATCAGCAAACGACTCTCGAATTTCCAGCCTCTTCTCCATCTGTGCCTCTTCTTGTTCTTCATCTTCAAGCAATTCTTCCAGTGTCTCCCCTTTTAGCAATTCCTGCAAAGTAGATAAAGAAAGCTCATCAATCTCGTCAATTACTGAACATTCCTCAAAATCTCCTTGATATTTGAGTGTGTTCATGACATTGAAGGTAACTTGTTGATCATTGACCCTCATGGTCAATTCTCCCTTCTGTACATCGATCAAGGTCCTCCCCGTTGCTATGAAAGGTTGACCT
Source organism: Luffa aegyptiaca (assembly GCA_017139565.1). Classification (NCBI taxonomy): domain Eukaryota; kingdom Viridiplantae; phylum Streptophyta; class Magnoliopsida; order Cucurbitales; family Cucurbitaceae; genus Luffa; species Luffa aegyptiaca. Next base: position 18,086,492 of record CM029398.1, read on the forward strand.
AAGATAATTGGCACTTCTTTGTCTGCTTCACAGTCCAATATAATAAAGTCTGCTGGAAATACGAACTTGTCCACCTTGACTAGTACATCCTTTATTTTTCCAATGAGATGTGTTAATTAACTGTTTCCTAGTTGCAAGGTAATAGTTGTTGGTTTGGCTTCTCCTATTCCTAACTACTTAAAGACTGAATACGACATCAGATTTATACTTGCTCCAAGATCGCATAGTGCTCTGCCGACATTCCGTCCTCCAATGGAGCAAGGGATAGTGAAACTTCTTTGATCTTTTAACTTAGGAGGAACCTTGCTTTTAACCAGTGCACTAGAGCACCCTTTTAATGCAACTGTCTCGTACTCTCCCAATCGTCTCTTTTTAGACAGGATGTCTTTCAAAAATTTCACATAGTTCGACATTTGCTAAAGTGCTTCCACCAACGCAATGTTGATGTGGAGTTGCTTTAAAATGTCTAGGAACTTTTTGAACTGTCTATCTTGTTACGCATATTTGAATCTTTGAAGATAAGGTGGTGGTGGTCTGTAATCTGGATCAATGATGAATTGTTTTAGTTTTGCGGTCGCATTTGCGGTTGCATTTTCCTGCTTTTTACCGATACTTGAACTTTCAATCTTTTATTCTACGGTTTCTGGCAACTTGGTCTTTTCTGAATTTTTTGTATTCTGACTAACTTCTGTATTGACTTTTGACTCTTTTTCTGTAGATTTTTATGAGACTTCTTCTGGGATTCTCCGAACTTCTTGATCAATGGTAATTGCTTTGCATTGTTCCTTGCCTTCACGATGAGGATTTTCAGTTTTGCTAGGCAATGTCCCTTGGGTCTGTTCTTGATCTCTTGAGCTATTTGTCCTATCTGCACTTCCAAGTTGTTCCTTAAAGTGGCATCATTTCTTGACATGTATTCATTGATTAGAGCCTTTAGATTTTACTACTGGCCAGCGTTCTGAAATTGTACTGGTTGGAAATTTTTCTATTGCCGCTGTTGTGTAGGTTGGGAATTAAATCCTGTTGAAGCTTTTCTGGATTGATTTGTACCGGCATTACTGGTACTAGCTTGTAATCCCCAAGAGAAGTTCAGATGTTATCTCCACCCTGGGTTGTACGTTGCTGCATACGAATTCCATCGGTTTTGATTTCCCTATTGTCCTACATAAAAAACTGATGCAGGGTTTAATGGACAATTATCGGTAATATGCTCTTCACTACAAATATCACAACAAGGATAAGAGATAGCATTTGCAGGAACAATGTTTGCTTGATTTCCCATAGTGGAGCCCATCATCATGCTATGAATAGCTTTAATCTGAGCTTGCATGGTTGAGTTCGCTTCTGTCTCTACAACTTTTACTGGATTCTTCAAAATTGTAGGTTCAGTCTCCCCCCAATGTCGGTTATTCATGGGTATTGTATCTAGTATGGCATGTGATTCGTTCCCGGATTTCGTCAGGAAATATCCATTTGCAGACGCATTGACTAAGGCTTTTGAAGCTTGATCGAGCTCACTGTAGAAATGCTCAAGAATGATACAAGCAGGCAATCCATGACGAGGACACTTTCGGTCCAGCCTTTGGAATCTTTCCCATGCTGCATGTAAAGGCTAATTGTATGATTGTCTGAAGGAAATGATTTTTGCTCTGTACTTAGCATTCTTATTGGATGGAAAAAACTTCTCTAGAATCTTTTATGCCAAGTCATTCCAGGATGTGATGGAGTTTGATGGAAATTAATCTAACCAAGCCTCAGCATCTCCCTGTAATGAGAAAGGAAAAAGTTTTAGCTTCAATGTGCCTTCTGGCACTCCTGTTACTCTAAACGAACTAAAAAATCTTAAAAATTGCTTGATATGCTTATGTGGATCTTCACTCGGAAGCCCCAAAAACTGGCCCATGGTGTTGAGCATTTGAAACATCACAGGTTTCAACTCAAACTGTGGCGCTTCAATCGATGGCTCAAATATTCCTGGATTGAGAGTCTGAAAAACTGGTAAGACATAATCCTTTATTGCTCTATTTCGATCTTCTGCAATATAGATTGGATGTTCATTTTGTGGCACCGGTGGAATTGGTGGTGCTGGAGGTATTCTCCCACCATTCTAATCCATTCCACGATTATGCTGGTCAACAGGAGGATTGACTCCGGGTTGGACCATTGGAAGTTCTTGTATATAAGCAGCTTCTTCAACAGGTTACTGTGCGCTCAACTCTTGTTGTTCCTTCTTCTTTCGTCTTTGCTCTCTACGACGATGACGAAAGGTTCTTTCTATCTCAGGATCTAGCTGAAGGAGTCGATACCCCTTGCTCATGCACCAACTTTAACTTGCAAATGAAACTTCAATCGAATAACAATTTCAACAACTAAAAAAACAGGTTTTACTTGTAGTCCCCGACAACGACGCCAAAAACTTGATGCGAGTTGTGATTGAAGATTGATGTTGGAAAAGATGGTAAATAATGAATGGGAATAAATTCAGTCAACCAAGTGCAAGTACACATTATCACATGTAGTAATAAAAACTCTGGAAGTATTCCAAAATGTATCGATCCCACAGAGACTAAGTTGGAAACATAGTTTTGAAGAAGAAAGTGCTCTTAAATTGCATTTGAAAGGTAACCAAAAGAAATAGTTGATGTTTGGTTTTGTAAAACAAATAAACAAATAACTAAAGAAATAACAATAATAATTAAGCAAGGTGTTCAATATAGCTTCAACCCAAAGGCAAATAACCATAGTAATGGCTTATTTAACCTAAGTCTAATCATGCATTGGGTCAGGTTTAACTTTTATTTGGTCTTGCTCCCAAGGACCGTTAGAAGGCCAAGCGAGTACCGTTATGCACATTTTTGTGACTCGACTCCGACATAGATTGTTCATGCATGCAACCTTTAACCATATAGTTGTTATAAGGCGACCTTCCCCTATAACACTGAATACACTCTCTCGAGCCCTTTCTCCTATATCACCTTTATGAGAACCGATGTTGTTTGACTCTTTCAGGTACGAACTCACATTGCATGCAAAGTCTAAGTGATCTGTTAAACTCAGCAGGATTTAGAATGATAATCAATAAGGGATGACATGTAATAAATAGAACTTAGGCAAATAAGCAACATTCGAGCCATTTAAACCATAAGGGTATTCACTATACAAAACCCCTCAATGGAATATAATGCAAATGAACAACTTTTTCATTGAAATAATGAATAAAGAATACAAAATAATGAAAAGAAACAAGTGCTAGAAAAAATATTGTGCAATAGCTAAAACAAGGGTTTTTTCACTTTATTCAATCTTCTAGAGTTCTCACGACACTCTACTCTCCTTTTACAAGGCTGGAATAGGGTGAAATCTCTACAAACACTCGGGTTTGATGTCTAACAATGGGTTAGAATTTAGTCTTCTAGCAAGGACCTCGGGCATCCCTACTCATGGGCGTCTACTAGGGTTTAGTCACCACCCTCTTCTTCCTAGTGAGTTCTGCTTGAATCTGCTTTCGAATCGTGGCCTTTTATAGCATGGGGAGTGGTTGAGGAGTCACGAAAATGGTGCTAGCAGGTGGCCTAGTAAGTTTTGGAGTCAAAACAGCCGGTTAGCTGCGTAAAACACTTGTTCAAAATGACCCACGACGGACTCGAAATTGTCTGCCTCTGCCCAGAAATGCGGTCGCATTTCATTTTAGCCTTGCCAGAAATGCGGTCGCATTTCTGGGAATTTTTTCAGATTCCTCAGTTTTCTACAAAACACCAAAACCAAGTCAAATTCACACAAAAATGAGTTCTTTTAAGCACAAATATGCATAATTTGACATACATGACTCTCAACATCCTAACTTATTTACTTTAGCACTTTTTAAGCTCAGGATTAGTGTTTTTGATATAAAACATACAAGTTTAACAAGGAAATGAGCTAAATATAAGGACAAAATAGGTGTTTTAGAAACACTCTTTGAGGGAAAAACATTCAAAATATATACTGCAGTCTCTACTGCATATCCCCAAAAAGAATTAGGCAATCGAGCATAGCTCATCATAGATCGAACCATGTCTAACAATGTTCTGTTTCTCCTTTCTAATACACCATTCTGCTGAGGTGTACCAGGTGCTGAGAGTTGGGACGTCCTTCCATGTTCCATCAATTAGTTTTGGAATACTAAGTCCATATACTCTCCACCTCGATCAGATCGAAGTGTTTTAATGGTCTTACCGAACAAGTTCTCAACTTCAGCCTTATAATCTTTGAACTTTTCAAGGGCTTCAGACTTATGACTCATTAGGTATAACTAAACATAACTTGAATAATCATCTATGAAATAGATGAAATATTCATACTGTCCTCAAGCCCTAACATTCGTTGGACCACAAAGATCCGTATGTACGAGCTCTAAGGGCTTATTGGCACGATAACCTTTTCCAGTAAAAGGTTGTTTTGTCATTTTACCTTCGAGACATGACTCACATGGAGGTAAAGAACCATCTTCTAACTTGCTTAGAAGTTCGTTCTTAACCAATCTCCCAATCCTATTGAGATTAATGTGGCCAAGACTCAAAAGCTATAGATAGGTACTTTGAGAAACCTTTTGCCTCTTTGGTTGAGTCTCAGCTGTTTTATACATCTCATTGTTCAAAATAGCCTCAGACTCTATTGGTCTTAAAACATATAAGTTGTTATCCATTTTTGCAGAACAGATATTAGCACCCCTTTTAGTAATGAGCGCTTCATTTACAGAAAAGGACACTGAATATCCTTGTTCAAGCAAATAAGAAATAGAAATCAAATTTCTTTTTATCTTGGGAATAATATATACATTATCTAATTACATATAACGTTCCTTGGAGAAGAACATCCTAATATCTCTCACTACTTTAGTTGAAATGAACTCCCTAGTCCCAACTCTGAGAGTCATTTCCCCAACATCTAATTGTTGCCAGAAGCTCATTCCCTCAAAGGAAGAGCATACGTGATCAGTGGCACCTGAATCAAGGATCCAGTCTGTATCATCATTTTCCACTATACACGTTTCAATGACCAATAAATCACATTTACTGTCATTGAGATTTGCTAAGCAGTTTATGTCATATTCATCGTGAACAATTCCTGATGAAGTAGACATGTGGGCATGAGGACATTCGTCAGTTAAGACCAATTCCATATTATTTACCACGAGTTTGGTGTCTAAGTTCGTTTCAATTGTTGTATTAGATATACCGTTTTTATTACATTTGGCGTCTTTAATTGCACTCGCATAACGATTCATGCTGAAAAACAAAGAAATTAATTTAATTAGTTTTGTTGCACTAACCCATTACACAAAAATTATTATTAATCCAATCAATTTAGCAAAAGTAATGATGGACCCATAGAAAAATCATTTATTTTGCAACGATACTTCAAAGGTTTACAGCAACAGTTACCGTAGGGCAGTCAGCTACTCCTCCCCTGAATTGAGACAATCTCAGTAAATCCCTATTACCAATAGTTATTCGATACCGTTTTTCGGTCAGGAAATCATTAACGCCTTAACAATTTTCGGTAAGTGTAACCCTCCATTTTCAGATATCAAAGGTCGACCTTAATAATGCTACCGTAGTGAAAGTCAAAGTTGGAAATGAACCTAAGAAATCCTATCCATTTATGGAGTTTGCGTTGTTCCGACTCCCATGATCAAGCCCTCCGTAGGGTAATCACTCCCACGACGACTTGCAGGCAGATCATGAGAATCTCACAGTGCAACCTAATGGAGGAGGCTGTAGGATACGTTGACACGTGTCCTGCTCCCACTTACTATAAAACAATCCCTCATTCACCTTGCTATTGACCCATGCAAACACCATCCGTTGGGGGTCACTCCCAAGGTGACTCGAGGTCAAGCATGGGCCTCACGTTGTGAACTCTCGAGGGCGTGAGAGAAGAACATGATTTTTAAAATCTTGTTTTGTCGTATTACCTCCCACTAAGTATTTTTAGAATTAAGGGTCTATTACTTAGGTAAATTTTTGCTAAGTGAATCTATCTAAGTCCATGTATTTATATAACTCTTATATATAGGTCTTTTACTCTATGGTCTACGTGAATTAAACTCTTTTAATTACCTAGTGATATTGCATGCTAACATTAGAATATGATTAATTCAACTCATGTTTCGGGTTTCTTCCGCAGTAGGAGGTGTTCCGTAAACAGTCAACTTAAGTACCCCCAGCCTAAACAGAACGTCACCGGGAGAGTTCCCTTATAACCATAGTAATGTTGTTCCTACTTGGCTCATTAAAACTAATTTAATTCTAAGTAAGAAAATAATTCTAATCCTATTAGAATTCAAGTGAGCTTAGGTCTAATTAATTATAAACATTTTAAAATTAATTCAATTTAACCTAAGATCCTATGTTTGCATGCAACTCTTTGTTATAGGTTGACGGTTTCTAATCAATTTTATAACTATTCCAAGTTTTAATGATTAGCCCTATAGCATGCTCCTATGGTTTTTCCTAATAGCAATCTAATTCCAGTTATTTTTAAACACCATATGCTCATGACGTCCATAAAATTAATTAATATAACGATTATATTAACCTACAGTGGTGTCATGCTTCATGCAAATTCAATTTCCATTTAATAAATATCGATTATACTAATTAAACATCCACAAAATTAAATTACATGATCGTTGACATGAATTTAATATAACTCTTATATTAATCTATATTAATGTCATGCTCAATGTGATATGACAAAGCAGCTATGATACCAAAATGATATGACAGCCCGAGGCATTTGGATCTAAGAACTCTTATGGATATGCAAATCCCTTGATATCAAATGCTAAAACCCCCAAATCAAGTTGATTTCAACCCAAGGAAGAAGATAGAACGAATTTACCTTGACGATCAAGATCAAGAGTAGAGAAAACTCGTTTCTGAACTCGAGATTCAAATAACTCCACAAGTAGTTTGTTCAACGCTACTTGAATGATCCTAGCATGCAAATACAAACACGAGATATGCAAAGTTTCTCATGGCCATTAGGCTCAAAAGACTTGACTTTCATTGAAATTCCATCAAAACCAGTCTTCCCTCAAAGCAACAACATAGATGGCTATTTATAGCCTTCAAACACAACCTATGGTCATATGAAGGGTTGTAACCTTCATGTCCATCAATGCCATCATGAACACTAACTAAATAATAAGTTAAAACATTAAAAACACAACTTTAAAACTGAAAATTACAATAAAAATGTCTTAAATCTGAGATTCATCTTCCAATCAGCCAACTCGAAAGTTTGTAACCATTTTGGGTTCTTGTAGCTTGATTAAGACACATCGGTTCATATCACAATGCTTTTCCATTTTCAATTTATTAATATAACTCTTATAAAATAATCATGAAAATCATGCATTGAATTTATTATTTCCATCAATAATATAACAAATTACATTATTGCTCATGAAAATAATTCTAAGCATACATGGTACATTAATTAAATATAACTCTTATATTTTTCTAAATTAATGTAATGCATCATGCTTCTCCAATTTCATATATTTAATATAACATTTATTCTAAATAACTCATGAAATTTATAATCATACATAAACACCATACATTATAACTATTATAACATACTATTATGCATGATTCATGCTTAACCTATGGTGGGATCTAGCTAAATGATATTCATAAAGGAATAAGTAGCTATAAAGACCGGTATTTTGGCACCCTAGGGTAAGAATAATGAAAACCCTACATTAATTTATTCAAAACTAGCCGTAAACCGCCATGTAAGTGGTCTTAACCGCCTCGATCCCCTTCGGACCGCTCAGAACCGGGCCGAACCGTGTCTGAATCTCCGGAATCGGAAAGCTCGAACTGGTCCAGAAGTAGCATGAATCGGACCGCACCAGTAGTGAATCGGACCATAATAGCCTCAATACCCGCACTTCAGCGAAACCGCCGCCGGCGTCGAGATGCTGAAGGCGGCGTCTCAACGTCGGCATGAAAATTCCAGTGTCTGTTCTTGGGATCCAAATAGTTAGGAACCGTAAGAACAAAAAGCTAGCCTTGTATCAAGTGTCTTATGTCTACAAGATGTTATTTAGATATAAGATGCAAAATTCCAATAAGGGTTCACTACCTTTTAGACATGAAATTCTTTAGTCTAAGGAACTGTTTCCTAAGCCACCTCAAGAAGTTGAGGACGTGAGACGAATGCCCTATTTAGTAGGGATTGTCAGTAAGAATCAATCTAGTCAGAGATTTAATCACTGGAGAGCCGTTTAGTATATCCTCAAGTCTCTTAGGAGAACGAAGGACTATATGCTCGTGTATGTTGGTAGGGATTTGATCTTTACAGGATACACTCACATAGGTTTTTAGACTGATAAAGATTTGAGGAAATCTACATCAGTATCTATGTTCACTCTTAACGGAGGTGCTATAGAATGGCATAGCTGCAGTCTCGATCATAAAGGCCATAAATGTAGCTGCTTGTGAAGCAACAAAAGAGACTGTATGGCTTAGGATGTTATTGATTGATTTGGCATGTGTTCCAAATGTGAACTTGCTCATCACACTTTATTGTGATAATAGTGTTGTTGTGGCCAATTCAAAAGAACCTCCCAGCCCAAGACAAGCAGACACATTGAATTGAATGTAATATTGCTGATTCATTCACGAAGGCTCCCACGGCTAAAGTGTATGAGGGTCATCTAGAAGCTTAAGGTCTACGAGTTATGTACAAATATGTAATCTAGGGCAAGTGGGAGAAATGTAATGGTTATAGATTATTGTACATCACACTAAACTAGAGTTTTAGTTCAAGTGGGAGTTTGTCAGGTTTTATGCCCTAAAACTCGTAGATAGTGAATATAAAGAAACTGTATACTTGTTTCAATAAAGTGTTATTGAGTTTCTACAATAAAGTGTTATTGTTAAGTATTGCACAATATGACCCAAATCCAATAAACTAAGATTCAAGGTCGTTTGTATGTAACTTGAACTAGTATGTGGGGACATACGTGGATCGATGTTCATATAACAACCTTAAAGGTCTATAGTACAGGGATAAGGCTGGGTACCTTATCTTGGTAACACTATGTCATACGACTCACTTTGTATTTGATACAGACGTATTGATCCAAAGCGTCTATGTAGTAGACATGCGAGCGGGGGTATCCTAGGCAATGAGTTGGCATAAGATCAGATCACGAAATAGTCAACCACTAATTGTAACACTGTTAACTAGTTAGGTTACTATTTCAATAGGATGACCTAGGTAACTCAGTCTTAATCCTGAGTGTGTCATCAACTCCTTCTCATGAGGGATTGTCCTTTGATTAGCATGGGTGAGAGTGGCCTATACACCGACTCAATATGTCTTCCTTTTTGGGGACAAGAACGAGTGTGAGGCTGGGGACACGACAACAAAAGAAGGAATTCACTTCTTCCCACTTCTAGGAGAAGTAGATGAGTGTTCCCTTAAGTAGTGACTCTGGGACTTGAACAAAGGGATCTCGCCCTCTCACTGGATCGAGAGGGACTTTCTATTTAATAGTTGGACCATAAACAAGCTATTCATTAGAGGAGCGTTGGTACTTAATGAAACAGATGTAACACAGGGGTAAAACGATAATTTGACTCATTTGTGGTTACGTACACTCGTGAAGGATTGACTTATCGATATAGGTCTATATCCATGGGGACAAAAATGTTCTAAAGTGAGAAGAGTTCAGTTGTGGGTGTTTAGTGGAATGACCCACCGTTAATGAATATTGGTTATCCTGATTAATGAGTTTAGTCAGTTAACTTCATATCATTGGAGCTTCTGATTTGTACGTCCATTAGGTCCCCTGCTAGCTCGTAAAGAGTAATGAGGAACAATTTATCTTGAGAAGAATTTGATCGTTATGGGAATCAAATTAATAGTATGAGATACAACTAATTTAATGTATGGTGATACATTATAATATGAAGTTTAATTTTTTTATTAAACTTTATTAATTGAGATAATTATATATTTGAAGGAGTTCAAATGTATGACTAATTAAGTATATGATATTTAATTAGTAAATTAATTAATTAATTATGAATTAAATAATAATTCAATTTAGTCTAATTAAATGTGATTTAATTAAATTATAGATTATGAGTTAAATAAATATTTGAAGAAGTTCAAATATTAATATGAATTTGATTCATATTTAATTTAAAGGATATAAGAGAATTTGAAGGAGTTCAAATTTTAATATGAATTTGATTCATATTATATAATTAATCAATTGAAGGCTGAAAATTAAATATATGATATTTAATTGGGTAGTTAATTAATTAAATAATAGAAGGCCATAAATTAAATATATGATATTTAATTGGGTAATTGATCACTTATGGAAATGATTAATCAATTATTGAAATGATTAATCATTTTTTGAACTGATTAATCAATTAAGGAAATGATTAATCAATTATGGAAATTATTAATTATGGAAAAGATTAATCATTTGTGGAAATAATTGATTATCTGTGAATATTTTTTCATGACCTTTTTTCCTATAAATAGAATAGTAAACTTAGGGTTTAGGTGACACAAAAATAAGGCCACAAGAATGCACTCTTCCATTCTCTCTAGCCTCCCTGGCCACTCTCATATTCTCTCAACCAAGAACACAAAGAGGAACTTTTTCTTGTATTTTTCCCATTCAAGATTGGGTAGTCCCATAAGTACGTTCCTAATCTCAGAGTCATAGTAGGGAAGATCAATCGGTGGTGTCCCAATTGTTGACGCTTGGTCCCTATGAAATCAAGAAAGGCGTTCTTGATATTTCAGAGACGACGACGACAATATGTTTGCTTCTCCCCTTTAGATTAGTTCTAAGGTTGTACGCTTAGCCTTAATAAATTGATTTAGAATAGTTTTCTAAATCTTTGCCAATGTATTAGTATTTTTGTGGAAACAAAGTTAACTACGAACGGTCCCAATTCGCTTCCGCTAACGTAATTAGGGAGTTCCAATCCTACAATTACATGATCAAATCAAAGAAAATTGTAAATCTAAGGCCAAAATACCTAAACAATCTTTAAGCAAACCAAATACATCCAACATGCAAATTGATCCCACCGAAAACCTCAACGCAAATTCTAAGACTAAAATTTCAAACACGAAATGGCTCTGATACCATTTGAAGGAATTGAATCCTCAGCGGAAGCGGTTTACACCGAGCGTGATTGAAATCAACGTTAGAAAACCGGTACGTTGGGCAAACAAAAACTATTTCTATAGAAATCAGATTAAGCATGTTGTCTAAACCTTTTAGATTCGAAGAACTTACGTGATTTGACACCGAAACAACACAATGCTCAAAATCACGCACTGTGTGAATTTCTTGAACACCACCACTCAAGAACACCCGTTATTCTCTTGGGCTGCAGAGATCCGACTTGTGGGAGCCAAAACTTTGTCTTGAACTTAGAATTTTTGCAACAAAAAATAGCATAATGTTGATGTATTTTGAAAGAACTAGTGAGATTGAGAGAGAATTGAGTTTTCTGTGAAAACCGATGGAATCACTAAGAGAGAGAGAGTGAGATTACCCCAATTTGAAAACCACATACGTAAAGGTTGGGAAGTTACACTTAACTTCCCTAACCAATCCTGGCCCTTTGATCGAAATCAATTAGATTTGGACCGTTAATTATTATCATATAGATTTGGACCGTTAATTATTATCATATAATAATTAACAATCCAATTAACTATATGTTATGTGACAAATTAATTCAATTACAACAACTTATAATCAAATTAATTATAATATATAGTTTTAATTCAATCAAATGATATTTAATTGAATTAATTAGGTCAGCCGGTTAATTCTAAATTAATTGTTCCCCACATTAATTAAATATCATATACTTATTTAATTTTACGGTTGAATCATATTCAAATGTATCTCGCTCATTTAACATATAGTTTTAATGCGCATCACATATACATTAATTATTCACTATAGAATTAATTTGATTAAATCACTTTTAACGAAATTAAATTAAATTAATTAATTCTCCAATTAATTAATTCATGAATTAATCAAATATCACATATTTAATTAAATTCACATTCTCTCGTATACTATAGTTTTAATATGAATCCCTATTCATATTATTTTAATATATAGTTTAATATGAATCAAATGCATATTTAGTATTTGAAATCCATCAAATATATAATTCTCTCATTATTTAATTTTGAATCAAATCCAAAATTAATTTTATTATAAAGTTTATTTCACTAAATAAACTTATACTATAATGTATCTCCATACATTATATTAATTGGATCAAATACGATTGACTAAAATTCTTTTAATAATCAAGACTAATTAGTCTCAGTACCCGTTACAAGCTAGCAGGTGGACCTAATGGACCTACAGATTAGAAACTCCAACCATACGAGATTAAATAGGAAGAAGCTCAAGTTGATCGTAAGATCAGAAGCTCCTACATAGAGCAAGGGACCGAGGAAGAGGATATCAAAATTTCCAAGGGAGAGCTCCATGGGAAGAAGCTCAAGTTGATCGTAACTTGGGGAGCATAAAATTGAAGCTTCCAATGTTTTATGGAAAAACTGATCCAGAGGAGTAGCTTCAATGGGAGAAAGCGGTGGACTACGTGTTTGATTGTCATAACTTTAGCGATGAAAAAAAGGTAAAACTTTGTGTTGCTCAATTTAAACAATACGCCCAAACAAGGCGGGATAAGTTGATGTCGAGTAGGAGAAGAAATCTCGAGGTGCCAATTGATTCCTGGTATGAATACAAGGAGTAAATGAGGAAGCGGTTTGTTCCAAAGCATTTCCAAAGGGACATGGCGCAAAAGCTTCAAAGATTGAGACAAGGAAGTAAGTCTGTGGAAGATTACTACAAGGATATGGACACTTTGATGGATCAACTAGATCTTGATGAAGACATGGAAAGTCTCATGGCATGATTCCCAAGGTTGATCTACAACCTTATGGTGACATAAAGGAGATGTTGCATCTTGCCATAAAGGTGGAAAAACAATTGAGTACTAGAAGAGCAAGGTACACTTCATCTAAACCCACTTCTTCTTTCAACTCATCGTGGAAAAAGGAGAATAAAAGTGATTTTAGAAGTACAGGAAAGTTTGTGCAAGAAAAATCTAAAGAAAGGGAGAGTCTTCTTTGAAAGGAGAGACTAAAGTGGAAGACCCTAGGGAGAGAAATAGGGATATCAAGTGTTGGAAATGTCAAGGATTAGGGCATGTAAGTAGGGATTGTCCAATCAAAAGGACAGTGATTATCAATAATGGAGAAGTAGTAACTGAGGGTGAGTATAGTGAAAGTGAGGAAGAGGAGGAAGAAATTGTTGAGTTAGAGGAGTCTAGTGATTGTAGTTATGAAGAACCAATTGTTGGGGATGTGCTTGTAACTAGAAGAGCTTTAAGTGCTCGAGTTAAAGAGGAAATAGTTTAAGAGTAAAAGGAAGCATTGTTTCAGACTCGTTGTCATGTGAATGGCAAGGCATGTTGTCTGATCATAGATGGTGGAAGTTGTACAAATGTTGTTAGTACATTACTTATCAAACGATTGGGATTGCCTATACCACATCCTAGACCTTACAAGCTTCAATGGTTGAACAATTGTGGGGAAGTTAGAGTCAATAGACAATGTCTTCTGTCACATTTTCTATTGGGAGATACAATGATAATGTTCTATGTGATGTTGCTCCTATGCATGCTGGAAAAATTCTTTTGGGATGACCGTGGCAATTTGACCGAAAAGTGATGCATGATGGTTATCTTAACCGCTACAAATTTACCAAAGATGGGAGAAAGATTATTCTTCTTCCTTTTTCAACTAGCGATGTGTTTGATGAGCAATGTAAGTTAGAGAAAATGAGAGTGGAGGCCGAAAAAAATGATAAAGAGGGTAAAGGTATTTTGAGTGAGAAAAACAAAAGAGGAAAGAGTTTGAAAGAAAAAGAGAAGAATTCTAGCGAGTGTGAGAAAATCAATTGTGGAGAAAAGGGAAAGAGTGGAAAGAATGAGAAAGGACCAAAAGAGAGAAGAAAAAAAAAATGAGAGTCTTATATTAGCTAGAAACAGAGAGGTTAGGAAAACTTTGATTTCAACAAAACCAAACTTTGTACTTTTGTGCAAAGGACTATGTTTTCTAACGAATGACTCAGAAACTTCTTTGCCTAGTGTTTTTTTTTTTTTTTTTAGTTTGTTGCAGGATTTCGAAGACATATTTCCTAAAGAACAACCAAGCGTATTGCCACCACTTAGGGGGACTGAGCATCAAATTGATTTCATTCCAGGAGATTATTCCAAATAGACCAACATATCGAGCTAATCCTACTGAGACAAAAGAAATTAAAAAACAAGTTGAATTTGAATGAAATTTTAGATTGGGTTTAGTCTGTCTCAAGCATTTATGCTTTCTTTGTGTTCTTGTGTTTAGAATGCATGCTTAGAACTTTCAATCTAGTCTGATCAATTAGATTGTGAAGAGTTCGAAATATTGAAGTTAGGAACAAGTTCTCATTTCTTCTTGATCTTTGATCATTCTTCCAAGTCAAATCTGTTTAACTTTTTTGGGGTTGTCTTATCATCATGTTAATGGGGTTATTCGTATTATTGTTGCGGGGGTTCACCTGAAATAAGGGGACTTCTCAAACGTAATTGAGATAGTTCCTTTATCATTTGGTATCAGAGCCTCTTTGATTCCTTTATGAACTCATTAACCAAGTTAACCAGCATTCGTTAAATGTGGGTCACTCCATTAAAGACCCACAACTACACTCTTCTCACTGTAGAATATTTTTGTGTCCACGGATATCAACCATTACAGTATGTCAATCCTTCACGAATGTTCGTAGTGCTAGTTGGGTAAAATTACCGTTTTACCCCTGGGTTGCCTCTGGAACCTTAAGTACCACTGATCCCTCTAATGAACAACCTGTTTAGGGTCCAGCCACTAAACAGAAATTCCCCTCGGGCCAGGAGAAGACAGCGCGCTTTTGTTCAAGCCCCGGAATCAGCCCTTAAGGGAACACACATCTACTTACCCTAATAGGAGAAGGAGTGAATTCCATCTTGTACTGTTATGTTCCTAGTCACCACTCAGTTTTGCCCCTTAAAAGGTAGGCTTATTAAGTTGCCAAACTGGCCACTCTCACCCATACAGATCTAAGGACAATCCCTCCTGAAAAGGGGTTCATAACAGACTCAGGATTGAGATTGAGTTACCTAGGTCATCCTATTGAAATAGAAACCTAAACTAGTCAACGACATTACATATAGTGGTTACTATTTTGCGGTACAGTCATATGCAAACTCATTGCATAGGATACCCCCACTCGCATGTCTCCTACATGGATGCTTTAGATCATTTCATCTGTATCGAATACAAAGCGGGTCGTATCACATAGTGTCACCACGATAAGCTACCCAGCCGTATCCCTATACTATAGACCATCCAGGTTGTTACTTGAACACTATTCCAAGTTTCATTTAAATAACCTTGGATCTTAGTTTATTGAAATTTAGGGTTAATTAATGCAAACCCGATTATTCAATAACAAATTACTGAATCACTCAAATAATGTTTTATTGAGGTTGATTAATTTGTTTCATTTACTATCTACGAGTTTTCGAGCATACAACCCAACATAAGGTTACTGTAGCTGCTTGTGTTGGGGCCATTGATCGACAAGGCATGTGACTGATGGGTTGGTTACCAACCTGGGGTCCATGGGAGGATCTGTTTGCTCTGGGAGTGTTAGTTCTCTGCCACGCCTGCCACATCCTCGTCCTTGTCTTGGTGAACCTCTTCTTCGAGGAGGTATTATCTTAAACATATGAGATATCTTAGGGTTAAGCTACAATCTTGAATATATGAGTCCTCGTCCTTATTTCACATCATTACATGTGTCATCATAGGCTACAATGACAGACACCCTTTAATGGCAGTCAATGTTCAAGTTTAATTTGTAAGGTAATGTGATGTTAAATGTTCGTTATTAGTTTGAAAAGTTGAAGCTAAATTTAGTTTTTAGGTTTATTAGCTTTGAGAAATGAGTTAAATTTTGAGGCTATTTATTTGATTAAAGTTTAATTGGGGGATTATAATGTGATTAAAATGTGAGTTTGAGTGTATTTGTGTGATTAAATTATGATTTTGAGTTTAGTGTGTGTTTAAAGGAAGTTGGTGTGTGGTAAGATATGTTGAAAAGTATGAAACTTGATTTAATTTGCTTAAATATTATTATATTCATAAGTTTAAATTTTAGTTTTAATGCTATGTTTATAAATTTAGATAAGTTCATTATGTTTAGAGATCTTATGTTCACAAATTTTGATGAGTTTGTTATGTTTTGATATTATGTTCATGTCTTCGTTAAGTTTAGTAAGGATTTTTTTTTTTTTAATTTTAAAACTCGATGAGTGTTAGTATTCAATTCCATGATGAGAATGAAGTTTTATTAGTACATTTTTTTTTTTTTTTTTGTGTCAAGTTTTATTGGTAGTTTACATAGGTTTATTTTATCTTCGTGAATATTTATATTGTAATTTTATTTTTTTTTAAGCTCAAACTTGGGTTGGTTGTATATAATGCAAAATTGGTCAGACTATTTACAAATACAATAGTCAGGAAAAAAAATTTGCAAAAATGGCAAAATATTATAGTTATAGGGAAAGCTTGATTCTATCAGTGATAAAAACCGATAGATTCTATCAGTGATACAAAACATTCTATCACTAATGGAAAGCTTGATTTCCATCCGTGATAGAAGATTTCTATCATTGATAGGAGGTCTATCAGTGATAAAAATCTTCTATCACTCATAGAAATCTATCAGTGATAAAAATATTCTATCACCCATAGAAATCTATCAATGATAGGTTTTTTTTTTTTTTTTTTTGAAATAAATCAATGATAGGTTTCTATCAGTGATAGAATTTTATCATTGATAGATTTCTATCACTGATAAAAACTTCTATTACTTATAGAAAACTATCATTTTTATTTCTAAAACCTATGTCACGGATTTTGTTTTTATAGATGTCGATGCAAAAAAATATGAAAATTGAACTGGAAGAAAAGATAAACACAAAGTGGAAGTTCAGATTTAAAGAAGGGGAGACCTCAACAAAAAAAAAAAAAAAAAAAAAAAAAAAACAAACAAACAAAACAAAAGGCATGTACAAATTATCACGTAATCAAATACACTATTATTGGTTTCTATCAAATACGCTATTTGAATTTAATTTTTTTATAAAACTTGCTATATCTGTAATTACCCATTAGATTTTAGCAACCCATTACAATTTTCCCTCAAACTTTATACAAATCAATTGTAGAATCAAATTTGATTCGATAAACTTTATTTTATATAATTAGTGCATACACGATTACTTAAGGTAAAAAAAACTCTGGATTATAAAGAAAATGAAAGAAAATAATTGATTTTTTATTAAAAAAATGTAAAAGAAGAACCGTTGACGCTTTTCGTTTTGGCATCGGCAAAATTTCTCTTGACAAGGTCTAATTTTTTACTTTTTCTAACGTTTTTCTTCATAAAAAAAACCCTAAATTCTGGCGACATGAAACAAATAAAATATATATCAATTTAACAAGGTAAAATTTAAACAAATCGAAATGAATAGCGTTAATATAATTAATCTACTTCATTAAAAATTCATGCCACACTTTTGTAAATGTCGCAAGTGAATGAAAAGTTGTGTGAATTTCTGAATTTGTAAAACTTTAAAACTTCTCTTCGTTTTTCACATGAATCAAATTGCATTCGTTCATTATAATGGACCCCATTTCCATTCAAAGTCATTTTTATTTCCCTAATCTATGGTGCAATATAATTCAATAAATAATACAAAAAGAAATTCAAATGAAATGGAGTAGAGGAAAATATATCGAAATAATCAATGTAATAATACATCTAGGGACAAGGTATTTATGAGATTTTAAGTCAATAGAGGGTTTTTAGCACATGGGCACATTATTATTATGGATTGGATTGGGAGCAGACCATCTAATTGGACCTTTAGGCTTGCAACTTAGAATGGCTGAGTGGTCTATTTGTGGACTCGTGCTTGCTATCTCCGAAACTTTTATAGTGTTGAAATCATTAGAACTTGGAGCCTCATTAGTTACCTGTTGAGATGATAATTCATTGAATGGTGTTGCATTAGCAGGTGTTGTTGCTTTTAAAACTTTCCGGTTGGGTACTGAAGCGAGGATGACACTAGAAGTTTTCTTGAGTGTGAAAGGAAAACACATGGTAAGGAGGAGAAAGGAGATGAAAAGGAAAGAACGACGTTGCGAAGTCATTAATGAATAACAAGTAATTTCAAAAAATAGATGAGTTATTTTAATTGAGTTTTTGGGTTATTGGCCGATCACATGAATGAATTATGGTGTTGTGCATTACGTCTTAAATAGGATTGCATATAGATGAGAGAGAAAGTCCGTTGTAGAAATTTGGTGAATGCAGTTGTGGTTTTGGTGTTTCTTTCTCTATATTTGTGCATTTCATAATTGGATTTTTACCAAATTCGTAAAAAAACTAAACAACTTAAACAAACTAATTTAATAGGGAATGCATGATAAATTTTTTGTATGTAGATTTATAAATTTACCATTTTTATTTATTGTGTAATCATTTTCTTATTTGATAAAGAGTTTAAAATTAAATTAAATATTGCTCCTTACAAAAAAAAAAAAAAAGCAAAAAAGATAAAATAATATCAACAGAGGCTCGACAATCGAGCGAAAGCGATTACGGGTTTTAGGCTTTTGATTTCATTAATTTCATAAAGGAAAATCATGCTTCCAAAAACACGAAAAATAGAGGCTCGTGAAAACTAACCTTTTGGATCTCGATTGGAGCGTTTTGTTGGATGATTCTCAGCACGATCGAGTCGTGGACGACCACCGAGATCTTCCCCGCTATTCTCCGGCCTTAAAACGAGCTTGTGGGAGCTTCAAAGTGATGAAATTTAAGAAGAAAGAAATGGGTTTTCATGCTTGAGTCTAGCCATGGAGTTTTCTGTTTTCAGAGAATATGTTGAAATCAACTTCCAAATCCTTCCAGCCAAGAGCACTAACTCATTCTCAAGCAAGAAAGACACATTTATATGAAAAAAAAAAAGGAATGTTAGGTGTCTTCCATCTAAACATTGCATGAGCAATGTCATTCAATTTGGTGTCAATTGAATTGATTTTGCATGAAAAATTATTTTCAAATAAAAGAAATTTTCATAATTAATTTCATGTAAAATTAATTCATATAATTGATTTTAAATAAAATCAATAATTAATTAAATAATTTTAATTAATTATACTTATTTAATATAATATCAAATATTATATTAAACAATTACACCTTTTCCGACTTATTTCAAGTACCGATCGATCGAATATGAATCCTTATTTCATATGTAATATCAAACCGAACATGTATCATATACACATTATTTAAACAACATTTAAATATATATATCATATTCTCTCTATAGTTGAATTCATAATTAAACTATAATACATTAATTATATATCGCATATAATTAACGCTAACTCCCTAATTTTAATTTGAACGTTTTTAAATTATTTCATCACTATGTTCTAAGGTTAGTCCGTATGAGCTAGCAGGGGGACCTAATGAACCTACAGATCATGGGCTCTAACGATACGAGATTAACCGGTTGAACTCTTTCAATCCTAGTTAACCAACATACGTTAACTAACGGGACACTCCACTATAGCTCGTAGCTGAACTCCTCTCACTGTAGATATATTTCTGTCCACCCGATATAACCACGATTAGTAAGTTGACCCTTCACAGGTTGTTCGTAACTATAGTTAGGTCTAAAGTCCTTAAGCCTCTACTGAGTCCCTAATGAACAATTGGTTTGTGGTCCCACCATTAAACCTAAAACCTCTCCGGCCAAAGAGAGGGCGGTGCACCTTTGTTCACGTCACAGAGTCATCACTTAAGGGAACAACCTTTCTACTATCCCTAAAGTCGCGTAAGAGTGAATTATATCTTACAAGGCTATGTCCCCAGCTATCTACTCGGTCTTATCCCCAAAGTGGTAGGTTTATTGAGTCGGCGATATTGAGCTGCAAATCAAAGGATAATCCCGAATAAATAGGATTTCATAGTTAGCTCAGGATTAAGATCGACTTACCTAGGTCATCACTTTGAAATAGTCAGTTTCACAGTAAACGACGTTATAAAGTGAAAGTGACTCATTTCGCGGTCCGGTCTTATACAAACTCTTTTGCATAGGACGCCCCCACTCGCATGTCTCTACATGAACGATTTAGGATCACATCGTTTGTACTAAAACAAAGTGGGTCGCGTCACATAGTTTTTCCTAGGATAAGGTACCCAGTCTTATCCCTATACTATAGACCGTTTAGGCTATTACTTGAACTTGATCCATTCTTATGTCACTACATAAAGTTCAAGTGTTCATATCATAGCCAAGGATTCTAGTTCATTGGATTTGGGTTAATTAATACATAATTAAAAACAACTATTTGACAACCAAAAAACCGAGTAACCTCGATAACGCTTTTATCGATATCTATTGACTTTGTTACATTTACTATCCACAAGTTTTATGACATAAAACCCAACAAACTCCCACTTGGACAAAAAACTCTAGTGGGTTGTACAACAATCCAAGACCATAGTGGGTTTTTAAATACAATAAACTAGGGGATCTCGTATACCCTTATCATATCTCCCACTTGCCCTAGATTATCCTTTGTACATTACTCGTAGACCTACACCATCTAGTTGTCACTCGAACACTGTTAGCCATGAGGGCCTTCGTAAATGGATCAAGAATGATTTAGTCTGAGGCCATCCTCGTGACAATCACATCCCCTCTGTACATAATCTCTTAGATGAGATGTACGTTTGCGTTCTATATTCTCGCCTCATATGTGGAACAACTATCCAAATGAACTTCCTAAGTCCTGCAAACTTTTGAGCTCGCTTCATAAGCAGCAACTTACTTGGCCTTCAAGATAAAGTCTGTTATGCATCATTTCTTGATGCTATGCCATTCTATAGCTCCTTGTTAAGGTTGAATTCTGAAGCCTATGTTGATTTCATGAATCCTGATAAGAGTGCAAGTCAAAATTAGTGTATCCTATTAGGATCAGAATCCCAGCACCATACACGAGCTTATAATTCCTCGTTCTCCTAAGATACCTGAGGGTATTTTCAACGTAGGCCAGTGGCCTTACCCTGAATTGAATTGGTATCTACTGACGATCCCTACTGCATATCATATGCCAAACCTGACAACTGTTTGTCGAGGCATGGGGAATGCGTCTCAAATCCTCAACCTTCAGAGGCGTCTCAGGACACTGCTCCTGTGACTAATGGATTCCACGTCGATTAGGTAACAAACCATTCTTGGAATTCTTATCTTATATCAAACCAACACTTTTTTCTATATAAGATATTTGAGACAGAGCTAGCGATCTCGTTCTTGTGATTCCGAACGTGTTGGATTCTACGAACAAACTAAGGCTTTCTGATAGCGAGCAAAAATGTCGCTATTTTAGTCCCAATTTATTAGGCTTTTCTGTGCTTTAATCGTGTTATTAATGAAAATATTTAATGTATTCTGTTATTTGGTCCTTAGGAGCAAAGTCGGTGATTTTGGGAGAAAAAGTGCCAAAAATGAGGCTAATGAAGCCCAAATCCAAGCTTGGATCAAAAGGGGATCCAAAGAGGCCAATCATGATGGAAAAGCCCAAAAAGAAGTGAAGAGAAGGCCCAAAAATTAGCCCAAACCGAAGCTGGAATTGCTGGAAAATGGCACAGCGTCCAGACGTTGTCCATTTCTTGGGCAACACGACGCGTGCATAGCAGCGTCGCGACGCTACCTCCAATCCGGGCCTATAAAAGGCACCTCTTGGTGCCTCATTTAGGCATCAATCAATCCATTTTTTCATTCCTTTCCTCCCTCCTTTGGCTCCTTTGGAGCCTCTCTCAAGGCTTTCTAGCCTTTTTGAGAGATTTCTTAGTGGGAAATATTTGGGGAATTTTGGGGAGCATCCTAGGAGGCTCAAGGAGTGTTCGGCGGAGCTTTGAGCGTCAGCGAAGGGGTTCTTCGACGGTCAATTCCTTTCCTTTTATGCTCTTAATTATGCTTTCTATTGTAAATGTTGTGGATATTTTAGCTACGTATAGCTAAACCCCAATTTGGGGTCTTGAAATGAAATTATAGTCAGATGTTGTTATAATTACCTGTCTCTTGCCCTTCTTTCCTAATTATTAGTATGGATGTGCTTAATGCCTTATTCAATCTGGCCAATTGTGTAATGATTCGATTCTTAATGGAAACTCGACGGAGAGAAGTTAGGATAGATCATAATCCATGCAACTAGTTTAATTGCCCGTCGTGACACCGGGATTAGTTGATTAAACTTAGATTCCTAAAATGAATCAGAGCGTAATAATTAATGATTTTTAGTAGCGCTAAGGACACTTAGGTTGTTAAAATGAATTAATTACAATTAGGGGAAACCGACAGGAAAACCTATGTGATTAACGGAGATTCTAGGAGTATAATTAGTTGGGCAATGAGATAGGATAATTATAACAATTGTTTGGCTAATAATTGATTTTCAAAGACCCCTCTTCCCATTAGAAAACTCTTTCTCCACATTCTATTTTTATTGATTGATCAAAATTTTCTCTTTAATTTTTTTTATTTTTAATCTTCTTGACTGCATGAACTGTCCCCTAAATATTATTTCTCCTAATTATTTTTAGTGCTCAAGAGATTTTTGCTTGCTTAATTTTCGCTTTGCCTCCCTGTGGATTCGATACTCGGTATTACCTACCGTTTTATATTACTTGCGATACCGTGCGCTTGCGGTAACCGACACAACAAGTTTTTGGCGCCGTTTCCGGGGAGGCTTGATTTTTAAGCAAATCAATTTTTCTTGACATCAAAAAGAAAGGGATAAATAGTAATTTAGGTGTAAATATTTTCTTTTATTATTTTGTGAATATCATTTTATTTTTGTTTTTGTTTGGATCTTTTGATTGATTGGGAGTATTGTATGCGAAGCAACAAGGTGGTTAATTTGTTTCCGCTAGATCTTGAAATTGACAGGACTCTTAGAACCATTCGTAGAGAAAAAAGATTAGCAAAAGCAATGGCCCAACAAGAAGCTCCCAAGGCAATCAGAGACTTTTTACAGCCAGTTCTCCCGACCGAGAATTCTGGAATTGTTTACGCCCCAATTCAAGCTACAAATTTTGAATTAAAGACGGGATTGATTCAGATGGCACGCGATAATTCTTTTAAGGGACATCCTTCAGAGGACCCACAGTCACATCTGCGATCATTCTTGGAAATATGCGGGACAGTAAAGATGAATGGAGTTCTGGCAGACGCTATAAGATTGAGGTTATTTCCATTTTCTCTGCAAGACAAAGCTAAGGATTGGCTCGAATCAGTCGAGACGGGCAGTATTAGTACATGGGATGACTTGCCTAGGCTTTTCTGACTAAATTTTTCCCGCCTGCCAAAACTACAAAGCTCCGGACTGAGATTGGAACGTTTAGACAACTTGACGAGGAGCAGTTGTACGAGGCATGGGAAAAATATAAGGAGATGCTCAGGCGATGCCCACAACATGGATATCCGGATTGGCTCCAAGTTCGGTTATTTTACAATGGTCTGAATTCTTCCACCAAGACAGTTTTAGACACATCAGCAGGTGGAAGTTTTCTTTCCAAGACAGTAACGGAAGCCAAGGATTTGCTAGAGGAAATGGAAGCAACCAGTTATCAGTGGCCAACCGAGAGGGGAGAGAATTCTAAGACGGCTGGAATCTATGAATTGGATGAGTCGAGTTCGTTGAAAGCTCAGATGGCATCGCTGACCAACGCCCTGAACAAGTTAACTTCATCTAAGGTGGTCAAATCCATTTCCACCTTAGCTGAAGGCTATTCGAAGAAGGAAGGTCAGGATGTGGAAGAAGTCCAGTACGTGGGGAACAGACCATTTACACAAATACCGAACTTCTACCACCCTAATCTGCGCAATCACGAGAACTTCTCGTACTCAAATACGAAGAATATTTTGCAGCCGCCGCCAGGTTTTGCATCATCCAGTGCGCCTGAAAAGAAGAATAACCTGGAGGAGTTGGTGGCTATGTTTATAAAGGAACATAAAGTATTGAACGTGAATCTTCAGACGGCAGTCAATAACCACGACACAGCTCTGAAAAACATGAAAGTGCAGATAGGACAGATCGCTTCAGCGGTGAATGCCCTTCAGAAGGGAAAATTTCCAAGCGACACTGAGCCAAACCCAAGAGAGCAGTGCAAGATGGTGACACTAAGAAGTGGTAGGAAGCTGGAGATCAGTTCAGAAAAGAAGAAGGAAGAAGAAAAGAGCAAGGATGAAGATGAAAGGGCTGAGGGACAAAAAGCCTCCTCTGAAAGGTCCCAACATCCTTCAAACTCTTCTAATTTGAATTGTGGTTTTTCTAACTCTTTTGTAGGAAAGAAATAAGATGAAAAGAAGAATGGCAGTCATGAAGAGAAACTGTACGAGGAAGAAGTGGTTCCATGCAACCACCATGACAAAGGATCGCACATCAACCCGCCCAAGCGAAGGGGCGAATGTCCAACCTTTGATTACATGGAGTTACCTTTTCCTCAACGCTTTAAAAATGTTAAATTAGATGAGCAGTTTCAAAAATTCCTTGAAATGTTTAAAAAATTGTCTGTGAATATTCCCTTGGTAGATGCTTTGTATAACATGCCTAATTATGGGAAATTCATGAAGGAAATGCTTTCAAGGAAGAAAAGTTTGAAAAAAGAAGTTTTTAAATTGTCTGAAAGTAGTAGTACCATAGTTTCTGGAAAGATGCCTTCTAAACAGAAAGATCCAAGGAGTTTTACCATTCCCTACACCATAGGAGAAGTACCATTCAATAGGGCCTTGTGTGATCTTGGTGCTAGTATAAATTTAATGCCCTATTCTGTTTACAGGAGGATTGGTTTAACAGGAATGAAGGACACCGACGTCACTCTCCAGCTTGCTGACAGATCAATTACCCACCCAATGGGTGTTGTGGAGGACGTGTTGGTGAAGGTCAATAAATTTATCTTCCCTGTAGACTTTGTGGTACTAGATATGCAGGAGGACAGAGAGGTACCCATTATTCTAGGCAGACCTTTTCTAGCAACTGGTAAGGCCGAAATTAGTGTGCATACAGGTAAGCTTACCTTGAACATTGATGATGAAAAAGTCGTGTTTAGTATTTTTGGCCAAGATGAGTCTGTATGTAATTTGCATACTTGTTTTTCTATTGATCCTGAATACTTGACTGACGATGATGAAGAGGTAGAATATAATCTTGGCCTAGGCTTAGGAGAAGTGCTCATGGATGATGGGGATTTTGATCATAATGCTTTATTAGATGACCCTCTGTTTGAGAATGAGCTGAATGATTTAGATTTGCCTGAATTTGAAAATGAATTAGACTTGCCTGCTTATGAGAATGAAAAGTTTGTAGTTGATGATTTACCTTCTTTTGAGAATGAATTAAACTTACCTGAAATCAATGATTTTGATGATGATATTGATTTGCCTGACATTGAGGATGAGCATGAATTGTATAGAAAAGATTACTCGATAGATAATTTTGAGTTTGATCATGATAACACTGAATCTATTGAGTCTGATCTTGATATTCCTGGGTGCATGAAACCTGACAACGTTAATACCTTTGATTCGTGTCCTGATGATGTATATAGCATAGAATCTGACCCAGAGGAACTCGAATCTGTGCATAGTATAGAATCTGACCCTGAAGAGCTTGAATTCTTTAATTCTGATAGTGAGTCATATGATAGCCTAGTCGAATCATTTTTTAATTCTGAGTCTGAGGAATCTTCTGAGCATATAGATATTGAATCTGATGAATCGACTGGCATGATTGATAGGCCATCTTTAGATCCCAGACCGGTTGATATCATAACGCTTGATGACTCTATTAACAGTTGTTTTGAGAATAGAGATCTAGAAAAGAGATTTGATGCTGTTGCATATTTTCTGAAATGTTATTATGATAATCTCTTTAGCGAAGATGGGCCAGGGGAAAGTTTTTTCCCCCCTGTTTGCAGTATGCAATTCGGTGCGTGATTTTTTGCAGAGCCCGGAGGATGATGAAAACTTTTATTTCGAGCCTCCGTAAGCGTGTCGAGCCTCGTCTAGCTAAAAACGTTAAAGAAAGCGCTGCTTCGGAGGCAACCCAAGGATTAAAGTTTAGATAGTTGTTTTTGCGGTAAATAATTTTCTTTGCTTCATGATCCAATTTTGTTTTGCAGGATCACCTTAAGCAAATCCGAAAATTCCAAGAATCCCAGTTTTTCTGGATCCAAAGGAAGAGGATAAAGCGCTCCTAGCTCAGGGAAGTCTCAGTATCCCTCTTTATGCTTTACTGTTTTAAAACATTGGGGACAATGTTTAATTTAAGTTTGGGGGGGAGGCTTTCGCTGTGTTGAGCATATTTGAATTCTTTTGGATGCATGAATAGATAGCTATGATAGCCAAGGATGTGATTTTAGAAATTTTGGGAGAAAATGGTTTATATGTTGTGGAATCTAGGAGCATGGCATAAATTGTGAAATTTTAAAATTTTTTGATACTTAGTTTTAATGTCTAAAGCATGCAATAGTCTTATCTAATGACGTCTTTGAAAATCTAGATTCTTATTATGATTTTTAAAGTTTGTTGTCACCCCGATAGGCTTAGTTTCTAATACCAGGAAGTTCATGCTTGATTGTTCTAAAGAGCTAGGTAGAAAAAAATTTTATGCCTGCTGAGAGAAAAGCAAAAGCAACAAAAGAAAGTGAGAGAAAAGAAAAATCTTTTGAAAAATAAAATTTTTCTTGCACAAAAGAAAAGCCTAGGGGTAAAAAGAGCTACCTGCGGTGTGATCAGTTAGGCCAACCAGAGAATAAAATTCGGGTTCAGGGTCCCTGCACCGTAGTGTGAAAGCTAGTACCATTAGATATCAAAATGCAAGTTTGGGGGAGTAGCAAAAGAAAAAGAAAGTGAAAAATCAATTGAGAATTTTGCTCCCCCATGAAAAAGAAGAAAATGACAGGCGCCCTAGTTTCTTTTTTTTTTTTTTTTGCATGATAGAAGGACTCCGACCTATTAGGGGCTCTTAGCCAGTGTAGGGGGAAAACAAATGGAGAAAGCCATAAGACTAATCTAGGTTAGTAAGAGAATCAATAGATAAGTCTTGAGCATGCTATTCATTAATCTTAAGTTCAAACTAGTTTAAGATTTCTTCAAGTGTATGCGGTGTTTGCTTATTCCACTTGCATGTTTTCCATTCTATCTTAGGAATTCCAAAATCATTGAGGCTTGAGCGATTCTATTTCATGCATCTTTAGAATTTATTTTACTCGGGACTAGCAAAAGCTTAAGTTTGGGGGTGTGATAGCGAGGCTAAATGTCGCTATTTTAGTCCCAATTTATTAGGCTTTTCTGTGCTTTAATCGTGTTATTAATGAAAATATTTAATGTATTCTGTTATTTGGTCCTTAGGAGCAAAGTCGGTGATTTTGGGAGAAAAAGTGCCAAAAATGAAGCTAATGAAGCCCAAATCCAAGCTTGGATCAAAAGGGGATCCAAAGAGGCCAATCATGATGGAAAAGCCCAAAAAGAAGTGAAGAGAAGGCCCAAAAATTAGCCCAAACCGAAGTTGGAATTGCTGGAAAATGGCACAGCGTCGCGACGCTGTCCATTTCTTGGGCAACACGACGCGTGCATAGC
Organism: Luffa aegyptiaca; assembly: GCA_017139565.1. NCBI lineage: Eukaryota > Viridiplantae > Streptophyta > Magnoliopsida > Cucurbitales > Cucurbitaceae > Luffa > Luffa aegyptiaca. The sequence goes on from CM029398.1 coordinate 18,114,376, forward strand.
AGCGTCGCGACGCTGTGCAATATAGCGTCGCGACGCTACCTCCTATCCGGGCCTATAAAAGGCACCTCTTGGTGCCTCATTTAGGCATCAGTCAATCCATTCTTTCCTTCCTTTCCTCCCTCCTTTTGCTCCTTTGGAGCCTCTCTCAAGGCTTTCTAGCCTTTTTGAGAGATTTCTTAGTGGGAAATATTTGGGAAATTTTGGGGAGCATCCTGGGAGGCTCAAGGAGTGTTCGGCGGAGCTCTGAGCGTCAGTGAAGGGGTTCTTCGACTGTCAATTCCTTTCCTTTTATGCTCTTAATTATGCTTTCTATTGTAAATGTTGTGGATATTTTAGCTATGTATAGCTAAACCCCAATTTGGGGTCTTGAAATGAAATTATAGTCAGATGTTGTTATAATTACCTGTCTCTTGCTCTTCTTTCCTAATTATTTGTATGGATGTGCTTAATGCCTTATTCAATCTGGCCAATTGTGTAATGATTCGATTCTTAATGGAAACTCGACGGAGAGAAGTTAGGATAGATAATAATCCATGCAACTTGTTTAATTGCCCGTCGTGACACCGGGATTAGTTGATTAAACTTAGATTCCTAAAATGAATCAGAGCGCAATTGATAGCGAGCATAGCTAGATATTTTTCTCTGATTAATTAAGCTAGTCTTTTACAATTATTTCCCCAAATTTATACATTTTTATGTTTTATTTGTAGGAAGTATGTGTTTGAAGCTTAATTGAGCAACTGGAGTCAAATGAAGTTTCAAATCTAAAAAAAAAAAAAAAAAAAAAAAAAAATCATAACGTCGCGACGCTATCGGCAAATTTTCCAAAACGCGGTATCGCGACAGCGTCGCGACGCTGTCGCCAGATTTTCTATAAATTCATCTTTTCATGCTACGGCCAAGGGGAGGCCAAATTGAGAGATTTTAGCCCTAATTTCGACTAGAGACCTTCTGTGGGACCTGAAGCAAGGACGAGGACCGGGAATCTCACTTGGTGGTGCGGATATCGAGACGGGGACGTGCCGGGTTTGACGACATTAAGTGTTTCCTTTCCTTTTCCTTATCTCTAGCTAGATTTAATGGCTTTTTCATGTTTAGTTGAGCTTGTAACGCCATGTATGAGTAGCTAAACTTGTGGCTTAGGGATTGATGTAGTCGTTTTAGTTTATGGATTGATTTACGGTATAAGTTGTGCAATGGTTATTATGTATGCAATTTTGATTTAATGCTTTCAATTAATTGGCCATTAGTTGAATGATCTAAGTGTTGAATCTAGCTTGGGAGAGGGGATTTAATGTAGACTTATTCAATATTGCATGACTAAAGTTTATATTATAAGCTCGTGACGGATTTTAGATTAACTTTGGAATTAGTCAAAAGAACTCAATGCCTTGCATGTTAATAAACTTAGATAGGGATATCGAGTTGGTTAATGTGTATGAGAATCAATTATACTCGGGAGAGGTAGTTGTGATTAAAGGTTCTTAGGCTCATAATTCCATTGTGCATGATAACTTATTTCCTAAAATCAATCCTAGACTAAAATTGGCGAAATCAATTCCCTAAGTGTTCTTTCAATTGCATCTCCATCATTACTTGTTTTGATTTAGTTTTCGGTCTTTCACTCACTACTTTGTGTTCCCTAAATAAAATTGAGCAAGACAATTCACAATACTTGATTTAGCTTAAAAATCCAATCCAGAGGACGACACTCGTTTATACGAACACTTTATTATTACTTGACACGTGCGCTTGCGGTAGGAAAATTCCACATCAAGTTTTTGGCGCCGTTGCCGGGGATTGGCACATTTAGTTAGATTGATATTGTGAAAAAGTTGTTCGATCTTAATTTAGCGTGTATTTTTACTTTTCTAGGTTAATTGCATTTGTTTTCCTTATTTGTCTTTCTTTCCGTATTTGTTTTTCTAGTTTAGTGATTTTTTTTTTAGTTGTATAATCTTTTCCTTATTTGAATCTTGTCTTTCTTTTTTAGATTAGTTTTTCCTTATTTGTTAGTTTCCTTTTTTTTGTGTTTGCCATATTTATTTTTGCATTCCATATTAGATAGTATTTTCCTTTTCTAGATTATATTTTCCATATTTAGATTAGTTGTTTTCTTTTCTTTATTTCTTTCCTTATTTGTTTTCTTTCCTTTTTAGGATAGTGTAGGTTGTTTATGCGTAGGAATAAAGATTTAATTTTGGCACCTTTAGATCCTGAGATCGAGAGAACAATTCATAGGCTTCGAAGGGAAAATAGAGAAAATTATTCAAATGGCTGACCAAAATCCACCTGGGGAGCCTAGGCCTATTAGAGACTACTTCCAGCCCGTGTTTCAGGGGCAACACTCGGGGATTGTCTATGCCCCGATCAATGCCAACAACTCTGAGCTGAAGACCGGTCTCATTCAGATGGCCCGAGACTGTGCATATAGAGGATTGCCCACCGAGGATCCAAACTCTCATCTAAAATCATTTTTAGACATTTGTGGGACGGTAAAAATAAATGGAGTTTATGAGGATGCCATTCGCTTACGCTTATTTCCTTTTTCTTTGCAGGATAAAGCACGAGATTGGTTGCAGTCTATTCCCCCTGGGAGCATCACCACCTGGGATGCTTTGGTCCAGGCCTTTTTGAAGAAATTTTTCCCTCCTGCAAAGACGGTCAAGCTGAGGACAGAGATTGGGACATTCCAAGAACAATATGATGAGCAGTTGTTCGAGGCTTGGGAGCGATTTAAAGAGTTACTGAGGAAGTGCCCTCAGCATGGCTACCCCGACTGGCTTTAGGTTCAATTGTTTTATAATGGTTTAACTCCTAGTACAAAAACGATTGTTGATGCAGCTGCAGGTGGGACTCTGTTGTCCAAGACCGTGGAAAATGCTCGCATACTTCTAGAGGATATGGCCACCAACAGCTATCAGTGGCCATCTGAGCGGTCTGCACCTAAAAAGATTGCTGCTGGAGTGTTTGAGGTTGACAAGGTAAGTGCACTCCAGGCCCAGATGACCTCCCTTGCTAATGCCTTTCTAAAATTTTCAGGTACAGGGAGTGCACAGTCAATTGAATCAGCTGCTGCTGCTTTAGCATCTAGATCTCAGGAGGATACCATCGAGCAGGTTCAGTACGTATCAAATTTTAATGCTAGGGGATATAATAATAATTCTACACCTACACATTATCACCCTAACAATAGGAACCATGAAAATTTCTCTTATGCCAATACTAAGAATGTTCTTAACCCCCCTGGTTTTGCCCCTCAAACTCAAGAAAATAAAAAGTTAGAGGATCTTGTTGGAGCTTTCATTGCAGAGTCAAGTAACAGGACAACCAAATTAGAGGAAGCAGTCATTGCCATCAACACCACAGTGAATGGCCACAGTACAGCCATCAAGAACATTGAGACTCAGCTGGGACAGTTGGTAAGTGTTGTGAGCACCATGAATAAAGGTAAGGCCCTAGCTGAGCAAGAGAAAACCCAGATGGAGTACTGTAAGGCAATCACTGTGCACCAGGAGGAAGTTGAAGAGGAGCCTGAGTCTGAGGATTATGACACTCCTACTGGAGAAGCTGACGAGGACACATCATCTGATGAAGCTGAAAAGCCTGAACCTGAGCCTCCTATTCCTTCTCCTCCCTTGATGGTCCTCAAAGAAAAGAAGAGGAAAAAGAAAAAGAAGAATAATCAGGTTCAGTTTGACAAGTTTATGAATGCTTTTATGAATCTGAACATTAATAGTCCTTTTGCAGAGGCATTAGAGATGCCCCAGTATAACAGGTTCATGAAGGAGTGGTTAGCAAAGAAGCGAAAGGAAAAGAAGGTTGACACGGTATATCTTGCTTCCACATGCAGCACTAGAGTTCAACAGAAGGTACCTGAAAAAGTAGCAGATCCAGGGAGTTTTTCTATTCCTTGCAGTTTTGGTACTTATTCTTTCAGAGCATTATGTGATTTAGGTGACAGCATTAATATTATTCCTTTGTCCCTGTGTAAAAAGTTAGATATAGGTGAGATTAAATCTACTCCTGTAAAGCTCCAATTGGCTAATCAGTCTGTGGTTAGACCAGTTGGCATTGTAGAAAATGTTTTAATCAGAGTAGGTAGATTTTTCCTCCCTATTGATTTATATGTTATGGACATGATAGAAAATCCTTCAATGCCTGTCATATTAGGAAGACCATTCCTCGCTACTGGGCGAGTGATTATTGATATTGAGCGCAAGGAGCTCACTATTAGAGTCCGGAATGAAAAAGAAATATTTAAAGCAGTTGAAGACTCTAAGGGACAATCTGAAGTGCTTGTCATGGGCTACAAGAAAGGTGCAAGAAAGAGCACCTCTGTTAGATTCACAGAACAGAAGCCTCCTTGATGCACGATCAACACGTCGAGCTAATGATGTTAAACAAGCGCTTATGGGAGGCAACCCAAGTAAGTTTAGTTGTGTTTTTCTTTTTGCTTTTGATTTATTGTTTGTTTTTTGTGTTGTAGGTCTGGATTCCAGTTTCTCCCTTGCTTGCAAGTTTCTATGAGAAGGTCATCATCATTCCAGGGCAGTATTGTTCACTCCTTTCAGTCTTCTATTGTTCTCATGCTTGTTTATGCCTTATTTTCTTTATACATTGAGGACAATGCATGTTTTAAGTTTGGGGGTGGATTAGCATGTTTGTGGAGCCCTTGAGCATCTGAGTTCGGGCTATAGTTTTGAGCTTTCTTTGAATTGAGCATATGGTTGTTTTCTGTATGCTATTTTTGCATGACTATGATGTCCTAGGATAGGATTTCTTGTCAATTTTCAAGCTTTCGATGAGTTGTAAGCATGAGTGCCCAAAAAGGGAGACTTTTTAAACTTTTTCTAGGAGATGTCTTGCTTGAGTAGAGTATTTGTCTTGGCTAGATTTGGATTTGAATGCTTAGGAGCGAATTATTAGGTTCATATGCTTGTTGTCACCTCGATAGGTGTAGGGAAGAGCTAAAGAGTTAATTTTTTGCAAATTAGCATGTTTGATCTTGCTTAGGAGGAAAGAAAAGAATATATGCTTATCATGTTCATAAAGAAAAATCATTCTTGTTGTTACTGTTGAGAAAAAAAATTATGCCATGACTTGTGCACAGTTTGCAATGAGTAATAAAGATTTAGGCAAAAAGAGCTACCCCTGTTGTGATCAGTTAGGCCAACCAGAGAAAACTCAGGTTAAGGGTCCCTGCAACAGGTGTGTGAAAGCTAGTGCCACATATACATGCTTAATTTAATTGTTAATTATAAGCACCTAAGTATGGAGGAAAACAAACTAATTTGTTCCATTAACTCATTAGTGAAACCTTAGTTCCAGTGTAGAGGGAAGATGAGTTGAGAGTTTAATAAATCAATCCCGGGTTAGTAGAGTCTGATCTCGTTGAGTTAGATCTCGCTTGTGCAAGTTAATTTTGGAAAACTTTTGATTTGTCTCCCTCATAGGTCCTTATGTGCATGTCTCTTGATTGCTTGACTATTGACTTTTGAGCCTTGAGGATTGAGTCATGTTTGTTGCATCCATTCTTCCACTGTATGCTTGATTTTTAGTTTGCTCGAGGACTAGCAAAAGCTTAAGTTTGGGGGTATTTGATAGCGAGCATAGCTAGCTATTTTTCTCTGATTAATTAAGCTAGTCTTTTACAATTATTTGCCCAAATTTATGCATTTTTATGTTTTATTTGTAGGAAGTATGTGTTTGAAGCTTAATTGAGCAATTGGAGTCAAATGAAGTTTCCAATCTAAAAAAATAAAAATAAAAAAAAATCATAGCGTCGCGACGCTATCGGCAAATTTTCCAAAACGCGGTATCGCGACAGCGTCGCGACGCTGTCGCCAGATTTTCTATAAATTCATATTTTCATGCTACGGCCAAGGGGAGGCCAAATTGAGAGATTTTAGCACTAATTTCGACTAGAGACCTTCTGTGGGAGTTGAAGCAAGGACGAGGACCGGGAATCTCACTTGGTGGTGCGGATATCGAGACGGGGACGTGCCGGGTTCGACGACATTAGGTGTTTCCTTTCCTTTTCCTTATCTCTAGCTAGATTTAATGGCTTTTTCATGTTTAGTTGAGCTTGTAACGCCATGTATGAGTAGCTAAACTTGTGGCTTAGGGATTGATGTAGTCGTTTTAGTTTATGGATTGATTTACGTATAAGTTGTGCAATGGTTATTATGTATGCAATTTTGATTTAATGCTTTCAATTAATTGGCCATTAGTTGAATGATCTAAGTGTTGAATCTAGCTCGGGAGAGGGGATTTAATGTAGACTTATTCAATATTGCATGACTAAAGTTTATATTCTAAGCTCGTGACAGATTTAAGATTAACTTTGGAATTAGTCAAAAGAACTCAATGCCTTGCATGTTAATAAACTTAGATAGGGATATCGAGTTGGTTAATGTGTATGAGAATCAATTATACTCGGGAGAGGTAGTTGTGATTAAAGGTTCTTAGGCTCATAATTCCATTGTGCATGATAACTTATTTCCTAAAATCAATCCTAGACTAAAATTGGCGAAATCAATTCCCTAAGTGTTCTTTCAATTACATCTCCATCATTACTTGTTTTGATTTAGTTTTCGGTCTTTCACTCACTACTTTGTGTTCCCTAAATAAAATTGAGCAAGACAATTCACAATACTTGATTTAGCTTAAAAATCCAATCCAGAGGACGACACTCGTTTATACGAACACTTTATTATTACTTGACCCGTGCGCTTGCGTTAGGAAAATTCCACATCAGCAATAACTAATGATTTTTAATAGCGCTAAGGACACTTAGGTTGTTAAAATGAATTTATTACAATTAGGGGAAACCGATAGGATAACCTATGTGATTAACGGAGATTCTAGGAGTATAATTAGTTGGGCAATGAGATAGGATAATTATAACAATTGTTTGGCTAATAATTGATTTTCAAAGACCCCTCTTCCCATTAGAAAACTCTTTCTCCACATTTTATTTTTATTGATTGATCAAAATTTTCTCTCTAATTGTTTTGATTTTTAATTTTCTTGGCTGCATGAACTGTCCCCTAAATATTATTTCTCCTAATAATTTTTAGTGCTCAAGAGATTTTTGCTTGCTTAATTTTCGCTTCGCCTCCCTGTGGATTCGATACTCGGTATTACCTACCGTTTTATATTACTTGCGATACCGTGCGCTTGCGGTAACCGACACAACACTTTCCAAATCTATTGTTTGGAAATAGGCCGCTAGCTTATTTTTAAATGTCAGTTTAGATAACCTACATCATTCCCGATGAGAAGGATATCATTCACATACAAAACTAAGAAAAACTACTAAACTATTGATAATCCTTCTGTCGACACAAGACTCATTAATATTCTGGTCAAAACTATAAGATTTAACCTTATATTCTAGAATCGAAACCTTCAGTTCAATCCATAGATGGATCGGTTACGGTCGCAAACCTTTTGCTCTAGATCCTGGACTATGAACTCTTCTGGTCAGCACTAGACTAAATGGAAGTACACTTACTCCATTTCAAGGTTCATAGTTTTGACTAAATTATTTTTATCCATGTCATCCATTGCCTGATTACAGGTCATTGGGTCCTCGATATTATCATCAGGTATGACAATCAGAGTTTCAGTTAAACTCATACAATATTCATTAGGTTGATTAACAACCCTCCCACTGTGTTGAGGCTCTCTCTACAGTTGAGAAGGACGAGACAGACTTAACGTGCCAGCTCGATCAACAACCCTTTTGTTGAAGGATTAGCTTGATCAAAAACTCTTTGTTGATTCATTTTGTAGCTTTACTAGATAACTTACGTTAACATTGTCTAACTGTGTGGTTTGTGATCTCCAATGTGGTCTTCTTCTAAGAAAATATGCATTTGTCCATACAAATACTTTTTCTTGATCAAAGAAGCATCCATAACTCGTTTCTTTTGGGACAACTTACAAAAAGGCATACCTTCAAATAAGGTTCTAGTTCCTTTGGGTTTGTCTCTAGCATATATGGAGGACATCCCTAGGTTCTAAAACGACACAAACACACTTTATGCTATTTTGAAAATTCAAACGATGTTTCACAAAACACTCTTTTGAGAGAACCATATTCATATTTTAAGCTGCAATATTTACTGCATATTCCAAAACGAGTTTAGGCTACTCATTATCTAATGAACCATTTCAAACAAGGTTATGTTTCTCCTTACCGATATATCACTCTACTATGATGTAATAGGTGTTTAGAGTTAAGACATAATTCCATAATCTATCAAATAGACCTGGAATGCCAAGTCCATATACTCTCCACCTCGATCATATGGAAGTGTCTGTTTATCGTTTTACCTAATTTGGTTCGCAACCTCATCGTTATACAACCTGAACTTTTCAAGAGTTTGAACTTCTGACGCATTAGGTATAGATAAGCCTACCTTGAATAATTTATCAGTCAAACTGATGACTCCTTTGGAGCTGAGGACATCACAGCTGGCCAGCAAGTTTGAACTTCTTGGCCAGCAAGTTGAGTGACATCACAGCGTCGCGACGCTGTCCTATTTTCGTGCCTATAAAAGGCGCCCCTTGGTGCCATTTTTTAACATCAATCATCATTCAATCCTTTCATTTCCTTTCTTTCTTTGGCTCCTTTGGAGCCTTCTCTCAAGCCTTTTTAGCCTTTTGGAGAGTTCTTAGTGGGAAACTTTTGGGGAGTTTTGGGGAGCACTTTAGGAGGCTCAAGGTGTGCTTAGAGGGATTCCAAGCGCCAGCGACGGGGTATTCGACGGTCATTTCCTTCCCTTTTATTTTGCTCATATTTATGCTTTTCATTGTATATTTTGTGAATATTTTAGCTATGTATAGCCAAACCCCAATTTGGGGTCTTGAAATGAAATTATAGTTAAATGTTGTTATAATAGAAGGATTGGAATTCCATAATTCCGTAAAGCGGAAGCGTGATTGGGACCGATTCGTAATTAATTTTGTTTAATCTAAAATACCAATACATTGGCAATAATATTAGAACTATTCTAAATATATATTAAGGCTAAGCATAGAAAAATATTAGATCTAAATCTAATTTATAAAGTAACAAATTACTTACTCTCGTTGACGACTCAGATTAAATTCACCAACTGCTTGTGAATTAATCACGAACTAGTGTGAACACCACCACTATGGCTACACCGGTATGACTCTGAGACTTCTAGAGGCAGGAGACTTGTGGGAGCCTTTGGGAGAATTCTCTGAGAGTAGGAGAATGATTGGGATACCTTTCACCCCACCCCAGGGGTCCTATATATAGTAAAGGCCAAGACCTTTTTCCTAATAGGAAAAAGGGAGACCTTTTCCTAATAGGAAAAAGTCTCTAATTTTAATAAATAATTAATTAATTCCATAATTAATTAATTTCCCAATTAAATATCATATATTTAATCTTAGGGATTTTATTAAAATTAAAAATAATATGAATCCAATTCATATTAAATTTATTTGAACTCTTTCAAATATTATCTTTCCTAATAGGAAAAGGTCTCTAATTTTTATAAATAATTAATTAATTCCATAATTAATTAATTTACCCAATTAAATATCATATATTTAATCTTAGGGATTTTATTAAAATTAAAATTAATATGAATCCAATTCATATTAAATTTATTTGAACTCTTTCAAATACTTTCTCTCAAGAATTATTTTTTTTTTAAATTAATTCCAAAATTATATTATAAAGTTTCATAAACTTTATATTATAATGAATCAATATACATTATACGATTCCCCAAATAAATTGAACACTTTCAATTTACAATTTATACTTAATTGCCTCAAGTCTCTTTACGAGCTACCAGTGGGACCTAATGGACCTACAGATCAGAAGCTCCAACGATACGAGACTAATTGGCCAAACTCATTGACCAAGTTTAGTCAACATTCGTTAACTGTGGGTCACTCCACTAAAGACCCACAGCTGCACTCTTCTCACTATAGAATATTTATGTGTCCACGGATATCGACCAAGCAGTAAGTCAATCCTATTGAAATAGAAACCTAAACTAGTTAACGACGTTACATCTAGTGGTTACTATTTCGCGGTCCGGTCTTATGCAAACTCATTGCATAGGATACCCCCACCCGCATGTCTCCTACATGGATGGTTTGGATCATTGCATCTGTGTCGAATACAAGGTGGGCCGTATCACATAGTGTCACCAGGATAAGGTACCCAGCCTTATCCCTATACTATAGACCATTTAGGTTGTTACTTGGACACTGATCCCCGTATGTCCCCACATACTAGTCCAAGTTTCATTTAAACAACCTTGGATCTTAGTTTATTGGATTTAGGGTTTATTAATGCAAACTCGATTATTCAATAACCAAATTACTGAATTACTCAAATAACACTTTATTGAGATTGATTAATTTGTTTCATTTACTATCTACGAGTTTTAGGGCATAAAACCCAACAACTCCCACTTGAACTAAAACTCTAGTGGGCAATGTACATCAACAATCAAAATTGAATGAATAATCATTGAAGTAGGAATAGTAGTTTGTATTAATACTGTATAATACATGAAAAGTACAAATACAGATAAATACAATAACTAGGGCATTCACAATACCCATTACACTTCTCCCACTTGCCCTAGATTATTCTATGTATATATCTCGCAGACCTTCTAGATGACCCTCGAACACTTTAGCCGTGAGAGCCTTCGTAAATGGATCAGCAATATTGTTCTCAGAGGCTACCTTCGTGACGATCACGTCCCCCTGTTGCACGATCTCTCTAATGAGATGATATTTGCGCTCTATGTGCTTGCCTCTTTTATGATTGCAAGGTTTTTAGAATTTGCCACTGCACCACTATTATCACAGTAAAGGGTGATTGGCAAGTTCATATTTGGAACAACTTCCAAATCCATCAAGAACTTCCGTAGCCATACAGCCTCCTTAGCTGCTTCACAAGCAGCGACATATTCGGCCTCCATGGTAGAGTCTGCAATGCACCTTGCTTGATGCTACGGCAGACTACAGCTCCCCTGTTGAGGGTAAATACTGACCCTGATGTGGATTTCCTAGAATCCTTATCAGTCTGAAAGTCAGAGTCTGTGTATCCTGTAAGGATCAAATCCTTAGAGCCATACACAAGCTGATAGCCCCTCGTTCTCCGAAGATACTTGAGGATGTTTTTAACTGCAGTCCAGTGGTCTAACCCTGGATTGGACTGGTACCTGCTGACTATCCCAACTGCATAGCAAATGTCAGGCCTAGTACACAACATGGCGTACATAAGACTGCCCACAGCTGAAGCATAAGGGATGTGTCTCATATCCTCAATTTCTTGAGGTGTCTTAGGACACTGTTCCTTAGACAAATGAACTCCATGCATAAAGGGTAGTAAACCCCTCTTGGAATTCTGCATCTTATATCTAGACAACATCTTGTCTATATATGATGCTTGAGACAGGGCTAACGTTCTGTTCTTACGATTCCTGATAATTTGAATCCCTAGAACATACTGAGCTTCACCCAAATCTTTCATTTGGAACTCAGTCGATAGCCATTTTTTAATGTCAGCTAGATATTCTACATCATTTCCAATGAGAAGAATATCATCTACATACAACACCAGAAAAGCTACTGAACTGTTGATAATCCTTTTGTAAACACAAGGCTCATCAACGTTCTGGTCAAAGCCATAAGATTTGACAGCAGTGTCAAACTTTATATTCCAAGATCTGGAAGCTTGCTTCAACCCATAAATGGGTCGTCTAAGCTTGCAAACTTTTTGCTCTTGACCTTGAGCAACGAACCCCTCTGGTTGAGACATAAAGATGTTCTCATCAAGATTGCCATTCAGAAAGGCAGTCTGACGTCCATTTGCCAAATCTTATAATCATAAAAGGTGGCAATGGACAAGAGAATTCTTATCGACTTTAACATGGCAACTGGGGAGAAGGTTTCCTCATAGTCCACCCCCTCCTTTTGGGTATAACCCTTTGCCACAAGTCGAGCTTTGAAAGTCTGTACTTTCCCAACTGCGTCTCGTTTCCTCTTGTAGATCCATTTGCACCCTATGGGTTTAACCCCTTCAGGTAGGTTTACAAGATCCCAGACTTGATTGAAGTACATAGACTCCATCTCTAGGTCCATAGCTTTGACCCACTGGTCAGTCCACATCATTCGTTGCCTGTCTAAAGGTCAATGGATCCTCAACCCCATCATCAGGTATGACAGTTGGAGTTTCTGCTAAACCCAGATAGCGTTCAGGTTGAATAACAACCCTCCCACTACGTCGAGGCATTCTCAACTCTTGAGAAGGATGGGCTTGACCAGATGTACTGGGCTCATCAATAACTCTTGTTGAAGGTCCAGCCTCTGAACTGGGCTCATCAACAACTCTTGTTGAAGATCCAGCCTCATCAACAACTCTTGTTGATTTATTTGTAGCTTTACCAAAAAGTTCACTTAACACAATTTTACTGCGTGGTATGTGCTCTTTAACGTGGTCTTCTTCCAAGAAAGTAGCATTTGTCGATACAAACACTTTATTTTCTTTTGGATCAAAGAAGTATCCACCTCTTGTTTCTTTTGGGTAGCCTACGAATAGGCATAATTTTGAACGTGAATCCAATTTCTTTGGGTTTGTTACTAACACATGTGCAGGGCAGCCCCAAATTCTGAAATGACGTAAACTAGCTTTACGCCCTTTCCAAAGCTCAAATGGTGTTTCAGAAACACTCTTTGAGGGAACAACATTCAAAATATAAACTGCAGTCTCTACTGCATAACCCCAAAAAGAACTAGGCAACTGAGCATAGCTCATAATAGATCGAACCATGTCTAACAAGGTTCTGTTTCTCCTTTCAGGTACACCATTCTGTTGAGGTGTACCTGGTGCTGAGAGTTGGGACGATATTCCATGTTCTATCAGATAGTTTTGGAATTTTAAGTCCAAATACTCTCCACCTCGATCAGATCGAAGTGTTTTAATGGTCTTACCTAACAAGTTCTCAACTTCAGTCCTGTACTCCTTGAACTTTTCAAGGGCTTCAGACTTATGACTCATAAGGTATAAATAACCATACCTTGAATAATCATATATGAAAGAGATGAAATATTCATACCCTCCTCGAGCTCTTACATTCATTGGACCACAGAGATCCGTATGTACGAGTTCTAAGGGCTCCTTGGCACGATAACCTTTTCCAGTAAAAGGTCGTTTGTGTTAGGTTTAATGTCCTATAAACTCGTAGTTTGTAAATCATTAAACATATTCTATTTCCAATAAAGACGTTATTGAGGTTATTCAGTAAAAGATGTTATTGAATATGTAAATTGCGAATGATTAACCTAAATCCAATAAACTAAGATCCTTGACTATAAAATGAATACTCGAACTATATGTAGGGACATATCGTAGGATCAAGTTCAAGTTTATAGTCAAAATAGTCTATAGTATAAGGATACGGTTGGGTGCCTTATCCTGGTGACACTATGGACGCGGCCCACTTTGTATTAAGTACAAACGATGAGATCCTAAATCGTTCATGTGGTGACATGCGAGTGGGGGCGTCCTATGCAATGAGTTTGCATAAGACTGGACCACGAAATAAGTCACTTTCTCTTTATAACGCCGTTTACTGAAGAAACTGACTATTTCTCATAGATGACCTAGGTAACTCGTTCTTAATCCTGAGTTATCTATGAACTCCTGTTTATGAGAGATTATCCTTTGATCTGCATGGGTGAGAGTGGCCAGCATCGCCGACTCGACAAGCCTACCATTTTGGGGATAAGATCGAATAGATAGCTGGGGACATAGTTTCGCAAGACGGAATTCACTCCTACCCATTTTAGGGATAGCAGAGAGGTTGTTCTCTTAAGTACTAACTCCAGGACTTGAACAAGGGGCCCCACCCTCTCGTTGGATCGAGAGGAACTTAGGTTTGATGGTTGGACCGCAAACCGATTGTTCATTAGAGGATTAGTGGAACTTAAGGAACAAGAAGTACTATAGGGGTGTAACGGTTATTTGACCTAGCTATAGCTACGAACAACCTGTGAAGGAACGACTTACTGAACATGGTTAAATCAAGTGGACGGAAATATATCTATAGTGAGGGGAGTGCAACTATCGGGCTATAGTGGAGTGTCCCGATAGTTAACGAATGTTGGCTAGCTTAGATAATGAGATTAGTCGGTTAGCCTTGAATCGTTGGAGCCCATGATCTATAGGTCCATTAGGTCCCTCTACTAGCTCATATCGGATTAAAGCCTAGAACATATTGATAGGAATTTTTGAATCGTTCAAAAACGGGAAATAGGGTTTTTATCGTAAGACGTGTTCGACACAATGATTTAATTATGAATTAAATTAGGAATTGAGAGATGAGGTATTTGAAAGTGTTTTAAATACCATATATATGTATTAGGAATCATATATAATTCATGACATTAGGTGATAAAGATTGATTGGATCAATCATATCAAAATTACTTGGAAATGTCCCAATTAATTGCCTAGAAATCAATTTCAATTTTGAATTGAAATTGAAATGAATTGCAAGCTTAAAATTTACAATTAGGATACAATTCATAATGGATTTAGTGGCATTTCCACTCTTGCATGATGATGCATAGTGGAAAACAACACAACCATGCACTAGATGCATGTGTTGTGAAGTAGACACCTAGAATCCACTTTGAGTTGCATCTTGGCCATGTGGCTAAGTGTCATGAAGCTTGTCTTTGCATGGGAGATGTCTATAAAAGGGGCTTGAATTAGATTCAAGAAGAGCAAGCTTTCATTTAGTGTTATGCTGCAAATTTTCTCCCTCAAATTCTCTCTCATTTCATCTCCTTCCAAAAGCTTGTACCATCAAGCATTCCCTTCTATCTTTCTTCTATAGACTCCCACAAGTCTTTCTAGGCCCAAGAGAATAGTAGGGAAGACTCTAGAGGTTGTCCAAGGAGCATAGGAGAGGCAAACACCACAAGGAGTTCCACATAAGTGAGCTACAAAGGTTGGTGTTCTCTCAACTCTATATTCTGTCTTTTATAGAACATGCATGCTTTAGGAGCAAAATTGAATGTCTTAAGTGCTTCCGATCTTCAATTGCTTCCGCATGTGTTATATGAACACCTTCAGTTTGGTCATCTTACCTTCGAGACATGACTCACATGGAGGTAAAGTACCATCTTCTAACTGGCTTAGAAGTCCGTTCTTAACCAATCTCCCAATCCTATTGAGATTTATGTGGCCAAGTCTCAAGTGCCAAAGATAGGTACTTTGAGAAACTTTTTGCCTTTTTGGTTGAGTCTCAGCTGTTTTAAACATTTCATTGTTCAAAATAGCCCTAGACTCTATTGGTCTTAAGACATACAAATTGTTCTCCATTTTTGGAGAACATATATCAGCACCCCTTTTAGTAATGAAAGCTTCATTCACATAAAAGGACACTGAATACCCTTGTTCTAGCAAACAAGAAATAGAAATCAAATTTCTTTTTATTCTGGGAACTATATATACGTTATCTAATAACATATAACGTTCCCTGGAGAAGAACATTTTAATATCTCCCACTGCTTTAGCTGAAATGAGCTCCCCAGTCCCAACTCTGAGAGTCATTTCCCCAGCATCCAACTGTTGCCAGGAGCTCATTCCCTCAAAGGAAGAGCATACGTGATGAGTGGCACCTGAATCTAGGATCCAGGCTGTGTCATCATTTTCCACTATACACGTTTCAATGATCAATAAATCAAATTTATTTTCATTGAGATGTGCTAAGCAGTCTATGTCATATTCATCATGAACAATTTCCGATAAATTAGACATATGGGCTTGAGGACCGTCCTCAGTTAAGACCAATTCCACGCATTTAGTGTTTAAGTTCATTTTCTTAATTGTATTAGAAATACCAGTTTTGTAGTTGGCGTTATTCGAGGAATATAAAGAACGTTTCATTGCTGAGAACAAACAAACTAACTTAATAAGTATCGTTACATTAACCCGTTACACAAAATATAAATATTATTTTAATCCAATCAATTTAGCAAAAGTAATGATCAACCCATAGAATAAACATTCATTTTGCAACGATACTTCAGAGGTTTAGAACAACAGCTACCGTAGGGTAGTCAGCTACTCCTCCTCTGAATTGAGACAATCTCAACTAATCCTTATTCCCGGAATAACTCATATTCCAATAGTTCTTAGCTACCGTTTTTTCGGTCAGGAAATTATTAACACCTTAACAATTTCCCGTAAGTGTGACCCTCCATTTTTCAGATTTCAGAGGTCGGCCCCAACCATGCTACCGTAGGGAAAGTCAAAGTTGGAAATGGACCTAAGAAACCCTATCCATTTGTGGAGTTTGCATTGTTCCGACTCCCATGATCAAGCCCTCCGTAGGGTGATCGCTCCTAGGGCGACTCGCAGGCAGATCATTGGGATCTCACGGTGCAACCTAATGGAGGAGACCGTAGGATACGTTGACACGTTCCTGCTCCCAGTTACTATAAAATACTCCCTCGTTCACCTTGATATTGATTCATGCAAACACCATCCGTAGGGGGTCACTCCCAGGGTGACTCGAGGCCAAGCATGAACCTCACGTTGTGAACTTTTGAGGACGTGAGAGCAAAACTTGATTTATGAAAATCTTGTTTTGATATATTTCCTCCCACTAAGTATTTTTATAATTATAGGGTTTATTACTTAGGTAAATTCCGGCTAAGTGAATCTATCTAAGTCTATGCCTGTATATAACTTTTATATATATAGGTCTTTTCTCTAATGTCTAGGTGGATTAAACACTTTTAATTACCTAGAGACATTGCATGCTAATATAACTATGGTTAATTCAACTCAAGTTCTGACTCATTTCCCAGGTAGCAGGTGTTCCGTAAACCGTCATCTTAAGTACCTTCAGCCTTAGACAGAACTTTACCGGTAGAGTTCCCTTATAACCAATAGTTATGATAAATCTTTACTCTAAAGATCTAGGTGAATTAAACTCTTTTAATTTACCTAGTGATATTGCATGCTAACATTTAACTATGATTAATTCAACTTCGGTATTCCGGGTTAGTTCCCAAGTAGGAGGTGTTCCGTAAACCGTCATCTTAAGTACCCCCAGCCTTAGACAGAACTTAACCGGTGGAGTTCCCTTACAATCATAGTAATGTTTTTCCTACTTAGTCAATTAAAACTATTTTTAATTCTAAGTAAGAAAATAATTCTAATCCTATTAGAATTATAATGAGCTTAGGTCTAATTAATTTTAAACATTTTAAAATTAATTCATTTTAACATAAGGTCCTATGTTTGCATGCAACTCTTTGTTATAGGTTGATGGTTTCTAATCAATTTTATAACTTATTATAAAATTTTAATGATTAGCCCTATAACATGCTTCTATGGTGTTGGAAAAATAACAATCATATTCTAATTATTCAACACCGTATTATTATGACGCCGGTAACGATAATATAACGATTATATTAATCTAAAGTGGTGTCATGCTTCATGCAATTTCAATTTCATTTAATAAATATCGATTATATTAATTAAACATCCATGAAATTAAATTACATGAAATTTGACATTAATATAATATAACTCTTATATTAATCTAATTAATGTCATGCTCAATGCTATTCCATTTTCATTTAATTAATATAACATTTTATATTAAATCATACATGAAAACAAGCATTGATTTATATTTATTATTTTCATTCATAATATAACTAATTATATTAATTCCCATGAAAATAATGCTAAGCGGAAGCGGAAGCGTGATTGGGACCGATTGAAGGATTGGAATTCCATAATTTCGTAAAGCGGAAGCGTGATTGGGACCGATTCGTAATTAATTTTGTTTAATCTAAAATACCAATACATTGGCAATAATATTAGAACTATTCTAAATATATATTAAGGCTAAGCATAGAAAAATATTAGATCTAAATCTAATTTATAAAGTAACAAATTACTTACTCTCGTTGACGACTCAGATTAAATTCACCAACTGCTTGTGAATTAATCACGAACTAGTGTGAACACCACCACTATGGCTACACCGGTATGACTCTGAGACTTCTAGAGGCAGGAGACTTGTGGGAGCCTTTGGGAGAATTCTCTGAGAGTAGGAGAATGAATGGGATACCTTTCACCCCACCCCAGGGGTCCTATATATAGTAAAGGCCAAGACCTTTTTCCTAATAGGAAAAGGGAGACCTTTTTCCTAATAGGAAAAAGTCTCTAATTTTAATAAATAAATAATTAATTCCATAATTAATTAATTTCCCAATTAAATATCATATATTTAATCTTAGGGATTTTATTAAAATTAAAATTAATATGAATCCAATTCATATTAAATTTATTTGAACTCTTTCAAATATTTTCTTTCCTAATAGGAAAAGGTCTATAATTTTAATAAATAAATAATTAATTCCATAATTAATTAATTTACCCAATTAAATATCATATATTTAATCTTAGGGATTTTATTAAAATTAAAATTAATATGAATCCAATTCATATTAAATTTATTTGAACTCTTTCAAATACTTTCTCTCTAGAATTAATTTTTTTTTTAAATTAATTCCAAAATTATATTATAAAGTTTCATAAACTTTATATTATAATGCATCAATATACATTATACGATTCCCCAAATAAATTGAACACTTTCAATTTACAATTTATACTTAATTGCCTCAAGTCTCTTCACGAGCTACCAGTGGGACCTAATGGACCTACAGATCAGAAGCTCCAACGATACGAGACTAATTGGCCAAACTCATTGACCAAGTTTAGTCAACATTCGTTAACTGTGGGTCACTCCCCTAAAGACCCACAGCTGCACTCTTCTCACTATAGAATATTTCTGTGTCCACGGATATCGACCAAGCAGTAAGTCAATCCTATTGAAATAGAAACCTAAACTAGTTAACGACGTTACATCTAGTGGTTACTATTTCGCGGTCCGGTCTTATGCAAACTCATTGCATAGGATACCCCCACCCGCATGTCTCCTACATGGATGGTTTGGATCATTGCATCTGTATCGAATACAAGGTGGGCCATATCACATAGCGTCACCAGGATAAGGTACCCAGCCTTATCCCTATACTATAGACCATTTAGGTTGTTACTTGGACACTGATCCCCGTATGTCCCCACATACTAGTCCAAGTTTCATTTAAACAACCTTGGATCTTAGTTTATTGGATTTAGGGTTTATTAATGCAAACTCGATTATTCAATAACCAAATTACTGAATTACTCAAATAACACTTTATTGAGATCGATTAATTTGTTTCATTTACTATCTACGAGTTTTAGGGCATAAAACCCAACAATAATTGTCTATCTCTTGCCCTCTTTTACTAATTATTTGTATGGATGTTCGTAATGCTGTATGCAATCTGGCCAATTGTATATTGATTCGATTCTTAATGGAAACTCGACTGAGAGAAATTAGGATAGATCATAATCCATGCAACTAGTTTAATTGCTCGTCGTGACAACGGGATTAGTTGATTAAACTTAGATTCCTAAAATGAATCAGAGCGTAATAATTAACGAAAATTAATGGCGCTAAGGACACTTAGGTTGTTAAAATGGGTTAATTAGAATTAGGGGAAACCGACAGGAGATCCTATGTGACTAACGGAGATTCAAGGAGTATAATTAGTTGGGCAATGAGATAGGTTAACTGTAATAATTGTTTAGCTATTAATTGATTTTCAAGACCCCACTTCCCATTTAAAAACTCCTTATACATATTTTATTTTTCTTGATTGATCAATTTAATTCCTTTCATCGCTTTATTTTTAATTCCCTTTTATTGCATGCTGAGGTCCCAAAATATTATTTCCTCCAAGTATTTTTAGTGTTCAAGTAACTTTTGCTTTGCTTAAATTTCGCTTCGCCTCCCTATGGATTCGATACTCGAAATATTTTCGTTTTATATTACCTTCGGCCCGTGCACTTGCGCTTTGCGGTCAACAAGTTTTTGGCGCCGTTGCCGGGGAGGTTTGATTTTCAAGCAATGTTTTTTTTTCTTGATATTAAAAAGAAAGGGATAAATAGTAATTTAGGTTGTAAATATTTTCTCTTGTGAATATTATTTTATTTTTGTTTTTGTTTGGTTCTTTTGATTGATTGGGAGTGTTGCATGCGAAGGCATAAGGTGGTTGAATTGTTTCCTTTAGATCTTGAAATTACCAGGACACTCAGATCTATTCGTAGAAATAAAAGACTAACGAAAGCTAGGCCATCAAGATGAAGCTCCCAAGGCAATCAGAGACTTTTTACAGCCAGTCCTCCCAACTAAGAATTCATGCATCGTTTACGCCTCGATCCTAGCAAATAATTTTGAGTTAAAGAAAGGATTGATTCAGATGGCGCGAGACAACTCGTTTAAGGGACATCCTTCGGAGGACCCACATTCGCATCTGCGATCATTCTTGGAGATTTGCAGGACCGTGAGATGAATGGAGTTCCGGCCGACGCGATAAGATTAAGGTTATTCCCATTTTCTCTGCAAGATAAAGCTGAAGATTGGCTCGAATCAGTCGAGACGGGTAGTATGAGCACATGGGACGAGCTTTTTACAATGCCAAGACTACGAAGCTCCAGACAGAAATTAGAACATTCAGACAGTTAGACGAGGAGCAACTTTATGAGGCATGGGAGAGATATAAGGAGATGCTTAGGCGATGCCCGCAACATGGCTACCCAGACTGGCTCCAGGTGCAGTTATTTTACAATGGACCGAATCCTTCCACCAAGACGGTTCTAGACACATCAGCGGGTGGGAGTTTTCTTTCCAAGACAGTGACGGGAGCCAAGGATCTTCTAGAGGAAATGGCAGCGACCAGTTACCAGTGGCTGACTGAATGGGGGATAGTTTCCAAGAAGGCTGGTATTTATGAAATTGATTAGTCAAGCTCCCTGAAGGCACAGATGGCATCTTTGACAAACGCTCTGAACAAGCTGACTTCATCTGAGGTGGTCAAGTCCATTTCCACCTTAGCTGAAGGATATTCAAAGTAAGAGAGTCAAGATGTAGAAGAAGTTCAGTATGTGGGAAACAGAGCATTCACTCAAGGAGTACCGAACTTCTACCATCCCAGTCTGCGCAATCATGAGAACTTTTCTTACTCGAACACCAAGAATGTATTGCAGCCACCGCCAGGATTTGCTTCAACCAGTTCGCCAGAAAAGAAGAGTAACTTGGAGGAGATGGTGACCATGTTTATCAAGGAACAGAAAGTGTTAAATGTGAATCTGCAGCCGACAGTTAATAACCACGACACAACTCTTAAAAATATGGAAGTTCAGATAGGTTAGATCGCTTCAACGGTGAGTGCCCTTCAGAAAGGGAAGTTTCCTAGCGACACTGAACCCAATCCGAGAGAGCAGTGCAAGATGGTGACATTGAGAAGTGGTGGACAGCTGGTGGTCAGTTCGGAGAAGAAGAAAGAAGAGAAGAGCAAGGATGAAGATGGAAGGGCTGAGGCACAAAACGCCTCCTCTGAAAGGTGCCAACATCCTCCTAACTCTATTGATTTTAATTATGATGTTTCTAACTCTTTTGCAGGAATGAAAAAGGATGAAAAGCAGGATGAAAGGCATGAAGAGAAGCTGAACGAGGAGGAAGTGGTTCCATGCAACCATCATGATAAAGGCTCGCACATTAGCCCGCCCAAGCGGAGGGGCGAATGTCCTACCTTTGAGTACAGGGAGTTACCTTTTCCTCAGCGCTTTAAAAATGTTAAATTAGATGAACAACTTTAGAAATTCCTAGAGATGTTTAGAAAATTATCTATGAATATTCCCTTAGTAGATGCTTTGTATAATATGCCTAATTATGGGAAGTTCATGAAAAAGATGTTATCTAGGAAGAAAAGTTTGAAAAAAGAGGTTTTTAGGTTGTCTGAAAACAGTAGCACCATAGTGTCAGGAAAGATGCCTTCTAAACAAAAAGACCCAGGCAGTTTCATTGTTCCCTGTATTATTGGAGAAGTATCTTTCGATAGGGCTTTGTGTGATCTAGGTGCTAGTATAAATTTGATGCCCTATTCATTGTACAGGAAGATTGGTTTGACAGGTCTGAAAGACACTGACATCACCCTCCAGCTGGATGATAGATCGATTACCCAACCGATGGGTATTGTGGAGGACGTGTTGGTGAAAGTCAACAAATTCATCTTCCCTGTAGATTTTGTGGTGCTAGACATGATAGAAGACAAAGAGGTACCCAGCATCTTAGGCAGACCTTTCTTAGCCACAGGTAAAGCTGAAATTAGCGTGCATACAGGTAAGCTTACCTTGAATGTGGATGATGAAAAGGTTGTGTTTAATATTTTTGGACAGGATGAATCTGTATGTAGTTTGCATACTTGTTTTTCTATAGGTCCAGAATATTTGACTGATGATGATGAGTAGGCAGAATATAATCTTGGCCTAGGATTAGGAGAGGCTCCTATGGAGGATAATTTTAATCCAAATGCATTTTTTAATGACACTCTGTTTGAAAATGAGCTGATAGATGTAGATTTGCCTGACTTTGAAAATGAATTGGAATTGCCTGCTTTTGAGAATGAAATGTCTGCAATTGATGATTTGCCTAATTTTGAGAATGAGATAGAAATGCCTGAAACGGATGATTTGTCTGATTTTGAGAATGAGCTTGATACACCTGATAAAGAGCATGATTTGCATGAAGATGATTACTTGATAGATGAAAATTTAGAGTCTGATCATGATAATGCTGAATCTATCGAGTCTGATCCAGATGAGTATATAGAGTCAGACCCTGAAAGTGTGAATAATTTTGATTTGGGTCCTGATGATGTGGATAATAGTATAGAATATGACCCAGAAGAGCTTGAATTCGTTAATATTCTTCTGGTAGTGAGTCATATGATAGCTTAGTTGAATCATTTTTTAATACTGAGTCTGAGGAATCTTCTGAGCATGTAGATATTGAATCTGATGAATGGATAGGCATAATTGATAGGCCATCCTTAGATCCTAGACCGGTAGATATCATAGTTCTGGATGACTCTGTTAATAACTGTTTTGAGAATAGAGACTTAGAAAAGAGATTTGATGCTACTACATATTTTTTGAAATGTTATTATAACAATCTCTTTAGTGATGATGGGCCAGGGGAACGTTTTTTTCTCCCCTGTGTGCAGTGTGCAATTCGGTGCGTGATTTTCTACAAGGCCCAGAGGACGATGAAAATTTTTATTTCGAGCCTTCGTGGTCGTGCCGAGCCTCGTCTAGCTAAAGACGTTAAAGAAAGCGCTGCTTGGGTGGCAACCCAAGGATTAAAGTTTAGATAGTTGTTTTTGCGGTAAATAGTTTTCCTTGCTTCGTGATCCAATTTTGTTTTGCAGGATCACCTTAGCAAATCCCAAAGCTCCAAGAATCCCATTTTTCTGGAACCAAAGGAAGAAGATGAACTGCTCCTAGCTCAGGGAAGTCTCAGTATCCCTCTTTATGCTTTACTGTTAATAAACATTAGGGACAATGTTTAGTTTAAGTTTGGGGGGGAGGCTTTCGCTGTGTTGAGCATATTTAAATCCCCTTGGATGCATGAATAGATAGCCATGACAGCCGAGGATGTGATTTTAGAAGTTTTGGGAGAAAATGTTTTATATGTTGTGGAATCTGGGAGCATAGCAGAAATTGTGAATTTTTTTTAAAAAATTTGATACTTAGTTTTAATGTCTAAAGCATGCAATAGACTTATCTAATGACGTCTTTGAAAATCTAGATTCTTATTATGATTTTTAAAGTTTGTTGTCACCCTGATAGACTTAGTCTTTAACACTAGGAGTTCATGCTTGATTGTTCTAAAGAGCTAGGTAGAAAAAAAAATGCTATGCATGATGAGAGAAAAGCAAAAGCAACAAAAGAAATAGAGAGAAAAGAAAAATCTGTTGAAAAAGAATTTTTTTTTTTGTTTGCACAAAAGAAAAGCCTAGGGGTAAAAAGAGCTACCTACGGTGTGATCAGTTAGGCCAACCAGAGAATAAAATTCGGATTAAGGGTCCCTGCACCGTAGTGTGAAAGCTAGTACCATTAGATATCAAAATGCAAGTTTGGGGGAGTAGCAAAAGAAAAATATTTATGAGTTTTGTTCCCCCATGAAAAAGAAAAATGTCAGGCGCCCTAGTTTTTTTTTTTTTTTTTGCATGATAGTAGAACTCTGACCTATTAGGGGCTCTTAGCAAGTGTAGGGGGAAAACAAATGGAGAAAGCCATAAGACTAATCTAGGTTAGTAAAAGATTCATTAGAAAAGTCTTGAGCATGGTATTCATTAATCTTAAGTTTAAACTATTTTAAGATTTCTTCATGAGTATGCGGTGCTTGCTTATTCCACTTGCATGTTGTCCATTCTAGCTTAAAAGTTCCAAATTCATTGAGGCTTGAGTGATTCTATTTCATGCATCTTTCGAATTTATTTTGCTCGGGACTAGCAAAAGGTTAAGTTCGGGGGTGTGACAGTGGGCAGAAATGTCGCTATTTTAGTCCTAAATTATTAAGCTTTTGAGCGCTTTAATTGTGTTTTTATTGAAGATATTTAATATATTTTGTCATTTGGTCCTTAGGAGAAAATTATGGATTTTGGTGGAAAAAATGTCCAAAAGGAGCCATTCAAACCCAAATTCTATACATGGGTCAAGGGGAAGCCCAAGAAGTCAACCAATTAAAATTGATCCAAAAAAGAAATGAAGGAAGGCCCAATTTCAAGCCCAATCCGCGCCAGCCTGGTCTGAAATCCACATAGCGTCAAGACGCTGTGGGGACAGCGTGAAGACGCTGTCCCATTTGTTGGCCAGCAAGTTGAGTGACGTCACAGCGTCGCAACGCTGTCCTATTTTCGGGCCTATAAAAGGCGCCCCTTGGTGCCATTTTTTACGCTGTCCTATTCAATCCTTTCATTTCCTTTCTTTCTCTGGCTCCTTTGGAGCCTTCTCTCAAAGTTTTTTAGCCTTTTGGAGAGTTCTTAGTGGGAAACTTTTGGGGAGTTTTGGGGAGCACTCTAGGAGGCTCAAGGTGTGCTCAGAGGGACTCCAAGCGCCAACGACGGGGTATTCGACGGTCATTTCCTTCCCTTTTATTTTGCTCATATTTATGCTTTCCATTGTATATTTTGTGAATATTTTAGCTATGTATAACTAAACCCCAATTTGGGGTCTTGAAATGAAATTATAGTTAAATGTTGTTATAATTGTCTATTTCTTGCCCTCTTTTACTAATTATTTGTATGGATGTTCGTAATGTTGTATGCAATCTGGCCAATTGTATATTGATCTGATTCTTAATGGAAACTCGACGGAGAGAAATTAGGATAGATCATAATCCATGCAACTAGTTTAATTGTCCGTCGTGACAACGAGATTAGTTGATTAAACTTAGATTCCTAAAATGAATCAGAGCGTAATAATTAACGAATTTTAATGGCGCTAAGGACACTTAGGTTGTTAAAATGGGTTAATTAGAATTAGGGGAAACCGACAGGAGATCCTATGTGACTAACAGAGATTTTAGGAGTATAATTAGTCGGGCAATGAGATAGGTTAATTGTAATAATTATTTAGCTATTAATTCATTTTCAAGACCCCACTTCCCATTTAAAAACTCTTTCTCCATATTTTATTTTTCTTGATTGATCGATTTAATTCCTTTAATCGCTTTATTTTTAATTCCCTTTTATTGCATGTTGAGGTCCCTAAATATTATTTCCTCCAAGTATTTTCAGTGTTCAAGTAACTTTTGCTTTGCTTAAATTTCGCTTCGCCTCCCTGTGGATTCGATACTCGAAATATTTCCGTTCTATATTTCTTGCGGCCCGGCACTTGCGGTTGGGTCAACAGAGGGTGGTGCACCTTTGTTCACATCCTAGAGTCAGCACTTAAGGGAACAACCTTTCTACTATCCCTAAAGTCGGGTAAGAGTGAATTCTATCTTGTAAGGCTATGTCCCCATCTATCTACTCGGTCTTATCCCCAAAATGGTAGGCATATTGAGTCGGTGATATTGAGCCACTCTCACCCGTGCAAATCAAAGGATAATCCCAAATAAATAGGATTTTATAGTTAACTCAGGATTAAGCCCAAGTTACCTAGACCATCACTCTAAAATAGTCAGTTTCACATAAACGGCGTTATATAGTGAAAGTGACTCATTTCGCGGTCCGGTCTTACACTAACTCTTTTGCATAGGACGCCCCCATTCGCATGTCTGTACATGAACGATTTAGGATCACATCGTTTGTACTAAAACAAAGTGGGCCACGTCACATAGTTTTTCCTAGGATAAGGTACCCAGTCTTATCCCTATACTATAGACCGTTTAGGCTATTACTTGAACTTGGTCCATTCTTATGTCACTACATAAAGTTCAAGTGTTCATATTGTAGCCAAGGATTCTAGTTTATTGGATTTCGGTTAATTAATACATAATTAAAAACAACTATTTGACAACCAAAAATCGAATAACCTCGATAACGCTTTTATCGATAGCTATTGTCTTTGTTACATTTACTATCCACGAGTTTTAGGATATAAAACCCAACAAAGTCCCACTTGGACTAAAACTCTAGTGGGTTGTACAACAATCCAAGACCATAGTGGGATCTTAAATACTATAATCTAGGGCATCTCGTATACCCTTTACATATCTCCCACTTGCCCTAGATTATCCTTTGTGCATTACTCGTAGACCTACACCATCTAGTTGTCCCTCGAACACTGTTAGCCATAAGGGCCTTCGTAAATGGATCAACAGTAATTTACTCTGAGGCTATCCTTGTGACAACCATCACATTGTTGGGTTTTATGCCCTAAAACTCGTAGATAGTGAATGTAAACAAATTGTATACTTGTTTCAATAAAGTGTTATTGAGTTTCTACAATAAAGTGTTATTGTTTAATATTGCACAATTTGACCCAAATCCAATAAACTAAGATCCAAGGTTGCTTACATGTAACTTGAACTAGTATGTGGGGACATACGGGGATCGGTGTTCAAGTAACAACCTAAAAGGTCTATAGTATAGGGATAAGGCTGGGTACCTTATCCTGATAACACTATGTGATACGGCCCACTTTGTATTCGATACAGACGTATTGATCCAAGGCGTCCATGTAGGAGACATGCGAGCGGGGGTATCCTATGCAATGAGTTTGCATAAGACCGGACCACGAAATAGTCAACCATTAGTTATAACACCGTTAACTAGTTAGGTTACTGTTTCAATAGGATGACCTAGGTAACTCAGTCTTAATCCTGAGTGTGTCATGAACTCCTTCTCATGAGGGATTGTCCTTTGATTAGCATGGGTGAGAGTGGCCAATACGCCGACTCAATATGTCTTCCTTTTTGGGGACAAGACCGAGTGGGAGGCTGGGGACATGACAACACAAGAAGGAATTCACTCCTTCCCGCTTCTAGGAGAAGTAGATGAGTGTTCCCTTAAGTGGTGACTCCGAGACTTGAACAAAGGGATCCCGCCCTCTCACTGGCCCGGGACTTTCTGTTTAATGGTTGGACCATAAACAGGTTGTTCATTAGAGGAGCACTGGTACTTAAGGAGACAGATGTAACACAGGGGTGAAACGGTAATTTGACCCAGCTGTGATTACGGACACTCGTGAATGATTGACTTACCGGTATAGGTCTATATTCGTGGACACAGAAATGTTCTACAGTGAGAAGAGTTCAGCTGTGCGTCTTTAGTGGAATGACCCACAGTTAATGAATATTGGTTAACCTGATTAATGAGTTTAATCGGTTAACCTCATATCATTGGAGCTTCTGATCTGTAGGTCCATTAGGTCCCCCTGCTAGCTCGTAAAGAGTAATTAGGAACAAATATATCTTGAGAGAATTTGAATAGTTCAAATTCATATTGGGAATTAAGTTAATTGTATGAGATACAAATTAATATAATGTATAGTGATGCATTAAAATATAAAGTCTAATTTGAGATTAAACTCTATTATAATGAGAGATTGATATATTTGAAAAAGTTCAAATATATGTCTAATTAAATATATGGTATTTAATTAGAAGATGAATTAATTAATTATTCAATTTAGTTTAAATAAAATGATATTTAATTAAACTATAGTCTATGAGAGAAATAAATATTTGAAGGAGTTCAAATATTAATATGAATTTGATTCATATTAAATTTATAGGATATAAGGGAATTTGAAGGAGTTCAAATTTTAATATGAATTTGATTCATATTATGGAATTAATTAATTGAAGGCCTGAAATTAAATATATGATATTTAATTGGGTAATTAATTAATTAACTAATAGAAGGTCTAAAATTAAATATATGATATTTAATTGGTGATTAATTAATTAAAGAATTGATTAATTGGAAATTAATCAATTAGGGAAATGATTTAATCACTTATGGAAGTGATCAATCATTTATGGAAAAGATTAATCAATTGTGGAATTGATTGGTCATGAAATTGATTACTTATGGAAAAGATTAAATCAGTTATGGAAATAATTGATTTTAAATGAATATTTTATTCATGGCCTTTCTCCTATAAATAGAACACTAAACCTAGGGTTTAGGCACCACAACATATGGCCACCATAAGGTCCTCTCATATTCTCTCAACTCAAGAACTCTAGGGCGAATTTTCTCTCTAGAGTTTTTCCCATTCAAGATTAGGTAGTCCCACAACTACGTTCCTAATCTCAGAGTTATAGCGGGGAAGATCAAATGGTGGTGTTCTTCGTTGTTGCAGAGCAATCAAGAATTTGAAGTATTCAGAGTCGTCAACGAAGGTATGTTTCTCACCGCTTAACCTTTTGCCAATGCATTGGTATTTTAGTAGAAACAAAATTAACTACGAACGGTCCAATTGCTTCCGCTGTAACGGAATTGGGAATTCCAATCCTTCAATTGGTATCAGAGCCGATCGTATGCTTGATTTTGTTTTACATAATTTGCATTGGTTGATAGGTGGAATTAATTGTGCATTTGATGTATAATGGTTTGCTAGTAGATGGTTAGGGTTTTTGGCATTAAAATTTGCAATTTTTCATTGATTTGATCATGTAAGGGCCCGTTGTTTTGGGCGATTTGTTGCAAATTTGAGTCTGTAAGTCCGTGTCTTTGATATTGTATCAATTGGAGAAGATTTTTGGAGCAATTTGCTGAAATTTGAACCAAAAATCAAAGAAAACAGAAGCTGGAAGTTAGAAAATCTAAAAAAAAAGGGGCTGGAATCGTCAAAAAAAAAAAAAAAAAAAAAATTCGAAAATCACGTCTAATTGGATTTGAACGCAAACCGTGACACACGTAGGGGACAACAGAATGGACACATTGACCATCTGAACAATAAGGGATTTCGTTAATTAAAAGGCGGTTTTGTTAATTTTGTTGTTTCGTGCGGTTCAATGACCGGTTCAAGCATTCTTTGACCGGTTCAGGGCGGTTGTGGCGCGGTTTAGTCCGGTTTGAGCGAAATTTGACTAGTTCTTGACTAGTTCGTGAGTTTTTGAGTCGGTTCAGCGTGGTTCAAGCGATTTCGAAGTCGGTTCGGGCGGTCTGAGGTGTTTTTCAGGCCGGTTTAGCAAGATTTGGGCCGGTTCAAGCACTTTTGAGGCTGGTTTTGCACGGTTCAGCTTGGTTAATCCAGTTTTCTTGCCGGTTCGAAGGGTTTGGATGCGGTTCGAGGCTGTTTTGAGCTGGTTCACGGCAGGATAGGGTTGTAATAGACTAATTAATGTAATTTTTCTATTGTTTTGAGTCCTAGGATGCCAAAACCCGTCTACTTAGCTGTTTAATTGCTTTATGGATGTCATATAGCTTAAAATCCCACCATAGGTTAAGCATATTCATGCATTTTTTTAATTATAATTGTTATAATATAAGTATTATGCATGAATTTAATTTTCATGGATATTTAATATAAATTGTTATGATTAAATGGATGAAAATTAAGAAGCATTGAGCATGAAATTACTTTAGTAAAAATATAAAAAGTTATATTTATGAAAGTAATTTATATGCTTATTTATTTTCATGAGCTATTAGTATAAAGTGTTATGTTAATGTATGAAAATGTGAATGCTTATTTTAATTTTCTTGGGTAATTAATTTAAGAGTTAGATTAATTGAAGAAAATTAATTTGAATTGAGCATGAAATTACTTTAGTTTAAAAAATATAAGAGTTATATTTATATATAAGTAATTAACATGCTTAATTAATTATCATAATATATTAATATAAATGTTATGTTAATGTATGAAAATGGTAATGCTTAATTTTAATTTTCTTGTATAATTATTTTAAGAGTTAAGTTAATTAAAAGGAAATTAAATTGCATTGAGCATGACATTACCTTAGATTAATATAATTGTTATATTTTTGGTATGTCATGTATGCTAATGTATGGTTTTATAAATTAATTAGAATTTGATTGTTAATTTATTCACCATAGTAGCATGTTATAGGGTTAATTCATTAAAAATTATAATAGTTATAAAATTAATGAATAGAAACCGTTAACCTATAACAAAGAATTACATGCAAACATAGGATCTTAGGATAAATGAATTAATTTTAAAATGTTTAAAATTAATTAGATCTAAGATCACATTTCTAATAGGATTAGAATTATTCTTACTTAGAATTAAAATTAGTTTTAATTGACTAAGTAGGAAAAACATTACTATGATTATAAGGGAACTCCACCGGTTAAGTTCTGTCTAAGGCTGGGGGTATTTAAGCTGACGGTTTACGGAACACCTCCTACCTAGGAACTGACCCGGAATACCGGAGTTGAATTAATCATAGTTAAATGTTAGCATGCAATGTCACTAGGTTTGTTAAAAGTGTTTAATGCACCTAGATCTTTAGAGTAAAGACCTTACATTACTGTGGTTATAAGGGAACTCTCTCGGTAAAGTTCTGTCTAAGGCTGGAGGTACTTAAGATGACGGTTTACGGAACACCTCCTACCTGGGAACTGACCCGAACCTTGAGTTGAATTAACCATAGTAATGTTGACTTGCAATGTTGGGTTTATTAAAAGAAGTTTAATTCACCTAAAACATTGCGGTTGAATCCTTTCTATAATTGTTATAATAGGATCAGACTTAGATAGATTGACTTAGCCGAATTTTATCTAAGTTAAACAACCCTAAATTAACCTTAGGACATTTTCAGTGGGAGGAAAATTACAAAACGAGATTTAAATCAAGTTTTGCTCCTACGTCCCTATATTCACAACGTGAGGTTCATGCTCGGCTTCGAGTCGCCCTAGGAGCGGCCTCCCTTCGGAAAGTGTTTGCATGAATCAATAACAAGGTGAATGGGAAAAATGTCTAGAGTAAGTGGGAGCGTGACACGTGTCAACGTATCCCTCGGTCTCTGCCCCTAGTTCCCACCATGAGAGTCCTATGATCCGCTTGCAAGTTGTCCTGGAGCAACCATCCCTTCGGAGGGCCTGATCATAGGATTCGGAACACCGTGAACTCCTGAATAGGATAGGGTCACTTAGGCTAATCACCAACAGTTGTCTTTCCCTTCGGTAGCCTGTTGGTGCGTGCCTCTGAGATCTGAAAGTGGGAGGGTTACACTTACGGGGATGAGTTAAATGTGTTAACTAATCCTTGACCTAACAACGGTAACTAAACGCTAACGGAATATGAGTTATTCTGGTGTTAGAGTTTGGTTGAGATTGTCTCAATTCAGAGGAGGAGTAGCTGACCACCCTTCGGTGGCTGTTGTTCTAAACCTTTGAAGTATCGTTGCAAAAACTAAATCAATAGTTTTATAGGGTTTCTTTGATTGCTTATTTGTTTTTGCAGAATTTGATTGGATTATTTTTGATGGGTTAGTGCAATTAATAATACAAGTAATTTGTTACTTTAGCAATTATATAATAATTTTATGTGTATTGTCTTACGTCATTTTATAAATAACGGTAATACAAAAAGCTTAAACGACAAATTGTAGTAAATAAGTCTAGGATTATTCTTAACTTAGGAATGTCCTCATGCCCCATATGTTTAATTCATTAAGAATTATTCTTGGTGAATATGACATAGAACCTTGCTTAGCAAAAAGAGAACTTGTTCAAGACCGTAATTTTCATTTACCTGTCTTGAAAACGTGATTACTTGATTCAGGGGCCACAAATCACGTGTGTTCTTCTTTTAAAGGAATAAGTTCCTGGCAAGAGCTCGCTGCTTGTGTAATAACTCTCAAAGTTAGAATTAGAGAGGTTATTTTGGCTATATCAGTGGGGAACATTAAGTTATTTTTCTCAGTGGGAGAAAATACATATTATTAGATAATGTGTATTTAATTCCTAAGATCAAAAGAAATTTGATTTCTGTGTCTTATTTGCTGGAATAATGTCACTCTTTACCTTTCTATGCTAACGCAGTTTTTTGTTTCAAGAAAGGGAGTTGACATTTGTTTAGCTTTACTGGAAAGTAACCTAAATGTTTTAAGATTAATCAAGAGTAAAGCAGTCATGAACACTGGGTTGTTTAAGACTGATACTACTCAATGTGAAAAGAGGCAAAGGATTTCTCCTAAAGGAAAATACCTTTCTTTGGTTTTAAGGTAGACCATATTAATCTCAATTTGAATGGGAGATTGGTCAAGAGTGAACTTCTAAGCGAGTTAGAAGATGACTCTCTACTACCTTGTAAGTCATGCCTTATGGGCAATATGACTGATAGGTCTTTTACTGGAAAAGATCTAAGAGCCAAAGAGCCCTTGGAGCTTGTACATTTGGATCCTTGTGGTTCAATATGTCAAAGCAGTGGGAGGGCATGAATAATTCATTTCTTTTGGATGATTAAAAGGTATGAGTATCTTTACCTAATGCAACTTAAGTCTGAAGCTCTTGAGATATTCGAAGGGGCTTAGGACTGAAGTTGAAAACTTGTTAGGTGAGATGATAAAAACACTTCGATCTGATCAAAGTGTTGAGTATAGGGATTTGAGATTCCAGGACTATTTGATAGTACATGGGATCACACCCTAAATCTCATTTAGGAGAAATAGAACCCTATTGGATATGGTTCATTCCATGTTGAGCTATGCTCATTTGCTTGACTCGTTTTGGGGTCATGCAGTGTTGAGTGCAGTGTGTATTTTGAACAAGATTCCATAAAAAAAAATGTTTATGAAACATCTTTTGATTTGTGGATAAGGCGTAAAAGTGGTTTACGTTATTTTTGGGACGCTGTTCAAAAGTATACCTATTTGTAGGCTGCCCCATGGAAACGAGAGATGTGGATACTTCTTCAATCCACAAGAGAATAAAGAATTTGTACCGACAAATGCTACATTCTCAGAAGAAGATCACATGAGAAATAATAAGCCACAAAATAAAAAGTCGTTTTAAGTAAATTAACTAATGAAGCTACAGAAACATCAACAAGAGTTGTTGATAAGTCAACAAGGGTTGTTGATAATGTTGAACCTTTAACAAGAGTTGTTGATAGGACCGATACAACTGGTTAGTTACATCTATCTCAAGAGTTGAGAGTGCCTCGATGTAGTGGGAGGGTTGTTCTACAACCTGACCGTTACATGGGCTTAACTGAAGCCCAGATTGTCATACCTGATGATGGCATTGAGGATCCATTGTCTTAAAGCAAGGCAATGAATGATGTTAACAAGGACCAATGGATTAAAGCAGTGGACCCGGAATTAAAATCTGTGATTTCAATTCCATCTGGATCTTGTAGATCTATCTAATGGGGTAACGCCTATGGATTGCAAATGAATCTACAAGAAGAAACGAGACGTAATCTTATGATTAGACTTGTGGCAAAGGGTTATACCCAAAAACAGGGGACTGTAAGGAATCCTTATCTCCTGTCGTCATGCTAAAGTCTGTTAGAACTCTTGTCCATTTTGAATGGATGTCAAGACTACCCTTTTGAATGGTAATCTTGAGAAGAGTATCTACATATCTCAACCAGAATGGTTCATTTAGCAAGATCAAAAGCAAAAGGGTTTGCAAGCTTAAGTGATCCATTTATGGATTGACCTAAGAAATTCGATCTTGGAATATAAGATTTGATACTGTGATCAAATCTTTTGGCTTTGATCAGAACATTGACGAATCTTGTCTTAACAA
The DNA here is from genome assembly GCA_017139565.1 of Luffa aegyptiaca. Classification (NCBI taxonomy): domain Eukaryota; kingdom Viridiplantae; phylum Streptophyta; class Magnoliopsida; order Cucurbitales; family Cucurbitaceae; genus Luffa; species Luffa aegyptiaca. The sequence continues at coordinate 18,148,563 of CM029398.1, forward strand.
GAATATCATCAATAGTTCAGTAGCTTTATTAGTGTTGTATATGATTGATACCCTAGTCATTGGAAATGATGTGGGTTATCTTACTGACTAGTAAAATAAGCTAGTAGCTCATTTCCAAATGAAAATTTGGGAGAAGCTGAGTTTGTTCTTAGGATCCAAATTGTTAGGAACTGTAAGAACAAAAAGCTAGTTTTGTCTTAAATATCTTACATCTACAAAATGTTAGTTAGATATAAGATGCAGAATTCCAATAAGGGTTCTCTACCTTTCAGACATGGAATTCTTTTGTCTAAGAAATTGTTTCCTAAGACACCTCAAGAGGTTGAGGGCATGAGATGAATGCCCTATGCAGTAGGGATTGTCAGTAAGTATCAATCTAATCCAAGATTTGATCACTGGAAAACCGTTAAGAATATCCTCAAGTATCTGAGGAGAAAGAGGAACTATATGCTCGTGTATGAGACTAAGGATTTGATCCTTACAGGATACACTGACACGGATTTTGTTATGAGGGAGAGAGAAAGACTGTGAGGGAGGCGGTTGAGACCACTTACACGGCGGATTTTGTTTGGATTAGAATGGTGGGAGAATACCTCCAGCACCACCAGTTCCACCGGTACCACAAAATGAAAATCCAATCTATATTGCAGAAGATCGAAATAGAGCAATAACGGATTATGTCTTACCAGTTTTCCAGACTTTGAATCAAGGAATACTGGGAGGATTTTGTTATGAGCGGCGGCGAGGCGGCGCGGATCGACGGGTTGCAGACGGAGAGAGAGAGAGAGAGAGAGACTGCGAGGGAGAGAGAAAGCCGAGAGAGTGAGAGAGGGATGGGTTAAAGAGATAGACGAAAACGAGAGAGAAACTGAGTACTTACAGACGGCGAGCGGCAGCGGCGTGGCGAACGGCGGAGGGAGGCGTGCGGCGGCGTCGACGGAGAGAAGGCTGAGAGCGAGCGAGAGAGAGAACCGAAAGGGAGAGAGAGTGCTTCAGCTTTTCTTTTTTCTTTTTTTCTTTTTTTTTTTTTTTTTTTTAAATCTGGTCAAGTTTGACCGAAAATGTGGGGGGAAACTTTCCCCCCACTCACCCACTTGACCGCCTAAAAAAAAGCCTTTTTCCCTCTTTTTTTTTTTCTATTAAAACAGGCTGCTACAGAGAGTGTCGAGAGGGAAAGGGATTTAAGGGTTTTTGTGAATTTCTTTTTTTTTTTTAATTAATTGGCTGCTACATAGCGAGAGTTTTACCGCCTACTTTCTTTTTTTTAGAACTTCTCTCCAGCGCCTTTTTTTTATAGCGAATATTAACTAAAGCAATAATGAGGTGCTATAAAAAATGGTATTTGTTGTAGTGCTAGAAGGCTAAGCGAGTACTGTTATGCACATTTCTGTGACTCGACTCCGACATAGATTGTTCGTGCATGCAACCTATAACCCTATAGTTGTTATAAGGCGACCTTCCCCTATAACACCAAATACACTCTCTCGAGCCCTTTCTCCTATATCACCTTCATGAGAACCGATGTTGTTTGACCCTTTCAAGTACAAACTCACGTAGCATGCAAAGTCTAAGTGATCTGTTAAACTTAGCAAGATTTAGAATGATAATCAATAAAGGATGACATGCAATAAATAGAACATAGACAAATAAGCAACGTTCAAGCCATTTAAACCATAAGGGTATTCACTATACCGAACCCCTCAATGGAATTTAGCTACGCACGATGGAATATAATGAAAATGAACAACTTTTCATTGAAATAATGAATAAAGAATACAAAATAATCAAAAAAAAACAAGTGTTGGAAAAATATCATGCAGTAGCTAAAACCAGGGTTTTTTCACTTTATTTGATCCTTCTGAAGTTCTCACGACACTCTACTCTCCTTTTACAAGGTGGGAATAGGGTGAAATCTCTACAAACACTCGGGTTTGATGTCTAACAATGGGTTAGAATTTAGTCTTCTAGCAAGGACCTCGGGCATCCCTACTCATGGGCGTCTACTAGGGTTCTGTCACCACCCTATTCTTCCCAGTGAGTTCTGCTTAGATTTGCCTTCGAATCGTGGCCTTTTATAGCATGTGGAGTGGTTGAGGAGTCACGAAAATGGTGCTAGCAGGTGGCCTAGTAAGTTTCGGAGTCAAAAGAGTCAGTTAGGTGCGCAAAACACTCGTTCAAAACGATCTGCGACGGACTCGGAATTGTCTGCCTATGCCCAAAGATGCGGTCGCATTTCATTTTAGGCTTGCCATCACATTTCTGGGAATTTTTTCAGATTTCTCTGTTTTCTGCAAAACACCAAAATAAAGTCAAATTCACACCAAAATGAGTTCTTTTAAGCACAAATATGCATAGTTTGACATACATGACTCTCAACATCCTAACTTATCAACTTTAGCACTTTTTAAGCTCAGGAATAGTGTTTTTGATATCAAACATACAAGTTTGACAAGGAAATGAGCTAAATATAAGGGCAAAATAGGTTTAATTTTTACCCTTATCATTATGTATTTGTAGCTTCACCAGAAAGTTCATTTAACACCATTTTACTGTGTAGCTTATGTTCTCTAACGTGGTCTTCTTCCAAGAAAGAAGCATTTGTCGATACAAATACTGTATTTTCTTCTGGATCGAAGAAGTACCCACCTATTGTTTCTTTTGGTTAGCCTACAAATAGGCATAGTTTTGAATGTGAATCCAATTTCTTTGGGTTTGCCACTAGCACATGTGCAGGGCAACCCAAAATTGTAAAATGACGTAAACTAGCTTTACGCCCTCTCCAGAACTCAAAAGGTGTTTTAGAAACACTCTTTGAGGGAACGACATTCAAAATATGTACTGCAGTCTCTACTGCATATCCCCAAAAAGAATTAGGCAATTGAGCATAGCTCATCATAGATCGAACCATATCTAACAAGGTTCTATTTCTTCTTTCTAATACCCCATTCTGCTGAGGTGTACCAAGTGCTGAGAGTTGGGATGTCCTTCCACGTTCCATCAAATAGTTTTGGAATACTAAGTCCATATACTCTCCACCTCGATCAGATCGAAGTGTTTTAATGGTCTTACCTAACAAGTTCTCAACTTCAGCCTTATACTCTTTGAACTTTTCAAGGGCTTCGGATTTATGACTCATTAGGTATAAATAAACATAACTTGAATAATCATCTATGAAAGAGATGAAATATTCATACTCTCCTCAAGCCTTAACATTCATTGGACCACAAAGATCCGAATGTACGAGCTCTAAGGGCTCCTTGGGACGATAACCTTTTTTCCAGTAAAAGGTTGTTTTGTCATTTTACCTTCGAGACATGACTCACATTGTGGTAAAGAACCATATTCTAACTCGCTTAGAAGTTCATTCTCAACCAATCTCCCAATCCTATTGAGATTAATGTGGCCATGTCTCAAGAGCCAAAGATAGGTACTTTGAGAAACCTTTTGCCTCTTTGGTTGAATCTCAGTAGTTTTATACATCTCATTGTTCAAAATAGCCTTAGACTCTATTGGTCTTAAAACATATAAGTTGTTATCCATTTTTGCAGAACAGATATTAGCACCCCTTTTAGTAATGAAAGCTTCATTTATAGAAAAGGACACTGAATATCCTTGTTCAAGCAAACAAGAAATAGAAATCAAATTTCTTTTTATCTTGAGAACAATATATACATTATCTAATTACATATAACGTTCCTTGGAGAAGAACATCTTAATATCTCTCACTGCTTTAGCTGAAATAAACTCCCTAGTCCCAACCCTGAGAGTCATTTCCCCCGCATCTAATTGTTGTCAGTAGCTCATTCCCTCAAAGGAAGAGCATACGTGATCAGTGGCACCTGAATCAATGATCCAGGTTGTATCATCATTTTCCACTATACACGTTTCAATGACCAATAAATCACATTTACTGTCATTGAGATTTGCTAAGCAGTTTATGTCATATTCATCATGAACAATTCCCGATGAAGTAGACATGTGGGCCTGAGGACATTCCTCAGTTAAGACCAATTCCATATTATTTACCACGAGACTAGTGCCTAAGTTCGTTTCAATTGTTGTATTAGATATACCGCTTTTATTACAACTGACGTCTTTAATGGCATTCGCATAACGATTCATGCTGAAAAACAAACAAATTAATTTAATTAGTTTTGTTGCATTAACCCATTACACAAAAATTATTATTAATCCAATCAATTTAGTAAAAGTAATGATGGACCCATAGAAAAATAATTTATTTTGCAACGATAATTCATAGGTTTACAGCAACAGTTACCGAAGGGCAGTAAGCTACTCCTTCCGTGAATTGAGACAATCTCAGTAAATCCCTATTACCAAAATAACTCGTATTCCAATGGTTCTTAGCTACCATTTTTTCGGTCAGGAAATCATCAATGCCTTAACAATTTCCGGTAAGTGTAACCCTCCATTTTCAGATCTCAAAGGTCGACCTTAATAATGCTACCGTAGGAAAAGTCAAAGTTGGAAATGGACCTAAGAAATCCTATCCATTTCTGGAGTTTGCGTTGTTCCGACTCCCATGATCAAGCCTTCCATAGGGTAATCACTCCCACGACGACTTGCAGGCAGATCATGAGAATCTCATGGTGCAACCTAATGGAGGAGACTGTAGGATACGTTGACACGTGTCCTGCTCCCACTAACTATAAAATACTCCCTCATTCACCTTGCTATTGATCCATGCAAACACCATCCGTAGGGGGTCACTCCCAGGGTGACTAGAGGCCAAGCATGGGCCTCATGTTGTGAACTCTCGAGGACGTGAGAGAAAAACATGATTTATAAAATCTTGTTTTGTCATATTACCTCCCACTGAGTATTTTTAGAATTAAGGGTCTATTACTTAGGTAAATTTTGGCTAAGTTAATCTATCTAAGTCTATGCCATTATATAACTCTTATATATAGGTCTTTTACTCTAATGTCTAGGTGAATTAAACTCTTTTAATTACCTAGTGACATTGCATGCTAACATTAGAATATGATTAATTCAACACAGGTTCCGAGTCTGTTCCGAGGTAGGAGGTGTTCCGTAAACCGTCAACTTAAGTACCCCCAGCCTAAACAGAACTTCACCGGGAGAGTTCCCTTATAACAATAGTAATATTTTTCCTACTTAACTCATTAAAACTATTTTAATTCTAAGTAAGAAAATAATTCTAATCGTATTAGAATTAAAGTGAGCTTAGGTCTAATTAATTATAAACATTTTAAAATTAATTCAATTTAACCTAAGATCCTATGTTTGCATGCAACTCTTTGTTATAGGTTGACATTTTCTAATGAATTTTATAACTATTCCAAGTTTTAAAGATTAGCCCTTTAACATGCCCTTATGGTGTTTCCTAATAACAATCTAATTCCAGTTATTTTTAAACACCATCTATTCATGAAGTCCATAAAATTAATTAATATAACGATTATATTAATCTAAAGTGGTGTCATGCTTCATGCAAATTCAATTTCCATTTAATAAATATCGAATGTACTAATTAAACATCCACGAAATTAAATTACATGATCGTTGACATTAATGTAATATAACTCTTATATTAATCTATATTAATGTCATGTTCAATGTGATATGACAAAGCAGCTCTGATACCAAAATGATATGACAGCCCGAGCCAATTGGATCTAAGAACTCTTTTGGATATGCAAATCCCCACATCTCAAATGCTAAAACCCCGAAATCAAGATGATTTCATCCCAAGGAAGAAGATAGAACAGATTTACCTTGACGATCAAGATCAAGAGTAGAGAAAACTCGTTTCTAAACTCGAGATTCGAATCACTCCACAAGTAGTTTGATCAACGCTACTTGAATAATCCTAGCATGCAAATCTAAACACAAGATATGCAAAGTTGCTCATGCCCATTAGGCTCAAAAGACTTGACTTTCATTGAAATTCCATCAAAACCAATCTTCCCTGAAAGCAACAACATAGATGGCTATTTATAGCCTTCAAACACAACCTATGGTCATATGAAGGATTGTAACCTTCATGTCCATCAATGCTATAATGACCACTAACTAAATAACAAGTTAAAACATTAAAAACACAACTTTAAAACTGAAAATTATAATAAAAATGCCTTAAATCCGAGATTCATCTTCCAATCAGCAAACTCTAAAGTTTGTAACCATTTTGGGTTCTTGTAGCTTGATTAAGACACCTCGGTTCATATCACAATGTTTTTCCATTTTCATTTTATTAATATATCTCTTATAAAATAATCATGAAAATCATCCATTGAATTTATTATTTCCATCAATAATATAACCAATTACATTATTGCTCATGAAAATAATTCTAAGCATACATGGTACATTAATTAAATATAACTCTTATATTTTTCTAAATTAATGTCATGCATCATGCTTCTCCAATTTCATATATTTAATATAACATTTATTCTAAATAACTCATGAAATTTATAATCATACATAAACACCGTACATTGTAACTATTATAACATACTATTATGCATGATTCATGCTAAACCTATGGTGGGATCTAGCTAAATGACATTCATAAAGCAATAAATAGCTATAAAGACCGGTATTTTGGCTCCCTAGGGTAAGAATAATGAAAACCTTACATTAATTTATTCAAAACTAGCACTAAACTGCCATGTAAGTGGTGTGAACCGCCTCGAACCCCTTCGGACCGCTTAGAACCGGGCCAAACCGTGTCTAAATCACCCGAATCGGACCCATAAAGCTCAAACCGATCCAGAAGTAGTCGAATCGGACTGCACCAGTAGTGAATCGGACTATAACCGCCTCAATACCCTTGAATCGTTCCAACCTTGAACGCTCCGCACGAAAACGCGCATGACCCGCACTTCAACGAAACCGCCGCCGGCGTCGAGATGCTGAAGGTTGCGTCTCGACATCGGCACGAAAATTCCAGCGTATGTTCTTGGGATCCAATTTGTCAGGAACCGTAAGAACAAAAAGCTAGCCTTGTCTCAAGTGTCTTATGTCTACAAGATGTTAGTTAGATATAAGATGCAGAATTCCAAGAAGGGTTCACTACCTTTTATACATGAAATTCTTTAGTCTATGGAACTGTTTCCCATGCCACCTCAAGAAGTTGAGGACATGAGACGAATGCCCTATATAGTGGGGATTGTCAGTAAGAATCAATCTAGTCCAGGATTTGATCACTGGAGAGCTGTTAAGTATATCCTCAAGTCTCTTAGGAGAACGAAGGACTATATGCTAGTGTATGTTGGTAAGGATTTGATCTTTACAGGATACACTCACATAGGTTTTCATACTGATAAGGATTTGAAGAAATCTACATCAGTATCTATGTTCACTCTTAACGGAGGAGCTATAGTATGACATAGTTGCAGTCTCGATCATAAAGGCCAGAAATGTAGCTGCTTGTGAAGCAGCAAAAGAGACTGTATGGCTTAGGATGTTCTTGACTGATTTGGAATGTGTTCCAAATGTGAACTTGCTCATCACACTTTATTGTGATAATAACGTTGTTGTGGCAAATTCAAAAGAACATCCCAGCCCAAAACAAGCAGACACATTGAATTGAATGGAATATTGATGATTCATTCACGAAGGCTCTCTCGGCTAAAGTGTATGAGGGTCATCTAGAAGGTCTAGGTCTACGAGTTATTGTTGCTCACCGCAAGCGTACGGGTCGTCACAAGTAATATAGTGATTTTGAGTATAGAGTATCGTCTCCACAGGGATTGGATTTATTCAATTAATTACCATAAATAATCTTGCTTAGCTTTATTTAGAGAACAAAATCTAATGCCGAAATGAATAACAAAAAGCTAATCTAGAAAGCAAAAGATAAATGGAGACACAATTTGGTGGGATAATTCTAGAGTGGTTGATTTCGACAATTGGATCTTTAATGCACAATCAATTAACTAACTTGGATTAATCAATCATTTGATTCATAAGTCTAGAAGCCTAATGACAAGGACTCTCCTGTCGGTCTCCTCCTATCTCATACCTTTCAATAAAGAATCTCCTTTCGGTCTCTTCTTTATTTACTTAGCATGACATTACGACCCTTCAATACAACCTCTAACGTTATTTATTTTATCCCGTGTCACCCGGGTAAATAAGCGTTAGTCATGCATTCGGTTCTAGTCTAAGCTTCTCTCCGTCGAGTCTCCACTTAGTAACGATTCATTTAATCAGTGATTAGTTGATTAAAAGCATTACGGACAAAATGCACAAATGAACAATAATGACAATTAAACCAAATAAATTCATTAATCAAGCAAAGGTTCAACATCTAAATCAATCTCATAGAATTTAGGAATTTACTACTCATAATCACTAAAATTCAATAATTCCTAATCACAACAATTCTAGAAACTAAAACATAAAGGAAAAGGGAAGAGAAATGCTCATAAAAGTGTCGATCTCCTCGATCCTGCGCCGACCTCCATCGATCCCGAGCTCCAAAGATCTTCAACAAAGCTCCAAAACTCTCCCAAAAATCCCCAATTTTAGTGTGAATTCTAGAATGGGGTGAAAACCCACAAATTGGCACACAAAACTTGGATGCAAAAGGCTCTATTTATAGGCTCCCAGCAGGCGTAGCGTCGAGACGCTACGTCACAGCGTCGCGACGCTCTGACGTCATCTTTTCTTGGGCTCCAAGTCGTCGCAGCGTCGAGACGCTACATGGACAGCGTCGCGACGCTACCCCATTTCTGGATCTTTCTGCATAGCTACCTAGCGTCGAGACGCTTCGGCCTAGCGTCGCGACGCTAGGCCCTGGATCTTCTAGAATGGCCCGATTTTGACTCAATTTTTGGGCCTCCAACTTTCTTTTGGCCCAAATGCTTCATGTAATGGATCTTGGGGTCTTTTCTTGACCCAACTTGATACTTTAAGGCTTGAAATACATGAATTTGGGGCTTCTAACTCATTCTTTTGGGGCTTTTGGACTTGGATCTACAATGAACTTCTCCAAATTGCTCAAAAAGTCTCCAAAATCATCCAAAATCTCTCAAAATTCCGGTTTTGCTTTCTTGGCTCGGTTTTCTGAAATTTAAACATAAAATCGCATTAAAGTACACAATTCATGCACAAAACTAGCTAAAAATAATAGGAAAATGATGACATTTTTGCATGTCATCAGTTATGTACAAAGATGTAATCTAGGGCAAGTGAGAGAAATGTAATGGGTAAAGTGATACCATTATGTAATGCGTATAGTGATGTCCTAGTTTATTGTATTTGTAAATTGTATGAGTTTTATACATGTATTTATACACCCACTGTTGTGTAGATTATTGTACATCACACTAAACTAGAGTTTTATTTAAAGCGGGAGTTTGTTGGGTTTTATGCCCTAAAACTCGTAGATAGTGAATATAAAGAAATTGTATACTTGTTTCAAAAAACGTGTTATTGAGTTTCTACAATAAAGTGTTATTGTTAAGTATTGCACAATATGACCCAAATCCAATAAACTAAGATCCAAGGTAGTTTGTATGTAACTTGAACTAGTATGTGGGGACATACGAGGATCGATGTTCAAATAACAACCTTAAAGGTCTATAGTACAGGGATAAGGCTGGGTACCTTATCTTGGTAACACTATGTGATACGACCCGCTTTGTATTTGATACATACGTATTGATCCAAAGCGTCTATGTAGTAGACATGCGACCGGGGGTATCCTAGGCAATGAGTTTGCATAAGACCGGACCACGAAATATTCAACCACTAGTTCTAACACCGTTAACTAGTTAGGTTACTGTTTCAATAGGATGACCTAGGTAACTCAGTCTTAATCCTAAGTGTGTCATGAATTCCTTCTCATGAGGGATTGTCCTTTGATTAGCATGGGTGAGAGTGGCCTATGCACCGACTCAATATGTCTTCCTTTTTGGGGACAAGAACGAGTGGGAGGCTGGAGACATGACAACAAAAGAAGGTATTCACTCCTTCCCACCTCTCACTGGCCCAAGAGAGACTTTCTGTTTAATGGTTGGACCATAAACATACTGTTCATTAGAGGAGCGTTGGTACTTAATGAGACAGATGTAACACAAGGGTAAAACGGTAATTTGACCCAACTGTGGTTGCGTACACTCATGAAGGATTGACTTATCGATATTGGTCTATATCCATGGGCACAAAAATGTTCTAAAGTGAGAAGAGTATAGTTGTGGGCCTTTAGTGGAATTACCCACAATTAAGTCAATTATGGAAATGATTAATCACTTATGGAAGTAATTAATCATTTTTCGAAATGATTAATCAATTATGGAAATGATTAATCATTTTTGGAAAGTATTAATCAATTATGGAAATGATTAATTATGGAAAATATTAATCATTTATGGAAATAATTGATTATTTGTGAATATTTTATTCATGATCTTTTTTCCTATAAATAGAACACTAAACCTAGGGTTTAGGTGACACAAAAATAAGGCCACAATAATGCACTCTTGCATTATCTATAGCCTCCCTAGTCACTCTCTCATATTCTCTCGACCAAGAACACAAAGAGGAACTTTTTCCTATTGTGTTTTTCCCATTCAAGATTGGGTAGTCCCATAACTACATTCCTAATCTCAGAGTCATAGCGGGGAAGATCAATTGGTGGTGTCCCAATTGTTGACGCTTGGTCCCTATGAAATCAAGAAAGGCGTTCTTGATATTTCAGAGACGACAACGACAGTATGTTTGCTTCTCCCCTTTAGATTAGTTCTAAGGTTGTACCCTTAGCCTTAATAAATTGATTTAGAATAGTTTTCTAAATCTTTGCCAATGTATTGGTATTTTTGTGGAAACAAAGTTAACTACGAACGGTCCCAATTCGCTTCCGCTAACGAAATTAGGGAGTTCAAATCCTACAATTACACTATCAAAATAGAGAAAATTGTAAATCTAAGGCTAAAATACCTAAACAATCTTTAAGCAAACCAATTATATCCAACATGGAAATTGATCCCTCCAAAAACCTCAACGCTAATTCTAAGACTGAAATTTCAAACACGAAATGGCTCTGATACCATTTGAAGGAATTGAATCCTCAACGGAAACGGTTTACACCGAGCGTGATTGAATTTCAACCGTTAGAAAACCGGTACGTTACTGTATTTTGAAAGAACTTTTGAGATTGAGAGAGAATTGAGTTTTCTGTGAAAACCGATGGAATCACTAAGAGAGAGAGAGTGAGATTACCCCAATTGGAAAACCACATACGTAAAGGTTGGGAAGTTACAATTAACTTCCCTAACCAATCCTAGCCCTTTGATCGAAATCAATTAGATATGGACCGTTAATTATTATCATATAATAATTAACAATCCAATTAACTCTATTTTATGTAACAGATTAATTTAATTACAACAACTTATAATCAAATTAATTATAATATGTAGTTTTAATTCAATCAAATGATATTTAATTGAATTAATTATGCCAACCGATTAATTCTAAATTACTTGTTCCCCACATTAATTAAATATCATATACTTAATTAATTTTACGATTGAATCATATTCAAATGTATCTCGCTCATTTAACATATAATTTTAATGTGCATCACATGTACATTAATTATTCACTATAGAATTAATTTGATTAAATCACTTTTAACGAAATTAAATTAAATTAATTAATTCTCCAATAAATTAATTCATGAATTAATCAAATATCACATATTTAATTAAATTCACATTCTCTCATATACTATAGTTTTAATATGAATCCCTATTCATATTATTTTAACCTATAGTTTAATATGTTTCCAATGCATATTTAATATTTGAAATCCATCAAATATATAATTCTCTCATTAATTAATTTTGAATCACATCCAAAATTAATTTTATTATAAAGTTTAATTCAATAACTAAACTTATACTATAATGTATCTCCATACATTATATTAATTGTATCAAATACGATTAACTAAAATTATTTTAATAATCAAGACTAATTAATCTCAGTACCCATTACGAGCTAGCAGGTGGACCTAATGGACCTACAGATCAGGAACTCCAATGATACGAGATTAAATGGGAAGAAGCTCAAGTTGATCGTAAGATCATAAACTCCTACATAGAGCATGACGCCGAGGAAGAGGATATCAAAATTTCCAAAGGAGAGCTCCAGGGGAAGAAGCCCAAGTTGATCGTAACTTGGGGAACATCAAATTGAAGCTTCCAAAGTTTTATGGACAAACTGATCCAGAGGAGTACCTTCAATGGGAGAAAGCGGTGGAATACGTGTTTGGTTGTCATAACTTTAGCGATGAAAAGAAGGTAAAACTTTGTGTTGCTCAATTTAAACAATACGCTAAAAAATGGTGGGATAAGTTGATGTCGAGTAGGAGAAGAAATCTCGAGGCGCCAATTGATTCATGGTATGAATACAAGGAGTCAATGAGGAAGCGGTTTGTTCCAAAGCATTTCCAAAGGGACATGGCGCAAAAGCTTCAAAGATTGAGACAAGGAAGTAAGTTTGTGGAAGATTACTACAAGGATATGAACACTTTGATGGATCAACTAGATCTTGATGAAGACATGGAAAGTCTCATGGCACGATTCCTTGATGGGCTAAAGAAGGATATTGCAGACAAGGTTGATCTACAACCTTATGGTGACATAAAGGAGATGTTGAATCTTGCCATGAAGGTGGAAAAACAATTGAGTACTAGAAGAGCAAGGTACACTTCATCTAAACTCACTTCTTATTTCAACTCATCGTGGAAAAAGGAGAATAAGAGTGATTTTAGAAGTACAGAAAATTTTGTGCAAGAAAAATCTAAAGAAAGGAAGAGTCTTCTTTGAAAGGAGAGACTAAAGTAGAAGACCCTAGGGAGAGAAATAGGGATATCAAGTGTTGGAAATGTCAAGGATTAGGGCATGTAAGTAGGGATTGTCCAAACAAAAGGACAATGATTATCAATAATGAAGAAGTAGTAACTGAGGGTGAGGAAAGTGAAAGTGAGGAAGAGGAGGAAGAAATTGTTGACTTAGAGGAGTCTAGTGATGGAAGTTATGAAGAACCAATTGTTGGGGATGTGCTTGTAACTAGAAGAGCTTTAAGTGCTCAAGTTAAAGAGGAACTAGTTTAAGAGTAAAGGGAAACAATGTTTCATACTCGTTGTCATGTGAATGGCAAGGCTTGTTGTCTGATCATCGATGGTGGAAGTTGTACAAATGTTGTTAGTACATTACTTCCACATCCTAGACCTTACAAGCTTCAATGGTTGAACAATTGTGGGGAAGTTAGAGTCAATAGACAATGTCTTGTGTCATTTTCTATTGAGAGATTCAATGATAATGTTCTATGTGATGTTGCTCCTATGCATGCTGGAAAAATTCTTTTGGGATGACCGTGGCAATTTGACCGAAAAGTGATGCAAGATGGTTATCTTAACCGCTACAAATTTACCAAAGATGGGAGAAAGATTATTCTTCTTCCTTTTTCAACTAGTGATGTGTTTGATGAGCAATGTAAGTTAGAGAAAATGAGAGTGGAGGCCGAAAAAAATGATAAAGAGGGTAAAAGTATTTTGAGTGAGAAAAAACAAAAGAGAAAAGAGTTTGAAAGAAAAAGAGAAGAATTCTAGCGAGTGTGAGACAATCAATTGGGGATAAAAGGGAAAGAGTGAAAAGAATGAGAAACGGCCAAAAGAGAGAGAAGAAAAAAAATGAGAGTCTTCTATTAGCTTGAAACAAAGAGGTTAGGAAAACTTTGTTTTCAACAAAACCAATCTTTGTACTTTTGTACAAAGGACCATGTTTTCTAACTAATGAGTCCAAAACTTCTCTGCCTAGTGTTTTTTTGAGTTTGTTGCAGGATTTCGAAGACATAATTCCTAAAGAACAACCAAGCGGATTGTCGCCACTTAGGGGGACTAAGCATCAAAATGATTTCATTCAGGAGCTATCATTCCAAATAGATCAGCATATCGAGCTAATCCTCCTCAGACAAAAGAAATTCAAAAACAAGTTGAATTTGAATGAAATTTTAGATTGAGTTTAGTCTCTCTCAAGCTTTTATGCTTTCTTTGTGTTCACGTGTTTAGAATGCATGCTTAGAACTTTCAATCTAGTATGATCAATTAGATTGTGAAGAGTTCGAAATCTTGAAGTTATGAACAAGTTCTCCTTTCTTCTTGATCTTTGATCATTCTTCCAAGTCAAATCTGTTTAACTTTTTTGGGGTTCTCTTATCATCTTGTTAATGGGGTTATTCTTGTTATTGTTGTGGTGGTTCACCTGAAATAAGGGGACTTCTCAAATGTAATTGAGATAGTTCCTTTATCATTTGGTATCAGAGCTTATTTGATTCCTTTATCAACTCATTAACCAAGTTAACCAGCATTCGTTAACTGTGGGTCACTCCACTAAAGACCCACAGCTGCACTCTTCTCACTGTAGAATATTTTTGTGTCCACGGATATCGACCATTACAGTAAGTCAATCCTTCACGATTGTTCGTAGCGCTAGCTGGGTCAAATTACCGTTTTACCCCTGGGTTGCCTCTGGATCCTTAAGTACCACCAATCCCTCTAATGAACAACCTGTTTAGGGTCCAACCACTAAACAGAAATTCCCCTCGGGCCAGGAGAGGACAGCACACTTTTTTTCAAGCCCCAAAATCAGTCCTTAAGGGAACACACATCTACTTACCCAAATAGGAGAAGGAGTGAATTCCATCTTGTACTGTTATGTTCTTAGCCCCTACTCGATTCTGCCCCTTAAAAGGTAGGCTTGTTAAATCAGCGAACTGGCCACTCTCACCCATACAGATCTAACGACAATCCCTCCTGAAAAGAGGTTCATAACAGACTTAAGATTGAGATTGAGTTACCTAGGTCATCCAATTGAAATAGAAACCTAAACTAGTCAACGACATTACATCTAGTGGTTACTATTTTGCAGTCTGGTCTTATGCAAACTCATTGCATAGGATACCCCCACCTGCATGTCTCCTACATGGATGCTTTGGATCATTTCATCTGTATTGAATACAAAGTGGGTCGTATCACATAGTGTCACCAAGATAAGGTACCTAGCCTTATCCCTATACTATAGACCATTCAGGTTGTTACTTGAACACTGATCCTCATATGTCCCCACATACTAGTCCAAGATTCATTTAAATAACCTTGGATCTTAGTTTATTGGATTTTAGGGTTAATTAATGCAAGCTCGATTATTCAATAACAAATTACTGAATCACTCAAATAACTTTTTATCGAGGTTGATTAATTTGTTTCATTTACTATCTACGAGTTTTAGAGCATAAAACCCAACATAAGGTTAATGTAGCTGCTTGTCTTGGGGCCATTGACCGACAAGGCATATGACCAACCTGAATCACTCAAATAACTTTTTATCGAGGTTGATTAATTTGTTTCATTTACTATATACGAGTTTAAGAGCATAAAACCCAACATAAGGTTAATGTAGCTGCTTGTCTTGGGGCCATTGACCGACAAGGCATATGACTGATGGGTTGGTTACCAACCTGAGGTCCATGGGAGGATTTGTTTGTGCTGGGAGTGTTAGTTCTCTGCCACGCCTGCCACATCCTCGTCCTTGTCTTGGTGAACCTCTTCTTCGAGGAGGTATTATCTTAAACATATGAGATATCTTAGGGTTAAGCTGCAATCTTGCATATATGAGTCCTCGTCCTTGTTTCACATCATTACATGTGTCATCATAGGCTACAATGACGGACACCCTTTAATGGTAGTCAATGTTCGACTTTAATTTGTAAGGTAATGTTATGTTAAAAGTTCGTTATTAGTTTAAAAGGTTGAAGCTAAATTTAGTTTTTAGGTTTATTAGCTTTGAGAAATGAGTTAAATTTTGAGGCTATTTATTTGATTAAAGTTTAATTGGGGGATTATCATGTGATTAAAATGTGAGTTTGAGTGTATTTGTGTGATTAAATTATGATTTTGAGTTCACTGTGTGTTTAAAGTTTCAATTGAAGTTTTTTTGTATGATTTATGTGACAGATTATTTTGAGTGTAAAAGAAGTTGGTGTGTGGTAAGAGACGTTGAAAAGTATGAAACTTGATTTAACTTGCTTAAATATTATTATATTCATAAGTTTAAATTTTAGTTAAATTTAGTTTTAATACTATGTTTATAAATTTAGATAAGTTTATTATGTTTAGAGATCTTATGTTCACAAATTTTGATGAGTTTATTATGTTTTGATATTATGTTCATGTCTTCGTTAAGTTTAGTAAGGATTGTTTTTTTTTTAATTTTAAAATTCGATGAGTGTTAGTATTCAATTCCATGATGAGAATGAAGTTTTATTAGTAGTTTTTTTTTTCTTTTTTGTGTCAAGTTTTATTTAGTAGTTTACATAGGTTTATTTTATTTTCGTGAATATTTATATTGTAATTTTAATTTTATTTTAAGCTCAAACTTGGGTTGGTTGCATATATAGCAAAATTGGTCAAACTATTTAGAAATACAACAGTCCGGAAAAAAATTTGCAAAAATGGAAAAATATTATAGTCATAGGGTCTAAATTACCATACCCTATCAATGATAGAAACTGATAGATTCTATCAGTGATAGAAAACCTTCTATCACTAATGGAAAGCTTGATTTCCATCCGTCATAGGAGATTTCTATCATTGATAGGAGGTCTATCAGTGATAAAAATCTTCTATCACTCATAGAAATCTATCAGTGATAAAAATCTTCTATCACTCAGAAATCTATCAATGATAGGTTTCTATCAGTGATAAAATCGTATCACTGATAAATTTCTATCACTGATAAAAACTTCTATCACTTATAAAAAAGTATCATATTTATTTCTAAAACCTATGTCATGGATTTTGTTTTTATAGATGTCAATGCAAAATAATATGGAAATTGAGCCAGAAGAAAAGATAAACACAAAGCGGAAGTTGAAATTTAAAGAAGGGGAGACCTCAACAACAAAAAAAAAAAAAAAAAAAAAAAAACAAACAAACAAACAAAACAAAAGGTATGTACAAATTATCACGTAATCAAATACACTATTATTGGTTTCTATCAAATATACTATTGGTTTCTATCAGCGATAAATTTCTATTAGTGATAGAAATCTATCAATGTGATTCTATCAGCAATAGATTCTATCGGTGATAGAAATAAAAACAGGGGCAAAATGGGAATTAAAAAAACTATTTAAAAAACGTGCTATATTTCAAATTTTTTTTATAAAACTTGCTATATCTGTAATTAATCATTAGATTTAACCACCCATTATAATTTTCCCTCAAACTTTATACAAATGAATTGTAGAATCAAATTTGATTCGATAAACTTTATTTATATAATTAGTGCATACACGATTACTTAAGGTGAAAAAACTTTGGATTATAAAGAAAATGAAAGAAAATAATTGATTTTTTATTAACAAAATGTAAAAGAAGAACCGTTGACGCTTTTCGTTTTGGCATCGACAAAATTTCTCTTGACGAGGTCTAATTTATTACTTTTTCTGACGTTTTTTTTTTCATAAAAAAACCCTAAATTATAGCGACATGAAACAAATAAAATATATATCGCTTTAAAAAGGTAAAATTGAAATAAATCGAAATGAATAGCGTTAATATAATTACTCTACTTCATTAAAAATGCATGCCACACTTTTGTAAATGTCCCGAGTGGATGAAAAGTTGTGTGAATTTCTGAATTTGTAAAACTGTAAAACTTCTCTTCCTTTTTCACATGAATCAAATTGCATTCTTTCATTATAATGGACCCAATTTCCATTCAAGTCATTTTTATTTCCCTAATGTATGGTGCAATATAATTCTATACATAATACAAAAAGAAACTAAAATGAAATGGAGTAGAGGAAAATATATCGAAATAATCAACGAATAATTATGTAATAATACATCTAGGGAAAAGGTATTTATGATATTTTAAGTCCACATAGGGTTTTAGCACATGGGCACATTATTATTATGGATTGGATTGGGAGCAGACCATCTAATTGGACCTTGAGGCTTGCAACTTAAAATGGCTGAGTGGTCTATTTGTGGACTCGTGCTTGCTATCTCCGAAACTTTTAAAGTGTTGAAATCATTAGAACTTGGAGCCTCATTAGTTACATATTGAGATGATAATTCATCGAATGGTGTTGCATTAGCAGGTGTTGCTTTTAAAACTTTTTGGTTGGGTACTGAAGCGAGGATGACTCTAGAAGTTGTTGTGAGTGTGAAAGGAAAACACATAGTAAGGATGAGAAAGGAGATGAAAAGGAAAGAACGACGTTCCGAAGTCATTAATAATTTCATATGAATGAATTATGGTGTTGTGAATTACATCTTAAATAGGATTGCATATACATGATAGAGAAATCTCTTCAAAAAAAAAAAAAAAAATACATGAGAGAGAAAGTCCATTGGAGAAATTTGGTGAATGCAGTTGTGGTTTTGGTGTTTCTTTCTCTATATTTGTGCATTTCATAATTGGATTTTTACCAAATTCGTCAAAAACTAAACAACTTAAAAAACCTAATTAAATAGGGAATGCATGATAAATTTTTTGTATGTAGATTTATAAATTTACCATTTTTATTTACTATGTAATAATTTTCTTCTCTGATAAAGAGTTTAAAATTAAATTAAATATTGCTCCTTACAAAAAAAAAAAAAAAAAGCAAGAAAGAGAAAATAATATCAACAGTGTTGAATAATGATTCCATCCTCCATCCAAGAGTTCATTAGCAGCAGTTAGATTCTACGGCCCTGAAGTTAATAATTGCATGTGCCTAGCTTGTGACTGAAAAGTATAAATATACTTTGATGTGCCTTTCAGTGTGTGTAGAAACAAAGTGTTTCTTTGTGAGTGAATCTCTTGTTAAACCTTGCTGTTTTTTTGTGCCTCTCTTTGATATTAATAAGATCCTCTCTCCCTCTGGTGTTTAAAGGTGGATGTACACCTAAATTGGTGGAACCACTATAACAGACTGTGACATTCTTCTTCCTTACTTCTTTATATTGTTCTTTCCTGTGTTTTGGTTTCCGCTGGTGATTCGCAACAATTGGTATCAGAGCCATCGAGGGAGAATTCTTGATACGCTTGGATTAGGGCTCCTTCCTCCTGAAGTTCTTTGGTTCTTGCTGCTGAACGAAGCTGCTATTTGAGGTCTTGTATCTTTCCTTGGAATCTTGAAGAGATTTAGGCGAACTCGGATTATATCAATGTCAGCCAAATTCGAGTTGTAAAGATTTGATTACAAAGGAGACTTTGACTTGTGGAGGCAGAAAATGAAGGCGCTGTTGATTCAGTAGAAGGTTGTGAAGGCTCTTCTTGATCCAAGTGAGTTACCTGTTACTTTGACTAAAGTTGAAATAGATGAAATGTCAGAAATTGCACATAGTTCGATTATTCTGCATCTTGCCGATAATTTACTCCGTAGAGTTAGCAAGATTTAGAAAGTTAGAGATTTGTGGGCCAAACTCGAAGAACTGTATTTGCCGAAAACCCTCACTAACAAGATCTGTCTTAAGGAACGATTCTTTACTTTTAAGATGGATCCGACTAAGTCATTAGAAGAGAATCTTGATGATTTTAATGTTGTCTGCACTGAGTTGATCACCACTGGTGAAACCATTGATTCTGATAACCAAGCGGTGATTCTCCTAAACTCGCTACCTGAAGCATTTAAGGAGGTAAGAACAACAATGAAGTACGGGAGAGAGAAGCTGTCACTTGAGGGAATTATAGAATCCTTGAGATGAAATCAGAGAAGAAAGAGTCAGAAGCTTTTTTTTGTGAAAGACAAAAATCGACATACGAGAGGCAGAAACAATTCAGGAAGAGGTCGTGGAAATAGGGGACACCATGATAACAGTAATAGAGGTAGATTTCAAGGCAACCAACAGAGAGACAATAGAAACACTAATAAGCCTTTTTTGAATGAGAAAGAAGGAGAAAAAGAGCCTATTAAATGCAACTATTGTCACAAGGAAGGCCATATCAAATGGGAGTGTCCTTAACTCAATAGAAAATCTAATAGGGCAGCAAGATCAGAAAACAAGAGTTCAACAAACTTGCATGATGGTTACGAATCTGCTGAGGTATTGATGGTCACGGACAGGGAATATGTAGAGGAATGGATCCTAAACTTTGGATGCACTTTCCACATGACACCGTGTAAACACTTCTTCATTGAATTGAGTGAGTTTGAAGGTGGAAAAGTGGTTATGGGCAACAATACACAGTGTTTGATCAAAGGAGTGGGATCAGTGAAATTGAAGTTAGCTGATGGATCTCACAAGTTATTGACCTTAGTTAGATTTGTTCCTGGATTGAAGAGGAATTTAATTTCTCTTGGGACCTTGGATAAAGCCGGGTTCAGTTATAAATCAGAGAACGGGATGTTGAAAGTCTACAAAGACAGCAGGTTAACACTCACTGGTAAACTGTCACATGGTTTATATGTTCTTCAAGGAACTACGGAAACTGGAGAGTCAAATGTTGTCTCTGATTCAGTGTCAAAATACACAAAGCTATGACATCAAAGACTGGGGCACATAAGTGAGAAAGGGTTACATTACTTGCATAGTCAAGGCTTGCTTGGTGATAAACAGCTTCCCAAACTCACATTTTGTGAGCACTGTGCTCTTGGCAAGGCTGTTAGAAGCAGCTTTAAGGCTAGCTCATATGTTACACAAGAAAAACTGAGTTACATTAGCTCGGATTTGTGGGGTCCAGCCCGAGTGAGAGCTCATGGAGGTGCAAGATACTTTCTCACGATGATTGATAACTTTTCAAGGAAGCTCTAGGTGTTTCTTTTGAAGAGCAAGGATGAAGTATACAAGCACTTTCTGGACTGGAAGACCATGGTTGAAAATCAAACTAGACAAAGGATAAAATATATGCGAACTGACAATGGCTTGGAGTATCTCAATGACAAATTCCTTGAACTATGCAAAACTTCTGGCATAAGTAGGCACCTTACTACACCCTATACTCCTCAGCAAAATGGCTTGGCAGAGAGGTTCAACAGGACAATTCTTGATAGGGTAAGGTGCATGCTTTCAAATGCAAATTTTCCAAAAAGCTTTTGGGGTGAAGCTGTCAGTACCGCAGTATACATTATCAATAGAAGTCCATCGGCAGCATTGAAGTTCAAAACACCTCAAGAGCTTTGGACAGGTCAGGCTCCTTGTTTAAAACACCTAAGCGTGTTTGGTTGTGCAGCCTACGCACACACACGGCAAGACAAGTTAGAGGCCAGGGCAAAAAGGTGCATATTTCTTGGCTATCCTAGAGGCATAAAAGGCTATCGGTTATGGTCTATTGAGCCAGGTGAAAGCAGATGTCTTGTGAGCCGTGATGTGTCGTTTAATGAAGAACTAATGCCATGGAAAGAAAAGGCCGAAACTTCTAGTTCATCTGGAACTGAAACCTTCGAAATAGAACTGCAAGGTGAAAATACACCTACTGAAGCTTCAGGGTCACATAATACTGATTTAGATCAGCATGAGGTGAGTGATCAGCCTGATACTGAATCAGTATCTTCAGCACAAGAGGCTACTCTAGAAGGAAATGAAGACAGTCCTACTGCTGAAACAGAGGACTTGGTTGATTATCAACTCACAAGGGACAGAGGCAGACGAACTATTAGGCGACCTTCCATGTTTAATGACTCTGATTTCGTAGGTTATGCTTTTAACTGTTATACTGATAGTTATAGCACATAACCTGAAGGGAATAAAAGTCCCCACACAGCGGAAGCGCATCAAAAGGACCTTACGTCGTATATTAATTAACATTAAAATACCATTACGAAAAGGCAAAATAAACTTTAAAAATGCTTTAAAGTTGCTGGAAAATAGCTATAAACATGCTGAAAAATAAATCTAAATTTATTTTCATGCTTTTCTAGAGAAACAGGAAAGAACCGTTACAAACCTGCGTTGTAGACTTGACCGTTCTTCGCCAACGATGCTCCAACAACCGAAAACGCAGCAACTCCCTCTTGATTTCTTTGCTGGAAATTTCTTCTTCAGAGACACAATAACCACAGAGGTTACACCTGTATGTCTCTAAGTCTAGGAGGCAAAAGACTTGTGGGAGTCTTTCTCTAAGAGGGAGGCTAGAGAGAATTATATGGTCTTGTCTTGTGAGTCTAAGAGCAAGAGAAGAGTACTAAACCAATTAGGTCTAGTGTTCTATTTATAGAAGAGAGGCCATGAATAAAATATTCAATTAAATCAATCTTGTCCAAAATTGATTCAATCTTTATTCCTTTTTAATCAATCCAAGATCAATCAATTCCATAATTGATTAATCTTTTCCACAAATGACTAATTACTTCCATAAGTGATTAATTATTTCCATAATTGATTAATTCCCGGCTAATGAATTCTTTAATTAATTAACCACCAATTAAATATCACATATTTAATTTCCGGCCTTGAATTAATTAATTTTGCCCAAATAGATTTTAGGCCTTAAAATTAATTAATTCATATTTGAACTCTTTCAAACTTCCATACATTTATCGTGACTCAAATTTATATTAATATTTGAATTTCTTCAAATATTAATTTCTCTCATAATAATATATCAATATATATTATATTGTTTGCCTTAGTAAATTGAACACTTTTAATTTACATTTATTACTTAGTTGCCTCAAATTACTTTATGAGCTACCAGTGGGACCTAATGGACCTACAGATCAGAAGCTCCAACGACGTGAGATTAATTGGTCAAACTCATTAACCAGATTAATAAATATTCGTTAACTGTGTGTACATTCCACTACAGACTCACAGTTGCACTCTTCTCACTGCAGACATATTTTCTGTGTCCACGGATATAGACCAATATCAACTAGTTAGTCCTTCACGACTGTTCGTAACACCAGCTGGGTCAAATTACCGTTTTACCCCTGGGTTACTTCTATTTCCTTAAGTACCAGTTCTCCTCTAATGAACAACCTGTTTGTGGTCCGACCATCAAATAGAAAACCCTCTCGTGCCATTGAGAGGGTAGGGCCCTTTGTTCAAGACTCGGAGTGACCACTTAAGGGAACACTCATCTGCTTCCCTAAAGTTGGGAAGGAGTGAATTCCATCTTGTACGATTATGTTCCCAGCTCCCCACTCGGTCTTGTCCCCAAAATGGTAGGCTTATTGAGTCGGCGTATTGGCCACTCTCAGCCATACAAATCAAAGGACAATCCCTCATGAGCAGGAGTCCATAATCAACTCAGGATTAAGACCAAGTTGTCTAGGTCGTCCTAGTGAAATAGAAAACCAACTAGTTAACGGTGTTATAACAAGTGGTTACTATTTCGCGGTCCGGTCTTATGCAAACTCATTGCATAGGATACCCACACTGGCATGTCTCCTACACGAATGCGTTGGATCATAACGTTTGTATCAAATACAAAGTGGACCGTATCCATAGTGTCACCAGGATAAGGCACCCAGTCTTATCCCTATACTATAGACCCTTTAGGCTGTTTCTTGAACAATGATCCCCATATGTCGCTACATACAGTTCAAGACTCATATTACAGCCTAGGATGTCTAGTTTATTGGATTAGGGTTATTTTAGGCAAAGACAAATATAAAATAACTAATAACATTTAATGGAAAAATATATCAATATTATTTCATTAATATCCGGTCAACGGTTACATTCACTATCTACAAGTTTTAGGGCATAAAACCCAACAGAACCTACATCATATATTGAAGCTTTTAGACCCAAGGATAATGAGCTATGGTTGGCAGCTATGAAACATGAGTTAAACTCTTTGTATGTTAATAAAACTTGGAACCTTGTAGAAAAGCCTACTGGTAAGAAAATTGTGGATTGTAAATGGGTGTTTAAGTTGAAACCTGGACTAACTAGCCTACACAAACCAAGGTACAAAGCAAGACTAGTTGCTAAGGGGTTTAGTCAAGTTGTTGGAATTGATTATACTGAGGTTTTTTCGCCAGTAGTTCGTCATACATCCATCCGAATTCTTCTTTCTATTGTTGTGCAATTTGACCTTGAATTAAAGCAGATGGATGTCACGACAGCCTTCTTGTATGGGACCCTCGATGACAAAATTTTTATGAAGCAACCTCCCAGATTTGCTGAAGCTGGAAGGGAGGACATGGTATGTCATCTTCAGAAATCTATATACGGTCTCAAGCAGTCCCCTAGGCAGTGGAATAAGAGGTTTGATGCATTTACTCTTTATGAGGGGTTTATTAAAAGTCCATATGATAGTTGTGAAGGGAATAAAAGTCCCCACGCAGCGGAAGCGCATCGATTGGACCTTACGCCGTATATTAATTAACATTAAAATACCGTTACGAAAACTCAAACAAACTTTAAACACTCTTTAAAGTTGCTGGAAAATCAGCTTAAACATGCTTAAAAATAAATCTAAATTTATTTTCATGCTTTTCTAAAGAAAAGGGGAAGAACCGTTACAAACCTCCGTTGTAGACTTGACCGTTCGTCGCCAACGATGCTCCAACGAACAAAACGCAGCAGCCTCCTTTGTCTTGTGATCGCTGGAAAATTCTTCTTGAATGACACAATAACCACAGAGGTTACACCGGTATGACTCTAGGTCTAGGAGGCAAAAGACTTGTGGGAGTCTATCTCTAAGAGGGAGGCTAGAGAGAATTCTAGGTCTTGTCTTGAGAGTCTAAGAGCAAGAGCAAAGTGTCAAGTGTCCCAAACCAATTAGGTCTAGTGTTCTATTTATAGAAGAGAGGCCATGAATAAAATATTCAATTAAATCAATCTTTTCCAAAATTGATTCAATCTTATTCCTTAATTAATCAATCATGATCAATCAATTCCACAATTGATTAATCTTTTCCACAAATGACTAATTACTTCCATAAGTGATTAGATAATTTCCATAAATGATTAATCACTTCCTTAAGTGATTAATTATTTCCACAATTGATTAATTCCCACCAATTAAATATCACATATTTAATTTCCGGCCTAGAATTAATTAATTTGCCCAAACACATTTTAGGCCTTAAATTAATTAATTCATTATTTGAACTCTTTCAAACTTCCATAAATTTATATTTGAATTTCTTCAAATATTAATTTCTCTCATAATAATATATCAATATATATTATATTTGTTTCCCTTAGTAAATTGAACATTTTCAATTTACATTTATTACTTAGTTGCCTCAAATTACTTTATGAGCTACCAGTGGGACCTAATGGACCTGCAGATCAGAAGCTCCAACGATGTGAGATTAATTGGTCAAACTCATTAACCACATTAATCAATATTCGTTAACTGTGTGTTCATTCCACTATAGACTCACAGTTGCACTCATCTCACTGCAGACATATTTTCTGTGTCCACGGATATAGACCAATATCGACTAGTTAGTCCTTCACAAGTGTCCGTAACACCAGCTGGGTCAAATTACCTTTTTACCCCTGGGTTACCTCTATTTTCTTAAGTACCAATTCTCCTCTAATGAACAACCTGTTTGTGGTCCAACCATAAAACAGAAAACCCTCTCGTGCCATTGAGAGGGTAGGGCCCTTTGTTCAAGACTCAGAGTAACCACTTAAGGGAACACTCATCTGCTTCTCTAAAGTCGGGAAGGAGTGAATTCCATCTTGTACGATTATGTTCCCAGCTCCCCATTCGGTCTTGTCCCCAAAGTGGTAAGCTTATTGAGTCGGCGTATTGGCCACTCTCACCCATACAAATCAAAGGACAATCTCTCTTGAGCAGGAGTCCATAATCAACTCAGGATTAAGACTAAGTTGTCTAGGTCGTCCTAGTGAAATAGAAAACCAACTAGTTAACGGTGTTATAACCAGTGGTTACTATTTCGCGGTCCGGTCTTATGCAAACTCATTGCATAGGATACCCCCACTCGCATGTCTCTTACACGAGTGTCCGCGTTGGATCGGAGTGTTTGTATCAAATACAAAGTGGGTCGTATCCATAGTGTCACCAGGATATGGCACCCAGTCTTATCTCTATACTATAGACCCTTTAGGCTGTTTCTTGAACAATGATCCCATATGTCGCTACATATAGTTCAAGACTCATATTACAGCCTTGGATGTCTAGTTTATTGGATTAGGGTTATTATTAGGCAAAGACAAATATAAAATAACTAATAACAATTAATAAAAAACATATCAATATTATTTCATTAATATCCGGTCAACGGTTACATTCACTATCTACGAGTTTTAGGGCATAAAACCCAACAAACTCCCACTTGAACTAAAACACTAGTTAGTGGGATGTAAATGCAATAATCTAAAGCTGGAAATATCATGTATATAAATAATACAATGAACTAGGGCATCCTTATACCCATTATACATTTCTCCCACTTGCCCTAGATTAGATGGCATACATATCTCGTAGACCTAGACCCTCTAGATGACCCTCAAACACTTTAGCCGTGAGAGCCTTCGTAAATGGATCAGCGATGTTATGCTCCGAGGCGATCTTAGTGACGATCACATCTCCTCTTTGCACAATTTCCCGTATTAGGTGATACTTCCTCTCGATGTGTTTACCCCGTTTGTGGCTTCGAGGTTCTTTTGAGTTGGCTACAGCCCCACTGTTGTCACAGTATAGTGTTATGGGCACGTTCATATTCGGAACCACTTCCAAATCAGTCAAGAATTTTCTAAGCCATACTGCCTCCTTAGCTGCTTCGCAAGCTGCTACATACTCAGCCTCCATGGTTGAGTCTGCTATGCATCCTTGTTTGATGCTTCTCCACACTACTGCTCCTCCATTGAGGGTGAATACTGACCCTGATGTGGATTTCCTTGAATCCTTATCAGCTTGAAAGTCAGAGTCAGTGTATCCAGTAAGAATCAAATCCTTAGCTCCATACACAAGCATGTAGTCCCTCGTTCTCCGAAGATACTTGAGGATATTCTTAATCGCTCCCCAGTGGTCCAACCCTGGATTAGACTGATACCTACTGACTACTCCCACTGCATAACATATGTCAGGCCTAGTGCAGAGCATAGCATACATTAAGCTGCCCACAGCTGAGGCGTAGGGAATGTGTCTCATGTTCTCAACTTCTTGAGGTGTCTTAGGAGATTGTTCCTTAGACATGTGTACCCCATGTCTGAAGGGTAGTAGTCCCTTCTTGGAGTTTTGCATCGAATATCGAGACAACATCTTGTCAATATACGTTGCTTGAGACAAAGCTAGCGTTTTGTTCTTACGATCCCTAATGATTTGGATTCCCAGAACATATTGAGCCTCTCCCAGATCTTTCATTTGGAATTGGGCTGCTAGCCATTTCTTAATGTCAGTGAGGTGTCCTACATCATTCCCAATGAGTAGGATATCATCTACATAAAGTATTAGAAAATCTACTTTCCTTTTGTTGACTTTCTTGTATACGCAAGGCTCATCAACGTTTTGGTCAAAGCCAAAAGATTTGATTGCAGTATCAAATCTAATGTTCCATGATCTGGACGCTTGTTTCAATCCATAAATGGATCGATTGAGCTTACAAACCTTTTGTTCCTGACCTTGGGCTATGAACCCTTCGGGTTGAGACATGAAGATATTCTCTTCAAGATTACCATTCAGAAAGGCAGTCTTGACGTCCATTTGCCATATTTCATAGTCATAATATGTGGCTATGGATAAGAGAATTCTTATGGACTTTAACATGGCTACAGGAGAAAAGGTTTCCTCATAGTCAACCCCTTCCTTTTGGGTATAACCCTTTGCCACTAGTCTAGCTTTGAAGGTCTGTACCTTTCCAGCTGCATCTCTTTTTCTCTTATAGATCCATTTGCACCCTATGGGTTTTACCCCATTTGGTAGATCTATAAGTTCCCATACAGAATTGGAGTGCATTGACTCTATTTCCAGGTTCATGGCTTTGACCCATTCATCCGTATCTTCGTCATTCATTGCCTGTCGATAGGACAATGGATCCTCAATGCCATCATTAGGTATGACAACCTGAGTTTCAGTTAAACCCAAGTAGCGGTCAGGTTGTAATACAACCCTCCCACTGCGTCGAGGCATTCCCAACGTTTGAGATGGACGGGATGGATCTGAAGAACTAGTTCCTTCATCAACCCTTGTTGAAGGTCCAACTTCATCAATAACTCTTGATGATTCTTCAGTAGCTTCTCCTAATATTATTTTGCTGCGTGGTTTATGATCTCTCATGTGGTTTTCCTCTAAGAAAGTGGCGTTTGTCGATACAATCACCTTATTTTCTTGTGGGTCGTAGAAATAACCACCTCTCGTTTCTTTAGGGTAACCAACAAATTGGTACAGTTTTGAACGAGGTTCCAGTTTCTTAGGATTTGTCACAAGCACGTGTGCTGGACAACCCCAGATGCGAAAGTGATGCAAACTAGGTTTACGCCCCTTCCATAATTCGAAAGGTGTTTCAGAAACACTTTTCGAGGGAACATTGTTCAAGATGTATACTGCAGTCTCCACTGCATACCCCCAAAACGAGCTAGGCATTTTAGCATAGCTCATCATTGATCGAACCATGTCTAACAAGGTTCTATTTCTCCTTTCTGACACACCATTCTGCTGAGAGCCATCGCTGTCCATGTTCTATCATATAATCCTGGAATCTTTGATCCATATACTCCCCTCCTCGATCAGATTGAAGTACTTTAATAGATTTACCTAATAGGTTTTCAACTTCAGCCTTAAACTCCTTCAACTTTTCAAGGGCTTCAGACTTATGTCCCATTAGGTACAAGTAACCATATCTTGAATAATCATCTATAAATGAGATGAAATATTCGTACCCTCCTCGAGCTTTTACATTCATTGGACCACATAGATCCGAATGTATTAACTCTAAGGGTTCTTTGGCTCTGTAACCTTTTCCAGTAAAAGGTCTCTTTGTCATTTTTCCCTTGAGACAAGATTCACAAGGTGGTAGTGAATCATCTTCTAACTTACTTAGAAGTCCATTCTTTACCAAACGACCGATCCTATCGATGTTTATATGACCAAGTCTAAGATGCCAAAGATGAGTATTGTTACTTGTTGGAGAAATCTTTTGCCTTTTCCTTTGAGTTTCAGCAGTTTTAAATAATTCGTGATTTAAAAGTGCTTTGTTTTCGGTTGGTCTTAAAACATACAAGTTATTTTCCAATTTGGCTGAACAAATAAGTACACCATTTTTATAAATGAACGCTTCATTCATATCAAAAGTAACTGTATACGATTGTTCAATCAAACATGAAATAGAAATTAAGTTCCTCTTAATCTTGGGAACAATTAACAAACTTTCTAAAAGTAAGAATCTATTTCTAAAAAATAACTTCGCAGCTCCCACTGCTTTAGCTGAAATGACTTCTCCAGTTCCGACCCTGAGTGTCATTTCTCCATCGTTCAACTGCCGAAAGGAACTATTTTCCTGAAAAGAAGAGCAAACATGATTAGTTGCTCCTGAATCAAGTATCCAGGTAAACTCATCATGTTCTACCAGGCATGTTTCTAAAACAAGTAAATCAAATTTACCTTCCTTTTTCTTCTTTTTCTCAGCAAGGTACTTTGGGCAGTTTCTCTTCCAATGTCCAGCTACATTGCAGTGGAAACACTTGCCCTTATCTGCCATAGCTTTGGCTTTTCCCTTGCTTTTAGCAGCAGTACTGGGAGCTTTCCCCTTGTTTCCTTTCTTCTTCTGAGTTTTCTTTGAAGAAGTGGCTACAGATTTAGTTCCAGAGGATGAACCCTTCTCGAACTTTCTTTTAGAGTGAACAACGTTTGCCTCTCCTTCTATCTGTCCCTTGTTCTTAAGAAGAGACTGATAGAGTTGTAGCTCATTCAGGAGGCTAGTCAGGTTGAATGTTATTTTATTCATCATTGTATTGCTTCGAAACTGCAGAAAACTCTTCGGAAGAGATTCTACGATGAATGCAACCTGACTACGCTCATCTATGACCGCCCCGTTTGCTTCTGCCACGTTGAATTGGACCATCATATCCAGGACATGCTCCCGAACAGACGTGCCCTCTTTCATGCTACAGCTATAAACGTATTTGAGAGCGTCATGGTGGAGTTGGTAGGACGGTTGTCCAAACATCTCCTGGAGAGAGTTCATAATCTCCCTCGCTGTTACCATGCCCTCATGCCTTTTAGCCAAAACTTCAGATAAGCTGGCTAGGATATAGACGCGAGTCTTATCATTGGCCTTTGTCCAGCGGTCATAAGCATCCTTAATTGCTTGGGATGCATTACGAGCAGGGGCTGGAGGACAATCCTCCGTTAAGACGAACCGCAGATCATAGACAACAAGAATCGTATTCAGGTTCGACTTCCACGTAGCATAATTTTCGCCGGTTAATTTCTCACTTTTAAGCAGAGAGACAATTGAGGAAGACATTGCTGAAATTTAAACAAACAATGACCGTATTAGTTATCTTTGCCTTAACCCATCATACAAGCAAACAATTGCACACAATCCAATCAATTTAGCAAAACAGACAATCACAGAACCCTAAAACTATTGATTTAGTTTTGCAACGATGTTTCAGAGGTTTAGAATATCAGCCACCGAAGGGTGATCAGGCACTCCTCCTTTGAAATGAGACACCTCTCAGCTAATTCTAATTCCAGAATAACTCATATTCCTATAGACATTAGCCACCGTTGTTCGGTCAAGGATTTGTTAACACTTTTAACTCATCCTCGTAAGTGTAACCCTCCCACTTTCAGATCTCAGAGGCACGCACCAACAGGCTACCGAAGGGAAAGACAACTGTTGGTGATTAGCCTAAGAGCTCCTATCCTATTCAGGAGTTCACGGTGTTCCGAATCCTATGATCAGGCCCTCCGAAGGGATGGTTGCGCCAGGACAACCTGCAGGCGGATCATAGTACTCTCACGGTGTGAACTATGGGCGGAGACCGAGGGATACGTTGACACGTGTCTCGCTCCCACTTACTTTAGACATTTTTCCCATTCACCCTGATATTGATTCACGCAAACACTTTCCGAAGGGAGGCCGCTCCTAAGGCGACTCGAAGCCGAGCATGAACCTCACGTTGTGAATATAGGGACGTAGGAGCAAAACTTGATTTAAATCTCGTTTTGTAATTTTTTTTTCACGGAAAATGTCATACGGTTAATATAGGGTTGTTTAACTTAGATAGTATTCGGCTAAGTCAATCTATTTAAGTCTGATCATATTTTAACAATTATGGAAAGGATTCAACTGCAATCTTTTGGGTGAATTAAACCTCTTTTAATAAACCCAACATTGCAAGTCAACATTACTATGGTTAATTCAACTCAATGTTCGGGTCAGTTCCCAGGTAGGAGGTGTTCCGTAAACCGTCAACTTAAATACCCCCAACCTTAGACAGAACTTTACCGAGAGAGTTCCCTTATAACTTCAGTAATGTAGGGTCTTTACTCTAAAGATCTAGGTGCATTAAACACTTTTAATAAACCTAGTGACATTGCATGCTAACATTTAACTATGATTAATTCAACTCCGGTATTCCAGGTCAGTTCCCAGGTAGGAGGTGTTCCGTAAACCGTCAACTTAAATACCCCCAGCCTTAGACAGAACATTACCGGTGGAGTTCCCTTATAATCACAGCAATGATTTTCTTACTTAGTCAATTAAAACTATTTTTAATTCTAAGTAAGAAAAGATTCTAATCCTATTAGAAACTGATCTAGGTCTAATTAATTTTAAACAATTTAAAATTAATCCAATTTATCCTATGATCTTATGTTTGCATGCAAATCTTGATTATAGATTGACGGTTTCTAATCATTAATATTAAAGAACTATTTCAAATTTTAATGATTAATCATATAATCAAGAATCTAGGGTTTAATTCATTTAACAATCTCATTCAAATTAAATAATTAAACCACACTTATTGCATGAATAATATAACTATTATATTATTAACTATGGATGTTTCATGCTTCATGCAATATTGATTTTCAATTATAAGCCAATCAAGAAAATCAATCAAGCATGCTTCATTCATCACATTAAACATAACTATTTATATTTAATTTAAGTAATGACATGCTTCATGCTTTCCAAATTTTTCATATAATCAATATACACTTATATTAAAAATATGAAAACAATTCCATGCATCTAAACATACATTATAACTATTTATAATATATATAAAAAAATGCATGAGCATGTTTATAACCTAAGGTGGGATTAAATATTCTATATGACATCCATAAAGCATATAAATAGCAATTGAACCGGTTAATTTTGGCCCCT
Source organism: Luffa aegyptiaca (assembly GCA_017139565.1). Classification (NCBI taxonomy): domain Eukaryota; kingdom Viridiplantae; phylum Streptophyta; class Magnoliopsida; order Cucurbitales; family Cucurbitaceae; genus Luffa; species Luffa aegyptiaca. The sequence goes on from CM029398.1 coordinate 18,180,834, forward strand.
AGGATAAAATAAAGCATTAAATTACAATAATTTTAGCTAAATTCTATCCTAAAATCCCTCTGCAGCTCCCAGAATTGGTCTAGACAGCACGAACCGCCCCGAACCACCTCGAACCGGCTTCCAAAATCACAAACCATGGCAAAAATTGGCTGAACCGAACCAAATAGGTCCCAGCCCAGGCGAACCGGTCTGAACCGGACCGCCCACAGCTTGAACCGCGCCTGTTGAAGCCCTAATGTGCGCCGCCATCGTGACAGCGTCTCGATGCTGTGTTGATAGCGTCTCGACACTGTGCGCTTTCCATATCTGGCGCCTGCGGTATCGAGACAGCGTCGAGACGCTGTTGAGGTAGCGTCCCGACGCTGTTGCGTCTGGAGGCAGAATCTGGGCAAAACAGCAGTGTTTTCTTCGGTTTTGGCCTCGATTTCAGCGGCGATTGCTTCGATTTTCATCTCATAAAAACCTATTCTAGACCCGGACTTACATAGGACTCGATTTTACATAAAATACCCGAAACACCGGGCCTTACATGATCAAAATCACATAAAAATAAAATCTATGGCCATAAAATTAACCTAAACAGTTCAACGCAAACCGAACATACATTATGCATAAATCCCACCTATTAGAGCCTATTGCAACTTTTAATATTAATTAATAGGGACAGCGATGGCTCTGATGCCGATTGAAGGGAATAAAAGTCCCCACGCAGCGGAAGCGCATCGATTGGACCTTACGCCGTATATTAATTAACATTAAAATACCGTTACGAAAACTCAAACAAACTTTAAACACTCTTTAAAGTTGCTGGAAAATCAGCTTAAACATGCTTAAAAATAAATCTAAATTTATTTTCATGCTTTTCTAAAGAAAAGGGGAAGAACCGTTACAAACCTCCGTTGTAGACTTGACCGTTCTCGCCAACGATGCTCCAACGAACAAAACGCAGCAGCCTCCTTTGTCTTGTGATCGCTGGAAAATTCTTCTTGAATGACACAATAACCACAGAGGTTACACCGGTATGACTCTAGGTCTAGGAGGCAAAAGACTTGTGGGAGTCTTTCTCTAAAAGGGAGGCTAGAGAGAATTCTAGGTCTTGTCTTGAGAGTCTAAGAGCAAGAGCAAAATGTCAAGTGTCCCAGACCAATTAGGTCTAGTGTTCTATTTATAGAAGAGAGGCCATGAATAAAATATTCAATTAAATCAATCTTTTCCAAAATTGATTCAATCTTATTCCTTAATTAATCAATCATGATCAATCAATTCCACAATTGATTAATCTTTTCCACAAATGACTAATTACTTCCATAGGTGATTAGATCATTTCCATAAATGATTAATCACTTCCTTAAGTGATTAATTATTTCCATAATTGATTAATTCCCACCAATTAAATATCACATATTTAATTTCCGGCCTAGAATTAATTAATTTGCCCAAACACATTTTAGGCCTTAAATTAATTAATTCATTATTTGAACTCTTTCAAACTTCCATAAATTTATATTTGAATTTCTTCAAATATTAATTTCTCTCAGAATAATATATCAATATATATTATATTTGTTTCCCTTAGTAAATTGAACATTTTCAATTTACATTTATTACTTAGTTGCCTCAAATTACTTTATGAGCTACCAGTGGGACCTAATGGACCTGCAGATCAGAAGCTCCAACGATGTGAGATTAATTGGTCAAACTCATTAACCACATTAATCAATATTCGTTAACTGTGTGTTCATTCCACTATAGACTCACAGTTGCACTCTTCTCACTGCAGACATATTTTCTGTGTCCACGGATATAGACCAATATCGACTAGTTAGTCCTTCACGAGTGTCCGTAACACCAGCTGGGTCAAATTACCGTTTTACCCCTGGGTTACCTCTATTCCTTAAGTACCAATTCTCCTCTAATGAACAACCTGTTTGTGGTCCAACCATCAAACAGAAAACCCTCTCGTGCCATTGAGAGGGTAGGGCCCTTTGTTCAAGACTCGGAGTAACCACTTAAGGGAACACTCATCTGCTTCCCTAAAGTCGGGAAGGAGTGAATTCCATCTTGTACGATTATGTTCCCAGCTCCCCATTCGGTCTTGTCCCCAAAGTGGTAGGCTTATTGAGTCGGCGTATTGGCCACTCTCACCCATACAAATCAAAGGACAATCTCTCATGAGCAGGAGTCCATAATCAACTCAGGATTAAGACTAAGTTGTCTAGGTCGTCCTAGTGAAATAGAAAACCAACTAGTTAACGGTGTTATAACCAGTGGTTACTATTTCACGGTCCGGTCTTATGCAAACTCATTGCATAGGATACCCCCACTCGCATGTCTCCTACACGAACGCGTTGGATCGGAGTGTTTGTATCAAATACAAAGTGGGCCGTATCCATAGTGTCACCAGGATATGGTACCCAGTCTTATCCCTATACTATAGACCCTTTAGGCTGTTTCTTGAACAATGATCCCATATGTCGCTACATATAGTTCAAGATTCATATTACAGCCTTGGATGTCTAGTTTATTGGATTAGGGTTATTATTAGGCAAAGACAAATATAAAATAACTAATAACAATTAATAAAAAAAACATATCAATATTATTTCATTAATATCCGGTCAACGGTTACATTCACTATCTACGAGTTTTAGGGCATAAAACCCAACAAGTTGTGTGAACCGCAAGGCAGTCTCTAGTGAAGTTTTTGTTTTAGTCCTCCTATATGTCATCGACATTTTGATTGCTTCAGCAAACAAGACAGAAATCAGAAGGCTTAAAGTATCTCTTAGAAAGGTATTTGATATGAAGGACCCTGGGCCTGCTAAGAAGATACTTGTAATGGAGCTTTTGAGAGATCGGCCAAGAGGCACCTTATCAATTGCACAACCTGAGTATTGTAACAAAATTCTCAAAAGGTTTCATCTGGAGAGTTCTAAGGCAGTAAAGACTCCCTTAGCGCACCATTTCAAGCTATCCATGGCACAAGCTCCAGTCACTCAAAAGGCATTTGATGAGATGAAAGCAGTTCCTTATGCAAAAATTGTGAGAAGCTTGATGTATACCATGGTTTGCAGCAGACCGGACCTAGCCCATGCATTAAGTATGATTAGTCGATACATGGGCAACCCTGGGAGAGATCACTGGGAGGCAACAAAGTGGGTTATGAGGCATGTGAAAGGAACGGTAAATAAAGACTTGCCTTATTCAAAGGAAGATCATCTTAAAGAAGAAATCATCGACTATGTCGATTCTGACTATGCAGCTGATCTTGACAAAAGACGGTCACTTACAGGCTATGTATTCACATTATTTGGAAATGCTATCAGTTGGAAACCGACTCTGCAAAGCATTGTGGCTTTATCATCTACAGAGGCTGAATACATAGCCTTGTCCGAATCAGTTAAGGAAGTTGTCTGGGTTAGAGGAAGTGTATCTGCTATGTATGAAGCCAAATTTGAACTGAGAATTTTCTGTGATAGTCAGAGTGCTCTCTCCTTGTCCAAAAACCCCACTTATCACGATAGGACTAAACACATAGACGTGAGATATCACTATATGAGGGAGGTTACTAAAAAAGGTGATATTAAGCTGTTTAAGATTGGTACTGAAAATAATCCAGCAGATATCTTTGTGACCTGCTGAAGCTAGACAATGGCTGACTGATAAACTGTGTTCTTTGTGCATCAGGTGGAGAGGGTTTTTTTCTTTTAAGATGGAGTATGAAATCAAGAGGGTGAATTGTTGAATAATGATTCCATCCTCCATCCAAGAGTTCATTAGCAGCAGTTAGACTCTACGGCCCTGAAGTTAATAATTGCACGTGCCTAGCTTGTGACTGAAAAGTATAAATATACTTTGATGTGCCTTTCAGTGTGTGTGTAGAAACAAAGTGTTTCTTTGTGAGTGAATCTCTTGTTAAACCTTGCTGTTTTTTTGTGCCTCTCTTTGATAATAATAAGATCCTCTCTCCCTCTAGTGTTTAAAAGTGGATGTACACCTAAATTGGTGGAACCACTATAACAAACTGTGACATTCTTCTTTCTTACTTCTTTATATTGTTCTTTACTGTGTTTTGGTTTCCGCTGCTGATTCACAACAAACAGAGGCTCGACACTCGAGCAAAAGCGATTACGGATTTTAGGCTTTTGATTTCATTAATTTCATAAAGGAAAATCACGCTTCCAAAAACACGAAAAATAGAGGCTCGTGAAAACTAACCTTTTGGAGCTCGATTGGAGCGTTTTGTTGGATGATTCTCAGCACGATCGAGTCGTGGACGACCATCGAGATCTTCCCCGCTATTCTCCATCCTTAGAACGAGTTTGTGGGAGCTTGGAAGTGATGGAATTTAAGAAGAAAGAAATGGGTTTTCATGCTTGAGTCTAGCCATGGAGTTTTCGGTTTTGAGAGAATATGTTGAAATCAACTTCCAAATCCTTCCAGCCAGGAGCACTAACTCATTCTCAAGCAAGAAAGACACATTTATATTAAAAAAGAAGGAATGTTAGGTGTCTTCCATCGAAACATTGCATGAGCAATGTCATTCAATTTGGTGTCAATTGAATTGATTTTGCATGAAAATTTATTTTCAAATAAAACAAATTTTCATAATTAATTTCATGTAAAATTAATAATTAATTAAATAATTTTAATTAATTATACTTATTTAATATAATATAAAATATTATATTAAACAATTACACCTTTTCCGACGTCTTTCAAGTACCGGTCGATCGAATATGAATCCCTATTACATATGTAATATCAAACCGAACATGTATCGTATACACATTATTTAAACAACATTTAAATATATATATCATATTCTCTCTATAGTTTAATTCAAATTAAACTATAATACGTTAATTATACATCGCATATAATTAACGCTAACTCCCTAATTTTAATTTCACCGTTTTTAAATTCTTTCATCACTATGTTCTAAGGTTAATCCGTATGAGCTAGCAGGGGAACCTAATGGACCTACAAATCATGGGCTCTAACGATACGAGATGAACCGGTTGAACTCTTTCAATCCTAGTTAACCAACATACGTTAACTAACGGGACACTCCACTATAGCCCGTAGCTGAACTCCTCTCACTGTAGATATATTTTTGTCCACCCAATATAACCATGATTAGTAAGTTGACCCTTCACAGGTTGTTCGTAACTATAGTTAGGTCTAAAGTCTGTTTTACCCCTATAGCACTTCTTGTTCCTTAAGCCTCTACTGAGTCCCTAATGAACAATTGGTTTGTGGCCCCACCACTAAACCCAAAACCTCTCCGACCAATGAGAGGGCGATGCACCTTTGTTCACGTCACAGAGTCATCACTTAAGAGAACAACCTTTCTACTATCCCTAAAGTCAGGTAGAAGTGAATTCTATCTTGCAAGACTATGTCCCCCGCTATCTACTCGGTCTTATCCCCAAAATGGTAGCCTTATTCAGTCGGCGATATTAAGCCACTCTCACCCATGCAAATCAAAGGATAATCCTGAATAAATAGGATTTCATAGTTAGCTCAGGATTAAGATCGACTTACCTAGGCCATCACTTTGAAATAGTCAGTTTCACAGTAAACGGCGTTATAAAGTGAAAATGACTCATTTCGCGGTCCGGTCTTATACAAACTATTTTGCATAGGACGCCCCCACTCGCATGTCTCTACATGAAAGATTTAGGATCACATCGTTTGTACTAAAACAAAGTGGGCTGCGTCACATAGTTTTTCCTAGGATAAGGTACCCAGTCTTATCCCTATACTATAGATCGTTTAGGCTATTACTTGAACTGGATCCATTCTTATGTCACTACATAAAGTTCAAGTGTTCATATCATAGCCAAGGATTCTAGTTTATTGGATTTGGGTTAATTAATACATAATTAAGAACAACTATTTGACAACCAGAAATCGAATAACCTTGATAACGCTTTTATCGATACCTATTGACTTTGTTACATTTACTATCCACGAGTTTTATGACATAAAACCCAACAAACTCCCACTTTGACTAAAACTCTAGTGGGTTGTACAACAATCCAGGACCATTGTGGGTTTTTAAATACAATAAACTAGGGCATCTCGTATACCCTTTACATATCTCCCACTTGCCCTAGATTATCCTTTCTACATTACTCGTAGACCTTGACCATCTAGTTGTCCCTCGAACACTGTTAGCCATGAGGGCCTTCGTAAATGGATCAACAATAATTTATTCTGAGGCTATCCTCGTGACAATCACATCCCCTCTGTACATAATCTCTTAGATGAGATGTAGGTTTGCGTTCTATATTCTCACCTCATATTTGGAACAACGTTCCAAATGAACTTCCTGAGTCTTGCAAACTTTTGAGCTCGCTTCATAAGCAGCAACTTACTTGGCCTTCAAGATAGAGTCTGTTATGCATCATTTCTTGATGCTACGCCATTCTATAGTTCCCTGTTAAGGTTGAAATCTGGGGCCTATGTTGATTTCATGAATCTTGATTGGAGTGCAAGTCAGAATTAGTGTATCCTATTAGGATCAGATCCTCAGCACCATACACGAGCTTATAATTCCTCGTTCTCCTAAGATACTTGAGGGTATTTTCACTGTAGTCCATTGGCCTTACCCTGGATTGAATTGGTATCTACTGACAATCCCTACTGCATACCATATGCCAAACCTGACAACTATTTGTCGAGGCATGGGGAATGCGTCTCAAATCCTCAACCTTCTGAGGCGTCTCAGGACACTGCTCCTGTGACTAATGAATTCCACATCGGATAGGTAACAAACCATTCCTGTAATTCTAATCTTATATCAAACCAACACTTTTGTCTATATAAGATATTTGAGACAGAGCTAGCGATCTTGTTCTTGCGATTCCAAACGTGTTGGATTCTAAGAACAAACTAAGTCTTTCCAAATCTATTCTTTGGAAATAGGCCGCTAGCTTACTTTTAAATGTCAATTTAGATAACCTACATCATTCCCGATGAGAAGGATATCATTCACATATAAAACTAAGAAAAACTACTGAACTATTGATAATCCTTCCGTCCACACAAGACTCATTAATATTCTGGTCAAAACTATAAGATTTAACCTTATATTCTAGGATCGAAACCTCCAGTTCAATCCATAGATGGATCGGTTAAGGTTGCAAACCTTTTGCTCCACAGCCTGGACTATGAACTCTTTTGGTCAGCACCAGACTAAATGGAAGTACACATACTCCATTTCAAGGTTCGTAGTTTTGACTCAATTGTTTTTATCCATGTCATCCATTGCCTGATTACAGGTCATTGGGTCCTCGATATTATCATCATGTATGAAAATCGAAGTTTCAGTTAAACTCATACAGTATTCGTTAGGTTGATTAACAACCCTCCCACTGTGTTGAGGCTCCCTCAACAATTGAGAAGGACGGGACAGACTTAATGTGCCAGCTCGATCAACAACCCTTTTGTTGAAGGATTAGCTTGATCAACAACTCTTTGTTGATTCATTTTGTAGCTTTACTAGATAACTTACTCTAACACTGTCTAACTGCGTGGTTTGTGATCTCCAATGTGGTCTTCTTCTAACAAAATATGCATTTGTCCATACAAATACTTTTTCTTGATCAAAGAAGCATCCATAACTCGTTTCTTTTGGGATAACTTACCAAAAGGCATACTTTCGAATAAGGTTCTAGTTCCTTTGGGTTTGTCTCTAGCATATATGGAGGACATCCCTTGGTTCTGAAACAACATAAATGCACTTTATGCTCTTTTCAGAATTCAAACGATGTTTCAAAAAAACACTATTTTGAGAGAACCATATTCATATTTTAAGCTGCAGTATTTAATGCATATTCCAAAACGAGTTTAGGCAACTCATTATCGAATGAACCATTTCAAACAAGGTTCTGTTTCTCCTTACCGATATATCACTCTACTATGATGTAATAGGTGTTGAGAGTTAAGACATAATTCCATGTTCTATCAAATAGACTTGGAATGTCAAGTCCATATACTCTCCACCTCGACCAGATCGAAGTGTCATTTATCGTTTTACCTAATTTGGTTCGTAACCTCAGCGTTATATAACCTAAACTTTTCAAGAGTTCGAACTTCTAAAGCATTAGGTATAGATAAGCCTACCTTGAATAATTTATCAGTCAAACTGATGAAATATTCATACCCTTTTTGAGCTTTAGTATTCATTTGACCTCAGGGATCATAATGCATTAGCTCTAAGGGTTCCTTTGGCACGATAATCTTTTTCTAGTAAAAGGTTTATCTAAGTCATCGTACTCTTAAGGCATGACTTTGAGGTAATGAGTTATCTTCTAACCTGTTTAGAAGTTCATTTTGGGTCAATCTTTAATCCGATTGAATTTTAATATGGCCTATCCTCAAGTGCCAAAGACAGGTACTTAAGAGAAACAAGTTGCCTTTTGTTTGAGTTTAAATGTCTCATAATTTAAAATCGCTCTAGACTCTTTTGGTCTTAAACTATATATGTTATTCTTCATGTTTGCAGAAGTAATATTGACATCCTTTTAAATTAAACGGTTCATACACTAAAGGTAACATAATAGCCTCGTTCTAGCAAACAAGATGTAGAAATCAAAATTTCTTTTAGTTTTAGGAACCATATACTTTAAATGTATCGTTCTTCGAAGAAGAATAACATTATGTCTCCCACTGTATTAGCCGAGATGAACTCTTCTATTTCAACTCTAAGAGTTATCTTTAGTAATTGATAACTAGTGCCAGAAAATGATTCCTTGAAAAGAACATAGTAATTAATGGGCCCTGATACAAATATTCAGGTAGAATCACTATTCTTACTAAGTACGTTTTTAAGACGAATAAATTATATATGAGTCTTGGATCATGTTCTAACTGGCTAGGCAGTTTTCTAAGTCATTTTTATTACCAACATTTCGAGAATGAATTAGATATAATACGTTGGGGACTTTTCGGATTTTAAGACTGTTTTCAAATTACTCACCACAACCTTAGTGTTTAAGTTTGTTTTCTTAGTCCTATGTATTTGTACCAAGAACTAATTTGGCGTGTAGATGATGTCTAATGGGTGATCAGCTACTCCTCCTCTGAATTGAGACTTATCTCAGCGAATTCTTAATATCAGAACATCTCAATGCCTAAATATCACATTAGCTACCGTTTGTTTGGTCAGGATCTCAATCCTGTAAGTGTGACCCTCCCACTTTCTGATCTCAGAGAGAGAGACACCAACAAGCTACCGATAGGAAAGACAACTGTTGGTGATTACCCTAAGTGACCCTATCCATTCCTGGAGTACACGGTGTTTCGAAACCTATGATCAAGCCCTCCAAATGGGATGGTCGCACTAAGACGACACGCAGGCATATAATAAGAATCTCACGGTGCAACCCACTTAGGGGTGGAGGCCGCAGGATACGTTGACACACGTCCTTCTTCCACTTACTATGAACACTTTCCCCACTCACCTTGGTATTGACCCATGCAAACACTCTCCAAATGGGAGGCCGCTTCCAGGGCGACACAAAGCCAAGCATGGATCTCACGGTATGAACAAAGGGGGACGTGAGAGTAAAAACTTTGATATGAGCATCTTGTTTTTATACTTTTCCTCCCACTGAAATGTCCTATATATATTAGGATGATTTTACTTAGGTAAATTTCGGCTAAACGAATCTATCTATGTTTATGCCTTATATAACCTTTTAAAATAAGGTCTTTATTCTAATGTCTAGGCGAATTAACCCCTTTTAATCTTCTAGCGACATTGCATGCTAATAAGACCGTGGGTAATTCAACTCATGTACCATATTATCGGGAGAGTTCCCTTATAACCAAAGCCTTATATCCTACTTAATATATCTTAACTCTATTAAATCACTAAGTATGACATTTTTCTAATCCTATTGGAAAGGTGATATTAGGTCTAATTGATTTTAAACGTTTTAAAATTAATTCGTGTTACCTAAGATCCTATGTTAGCATGCAACTTTTTGTTATAGGTTGACGGTTTCTATTCATTAACCTTATAATGTTGGGTACCTTATCCTGGTAACACTATGCAACTCGTAGATAGTGAATGTAAACAAATTGTATACTTGTTTCAATAAAATGTTATTGAGTTTCTACAATAAAGTGTTATTGTTAAATATTGCACAATTTGACCCAAATCCAATAAACTAAGATCCAAGGTTGTTTACATGTGACTTGAACTAGTATGTGGGGACATACGGGGATTGGTGTTCAAGTAACAACCTAAAAGGTCTATAGTACAAGGATAATGTTGGGTACCTTATCCTGGTAACACTATGTGATACGACCCGCTTTGTATTCGATACTGACGTATTAATCCAAGGCGTCCATGTAGGAGACATGCGAGCGGGGGTATCCTATGCAATGAGTTTGCATAAGACCGGACCACGAAATAGTAAACCACTAGATGTAACACCGTTAACTAGTTAGTTTACTGTTTTAATACGATGACCTAGGTAACTCAGTCTTAATCCTGAGTGTGTCATGAACTCCTTCTCATGAGGGATTGTCCTTTGATTAGCATGGGTGAGAGTGGCCAATACGCCGACTCAATATGCCTTCCTTTTTGGGGACAAGACCGAGTGGGAGGCTGGGGACATGACAACACAAGAAGGAATTCACTCCTTCCCACATCTAGGAGAAGTAGATGAGTGTTCCCTTAAGTGGTGACTCCGGGACTTGAACAAAGGGATCCCGCCCTCTCACTGGCCCGAGAGGGACTTTCTGTTTAATGGTTGGACCATAAACAGGTTGTTCATTATAGGAGCACTGGTACTTAAGGAGACAGATGTAACACAAGGGTAAAACGGTAATTTGACCCAGCCGTGATTACGAACACTCGTGGAGGATTGACTTACCGGCATATGTCTATATCCGTGGACACAGAAATGTTCTACAGTGAGAAGAGTTCAACTGTGGGTCTTTAGTGGAATGACCAACAGTTAATGAATATTGGTTAACCTGATTAATGAGTTTAATCTATTAACCTCATATCATTGGAGCTTCTGATCTGTAGGTCCATTAGGTCCCCCTGCTAGCTCGTAAAGAGTAATTAGGAACAAATATATCTTGAGAGAATTTGAATAGTTCAAATTCATATTGGGAATTAAGTTAATTGTATGAGATACAAATTAATATAATGTATAATGATGCATTAAAATATAAAGTCTAATTTGAGATTAAACTTTATTAAATTGAGAGATTGATATATTTGAAAGAGTTCAAATATATGTCTAATTAAATATAGGGTATTTAATTAGAAGATGAATTAATTAATTATGAATTAATTTAGTTTAAATTAAATGAGATTTAATTAAACTATAGTCTATGAGAGAAATAAATATTTGAAGAAGTTCAAATATTAATATGAATTTGATTCATAATAAATTTATAGGATATAAGAGAATTTGAAGGAGTTCAAATTTTAATATGAATTTGATTCATATTATAGAATTAATTAATTGAAGGCCTGGAATTAAATATATGATATTTAATTGGGTAATTAATTAATTACCTAATAGAAGGTCTGAAATTAAATATATGATATTTAATTGGTGATTAATTAATTAAAGAATTAATTAATTGGAAATTAATCAATTATGGAAATGATTAATCACTTATGGAAGTAATTAATCATTTATGGAAATGATTTAATCACTTATGGAAGTGATCAATCATTTATGGAAAAGATTAATCAATTGTGGAATTGATTGGTCATGGAATTGATTAATTATGGAAAAGATTAAATGAGTTATGGAAATAATTGATTTTAAATGAATATTTTATTCATGGCCTTTCTCCTATAAATAGAACACTAAACCTAGGGTTTAGGTACAACAACATAAGGCCACAAGAATGCACTCTTGCATTCTCTAGCCTCCCTCTCATATTCTCTCAACTAAAAAACTCTAGGGAGAATTTTCTCTCTAGAGTTTTTCCCATTCAAGATTAGATAGTCCCACAACTACGTTCCTAATCTCATAGTTATAGCGGGGAAGATCGAATGGTGGTGTTCTTCGTTGTTGCAAAGCAATTAGAGAATCATCCGTTGAAGTATTTAGAGTCGTCAACGGAGGTATGTTTTTCACCGCTTAACCTTTTGCCAATGTATTGGTATTTTGTAGAACAAAAATTAATTTACGAACGGTCCAATTGCTTCCGCTGTAACGGAATTGGGAATTCCAATCCTTCAATTGGTATCATGGCCGATCATAGATTTAATTTCGTTTCTCTAAAATTAGCATTGGTTCAATGGTGGGTATTTTAATTTCATATATGTGATATTGTTTTAATTTACAAAATTGATTATTTAGGCATATTTGTTGGCATTAGATTTATACTTTTGATTAGATCAATTGTAAATGCCAAAAAGGAAAATATTTGAAGACCAAGATATGTCTTGGATTTAAATTATTGTAATTTAAATTGCTTTCAATTTCTTAGGATATACCAAATATGCCGGTCAATTTTGGTACTTTTAATTTAATTATGCATGTGATGTATGTATTAAATTAATTGATTGTTGCATAAAGTATGTCATTTAGCTTAAAATCCCACCATAGGTTAAGCATATTCGTGCATAGTTATTATTATAAATGTTATAATGTATGAAATATGTATGAATTTTATTTTCATGAGTATTTAATATAAATTGTTAAGATTAAATGGATGAAAATTGAGAAGCATTGAGCATGAAATTACTTTAGTAAATAATATAAAGAGTTATATTTATGAAAGTAATTTATATGCTTATTTATTTTCATGAGCAATTAATATAAAGTGTTATGTTAATGTATGAAAATGTGAATGCTTATTTTAATTTTCTTGGGTAATTAATTTAAGAGTTAGATTAATTGAAGAAAATTAATTTGCATCGAGCATGAAATTACTTTAGTTTAAAAATATAAAAAGTTATATTTATGAAAGTAATTTATATGCTTATTTATTTTCATGAGCTATTAATATAAAGTGTTATGTTAATGTATGAAAATTTTCTTGGGTAATTAATTTAAGAGTTAGATTAATTAAAGAAAATTAATTTGCATTGAGCATGAAATTACTTTAGTTTAAAAAATATAAGAGTTATATTTATATTAGTAATTTACATGCTTAATTTTCATGAGCTATTAATATAAGTGTTATGTTAATGTATGAAAATGGTAATGCTTAATTTTAATTTTCTTGTATAATTAATTTAAGAGTTAGGTTAATTAAAAGGAAATTAAATTGCATTGAGCATGACATTACCTTAGATTAATATAATTGTTATATTTTTGGTATGTCATGTATGCTAATGTATGGTTTTATAAATTAATTAAAATTTGATTGTTAATTTATTCACCATAGTTGCATGTTATAGGGTTAATTCATTAAAATTTATAATAGTTATAAAATTAATGAATAGAAATCGTTAACCTATAACAAAGAATTGCATGCAAACATAGGATCTTAGGATAAATGAATTAATTTTAAAATGTTTAAAATTAATTAGATCTAAGATCACATTTCTAATAGGATTAGAATTATTCTTACTTAGAATTAAAATTAGTTTTAATTGACTAAGTAGGAAAAACATTACTATGATTATAAGGGAACTCCACCGGTTAAGTTCTGTCTAAGGCTGGAGGTATTTAAGTTGACGGTTTACGGAACACCTCCTACCTGGGAACTGACCCGGAATACCGGAGTTGAATTAATCATAGTTAAATGTTAACATGCAACGTCACTAGGTTTATTAAAAGTGTTTAATACACCTAGATCTTTAGAGTAAAGACCTTACATTACTGTGGTTATAAGGGAACTTTCTCGGTAAAGTTCTGTCTAAGGTTGGGGGTATTTAAGTTGACGGTTTACGGAACACCTCCTACCTGGGAACTGACCCGAACCTTGAGTTGAATTAACCATAGTAATGTTGACTTGCAATGTTGGGTTTATTAAAAGAAGTTTAATTCACCTAAAACATTGCGGTTGAATCCTTTCCATAATTGTTATAATAGGATCAGACTTAGATAGATTGACTTAGCCGAATTTTATCTAAGTTAAACAACCCTAAATTAACCTTAGGACATTTTCAGTGGGAGGAAAATTACAAAACGAGATTTAAATCAAGTTTTGCTCCTACGTCCCTATATTCACAACGTGAGGTTCATGCTCGACTTCGAGTCGCCCTAGGAGCGGCCTCCCTTCGGAAAGTGTTTGCATGAATCAATAACAAGGTGAATGGGAAAAATGTCTAGAGTAAGTGGGTGCGGGACACGTGTCAACGTATCCCTCGGTCTTCGCCCCTAGTTCACACCGTGAGAGTCCTATGATCCGCCTGCAGGTTGTCCTGGCGCAACCATCCCTTCGGAGGGCCTGATCATAGGATTCGGAACATCGTGAACTCCTGAATGGGATAGGAACTCTTAGGCTAATTACCAACAGTTGTCTTTCCCTTCGGTAGCCTGTTGGTGCGTGCCTCTGAGATCTGAAAGTGGGAGGGTTACACTTACGGGAATGAGTTAAATGTGTTAACTAATCCTTGGCCGAACAACGGTAACTAAACGCTAACGGAATATGAGTTATTCTGGTGTTAGAGTTTGGTTGAGATTGTCTCAATTCAGAGGAGGAGTAGCTGACCACCCTTCGCTGGCTGTTGTTCTAAACCTTTGAAGTATCGTTGCAAAAACTAAATCAATAGTTTTATAGGGTTTCTTTGATTGCTTATTTGTTTTTGCAGAATTTGATTGGCTTATCTGTGATGGGTTAGTGCTATTAATAATACAAGTAATTTGTTACTTCAGCAATTATATAATAATTTAATGTATTGTCTTACGTCATTTTATAAATAATGGTAATACAACAAGCTTAAACGACAAATTGTGGTAAATAAGTCTAGGATTATTCTTAACTGAGGAATGTCCTCATGCCCCATATGTTTAATTCATTAAGAATTGGTCTTGGTGAATATGACATAGAACCCTGCTTAGCAAAAGAGAACTTGTTCAAGACCGTAATTTTTATTTACCTGTCTTGAAAATGTGATTAGTGAAGAATAGTGATTCTCCCTGAATACTTGATTCAGGAGCCACAAATCACGTGTGTTCTTATTTTAAAGGAATAAGTTCCTAGAAACAACTTGTTGCTTGTGTAATAACTCTCAAAGTTAGAATTAGAGAGGTTATATTGGCTATAGCAGTGGGGAACATTAAGTTATTTTTCTCAGTGGGAGAAAATACATATTATTAGATAAGGTTATGTAATTCCTGAGATCAAAAGAAATTTGATTTCTGTTGGAACAATGTTACTCTTTACCTTTCTCTGCTAACGCAGTTTTATTTCAAGAAAGGGAGTTGACACTTGTTTAGCTTTACTGGAAGTAACCTAAATGTTTTAAGACTAATCAAGAGTAAAGCAGTCATGAACACTGAGTTGTTTAAGATTGCTACTACTCAATGTGAAAAGAGGCAAAGGATTTCTCCAAAAGGAAAATACATTTCTTTGGTTTTAAGGTAGACCATATTAATCTCAATTTGATTGGGAGATTGGTCAAGAGTGAACTTCTAAGCAAGTTAGAAGATGACTCTCTACTACCTTGTAAGTCATGCCTTATGGGCAATATGACTGATAGGTCTTTTACTAGAAAAGATCTAAGAGCCAAAGAGCCCTTAGAGCTTGTACATTTGGATCCTTGTGGTTCAATATATTAAAGCAGTGGGAGGGCATGAATAATTCATCTTTTTTGGATGATTATTCAAATGTATGAGTATCTTTACCTAATGCAACTTAAGTCTGAAACTCTTGAGATATTCGAAGGGGCTTAGGACTGAAGTTGAAAACTTGTTAGGTGAGATGATAAAAACACTTCGATCCGATCAAAGTGTTGAGTATAGGGATTTGAGATTCCAGGACTATTGATAGTACATGGGATCACACCCTAAATCTCATTTAGGAGAAATGGAACCCTATTGGATATGGTTCATTCCATGTTGAGCTATGCTCAATTGTCTGGTTCGTTTTGGGGTCATGTAGTATTGACAACATTGCATACTGTAGTAGGCAACCCCAAAGGAAGCGAGAAGTGGATACTTCTTCAATTCACAAGAGAATAAAGAATTTGTATTGACAAATGCTGAATTCTCAGAAGAAGTCCACATCAAAAATCATAAACCACAAGAGTAAAGTCAGTTTAAGTAAGTTAACTAATGAAGCTACAGTAACATCCAGAAGAGTTGTTGATGAGGCTGACTGTTCAACAAGAGTTGTTAATGGATCAGTGCATCTAGTCAGTCACATCCATCTCAATGGTTGAGATTGCCTCAATGTAGTGGGAGGGTTGTTTGATAACCTGAACGTTACATAAGCTTGTTTGAAGCCTAGGTCATCATACTTGATGATGGCATAGTGGGTTCATTATCTTTTAGAAAGAAAATGAATGATGTTGACAAAGACCAATGGATTAAAGTCATGGACCTGGAAATGAAGTCTTTTATATTTCACTTTCATCTAGGATCTTGTAGATCTGCTTGATGGGTAACACCTATTAGTTACAAGTGGATTTACGAGAGGAAACGAGACATTCATGTCTTAACCAGAAAGGTTCATACAACAAGATCAAAAGCAAAAGGGTTTGCAAGCTTAAGTGATCCATTCATGGATTGACCTAAGCATTTCGATCTTGAAATATAAGATTTGATATAGTGACCAAATCTTTTGGCTTTAATCAGAACATTGATGAGTCTTGTGTTTACAAGTGATCATCAATAGTTCAGTAGCTTACTTAGTGTTGTATATGATTGATATCCTAATTATTGGGAATGATGTAGGTTATCTTACTGACTAGTAAAAGGAGCTAGCAGTTCAATTCCAAATGAAAATTTGGGAGAAGCTGAGTTTGTTCTTGGGATCCAAATTGTTTAGGAATCGTAAGAACAAAAAGCTAGCCTTGTCTCAAGTATCTTATATCTACAAAATGTTAGTTAGATATAAGATGCAGAATTCCAATAAGGGTTCACTACCTTTTAGACATGGAATCCTTTTGTCTAAGAAAATGTTTCCTAAGACACCTCAAGAGGTTGAGGACATGAGACGAATGCCCTATGCAATAGGGATTGTCAGTAAGTATCAATCTAATCCAAGATTTGATCACTGGAAAACCGTTAAGAATATCCTCAAGCATCATAGGAGAACGAGGAACTATATGCCCGTGTATGGGACTAAGGATTTGATCCTTACAGGATACACTGACATGGATTTTAAGACTGATAAGGATTTAAGGAAATCTACATCAGCATCTATGGTCAATCTTTACAAATGAGCTATAGTATGACATAGTTACAGTCTTGACCATATAGGCCGAAAATATAGCTACTTGTGAAGCAGCGATAGAGACTGTATAGCTTAAGAAGTTCTTGACTGATTTGGAATGTGTTCCAAATGTGAACTTGACCATCACACTTTATAGTGATACAGTGGTGTTATGGCAAATTCAAAAGAACCTCGCAGCCCAAGACAAACAGACACATTGAATTGAATGGGATTTTGCTGATTAATTCACGAAGGCTCTCTCGGCTAAAGTGTTTGAGGGTCATCTAGAAGGTCTAGGTCTACGAGTTATGTACAAAAATGAAATCTAGGGCAAGTGGGAGAAATGTAATTGGTATAGTGATACCATTATGTAATGGGTATAGTGGATCCTAGTTTATTGTATTTGAACATTGTATATGTTTTATACATGTATTTATACACCTGCTGCTGTATAGATTATTGTACATCCCACTAAACTAGAGTTTTAGTTCAAGTGGGAGTTTGTTGGGTTTTATGCCCTAAAACTCGTAGATAGTGAATGTAAACAAATTGTATACTTGTTTCAATAAAGTGTTATTGAGTTTCTACAATAAAGTGTTATTGTTAAATATTGCACAATTTGACCCAAATCCAATAAACTAAGATTCAAGGTTGTTTACATGTGACTTGAACTAGTATGTGGGGACATACGGGGATTGGTGTTCAAGTAACAACCTAAAAGGTCTATAGTACAAGGATAATGTTGGGTACCTTATCCTGGTAACACTATGTGATACGACCCGCTTTGTATTCGATACTGACGTATTAATCCAAGGCGTCCATGTAGGAGACATGCGAGCGGGGGTATCCTATGGAATGAGTTTGCATAAGACCGGACCACGAAATAGTAAACCACTAGATGTAACACCGTTAACTAGTTAGTTTACTGTTTCAATACGATGACCTAGGTAACTCAGTCTTAATCCTGAGTGTGTCATGAACTCCTTCTCATGAGGGATTGTCCTTTGATTAGCATGGGTGAGAGTGGCCAATACGCCGACTCAATATGCCTTCCTTTTTGGGGACAAGACCGAGTGGGAGGCTGGGGACATGACAACACAAGAAGGAATTCACTCCTTCCCACATCTAGGAGAAGTAGATGAGTGTTCTCTTAAGTGGTGACTCCGGGACTTGAACAAAGGGATCCCGCCCTCTCACTGGCCCGAGAGGGACTTTCTGTTTAATGGTTGGACCATAAACAGGTTGTTCATTATAGGAGCACTGGTACTTAAGGAGACAGATGTAACACAAGGGTAAAACGGTAATTTGACCCAGCCGTGATTACGAACACTCGTGGAGGATTGACTTACCGGCATATGTCTATATCCGTGGACACAGAAATGTTCTACAGTGAGAAGAGTTCAACTGTGGGTCTTTAGTGGAATGACCAACAGTTAATGAATATTAGTTAACCTGATTAATGAGTTTAATCTATTAACCTCATATCATTGGAGCTTCTGATCTGTAGGTCCATTAGGTCCCCCTGCTAGCTCGTAAAGAGTAATTAGGAACAAATATATCTTGAGAGAATTTGAATAGTTCAAATTCATATTGGGAATTAAGTTAATTGTATGAGATACAAATTAATATAATGTATAATGATGCATTAAAATATAAAGTCTAATTTGAGATTAAACTTTATTAAATTGAGAGATTGATATATTTGAAAGAGTTCAAATATATGTCTAATTAAATATAGGGTATTTAATTAGAAGATGAATTAATTAATTATGAATTAATTTATTTTAAATTAAATGAGATTTAATTAAACTATAGTCTATGAGAGAAATAAATATTTGAAGAAGTTCGAATATTAATATGAATTTGATTCATAATAAATTTATAGGATATAAGAGAATTTGAAGGAGTTCAAATTTTAATATGAATTTGATTCATATTATAGAATTAATTAATTGAAGGCCTGAAATTAAATATATGATATTTAATTGGATAATTAATTAATTAACTAATAGAAGGTCTGAAATTAAATATATGATATTTAATTGGTGATTAATTAATTAAATAATTAATTAATTGGAAATTAATCAATTATGGAAATGATTAATCACTTATGGAAATGATTTAATCACTTATGGAAGTGATCAATCATTTATGGAAAAGATTAATCAATTGTGGAATTGATTGGTCATGGAATTGATTAATTATGGAAAAGATTAAATCAGTTATGGAAATAATTGATTTTAAATGAATATTTTATTCATGGCCTTTCTCCTATAAATAGAACACTAAACCTAGGGTTTAGGTACAACAACATAAGGCCACAAGAATGCACTCTTGCATTCTCTAGCCTCCCTCTCATATTCTCTCAACTCAAAAACTCTAGGGAGAATTTTCTCTCTAGAGTTTTTCCCATTCAAGATTAGATAGTCCCACAACTACGTTCCTAATCTCAGAGTTATAGCGGGGAAGATCGAATGGTGGTGTTCTTCGTTGTTGCAGAGCAATTAGAGAATCATCCGTTGAAGTATTCAGAGTCGTCAACAGAGGTATGTTTTTCACCGCTTAACCTTTTGCCAATGTATTGGTATTTTGTAGAACAAAAATTAATTTACGAACGGTCCAATTGCTTCCGCTGTAACAGAATTGAGAATTCCAATCCTTCAGACACTCCACTATAGCCCGTAGCTGAACTCCCCTCACTATAAATATATTTTTGTCCACCCGATATAACCATGATTAGTTAGTCGACCCTTCACAGGTTGTTTGTGACTATAGTTAGGACTAAAGTCTGTTTTACCCCTATAGCACTTCTTGTTCCTTAAGCCTCGACTGAGTCCCTAATGAACAATTGGTTTGTGGTCGCACCACTAAACCTAAAATCTCTCGTGCCAATGAGAGGGCGGTGCACCTTTGTTCACGTCCTGGAGACAACAATTAAGGGAACAACCTTTTTACTATCCCTAAAGTTTGGTAAGAGTGAATTCTATCTTGCAAGACTATGTCCCAGCTATATACTCGGTCTTATCCCCAAAATGGTAGGCTTATTGAGTCGGTGATATTGAGCCACTCTTAACCGTGCAAATCAAAGGATAATCCCGAATAAATAGGATTTTATAGTTAGCTCATGATTAAGATCGAGTTACCTAGATCATCACTCTGAAATAGTCAGTTTCACATAAACGATGTAATAAAGTGAAAGTGACTCATTTTCTTGGTCCGGTCTTATACTAACTCTTTTGCATAGGACGCCCCCACTCGCATGTCTCTACATGAACGATTTAGGGTCACATCGTTTGTACTAAAACAAAGTGGGCCACGTCACATAGTTTTTCCGAGGATAAGGTACCCAGTCTTATCGCTATACTATAGACCGTTTAGGCTATTACTTGAACTTGATCCATTCTTATGTCACTACATAAAGTTCAAGTGTTCATATCGTAGCCAAGGATTCTAGTTTATTGGATTTGGGTTAAATAATACATAATTAAAAACAACTATTTGACAACCAGAAATCGAATAACCTCGATAACGCTTTTATCGATACCTATTGACTTTGTTACATTTACTATCCACGAGTTTTAGGACATAAAACCCAACAAACTCCCACTTGGACTAAAACTCTAGTGGGTTGTACAACAATCCAGGACCATAGTGGGATTTTAAATATAATAAACTAGGGCATCTCGTATACCCTTTACATATCTCCCACTTGCCCTAGATTATCCTTTATGCATTACTCGTGGACCTACACCATCTAGTTTTCCCTCGAACACTGTTAGCCGTAAGGGCCTTCGTAAATGGATCAACAACAATTTACTCTGAGGCTATCCTTGTGACAATCATCACATCCCCTCTTTGTGTTCTATATTCTCACCTCATATTTGGAACAACTTTCCAAATGAAATACCTGAGTCCTGCAGACTTCTGAGCTCGCTTCATAAGCAGCAACTTACTTGGCCTTCAAGATAAAGTCTGTTATGCATCATTTCTTGATTCTACACCATTTTATAGCTCCCTGTTAAGGTTGAATTCTGAGGCCGATGTTGATTTCTTGAATCCTAATTGGAGTGCAAGTCAGATTCTTGATTCTTCCTTGTCTGTGGTGGCTAGGAGCAGTGGAGAAATTGGATTACAACCTTCATTCACTTGGGAAATTGCTTTACTTCGTGTAGTATGGATGCTTGTATCGAGATTTTCTGATTCATTTCTTTTGTGATAATATATCAAATCATGAACTAATCGCCCGTAGGCATAGGTTGAGCCTAACCTTTCATTTCCTTGAAATTTAGTTGATTGATCTTCTTGAATTGATGTTGATCTCATTTTTATTATGTACCCATCTGGTCAATCGGTATATATACCATTCTCTAATTCAGGGATGAATTAGGGAGTGTGTGGCATAATTTTACATTACATTATAGATAATTAGTGAATCATAGTAAATAGGTTAAGGATAACTAATTACCTAATGCACGAACGATAGAGATTAAATTGAGTTGAAACACATTCCTCAAAATTCGAATGTCTGGGAAGATCCCACTGATAAGACTGCATGAGAATGATCAATCAAAGGAATTTCTGATAAGACTGCATGAGAATGATCAATCAAAATAATTGCAAGAGAATCTTTTCAAGAAACAATAATATATCTTAACCTTTGCCTGTTGTCCATTCTGTTTTCACCTTCCTATTTTATCGCTTTCTTATTTGATTTGGTTCAACGTTTTAATACTATAGAAATTGACTGAACAACACTTGAAATCATTAGAATTTATTAAATCATTCAAATAAGAATTACTAATCTTCATGGGTACAATAATTTACTTACCACTTGTTTTGAGATTGTGTACACTTCCACATCATTTGCAGTGCAATTTGTGAGTTAATTTATTCCATCTTCGAAGGAAAGATGTTTTTGGTGTTGTTGCTGGGAATTAGTGAAATGTGTATTCGATTGAATTCTTTATTCTTGGTTATTTGGTGCATAATTCTAGTGACTGACTTTTTGCTATTTTTCAAGCGTGATTTTGGCGCATGAGTTATGTGGCGTTCGTGCTACAAGCGCAACACCCTGCTCGAGTGCAAGTATACACTATCAAGTAATAAAGTGGAAAGTATTCCGGATTTCGAACCCAAGGGAGATGATGACTAGTCAAAAAACACAAGATTCTACAAAACAAGAACCTCCTCTAAATTTGCAACCAAAGATGATAACCAAAGAAATATTTTGAATGGGGTTTTGATTTAAGACAAAAATAAAATGACACAAGTAAATGAAAATGGTAAAAATATATGAGATAAGCGGGGATATTCAAATAGTATCAACGAAGAGCGTTGGATTGCACCCACATTTGCGCTCGCAACTTACTCAGACATTGCAAACGAATGAAGAACACTATCTATGTTGTCCACATAAACATGGTGCAGGTAGATTCCTCCAGTTGCGCCCGCAAATGCCCTTACAACTAGATATTGAGTTAAGTCCTACTTCTATTCAGCTCCGCTGTAGGTGCCTTTAGAAGACTAAGTCAGCTAGACATCTATTTTTAGGGCTAGCTGAAACTTAGATGAATAATCCTCACGACTCTTAAAACTCCTATTTTTAGGATGCAAGAAGACAAAGTCCTATTTCTAGGATTTTGTCCACTATTCGTTTGTGAACCCACGCATTTAACTCCAACTTTTCGTCCATCAGCTAAACACAAACTATGCTAACTTAAGTGACCAGTTTAAGCTAACAATGAAACTTAAACTTCAGCAAAAACAAACAATGTTAAGAGGAAGCGAGGTTGCTTTTGCATAGGTGGGGCTTTCTTCTACTCAAGGTATCTACATATTTGAATCCCCGAGAATAAGCTTAACTCATTGATGAGAGTAAAACGGAAGACAAGAAGTAAAGAGAGCCCAAAATAGAAAAACAACTTGAATTCATATTAATTAAAAGAAGTGAGTGGATGAATGATAAACTTACAACTGAAATTAAAAAGAAAAATATAGCAGCATGAAAGTAAAAACTTAAACAAAAAGTAAAGACTGGACTCGATTAAGGATCTTCCCCTCTCTATCTAGCTTGCTCTTATCATCTTTCAAGGGGAGACAAGCCTTTCTTTTCTTTTCTTCTTTCGAATGAAAGAGCCGGCAGATGCTAAAAGACCCGCAACTCAGAATGGTTACAAGATGATAAGACATAACTTAAAAATCTATCCTAAGGACAAAATATCGAGCTCTATTTGCTTCTTGCATCTTGATTGCTTTTTAAAGACCTTGGAAGGCAGGGTTAGCTGCCGAGATCAGTGTGAGAGAGCCTTAAATTGTGAAAATACACGATCCTTGGAGATTTGATACGAGATTTGGGAATTTCAGATAACTCTGTGAAGAACCCACGAATCTCAGAATTCTGTCAAAAAGCCCAGTTGCGGTCTCAAATCGGGAGCAAAATCTCTTTTGTGCACTGCCTTGACACTTCTATCTTCGGCTGGGGCTACTTTCCTTATACGTTTGCAGGCGCATATTGAATGCATATTCCACATCTTCAGGACCAGATGCAAGCAAAAATTTTCAACTTCGATTCTTTTGCTCTGCAAACTTTTTCTCTCCAATTGCGGACGCATTTCCCTTTCAAATTCCTCTACACAAAAACATTTAACTTTGGATAAATACTTGCAAATATAATCGCTTTTTGTACATATTAAGCATAAATTATGTACTTCCAAGATTTTCAATATGATTCTAAGACTTTTGCTAATTTGAAAAAAAAAATGATTTTAAACACAAATCCTTTTGCTTTTTAAACAATAACCTAGGTTTTTAATGTTAAGTAACGCACATAAATGAGCGTTATCAATGAGCAAGCCCTCTAGAATTGAGTTTGAACATGATCCAAAGATTTAACATACATTCAGTAGAAGGAGGAGGGAATGACAAAAACGACCTAACACAATGGATGATCCCCCTCGTCTTCCTGCTAGACCCAAAGATCAAGTAGACAACCAGAGGAATAGAGAGCAGTAGCAAAAGTTGCAAAAAGAGCAAAATGTGCAACTGAAAAATCAGGTTGACAATCCTATCCTTTTAACTAATGATAGGGAGAGAGCCATTAGAGTATATGTTTATCCCAGAGCATGATGAGTTAAATCCAGGAATTGTACGTCCAGTGATGGAGGCAGCAAACTTTTAGATGAAATCATACATGTTCCAAATGTCCACAGATGCCCTTAGATTAACCAAATTATTTTATTCCTTAAGAGATAGACACGGGCATGGTTAAATACATTTTTTCCAAGGTCGATAATCAATTGGAACGAGCTTGCAGAAAAAATCCTTATCAAATAATTTCTTCCAACTAGGAATGCCAAGTTGAGAGGTGAAATAATAGCATTTAGGCAAAATGAGGAGGAAACTTTCTTTGAAGATTTGGAACGATTTAAAGAACTCCTAAGGAAATGTCCCCATCACGGCTTACCCCACTGTATTCAAATGGAAGCATTTTACAATGAGCTAAACTCGTAGATAGTGAATGAAACAAATAGTAATATACTTGTTCGATAAAGTCGTTGTCGAGGTTATTATCACTTAAGTTATTATATAAGTGAATTGCACGTTAAATAACCCAAATCTAATAAACTAACATCCATGGCTATATGATATGAATACTTGAACTTTATGTAGTGACATAAAAGTGGATCAAGTTCAAGTAATAGCCTAAACGATCTATAGTATAGGGATAAGGTTGGGTACCTTATCCTGGGAACACTATGTGGCGCGATCCACTTTGTATATAGTGCAAACGATGTCATCCTGAATCGTTCGTGTAGAACCATGCAAGTGGGGGCATCCTATGCAATGAGTTTTCATAAGACCAGGACGAAGAAAAAAGTCAATTTCCTTTATAACGTCGTTTACTATTTAAACTGACTTATTTTAGTGCGATGACCTTGGTAACTTGATCTTAATCCTCAGCTAATTATGAACCCTTGTTTATTTGGGGTTATCCTTAGATATGCATGGGTGATAGTGGCTCATCATCATCGACCCAATAAACCCCCCATTTCAGGGATAGGAACAGGTAAATAGCTGGGGACATAGTCCTGCAAGATAGAATTCACTTCTGCCCCTTGTAGGGATAGTAGATAGGTTGTTCTCTTAAGTGCTAACTCTGGGACTTGAACAAAGGGATCTCACCCTCTCATTGGCCCGAGAGGTATTAGGTTTAGTGGTCGGACCACAAACCGATTATTCATTAGGGACTCAGTGGGGATTTAAAGAACTAGATGTAACTTTCGGGGTAAAACGGACATTTGACCCCGCTGTAGTTACGAACAACCTATAAAGGGTCAACTTACTAATCATGGTTGTATTGGGTGGACAAAAATATATCTACAATGAGGGGAGTGCAGCTATCGGGTTATAGTGGATTGTCCCGATAGTTAACGAATGTTGGTTAACTAGGTTACATGAGTTTAGCCAGTTAATCTCAAATCGTTGGAGCCCATGATCTGTAGGTCCATTAGGTCCCCCTACTAGCTCATACGGAATAAACTTTAGAACAATGTGATGAAAGGATTTGAAACGTTCAAATTCGATTTAGGGAGTAGCATAAATATGATCTAAATATTGGTCATATGAATAAGGATTCATATTCGATCAACTGGGTTATTGAGAGAGAACGATATTGGTGGAAATAATTAATTTAATATATGATATTAAATTAATATAATTAATTAAAATTGTTTAATTAATTATTTTAAATTAGATTTATTTAAATTGATTTAAAATTTGATTTTAATTTTATTTTTTGATTTATTTAAATCAAAGAGGAAAATGCCCATGGATTGCCACCAACACCTATGATGTATTCATGCAAATTGTCTCAACAAGACACCTAATTCTGGGATAAAATGGTGTCTCCATGAGATTAAAAACCAGCATGTTGCGTCTTATTTAAAAGGAGAAGCATACCTCACGTTTTTCTTCTTGATAATTTCGAGGTTAATGGCTGAAAATTTGATCGCTTGATAGAAGCTCGATTAATTAATACAAAATTTGTCCCAGATATGCGTTAACCCAAGTATAAATTAACACAATCAGGTAGTACCTAGGGAGATCTAGGGTCGAATCCACAGGGAAGGTCTGTTGAAGATTTTTAATAACTTGCTATCTAAACTCTTGGACGCATGGTATCATGAAAGTTTAAGAAGATGTTGTTTAGGATGATTAATAAAACAATGCGGAAAAATAAAGTATGCGATGAGATTTGAAGAGAATATCAGATGATAATGCTATCAAGGCTGTTGCGGCAGCGACCTCATGCGTTTATAAGTAACCTTGAAGCGCATACTTTGACTAGTTGATCCATTAATGCCTAAGTGAGAAATAATCACAAGATTCCCTTCCGGTACTACTTATGAGTTTGGCATAGAACTAACAATTGTTTTGTTCAATTAGCTCATGCGTTGGCTCAATTCTCTAATAACTTACAAGTGACTGCGTTAGTCCTAACATAGTCGAAGCTCATTCATGCACTATCTTATACCGGTAGTATTGAGTCTAATACTACCAAGACTACATGCAATCTGCTAGCTTGCCTCTACTTAGATATTTCCACATGCGTTACCTGTCAGGGATTTACCATGCTGCTACCGCATCCGATTGGCCAGGCTGGAGTTAGTAATGAAAACATTATCGCATCTATGTAGAAGGCATTAACTTCTCATTAAATCAAAGTGTGTGCATACAAAATAAACTTATCACCGCGTGGGTGCCTACACTAAGCCTTGATAAAGAAAATTAGCTCATGCTGACAGAGGAATACATAAGACAATACATTCTAGCGCAATATAAGTCTACCCTACGCTGGGATCTTCTTTTTCTCCTTGCTCTCTGATCTTGCCTTTTTCTTCCCCCCTCTTTTTCTCTTGGCGTATGGGCAGGCAGATACTTCTTATAGGTTGAGGAGGCTGACTTCTCCACGAAATTGGCATGCGTGCCCTAGTTATCTTTCGCAAGCTGGTACATCAGTCATACGTCAGTGCGATCCTATCATCCAGCTTTCATTGTACGAGCGCTCTGGGATCTACGCCTGCGCTGAAGAAAACTTGGGCAACAAAACAACTATACTTTTAATGTGTTAGCGCCTCAAAAACATATAAATTTTCATCACATCTATAAATATAGCCTCCCGCATAAAACTGTCGCAAAACTCTTTTCTTAATGCGCTAGATAGGCACATCTGTGCTCTTTTCAGCCTTATTTAGCTTAAATTTAAAGGAGAAATAACTTGCTTATTGCAAGTTATCAAAATTCTCAAAATACAAAGAAAGAAAAAACTCTCGTGATGCCCTGGTCCGGTTCACGCGTGCCTGGTTTGTTTTTTTGCCTGGTTTTCACTCTCCACAGCTGGCTTTGGTCAATTTTGAATCGGTTCTACCATTTTTCTTCAAATTTGGTGCGATTTTTGCACCTTTGGGTATGGTTCAAGTTAATTTCAACTGGTTTGAGCTATTTCGAAAAGTTCGAAAGTTGTTCAAGCCAGTGTTTTAAATTATTAATGTAATCATTTATGTATTTGCTTGTTCTTTATGCCAAAATTGGTCCACTTTAGTGTGTTTAATTTATTATGTATTGCTAATGTATGCTTAAATTAAATAGGAACCTTATATGCATGATGTATATCATGTAGATTTAAAATCCCACCATAGGAAAGCATGTTTCATGCATTAGTAAATTATTGTAAGTGTTGTAATAAAATGAATGCATGTGTTAGGGTTTCATGATTAGATGCATGTTGAATGTTTTATTTTCGTTATAGCCCGATTAGTATAAGTGTTATATTAATAAACGAAAACGAACAAGCATGCAGCATGAAACCACCTTAGCATAGATGATTGTTATAGATTTATCGTTGTTTATAAAGAGTTATAAACCGAGATAGACGTTAAAATCTACAACAAGATAAAAGCATGCTCACTTAGGGTTAGCGAACCTCAAACTCGAACGATTCACCTAGAATAGGTCGATATCTTGTAAAGCTAAGGATACAAGAGAACTCACCTCATGAGATACTGTCTAAGGCTGGTGGTATTTAAGTTGACGATTTATGGAACACCTCCTGTGTGGGTATCAAGCCGGTACTTGAGTTAGGTTAACCCGAGTTTTATGAGCATGCATGAGCGATGTAAGGTTAAAAGAGTTTCTCACCTAGACATCGTAAGTATAAGCGTTATACACACCTAAACATAGGTAAATTTATAATAGTGCTTTATAAAACTTGAATACTTGATTACTATATGCTTTTATCGCCATTAGAAGCATGTTATATGGCTAATTCAATAAAAGTTATAATAGTTATAAAAGTTAATGAATAGAAACCGTCATAACCTATAACAAAGAGTTGCATGCTAACATAAGATTTTAGGAAATGAGTTAAATTTAAAACTGTTCAAAATATAATAGACCTAAGATCGCAATTCTAATAAGATTAGAATAAATGTCCTACTTAGCATTTTAATAGATTTAAAATATGATCAAGTAGGATATAAGACTTTGGTTATAAGGGAACTCTCCCGACGCCTGGATTGGTACCTGAGTTGAATTAACCATGGTCTTATTAGCATGCAATGCCACTAGTTAATTAAAAGCGTTTAATTAACCTAAACATTAGAGTAAATACCTTTATAAGAGTTATAAAAGGCGTAGACTTAGATAGATTCGTTTAGCAGAAATTTACGTAAGTAATAATACACACTAAAACTTTAGGACACTTTAGTGGGAGAAAAAGTAGAAAAACAAGATAAAAATATAAAGTTTTTACTCTCACGTCCCCTTGTGTTCACACTGTGAGATCCATGCTTGGCCTCGAGGCGTTCTGGGAGCGTCCCCCTACGGATGGTGTTTGCATGGGTCAACAACAAGGTGAATGGGGAACGTGTTCATAGTAAGTGGGTGAAATAAACGTGTCAACGTATCCTACGATCTCTTCCATTAGGTTGCACCGTGAGATTTCCATGCGTTGCTTGCGAGTCGCCCTAGGAGCGATCACCCTACGGAGGGCTTGCGCATGGGATTCGGAACAATGCAAACTCCATAAATGGATAGGGTTTCTTAGGGTCATTCCTAACATTAGCTCTTCCCTACGGTGGCATTGTGAGGGTCGTCCTCTGGGATCTGTGATAGGACCAATTTGGCTCGATACATTTGTTCTTAATCTTGCTAGTTTTACGATAATTATTATGCTTAATTGTATTATTTTGTAGATGTTTGGTGATTAGAGCTTCTCGGGAGCCACTTTGAAGTCCACAGGATGTCGAGGTGGTGAAAAGACCAAAGCGGAGCATTCGAGACGGAAACAACGTCAAAAGGATCAAGAATTGGAGCAGCCGAACTAGAAAGACCCGAGAGGTGGCGTCAAGACGCCACCTCACGGAATCTCGACGTTACGAACTTGATGGACTGGCTAATTCACCGTCAGCATCGAGACGCCACCCACGACGTCTTGACGCCCAAACGATTATTTAAGTAGCAGTTTTTTCGATTAGGTCATCTTCTTCTGCCGTTTTCCCCTTTTTCTCTCGGTTCTCTCTCTGATTTCTTCCTTCTCCCTCTGTATTTTATAGTTTTAGGTTAGTTTCTCGATCCTTGAGCTTAGATTAGGCTTGTCTATGGTCGTCTAAGCACTGTTCGGTACAGTGGGAACCTCGGGATTGTAAGTACATTTGAGTCTTATGAGATGCACTGAGCTTATTATTCTGAATGCCTATTTTTGTTGAGTGTTAATGTGCTTAAAGCATCCTTTGATTGTTGTTTGTGACTTTACATCCCCGCTTTTATAATTGGCATGCATAATAGGTTAGATTGACGCCTTAATTCGCAGCTCGTATGTTAATAATCCGCTAAAGAACTGATTTCCATGTAGCTAATGGATAGTTGATTCATAGTTAGCACATAGACCGATTCATCGGCACGGGTCCCAAAAGCAGTTCTCTTACTTTGTTGCTTTGCGTGATAGGTCTACGGTCTAAATCGATATTCGTAATTAAATTAGATTTCTTCTAATTAATTATGGGTATTCTAGCTTAGAGCAACAATTAGTTCATTTGTTAATCATGGCCAGATTAATTAATTAATCAATTGCATGTTAGTTCAACAGGTTTGTTGGGGTAGCGCTCTAGGGGTATCTTGATCTTATTGCAGTTACTTAATTGATTAATCTCGACGGGTTAGTACGGGTCAATTAGTTAGTAATTAGTAATTGAGTCGATGGGCGGTGGGATCGAGTTAATTTATTTATGATACCAATTAGACAGCATGGATTTAATTCATTATCTGTTGATCGATGAGTAAAAATAAATGTACTGAACCCGAGTGTCCCCAGCTACAGTGGTCGACAAGGTGAGATTAACCAACCTCCTGATGACCGCAAAGTGCAAGGGCCGCAAGTAATATAAAACAGTACAGTAATACCCAGTATCGAATTCCATAAGAAGGATAGTGGTCGGGCAAGATAATGATACGAGCACTAAAATTACTGAGACAAAATATTATTTAGGGATCCTAATATGATGATAAAGCAATCAAAAATTAAAGCAATCAAAAAATTAACGTGATCAATCAAATGCACAAAGTGGAGAAACAATCTATTGTGAGGCGGGGTCTTGAAAGTTGGATTAAACATAATTAATTATCCTAATCATCCTATCTTATGCGCGACTAATTATAAATCGATTATCTCCATTTAGCACATAGGTTCTCCTTTCGGTCTCCCCTAATTATAATTAACTCATATTAATAACCTAAGTGTCCTTAGCGCTATTAAATTCGTTAATTAATTAGCCCTGATTCATTTTCGATCTCTAAGGCTAACCAACTACTCTCGCTGTCACTACGAGAAACTAAGCGTTGTTGAGTGGATCATGATCTATCCTAACTTCTCTCCGTCGAGTTTTCATTAGGAATCTAATCATTATACAATTGGCCAGATTATATAAAGCATTAAGACCATCCATACAAATAATCAGTATATGGACACAAGATAGGAGAGAATGTGAATTTAATTAAATATGTGATATTTGATTAATTCATGAATTAATTAATTGGAGAATTAATTAATTTAATTTAATTTGGTTAAAAGTGATTTAATCAAATTAATTCTATAGTGAATAATTAATGTACATGTGATGCACATTAAAACTATATGTTAAATGAGCGAGATACATTTGAATATGATTCAATCGTAAAATTAATTAAGTACATGATATTTAATTAATGTGGGGAACAATTAATTTAGAATTAATCGGTTGGCCTTATTAATTCAATTAAATATTATTTGATTGAATTAAAACTATATATTATAATTAATTTGATTATAAGTTGTTGTAATTAAATTAATTTGTTACATAACATATAGTTAATTATAATAATTAACGGTCCAGATCTAATTGATTTCGATCAAAGGGCCAGGATTTGTTAGGAAGTTAATTGTAACTTAACAACCTTTACGTATGTGGTTTTCCGATTGGGGTAATCTCACTCTCTCTCTCTTAGTGATTCCATTGGTTTTCACAGAAAACTCAATTCTCTCTCAATCTCACAAGTTCTTTCAAAATACAACAACATTATGCTATTTTTTTATGCAAAAATTCTCAGTTCAAGACAAGGTTTTGGCTCCCACAAGTCAGATCTCTGCAGCCCAAGAGAATAACGGGTGTTCTTGAGTGGTGGTGTTCAAGAAATTCACACAGTGCATGATTTTGGAGCATTGTGTTGTTTCGGTGTCAAATCACGTAAGTTCTTCGAATCTAACAGGTTTAGACAACATGCTTAATCTATTTTCTATAGAAATAGTTTTTGTTTGCCCAACGTACCGGTTTTCTAACGGTTGAAATTCAATTCCTTCAAATGGTATCAGAGCCATTTCGTCTTTGAAATTTCAGTCTTAGAATTTGCGTTGAGGTTTTTGGAGGGATCAATTTGCATGTTGGATGTATTTGGTTTGCTTAAAGATTGTTTAGGTATTTTGGCCTTAGATTTACAATTTTCTCTCATGTGATCGTGTAATTGTAGGAATTGAACTCCCTTATTCCATTAGCGGAAGCGAATTGCGACCGTTCGTAGTTAACCTTGTTTCCACAAAAATACCAATACATTGGAAAAAATTTAGAAAACTATTCTAAATCAATTTATTAAGGCTAAGCGTACAACCTTAGAACTGATCTAAAGGGGAGAAGCAAACATACTGTCATTGTCGTATCTGAAATATGAAGAACGTCTTTCTTGATTTCATAGAGACCAAGTGTCAACAATTGGGACACCACCAATTGATCTTCCCTGGTATGACTCTGAGATTAGGAACGTAGTTATGGGACTACCCAATCTTGAATGGGAAAAACACAACAGGAAAAAGTTCCTCTTTGTGTTCTTGGTTGAGAGAATATGAGAGAGTGGCTAGGGAGGCTAGAGAGAATGCAAGAGTGCATTCTTGTGGCCTTATTTTTGTGTCACCTAAACCTTAGGTTTAGTGTTCTATTTATAGGAAAAGAGGTCATGAATAAAATATTCACAAATAATCAATTATTTCCATAAATGATTAATCTTTTCCATAATTAATAATTTCCATAATTGATTAATCATTTCCAAAATTGATTAATCATTTCCATAAATGATTAATCATTTCCATAAATGATTAATCATTTCCATAATTGATTAATCACTTCCATAAGTGATTAATTACTTCCATAAGTGATTAATCATTTTCATAATTGATCAATTACCCAATTAATTAATTCTATAATTAATTAATAACCCAATTAAATATCATATATTTAATTTTCAGGCCTTTAATTAATTAATTATATAATACGAATGAAATTCATATTAAAATTTGAACTCCTTCAAATTCTCTTATATCCTATAAATTTAATATGAATCAAATTCATATTAATATTTGAACTTATTCAAATATTTATTTATCTCATAATTTATAGTTTAATTTAATCACGTTTAATTAGACTAAATTGAATTATTATTTAATTCATAATTAATTAATTAATTTACTAATTAAATATCATATACTTAATTAGTCATACATTTGAACTCCTTCAAATATATAATTCTCTCAATTAATAAAGTCTAAACAAAAATTAAACTTCATATTATAATGTATCACCATACGTTAAATTAATTGTATTTCATACTATTAATTTGAGTCCCATAACGAATTTGAAGAATTCAAATTCTCTTGAAGATAAATTGTTCCTAATTACTCTTTACGAGCTAGCAGAGGGACCTAATGGACCTACATATCAGAAACTCCAATGATATGAAGTTAACTGACTAAACTCATTAATCATGATAACCAATATTTATTAACTGTGGGTCATTCCACTAAAGACCCACAACTGAACTCTTCTCACTTTAGAACATTTCTGTGCCCATGGATATAGACCTATATCGATAAGTCAATCCTTCACGAGTGTACGTAACCACAGTTGAGTCAAATTACCGTTTTACCCATGTGTTACATTTGTCTCATTAAGTACCAACGCTCCTCTAATGAACAGCCTGTTTATGGTCCAACCATTAAACAGAAAGTCCCTCTCGGGCCAGTAAGAGGGCTTGATCCCTTTGTTCAAGTCCCGGAGTCACTACTTAAGGGAACACTCATCTACTTCTCCTAGAAGTGGGAAGGAGTGAATTCCTTCTTTTGTGGTCATGTCCCCAGCCTCCCACTCCTTCTTGTCCCCAACAAGGAAGACATGCTAATCAAAGGACAATCTCTCATGAGAAGGAATTCATGACACACTCAGGATTAAGACTGAGTTACCTAGGTCATCCTATTGAAACAGTAACCTAACTAGTTAATGGTGTTACAACTAGTGATTGACTATTTTGTGGTCCGGTCTTATGCAAACTCATTGCCTAGGATACCCCCACTCGCATATCTACTACATAGACGATTTGGATCAATATGCCTGTATCAAATACAAAGTGGGCCGTATCACATAGTGTTACCAAGATAAGGTACCCAGCCTTATCCCTGTACTATCGACCTCTAAGGTTGTTATTTGA
The DNA here is from genome assembly GCA_017139565.1 of Luffa aegyptiaca. Taxonomy (NCBI): domain Eukaryota; kingdom Viridiplantae; phylum Streptophyta; class Magnoliopsida; order Cucurbitales; family Cucurbitaceae; genus Luffa; species Luffa aegyptiaca. Next base: position 18,215,217 of record CM029398.1, read on the forward strand.
ACATCGATCCCCGTATGTCCCCACATACTAGTTCAAGTTACATACAAACGACCTTGGATCTTAGTTTATTGGATTTGTGTCATATTGTGCAATACTTAACAATAACACTTTATTGTAGAAACTCAATAACACTTTATTGAAACAAGTTTACAATTTCTTTATATTCACTATCTACGAGTTTTAGGGCACAAAACCCAACAAACTCCCACTTGAACTAAAACTCTAGTTTAGTGTGATGTACAATAATCTATATAGCAATGGGTGTATAAATACATGTATAAAACACATACAATGTACAAATACAATAAACTAGGAAATCACTATACGCATTACATAATGGTATCACTATACCCATTACATTTCTCCCACTTGCCCTAGATTACATCTTTGTACATAACTCGTAGACCTAGACCTTCTAGATGACCCTCATACACTTTGGCCGAGAGAGCCTTCGTGAATGAATTGGCCGGGAGACATTCGTATAGGAGTTTTATAGGTCGTGCGATATGCCCACAGAGCATCATCTAACCTTAGACTCTAGTCTTTCTGTCCAGGATTTACAACTTTCTCAAGGATGGACTTGACCTCCCAGTTTGAGAGCTTAGCCTGGCCGTTCGACTGAGGGTGATAAGTTGTGGCAACCTGCTGGACTCGATATTTCTTCATAAGGGCTTCAACAGACCGATTACAAAAGTGAAATGCCTTGATCGCTAATGATGGCTTGTGGAACTCCATACCTGCTAAAGATGTTAGTTTTTAAGAAACTAACAGTCTTGGAGTCGTCAGCTCTGGTGGCTTTGGCTTCCACCCATTTCGATACATAATCCACTACCAAAATAATATAAAGATATCCACAAGAGGATGGCAAGGGACCCATGAAATCAATACCCCAAACATAAAAAACTTCTACAACTAAAATGGGCATCTGAGGCATCTCATATCTACGAGTCAATGATCCTACTCTCTGGCATCTATCACAAGCTGTACAATAATCATGAGCATTCCTAAACAATAAAGACCTGAATCCAAAATCTTCATAGCAGTCCTCTTAGGGCCAAAATGCCCTCCACATGCATGTTCGTGACAAAATGCTAAGACGGATTGAATCTCATTATCAGGTATACATCTCCTAATAACTTGATCCGAATAATATCTCCACAAATTAGGCTTATCCCAGACATAAAACCTAGACTCACTTATCAATTTATCCTTCCTGAATTTACTATAGTTGTCAGGTATGCTCCTGGTCACTAAATAATTAACAATGTCAGCGTACCAGGGGTTGTTATCTTGCATTCTGAATAAGTGTTCATCAGGGAATTCATTGTTTAGAGGTAGGTCATCCTCCTTCCTTACCAGGCGACTGAGGTGGTCAGCAACTGAATTTTTGGATCCTTTGCGGACCACAATCTTCAAATCAAACTCCAGGAGCAGCAAGATCCACCGGATGAGGTGAGGTTTTGACTCCTTTTTCGTCATCAAATGTCGTAGAGTTGCATGATCAGAATAAACAACAACTGGTGAGCCAAGAATATAAGAGCGAAACTTATCTAAAGCAAACACAACAGCTAGAAACTCCTTTTCTGTCGTCGAGTAGTTGCACTGTGCAGGATTCAGAGTGCGCGAGGCGTAATAGATGACATGGCTTCTTTTGTCAATGTGTTGACCTAAAACAGCTCCAACAGCGTAGTTGCTTGCATCACACCTGATTTCGAAGGGAAGGTCCCACCTAGGAGGATGGATAATCGGTGCACTGGTCAGCATCTTCTTCAGAAGGTCAAATGCTTCCTGGCACTCTACCCCAAACTCGAAGGTGACGTCCTTCTGCAATAGGTTCGTCATGGGCAATGCAGTCTTGCTGAAGTCTTTAATGAACCTGCGATAGAAACCTGCATGGCCAAGAAAAGATCTAACCTCCCGAACGTTCGTAGGGTACGGTAGGTTAGCTATAACGACAATTTTAGCCTTATCAACCTCTATGCCTTGCTCGGAAATCACATGTCCTAAAACAATTCCCTGGTCAGCCATGAAATGACATTTTTCATAATTAAGAACTAAATAAGAATCGATGCAACATGTCAAGACTTTAGCTAAATTAGACAGACAATCATCAAAGGAGTCCCCATAAACCGTGAAATTATCCATGAACACTTCGATGCATTTCTCAATATATTCAAAGAAAATGCTCATCATGCATCTCTGAAACGTACCTGGGGCATTACACAATCCGATGGGCATCCTTCTAAAGGCATACGTTCCAAAGGGACAAGTAAAAGTTGTTTTCTCCTGGTCTTCCTGTGCAATAGGGATTTGATACAACCCTGAAAAACCATCTAGAAAGCAGAAAAAGGGCTTACCAGCTAATCTTTCTAGCATTTGATCTATGAAGGGAATAGGGAAGTGGTCTTTCTTGGTGACAGTGTTAAGCTCCCTGTAGTCTATACACATCCTCCATCCATTTTGTACTCTCATGGGTACTAGTTCCTCATTTTTATTCCTAACTACAGTCATGCCTGTTTTCTTAGGAACTACATGAATAGGACTTACCCATTTACTATCAGATATGGAGTAGATAATACATGCAGCATGAAACTTATTGATCTCTTTCTTTACCACTTCTCTCAGAATTGGATTGAGGCGCCTGGACTGATCGCATTGATGTCAGCTAAGGTCCACCCAATGGTTTTCTTACGCTCCCTCAACACGTTTACCAGTCTTTCCTCCTGACCTGCAGTTAACTTTTTAGAAATAATAACTGGTAATGTATTACCTTTCCCTAGATAGACATACTTTAAATGCTCTGGTAACGCCTTCAGCTCTAATTTAGGTGCCTGCACAACAGAGGGCAACATTTCACCAGAAGTAACAGATATACCAAGATCAAAGGAAAAAAGATCAAGGGAAGAATCAGGAACCAACTCCCCTGTTTCATCAATGTCAACATCTTGGGTGTCGTGCTCCAAACCCATATCAATCATATCACTCGCTACGACATCCTGCACTACGGAGTCAACTGTCTCCACGTTGTAAAGGGAAGCAGAAACATCAGGGTATTTAGCTACTTGTGGAATATTAACCTTAACGATCTCCTCCTGATAGTCAAAAGACAGTACGTCCCTATTAAGATTTATCATGGTCCTAGCTGATTTCACAAACGGTTTCCCCAACAAAATAGATGCAACACTAGGGGAACAACCTTTATCAACATGCATGGCATAAAAATCAACAGTAAATAACACATCTCTCACCTGAACTAAAACATCCTGTACAACCCCTAACGGATACATGTAATATCTATAAGCTAACTGAAATACATTACTAGTAGTTCATAGGTCATTCAACTTAAGATCCCGATAGACGGAGTAAGGCATGACATTAAAAGATGCACTAATATCAAGCATGACATATTCTACACTCTTACTACGTATCACACAAGGTATGTAAAGCAAACCTGAACCTCCGAACTTCTCTGGCATGTTACTTTGTAAGAGTGCTGAAACGGTCTTACTCACCTCGATTCTTCCTTGCTCCTTCGTCTCCCACTTGGTATTACACAATTCTTTCATAAACCGCGCATACCTAGGAATACGTTCCACGTCCTTAAGCAGGGGTATGTTGATCTCGAAGCCCCTGAGGAATTCTTTTACCTCCTGTTCAAAGTCCCTTTCCTTTTTGCTTTTCAACCTGCTAGAAATATCATCTTTAGGAACAAAATGAGGATACCTACGAGGAGCAACATATACCTGTGGTATTGAGGTAGAACATTCCTCAACGTTTGCCCTTGATTCAGTTGTAATTTCTTGTACTGATGCCCTTGATTGAAGCTCAGCCTCTAACTGGACTAGAGGATTACTTAACAGGGTAACTTGGTGTTCCTGATTTTGCATGCTATTCGCACATCCTGCTGAAAAGATGGAGTGGTATCATCTATAGTTTTAATGAGGTTTTCTAAGGGATTACCTGATTGCTGATCCTCGGGGTGGTAGCCTGATGAATCACCAATGGTTGTACAACTGCTATAGTCTTCCCTCACCTTAAGTCTATCTGCAAGAGAATGAACCAATTCGATTAGCTTGTCTAACTTAACCTCTAACTTCTTTACCTCTTTAGCTAAGGATGCTATCTGGTCATCTTGTTTAATGCTACTCTGGCGTTCACTCTCTGCAAGGTTGACTATGATATCGCTCACTTCCCTCAGTGACTTGTTCATCATAGAGCCTCCACTAGCTGCATCGATCCACATTCTACTATTTGGGAGCATACCATCATAGAATCCTGGAACAATAGGTGATCTGGGATCTGATGATTAGGGAAGCTTGTGCACAAACGATCAAATCGCTCCCAATACTCGTACAATGCCTCTCCCGATGCCTGGGTGATGCTGTAAATCTTTTTCCTGATCTCTGAAGCTCGTGAGGGTGGAAAATATTTTTCAAGAAAAAGTCTCTTCATCTCCGTCCACCTGGTTATAGTACCATGAGGGAGGAGGAAAAGCTACTCTCTTGTCTTACCCTTAAGGGTCAGAGGAACTGCCCTTAAACTGATGGGATCTTCAACTAATCCTTGAGTGGAACAAGCTAGGTAGAACTCTTTTAAGTGCAAATAAGGGTCATCACCTGCATTACCATAAAAAGTAGGAAGTAAGTTTATTAAACTAGCCCGAATGTGAAAATTACCTTCAATATCTGGATAAACGATACACAAAGGTTGCGAACTGAAGTCAGGGGCCAAAAACTCTTTCATTGTGCCCTCGACCATCATGGTAGAAAATAATTATCGACCGAGGATATGCTAGATATGACTCTGTAGTTCTCTTTCCTCTTCTTGCCTCTCTCCTTAGTTTCGGTTTGTACTTGGAAATACAATGATCAACTAAAAATCTTACAAGATACAAACTAAAACAAAGAGACAAAATGAAGGCAAAAGATCTAAATTAAAGAAATTAATTCACCGTGCTCCCCGACAACGACGCCAATTTGATGGAAGAGATTGCCGAGGTCTCTTATCAAATAAATTTATAATCCTCAACCTCTAAAGCTAACTTGTAACGGTAGTGGCCGGGGTCGATCATAGGGAGCAACGTAATTAATTCATTTAATTAGATTTCTCAATTAGTAACCAACAAAAGGGGGGTTTGAAAGATGGATTGATTAGAAATGTAAAATTGCAATAAAGTAAAATAGTGGAAAAGTAAAGATAAGCTAGCTAATCTCACCTCGGTATCGCGCAATAGGTTATTCTAACTTGGGTTTGGGAACTCAATCATTGACACTCAAATTTAAAGAATTATTATTGATTACTCAATATTCATTGAAACCAATGATTATGATCTATATTTTTCCAACTTGACAAATACATCAAAGTTAGAATCTAATTAGTATTCATAAACATGAACCTAATCGCATTAAGAAAATTGGATCGTTGAGTAAATTTGCATGAACTAGGAACAACCTAAATTCATACAATTCTAAGCTCAAATTCCTAACTCTATCATGCAATTATATTGATTGAGATAACACTCTTTTCAACACAATCACACAATACATCTATCACTAACCAATTTAGTAAAGCAATTACTTTAAATCAAGCAAATAGTTGTCAAGCTATTCTATCAAACCAATTGTAATTTGAGAATGGGAATTCAAGACATAACCAATAGTAATTCATCCAAAATCATAAACAAGGTCTCAAGAGTATGCCAAACTTACATTAGAAGTCCCCAATTGCAACGATGTAAACTTAGTTGGTCATCGAAACGCTCCAACTAAGCTCCTCGGCTCGATTAGCCATCCCAAAATATAATAAAACTCACTTAAATTACAAAGGAATTCAGAATAGTACAGGGAGGAAGAAGGGGAAAACGGGTCTAAGGGGAAAAAGGCAACAAAAACGCAGAAATCTTAAAAATAAACTATATACCCAGTCGCAGCGTCGAGACGCTACCCCCTCCAGAATAGGAAATAATTTTATACTTATTTAGTTAAATAATTTAGGCCCCGTTTGATAACCATTTGGTTTTTGGTTTTTGGTTTTTGAAAATTAAGCTTATAAATCCTACTTCCACCTACAAGTTTATTTGTTTTTCTAATACCTTTCTTTTCTTGTTTTTAAAAACCAAGCAAATTTTGAAAACTAAAAAAAGTAGTTTTCAAAAACTTGTTTTTGTTTTTAGAATTTGGCTAGGAATTCAGATGTGTCATTGACAAATATGAAAACCATGATAGGGAAATTGGTAGAAAACAAGCCTAATTTTCAAAAACCAAAAACAAAAAACCAAATGGTTATCAAACGGGGCCTTAATTAATTATACTTATTTAGTTAAATAATTTTAATTAATTATACTTATTTAGTTAAATAATTTTAATTAATTATACTTATTTAATATAATATCAAATATTATATTAAATAATTACACCTTTTCCGACTTCTTTCAAGTACAGGTCGATCGAATATGAACCCATATTTCATATGTAATATCAAACCGAACATGTATCATATACACGTTAAATATATATTGCATATAAATATATATCATATTCTCTCTATAGTTTAATTCATAATTAAACTATAATACGTTAAATATATATCGCATATAATTAACGCTAACTCCCTAATTTTAATTTAAACGTTTTAAAATTCTTTCATCACTATGTTCTAAGGTTATTCCGTATGAGCTAGCGGGGGGACCTAATGGACCTACAAATCATGGGCAATAATGATACGAGATTAATCGGTTGAACTCTTTCAATCCTAGTTAACCAACATTCGTTAACTAACGGGACATTCCACTATAGCCCGTAGTTGAACTCCCCTAACTGTAGATATATTTCTGTCCACCCGATCTAACCATGATCAGTAAGTCGACCCTTCACAGGTTGTTCGTGACTATAGTTAGGTCTAAAGTCTGTTTTACCCCTATAACACTTCTTGTTCCTTAAGCTTCTACTGATTCCCTAATGAACAATTGGTTTGTGGTCCCACCACTAAACCTAAAACCTCTCAGGCCAATGAGAGGGCAGTGCACCTTTGTTTACGTCCCAGAGTCAGCACTTCAGGGAACAACCTTTCTACTATCCCTAAAGTCGGGTAAGAGTGAATTCTATCTTGCAAGACTACGTCCCCAGCTATCTACTCGGTCTTATCCCCAAAATGGTAGGCATATTGAGTCGACGATATTGAGCCACTCTTACCTGTGCAAATCAAAGGATAATCCCAAATAAATACGATTTTATAGTTAGCTCAGAACGCCCCCACACGCATGTCTCTACATGAACGATTTAGGATCACATCGTTTGTACTAAAACAAAGTGGGCCGCGTCACATAGTTTTTCCTAGGATAAGGTACCCAGTCTTATCCCTATACTATAGACCGTTTAGGCTATTACTTGAACTTGATCCATTCTTATGTCACTACATAAAGTTCAAGTGTTCATATCGTAGCCAAGGATTCTAGTTTATTGGATTTGGGTTAATTAATACATAATTAAAAACAACTATTTGACAACCAAAGATCGAATAACCTTGATAACGCTTTTATCGATACCTATTGACTTTGTTACATTTACTATCCACGAGTTTTATGATATAAAACCCAACAAACTCCCACTTGGACTAAAACTCTAGTGGGCTGTACAACAATCCAGGACCATAGTGGGTTTTTAAATACGATCAACTAGGGCATCTCGTATACCTTTTACATATCTCCCACTTGCCCAAACTCGTAGACCTACACCATCTAGTTGTCCCTCGAACACTGTTAGCCGTAAGGGCCTTCATAAATGGATCAATAGTAATTTACTCTGAGGCTATCCTTGTGACAATCATCACATCCCCTCTGTACATAATCTCTTAGATAAGATGTATGTTTGCGTTCTATATTCTCGCCTCATATTTGGAACAACTTTCCAAATGAAATACCTGAGTCCTGCAGACTTCTGAGCTCGCTTCATAAGCAGTAATTTACTTGGCCTTCAAGATAAAGTCTGTTATGCATCATTTCTTGATTCTACGTCATTCTATAGCTCCTTGTTAAGGTTGAATTCTGAGGCCGGTGTTGATTTCGTGAATCCTGATTGGAGTGCAAGTCAGAATCCAGATTCTTCCTTGTTTGTGGTGGCTAGGAGCAGTGGAGACATTGGATTACAACCTTCATTCACTTGGGAAATTGCTTTACTTCGTGTAGTATGGATGCTTGTATCGAAATTTTCTAATTCATTTCTTGTGTGACAAAGTATCAAATAATGAACTAATCGCCCATAGGCATAGGTTGAGATTATCCTTTCATTTCCTTGAAATTTAGTTGATTGATCTTCTTTAATTGATGTTGATCTCATTTTTATTATGTACCCATCTGGTCAATCGGTATATATACCTTTCTCTAATTTAGGAATGAATTAGGGAGTGTGTGGCATAATTTTACATTACATTATAGATAATTAGTGAATGCTAGTAAATAGGTTAGGGATAACTAATTACCTAATGCACAAACGATAGAGATTAAATTGAGTTGAAACACATTCCTTAAAATTCGGATGTCTGGGAAGATCCCACTGATAAGACTGCATGAAAATGATCAATCAAAATAATTGCTAATAAGACTGCATGAGAATGATCAATCAAAATAATTCCAAGAGCATTTTTTCAAGAAACAATAATATATCTTAACCTTTGCCTGTTGTCCATTATGTTTTCACCTTGCTATTTTATCGCTTTCTTATTTGATTTGGTTCAACGTTTTAATACTATAGAAATTGATTGAACAACACTTGAAATCATTAGAATTTATTTAATCATTCATATAAGAATTACTAATCTTCGTGGGTACAATAATTTACTTACCACTTGTTATGAGATTGTGTATACTTCCACATCATTTGCAGTGCAATTTGTGAGTTAATTTATTCCATCTTGGGAGGAAAGATGTTTTTGGTGTTGTTTCTGGGGATTAGTGAAATGTGTATTCGATTGAATTCTTTATTCTTGGTTATTTGGTGCATAATTCTAGTGACTGACTTTTTTCCATTTTTCAAGCGTGATTATGGCGCATGGGTTATGTGGCGTGCGTGCTGCAAGCGCAACACCCTGCTCGAGTGCAAGTATACACTATCAAGTAATAAAGTGGAAAGTATTCCGGATATCGAACCCAAAGGAGAAGATGACTAGTCAAAATACACATGATTCTACAAAACAAGAACCTCCTCTAAATTTGCAACCAAGGATGGTAACCAAAGAAACATTTTGAATGGGGTTTTGATTTAAGACAAAAATAAAATGACACAAGTAAATGAAAAGGGTAAAAATATATGAGATAAGCGGGGATATTCAAATAGTATCAACCAAGAGTGTTGGATTGCACCCACCTTTGCGTTCACAACTTACTCAGACACTGCAAACGGCTGAAGAACACTATCTATGTTGTCCACATAGACATGGTGCAGGTAGAATCCTCCAGTTACGCCCGCAAATGCCCTTACAACTAGATTATGAGTTAAGTCCTACTTCTATTAAGCTCCGCTGCAGGTGGCTTTAGAAGACTAAGCAAGGTCGAGAAACTTAGATGAATAATCCTCACGACTCTTAAAACTCCTATTTTTAGGATGCAAGAAGACAAAGTCCTATTTCTAGGATTTTTCCACTATTGTTTTGCGAACCCATGCATTTAACTCCAACTTTTCGACCATCAGCTAAACACAAACTATGCTAACTTAAGTGATCAGTTTAAGCTAACAATGAAACTTAAACTTCAGCAAAAACAAACAATGCTAAGAGGAAGCAAGATTGCTTTTGCAAAGGTGGGGCTTTCTTCTACTGAAGGTATCTACATATTTGAATCCCGAGAAGAAGCTTAACTCATTGATGAAAGTAAAACACAAGACAAAAAGTAAAGAGAGCCCAAAATAGAAAAACAACTTGAATTCATATTAATTAAAAGAAGTGAGTGGAAGAATGATAAACTTACAACTGAAATTAAAAAGAAAAATATAGCAGCATGAAAGTAAAAACTTAAACAAAAAGTAAAAACTAGACTCGATTAAGGATCTTCCCTTCTCTATCTAGCTTGCTCTTATCATCTTTCAAGGGGAGACAAGCCTTTCTCTTCTTCTTCTTCTTTCGAATGGAAGAGCCGATAAAGGCTAAAAGACCCGCAACTCGGAGTGGTTATAAGATGATAAGAGAGAAAACTTAAAAATCTATCCCAAGGACGAAATTCTGAGCTCTATTTGCTTCTTGCATCTTGATTGCTTTTTATAGACCTTGGAAGGTAGGGTTGGCTGTCGAGATCAATGTGAGAGAGCCTTAAATGGTGAAAATACACGATCCTTGGATATTTGATACGAGATTTGGAAATTTCGGATAACTCTGTGAAGATCCCACAAATCTCAGAGTTCTGTCGAAAAGCCCAGTTGTGGTCGCAAATCGAGCGCAAAATCTCTTATATGCAATGCCTTGACACTTCTATCTTCGGCTGGGGCTACTTTCCTTATACGTTTGCAGGCGCATATTGAATGCATATTCCACATCTTCAGGATAAGATGCAGGTGCAAATTTTCAACTTCGATTCTTTTGCTCTGCAAACTCTTTCTCTCCAATTGCGGGCACATTTCCCTTTCAAAGTCCTTATACGTTTGTACTATTAAGCATAAATTCTATACTTATAAAATTTCCAACATGATTCTAAGACTTTTGCTAATTTGAAAAAAAAAAGATATGATTTTAAACACAAATCCTTTTGCTTTCTAAAAAATAACCCATGTTTTTAAGGGTAAATAACAGACATAAATGAGCGTTATCAATGAGCAAGCCCTCTGGGATTGAGTTTCAACATGATCCAGATATTTAACATACATTCAGAAGAAGGAGGAGGGAATGAAAAAAATGATCTAACACAATGGATGATCCCCCTCGTCTTCTTGCTAGACCCAAAGATCAAGTAGACCACCAGAGGAATAGAGAGCAACAACAAAAGTTGCAAAAAGAGCAAAATGTGCAACTGAACAATCAGGCTGACAATCCTATCCTTTTAACTAATGATAGGGAGAGAGCCACTAGAGCATATGTTTGTCCCAGAGCTTGATGAGTTAAATCCATGGATTGTACGTCTAGTGATGGAGGCAGCAAACTTTGAGATGAAATCAGACATGTTCCAAATGTTGCAAACAGTTGGAGAATTTCATGGATTACCATTTGAGGATCCCCTTCTTCCTTTAAAGTCTTAGATTAACGCTGTTCAATGTTGAAACTGACCTATTTTAGTGCGATGTCCTAGGTAACTCGATCTTAATCCTGAGCTAATCATGAACCTTTGTTTATTCGGGGTTATCCTTAGATATGCATGGGTGATAGTGGCTCATCATCATCGACTCAATAAACCCCCCATTTCAGGGATAAGAACGGGTAAATAGCTGGGGACATAGTCCTGCAATATAGAATTCACTTCTACCTGTTATAGGGATAGTAGAGAGGTTGTTCCCTTAAGTGCTGACTCTGGGTCATGAACAAAGGGATCCCACCCTCTCATTGGCCCGAGAGGTATTAGGTTTAGTGGTCGGACCACAAACCGATTGTTCATTAGGGAGTCAGTGGGGACTTAAGGAACAAGATGTAACTTCAGGGGTAAAACGGACAATTGACCCAACTGTAGTTACGAACAACTTGTGAATGGTCGACTTACTAATCATGGTTATATTGGGTGGACAAAAATATATCTACAATGAGGGGAGTTCAGCTATTGGGCTATAGCGGATTGTCTCGATAGTTAACGAATGTTGGTTAACTAGGTTAAATAAGTTTAGCCGGTTAATCTCAGGTCGTTGGAGCCCATGATCTATAGAACCATTAGGTCCCCCTACTAGCTCATACGGAATAAACTTTAGAACAATGTGATGAAAGGATTTGCAACGTTCAAATTCGATTTAGGGAGTAGCATAAATATGGTCTAAATATTGGTCATATGAATAAGGATTCATATTCGATCAACCAGGTTATTGAGAGAGAATGATATTGGTGGAAATAATTAATTTAATATATGATATTAAATTAATATAATTAATTAAAATTGTTTAATTAATTATTTTAAATTAGATTTATTTAAATTAATTTAAAATTTGATTTTAATTTCATTTTTTTGATTTATTTAAATCAAAGAGGAAAATGCCCATGGATTGGCACCAACACCTATGATGTGATTCATTCAAATTGTCTCAACATGTTGCTTCTTATTTAAAAGGAGAAGCATACCTCACGTTTTTCTTCTTGATAATTTTGAGGTTTATGGTTGAAAATTCTCAAAATACAAAGAAAGAAAAAACTCTCTCATCTCATATCTTTTCTCCCAAAATTCATCATATACTTGAGTCCCACAACTCGTTCTAATGTCGGACTATAGCGGGAAAGGCTCTCGTGGTCGTCCACGACTTGATCGTGCTCAGAAACATTCAATGCAGAAGGAGAATTCAATCTCCAAACATTCAATGGCACGCCCAGTACAACCAACGTTTACTAGTCCTACGATGTAGTGGGGCCCGCCCAGCACTCCCATCGTCTTTGTCGTAGTGGGGCCCGCCCAGCACTCACGACAGCATCGTTGTCAAGGAGTACACTCAACGTCAACAACGGAATATAACATGTGTGCACACGGTACTATATAGCCTCGGGCTCAATATCTCAGTCATGTAGTCAATAGAAATCTCAGAAAATGACATGAAAACATTAAAACATGCCTGCTTATTGTTATCTTTCGTAAAACTTAAGCTTACTCAGCTTGCTCGTGAAAAACTGGAAATCGTTTAAAAGTACTTGCTAATCCATACTTTGCTTTAAAAGATATCGTTTCAGCTACTTTTCATAAAGTCATTAGCCACGTGCTCGTATATAAACCTCATTAGAAAATCTGAGCTCAAAACTCATGCTTGAAACCGTTCATAAAAACCATCTATCATTCATAGGGAAGCATGTAAAACATATAATCATGAACAACCGTTTAAGAACATTTTCGAAATTCATTTTGTCACTCACAGTCTTATCTAGTTCCCCGGTTTGTAGACTCGACCTATTTCCTCTTGGCCTGTCAAAACCAAAACCGAGCATTAGAACCATAGATAGCTTTGTCTTTCCATGCTCATGAATTTTTAAACAATTGGATTAAGAATCACATTCACACTCTACTCTCCAGATTTTCCAGATTCTATACCCTAACTTCCAACACCCATAACTTCCTCAATACTTAACCAAAATTAATGAAATACACATCAAACTCTTCATTTTCGAACACTCTACAACTTACCTGAAGAAATAAAAACGAGATTCCCAACCAATTTGTCCAGAAATGCCCCGAAATCAGACAACACAGATTCGAGCTTCTCTGTTACCCTTTATCTTCCTCCTGATATTAAACCTATTTCAAGTCATTTTTGGCTCACGTAATTTTCATGAAAGTTGTAGATAATTGAATAAGCTTTCCAACCATACCAAATAGAGCTTCTGATTCAACTTGTACACCCCAGAATGCTCAAAACATCAGAGAAAACCAGAGATCCTCCTGCTTTGCTCGAAAATCCTGTGCTCTGTTTTCCATTCCAAAAACCATCAACTTCTCATACGATTTAGGTCAAGCTTCCTTCATGAAATTTGTTAGAAAATGAACTAACTTTCAAGAACATCAAACCTCACCTCTTGATTCCTTCTGTGTAGCTCACACCGAATAAAAAACAAGAGGTTGACATGTTGATCTCAGATCCTGCAATGGCTGGCTTTGCATGAGCTTTTCCCTATCTTCTTCAACCTCAAACCACGAAATTCTTCTTCTTCTTCTTCCTTCACTCTCTCCCTCAAGTTCTCTGAAGATGTGGATGGAAAAATGATGAGAAATGAGCTGAAAATCAGCTGAAAAGAATTGTAGTCGGTGGTGGGTCTTGCTGTCCATTCCCACTCATTTTCTTTCTTTTTTTTTTTATCTTTTGTTTTTCCTCTTCCTTTTCGTTTTCTTTTTCCATTTATTTTCTTTTCTTCTTTCCCATCTCCTTTCTTTTTAAGTGTAAAATTTCCAACAACTTAGATTCAACCATGAAGCCACAATAGATGATAAGAGAAAATTATCTAAGGGAAAGTCTCGGGTTTACATAGGTTCTCCTGTCGGTTTCCCCTAATTATAATTAACCAATATTAACAACCTAAGTGTCCTTAGCGCCATTAAAATTAGTTAATAATTACGCTTTGATTCATTTTTGGAATCTAAGTTTAACCAACTAATCTCGTTGTCACTACGGGCAATTAAACTAGTTGCATGGATTATGATCTATCCTAATTTCTCTCCGTCGAGTTTCCATTAAGAATCAGATCAATATACAATTGGCCAGATTGCATACAACATTACGAGCATCCATAGAAATAATTAGTAAAAGAGGGCAAAAGATAGGCAACTATAAAAACATTTAGTTATGAATTTTCATTTCAAGACCCCAAAATGGGGTTTAGCTATACATGGCTATAGTATCCACAATGTATACAATAGAAAGCATAAATTCAAGCAAAATAAGAGAAAAGGAAATGACCGTCGAGAACCCCGTCGCTAGCGCTTGGAGTCCCTCCGAACACGCCTGAGCCTCCTAAAATGCTCGCTTCATTGCCACCCCACAAAATTTCCCACTTTTAACTCCCAAAAAGGCTAAAAAGCCTTGAGAGAAGGCTCAAGGAGAGGAAAGGAAAGAAAGGAAAGAAAGGATGGTGGAATGATTGATGATGAAATGGGGAACCAAGGGGGTCCTTATATAGGCCCGGAATAGGGACAACGTCGCGATGCTAAGGGCACAGCGTCGCGACGCTGTGACGTCATCAGCTTGCCCGACAAGAAATGGGACAGCGTCTTGATGCTGTCCTCATAGCGTCTCGACGCTGTGTGGTTTCCAGAACACCTCCGCGCGTTTTGGGCTTAAATCTTGGGCCTTCCACATTTTCTTTGGATCTTCACTTGGATTGTTGACTTTTGGGCTCCCCCTTTGACTGATGGTTGGAATTTTGGCTTGGAATGCTCATTTTTGGGCCTTTTTTCACCAAAAATCCACAAAATGCTCCTTAGGACAAAATAATGAATTATATTAGAATTTCTCAATAAAAACACAAGAAAAGCACTAAAAAGCTTAATAATTTTGGACTGAAATAGCGACATTTCTGCCTGCTATTGGCACGTCGTTATCGGCTTCACAATCCTGTATGATGAAATCCGCTGGGAATACAAATTTGTCCACCTTTACTAACACATCTTCAATTTTCCCAATAGGTTGTGTCAGTGACCTGTCAACTAATTGTAAGGTTACAGTTGTTGGTCTTGCTTCATCTATCCTCAATTGTTGAAAAACTGAGTTATGCATTAGGTTTATACTTGCTCCTAAGTCGCATAAAGCTCTGCCTACATTCCTTCCTCCAATGGAGCATGAAATGGTGAAACTTCTTGGGTCTTTGAGTTTTGGAGGGATCTCATTCTTGACCAATGCACTGGAACATTCAGTGAGTGCAACAGTTTCATATTCTCCCAATCTTCTCTTCTTTAATAGAATATCCTTCAGGAACTTCACATAGGTAGACATCTGTTCAAGTGCCTCTACCAATGGAATATTGATATATAACTGCTTCAAAACATCTAAGAACTTTTTGAACTGTACATCTTGCAAAGCATGTTTGAATCTTTTAGGGTATGGAGGAGGTAGTCTATATTCTGGATCTCTATCACAGACTTTTTAGATTTTTTTTTTCTGATTTTTATTTTTCTTATTTTTCTAGCAAGGCTTCATGCTCCTTGGTCTTTTCCTTATTGCTTTTATTCTGTATAACTTATGAGGCAATTTCTGACTTCTTTTCTAAAAACTTTTCTCGAGTTTCTTCTAGGATCTCATATTCTTGATTCACTGGATACTTTGGGCAATCATATTCTAGTGCACTTCTCAAGGCTACTGCCTTGCATTGCTCTTTTCCTTCTCTGTGAGGGATCTCAGTCTTTATCGGCAACGTCCCTTGTGGTCTGTTTTTAATTTCATGGGAATCTGTCCAATCTGTACTTCCAGATTCCTAACTGCAACATCGTTTATTGCCATGTACTCCTTCATAAGGGTCTATAGATTTGACTCTTGACTCTGCACTTGGACTGGTTGGAAGTTCTTTTGCGGTTGTTGTTGTGTAGGAGGTTTCCCGAACTGATTTGTGTTGGAATTACTTGAACCGGCTTGTCCTCCCCAAGAGAAGTTTGGATGTTGTCTCCAACCTGGGTTGTAGGTGGCCGAGTATGGATTCCATCTGTTTTGGATCTGGTTCCCTTGTTGTCCTACATATAAGACAAACGCTGGATTTAGTGGACAGTTATCAACAATGTGTTCCTCACCACAAATTTCACAGCAGGGAGAAGAAATAGCATTGGCAGGGGCTATGTTGGCTTGATTGTTCATAGTCATGCGCATCATCCTGCTGTGGATAGTTTTGATTTGAGCTTGCATAGTAGAATTAGCCTTTGTCCACCTGCTTTTGAGAATGAGATTGAAATACCTGATTTTGAGAATGAATTAGCAATGCCTGCAATAGATGATCTACCTACATTGAATTTAGAGGATTACTTGATAGATGAAAATATTGAGTCTGATCATGATAATGAATCTATTGAGTCTGATCCTGATATGGCTGAAAGCGTTGAAACAGACCCTTAAATTGTTGATAGTTTTGATTCGGGTCCTGATAGTGTTGATAGTAGTTTCGAGACCCCGCTTCTCACTTAAAACTCTTTCTCCAATTATTTCCCTGATTGATCAATTTCTTTAATTGCTTTGAATTTTTTTTATTTTAACATCAAAATTAGGTCCCTAAATAATATTTCTCCCAAGTACCGTTAGTGTTCAAGAATTCTTTGCTTTGCTTAATTATTGTTTCACCTCCTTATAGATTCGATACTCGGAATATTTCCGTTTTATATATATTGGGCGACCCCTGCTCTTGCGGTGAGTGGTGTGGCAACATAACAACTCTCCATATTCTTTCATCCTGAAACCGAAGCCCACGACAAGAAACCATGAAGAATTCGCCCAAATCATCATCACCACGCAAAATCACTCGATCCCAGAGTGCTCAAACCGCCCAGGAAGCTGAAGCACACGCTCGATATCAAGAGGAGCAGCCCGAAACACCCATGCACGACACGAGAAGGACGGGACCTTCAGGTTTCTCATCGGCGATCGTGAACCATGAAACCGCCGCTCAAACTCCTTCTTCCTCGACAATGCCGGCCACCTCGAGGGGGAGTCCGAGTTCGTCTCAACTTAGGAGGTCCAAGCACGCGAACGTCGTTCATAAAACCCAAAACCTGCAACACAACAATTTAGAAAACGCTCGCGGGAGTGGTGTTCAATGACCCAGGCAATGGGAGCACAAAGACGCGCAACTCTTGAAGAAGAAGGCGCCAAGGCAGCAGAAAGCTCTCGGCAAAGAGAGACTTCAACGGGTAAACATTCTGAACCTTCGACTAACCCCTCTTCGTCTTGCAGGAACAAACCATTCGTTACTTACAGTGCAAGGAGGATAAGTCTCAAGAAAGTTGTGCCCGAAAAGTCGTTCGTCATCGAGCCTCTCAAAACCGCAAGAATGCCTCCAGACGTGTTCGAGGACATAATCCGTCAAGCTGTGGCAAAGGCTCTTGTGATTGTTGAAGGCTACGAGGCTGAACAAGAAGTCTTGAGGGATATTGAGGCTGAAAGAGAGCTTGAAAATCAGCATATGACGGGAGAGGATGAAATTGCAAAGAAAAGAGTTAAAAGAAGATGAAAAATGAAGGAAGGAAGCTGAAGACTTCCTTGCAGCTTTTGAGCCATTCCACTATTGGGTTTTATGCCCTAAAACTCGTAGATAGTGAATGTAAACAAATTGTATACTTGGTTCAATAAAGTGTCATTGAGTTTCTACAATAAAGCGTTATTGTTAAATATTGCACAATTTGACCCAAATCCAATAAACTAAGATCCAAGGTTGTTTGTATGTAACTTGAACTAGTATGTGGGGACATACGGGGATCGATGTTCAAGTAACAACCTAAGAGGTCTATAGTACAAGGATAAGGTTGGGTACCTTATCCTGGTAACACTATGAGATACGGCCCGCTTTGTATTTGATACAGACGTATTAATCCAAAGCGTCCATGTAGTAGACATGCAAGCGGGGGTATCCTATGCAATGAGTTTGCATAAGATCGGACCACAAAATAGTCAACCATTAGTTGTAACACCGTTAACTAGTTAGGTTACTGTTTCAATAGGATGACCTAGGTAACTCAGTCTTAATCCTGAGTGTGTCATGAACTCTTTCTCATGAGGTATTGTCCCTTGATTAGCATGGGTGAGAGTGGCCAATACGCCGACTCAATATGCCTTCCTTTTTGGGGACAAGACCAAGTGGGAGGCTGGGGACATGACAACACAAAAAGGAATTCACTCCTTCTCACTTCTATGAGAAGTAGATGAGTGTTTCCTTAAGTGGTGACTCCGGGACTTGAACAAAGGGATCCCGCCCTCTCACTGGCCTGAGAGGGACTTTCTGTTTAATGGTTGGACCATAAACATGTTGTTCATTAGAGGAGCGCTAGTACTTAAGGAGACAGATGTAACACAGGGGTAAAACGGTAATTTGACCCAAATGTGATTACGGACACTCGTGAAGGATTGACTTACCGGCATAGGTCTACATCCATGGACACATAAATGTTCTACAGTGAGAAGAGTTCAGCTATGGGTCTTTAGTGGAATGACCCACAGTTAATGAATACTGGTTAACCTGATTAATGGGTTTAATCGGTTAACCTCATATCATTGGAGCTTCTGATCTGTAGATCCATTAGGTCTCTTGCTAGCTCGTAATGAGTATTTAGGAACAAATATATCTTGAGAGAATTTGAATAGTTCAAATTCATATTGGGAATTAAGTTAATTGTATGAGATACAAATTAATATAATGTATAGTAATGCATTAAAATATAAAGTCTAATTTGAGATTAAACTTTATTATATTGAGAGATTGATATATTTGAAAGAGTTCAAATATATGTCTAATTAAATATATGGTATTTAATTAGAAGATGAATTAATTAATTATGAATTAATTAATTATTAAATTTAGTTTAAATTAAATGAGATTTAATTAAACTATAGTCTATGAGGGAATTATTAGAATATGATTCTAATATGTAATTAATTGAATATGGGAGATATTTAATTAATTGTAAAATTAATTAGTTGATTAGTTTAATTGAATTAATTAAATGTGATTTAATTAAGTTTAATTAAAATATATTATGTGAGGAAATTACATTTAAATAAGATTTAAATGTGCATGAGATTAATTAATTAATATGATTAATTAATTAACAGTTAATTAATTAATATGATTAGTTAATTAACATTTAATTAATTGGTTTAATCAATTAATTAATTGATCTTGATCAAACGGTGAAGATTGTTTCCTAACGTCACATTAGGGTTTCCTCTCTTATAAAAGGAA
The DNA here is from genome assembly GCA_017139565.1 of Luffa aegyptiaca. Taxonomy (NCBI): domain Eukaryota; kingdom Viridiplantae; phylum Streptophyta; class Magnoliopsida; order Cucurbitales; family Cucurbitaceae; genus Luffa; species Luffa aegyptiaca. Next base: position 18,234,738 of record CM029398.1, read on the forward strand.
AGGTTATGAGAACCCTAACCCTGAGGTCTCATTCTAGCCTCCCTCTCATATTCTCTCAACCCAAGAACTCTAGAGAGAATTTTTCTCTCTAAAATTTTTTCTCATTCAAGATTAGGTAGTCCCACAACTACGTTCCTAATCTCAGAGTTATAGTGGGGAAGCCCTTGTGGTGGTGTCCGTTGAAGAATTCAGAGTCGTCAGACGGAGGTATGTTTCTCATCGCTTAACTTTTTGCCAATGTATTGGTATTTTGTAGAACAAAATTAATTTACGAACGGTCCAATTGCTTCCGCTGTAATGGAATTGGGAATTCCAATCCTTCATCCACAAGGCTCAAAGTGAGGCTGAGATGCTGCAAGGAAGGGAAGAAGAGGCCCAACATGGGCCAAGTGAAGGAAGTTCAGAAAAAGAGAAAGAAAAAGAAACAGAGGATGAAGGCCATAATGTGACCGCATTTGGGCCGCATTCTGAAGAAGGCAAGTTTGAGGCCACCAATGAACAGCCAGCTGATGAGGTTTTCGAACCTGTATTCAAGGATGACCCACCAGCAGCTGATAACACCTCTTCAGGAGAAAAGAGAGGTGAAGAAGAGAAAGAAAGTAAGGAGGCCGAGACCTCCAGTGACTCTAAAACAGAATTAGATTCAGATATCAAGGAACTGGATAACGACCAAGTTCCCATCTCTGTAACATTGGGGAGAAAGGGAAGAAGAGAGATTAAAGCTGAAAGGAGGTATAAGAACATGAATGACCCAATATTTGCCAAGAGGTCGAGGACAAGGTCCATGGACGCCTCTCCTGCAACTCCTTCTACCGTCTCACCCGCCAAGCCAAAGGCCAAATCACCCAAGGCTGCATCTCCCAAAAATCCATTCCCCGAGGTATTCAGAGATGTAAATTTTCAAGAAAGGATGAAGATTATGAGAAAAATAGATTTCCTCCACGAGAAGGGATTCTGGAACAGAGCAGGAGAACTGCTAGAGTTCGTAAGCAGAGTTATCTCCCAATACAAGTGGCAGGAGTTCTGTGTTCACCCTCAGGAGGCTGTAGTGCCTTTAGTTCGAGAATTTTACACCGGCCTGAGGGAGGAAAGCATCAGTATGGCGGTGGTGAGAGGCAAAATGGTCAGCTTATTTTCAGTAGACATCAATAGGGTGTACAGAATCAAGGCACCCCTACATCCAAGTGGGAACGATGTGATTAGGAACCCCTCGGCCAAGTAGATGAAAGAAGCACCGAAATTAGTGGCCAACAAGGGAGTTTAGTGGAAAGAGTCCCAAAGGAAGGTGAAGACTTTAATGTCAAGCGACCTAAAGCCAGAATCGACAGTTTGGCTTCACTTTCTGAAGAACCGATTGATGCCAACCACCCACGATAGCACCATCTCAGTAGATAGAGTTATGCTCCTCCATTGTATTATGAAGGGGTTGGAGATCAATATTGAGAGCATAATTAGGGAAGAGATTCTAGCCCGTGGAAGGAAAAGAGTAGGTAAACCTTTCTTTGGATCACTCATCACCCAGCTTTGCTAGAGGGTGAAGATTGTTTCGGGCAAGGACGAGGAGGGTCATTTCTTTAAGCCTACCATTGACCTGTCCTTGTTCGGGAAGCTCCAACAAAATAGCCTCCAAAGGAAAGATAAAGCCTCCACATCTCAGGCCACTCCACCATTAGGGCCGAACATGCCTTCTCCATCCCATCACACTCCTTTTTCAGGACCCTCAAAGTCATCTGAAGCCCTAGCCATTGCCTACCGTCAACTAGATCAGATCAGGGACAACCTAAGGACGTATTGGGCATACGCAAATGAGAGGGATGAATCCATTATATATTTTTATCTCTCTATTGCCCCGAGTATTGCTCCGGTCTTTCCCAATTTCCCTCAATCGCTGCTGCCTCAAAAAGACAAGGATTCTGATCAAGAAGAAGATGAAAATGATGAAGAAGATGATGAAGACAAAGAGAGTTCCTCGGACGAGGACTAGGGTAGTTTTCTGACCCCTTTTACTTGCTGCTTTTGTATATAATATTGTTTTGTTGTTTGCTGTTTTTTTAATTTTAACATTTACATTATGTTTTTAGTTGTTTAGTTGCTATTTTTGATTTCTTTAATTGTTTAGTTGTTAATATCATGTTCATGGAGTAGTTTAGATAGCTTGTTGATAATTTAGATTAGGTAGACTTGGGTTTTTAAATCTTTTTTGAGAAAAATCTACTTGCTGTTTTTAAGCTTAACCTATGAACTTTTTGAAGAAAAATCAACTTTAAAGGAAAATATTTGCTTGGTAAAATATTTTGGAAAGAAAGCATGTTTTCAAAGGAGTATTCTTTTAAGCCTTTGATGATGAAAACTAGAGCTTTGTTATATCTCAAGAGTGCCATCGTCACAACTGAATTGTTTTCTAGTCACAGGCTTTCCATTAGTCTTTTTCTTTACAAAATTTTCTTAAGTCTAAACTTCCTCATGTTTAACCTTTCTAACACACTAGAAGAGTTTAGCCTTGAAGATTTGAAAAACAAAAGGCCTTATGCAAAGCTCATGCTTCAACAAACAAAGCCAGTGAGGACATTGCATAACTTTAAGTTTGGAGGGGTGCTTTATGCTTTATATGTTATACCATGATTTTTGTAAATTTGTACTGCTGGAAAAGAGTACGTGCTCAGTGTATATCAAGAAAAACAAAAAGAAAAAAGAAAAAATGAAAAACCTAGAGTTACTTCTCTTTCCTAGAGTCTATTGAGTAACCATGGGCATTCATGACACCCATGGTTTGCCACTGCATGAAAGGTTTACTGAGGGAAGTGAGTATTACTCCAAGCTTGTGAACTTTGATCATAGCTAGATATCTTCACCACAAAGTGTCGATAAGCTAGAACGAAGGCAAAGATGACAGCAAGGATACTCTTGGGAGAAAAAGAAGTTGAATAAAAAGAGCACCAGCAGTCAAATAAGTTTTGGGGAGATAGAAAAGGTCTAGTAACTCATGTATGCTTATTTTTACCTCAAGATTGTTTTTCTTAACTAAAAGGACTACACTAGGCTCAATGAATAGAAGTTAGGTAGTTTAAACATATTGGTTAGGATGGACTAGGGTGAGTTTTGCTTTGAAAAAGAACAATAGAAATCTTTATGCCTATGAAACTCCAACGTTGTGACTGGCACTAGAGTAGAACCCTCTCCTGAAAGTCAAACTTTTTTAGAAAACGATCTTGAAAAACATGTTTACCTTATTCCATGTCACTTGATTTGCAATTAGAAGTTGATGCTAGTACCATGATTGATTACTACACATGAACCCTCACATTTTGGTTCGCAATCAATATTGAGCTCTCACATTCTGATTGGCAGTTAAAAAAGTTGATCTCTAACATTCTGATTGGCTATTGCTTGAGGAAAAGCAATGAGTTAAGTTTGGGGGTATGATAAGGGTTAAAAATATACTTATTTTACCCTTATATTTAGCTCATTTCCTTGTCAAAAGTTGTATGTTTATGTCAATTTTACTGTTCCCGAGCTCAAAATATGTTAAAGTTGATAAGTTAGGGTGTTGAGATTCACTTTTGTCAAATTATGCTCATTTGTGCTTGAAAAGACTCAATTTTAAAGGAATTTGACTAAGTTTGTTGTTGTGCAGGAAAACAGAGGAAATGCTGGGATTTACCCAGAAATGCCACCGCATTTCTAGAAAAACAGAGGCAGTTCCGAGTCGTCCGCGGGTCGTTTTGAACGAGACTTCTTCGAACCTAACTGGCTGTTTTGACCCTGAAACCGACTGGGCTACCTACCAGCACCTATTTCGCAGCTCCTCAACAAATTCCAACACTACATAAGCTTGAGATTCAAAGTCAAATCCAAACAGAACTCATTTGGAAGAAGAAGGTGGTGACGGAAGCCTAGTTGACGCCTATGAGTAGGGATGCCCGAGGTCCTTCTTAGACGACTAAATTCTAACCTTAGTAAGACATCAAACCTTTGGTTTTGTAGGGATTTTCACCCATTCCCACTTGTAAAAGCGAGAGAGTGGAGTGTCTAAGCGAACTCTAGAAGGATTGGATAAAATAGAAAAACCCATAGTATTTAGCTACTGTTTTTATTTCCAGCTCTTGTTACCTTTCATTTATTTGTATTCTTTACATCTTCTTTTCAATGAAAAGGTTCAATATGGTGAATTCCCTTATGGTTCAATAGCTTGAAAGTGTTTTATTTGCTCAAGTTTTGTTCGATGCATGCCATTCTTTATTGAATATCATTATGATCTTGCTAAGTTTAAAATGATCACTTAGACTTTGCATGTATGTGAGTTTGATCTCGAAACGAACAGACGATGTCGGTTCTCATAAAGGTGATATAGGAGAAAAAGCTCGAAAGAGATTGTTCAGTGGTATAGGGCAAGCTGCCTAAGGCACCGTATATCAACTATAGGGTTATAGATTGCATTCGTGAATTATCTATGTCGGAGTCGAGTCACAGAAATGTGCATAATGATACTCTCTTAGCCTTCTAATGATTCTTGGGAGCAAGGCCAAATTGAAGTTAAATCTGACCCAATGCATTGAATAGGCTTAAGTTGAATAATCCATGATTAAAGCTATTGCCTTTGGGATGAATCCATATTGAATACCTCGTTTTGTTTATTGTTGTTATTCTTTACCTATTTACTTGAGTTATTTATTTTTCTAAAAATCAATCATCAATCATTTCTTTGCTTACCTATTTCTAAGCAATCGTTTGAGCAGTTTGTTATTCAAATTTGAATTTCCAATTTAGTCTTTGTGGGATCGATACCCTTGGAATACTTCTAAGGTTTTTATTACTACGTGCGATGGTGTATACTTGCACTAAGGTTGGCTGAATTTATCTTTATTATCATTTATCATCTTATCTCACATCCATCATTCAGCCTCTGACGCACCAGTCATACATCTATTAATTAATTCACAACCCCAATAGGTGAAATCAATTCCCTAAGAGTTTTCATCGTTTGAATTCCTCAGTTTAACTTCCTAGATAAAATTGAACAAGATTATTTGCGATAATTAATTTGATTAGAAACCCAATCTAGAGGATGACACTCGTCAACACGAAAATCACTATATTAAAACTTGACTGGCGCACTTGCGGTAGGAAAAATCCACATCAGTATACGGACTCAAGATTCCAAGACTATTTGATAGGGCATGGAATCATGTCCCAACTCTCACCCCCTGGTACACCTCAGCAGAACGGTGTATCAAAAAAGAGAAGCAGAAACTTATTAGACATGGTTCGCTCGATGATGAGCTATGCTCAATTACCTAACTCGTTTCGGGGTTACATAGTAGAGACTGCAGTTTATATTATGAACATGGTTCCCTCAAAGAGTGTTTCAGAAACACCGTTTGAGCTCTAGAAAGGGCGTAAAACAAGTTTATGTCATTTCTGAATTTGGGGATGCCCAACATACGTGCTAGAAGAACACCCGAAGAAATTAGAACGTCGTTCAAAATTGTTCCAATTTGTAGGCTATCCCAAAGAGACGAGAGGTGGATACTTCTTCGATCCCGATGAAAATAAAATATTTGTATCGACAAATGCTACATTCTTAGAAGAAGACCACGTTAGGAACCATGAGCCACGAAGTAACGTTGTTTTAAGTGAATTGTCTAAAGAAGCTACGAAAACATCAACGAGAGTCGTCTATGAAGCTGACACCTCAAGTAAGTGATGCGCAATTTGCTTACTGCAAGTGTACGGGTCAAGTAATAATATAGTGTTTTCGTGATTAAACGAGTGTCGTCCTCTGGATTGGTTTTCTAGCAAATTAAGTACCGTGAATAATCTTGTCCAATTTTATTTAGGGAGCAAAACTTAAAGATAAAGATAAATCTAAAGACAAAAGCATAAAATAAAGGTGGAGACTCAAAGGGAAAGACTCTTAGGGAATTGATTTCATTATTTAAGATTGAGGATTGATTAATAGGAATGAATTGATCGTGCAATTATTCTACAAGCCAAGGAAACTTTTATCACGATTACCTCTCCCGAGTATAATTGATTCTCATGCATATAACTAACTTGATATCCCTATCTAAGTTCATTAACATACAAGGTATTATTCGGTTTAATCCTTGTTATACTTCTAGAGATATTCCAAATCCCGTCACAAACTTAGAATTTCTACTCTAGTCATGCAATTAAACAAGGCAAGTCTTAGGCCAAATCCTCTCTCCCGAGTTAGATTCAACAGTTAAATCATTCAATTAGTGATCAAGTAATTGAAAGCATTACACAAAATTGCATGCATAAAATAAAAGCACATTCATACCAAAAATCAATCCAACAACTAAAACAACTACATCAATCCCTAAGACAAACAGCTAGAAATTCATAGTCTTTAAACCACAAACACTAATTGTAAGAAAAGCCATAAAAAGTACAAGAGTTAAGGGAAAGAGAAAGGAAAACTCGAATCCGTCGAAATCGGCACGTCCCCGTCACGATCTCCACGTCTTCTCACTTGATTCCCACTCCTTGGCCTTGCTTCAGCTCCCACCAAAGGTCTCTAGTCGAAATTAGGGCTAAAATCTAACCAATTGGACTCCCCCAATCTGTAGCCCAAAATGATGAATTTATAGAAAATCTGCCGACAGCGTCGAGACGCTATAGACAGCGTCGCGACGCTGTCGCGATACTGCAGATTTGGAAAATTCGCCGAGAGCATAGCGTCGCGACGCTATGAATTTTTTATTTTTTATTTTTTATTTTATTTTTTTTAAGAATGAAAACTCCAAATATAGAATGTCAGCGTCGAAACACCCAAAGAGCAGCGTCTCGACGCTGGTCTGCGGATGGGCCTATCTTCAATCTTCAAAGTTTTATTCTTTTTTCATTCTTCAGCTTCTTTTCGCATCCCGAACATCCAATTGGCTCAAAACTATATTTCCTACAAATACAACACATAAATGCATAATTTTTGCCAATAAATTATAAAAGACTAGCTAAATTAATTAGGGAAAACTAGCTAGCTATGCTCGCTATCAGTAAGTCACGTCCTTCTAAAGATATGATAGTTCCTCGATGAAGTGGGAGGGTTATTACTCGACCTGACCGTTGTCTGGATTTAGTTGAAACTCCCGTTGTCATACCTGATGACGAAGTCGACGATCCATTGACTTATAGATAGGCAACGAAGGACGTTGACAAGAACGAGTGGATTAAACCTATGGACCTCGAAATTAAGTACATGTATTTTAATTCCGTCTGGGATCTTGTGGATCAACCTGAAGGGGTAAGACTCGTAGGGTGTAAATGGATCTACAAAAGGAAACGAGATGCATTATTTAAATCATATTTAAATAACTCCAAGTCTCTCTTTAATTATAGTTTAATTCATAGATTAAACTAAAATACGTTAAATATATCGCATACAATTTAACGTTAAATTTCCCTAAACCGAATCTGAACATTTTCAAATTCTTTCACCACTATGTGATAGGACCTAAATAGTCCTATTTTATCACCTCTAGTCTAAGCTTGTTAGCGTTATTTTATGCTTTACTTGTCTTATTTACAGTATATTTGAGCTTAGGCTATGTCGGGAGCTGATCATGCTAATTGGTGTTAATTCAGGCCAATTACAGAGTTTTGGAGTCATCTCGATGTCTTGGACGACGAGGAGGTGAAAGGACCCAATTCTGTTGGAACAAGCTTGAAGAATGACACCAAAAGCTATAGATTGAAGCCTCGTACCGACAAGAAGCGAGACAAGACCGAGAATTAAGGCAGCAAGTCGAGAATCAGGGCTGGCATCAAGACGCTGCGCCTTGGTGTTGCAACGACGACGTGAAATTTGGCCGAAGTATAAAGTTCGTAGCGTCAAGACGCTGCCCTTGGTGTCTCGATGCCGCCGTATTTTCTATAAATATGTAGCCTCAGTTTAGTCCGCCGTTAGGTTAGAATTTTGGTCTTTTTGTGATTTCCTTTGTTCCTTTTACTTTTCCAGCATTGTTGTAGACCTTTCTAGGTCATATTTTATGGATTCTTTCATGTCTATTGTTGTTTTTACTTCATCTATGCATAGCTAATCGTATTTAGATCATTGGATTGGGTTTATGTTTTGATCTCTAATAAGATTGGCTGAGTTTTCTGGTTTATCTTGCTATCTTTCCTGTCTATTTCATTGAGTTTTGCATGTTATCTCGTTTAAACCAATACATGAGGCTAGTCTATTAGGATCGACACCCTATACGATTACCGCTTGCGTATTCTATGTTGAGGCACTAGGTTGAGGCAAGCCACTCTCTACGCGAGACGACCCTTGATAGGCCTAGGATGCATGTTAAAGGTTGTAGGAATTAGATTCGAATTGCATTTGAATTTAGTTCATACAATTATGGGCGCACGATCCTGAAACGGCTAGTTTAATTAGGTGATTGTGAAATTTCTTAAACTAAAATTAGTTAGATATAATTAGTAACCGTTGCAGAGGTCTCGGATGGTTGATATTTTATGAATAACGGGTGGCGAGCGATAAAGTTAATATTAATTAATCTTGATAATTGCAAAATTCACGGTTAGCAAGTTAATTAGCACGATTAGTGTAGGGGGGTCCTCTGAGTAACTCAGAAGCCGACCGGACTAATGAAATCAACATATAACGATTATTAGAAAAAACTAGGAAACCAACGAATTATAATCAAGCATAAGAAATCTCAATCCAATGATCCCTTTTTATGTAATTGATCCCCGTCTTATTTCTATTTTTCATGTGTAATTTTATGTCTTTTAAAGTTTAGCATTTAATTATTTAATTATTTAATTATTTTTGCTTGTCCTTCATTCTAAAAATCCCCCTGTTTTCGTAAGCACGAAATTCTACAACTAATAGGTCCCCTTCACTGTGTTCTACAAAATAGTAGTAGTGTCATGGATTATAAATTTATTTGATAACTTGCAGAATTTGACACCCTCCTAAGGACCCGTCAAATTGGCGTCGTTGCCGCTGAAGGGAGTTTTCGAGTGTTTATAGGATTTTGTTTTCTTTTTGTACTTTTTCGTTTTCTTTTTGCAGAGCTTAACGATGAAATCATCCAAGCACCTGAGGAATACTTCCACAAGTACTAGGACCGCTTCAATGGGTTATGTGCACTTCCTCATAGCCCATTGTCTGAGGAATCCTTGCCGTTGCACTTCATTGAAGGATTATCACCTGATGACAGAAGGATGTTGGATATAGCAACTGGCGGGGATGCACTAGACAAAACACCCAGTAAGGCTAGAGAGATAATTTCGAGGTTGGCAACGTATGTTGGACTCATCATATGTCAAGCACGAAAGGTAAATTCTTTCGATTCTTCGGATAGCCAAGATTCTGAGCAACAAGAAGAAGGTGTGTCTAATGAGGTTAGTAGGCCTGAGTTTGAACATTCTTTAGATTATAAGTCTGATTCATGTGATATGTCACGCATGATAGGAGAAGTGGAAATAGATGATGAGTTAGCTTTGGTCGATTTTATGAAAAATTCTATTTCCCCTAAGCTTATTAATTTTGATTTGCATGAGCTAGACTTAGTGATTCCGATTGTTGACCAGTCTGTTGCTCATTATAAAGGTGTCTTGATCAATATGTTAGGGATGATGATGGATTATTTGTTTAAATTTTCTCATGCCTTGCACACTGTGTGCAAGTTTAATTTATCTATGTGGAAGTAAATCAATAAGAAGAAAAATAAAAAAGATGTAATGAAAATCAAAGAGATTGATTTCAGATGAGAAACGAGGAGAATGTGGTCGAGCAAACGACCTTAAACATTTGCAAAGTTTACTGCTTTATGTTATTTCAATTCTTATATAGGTTTATTTTTGTTAGTTGTTTTTATGTTTGTTTTCTTGTTTTGTCTTTTAGGAATGGCAGTACCAAAACAAAGTTTCTATATTTGTAAGAAAACATGATTCACCACCCACGAGCGCAGAATTTAGGGAAGTTCTATTCTTTCCCTGTGCATTGCCTTATTTTTTTCACAATTTATTACACTGAGGGCAATGTAAAATTTAGGTTGGGGGTGGGGAATTATACTTTATGTTTTTGTTGGGCCTTGAGCATCTGAGCGTCAGGCCAACGTTTGTGCTTAATGAATGTCTTGCATGCTTGTCGTGTATATGGTTGTTTAAGTGATGATGATTTCCTAGGATTGACCCAAATTTTTTCAAAAGTTTATTGCTTTCAACGAGTTGTGACCAAGAGTGTTAAAAAAAAGGAGCCTTTTCAAAACGTTTCTAGGATACGTCTTGAACTTGTTGGGTGTCTATCTTGCTTTAAAGTAGGGCTTGAATGCTTAGGAGCGAGTTACTTAGCTCATATTCCTGCTGTCACCCCGATAGTTGTAAGGTTAAGTGAGAAAGTCTACACTTTTTTTGCAAAATAGTGTGTGGAGTCTTGCCTAGGAGAGGAAAAGAAAATATGCCTGCAAAAAAAAAAAAAAAAGAGAGTGGAAAAATAAGTCAGTGAACTCGAGCCAAAAGAAAAATTATATGCGCATCGTTCTTGTTTTGAAAGAAAAGAAAAAGCATGCTTACATTGAGCTTAAACGCGTAGGGGTAAAAAAAGCTACCGACGGTGTGATCAGTTAGGCCAACCAAGAGTCAAACTCGGGTTATGGGTCCCTACATTGTAGTGTGAAAGCTAGTGTCCCATCCAAAAGAAATGCAAAAAAAAAAAAAAAAGAGAGAGAGAGAAAAAGAAAAGAAAACGAAATTCCTTGATCAGGAACCTAAGCAAGAGGAAGTTACCTAGTTTGATCCATTTGGGCCTTTTAGCAAGACCTTAGTGTCGGTGTAGGGGGAAGATAGGATGAGAGTTGAGTAAACCAATCCCGGGCTAGTAAAATCTTATTTAGGTGGGATGGAGCTCTCTTGTGCAAGATAATTGATAGCGAGCATAGCTAGCTAGTTTTCCCTAATCAATTTAGCTAGTCTTTTATGATTTATTGGCCATTTTATTGCACTTAATGTTTATTTTGTAGGAAATTGTTGATTGGAGCTAAAACGTGATTTTGGAGTCAATTGGGTGTTCGGGACATGAAAAAGGGCTAAAAGATCGAAAAAGGATAAAGTTGGAAGAAGTCAAATTCAGCCCAGCTGATTTTTAAAAAAAAAAAAAAAAAAAAAAAAACTTCATAGCGTCGCGACGCTAGGACCAGCGTCGCGACGCTCTAGGCAAAATTTCCAGATTCGCGGTATCGCGACAGCGTCACAACGCTGTCCATAGCGTCTCGACGCTACGACGAAAAAATCAGAATATAAGGAAATTTCGGCTAGGTTTTAGGGGACTTCGTTTTGGGACTTTTTGGAGCCGACAATAGAGGAAAAACAGAGCATTTTGGAGCTGAAGCAAAGGGAGCAAGTTGGAAATCAACCCATTGTTCGTGGGGATCGTGACGGGGACGTTCGTTCTCGGCCTACAACGAGTTTAATTCCTCTTTCCCTCACTTTAGTTAGTTTTTATGGCTGTTTTAGACTATGGCTATATTGTAACGTTGTGTATGAGTAGCTAGGCTTTAATTCTTAGGGATTGATGTAGCCGTTGGGCACGTTATGGATTGATTTACGGTTTTTATGCTATTGATGTCATTTATGCATATGTGTGTCCTTAATGCTTTCAATTTACCGGCCATAAATTGATTGATGTTTATGCTTGAATCTCACTCGGGAGAGAGGATTTAAATTAGAAATCAATATGCATAACTAGAATTTAGCTAAAAATCGGGAGATTAAGGTTAATTCTAGAAATTGTTATAAAGGTTAGCCTTATTGCCTTGTATGTTTATTGGATTTAGATAGGGATATCGGGTTCAATTACATATGGGAGAATCATGTATGCTCGGGAGAGATATGTGTGATTTTAGTTGCCAAGATTTATGAATCATAGTATGTGTTGATCCGTTTATTAATCCATAACTCCAATTGGTGAAATCAAATCCCTAAGACCAATTCTTCCCATTAGATTGTCACTTTTTGCTTTAGTTTTGTGTTTGAATCAATTATATTCTCATTCAATTCGATTCCCTAAATAAAATTGGTCAAAAGTATTTTCGGTAATTAAAATTGACGAGACACCAATCCAGAGGACGACATTCGAATTTATATTCACTATATTATAACTTGACCCGTACACTTGCGGTAAGCAATTTGCGCATCAATAATCTTTGAAAAATTTTGATATGTCTCCTCATTTGTCTCCCTTGCGAATGTCTCTTGATTGCTTTAGTTTTTGGAGTATTTGAGTCTTGAGGATTAATTCACTTTTGGATAATATGCACAACGTCTTTTTCTTTTGTCTGTGTCTGCCTTGGTCGATGACTAGCAAGATTTAGGTTGGGGGTATTTGATAGAACCTAAATAGTCCTATTTTATTACCTCTAATCTAAGCTTGTTAGAGTTATTTTCTTCTTTACTTGTCTTATTTACAGGATATTTGAGCTTATGCTATGTTGGGAGCTGATCACGCTAATTGGTGTTAATTTGGGCCAATTACGGAGTTTTGGAGCCATCTCGGTGTCTTGGACGACAAGGAGGTGAAAAGACCCAATTTTGTTGGAACGGGCCTAAAGAATGACACAAAAAGCCGAAGATTAAAGGCCCGTACCGAGAAGAAGCGAGACAAGACCGAGAATTATGGCTACAAGTCGAGAATCAGGGCTGGCGTCGAGACGCTGCACTTGGCGTCGAGACGCCGCCGTATTTTCTATAAATATGTAGCCTTGGTTTAGTTCGTCGTTTGGTTAGAATTTTGGTCTTTTTACTTTCCAACATTGTTGTAGACCTTTGTAGGTCATATTTTATGGATTCTTTCATGTTTGTTGTTGTTTTTACTTCATCTATGCATAGCTAATCGTATTTAGATCGTTGGATTGGGTTTATGTTTAGATCTCTAATAAGATTGGTTGAGTTTCCTGGTTTTTCTTGCTGTTCTTGCTGTCTATTTCATTGAGTTTTGCATGTTATCTCGTTTAAACCAATACACGAGGCTAGTCTATTAGGATTGACGCTCTATGCGATTACTGCTTGTGTATTCTATCAGTTGTTTTTAGATAGCCACTAGGTTGAGGCAAGCCACTCTTGTTTCTATTTTGCATGCTTAGTTTGAATTGCATGCTTAGTTATTTTTAGATAGCCACTAGGTTGAGGCAAGCCCTTGATAGGCCTAGGATGCATGTTAAAGGTTGTAGGAATTAGATTTGAATTGCATTTTAATTTAGTTCATACAATTCCGGACCCACGATCCAAAAGCGGCTAGTTTAACTAGTTGATTATGAAATTTCTTAATCTAAAATTAGTTACATATAATTAGTAACCGTTATGAATAAGGGGTGGCGAGCTATAAAGTTAATATTAATTAATCTTGTTAATTTCAGAATTCATGGTTAGCAAGTTAATTAGCACAGGTTAGTGTAGGGGGTCCTCCGAGTAAATCAGAAGCCGATCGGACTAATGAAATCAACATAGAACGATTATTAGAGAAAACTAGGAAGCCAACGAACTAGAATCAAGCATAAGAAATCTCAATCCAACGATCCCTTTTTATGTTATTGATCTCCATCTTGTTTCTATTTTGCATGCTTAGTTTTCTATCTTTTAAAATTCAGCATTTAATTATTTTATTATTTTTGCGTGTCCTTCATTCTAACAATCGCCCTGTTTTCGTAGGCACGAAATTCTACAACTGTTAGGTCCCCTTCCCTGTGTTCGACCCCGACCACTATTTCTACAAAATAGTAGTAGTGTCGTGGATTATAAATTTATTTGACAACTCGAAGATATTGACACCTCCTAAGGACCCGTCACTCTGTTCTAAGGTTTAGTTCGTTTGAGCTAGCAGGGGAACCTAATGGACCTATAGATCATGGGCTCCAACGATACGAGATTAACCGGTTAAACTCTTTTATCCTAGTTCACCAACATTCGTTAACTAACGGGACACTCCACTATAACAAGTAGTTGCAGTCCCCTCACTATAGATATATTTCTCAACCACCAGATATAACCGTGATTAGTATGTCAATCCTTCACAAATTGTTCGTAACTATAGCTAGGTCAAAAGTCCGTTTTACCCCTATAGTACATTTTTTCCTTAAGTCCACATTGAGTCCCAAATGAAGAATTGGTATGTGGTCCGACCACTAAACCTAAAACCACTCGGGCGAATGAGAGGGCGGCGCGCCTTTGTTCACGTCCCGGAGTCAGCACTTAAGGGAACAACCTCTCTACTATCCCTAAAGTCGGGTAGGAGTGAATTCCATCTTATAGGACTATGTCCCCAACTATCTACCCGGTCTTTTCCCCAAAGTGATAGGTTTATTGAGTGGTGCTGATGGGCCACTCTCACCCATGCAAATCAAAGGATAATGCCGAATAAACAGGAGTTCATAGTTAGCTCAGATTTAGATCGAGTTACTAGGTCATAGCTTGAAATATGTCAATTTCACTGTAAACGACCATATAAAGTGAAAGTGACTTATTTCGCGGTCTAAACTTAAACAAACTTCTTCTGTATAGGACGCCCCCACTCGCATGTCTCTGCATGAACGATTCAGGATCAAATCGTTTGTACTAAAACAAAGTGGGCTGCGTCACATAGTTTTTCTTAGGATAAGGTACCCAGTCTTATTCCTATGCTATAGACCGTTTAGGCTATCACTCAAACTCGATCCACTTTTATACCACTACATAAAGTTCGAGTGTTTCATATCATAGCTAAGGATTCTAGTTTATTGGATTTGAGTTAATTAATGCATAGTTAAAATTAACCATTCAACAACCAGAAATTGATTCATTTCAATAACGTTTTATATTTAACTTTGTTCCATTTACTATCCACGAGTTTTAGGACATAAACTGCAGCAAACTCCCACTTGGACTAAAACTCTAGTGGGTTGTTTATAACTCGTAGACCTAGACAATCTAGATGTCCCTCAAACACTTTTAGCCGTGAGGGCCTTCGTAAATGGTTCAACAATGTTTTCCTCTGAGGCAATCCCTGTGACAATCACGTTCCTTCCATGCATAATCTCTCAGATGAGATATACGTTTGTGTTCTATACATTCACCTCATATTTGAAACAACTTTGCAAATGAACTTCCTATGTCCTACACACTTTTGAGCTTGTTTAATAAGCAGCAACATACTTGGCCTTTGACAGGTCCGACTTGTCGAAGGTCGTGTTGGTCAAATAAATTTATAATCCACGACACTATAACTATTTTGTAGAAATAGTGGCCGGGGTGGAACACAGGGAAGGGACCTAGTAGATGCCGATTTTTGTGCTTATAAAACATGGGGGATTTTGGAAAGCAGGACAAAGAAAAATAAATGTTGAATGTAACTGAGACAAAACAAGCCATGCAAATGAGAAATAAGACAAAAATCAATATCATGAAAGGGATCTCTGGATTGAGATTTCTTATGCTTGACTGCTATTTTACTTGGCTTCTTAGTATTCTCAAAAATCATCCTAAACTGATTTCTATTAGTCCGGTTGGCTTCTTGGTTACTCGGAGGACCCCCTACACTAACCGGTGTTAATTAACTCGTTAACCGTGAATTCTGCAATTAACAAGATTAATCAATTTTATCTTTATCGACCGCCACCCCTCATACATAAAGTAACAACCATCCGAGACCTCGCAACGGTGACTAACATATATCTAACTAATCTAGAATAAGTAATTTCACAATCACCTACTTAAACTAGTTGCTTTGAGATCGTGGGTCCGGAATTGTATTAACTAAATTTAAATGAAATTTTAATCTAATTCATACAACCTTTAACATGCATCCTAGGCCTAAGGGTCGTCTCACGTAGAGAGTGGCTAGCCTCAGCCTAGTGACTATCTAAAAATAACTGATAGAATACACAAGTGGTAATCGCATAGGGTCGTCAATCCTAATAGAGTAGCCTCATGTATCGGTTTAAACGGGATAACATGCAAAACTTAATAGAAACACATTAAGAACAGTACTTCAAACACCATAAAACTCAACCAAATTCAATAACAATCAAGGCATAATCCCAATTCAACGATATAGATGCGTTTAGCTACTCATAAACAAATTAAAAACATAAACTAATACAAAAGATTGCATAAATAATGATCAAACAAGATCTACAAAGATGCTGGAAAGTAAAAGAGGCGAAAGAAATCGTAATGGGACCAAATTTCTAACCTAACGGCGGAGGAAATCGAGACGCCAAGGGCAGCGTTGAGACGCCACGAACTTTATACACCTCTTCGTATTCGTATCGGCGTCGAGACGCCAGGGGCAGCGTCGAGACGCCATCCCTGATCCATGCATATTTTTTTTCTTCTCAACCTTGTCTCGCTTCATCTCGGTACGGGGCTCCAATCTTCGACTCTTGGTGTCGTTCTTCAGGCCCGCTTTAATATATTTGGGTCTTTTCACCTCCTCACTGTCCAAGACACCGAGATGACTCCAAAACTCCATAATTGGACCGAATTAACACCAATTTAGCGTGATTGGCTCCCGACATCGCCTAAGCTTAAAGATCCTGTAAAGCATAAAATTACTCTAACAAGCTTATATTAGAGGTTAGAAAATAAGACTATTTAGGTCCTATCGACCTTCAAGATAAAATCTGTGAGACATCCGTACTTGATGCTACGACATCATATAGCTCCTTGTTGAAAGTGAATTCTGATGTCGATGAAGATTTCTTCTTACACTTATCGCTGTACGAATCAAAATCAGTGTATCCTGTAAGGATCAAAATCCTCAATGTAATGCACGAGCTTATAATCCCTCGTTCTCCTAAGATACTTGAGGGTATTTTAACTGCAGTCCATTAACTTAAATGTGGACTAGATTGGTATCTACTGACAATCTCATATTGCATACCATATGCAAGATCAAGCTGCCTGTTGCCGAGGCATAGGGATTCCGTCTCCAGTCCTCAACCTCTTGACGTGTCTTAGGACACTACTCCTATGACAAATGAATTCCATGTCGGATAGGTAACTAACCGTTCCTGGAATTCTAATCTTATATCTAGCCAACACTTTGTCCATATAAGATACTTGAGACAGAGCTACCAATATCTTCTTGCTATTACGTATGATTTGGATTCTAAGAACAAATGTAGTCCTTTTCCAAATCTTTTATTTGGAATAGGGTTGCTAGCTAACCTTTTAATGTCAGTTTTGATAAACTATATCATTCCCAATGAGTAGGATATCAATTATATACTATACTAAGAAAAAGCTACTAAACCATTGATAATTCTTCTGCCAACACAAGGCTTATCAATATTTTGGTCAAAACTATAAGATTTAATCATGCATTAAATCTTATATTCCAAGATTGAAACCTTCAATGCAATCCATAAATGGATCGGTTAAGGTTGCAAACCTATTGCTCTAGATCTTGGACTATGAACTCTTCTGATCAATACAAGACTTAATTGAAGTACTCATACTTCATTTTCAAGGTTCATCCTTTTGACTCAATTGTATTTATACATGTCATCCATTGCCTGATTAAAGGTCAGTGGATCCTCGATATTGTCATTAGCTATGACAATCAGAGTTTCAATTAGACTCACATAGTATTTATTAGATTGATTAACAACCCTCCCACTACCTTGAGGTTTTCTCAAAAATTGAGAAGGACAGGACTGACATAATGTGCCAGCTCGATCAATAACCCTTTGTTGAAGGATTAGTTTGGTCAACAACTTTTGTTGAAAAACTAGTTTGATCAACAACCTTTGTTGAAGAACAAATCTTATCAACAACTCTATGTTGATACATTTGTAGCTTTACTATGTAATTTACTTAACACTATCTTACTACGTGGTTTTGTGATCTCTAACGTGGTCTTCTTCTAAGAAAACATGCGTTTGTCAATACAAATTCTTTATTTTGAAAGAAGTATTCATGACTCATTTCTTTTGGAATAACCTACAAATAGGTACACTTTCCAATAAGGTTCCAATTCCTTCGAGTTTGTCTCAAGCATATATGCAGGACATCCCTAAGTTCTGAAACGACATAAACATACTTTCTGCTCTTTTCAGATTTCAAATAATATTTCAGAAACATTCTTTTGAGAGAACCATATTCGTATTTTAAACTACAGTCTTTACTGCATAACCCAAAACGAGTTTAGGCAACTCAGCATAATTTAATATCTAACGAACCATGTCTAACAAGGTTCCGTTTCTCCTTTTCGATACATCACTCTACTATGATGTACTTGGTGTTTTAGACTTAGGACGTAACTCCACATTTTATCAAATAGTCGTTGAATTTTTAGTCCATATACTCTCCACCTCGATCATATCGAAGTGTCCTTATCATTCTACCTAATTTTGGTTCTTAACCTCGTCCTTATACTCCTTGAACATTTCAAGACTTCAGACCTACGATGTATTAGGTAGAGACAGTGCACCTTGAACAACCATCAGTTAAAACTAATGAATTGTTCATTCCCTGCTTGAGTTTTGACATTCAATGATTTAAAAAAAAAAATAGAATATATTAGCTCTAAGGTTTCTTTGGCACGATAACCTTTTTCTTTGGTAAAAGGTTATTGAAGTCATCTTACCTTTAAGACATGACTTATGGGGAGGTAATGAATTGTCTTCTAACCTGTTTCGAAGTTCATTTTAGGCCAATCTTCAATCCTATTGAAATTTAATATGCCCTAACATCAATTTCCAAAGATAGGTGCTTTGAGAAACACGTTGCCTTTCTGTTGAGTTTCAGCGGTTTAAATATCTCGTGATTTAAAATCGCTCTAGACTCTATCGGTCTTAAAACGTAGATGTTTATTCTTTATGTTTGCAGAACAAATATTGGCATCCTTTTGAAATGAACAGTTCATATATTAAAAGGTAACATAATAGCCCTGTTCTTGCAAACAAGATATAGAAATCAAAACTTATTTTAATATTAGGAACTATATACATCAAATAATATGTATTGTTCCTGGAGAAGAATAACTTTTGTCTCCCACTGCCATAGTGGTTGCTTGTCAGAGTGTTTGATTTAGTAGTCGTAGATTTTAATCAATCCAAGTATAAACTGACAAAATCAAGTAATACCTGGTGAGTCTAGGGTCGAATCCACAGGGAAAGAATACAGAAGTTTCTTAATAATGTTTACTGATTTAAAACTCAAAACGAGTAATATTACTTCAAGGGAATAAAAACGAGGGCTGGTATAATTTGAACAGTAATTAATTGCATAAAAGAAGACAAGTAATGAGAGTTAAGGGAGAATTCACAATGCGAGCAGTATCAAGGCTTTTGCGGTTGCAGCCTCATGCATTCATAAGAATCTTGTAGTACTAACTTTGATAAATTGATCCATTGACGCCTAAGTGAGAAAAAATCACTAAGTTTCCCTTCCGGTATTCCTTATGCGTTTGGCACTAAACTATCAATTGATTATTTGACTAGTTTATGCGTAAAGCTTAGTTCTCTTAATACTTACAAGGGACTGAGTTGGTCACAACGCAATCAAAGTTCAAGCATGCAATATCCTTTAGCGGTAATAATTTAATACTACCAAGACTACATGTCATGCGCTAACTTGTTCTACTTAGAGAGATCCATATGCGTTACCTGTCAAGGATTAAGCATACTCCTACCGCATCCAGCTGGCCAAGCGAGGATTAGTAATGAAAAGATTATCGCAACTAAGCAGAAAGCTATCAATGTTTCATTTAAATGAAAATATGCGCTTACAAGATGTACTTATCACCGCATGAGGTGCTTGCGCTAGGCCTTGAAGAGGAAAGTTAGCTCATGCGCGCACAACAAGACATCATAAAATAAAACATTTCACACGCAAGTTTGCTCCTAATCACAGCTCGCTCTGTGATTCTTTTGCTGATTGTCTTTCTTCTCCTTCTTGAGCAAAGATATGAATCCCCCTGCCCAGGCTCTCTCTTTCTCCTGTCTCTTGAGCTTCTATTTATAGAAGAGGGAAAGTGACTTTACTAAGTAATTGCAACTTGCTTTGTTCAAATTATTAGTCAACTTGCAATATTTTGGCCTTATTTTTCTCCCACTTGTGCTGGCTGCGCCGTTTGCGTCAGAGCTTGTCTTTTCATCCATCTTTTCTCTCTCTTGATCATCTAGGGGAGTGTGCCTGCACCAAGAAGGAACTTGAAACAACTAAATTAGCTGCGTTAGCGCTCTATTTTATAATTTCTTATCGCATACACAAATATAGCTTGCCGCTTATAACAATCACATTTTTTTCTTTCTTTATGCGCTAAGATAACGCATCTGAGGGCCTTGTATCCTTCTTTTAGCTTAAGTCTAGAGGATAAATAATCTTGCTTTTCGTAAGATATCACATAGCCGAGATGAACTCTTCTATTTTAACTCTAAGAGTCATCGCAACTAGTTCACACCTAGTGGTAGAAACTCATTCCTTGAAAAGAACATACGTGATTTAGTGGGCCCTGAATCAAATATCCATGTAGAATCACTATTCATACTAAGCACGTTTTTAAGACGAACAAATCATATTTAGAGTCTTGGGACATGTTCCTTTTTGGTTAGGTAGTTTGTTATGTCATGAATATTTCGAAAATAAATTTAGACACAACATCTTAAGGGCAATCCACCTTTTAAGACCGTTTCCAAATCACTCACCACGATCTTAGTGTTTAAGTTCGTTTTCTTAGTCGTATGTTTCTATACCAATAATGTTTTTAGCGTACAAAAGAGGCATTTATAGAACCTATACTTATTGCTTAAAACAAACAAATAAACTTTAAATTGGTTGTCTAACATTTAACCCTTTACCTAATCCAATCAATTTAGCAGAAGCAATTACGAGCCCTATAAGTCATAATTCTTTTGCAATGATACTTCAGAGGGTTAGAGTGACTCCCACTGTGGGGTGACCAGCCACTCCTCCTCTGAACTGAGACGTTTTCAACCAAACGCTAACAACATAATCACCCATATCCTGTTAGTGTTTAGTTATCGCTGTCTAGTCAAGAAATCATTAACAGCTTAATAATTTTTTATAAGTGTGACCCTCCATTTTTCAGATCCCAGAGGACGGTCCCAGTAATGCTACCGAATGGAAAAGCAAATTTTGGGAATGGCCATGAGAAACCCTATCCATTTATGGAGTTTGCGTTGTTCTGAATCCCATGGAAAGGTGTTCTTCGCTTTGGGAGGAAAGGTAAGCTGAGTCCTAGATATATTGGACCTTACCAGATAATAGAACGAGTTGGACCAGCAGCCTATAGACTTGAGTTGCCAGTGGAACTCGCTCGAATACATGATGTTTTTCATGTGTCCATGTTGAGGAAATATATTCCAGATCCGTCCCATGTGTTGCAAATGCAACCAATTGAGCTGAAGGAAGACTTGAGTTATAAGGAGGAAGCGGTTCAGATCCTCGACAGGAAGGAGCAAGTTTTGAGGAACAAAACGATCCCACTCGTGAAAGTTCTTTGGAGACATCACGGAGTAGAGGAGGCAACCTGGGAGTCAGAAGATCAAATGAGGAGGAGTTACCCGACACTCTTCACCTAAGAACTTCTAAATTTCGAGGACGAAATTTCATAAGGGGGAGGTAAGTTGTAAACCCGAGACTTCTCTAGGATCATTTTCTCTTGTCATCTCTTGTTGGGATTACTAAGTTAAAAGAATAAAGGAAAGAAGAGAAAAGGAAAGGAAAAGGAAAATGGAAGGAAAAGAAAAAAAAAGGAGAGAAAAGAAATCAGCAAAGAAAAAAAAAAAAGAGAAAAGAAAGGAAGTGGAAATGGACAGCACAAAGCCCACCACCGACAACCACATTTTTCAGCCCAATTTCATTTCATTTCTCCATCATTTTCCATTCAAACTTTCAGAGCACTTTGAGGAGAGAGTGAAGGAAGAAGAAGAAGAAGAATTTCGTGGTTGAGGTTGAAGAAGATAGGAAAAAGTTCATGCAAAGCCAGCCATTGCAGAATCTGGGTGCAAACTGTCAACCTCTGGTTTTTTATTCGGTTTGAGCTACACAGAAGGAATCAAGAGGTGAGGTTTGATTTTCTTGAAATTTAGTTCATTTTCTAACAAATTTCATGAAGGAAGCTTGACCTAAATCGTATGAGAAGTGGATGGTTTTTGGAATGGAAAACAGAGCACAGGATTTTCGAGCAAAGCAGGAGGATCTCTGGTTTTCTCTGATGTTTTGAGCATTCTGGGGTGTACAAGTTGAATCAGAAGCTCTATTTGGTATGTTTGGAAAGCTTATTCAATTATCTACAACTTTCATGAAGAATTTGTGAGCCAAAAATGACTTTACGTAGGTTTAATTTCAGGAGGAAGATAAAGGGTAACAGAGAAGCTCGAATCTGTGTTGTCTGACTTCGGGGCCGTTCTGGACAAATTGGTTGGGAATCTCGCTTTTACTTCTTCAGGTAAGTTGTAGAGTGTTCGAAAATGAAGAGTTTGGTGTGTATTTCATTAATTTTGGTTCAGTATTGAGGAAGTTATGGGTATTGGAAGCTAGGGTATAGAATCTGGAAAATCTGGAAAGTAGAATTGTGAATGTGATTCTTAATCCAATTGTTTAAAAATTCATGAGCATGGAAAGACAAAGCTATCTATGGTTCTAATGCTCGGTTTTGGTTATTTGACAGGCCAAGAGGAAATAGGTCGAGTCTACAAACCGGGGAACTAGATAAGACTGTGAGTGACAAAATGAATTTCGAAAATGTTCTTAAACGGTTGTTCATGATTATATGTTTTATATGCTTTACCATGAATGATATATGATTTTTATGAACGGTTTCAAGCATGAGTTTTGAGCTCAGATTTTCTAATGAGGTTTATATACGAGCACGTGTCTAATGACTTTATGAAAAATAGCTGAAACGATATCTTTTAAAGTAAAGTATGGATTAGCAAGTACTTTTAAACGATTTCCAGTTTTTCATGAGCAAGCTGAGTAAGCTTAAGTTTTACGAAAGATAACGATAAGCAGGCATGTTTTAATGTTTTCATGTGATTTTCTGAGATTTCTATTGACTACATGACTGAGATATTGAGCCCAAGGCTATATGGTACCGTGTGCACACAGGTTATATTCCGTTGTTGACGTTGAGTGTACTCCGTGACAACGATTCTATCGTGAGTGCTGGGCGGGCCCCACTACGATAAAGACGATGGGAGTGCTGGGCGGGCCCCACTACATCGTAGGACTAGTAAACGTTGGTTGTACTGGGCGTGCCCTACACAACGTAGATCGGTCATGTTAGTTAAAACGTTTGATGTACTTGATATGCCTTGCTAGATTTTTAATGACGAACTTGCGAGATATTTTAGAAAGCCTTTTTCATTACACGTTTATGTTAAACGCTTTGATTGAGCATATTTATTCGTTTAAAGGTTTATCACGTGTTTGACTTTCGGATTTAGAGTTTTAAAGTTAGTCACTCACTGGGCTTCGTAGCTCATCCTTTCAAAATGTTTTTCCACTTTCAGGTAGAGATCGAGCTCCCGGTGCCTGATACACTGCCAACGTCTGCTGAAAGTTCTAGATCAAGCTCCAGTACGTGGTTGGAGTTGTATATTGAGTCTGTTCATATTGTAAATGTTTTGTAAGGGTTGTATAATATCGTCCTAGAGGTCGTGGATGTATAACCCTAGTTGTATATGTTTTGGTCGTGATATCTATATCAGGTTACTTTCCAAACCAGGTTATGTCAGGGCTGCACCATGTGTATGTTGAAAGGTTTCCGTGGATTCCGCTGTGTGGTGTTTCATATAGAATGTTTTATATCTATGATTAGTATGTTTATCAGGTTCAGCGTTTCAATAGGGTCAACAGGGATCGTTAGAGGTGACGATGTCTGTTGGCTTCACGTCGTCTTTCGGGCTAAGCTAGCAGGTGGTCCGGGAGGGGGTGTGACAAGTCAAGAAATCATTAACAACTTAATAATTTTTTATAAGTGTGACCCTCCATTTTTCAGATCCCAGAGGACGATCCCAGTAATGCTACCGAATGGAAAAGCAAATTTTGGGAATGGCCATGAGAAACCCTATCCATTTATGGAGTTTGCGTTGTTCTGAATCCCATGTTACATCCCTCCGAATTGTGTTGTAGCTCCAGGGCATACTTAGTAGGCGCAACATAGGAATCTCACGGTGCAACCCTATGGAAGAGACCGTAGGATGCGTTGACACACTTCCTTCACCCACTTACTATGAATACTTTCTACGCTCACCTCGGTATTGATTTATGCAAACACCTTCCGAATGGAGCAATTGCGTTAGTAAGCAACACAAGGCCAAGCATAAATCTCACGGTGTGAAGTTTAGGGAGAGCGTGACAAGAAAACGATTTATTTTCATATAGCATTTTCCTCCCACTAAGTATTTTAATGATTAGGGTATTTTACTTAGGTAAATTTCGGCTAAACGAATCTATCTAAGTTTATGCCTCATATTTAACTTTTTTAAATAACGTCTTTACTCAAATGTCCAGGCGAATTAAACCCTTTTAATTTCCTAGTGACATTGCATGTTAATAAGACCGTGGTTAATTCAACTCAAGTACCGGACCATTTGTCGGGAGAGTTCCCTTATAACCACAGCCGTATATCCTACTTAACATATTTTAACTCTATTAAAAATACTAAGTAGGAGAACCTTCTAATCCTATTAGAAAAGTGATCTTAGGTCTGATTTATTTTAAACGTTTTAAAATTAATTCATTATCCTAAGATCCTATGTTAGCATGCAACTCTTTGTTATAGGTTTGACGGTTTTTATTCATTAACCTTATAACTATTATAACTTTTAATGAATTAATCGCATAACATGCTTCTAATGGTGATGAAAACATATGACAACCAAAATTCAAGTTATATAAAACTAATCACCATTCACAAAGCAAAAACATTTTGAAACAACCTACGTCTAGGTGATTTCAAACGGCATAACTATTACGCTATGATGTCTAGGTGATAAAACCTCACATCGCTCATGCATGCTCATAAAATCGGGTTAACCTAACTCAAATACCGACTCGATGCCCAGGTAGGAGGTGTTTCGTAAACCGTCAGCTTAAATACCTCCAACCTTAGACAGCGTCTCGTCGGGTGAGTTCTCTTGTAACCTTAGCTTTACAAGATATCGACCTATTTTATGCGAATCATTCGAGATTGGATTTCGTTAACCCTAAGTGACCATGCATTTATCTTTTTTTATAGGTTTTAATGTCTATCTCGATTTTATAACACTTTATAATATAGACAACCTATAACACTAATCTACGCTAAGGTGGTTTCATGTTGCATGCTTATTCGTTTTCTTTTATTAATATAACGCTTATATTTAAACATTCATAAACGAAAAATAAAAACAATCCGCCATGCATCTATCATGAAACCTAACATGCATTCCCTTTATTATAACTCTTATAATTAATTAATTACTAATGCATGATACATGTTTTCCTATGGTGGGATTTTTTTTTAAAATCTATATGACATACATTATGCATATTCAATTCTAATTTAATTATAACATACATTCCTAATGCATAAATAATTAAACACACTAAAGCAGACCGGTTTTGGCATCCAATCAATCTAAACTAGCTAAATTATTACATTAATAATTAAATAAATGGTTGAACCGCCTTGGATAGCTCCTAAACCGGCTTCGAACCTTTCAAACATGCTTGAACCATCCAAAATTGACTTTAATCGGACTCAAAAGGCATGGAAGATACTGAACCAGGCTTGAACCAATTGAACCGGACCGAGAAGCGGTGAACCGGACCGAGAAAATTGCATCTCAACCGAACCACTGTTTGAATCTGCAAACCGTGCCTTTGAAAATTCCTCAGCATTGAGACACTGATGAACAGCGTCTCGACGCTGTTCATACAGTAGCCCAGATTTCGTGTGCTTTGTTCTTTCGATAAACGAGCATGTTTCCTTCTGCGATCGATTAGAACTTAATTACAACTCTAATGACTCCCAAATGTTTACGGACTCTAGCCAACAAATTAATGCCCATAAACATGTAGACAATTACAATTTTAATCAACAATTTGAAAGCTTAATTTGATGCCAAAACCGAGTTCATCCAACTTTAGCAACCCAACACATTCAACAATTGAAATTCACCCACAAAACTCGAAATTAATGGAAATCAAGTGCCTAAACCACGCTATGATACCAATTGAAAGAGTGAAGAACACTCAAGCGGAAGCGATTATGGATCTTATGCCTTCATTTTCATTAATTTCTCAAGAAGAAGCATGCTGGAATTTTTAAGCAAAAAACAGAGGAAACCGAATCTAAACTTTGGAGCTCAAATTTGTTGATCTCTTTGGTTGTTTCTCCACACGATCTTTACGTGGACGACTGCTAGAGCCTTCCCTGCTATTCTTCGGCCTTAGAACGGGCTTGTGGGAACCCGAGCATTATGAAATCAAGGAAGAAAGGTATGGTTTTGAGAGCTTGGATCTCACGGTTTTGGAGAGAATTTTTTGTCTTTTCTTTCATTCTTTGATCTGCATGCAATCCACCACTTTAACACTCTTTTTAAAGAGTTAATTATGCTATATGTTTCAACCTCATGAAGACACACACATAGGTATTGAATAGGTGGTAAAATAGGTGTTTAATCTTCAATGAATGTTCCATGAAAACCCACCAATTTTGAAATTGATTTTCTTCTCACTTTCCAAATTAAAATCAATTCTAATAATTGAATTTAATTGATTTAAATAATTAATTAAACATTTTAATTAATTATAATTATTTTAATTTAATATCAAAATATCAAATTAAATGATTGTATCAATCCCTATCTCTCTCAAAACCCGTTTTTCCGAATATGAATCACCATTCAAATTCAAATCAAATATGTATCGAATACATGTTTGCATTACTTAAATCATATTTGAATAACTCAAAGTCTCTCTTTAATTATAGTTTAATTCAAAGATTAAACTAAAAACGTTAAATATATCGCATACAATTTAACATTAAATTTCTCTAAACCGAATTTTAATATTTTCAAATTCTTTCATCACTTTGTTCTAAGGTTTAGTCTGTTTGAGCTAGCAGGGGGACCTAATGGACCTACAGATATATGGGCTCCAACGATACGAGATTAACGGGTTAAACTCTTTTATCCTAGTTAACCAACATTCGTTAACTAACGGGACACTCCACTATAGCTCATATTTGCACTCCCCTCACTATAGATATATTTCTGTCCACCAGATATAACCGTGATCAGTAAGTCAATCCTTCGCAGATTGTTCGTAACTATAGCTAGGTCAAAAGATCGTTTTACCCCTATAGTACATCTTGTTCCTTAAGTCCCCACTGAGTCCCTAATGAACAATTGGTTTGTGGTTTGACCACTAAACCTAAAAACTCTCCAGCCAATGAGAGGGCGGTGCGCCTTTGTTCACATCCCGGAGTTAGCAATTAAGGGAACAACCTCTCTACTATCCCTAAAGACAGGTAGGAGTGAATTCCATCTTGCAAGACTGTGTCCCCAACTATCTACACGGTCTTATCCCCAAAGTGGTAGGTTTATTGAGCGGTGCTGATGGGCCACTCTCACCCATGAAAATTAAAGGATAATCCCGAATAAACAAGAGTTCGTGGTTAGCTTAGGATGAAAATCAAACGGCGTTATAAAGTGAAAGTGACTTATTTCGCCCTCCGGTCTGATACAAACTTCTTTTGTATGGGACGCCGCCACTCGCATGTCTCTTCATGAAAGATTCAGGATCACATCGTTTGTACTAAAACAATGTTGGCCGCGTCACATAGTTTTTCCTTGGATAAGGTACCCAGTCTTATCCCTATACTATAAACCGTTTAGGCTATCACTCGAACTCGATCCACTTTTATGTCACTACATAAAGTTCGAATGTTTCATATCATAGCCAAGGATTCTAGTTTATTGGATTTGGGTTAATTAATGCATAGTTCAAATTAACCATTCAACAACCAGAAATTGAATCATTTCAATAACGTTTTATATTTAACTTTGTTACATTTACTATCCACGAGTTTTAGGACATAAACCCCAACAGTGCCCTCCATATGGAGCCGAGTGATAGGCTTCCAAAATGAATGGTACTTCTTTCTCTGTTACACATCGTCTGAGAATTAGATTGGGACCAAGTTTGTATAGGTATGACTCATCCCAATAATATTCCTTTACATCTTTCAGAAACTTTTTCAGTTGTTGAGTTGTGGCTTCCGGAGGCTTTAGTCCACTGACTAAGTAGTTCACGTAGTCTGCAAACTATGGAATCTCAATTGCCCTTACTGTCAATATTTGTTCATCTGCAAACGACTCTCGAATTTCCAGCCTCTTCTCCACCTGTGCCTCTTCTTGTTCTTTATCTTCATGCAATTCTTCCAGTGTCTCCCCTTTTAGCAATTCCTGCAAAGTAGATAAAGAAAACTCATCAATCTCGTCAATTACTGAACATCCCTCGAAATCTCCTGGATAGTTGAACGTGTTCATGACATTGAAGGTAACTTGTTGATCATTGACCCTCATGGTCAATTCTCCCTTCTGCACATCCATCAAGGTCCTCCCCGTTGCTAAGAAAGGTCGACCTAAGATAATTGGAACTTCTTCGTCTGCTTCATAGTCCAATATAATAAAGTTTGCTGGAAATACGAACTTGTCCACCTTGACTAGTACATCCTTTATTTTTCCAATGAGATGTGATAATTATATGTTTGCTAGTTGCAAGGTAATAGTCGTTGGTTTGGCTTCTCCTATTCCTAACTACTTAAAGACTGAATACGACATCAGATTTATACTTGCTCCAAGATCGCATAGTGCTCTACCGACGTTCCGTCCTCCAATGGAGCAAGGGATA
This sequence comes from Luffa aegyptiaca, assembly GCA_017139565.1. Classification (NCBI taxonomy): domain Eukaryota; kingdom Viridiplantae; phylum Streptophyta; class Magnoliopsida; order Cucurbitales; family Cucurbitaceae; genus Luffa; species Luffa aegyptiaca. The sequence continues at coordinate 18,263,622 of CM029398.1, forward strand.
GTGAAACTTCTTTGATCTTTTAACTTAGGAGGAACCTTGCTTTTAACTAGTGCACTGGAGCACTTTGTTAATGCAACTGTCTTGTACTCTCCCAATCGTCTCTTTTTAGATAGGACGTCTTTCAAAAATTTCACATAGTTTGACATTTGCTAAAGTGCTTCCACCAACGCAATGTTGATGTGGAGTTGCTTTAAAATTTCTAGGAACTTTTTGAATTGTCTATCTTGTGACGCGTATTTGAATCTTTGAAGATAAGGTGGTGGTTGTCTGTAATCTTAATCAATGATGAATTGTTTTGGTTTTGCAGTTGCATTTTCCTGCTTTTTACCTATACTTGAACTTTCAATCTTTTCTTCTGAGGCTTCTGGCAACTTGGTCTTTTATGAATTTTCTTTATTCTGACTAACTTCTGTATTGACTTCTGACTCTTTTTCTGTAGATTTTTATGAGACTTCTTCTGGGATTCTCCTAACTTCTTGATTAATGGGGTATTCCATTCCATCATACTCCAATTAGCTTCTCAAGGTAACTACTTTGCATTGTTCCTTGCCTTCACGATGAGGATTTTCAGTTTTGCTAGGCAATGTCCCTTGGGTCAGTTCTTGATCTCTTGAGCTATTTGTCCTATCTGCACTTCCGAATTCCTTACAGTGGCATCATTTCTTGCCATGTATTCATTGATTAGAGCCTTTAGATTTTACTATTGGCTAGCGTTATGAAATTGTACTGGTTGGAAATTTTTCTGCTGCCGCTGTTGTCTAGGTTGGGAACTAAATCCTGTTGAAGCTTTTCCGAATTGATTTGTACCGGCATTACTGGTACTAGCTTGTACTCCCCAAGAGAAATTCAGATGTTGTCTCCACCCTGGGTTGTACGTAGCTGCATACGGATTCCATTGGTTTTGATTTCCCTGTTGTCCTACATAAAAAACAGATGCAGGGTTTAGTGGACAATTATCAGTAATATGCTTTTCACTACAAATATCACAACAAGGAGAAGATATAGCATTTGCAGGAGCAATGTTTACTTGACTACCCATAGTCAAGCCCATCATCATGCTATGAATAGCTTTAATCTGAGCTTGCATGGTTGAGTTCGCTTCTGTCTCTACAACTTTTACTGGATTCTTCAAAATTGTAGGTTCAGTTTCCCCCCAATGTCGGTTATTCATGGCTATTTTATCTAGTAAGGCATGTGCTTCGTTCGCGGATTTCGTCAGGAAAGATCCATTTGCACACGCATTGATTAAGGCTTTTGAAGCTTGATCGAGCTCGCTGTAGAAATGCTCAAGAATGATACAAGCAAGCAATCCATGATGAGGACACTTTCAGTCCAGCCTTTGGAATCTTTCCCATGCTGCATCTAAAGGCTCATTGTATGATTGTCTGAAGGAAATGATTTCTGCTCTATATTTAGCATTCTTATTGGATGGAAAAAACTTCTCTAGAAACTTTTCTGCCAAGTCATTCCAGGATGTGATGGAGTTTGGTGGAAATTAATCTAACCAAGCCTCAACATCTCCCTGTAATGAGAAAGGAAAACGTTTTAGCTTCAATGTGCCTTTAGGCACTCCTGTTACCCTAAACGAACTAAAAATTCTTAAAAATTGATTGATATGCTTATGTGGATCTTCACTCAGAAGCCCCGAAAATTGGCCTATGGTGTTGAGAATTTGAAACATCACAGGTTTCAACTCAAACTGTGGCGCTCCAATCGGTGGCTCAAGTATTCCTTGATTCAAAGTCTGGAAAACTGGTAAGACATAATCCGTTATTGCTCTATTTCGATCTTCTGCAATATAGATTGGATTTTCATTTTGTGGTACCGGTGGAACTGGTGGTGCTGGAGGTATTCTCCCACCATTCTAATCCATTCCACGATTCTGCTGGTCAACAGGAGGATCGACTCCGGGTTGGACCATTGGAAGTTCTTGTATATAAGCAGCTTCTTCAACAGGTTCCTATGTGCTCAACTCTTGTTGTTCCTTCTTCTTTCGCCTTTGCTCTTTACGACGACGACGAAAGGTTCTTTCTATCTCAGGATCTAGCTCAAGGAGTCGATACTTCTTGCTCATGAACCAACTTTAATTTGCAAAAGAAACTTCAATCGAATACCAATTTCAAAATCTAAAAAAACAAGTTTCACTTGTAGTCCCCGACGACGACGCCAAAAACTTGATGCGAGTTGTGACTGAAGATGGATGTTGAAAAAGATGGTAAATAATGAATGATAATGAATTCAGTCAACCAAGTGCAAGCATACACTATCACATGTAGTAATAAAAACTCTAGAAGTATTCCAAAATGTATCGATCCCACAGAGACTAAGTTGGAAACACAGATTTGTAGAAGAAAGTGCTCTTAAATTGCCTTTGAAAGGTAACCAAAAGCAATAGTTGATGTTTGGTTTTGTAAAACAAATAAACAAACAACTAAAGAAATAACAATAATAATTAAGCGAGGTGTTCAATATAGCTTCAACCCTACGACAAATAACCCTTGTAATGGCTTATTTAACCTAAGTCTAATCATGCATTGGGTCAGGTTTAACTCTTATTTGGCCTTGCTCCCAAAAACCGTTAGAAGGCTAAGCGAGTACCGTTATGCACATTTCTCTGACTCGACTCCGACATAGATTGTTCATGCATGCAACTTATAACCCTATAGTTGTTATAAGGTGACCTTCCCCTATAACACCGAATACACTCTCTCGAGCCCTTTCTCCTATATCACCTTTATAAAAACCGATGTTGTTTGACCCTTTGAGGTACGAACTCACATAGCATGCAAAGTCTAAGTGATCTGTTAAACTCAACAAGATTTAGAATGATAATCAATAAGGGATGACATGCAATAAATATAACTTAGGCAAATAAGCAACATTCAAGCCATTTAAACCATAAGGGTATTCACTATACCAAACCCCTCAATAGAATTTAGCTATGCATGATGGAATATAATGCAAATGAACAACTTTTCATTGAAATAATGAATAAAGAATACAAAATAATGAAAAGAAACAAGTGCTGGAAAAATATTGTGCAATAGCTAAAACTAGGGTTTTTTCACTTTATCCAATCGTTCTAGAGTTCTCACGACACTCTACTCTCCTTTTACAAGGTGGGAATAGGGTGAAATCTCTACAAACACTCGTTCAAAACGACCTGCGACGGACTCGGAATTGTCTGCCTCTGCCCAGAAATGCAGTCATATTTCATTTTAGGCTTGCCAGAAATGCGGCGCATTTATTGGAATTTTTTCAGATTCCTCTGATTTCTGCAAAACACCAAAACCAAGTCAAATTCACTCCAAAATGAGTTCTTTTAAGCACAAATATGCATAATTTGACATACATGACATACATGACTCTCAACATCCTAACTTATCAACTTTAGCACTTTTTAAGCTCAGGAATAGTGTTTTTGATATAAAACATACAAGTTTGACAAGGAAATGAGCTAAATATAAGAGCAAAATAGGTATAATTTTTACCCTTATCATTGATGTATTTGTAGCTTCACTAGAAAGTCATTTAACACCATTTTACTGTGTAGCTTATGTTCTCTAACGTGGTCTTGTTCCAAGAAAGAAGCATTTGTCGATACAAATACTTTATTTTCTTTTGGATCGAAGAACTATCCACCTCTTGTTTCTTTTGGTTAGCCTACAAATAGGCATAGTGTTCAACGTGAATCCAATTTCTTTGGATTTGCCACTAGCACATGTGCAGGACAACCCAAAATTGTGAAATGACGTAAACTAACTTTACGCCCTCTCCATAACTCAAAAGGTGTTTCAGAAACACTCTTTGAGGGAACGACATTCAAAATATATAATGCAGTCTCTACTACATATCCCCAAAAAGAATTAGGCAATTGAGCATAGCTCATCATAGATCGAACCATGTCTAACAAGGTTCTGTTTCTCCTTTCTAATACACCATTCTGCTGAGGTGTACCAAGTGCTGAGAGTTGGGACGTCCTTCCATGTTCCATCAAATAGTTTTGGAATACTAAGTCCATATACGCTCCACCTCGATCAGATCGAAGTGTTTTAATGGTCTTACCTAACAAGTTCTCAACTTCAGCCTTATAATCCTTGAACTTTTCATGGGCTTCAGACTTATGACTCATTAGGTATAAATAAACATAACTTGAATAATAATCTATGAAAGATATGAAATATTCATACTCTCCTCAAGCCCTAACATTCATTGGACCACAAAGATCCGTATGTACGAGCTCTGACGGAAGAGATTGTCGCAGTCTCTTGTCAAATAAATTTATAATCCACGATTCCTAAAGCTAACTTGTAGCAGTAGTGGTCGGGGTCGATCACAGGGAACAATCGGTTTATTTCTAAATTCTTTTGTGTCTTTGAGGTAACCAAAAAGGGGGGTTTATTGATAAAAGATTAAGACATAAAGTAAAGGCATGAAAATAAATAAGGAAAATTAAATGCAAGGAAAGTAAAGGTGGGGTTAGTTGATCTTACCACGAGGATCACTGTAATCGGGGTTGAACTCGCTGTTAAGTTTGATTAATTTCATTCATCGATTATTAATTGATTTTAATTAACTATCTAAGTCTGGCGTACTCCGGCAACAAACCGAGAGCCATGATCCAACTATCACAAACATGCAAACGCTAAGTTTGATTATAGTTTAAATTAATTAATTGGCCTATTAACTAATCTAAACCGCATTGGGATCTAGCCGAATTAATTCACATGCAACGGGCAACAAACCACAATTACAATTGATTAAATCATTTAGTTCTAGGGACGCATGCGTAATATCATAACGTTAGCCTATTTGCTACTTAGATTTAGCAAGTAAATTTAGACAGGGCGTGGTCAAGGTTGTCAATCTTTCCTACCACAATCTAAACTTGTATGCAAAGAACAAAAATCACAAAGACAATTAACTAAGTAATTAAGAATGGAAATCTCATAAAATTGAATCAAACTTACAAACCGAGGTCCCGATTACAACAATCCGAGCTTAGTTTGCCATAGACAAGCACCTCCAAGCTCGAGGCTCGATCAACCGACCCAGTGACATTGCATGCTAACATTAGAATATGATTAATTCAACTAAGGTTTCGGGTTTGTTCCAAGGTAGGAGGTGTTCCGTAAACCGTCAACTTAAGTACCCCCAACCTAAACAGAACTTCACCGGGAGAGTTCCCTTATAACCATAGTAATGTTTTTCCTACTTGGCTCAATAAAACTATTTTAATTCTAAGTAACAAAATAATTCTAATCCTATTATAATTAAAGAGAGCTCAAGTCTAATTAATTTTAAATATTTTTAAATTAATTCAATTTAACCTAAGATCCTATGTTTGCATTCAACTCTTTGTTATAGATTGACGGCTTTTAATCAATTTTATAACTATTCCAAGTTTTAATGATTAGCCCTATAACATGCTCCTATGGTGTTTCCTAATAAAAATCTAATTCCAGTTATTTTTAAACACCATTGGTTCATGACGTCCATAAAATTAATTAATATAATGATTATATTAATCTAAAGTGGTGTCATGCTTAATGCAAATTCAATTTTCATTTAATAAATATACATTATACGAATTAAACATCCACGAAATTAAATTACGTGATCGTTGACATTAATTTAATATAACTATTATATTAATCTATATTAATGTCATGCTCAATGTGATATGACAAAGCAGCTCTGATACCAAAATGACATGACAGCCTGAGCCAATTGGATCTAAGAACTTTTATGGATATGCAAATCCCTAGATCTCAAATGAAAAAACCCCCAAATCAAGATGATTTCGTCCCAAAGAAGAAGATAGAATGGATTTACCTTGACGATCAAGATCAAGAGTAGAGAAAACTCATTTCTAAACTCGAGATTCGAATCATTCCACAAGTAGTTTGTTCAACGCTACTTGAATGATCCTAGTATGCAAATCTAAACACAAGATATGCAAAGTTGCTCATGGCTATTAGGCTCAAAAGACTTGACTTTCATTGAAATTCCATCTAAACCAATCTTCCCTCGAAGCAACAACATAGATGGCTATTTATAGCCTTCAAACACAACCTATGGTCATATGAAGGGTTGTAACCTTCATGATCATCAATGCCATCATGTCCACTAACTAAATAATAAGTTAAAACATTAAAAACACAACTTTAAAACTGAAAATTACAATAAAAATGCCTTAAATATGAGATTCATCTTCCAATCAGCAAACTCTAAAGTTTGTAACCATTTTGGGTTCTTGTAGCTTGATTAATACACCTCGGTTCATATCACAATGCTTTTCCATTTTCATTTTATTAATATAACTCTTATAAAATAATCATGAAAATCATGCATTGAATTTATTATTTCCATCAATAATATAACCAATTACATTATTGCTCATGAAAATAATTATAAGCATACATGGTACATCAATTAAATATAACTCTTATATTTTTCTAAATTAATGTCATGTATCATGCTTCTCCAATTTCATATATTTAATATAACATTTATTCTAAATAACTCATGAAATTTACAATCATACATAAACACCATACATTATAACTATTATAACATACTATTATGCATGATTCATGCTTAACCAATGGTGGGATCTAGCTAAATGACATTCATAAAGCAATAAATAGATATAAAGACCGGTATTTTGGCACCCTATGGTAAGAATAATGAAAACCTTACATTAATTTATTCAAAACAAGCCCTAAACCGCCGTGTAAGTGGTCTCAACCGCCTCGAACCCATTCGGACCGCTGAGAATCGAGCCGAACCATGTCTGAATCGCCAGAATCGGACCCATAAAGCTCGAACCTATCCAGAAGTAGCATGAATCGGACCACACCAGTAGTGAAACGGACCATAACCACCTCAATACCCTTGAACCGTTCCAACCTTGCACGCTCCACACGAAACCGCGCATGACCCGCACTTCAGCGAAACCGCCACCGGCGTCGAGATGCTGAAGGCGACGTCTCGACGTCGATACGAAAATTCCAGTTTCTGTTCTTGGGATCGAAATAGTTAGGAACCGTAAGAACAAAAAGCTAGCCTTGTCTCAAGTGTCTTATGTCTACAAGATGTTAGTTAGATATAAGATGCATAATTCCAAGAAGGGTTCACTACCTTCTAGACAAGAAATTCATTAGTTTAAGGAACTGTTTCCTAAGCCACCTCAAGAAGTTGAGGACATGAGACGAATGCCCTATATAGTAGGGATTGTTAGTAAGAATCAATCTAGTCCAGGATTTGATCACTGGAGAGCTGTTTAGTAGTTCGTCAAGTCTCTTAGGAGAACGAAGGACTATATGCTAGTGTATGTTGGTGAGGATTTGATCTTTACAGGATACACTCACATAGGTTTTCAGACTGATAAGGATTTGAGGAAATCTACATCAGTATCTATGTCCACTCTTAACGGAGGAGCTATAGTATGGCATAGCTGCAGTCTCGATCATAAAGGCTTGAAATGGAATGTTCTTGACTGATTTGGAATGTGTTCCAAATGTGAACTTGCTCATCAAACTTTATTGTGATAATATTGTTGTTGTGGCAAATTCAAAAGAACCTCCCAACCCAAGACAAGCAGACACATTGAATTGAATGGAATATTGTTGATTCATTCACGAAGACTCTCTCGGCTAAAGTGTATGAGGGTCATTTAGAAGGTCTAGGTCTACGAGTTATGTACAAAGATGTAATCTAGGGCAAGTGGGAGAAATGTAATGGGTATAGTGATACCATTATGTAATGCGTATAGTGATGTCCTAGTTTATTGTATTTGTACATTGTATGTGTTTTATACATGTATTTATACACCCACTGCTGTATAGATTATTGTATATCACACTAAACTAGAGTTTTAGCTCAAGTGGGAGTTTGTTGGGTTTTATGCCCTAAAACTTGTAGATAGTGAATATAAAGAAATTGTATACTTGTTTCAATAAATTGTTATTGAGTTTCTACAATAAAGTGTTATTGTTAAGTATTGCACAATACGACCCAAATCCAATAAACTAAGATCCAAGGTCGTTTGTATGTAACTTGAACTAGTATGTGGGGACATACGCGGATCGATGTTCAAATAAAAACCTTAAAGGTCTATAGTACAGGGATAACGTTGGGTACCTTATCTTGGTAACACTATGTCATACGACCCGCTTTGTATTTGATACAGACGTATTGATCCAAAGCGTCTATGTAGTAGACATGCGAGCGGGGGTATCCTAGGCAATGAGTTTGCATAAGACCGGACCAAGAAATAGTCAACCACTAGTTGTAACACCGTTAACTAGTTAGGTTACTGTTTCAATAGGACGACCTAGATAACTCAGTCTTAATCCTGAGTGTGTCATGAACTCCTTCTCATGAGGGATTGTCCTTTGATTAGCATGGGTGAGAGTGGCCTATACACCGACTCAATATGTCTTCCTTTTTGGCGACAAGAATGAGTGGGAGGCTGGGGACATGACAACAAAAGAAGGAATTCACTCCTTCCCACTTTTAGGAGAAGTAGATGAGTGTTCCCTTAAGTAGTGACTTCGGGACTTGAACAAAAGGATCTCGCCCTCTCACTGGCCCGAGAGGAACTTTCTGTTTAATGGTTGGACCATAAACAGGCTTTTCATTAGAGGAGCGTTGGTACTTAATGAGACAGATGTAACTAACACAAGGGTAAAACGATAATTTGACTCAACTGTCGTTACGTACACTCGTGAAGGATTTGACTTGTCGATATCGATTTATATCCATGGGCACATAAATGTTCTAAAGTGAGAAGAGTTCAGCTGTGGGTGTTTAGTGGAATGACCCACAGTTAATGAATATTGGTTATCCTGATTAATGAGTTTAGTTAGTTAACTACATATCATGGGAGCTTCTGATCTATACGTCCATTAGGTCCCCCTACTAGCTCGTAAAGAGTAATTAGGAACAATTTATCTTCAAAAGAATTTGAATTCTTCAAATTTGTTATGGGAATCAAATTAATAGTATGAGATACAATTAATTTAATGTATGGTGATACATTATAATATGAAGTTTAACTTGTGATTAAACTTTATTAATTGAGAGAATTATATATTTGAAGGAGATCAAATTTTAATATGAATTTGATTCATATTATATAATTAATTAATTGAAGGCCTGAAAATTAAATATATGATATTTAATTGGATAGTTAACTAATTAATTAATAGAAGGCCATAAATTAAATATATGATATTTAATTGGGTAATTAATTAATTATAGAATTAATTAATTGGGTAATTGATCAATTATGGAAATGATTAATCACTTATGGAAGTAATTAATCAATTATGGAAATGATTAATCAATTATGGAAATGATTAATCATTTTTGGAAATGATTAATCAATTATGGAAATAATTAATCAATTATGGAAATTATTAATTATGGAAAAGATTAATCATTTGTGGAAATAATTGATTATTTGTGAATATTTTATTCATGACCTTTTTTCCTATAAATAGAACACTAAACCTAGGGTTTAGGTGACACAAAAATAAGGCCACAAGAATGCACTCTTGCATTCTCTCTAGCCTCCCTAGCCACTCTCTCATATTCTCTCAACCAAGAACACAAAGAGGAACTTTTTCCTGTTGTATTTTTCCCATTCCAGGTTGGGTAGTCCCATAACTACGTTCCTAATCTCATTGTCATAGCGGGGAAGATCAATTGGTGGTGTCCCAATTGTTGACGCTTGGTCCCTATGAAATCAAGAAAGGACGTTCTTGATATTTCAGAGATGACAACGACAGTATGTTTGCTTTTCCCCTTTAGATTAGTTCTAAGGTTGTACGCTTAGCCTTAATAAATTGATTTAGAATAGTTTTCTAAATCTTTGTCAATGTATTGGTATTTTTGTGGAAACAAAGTTAACTACGAACGGTCCCAATTCGCTTCCGCTAACGTAATTAGGGAGTTCCAATCCTACAATTACATGATCAAATCAGAGAAAATTGTAAATCTAATGCCAAAATACCTAAACAATCTTTAAGCAAACCAAATACATCCAACAAGCAAATTGATCCCACCAAAAACCTCAACACAAATTCTAAGACTGAAATTTCAAACACGAAATGGCTCTGATACCATTTGAAGGAATTGAATCCTCAGCGGAAGCGGTTTACACCGAATGTGATTGAGTTTCAATCGTTAGAAAACCGGTAGGTTGGGCAAACATAAACTATTTCTATAGAAATCAGATTAAGCATGATGTCTAAACCTTTTAGATTCGAATAACTTACGTGATTTGACACCGAAACAGCACAATGCTCCAAAATCACGCACTGTGTGAATTTCTTGAACACCACCACTCAAGAACACCCGTTATTCTCTTGGGCTGCAGAGATCCGACTTGTGGGAGCCAAAACCTTGTCTTGAACTAAGAATTTTCGCAACAAAGAATAGCATAATGTTGCTGTATTTTGAAAGAACTAGTGAGATTGAGAGAGAATTGAGTTTTCTGTGAAAATCGATGGAATCACTAAGAGAGAGAGAGTAAGATTACCCCAATTGGAAAACCACATACGTAAAGGTTGGGAAGTTACAATTAACTTCCCTAACCAATCCTGGCCCTTTGATCGAAATCAATTAGATCTGGACTGTTAAATAATAATTAACAATCCAATTAACTATATGTTATGTAACAAATTAATTTAATTACAACAACTTATAATCAAATTAATTATAATATATAGTTTTTATTCAATCAAATGATATTTAGTTGAATTAATTAGGTCAACCGACTAATTCTAAATTAATTGTCACCCACATTAATTAAATGTCATATACTTAATTAATTTTACGGTTGAATCATATTCAAATGTATCTCGCTCATTTAACATATAGTTTTAATGTGCATCACATGTACATTAATTATTCACTATAGAATTAATTTGATTAAATCACTTTTAACCAAATTAAATTAAATTAATTAATTCTCCAATTATTTAATTCTTGAATTAATCAAATATCACATATTTAATTAAATTCACATTCTCTCCTATACTATGGTTTTAATATGAATCCTTATTCATATTATTTTAACCTATAGTTTTAATATGAATCTAATGCATATTTAATATTTGAAATCCATCAGATATATAATTCTCTCATTAATTAATTTTGAATCACATCCAAAATTAATTTTATTATAAAGTTTAATTCACTAACTAACCTTATACTATAATGTATCTCCATACATTATATTAATTGTATCAAATACGATTAACTAAAATTCTTTTAATAATCAAGACTAATTAGTCTCGGTACCCGTTACGAGCTAGCAGGTGGACCTAATGGACCTACAGACCAGAAACTCCAACGATACGAGATTAAATAGGAAGAAGCTCAAGTTGATCATAAGATCAAAAGCTCTTACATAGAGCAAGAGGCCGAGGAAGAGGATATCAAAATTTCCAAAGGAGAGCTCCATGGGAAGAAGCTCAAGTTGATCGTAACTTAGGGAGCATAAAATTGAAGCTTCCAAAGTTTTATGGAAAAACTGATCCAGAGGAGTACCTTCAATGGGAGAAAGCGGTGGAATACGTGTTTGATTGTCATAACTTTAGAGATGAAAAAAAGGTAAAACTTTGTGTTGCTCAATTTAAACAATACGCTCAAACATGGTGGGATAAGTTGATGTCGAGTAGGAGAAGAAATTTCGAGGCGCCAATTGATTCATGGTATGAATACAATGAGTCAATGAGGAAGCAGTTTGTTCCAAAGCATTTCCAAAGGGACATGGCTCAAGAGCTTCAAAGATTAAGACAATGAAGTAAGTTTGTGGAAGATTACTACAAGGATATGGACACTTTGATGGATCAACTAGATCTTGATGAAGACATGGAAAGTCTCATGGCACGATTCCTTGATGGGCTAAACAAGGAGATTGCAGACAAGGTTGATCTACAACCTTATGGTGACATAAAGGAGATGTTGCATCTTGCCATAAAGGTGGAAAAACAATTGAGTACTAGAAGAGCAAGGTACACTTCATCTAAACCCACTTCTTCGTTTAACTCATCATTGAAAAATGAGAACAAATGTGATTTTAGAAGGAGATAAAAGTTTGTGCAAGAAAAATCTAAAGAAAGGGAGAGTCTTCTTTGAAAGGAAAGACTAAAGTAGAAGACCCTAGGGAGAGAAATAGGGATATCAAGTGTTGGAAATGTCAAGGATTAGGGCATGTAAGTAGGGATTGTCCAAACAAAAGGACACTGATTATCAATAATGGAGAAGTAGTAACTGAGGGTGAGGAAAGTGAAAGTGAGAAAGAGGAGGAAGAAATTGTTGAGTTAGAGGAGTCTAGTGATGGAAGTTATGAAGAACCAATTGTTGGGGATGTGCTTGTAACTAGAAGAGCTTTACGTGCTCAAGTTAAAGAGGAACTAGTTTAAGAGTAAAGGGAAACATTGTTTCAGCCTCGTTGTCATGTGAATGGCAAGGCTTGTTGTCTGATCATAGATGGTGGAAGTTGTACAAATGTTGTTAGTACATTACTTATCAAAAGATTGGGATTGCCTATAATACCACATCCTAGACCTTACAAGCTTCAATGGTTGAACAATTGTGGGGAAGTTAGAGTCAATAGACAATGTCTTGTGTCATTTTTTATTGGGAGATACAATGATAATGTTCTATGTGATGTTGCTCCTATGCATGTTGGGAAAATTCTTTTGGGATGACCGTGGCAATTTGACAGAAAAGTACGTGATGCATGATGGTTATCTTAACCGCTACAAATTTACCAAAGATGGGAGAAAGATTATTCTTCTTCCTCTTTCAACTAGCGATGTGTTTGATGAGCAATGTAAGTTAGAGAAAATGTGAGTGGAGGCCGAAAAAAATGATAAAGAGGATAAAAGTATTTTGAGTGAGAAAAAACAAAAGAGAAAAGAGTTTGAAAGAAAAAGAGAAGAATTATAGCCAGTGTGAGAAAATCAATTGTGGAGAAAAGGGAAGGTGTGGAAAGAGTGAGAATCGACAAAAAGAGGGAGAAGAAAAAAAAATCAGAATCTTCTATTAGTTAGAAACAGAGAGGTTAGGAAAACTTTGTTTTCAACAAAACCAATCTTTGAACTTTTGTGCAAAGGACCACGTTTTCTAACTAATGACTCAAAAACTTTGCCTAGTGTTTTTTTGAGTTTGTTGCAAGATTTCAAAGACATATTTCCTAAAGAACAACCAAGCGTATTGCCACCACTTAGGGGGACTGAGCATCAAATTGATTTCATTCCATGAGATTATTCCAAATAGACTAGCATATCGAGCTAATCCTATTGAAACAAAAGAAATTCAAAAACAAGTTGAATTTGAATGAAATTTTAGATTGAGTTTAGTCTGTCTCAAGCTTTTATGCTTTATTTGTGTTCTTGTGTTTAGAATGCATGCTTAGAACTTTCAATCTAGTCCGATCAATTAGATTGTGAAGAGTTCGAAATCTTGAAGTTAGGAACAAGTTCTCCTTTCTTCTTGATCTCTGATCATTCTTCCAAGTCAAATTTATTTAACTTTGTTGGGGTTGTCTTATCATCTTGTTAATGGGGTTATTCTTATTATTGTTGTGGGCGTTCACCTGAAATAAGGGGACTTCTCAAACGTAATTGAGATAGTTCCTTTATCATTTGGTATCAGAGCCTTTTTTATTCCTTTATCAACTCATTAACCAAGTTAACCAGCATTCGTTAACTGTGGGTCACTCCACTAAAGACCCACAACTGCACTATTCTCACTGTAGAATATTTCTGTGTCAACGGATATCGACCATTACAGTAAGTCAATCCTTCACGAGTGTTCGTAGCGCTAGCTGGGTCAAATTACCGTTTTACCCTTAGGTTGCCTCTGGATCCTTAAGTACCACTGATCCCTCTAATGAACAACCTGTTGAGGGTCCAACCACTAAACAAAAATTCCCCTCGGGCCAAGAGAGGACAACGCGCTTTTGTTCAAGCCTCGGAATCAGCCCTTGAGGGAACACACATCTACTTACCCGAATAGGAGAAAGAGTGAATTTCATCTCGTACTGTTATGTTCCTAGCCCCCACTCGGTTTTGCCCCTTAAAAGGTAGGCTTATTAAGTTGGCGAACTGGCCACTCTCACCCATACAGATCTAAGGACAATCCCTCCTAAAAAGGGGCTCATAATAGACTCAGGATTGAGATTGAGTTACCTAGGTCATTCTATTGAAATAGAAACCTAAACTAGTCAACGACATTACATCTAGTGGTTACTATTTTGCGGTCCGGTCTTATGCAAACTCATTGCATAGGATACCCACACTCGCATGTCTCCTACATGGATGCTTTGGATCATTTCATCTGTATCGAATACAAAGCGAGTTGTATCACATAGTGTCACCACAATAAGGTACCCAACCTTATCCCTATACTATAGACCATCCAAGTTGTTACTTGAACACTGATCCTCGTATGTCCCCACATACTAGTCCAAGTTTCATTTAAATAACATTGGATCTTAGTTTATTGGATTTTAGGGTTAATTAATGCAAACTCGGTTCTTCAATAACAAATTACTGAATCACTCAAATAACGTTTTATCGAGGTTGATTAATTTGTTTCATTTACTATCTACGAGTTTTGGAGCATAAAACCCAACACAAGGTTACTGCAGCTGCTTGTGTTGGGGCCATTGACCGACAAGGCATATGACTGATGGGTTGGTTACCAACCTGGGGTCCATGGGAGGATATGTTTGCGTTGGGAGTGTTAGTTCTCTGCCACGCCTACCACATCCTCGTCCTTGTCTTGGTGAACCTCTTCTTCGAGGAGGTATTATCTTAAACATATGAGATATCTTAGGGTTAAGCTACAATCGTGCATATATGAGTCCTCGTCCTTGTTTCACATCATTACATGTGTCATCATAGGCTACAATGACGGACACCCTTTAATGGCAGTCAATGATCGAGTTTAATTTGTAAGGTAATGTGATGTTAAAAGTTCGTTATTAGTTTGAGAAGTTTAAGCTAAATTTAGTTTTTATGTTTATATTAGCTTTGAGAAATGAGTTAAATTTTGAGGCTATTTATTTGATTAAAGTTTAACTGGGGGATTATCATGTGATTACAATGTGAGTTTGAGTGTATTTGTGTGATTAAATTATGATTTTGAGTGTAGTGTGTGTTTAAAGTTTCAATTGAAGCTTTTTTGTATGATTTAAGTGACAGATTATTTTGAGTGTAAAGGAAGTTGGTGTGTGGTAAGAGATGTTGAAAAGTATGAAACTTGATTTAACTTGCTTAAATATTATTATATTCATAAGTTTAAATTTTAGTTACGTTTAGTTTGAATGCAAACACAACAATAGGTATGTACAAATTATCACATAATCAAATACACTATTATTGGTTTCTATCAAATACACTATTGGTTTCTATCAGCGATAAATTTATATTAGTGATAGAAATCTATCAATGTGATTCTATCGGCGATAGATTCTATCGGTGATAGAAATGAAAACAAGGGCAAAATGGGAATTAAAAAATGATTTAAAAAATGTTCTATATTTGCAATTTTTTTAAAAAAACTTGCTATATTTGCAATTAACCATTAGATTTTAGCCACCCATTACAATTTTCCGTCAAACTTCATACAAATGAATTGTAGAATCAAATTTGATTCGATAAACTTTATTTTATATAATCAGTGCATACACGATTACTTAAGGTAAAAAAAACTTTGGATTATAAAGAAAATGAGAGAAAATAATTGATTTTTTATTAAAAAAATGTAAAAGAAGAACCGTTGACGCTTTTTGTTTTGGCATCGACAAAATTTCTCTTCACGAGGTCTAATTTTTTACTTTTTCTGACATTTTTTTTCATAAAAAACCCTAAATTCTGGCGACATGAAACAAATAAAATATATATCGCTTTTAAAAGGTAAAATTGAAACAAATCGAAATGAATAACGTTAATATAATTAATCTACTTCATTAAAAATGCATGCCACACTTTTGTAAATGTCAAAAGTGGATGAAAAGTTGTGTGAATTTCTGAATTTGTAAAACTTTAAAACTTCTCTTCGTTTTTCACATTAATCAAATTACATTCTTTCATTATAATGGACCCAATTTCCATTCAAAGTCATTTTTATTTCCCTAATGTATGGTGCAATATAATTGAATACATAATACAAAAAGAAATTAAAATGAAATGGAGTAGAGGAAAATATATCGAAATAATCAACGAATAATTATGTAATAATACATCTAGGGGCAAGGTATTTATGAGATTTTAAGTCCATAGACGGTTTTTAGCACATGGGCACATTATTATTATGGATTGGATTGGGAGCAGACCATCTAATTGGACCTTTAGGCTTGCAACTTAGAATGGCTGAGTGGTCTATTTGTGGACTCGTGCTTGCTATCTCCGAAACGTTTAAAGTGTTGAAATCATTAGAACTTGGAGCCTCATTAGTTACCTGTTGAGATGATAATTCATTGAATGGTTTTGCATTAGCCGGTGTTGTTGCTTTTAAAACTTTCCGGTTGGGTACTGAAGCGAGGATGACTCTAGAAATTCCCGTGTGTGAAAGGAAAACACATGGTAAGGAGGAGAAAGGTGATGAAAAGGAAAGAACGACGTTGCGAAGTCATTAACCAATAACAAATAATTTCAAAAAATAGATGAGTTATTTGAATTGAGTTTTTGGGTTATTTGTCGATCACATGAATGAATTATGGTGTTGTGCATTACGTCTTAAATAGGATTGCATATAGATGAGAGAGAAAGTTCGTTGTAGAAATTTGGTGAATGCAGTTGTGGTTTTGGTGTTTCTTTCTCTATATTTGTGCATTTCATAATTGGATTCTTACCAAATTCGTAAAAAACTAAACAACTTAAACAACCTAATTAAACTGGGAATGCATGATAAATTTTTTGTATGTAGATTTATAAATTTACCATTTTTATTTACTGTGTAATCATTTTCTTCTTTGATAAAGAGTTTAATTTTAAATTAAATATTGCTCCTTACAAAAAAAAAAAAAGCAAAAAAGATAAAATAATATAAAAAGAGTCCCGACAATCGAGCAAAAGCGATTACGGGTTTTAGGCTTTTGATTTCATTAATTTCATAAAGGAAAATCATGCTTCCAAAAACACGAAAAACAGAGTCTCATGAAAACTAACCTTTTGGATCTCGATTGGAGCGTTTTGTTGGATGATTCTCAGCACGATCGAGTCGTGGACGACCACCGAGATCTTCCCCGCTATTCTCCGGCCTTAAAACGAGCTTGTGGGAGCTTGGAAGTGATGAAATTTAAGAAGAAAGAAATGGGTTTTCATGCTTGAGTCTAGCCATGGAGTTTTCTTTTTTGAGAGAATATGTTGAAATCAACTTCCAAATCCTTCCAGCCAAGAGCACTAAGTCATTCTCAAGCAAGAAAGACACACTTATATGAAAAAAGAAGGAATGTTAGGTGTCTTCCATCTAAACATTGCATGAGCAATGTCATTCAATTTGGTGTCAATTGAATTGATTTTGCATGAAAAATTATTTTCAAATAAAAGAATTTTTCATGATTAATTTCATGTAAAATTAATTCATATAATTGATTTTAAATAAAATTAATAATTAATTAAATAATTTTAATTAATTATACTTATTTAGTGTCCGTTTGGAATACATTTTAATTTAAATGTTTTTCAAAAATGTATTTTTTAAAAAACATTTTGTATAGAAATTGTTTAGAATTTAAACACTCATATGTTTGGTTACATTTCCTCACAAGTGTTTTTGTATACAAGTTATTGTATACTTAAAAACTCTTTTTAGAAAAGATGGTTTCAAGTGTTTCTCTCAAAATGGTTTATTTTTCAATCTCATTTTCTAATAAGTAATTTTTAGTGGTTGCCAAACATTATAAATTTTTTCAAAATGATTTTTTTGCAAAATTAAACATTTGAAAAGTCAAACCAAACACACCCTTAATATAATATCAAAAATTATATTAAACAATTACACCTTTTCCGACTTCTTTCAAGTACCAGTCGATCGAATATGAATCCCTATTTCATATGTAATATCAAACCGAACATGTATCGTATACACCTTATTTAAACAACATGTAAATATATATATCGTATTCTCTCTATAGTTTAATTCATAATTAAACCATAATACGTTAAATATATATCGCATATAATTAATGCTAACTCCCTAATTTTAATTTGAACGTTTTTAAATTTTTTCATCACTATGTTCTAAAGTTAATCAGTATGAGCTAGCGGGGGGACCTAATGGACATACAGATCATGGGCTCTAACGATACGGGATTAACCGGTTGAACTCTTTCAATCCTAATTAACCAACATTCGTTAACTAACGGGACACTCCACTATAGCCCGTAGTTGAACTCCCCTCATTGTAGATATATTTCTGTCCACCCGATATAACCATGATCAGTAAGTTGACCCTTCACAGGTTGTCCGTGACTATAGTTCGGTCTAAAGTCCGTTTTACCTCTATAGCACTTCTTGTTCCTTTAGCCTCTACTGAGTCCCTAATGAACAATTGGTTTGTGGTCCCACCACTAAACCTAAAACCTCTCTGGTCAATGAGAGGGCGATGCACCTTTGTTCACGTCACAGAGTCATCACTTAAGGGAACAACCTTTCTACTATCCCTAAAGTCAGGTAGGAGTGAATTCTATCTTGCAAGACTATGTCACTAGCTATCTACTCGGTTTTATCCTCAAACTGGTAGGCTTATTGAGTCGGCGATATTGAGCCACTCTCACCCATGCAAATTAAAGGATAATCCCAAATAAATAGTAGTTCATAGTTAGCTCAGGATTAAGATCGACTGACCTAGGTCATCACTTTGAAATAGTCAGTTTCGCAGTAAACGACGTTATAAAGTGAAAGTGACTCGTTTTGCGGTCCGGTCTTATACAAACTCTTTTGCATAGGACGCACCCACTCGCATGTCTCTACATGAACGATTTAGGATCACATCGTTTGCACTAAAACAAAGTGGGCTTACAAAATCACATTTCCATTATGGTTTATTCAATGGTGGAATACATTCGGTCTTACGGATGATATTTTACCAACTCCCTTGCAAGAATCATATTATCACTTTGCAAGGAACATTCAAAAAACAGCGTTTGTCAAATAAATTTATAATCCTCAACCTCTAAAGCTAACTTGTAGCGGTAGTGGCTGGGGTCAATCACAGGGAGCAGCGTAATTAATTAATTTAATTAGATTTATCAATTAGTAACCAAAAAAAGGGGGGGTTTGAAAGATGGATTGATTATAAACGTAAAATTGCAATAAAGTAAAATAGCGGAAAAGTAAAGATAAGCTAGCTAATCTCACCTCGGTATCGCGCAATAGGTTATTATAACGTGGGTTTGGCAACTCAATCATTGACACTCAAATTTAAAGAATTATTATTGATTACTCAACATTCATTGAAACCAATGATTATGATCTATATTTTTCCAACTCGACAAATACATCAAAGTTAGAATCTAATTACTATTCATAAACATGAACCTAATCGCATTAAGAGAATTGGATCGTTGAGTAAATTTGCATGAACTAGGAACAACCTAAATTCATACAATTCTAAGCTCAAATTCCTAAATACACTCTTTTCAACACAATCACACAATACATCTATCACTAACCAATTTAGTAAAGCAATTGCTTTAAATCAAGCAAATAGTTGTCACGCTATTCTATCAAGGAAATTGTAATTTGAGAATGGGAATTCAAGACATAATCGATAATAATTCATCCAAAATCATGAACAACTTCTCAAGAGTATGCCAAACTTACATTAGAAGTCCCCAATTGCAACGATGTAAACTTAGCCGGTCATCGAAACGGTCCAACTAAACACCTCGGCTCGTTTAGCCATCCCCAAATATAATAAAACTCACTTAGATTACAAAGGAATTCAGAATAGTACAAGGAGGAAGAAGGGAAAAACGGGTCTAAGGGGAAAAAGCCAACAAAAACGCAGAAATCTGAAAAATACACTATATACCCAGTCACAGCGTCGAGACGCTGCCCCCTCCAGAATAGGAAAACACTCTCGGGTTGCCCTAGTGTCGCGACGCTCCTGCTTCGTGCGCGAATTCCAAAATCCTTTCCTTAATTAAACAGCGTCCCGACGCTACTTGGAAGGGTCTTAACGCTGATGTTGTTCCATGGGCAGAAAAGTCATTTTACGCTCTGGTTTCGCTCGTTTAAGCTCCAAATCACTTCCAAAGCTCCGGTGAGGACCTATAGACATATTATACTCATTTTAAAGCATTTTTCGCAAGGAATTCAACTAAGAGAAGCATATTGGGAGATTCTAAGTGTATAATAAACTGGACTTATCAAATAACATAGTAATTAATGGACCTTGATACAAATATTCAAGTAGAATCACTATTCTTACTAAGTACGTTTTCAAGACGAATAAATCATATATGAGTCTTGGATCATGTTCTCTTTGGCTAGGCAGTTTTCTAAGTCATTTTTATTACCAACGTTTCGAGCAAGCTAACATTATAATGAGAGAGATTATTATGCAATGCAATATTCATGACTCAATTTCTTAGAGACAAGCATGATCAACATTTTACTTAAGAGAATTAAATGTGAGACTAGCATAATTAGAGACAAATTAAAATTAACCAAATTCTTTCTTTTGCAAAATGTGAGCTAAGTCTTCCCTAGTGATATTTTGAAAAGTTTGAGAAGGACTTATAGAATTCTCATACCATCTTCCCTCTACACTAGACAAAGGCATAATGCACTAAAGGAAGGGAACAAACTAACTTGTTTACGGATGCAAAGGGGCCTTAAGCTTGCATAGAAATTATTATTAAGGGGTACTAGCTTTCAAACAACTAATGCAGGACCACATTTCCCCGAGTTTTCTCTTGGACGGCCTAACTGATCACACTAGAGGCAAGCCTTTTTACCCCGACAAGCTAAACAAAAAATATTTTTCTTCTTTTTCTCGCATTCTTTTTCTTGATCAAGTGAATGATGATGATTCTCTTTTATTTTTTTTTCACACTTCCCAAGGCACGAAACAAGCTATTTTGCAAAAATTTCCTCTAAACATGCTACCTATCCTATCGAGGTGACAACGGAGGCGTGAATCCTATTAAGCCATCTAAAACCAACGAAACTACGCTAGAAAGGACTCATGCTCAATTTAGTGAAGAAACAAGTGAAGGATTGGAATTCCCAATTCCGTTACAGCGGAAGCAATTGGACCGTTCGTAAATTAATTTTGTTCTACAAAATACCAATACATTTGCAAAAAGTTAAGCGATGAGAAACATACCTTCGTTTGACGACTCTGAATTCTTCAACGGACACCACCATGAGGGCTTCCCCACTATAACTCTGAGATTAGGACCATAGTTGTGAGACTACCTAAACTTGAATGGGAAAAACTCTTAGAGAGAAAAATTCTCTCTAGAGTTCTTGGGTTGAGAGAATATGAAAGGGAGGCTAGAATGAGACCTTAGGGTTAGGGTTCTCATAACCTTTCCCTTTATAAGAGAGGAAACCCTAATGTGAGGTTAGGAAACAATCTTGACCGTTAGATCAAGATCAATTAATTAATTGTTTAAATCAATTAATTAAATGTTAATCAATTAATCATATTAATTAATTAATCTCATGCACATTTAAATCTTATTTAAATGTAATTTCCTCACATAATATATAGTTTAATTAACTTAATTAAATCACATTTAATTAATTCAATTAAACTAATTAATTAATTTCATAATTAAATATCACCCATATTTAATTAATTACTCATTAGAATCATATTATAATAATTCCCTCATAGATTATAGTTTAATTAAATCTCATTTAATTTAAACTAAATTGAATAATTAATTAATTCATGATTAATTAATTCATCTTCTAATTAAATGTAACGCCCCGTGCGCTTTGGGTGTATTTAAATCCCGAGTTTAGAGTTGAAGGAAAAATATAAATTTTATTTTGGCTTGAACTTAGGGGTTTAATTTTAAACCAAGGTGTTTGGGAATTTAACGTTATTAAATAAAAATCCCTCCCTAAAGTTTGTTAAGCATGGTTTGTGTTCAGTTGAGGAATCTCAGCGCTATGATTTAGTTATACACTGAATAATGGGTTTTAGTTGAGTGAATTCCTATTTTTGGGCTTAAGGTTATTTGGAAAAAAAAAAGAAATTCAAGGGGTTAAGGAAAAAGAAAGCCCTAATCTATCATCTCCCTCATCTTTCTCCATCTCTTATTCTCCTCCTTGCGTGAGGCAGCACACCCCCCCCCCTTTGAGAGTGCCACCGCCGCCAGCCCCTTGCCGGAATTGCGTCGTGCCGCCGCCATCTGGAGTCGCACAGCCCGTCCGCGCGTCCCTCTCTCTCTCTCCCGTGGGTCTCTCTCTTCCTTCGGCCTCCCTCTCTCTACGCCGTCCCTCTCTCTCGCGGATCTCCCTCCCTCTCTGCACCGTCATTCTGATCGCGCTGCAGCAGCCGCCCAGCCCAGCCCTTGCAGTCGCTGCCGACGCCCAAGTCCACCGCTGCCTGAGCTTGTACAGCGCCGCCATCGCGTGAGTTCTCTTCCCGCGTCGTTTCCTTCTCTATCCATGCGTTTTTGGCCAAGATAAGTCGTGGGTAAGTCTGATACTCCCTCGTTTCTATTCGTTAAGGCCCGATCTAACTCCTTCGTGTCCGTGTTGATTAGATCTCGCGCGGACAGCAGCTCAAAGCCTCTTTTCCTCGCGTTTTCGCCTCTGTCCAGCAGCGTTTTTGGGTGTTTTCGGCACCGCTTGGCTATCCCGGTAAGTTTAAACGCTTACCCATGTTCAGTTAGTGCTTAGGTTTAAATACCCATTCATTTAAGTGCTGGAGTTTAAGCTTTGATGTTGAAATTCTGATCTGCAGCGCCGTCTGTGCTCAGTTCGTGGGTGGTTCAGCGTCAAGTAGCGTTCTCGGTAAGTTTAGCCCTTACCCATTCTTGTTTGGAGCTTTTAGTAGGTTGCCCATTAGCTTTAGGTGCTGAAAAGTTTAATGGTGTTCGATTTTCTGATCTGCAGCGCCGTCAAAGTGATTGATTGGGTTCGAAACACTTCGATTCGAATACCCACTGCCCAAGGACTATTCTAGCGCATCGTTACAGGTTTGTATAACCCATCTAGCGCGGAAGCGAGTCCGTTGGTAAGGTTCCTTGTTGTCCCTTCGCTTTTAGCGTTAAAAGATTGTTGTCCATTAGCCATGTTAGCCTTAGAACCATGGTCTTGTTATTACCCATTGCATGTCTAGGCTTGTAGGAGTTGCCTAACCCTTATAGGACCTAGTTTATGCGTTTAAGTGAGTTATCATGGCTGTTTTGGCTAGAAGCATGTAGTTTTTCAAATGCCCATTAAGTCTCATTGCCTTTAGGTGTTTCCGATCCTTTATAGGTTCTTAAATCATGTTATAAATGAGCTTTTCCTTGTTGTCCGTGGTTTAGAAGCATGGTTTCATGAGTTCATGTTGCTGTCCATAGCTTAAAAGTCATGCTAAGCCAAATCTCATTAGTTATCGAGGCTTTATGTGCATTGCCTGAGCTTTAGGAGCCCGTAGAATGTCGTTCATGCGCTTTAGGTGGTTGTTGCTTGCTGTCCAGTGGTTGTATAGCCTTAATATCGTCAACTAACAAATACCCACCGCCCGTAACGCCTTAAACGTGGTTGCCCATGGTTTAATGGCGTTGGGTTCTCAATTCGGGTTATGTTTAGATGCTGTCCAGCGAGGAAAATAAACAATTATTGGTTCAGTCTCGCCCTTAGCAGCATGTTTTAGGGTGCTTTTCTTTAGTATAGACTTTCTTTAATAGTTGGTAGTTTGTTTGTAGCTGGAAGCTCGTTTTGGAGCGTGTTGTGCCGTTCCAGCTAGCGTTGGTTTGTAAAAGTCATCTGTAAGTAGTTTCTACTTGCTCGATCTTGTTTGACTGTGTGAAGCATGATGTTGTTTATGTTTTGTCTTTATTCTTGTGAAAGCATGATCTGATGTTTGTACTTGTTCTGAGATGCTTGAGATGAACTTATCTTGTTCAGTGCTTGGGATAAGCATGTGTGTTTTTGTGATAAGCATGAAAAATGACTGTGAGTTGTGATTGTTGTTTAAGCATGTTGTGTTTGGGTTCAAGCACGTTGGTTAGGCTAGCTTGTGTCACGGGAAGTGTAGCATAAGTCTAGCGGTAGCATTGCATGACGCGTAACTCATGTGTAGGTGCACAGCGTGGTGCGTAATTCACGTGTTTGGTTTAGCGTAGCATGACGCGTAATGCATGCGAGTGGTGCGTAGCATGGCGCGAAAGGATTTGCGTAGCGTGGCGCGTAATGCATGTGTTGGTTTGCGCAGCATGGCGCGTAATTCATGTGTTAGGTGCGGAGCATGACGCGTAAATCATGTGTGGTTTAGTATAGTGTGGGTGCATAGTGTGGGAGGCATATGCATGATGTGGATTTGGTGCTTGTGAGCATGTTGTTGGTTTATTGCTTTGAGAGCATGATGAGTTTTACTGCTTTTGGAAGCATGATGTATGCATGTGAGAAGCATGTTGTTTGAAATTGTTTGATGCCTGTGATCTAGCTCGTGTGAGCTACTTACCAGTACCGCAGTTGTACTGATACCCCCTTCCCCCCAACATTTTAGATGTTGCAGGTATCGAGGATGATCCAGACCTTGGTGGCGAGGAGGAGGACTATGAGGAAAATCCCTAGGCGTTGAGTTATTTCGTGTTCTATTTTTCTTAGTTGCTTTACTAGTTAGCCGGTTGTTTTATTTTGTAGTTCTGTGATGGTGAGGGATTCACCTGAGAAAGATTTAGTTTTCGAGTTTATAAACTAGACTTGTTGGTTTTGGTTAAGTTTTATAATATGTATTGCTAGTGGACTAGCTCCTGTTAATAAAGTGTTTTCAGTTACGCTGCATGATTTCAGATTATTGCATGTTCTGGTTAAGTATGCCTTGTCTAAAGGAGATAGGCTTGTGAATCTGGCTGTAGTCTTGTGGAGTTTGGCCTGATGAATATTTAGAAGTGTTAAAGTTTTTAGTAGGTGTTTAAAAATTTTGGGATAACCAGTTTTACGCCGTTATGCTGCCGAAATTTTCGGTACATTCGGTTTAAAGAGTTGTCCTAAATGCTTAAGAGTCTAGAGTAAGTTGTAGCGCCGCTAAGCTAGAGGTTAGAAAACCTGGGGCGTTACATTAAATACCACATATTTAATTAGACATATATTTGAACTCTTTCAAACATATTAATCTCTCAATTTAATAAAGTTTAACTCAAATTAGACTTTATCTTTTAATGCATCACTATACATTGTATTAATTTGTATCTCATACAATTAACTTAATTCCCAATATGAATTTGAACTATTCAAATTCTCTCAAGATAGCATTGTTCCTAATTACTCTTTACGAGTTAGCAGGGGGACCTAATAGACCTAAAGATCAGAAGCTCCAATGATATGAGGTTAACTGATTAAACTCATTAATCATGTTAACCAATATTCATTAACTGTGGGTCATTCCACTAAAGACCCACAGCTGAACTCTTCTCACTTTAGAACATTTATGTGTCCACGGATATAAACCTATATCAGTAAGTCAACCCTTCATGAGTGTTCGTAACTAAAACTGGGTCAAATTACCGTTTTACCCTTGTGTTACCTCTGGATCCTTAAGTACCAGGGCTCCTCTAATGAACAACCTATTTATGGTCCAACCAGTAAACAGAAAGTCCCTCGTGAGAAGGAGTTTATGACACACTCAGGATTAAGACTGAGTTACCTAGGTCATCTTATCGAAACAGTAACGTAACTAGTTAACAGTGTTACATCTAGTGGTTTACTATTTCGTGGTCCGGTCTTATGCAAACTCATTGCATAGGATACCCCCGCTCGCATGTCTCCTACGTGGACGCCTTGGATCAATACGTCTGTATCGAATACAAAGCGGGTCGTAGCACATAGTTTTACTAGGATAAGGTACCCAGCCTGATCCCTGTACTATAGACCTTTTAGGTTGTTACTTGAACACCGATCCCCGTATGTCCCCAAATACTTGTTCAAGTTACATACAAACAACCTTGGATCTTAGTTTATTGGATTTGGGTCAAATTGTGCAATATTTAACAATAACACTTTATTGTAGAAACTCAATAACACTTTATAGAAACAAGTATACAATTTGTTTACATTCACTATCTACGAGCTTTAGGGCATAAAACCCAACAAAATTTAGGGCATACATACAATTCAACGATAAGAAAAATATATAATCATGCTTTCTCATCCTAGAAATCTCATAATCAATCATAGAGCAAGGCATACAATCTCATACCCCATTTTTTTTAAAAGTGCTCAAAATGATCAGACATGCAAAATGATAAGAAAAATGATAAGACGTGAATATGTTCCCACCCCCAACCTAAACATTGCATTGTCCTCAATGTAAATTAAACATGCAACCTAAGGATAAAAAGTAAAAAGGGAATAGAAAACCTCCCCTGAATCTTTTGTTGGGATGGGAACGCACCATAATTCCCGGAGGGCTACGTGACTCCCTTAATAGGGCATTCTAAACGTGCGAGGACGGGAGGAGGAATATGTGCGCGCTCACTGAATATCTTTAACCTGTGTCCATTGACCTTGAGGGATTTGCTTGAATTCAAGTCTCTGATATCAACTACACCATGAGGATAAACGTGAGTAATAATGAATGGGCCAAGCCATTTGGAGAGAAACTTACCTGCTCGCAGCTTAAGGCGGGAGTTAAAGAGGAGAACTTTCTGACCAACACTTTTTTTTTTCCTGGAAATCATGTTGTCGTGGAACAACTTAGTCTTTTCCTTGTAGATCATGGAGTTGTCGTATGCAGCTAATCTCATCTCTTCGAGTTCCTGCAACTCCAGAAGTCTCTGTTCTCCTGCTTTTTCCATGTCTAGGTTGCACTGTTTAACTGCCCAGAACGCTCGATGTTCTATCTCCACGGGAAGATGGCATGCTTTGCCGAAAACCAACCTGTAGGGAGACATTCCTATAGGAGTTTTATAGGTCGTGTGATATGCCCACAAAGCATCATCTAACCTTAGACTCCAGTCTTTCCGTCCAGGATTTACAACTTTCTCAAGGATGGACTTGACTTCCCGGTTTGAGAGCTCGGCCTGGCTGTTCGACTGAGGGTGATAAGTTGTGGCCACCAGATGCTGGACTCCATATTTCTTCATAAGGGCATCAACAGACCGATTACAAAAGTGAGTGCCTTGATCGCTAATGATGGCTCGTGGAACTACATACCTGCAAAAGATGTTAGTTTTTAAGAAACTTACAGCAGTCTTGGAGTCGTCAGCTCTGGTGGCTCTGGCTTCCACCCATTTCGATACATAATCCACTGCCACAATAATATAAAGATATCCACAAGAGGATGGCAAGGGACCCATGAAATCAATACCCCAAACATAAAAAACTTCTACAACTAAGATGGGCATCTGAGGCATCTCATATCTACAAGTCAATGATCCTACTCTCTGGCATCTATCACAAGCTCTACAATAATCATGAGCATCCCTAAACAATGTAGCCAAATAAAGACCTGAATCCAAAATCTTCCTAGCAGTCCTCTTAGGGCCAAAATGCCCTCCACATGCATGTTTGCGACAAAACGCTAAGACGAACTAAATCTCATTATCAGGTATACATCTCCTAATAACTTGATCTGAACAATATCTCCACAAATTAGGCTTATCCCAAACATAAAACCTAGACTCACTTATCAATTTATCCTTCCGGATTTTACTATAGTCGTCAGGTATGCTCCTAGTCACTAAATAATTAACAATGTCAGCGTACCAGGGGCTGTTATCTTGTATTCTAAATAAGTGTTCATCAGGTAATTCATCATTTAGAGGTAGATCATCCTCCTTCCTTACCAGGCGACTGAGGTGGTCAGCAACTGAATTTTAAGATCCTTTGCGGTCCACAATCTTCAAATCAAACTCCTGGAGCAGCAAGATCCACCGGATGAGGCGAGGTTTTGACTCCTTTTTCGTCATCAAATGTCATAGAGCTGCATGATCAGAATGAACAACAACTGGTGAGCCAAGAATATAAGAGCGAAACTTATCTAAAGCAAACACAACAGCTAGAAGCTCCTTTTCTGTCGTCGAGTAGTTGCACTGTGCAGGATTCAGATTGCACAAAGCGTAATAGATGACATGGATTATTTTTTCAATGTGTTGACCTAAAACAGCTCCAACAGCGTAGTTGCTTCCATCACACATGATTTCGAAGGGAAGGTCCCACCTAGGAGGATGGATAATCGGTGCACTGGTCAGCATCTTCTTCAGAAGGTCAAATGCTTCCTGACACTCTACCCCAAACTCGAAGGCGACGTCCTTCTGCAATAGGTTCGCCATGGGCAATGCAGTCTTGCTGAAGTCTTTAATGAACCTGCGATAGAAACCTGCATGGCCAAGAAAAGATCTAACCTCCCTAACATTCGTAGGGTAGGGTAGGTTAGCTATAACGTCAATTTTAGCCTTATCAACCTCTATGCCTCGCTCGGAAATCACACGTCCTAAAACAATTCCCTGGTCAGCCAAAAATGAAAATTTTCATAATTAAGAACTAAATCAGAATCGATGCAACATCTCAAGACTTTAGCTAAATTAGACAAACAATCATCAAAGGACTCCCCATAAACCGTGAAATCATCCATGAACACTTCGATGCATTTCTCAATATATTCAGAGAAAATGCTCATCATGCATCTCTGAAATGTACCTGGGGCATCACACAATCCGAAGGGCATCCTTCTAAAGGCATACGTTGCAAAGGGACAAGTAAAAGTTGTTTTCTCATAGTCATCCTGTGCAATAGGGATTTCATAGAACCCTGAAAAACAATCTAGAAAGCAGAAAAAGGGCTTACCAGCTAATCTTTCAAGCATTTGATCTATGAAGGGAATAGGGAAGTGGTCTTTCTTGGTGACAGTGTTAAGCTTCTTGTAGTCTATACACATCCTCCATCCATTTTGTACTCTCATGGGTACTAGTTCATCATTTTTATTTCTAACTACAGTCATGCCTGTTTTCTTAGGAACTACATGAATATGACTTACCCATTTACTACCAGATATGGAGTAGATAATACTTGCAGCATGAAATTTATCGATCTCTTTCTTTACCACTTCTCCCAGAATTGGATTCAGGTGCCTCTGAGGCTCCCTCGACGGTTTTGCATCCTCCTCCAACTGAATCCTATGCATGCAGGTGGCTGGACTGATCCCACTGATGTCAGCTAAGGTCCACCCAATGGCTTTCTTATGCTCCCTCAGCACGTTTACCAGTCTTTCCTCTGACCTACAGTTAACTTTTTAGAAATAATAACTGGTAATGTATTACCTTTCCCTAGATAGACATACTTTAAATGCTTTGGTAACACCTTTAGCTCTAATTTAGGTGCCTGCACAACAGAGGGCAACATTTCACCAGAAGTAACAGATATACCAAGATCAAAGGAAATAAGATCAGGGGAAGAATCAGGAACCAACTCCCCTGTTTCATCAATGTCATCTTGGGTGTCGTGCTCCAAACCCATATGAATCATATCACTTGCTACGACATCCTGCACTACGGAGTCAACTATCTCCACATGGTAAAAGGAAGCAGAAAAACCAGGGTATTTAGCTACTTGTGGAATATTAACCTTAATGATCTCCTCCTGATGCTCTAAAGACAGTACATCCCTATTAAGATTTATCATGGTCCTAGCTGATTTCACAAACGGTATCCCCAACAAAATAGATGCAGCACTAGGGGGAAAACCTCTATCAATATGCACGACATAAAAATCAACAGTAAATAACACATCTCTCACCTGAACTAGAACATCCTCTACAACCCCTAAAGGATACATGTAAGATCTATCAGCTAACTGAAATACATTACCAGTAGTTCGTAGGTCATTCAATTTAAGATCCCGATAGACGGAGTAAGGCAAGACATTAAAAGATGCACTCAGATCAAGCATGGCATATTATATACTCTTACTACGTATCACACAAGGTATGTAAAGCAAACCTGAACCTCCGAACTTCTCTGGCATGTTACTTTGTAAGAGTGCTGAAACGGTCTTACTCACCTCGATTCTTCCTTGCTCCTTCGTCTCCCGCTTGGTATTACACAATTCTTTCATAAACCGTGCATACCTAGGAATACGTTCAACGTGCTTAAGCAGGGGTATGTTGATTTCAAAGCCCCTGAAGAATTGTTTTACCTCTTGTTCAAAGTCCCTTTCCTTTTTGCTTTTCAACCTGCTAGAAATATCATCTTTAGGAACAAAATGAGGATACCTATGAGGAGCAACACATACCTGTGGTATTGAGGTAGAACATTCCTCAACGTCTGCCCTTGATTCAATCGCAATTTCTTGTACCCAATTGCAACGATGTAAACTTAGCCGGTCATCGAAACGCTCCAATTAAGCTCCTCGGCTCGATTGGCCATCCCAAAATATAATAAAACTCACTTAAATTACAAAGGAATTCAGAATAGTACAGGGAGGAAGAAGGGGAAAACGGGTCTAAGGGGAAAAAGCCAACAAAAACGCAGAAATCTGAAAAATACAGCGTCGCAACACTACCCCCTCCAGAATAGGAATTAAACTAAGATAAGCAAATTGGGAGATTCTAAGTGTATAATAAGTTGTACTTATCAAAGGACATAGTAATTAGTGGACCCTGATACAAATATTCAAGTAGAATCACTATTCTTACTAAGTACGTTTTCAAGAGGAATAAATTGTATATGAGTCTTGGATCAGGTTCTTATTGGCTGGGCAGTTTTCTAAGTCACTTTTATTGCCAACATTTCGGGAATGGATTAGATATAATATGTTGGGGACTTTTTCAGATTTTAAAACC
Source organism: Luffa aegyptiaca (assembly GCA_017139565.1). Classification (NCBI taxonomy): domain Eukaryota; kingdom Viridiplantae; phylum Streptophyta; class Magnoliopsida; order Cucurbitales; family Cucurbitaceae; genus Luffa; species Luffa aegyptiaca. Next base: position 18,294,612 of record CM029398.1, read on the forward strand.
GTTTTCAAATTACTAATCACAACTTTAGTGTTTATGTTTGTTTTCTTTGTCGTATATATTTGTACCAATAACTAATTTTGCGTGTAGACGATGCCTAATCAGTCACCGTTTGTTTGGTCATGATCTCAATCCTGTAAGTGTGACCCTCCCACTTTTAGATCTCAGAGAGAGACGCACCAACAGGCTACCGATAGAAAAGACAACTGTTGGTGATTACCCTAAGTGACCTTATCCATTCCTGGAGTTCGCGGTGTTCCGAAACCTATGATCAAGCCCTCCAAATGGGATGGTCGCACTAAAACGACACGCAGGCAGATCATAAGAATCTCACGGTGCAACCTAGGGGTGGAGACCGCAGGATACGTTGACACACGTCCTTCTCCCACTTACTATGAACACTTTCCCCATTCACCTTGGTATTGACCCATGCAAATACTCTCCAAATGGGAGGCCGCTTCCAGGGCGACACAAAGCCGAGCATGGATCTCACGGTGTGAACAAAGGGGGACGTGAGAGTAAAAACTTTGATATGAGCATCTTGTTTTTATACTTTTCCTCCCACTGAAGTGTCCTATATATATTAGGGTGATTTTGTTGGGTTTTATGCCCTAAACCTCGTAGATAGTGAATGTAACCGTTGACCGGATATTAATGAAATAATATTGATATGTTTTTTATTAATTGTTATTAGTTATTTTATATTTGTCTTTGCCTAATAATAACCCTAATCCAATAAACTAGACATCCAAGGCTGTAATATGAGTCTTGAACTATATGTAGCGACATATGGGATCATTGTTCAAGAAACAGCCTAAAGGGTCTATAGTATAGGGATAAGACTGGGTGCCTTATCCTGGTGACACTATGGATACGGCCCACTTTGTATTTGATACAAACGCTGCGATCCAACGCGTTCGTGTAGGAGACATGCGAGTGGGGGTATCCTATGCAATGAGTTTGCATAAGACCGGACCGCGAAATAGTAACCACTGGTTATAACACCGTTAACTAGTTGGTTTTCTATTTCACTAGGACGACCTAGACAACTTTGTCTTAATCCTGAGTTGAATATGGACTCCTGCTCATGAGAGATTGTCCTTTGATTTGTATGGGTGAGAGTGGCCAATACGCCGACTCAATAAGCCTACCACTTTGGGGACAAGACCGAATGGGGAGCTGGGAACATAATCGTACAAGATGGAATTCACTCCTTCCCGACTTTAGGGAAGCAGATGAGTGTTCCCTTAAGTGGTTACTCCGAGTCTTGAACAAAGGGCCCTACCCTCTCAATGGCACGAGAGGGTTTTCTGTTTGATGGTTGGACCACAAACAGGTTGTTCATTAGAGGAGAATTGGTACTTAAGGAAATAGAGGTAACCCAGGGGTAAAATGGTAATTTGACCCAGCTGGTGTTACGGACACTCGTGAAGGACTAACTAGTCGATATTGGTCTATATCCGTGGACACAGAAAATATGTTTGCAGTGAGAAGAGTGCAACTGTGAGTCTATAGTGGAATGAACACACAGTTAACGAATATTGATTAATGTGGTTAATGAGTTTGACCAATTAATCTCACATCGTTGGAGCTTCTGATCTGCAGGTCCATTAGGTCCCACTGGTAGCTCATAAAGTAATTTGAGGCAACTAAGTAATAAATGTAAATTGAAAATGTTCAATTTACTAAGGGAAACAAATATAATATATATTGATATATTATTATGAGAGAAATTAATATTTGAAGAAATTCAAATATAAATTTATGGAAGTTTGAAAGAGTTCAAATAATGAATTAATTAATTTAAGGCCTAAAATGTGTTTGGGCAAATTAATTAATTCTAGGCCGAAAATTAAATATGTGATATTTAATTGGTGGGAATTAATCAATTATGGAAATAATTAATCACTTAAGGAAGTGATTAATCATTTATGGAAATGATCTAATCACTTATGGAAGTAATTAGTCATTTGTGGAAAAGATTAATCAGTTGTGGAATTGATTGATCATGATTGATTAATTAAGGAATAAGATTGAATCAATTTTGGAAAAGATTGATTTAATTGAATATTTTATTCATGGCCTCTCTTCTATAAATAGAACACTAGACCTAATTGGTCTGGTACACTTGACACTTTGCTCTTGCTCTTAGACTCTCAAGACAAGACCTAGAATTCTCTCTAGCCTCCCTCTTAGAGAAAGACTCCCACAAGTCTTTTGCCTCCTAGACCTAGAGTCATACCGGTGTAACCTCTGTGGTTATTGTATCATTCAAGAAGAATTTTCCAGCGATCACAAGACAAAGGAGGCTGCTGCGTTTTGTTCGTTGGAGCATCGTTGGCGACGAACGGTCAAGTCTACAACGGAGGTTTGTAACGGTTCTTCCCCTTTTCTTTAGAAAAGCATGAAAATAAATTTAGATTTATTTTTAAGCATGTTTAAGCTGATTTTCCAGCAACTTTAAAGAGTGTTTAAAGTTTGTTTGAGTTTTCGTAACGGTATTTTAATGTTAATTAATATACGGCGTAAGGTCCAATCGATGCGCTTCCGCTGCGTGGGGACTTTTATTCCCTTCAGATTTTACTTAGTTAAATTCCGGCTAAACGAATCTATCTAAGTTTATGCCTGATATACCTTTTAAAATAAGGTCTTTATTCTAATTTCTAGGCGAATTAAACCCTTTTAATTTCCTAGCGACATTGCATGCTAATAAGACCGTGGTTAATTCAACTCAGGTACCGTATTACCGGGAGAGTTCCCTTATAACCAAAGCCTTATATCCTACTTAATATATCTTAACTCTATTAAAACACTAAGTAGGACATTTTTCTAATCCTATTAGAAAGGTGATCTTAGGTCTAATTGATTTTAAACGTTTTAAAATTAATTCGTGTTACCTAAGATCCTATGTTAGCATGCAACTCTTTGTTATAGGTTGACGGTTTCTATTCATTAGCCTAATAACTATTATAAATTTTTAATGAATTAATCCTATAACATGCTTCTAATGGTGATGAAAGCATGTAACAATCAAAATTCAAGTTATATAAAACAAGTCACCATTCACAAAGCATAATCGTTTTGAAACAACCTACGTCTAGGTGATTATGAACGGCATAACTATTACGCTATGATGTCTAGGTGATAAAACCTCACATTGCTCACGCATGCTCATAAAACCGGGTTAACCTAACTCAAGTACCGATTCGATGCCCAGGTAGGAGGTGTTCCGTAAACCGTCAGCTTAAATACCTCCAACCTTAGACAACATCTTGCCAGGTGAGTTCTCTTGTAACCTTAGCTTTATAAGATATCGACCTATTCTATGCGAATCATTTGAAATTGGATTCCATTAACCCTAAGTGAGCATGCATTTATCTTTGTTATAGGTTTTAACATCTATCTCGTTCTTATAACAACTTATAATATAGACAACCTATAACATTCATCTATGCTAAGGAGGTTTCATGCTGCATGCTCGTTCGTTTTCATTTATTAATATAACACTTATATTTAAATATTCATAAATGAAAAATAAAACAATCCAGCATGCATCTATTACCAAACCTAACATGCATTCCTTTTATTATAACCCTTATAATTAATTACTAATGCATGTATATGCTTTCCTATGGTGGAATTTTAAATCTATATGACATACATTATGCATATTCAATTCTAATTTAAATATAACATACATTCCTAATGCATAAATAATTAAACACACTAAAGGGGATCGGTTTTGGCATCCAAACAATCAAACTAAGCTAAATTATTACATTAATAATTAAATGAACACGTAATCTGCCTTGGACAACTCCCGAACCGGTCCCGAACACCTCGAACCAACTTGAACCATCAATAAAATGCTTGAACCGGACCAGTGGTCTTGAAAAATTACTGAACCGGGCTTGAACCAACTGAACCGACCAGGAAAACGGTGGACCGGACCGGAATTTTGAACCACCGCTTCAAAAAATTGTGCGCTGGAATTTTTGCTAAAAAACGCAACACCGTCAAGACAATAATGAACAGTGTCTCGACGCTGGTCATACAGAAACCCAGAATTCGTGCTCTGTTTTCTTCGGCCGGCGAACATCTTGGCTTCTCTCTTTGATTACAACTTAATTCCAACTCTAATGACTCCCAAATTTTTACAGACTCTCAAGCACACATTATAGCCCATAAACATGTAGGCAATTACAATTTAAATCAACGAATTGAAGCTTAATTTTATGCCAAAACCGCAAACATCCACTTTATCAACCAAACACATTCAATAATTGCAATTCACCCAACAAACTCGAAATTAATTGAAATCAAGTGCCCAAATTACCACGCTTTGATACCAATTGAAGGAGTGTTCGACACTCGAGCGGAAGCGATTACGGATCTTAGGCTTTTGATTTCATTTATTTCATAAAGGAAAATCATGCTCCAAAAACACGAAAAACAGAGGCTCGTGAAAACTAACCTTTTGGAGCTCGATCAGAGCGTCTTGTTGGATGATTCTCAGCACACTCGAGCGGAAGCGATTACGGATCTCCGGCCTTAGAACGAGCTTGCGGGAGCTTGGAAGTGATGAAATTTAAGAAGAAAGAAATGGGTTTTCATGTTTGAGTCTAGCCATGGAGTTGTCTGTTTTGACTGAATATGTTGAAGTTAATTTCCAAATTCTTCCAGCCAAGAGCACTAACTCATTCTCAAGGAAGAAAGACCCATTTATATGAAAGATGAAGGAATATTAGGTGTCTTCCATCTAAACATTGCATGAGCAATGTCATTCAATTTGGTGTCAATTGAATTGATTTTGCATGAAAATTTATTTTCAAATAAAATAAATTTTCATAATTAATTTCATTTAAAATTAATTCATATAATTAATTTTAAATAAAATTAATAATTAGTTAAATAATTTTAATTAATTATGCTTATATAATATAGTATAAAATATTATATTATATAATTACACCTTTTCCGACTTCTTTCAAGTACAGGTCGATCGAATATGAATCCCTATTTCATATGTAATATCAAACCGAACATGTATCGTATACACATTATTTAAACAACATTTAAATATATATATATCATATTCTCTCCATAGTTTAAATCATAATTAAACTATAATACGTTAAATATATATCGCATATAATTAACGCTAACTCCCTAATTTTAATTTGAACGTTTTTAAATTCTTTCATCACTATGTTCTAAGGTTAATCTGCATGAGCTAGCGGGGGGACCTAATGGACATACAGATCATGGGCTCTAACGATACGGGATTAACCGGTTGAACTCTTTCAATCCTAGTTAACCAACATTCGTTAACAACCGGGACACTCCACTATAGCCCGTAGTTGAACCCCCCTCACTGTAGATATATTTCTGTCCACCCGATATAACCATGATCAGTAAGTCGACCCGTCACAGGTTGTTCGTGACTATAGTTCGGTTTAAAGTCTGTTTTACCCCTATAGCACTTCTTGTTCCTTAAGCCTCTACTGAGTCCCTAATGAACAATTGGTTTGTGGTCCCACCACTAAACCTAAAACCTCTCAGGCCAATGAGAGGGCGGTGCACCTTTCTTCAATTCCCAGAGTCAGCGGTTAAGGGAACAACCTTTCTACTATCCCTAAAGTCGGGTAGGAGTGAATTCTATCTTGCAAGACTATGTCCCCAGCTATCTACTCGGTCTTATCCCCAAAACTGTAGGCTTATTGAGTCGGCGATATTGAGCCACTCTCACCGTGCAAATCAAAGGATAATCCCAAATAAATAGGATTTTTTAGTTAGCTCAGGATTAAAATCGAGTTACCTAGATCATCACTCTGAAATAGTCAGTTTCACATAAACGACAATATAAAGTGAAAGTGACTCATTTCGCGGTCCGGTCTTATACTAACTCTTTTGCATACGACGCTCCCACTCGCATGTCTCTACATGAACGATTTAGGATCACATCGTTTGTACTAAAACAAAGTGGGTCGCGTCACATAGTTTTTCCCAAGATAAGGTACCTAGTATTATCCCTATACTATAGACCGTTTAGGCTATTATTTGAACTTGATCCATTCTTATGTCACTACATAAAGTTAAAGTGTTCATATCGTAGCCAAGGATTCTAGTTTATTGGATTTGTGTTAATTAATACATAATTAAAAACAAGGATTTGACAACCAAAACTCGAATAACCTCGATAACACTTTTATCAATACCTATTGACTTTGTTACATTTACTATCGACGAGTTTTAGGACATAAAACCCAACAAACTCCCACTTGGACTAAAACTCTAGTGGGTTGTACAACAATCCAGAACCATAGTGGGATTTTAAATACAATAAACTAGGGCATCTCGTATACCCTTTACATATCTCCCACTTGCCCTAGATTATCCTTTGTGCATTACTCGTAGACCTACACCATCTAGTTGTCCCTCGAACACTTTTAGCCATGAGGGCCTTCGTAAATGGATCAACAATAATTTACTCTGAGGCTATCCTTGTGACAATCATCACATCCCCTCTGTACATAGTCTCTTAGATGAGATGTATGTTTGCGTTCTATATTCTCGCCTCATATTTGGAACAACTTTCCAAATGAAATACCTGAGTCCTGCAGACTTCTGAGCTCGCTTCATAAGCAGCAATTTACTTGGCCTTCAAGATAAAGTCTGTTATGCATCATTTCTTGATTCTACGCCATTCTATAGCTCCTTCTTAAGGTTGAATTCTAAGGTCGATGTTGATTTCATGAATCCTGATTGGAGTGCAAGTCATAATCCTGATTCTTCATTGTTTGTGGTGGCTAGGAGCAGTGGAGACATTGGATTACAACCTTCATTCACTTGGGAAATTGCTTTACTTCATGTAGTATGGATGCTTGTATCGAGATTTTCTAACTCATTTCTTGTGTGACAATGTATCAAATCATGAACTAATCGCCCGTAGGCATAGGTTGAGACTAACCTTTCATTTCCTTGAAATTTAGTGGATTGGTCTTCTTGAATTGATGTTGATCTCATTTTTATTATGTACCCATCTGGTCAATCGGTATATATGTTGGGTTTAATGTCCTATAAACTTGTAGTTTGTAAATCATTAAACATATTCTATTTCCAATAAAGACGTTATTGAGGTTATTCAGTAAAAGATGTTATTGAATATGTAAATTGCAAATGATTAACCTAAATCCAATAAACTAAGATCCTTGGCTATAAAATGAATACTTGAACTATATGTAGGGACATATCATAGGATCAAGTTCAAGTTTATAGTCAAAATAGTCTATAGTATAAGGATAAGGTTGGGTACCTTATCCTGGAGACACTATGGACGCGACCCACTTTGTATTAAGTACAAACGATGAGATCCTAAATCGTTCATGTGGTGACATGCGAGTGGGGGCGTCCTATGCAATGAGTTTGCATAAGACTGGACCACGAAATAAGTCACTTTCTCTTTATAACGCCGTTTACTGAAGAAACTGACTATTTCTCATAGATGACCTAGGTAACTCGTTCTTAATCCTGAGCTATCTATGAACTCCTGTTTATGCGAGATTATCCTTTGATCTGCATGGGTGAGAGTGGCCAGCATCGCCGACTCGACAAGCCTACCATTTTGGGGATAAGATCGAATAGATAGTTGGGGACATAGTTTCGCAAGACGGAATTCACTCCTACCCATTTCAGGGATAGCAGAGAGGTTGTTCTCTTAAGTACTAACTCCAGGACTTGAATAAGGGGCCCCACCCTCTCGTTGGATCGAGAGGAACTTAGGTTTGATGGTTGGACCGCAAACCGATTGTTCATTAGAGGATTAGTGGAACTTAAGGAACAAGAAGTACTATAGGGGTGTAACGGTTATTTGACCTAGCTATAGCTACGAACAACCTGTGAAGGAACGACTTACTAAACATGGTTAAATCAAGTGGACGAAAATATATCTATAGTGAGGGGAGTGCAACTATCGGGCTATAGTGGAGTGTCCCGGTAGTTAACGAATGTTGGATAACTTTGATAATGAGATTAGTCGGTTAGCCTCGAATCGTTGGAGCCCATGATCTATAGGTCCATTAGGTCCCCCTACTAGCTCATATCGGAATAAAGCTTAGAATATTTTGATAGGAAACTTTGAATCGTTCAAAAATGGGAAATAGGGTTTTATCGTCAAACATGTTCGACACAATGATTTAATTATGAATTAAATTAGGAATTGAGAGATGAAGTATTTAAAAGTGTTTTAAATACCATATATATGTATTAGGAATCATATATAATTCATGGCATTAGGTGATAAAGATTGATTGGATCAATCATATCAAAATTACTTGGAAATGTCCCAATTAATTGCCTAGAAATCAATTTCAATTTTGAATTGAATTTGAAATGAATTGAAAGCTGAAAATTCACAATTAGGATTCAATTCATAGTGGATTTAGTGGTTTTTCCACTCTTGCATAATGATACATAGTGGAAAACAACACAAACATGCATCAGATGCATGTGTTGTGAAGTAGACACCTAGAATCCACTTTGAGTTGCATCTTGACCATGTGGCTAAGTGTCATGAAGCTTGTCTTTGCATGGGAGAGGTCTATAAAAGGGGCTTGAATTAGATTCAAGAGGAGCAAGCTTTCATTTAGTGTTATGCTGCAAATTTTCTCCCTCAAATTCTCTCTCATTTCATCTCCTTCCAAAAGCTTGTACCATCAAGCATTCCCTTCCTATTTCTTTCTTCTATATACTCCCACAAGTCTTTCTAGGCTCAAGAGAATAGTAGGGAAGACACTAAAGGTTGTCCAAGAGAAGTTGGAGAAAGATAATATCACAAGGAGTTCCTTACAAGTGAGCATCAAAGAGGTTGGTACTCATTTACTCTCTTTTCTACCCTTTCTAGAACATGCATGCTTTAGGAGTAAAATTGAATGTCTTAAGTGCTTTCGATCTTCAATTGCTTCCGCATGGGTTATATGAACACCTTCAATATATACCTTTCTCTAATTCAGGGATGAATTAGGGAGTGTGTGGCATAATTTTACATTACATTATAGATAATTAGTGAATGCTAGTAAATAGGTTAGGGATAACTAATTACCTAATGCACAAACGATAGAGATTAAATTGAGTTGAAACACATTCCTCAAAATTCGGATGTCTGGGAAGATCCCACTGATAAGACTGCCTGAGAATGATCAATCAAAAGAATTGCTGATAAGACTACATGAGAATGATCAAACAAAATAAGAGCATCTTTTCAAGAAACAATAATATATCTTAACATTTGCCTGTTGTCCATTATGTTTTCACCTTGCTATTTTATCGCTTTCTTATTTGATTTGGTTCAACGTTTTAATACTATAAAAATTGATTGAACAACACTTGAAATCATTAGAATTTATTTAATCATTCAAATAAGAATTACTAATCTTCGTGGGTACAATAATTTACTTACCACTTGTTCTGAGATTGTGTACACTTCCACATCACTTGTAGTGCAATTTGTGAGTTAATTTATTCCATCTTCGGAGGAAAGATGTTTTTGGTGTTGTTGCTGGGGATTAGTGAAATGTGTATTCGATTGAATTCTTTATTCTTGGTTATTTGGTGCATAATTCTAGTGACTGACTTTTTGCCATTTTTCAAGCGTGATTTTGGCGCATGAGTTATGTGGCGTGCGTGCTGCAAGCGCAACACCCTGCTCGTGTGCAAGTATACACTATCTAGTAATAAAGTGGAAAGTATTCCAGATATCGAACCCAAGGGAGATGATGACTAGTCAAAAAACACAAGATTCTACAAAACAAGAACCTCCTCTAAATTTGCAACCAAGGATGGTAACCAAAGAAATATTTTGAATTGGGTTTTGATTTAAGACAAAAATAAAATGACACAAGTAAATGAAAACGGTAAAAATATATGAGATAAACAGGGATATTCAAATAGTATCAACCAGGAGCGTTGGATTGCACCCACCTTTGCACTCGCAACTTACTCAGACACTGCAAACGGCTGAAGAACACTATCTATGTTGTCCACATAGACATGGTGCATGCAGAATCCTCCAGTCGCGCCCGCAAATGCCCTTACAACTAGATTATGAGTTATGTCCTACTTTTATTCAGCTCCGATGTAGGTTCCTTCAGAAGACTTAGCCAGGTAAACATCTATTTTTAGGGCTAACTGAAACTTAGATGAATAATCCTCACGACTCTTAAAACTCCTATTTTTAGGATGCAAGAAGACAAAGTCCTATTTCTAGGATTTTTTCCACTGTTGTTTTGTGAACCCACGCATTTAACTCCATTCGGCCATCAACTAAACACAAACTATGCTAACTTAAGTGATCAGTTTAAGCTAACAATGAAACTTAAACTTCAGCGAAAACAAACAATGCTAAGAGGAAGCAAGGTTGCTTTTCCATAGGTGGGACTTTCTTCTACTCAAGGTATCTACATATTTGATCCTCGAGAAGAAGCTTAACTCATTGATGAAAGTAAAACACAAGAAAAAAAGTAAAGAGAGCCCAAAATAGAAAAACAACTTGAATTCATATTAATTAAAAGAAGTGAGTGGAAGAATGATAAACTTACAACTGGAATTAAAAAGAAAAATATAGCAGCATGAAAGTAAAGACTAGACTCGCTTAAGGATCTTCCCCTCTCTATCTAGCTTGCTCTTATCATCTTTCAAGGCGAGACAAGCCTTTCTCTTCTTCTTCTTCTTTCGAATGGAAGAGCCGACAGAGGCTAAAAGACCCGCAACTCGGAGTGGTTACAAGATGATAAGAGAGAAAACTTAAAAATTTATCCTAAGGACAAAATTTCGAGCTCTATTCACTTCTTGCATCTTGATTGCTTTTTATAGACCTTGGAAGGTAGGGTTGGCTGCTGAGATCAATGTGAGAGAGCCTTAAATGATGAAAATACACGATCCTTGGAGATTTGATACCAGATTTGGGAATTTCGGATAACTCTGTGAAGATCCCACAAATCTCGGAATTCGGTCGAAAAGCCCAGTTAAGGTCCCAAATCAGGCGCAAAATCTCTTTTTTGCACTGCCTTGACACTTCTATCTTCGGCTGGGGCTACTTTCCTTATACATTTACAGGCGCATATTGAATGCATATTCCACATCTTCAGGACCAGATGCAGGCGCAAATTTTCAACTTCGATTCTTTTGCTCTACAAACTATTTCTCTCCAATTGCGGGCGCATTTCCCTTTCAAAGTCCTTTGCACAAAAACATTTAGGCCCTGTTTGATAACCATTTTGTTTTTTGTTTTTGGTTTTTGAAAATTATGCTTATATGCACATACTTCCACCTATAAGTTTCTTGGTTTTAATATTAATCTTCTACCTAGTTTTCAAAAACCAAGTCCAATTTTAGAAACAAAAAAAAGTAGTTTTCGAAAACTTGTTTTTGTTTTTAAAATTTGGCTAGGAATTCAAATGCAACCTTAACTAGAATGAAAGTCATGGTAGAGAATTTGGGAGAAAACAAGCATAATTTTCAAAAACCAAAAACCAAAAACCAAATGGTTACCAAACAGGGCCTTAACTTTGGATAAATTCTTGCAAACATAATCTCTTTTTGTACATATTAAGCATAAATTCTATACTTCTAAGTTTTTCAACATGATTCTAAGACTTTTGCTAATTTGAAAAAAAAATATTTTAAATACAAATCATTTTGCTTTCTAAACAATAACCTAGGTTTTTAAGGCTAAATAACGCACATAAATGAGCATTATCAATGAGTAAGCCCTATATGATTGAGTTTGAACATGATCCAGAGATTTAACATACATTCAGAAAAAAGGAGGAGGGAATGACAAAAATGATCTAACACAATGGATGATATCCCTCGTCTTCCTGCTAGGCCCAAAGATCAAGTAGACCACCAGAGGAATAGAGAGCAGTAGCAAAAGTTGCAAAAAGAGCAAAATGTGCAACTGAACAATCAAGCTGACAATCTTATCCTTTTAACTAATGATAGGGAGAGAGCCATCAGGGCATATGTTTGTCCCAGAGCTTTATGAGTTAAATCCAGGAATTGTACGTCTAGTGATGGAGGCAGCAAACTTTGAGATGAAATCAGACATGTTCCGAATGTTGCAAACAGTTGGAGAATTTCATGGATTACCATTTGAGGATCCCCTTCTTCCTTTAAAGTCTCGAGAGTTAATAATTTCTTTGTGATTCAGGGAGTGTCCACAGATGCCCTTAGATTAACCAAATTATTTTATTCCTTAAGAGATAGACAAGGGCATGGTTAAATACATTTTTTCCAAGGTCGATAACCAATTGGAATGAGCTTGCAGAAAAAATCCTTATCAAATACTTTCTTCCAACTAGGAATGCCAAGCTAAGAGGTGAAATTATAGCATTTAGGCAAAATGAGGAAACTTTCTTTGAAGCTTGGGAACGATTTAAAGAACTCCTAAGGAAATGTCCCCATCATGGTTTACCCCACTGTATTCAAATGGAAGCATTTTACAATGAGCTAAAGTCGTAGATAGTGAATGAAACAAATAGTAATATACTTGTTCGATAAAGTCGTTATCGAGGTTATGTTCACTTAAGTTATTATATAAGTGAATTGCACGTTGAATAACCCAAATCCAATAAACTAACATCCATGGCTAAATGATATGAATACTTGAAGTTTATGTAGTGACATAAAAGTGGATCAAGCTCAAGTAATAGCCTAAACGGTTTATAGTATAGGGATAAGGTTGGGTACCTTATCCTGGGAACACTATGTGACGCGACCCACTTTGTATATAGTGCAAAAGATATCATCCTGAATTGTTCATGTAGAGTCATGCGAGTGGGGGCATCCTATGCAATGAGTTTTCATAAGACCAGGACCAAGAAAAAAGTCAATTTCCTCTATAACGCCGTTTACTATTGAAACTGACTCATTTTAGTGCGATGACCTAGGTAACTCGATCTTAATCCTGAGCTAACTATGAACCCTTGTTTATTCGGGGTTATCCTTAAATATGCATGGGTGATAGTGGCTCATCATCATCGACTCAATAAACCCCCCATTTCAGGGATAGGAACAGGTAAATAGCTGGGGACATAGTCCTGCAAGATAGAATTCACTTCAACCCGTTATAGGGATAGTAGAGAGGTTGTTCCCTTAAGTATTGACTCCAGAACTCTAACAAAGGGATCCCACCCTCTCATTGGCCCGAGAGGTATTAGGTTTAGTGGTCAGACCACAAACCGATTGTTCATTAAGGACTCAGTGGGGACTTATGGAACTAGATGTAACTTCAGGGGTAAAACGGACATTTGACCCAGCTGTAGTTACGAACAACCTGTGAAGGGTAGACTTACTAATCATGGTTATATTGGGTGGACAAAAATATATCTACAATGAGGGGAGTGTAGCTATCGGGCTATAGTGGATTGTCCTGATAGTTAACGAATGTTGGTTAACTAGGTTGTTTACTATTGAAACTGACTCATTTTAGTGCGATGACCTAGGTAACTCGATCTTAATCCTGAGCTAACTATGAACCCTTGTTTATTCGGGGTTATCCTTAAATATGCATGGGTGATAGTGGCTCATCACCATCGACTCAATAAACCCCCCATTTCAGGGATAGGAACAGGTAAATAGCTGGGGACATAGTCCTGCAAGATAGAATTCACTTCAACCCGTTATAGGGATAGTAGAGAGGTTGTTCCCTTAAGTATTGACTCTAGAACTCTAACAAAGGGATCCCACCCTCTCATTGGCCCGAGAGGTATTAGGTTTAGTGGTCAGACCACAAACCGATTGTTCATTAAGGACTCAGTGGGGACTTATGGAACTAGATGTAACTTCAGGGGTAAAACGGACATTTGACCCAGCTGTAGTTACGAACAACCTGTGAAGGGTAGACTTACTAATCATGGTTATATTGGGTGGACAAAAATATATCTACAATGAGGGGAGTGTAGCTATCGGGCTATAGTGGATTGTCCTGATAGTTAACGAATGTTGGTTAACTAGGTTAAATGAGTTTAGCCGGTTAATCTCAGATCGTTGGAACCCATGATATGTAGGTCCATTAGGTCCCCCTACTAGCTCATACGGAATAAACTTTAGAACAATGTGATGAAAGGATTTGAAACGTTCAAATTCGATTTAGGGAGTAACATAAATATGATCTAAATATTGGTCATATGAATAAGGATTCATATTCGATCAACTAGGTTATTGAGAGAGAATGATATTGGTGGAAATAATTAATTTAATATATGATATTAAATTAATATAATTAATTAAAATTGTTTAATTAATTATTTTAAATTATATTTATTTAAATTAATTTAAAATTTGATTTTAATTTCATTTTTTGATTTATTTAAATCAAAGAGGAAAATGCCCATGGATTGCCACCAACACCTATGATGTGATTCATGCAAATTGTCTCCACAAGACACCTAATTCTTGGATAAAATGGTGTCTCCATGAGATAAAAAACCAGCATGTTGCTTATTGTTTAAAAGGATAAGCATACCTCATGTTTTTCTTCTTGATAATTTTGAGGTTTATGGCTGAAAATTCTCAAAATACAAAGAACGAAAAAACTCTCTCATCTCATATCTTTTCTCCCAAAATTCATCATATTCTTGAGTCCCACAACTCGTTCTAATGTCGGACTATAGCGAGAAAGGCTCTCGTGGTCGTCCACGGCTTGATCGTGCTCAGAAAAATTCAATGGAGAAGGAGAATTCAATCTCCGAAGGTTGGTATTATTTTATCTCTGTTTTCGGTTCTTATGTGCATGCTTTTGTTTCTAAAATTAAATGAAATTTGGTGTGCTTTTAATCCAAATCGCTTCCTCTAGTGTATCGTATACCGCTTCAATTGGCATCAGAGCATGATTTGGGCACTCAATTTCGTTTAATTTTAGCTTGGTGGATCAAATTTCTCATGTGATGAATGATTTGATTGCCTACATGCTTATGGGCATTAATTAGTTCATATGGAGTCTGTAAAATTTGAGATTCATTAGAGTCCATTAACGTCGTCAATTTGGAGAAATTTAGAGGCCGAAAAAAACAGAGCATGTAGAGTTCTTCAAATCTGGAATTTATGGGTAAGGAATAGATGACGGGCGAGAAAAATTAAAAAGAAAAAAATACCAAGCAGAACCAAGAAGTAGACCGAACCAACCGACAAAAACCAGCGTGCGATGACCGAAGTGTTGACCCGCGCGGTTCATAACTTATCAGACTTGTTTGACGTGGTTCGCAGTTTTTTCCAGTCGGCGCAGTGATTCGGGTCGACGGTTCGTTTAATTGGTCAGGGTTGTGATGCCCTGGTCCAGTTCACGCGTGCCTGGTCTGTTTTTTGCCTGGTTTTCTCTCTCAGCAGCTGATTTTGGTCAATTTTGAACCAGTCCTGCCATTTTTCTTCAATTTTGGTGCGATTTTTGCACCTTTGGGTTTGGTTCAAGTTAATTTCAGTTGGTTTGAGCTATTTCGAAAACTTCGAAAGCTGTTCAAGCAATAATTTTAAATTATTAATGTAATCATTTAGGTATTTGCTTGTTCTTTATGCCAAAATTGGTCCAGTTTAGTGTGTTTAATTTATTATGCATTGTGAATGTATGCTTAAATTAAATAGGAACCTTATATGCATAATGTATATCATGTAGATTTAAAATCCCACCATAGGAAAGCATGTTTCATGCATTAGTAAATTATTGTAAGTGTTGTAATAGAATGAATGCATGTGTTAGGGTTTCATGATTAGATGCATGTTGAATATTTTATTTTCGTTATAGCCCTATTAGTATAAGTGTTATATTAATAAACGAAAACGAACAAGCATGCAGCATGAAACCACCTTAGCATAGATGATTGTTATAGATTTATTGTTATTTATAAAGAGTTTTAAATCAAGATAAACGTTAAAATCTATAACAAGATAAAAGCATGCTCACTTAGGGTTAACAAACCTTAAACTTGAACAATTCACATAGAATAGGTCGATATCTCGTAAAGCTAAGGTTACAAGAGAACTCACCTGATGAGATATTGTCTAAGGCTGGTGGTATTTAAGTTGACGATTTATGGAAAGCCTCCTGCGTGGGAATCAAGTTGGTACTTGAGTTAGGTTAACCCAACTTTTATCAGCATGCATGAGCGATGTAAGGTTAAAAGAGTTTCTCACCTAGACATCGTAAGTATAAGCATTATACACACCTAAACATAGGTAAAATTATAATGGTGCTTTATAAAACTTGAATACTTGATTATTATACGCTTTCATCACCATTAGAAGCATGTTATATGGCTAATTCATTAAAAGTTATATAGTTATAAAAGCTAATGAATAGAAACTGTCATAACCTATAACAAAGAGTTGCATGCTAACATAAGATTTTAGGAAATGAGTTAAATTTAAAACGGTTTAAAATATAATAGACCTAAGATCGCAATTCTAATAGGATTAGAATAAATGTCCTACTTAGCATTTTAATATATTTAAAATATGATCAAGTAGGATATAAGACTTTGGTTATAAGGGAACTCTCCCGATGCCTGGACTGGCACCTGAGTTGAATTAACCATGGTGTTATTAGCATGCAATGCCACTAGTTAATTAAAAGCGTTTAATTCACCTAGACATTAGAGTAGATACCTTTATAAGAGTTATAAAAGGCGTAGACTTAGATAGATTCATTTAGCAGAAATTTACCTAAATAATAATAGACCCTAAAACTTTAGGACACTTTAGTGGGAGAAACAATATAAAAACAAGATAAAAATACAAAGTTTTTACTCTCACGTCCCCTTGTGTTCACACTGTGAGATCCATGTTTGGCCTCGAGGCGTCCTGGGAGCGTACCCCTACGGATGGTGTTTGCACGGGTCAATAACAAGGTGAATGGGGAAAGTGTTCATAGTAAGTGGGTGAAAGAAACGTGTCAACGTATCCTACGGTCTTTTCCATTAGGTTGCACCGTGAGATTTCCATGCGTTGCTTGCGAGTCGCCCTAGGAGTGATCACCCTACGGAGGGCTTGCGCATGGGATTCAGAACAACGCAAACTCCAGAAATGGATAGGGTTTCTTAGGGCCATTCCTAACATTAGATCTTCCCTACGGTGGCATTGTTAGGGTCGTCCTCTGGGATCTGTGATAGGACCAATTTGGCCCGATATATTTGTTCTTAATCTTGCTAGTTTTACGATAATTATTATGCTTTATTGTATTATTTTGTAGATGTTTGGTGATTAGAGCTTCTCGGGAGCCACTTTGAAGTCCACCGGATGTCGAGGTGGTGAAAAGACCCAAGCGGAGCATTTGAGATTCGGAAACAATGTCAAAATGATCAAGAATTGAAGCAGCCAAACTAGAAAGACCCGAGAGGTGGTGTTACGACATCTCGATGTTACGAACTTGATGGACTGGCTAATTCACCGTCATCATCGAGACGCCACCCTCGGTGTCTTGACGCCCAAACGATTATTTAAGTAGTAGTTTTTTCGATTATGTCATCTTCTTCTCCCATTTTCCCCTTTTTCTCTCTGTTCTCTCTCCGATTTCTTCCTTCTCCCTTTGTATTTTATAGTTTTAGGTTAGTTTCTCGAGCCTTGGGCTTAGATTAGGCTTGTCTATGGCCGTATAAGCACCGTTCGCTATAGTTGGGACGTCGGGATTGTAAGTACATTTGAGTCTTATGAGATGCATTGAGCTTACTGTTCTGAATGCCTATTCTTGTTGAGTGTTACTGCGCTTAAAGCATGTTTTGATTGTTGTTTGTGACTTTACATTCCCGCTTTTATAATTAGCATGCATAATAGGTTAGATTGATGCCCTAACTCGCAGCTCGTATGTTAATAATCCACTAAAAAATTAATTTCCAAGTAGCTAATGGATTGTTGATTCATAGTTAGCACATAGATCGATTCGTGGGCACGGGTCACAAGAGCAGTTCTCTCACTTTGTTGCTTTGCATGATAGGTCTATGGTCTAAATCGATATTCGTAATTAAATTAGATTTCTTCTAATTAATTATGGTCATTCTAGCTTAAAGCAATAATTAGTTAATTTGTTAATCATGGCCAGATTAATTAATTAATTAATTAATTGCATGTTAGTTCAACAGGTTTGTTGGGGTAGCGTTCTAGGGGTATCTTGATCTTAATGCAGTTACTTAATTGATTAATCTTGATGGGTTAGTACGGGTTAATTAGTTAGTAATTAGTAATTGAGTCGATGGACGGTGGGATCGAGTTAATTTATTTAGGATACCAATTAGATAGCATGCATTTAATTCATTATCTGTTGATCAATGAGTAAAAACGAATGTACTGAACCCGAGTGTCCCCGCTACAGTGATCGACTAGGTGAGATTAACCAACCTCCTGATGAAGGCAAAGTGCATGGGCCGCAAGTAATATAAAACGGTACAGTAATACCCAGTATCGAATTCCACAGGGAGGATAATGGTCAGGCAAGATAATGATACGAGGACTAAAATTATTGAGACAAAAT
Organism: Luffa aegyptiaca; assembly: GCA_017139565.1. Lineage (NCBI taxonomy): Eukaryota > Viridiplantae > Streptophyta > Magnoliopsida > Cucurbitales > Cucurbitaceae > Luffa > Luffa aegyptiaca. The sequence continues at coordinate 18,313,123 of CM029398.1, forward strand.
ATTATTTAGGGATCCTAATATGGTGATAAAGCAATAAAAAAATTAAAGCAGTCAAAGAATTAATGTGATCAATCAAATGCAAAAAGTGGAGAAAGAATCTATTGTGAGGCGGGGTCTTGAAAGTCGGATTAAAGCTAATTAATTATCCTAATCATCCTATCTTATGCCCGACTAATTATAAACCTAGAATTAACGTGAATTAATTAGCCCCGATTCATTTTCGATCTCTAAGCCTAACCAACTACTCTCGTTGTCACTATGAGCAGTTAAGCCTAGTTGAGTGGATGATGATCTATCCTAACTTCTCTCCGTCGAGTTTCCATTAGGAATCTAATCATTATACAATTGGCCAGATTATATAAACCATTAAGACCATCCACACAAATAATCAGTATATGGACACAAGATAGACAATTAAGATATTAATAAACTATAATCTTCATTTCAAGACCCACAAATGGGATTTAGCTATACATAATGGTCAAAACTTCCCAAGAGTACATAATGATAAGCATAAAAGAGCAAAATAAAGAGACAGAAGAATGAACCGCAGAGAATCCCTCACTTGCGCTTTGGATCCTCTCTGTTACAAGCTCCCGAGCCCTCCAAAATTTCTCGATACAAGATTGCACACATTCCTCACAACGCGACCCTCAAAGAGGCTCTAAGAGCCTTTAGAAAGACTAAAGAAAGGAATTGGAATGGTGATTGATGATGAAATGAGAGAGTGAGGCGCGCCTTTTATAGGCTTAAAAATGGGGCAGCGGCGCAATGTTGCCGTCACCACGTCGCAACGCTGTGACGTCACTCTTTCTTGGGCGAAGAGAATAGGACAGCGTCGAGACGCTAGGGGATAACGTTGAGACGCTAGGGGACAGTGTCGAGACACTGTGCTAGTTCCAGAAGCATCTAGGCGTCGACTTGAGCAGAATTTTGGGCCTCCTTCATTTCTTTTGGCCCAAATACTTTATATGATGGATATTGGGCTCTTTCTCTTGACCCAACTTGATATTTAAGGCTTGAAATCCATGAAATTTGGCTCTTTTTCTCCAATTATCCATAAAATTCTCCTAGGGACAAAATTATAAAAATGAACATTTATATATGATAAAAACACAATAAAAGCATACAAAAGCTAGTAAATTTAAGGATAAAATAGAAACATTTATGCTTGCTATCACCTCCCATTTACTTTCATGTCATTTAATTTCCTATCATTTACTTTTTTGCAATTTTACTTCTCCATGCAATTTAATGCTTCTCTCTTCAACTCCCCTTCTGTTACCAAACACAAAAGAGGTTAGAAGTATGCCAGTTGTTCCGTGTGATCGACCCCGACCACTACTATTGCAAGCAGTTTAGTGATCAGTGATTATAAATTTTATTTGATACGACCATCGACAAGTCGCTCTGTAAAACTGGCGTCGTTGTTCGGGAACATGGTGCTTAATTTCTAATTAATTTTGTGTTTTTCACATTTTTCTTGTCTCTTGTGTATTAGTTTGTTTCTTGCAGATATAGTGACAAATCTTTATAAGAGAAAACACCTCCCTACCCAGAAGCAAGGAAAAGCAATTGAGCTTCATAGATATCTGGCAGATTCTCGACCTGCTGTCCGCTGAGATAGAAAGGGTCGAGCGTGCAGTGCAAGTATACTTTTCAACTCCTAAATATCCACCACCTCCCTGCATTATAAATCATGAAGAAGGTAATTTTGTCTCCCTGTCTGAATTTATTTTCTTAGTTTTTTCCTTTTTTTGTGAACCAAGAGCAGATGCCTACTTTCATGTATATGTGTTCTTCTTGAGCTGTTCCGAAAGGAAACCCCCAGAGATGTCTGAAGATCAATTCAAGTTAAGGGTGTTTCCATATTCACTGCAAGGAGAAGGTAGGAAGTGGATTTTCCCGTTGCCTTCAAGATCGATATCTTCTTTAAACGAGATGAAAAGTAATTTCTTGAAGAATTACCACCCTACTACGCTGTCGATAGAAGTTATCGGAAGAATTCTCAACGCTACGCAAGCGCCTAAGGAGTTGTTCCATGAGTTCGTGAACCGCTTCAATCACTAGATTTTGTGCCAACTTCCTTGATGAGTTAGAGAGCCAAATTCCAGAACATCACCAGGAATTATTAGAAGAAAAACCCATCAAGGTCAGTGAGCCTGAACTGAGCTCTTCCTTTAATTCTAGGTGTGATTCATGTAGTACTTCATGCATCTTAGGAGAGTTGGAAATTAGGAATGTTCAGCATAATTCTGATTATTCCATGCCTAATTCTTTTGTTCCTGAAATCATTAGATATAAAAAGCATGATTTAGGCTTAGTGTTTCAAGTGGCTGACCAAGTTAAGCCTAGGGTGCTTAGAATTAGCATAATTTGGACGGATGAGGATATTCTGTTTAAAATTTATTATGTTGTGCACTATGTGTGCAAGTTGAGTCTTTCTATGCAAGAGCTGATAAAGAAAAAGAAGAAAGATCCTCTGAGGATCAAATAAGTGGATTTTGGTTGAAGACTGCAAATCTCGTCGAGCAATCGACTTTAAAAATTTGCACTTCTGGGAGGCAACCAAGCTTTAAAAATAATTTCTATCCCTTCTATTTATTTTTAGTTCTTTGCTTCTTGTTAGGTTTTATTTATGTTTGTTTGCTTTCTTGTTTTTAGGAATCTATGACCTACTTTTGTGGAAAAGCTATCTTTCGAGTCATGATGAAGCATTCCTTTCCAACCCTTGAACTTAAAATCAGGGGAGGTTTTCTGTTCAGTTACTTTTTTCCATTGGATTTTTCTTATTTAGATACATTGCGGACAATGTATGATTTTAGGTTGGGGGTGGAGTTAGCCTTGCATGCTTGTTTCGATTGAGTCTTGATGCACTTGAGCGTCAGACTATTTTATCATGCATGCATTGTTTTACTGTTCTATGTTTTCTGGATTGAGGTCGTGCATCTGACCATTGGACCTATTTTTAAGCAAATTTTAAAATTTGAGTGTTTATGTGTGGATGACACCGTTACTTTTCTTAGACTATGAAAATCGACGATGTGTCATCATGCTAACTTTATTACTTTTATTGAATTGTAAGAATGTTGCCCAGAAATTGAGCCTTTTTAAAACTTTTCTCGTACTTTTCTTGCAAGAGTAAACCTTAGCATGCCTAGGATTAGTTTGAAGGCTTAGGAGCGAATTATAGAATCCATGTGCTTGTTGTCACCTCGATAAGTGTATGGATGAGGTAGAGAGTCAAATGCCTACAAATTAGCATGCAATATCTTGTCTAGGAGAAAAGAAAGAAATTATGCCTAAGAGAAAAAGAAAAAGAGAGAAAAGAAAAGTGAGCACGAGCTTAAAAGAAAATCATATGCTCATCTATCTTATTTTATTTTTTAAGAAAAAGCATGCTTTTCACTGTTCGGGAGCGATAAGGGGTAAAAAGAGTTGTCTGCAGTGTGATCAGTTAGGCCAACGAAGCGTTAAACTCGGTTTATGGGTCCCTGCATCGTAGTGCGAAAGCTAGTGCCCCGCCTAAAAAGAATGCAGAAAGAAAATGTCTTTTATTTTTTAGGAACCTAGGTAACGAGAAAAGCAGTCTAATTTGTTTTGTTTGCTCCTTGGTTAGTTCCTAGTGCCAGTGTAGAGGGAAGATAAGTTGAGGGTTATATAATCCAATCCCGGGTTTGTAAAATTGATTCTAGGTAGGCTAAGTGTGAGCTTGAGCAAGATCTTTCATGAAAACTTTTGATTTGTCTCTTCACTTGGGCCATATGTGAATAACTCTTGATTGCAATATTTTTGGCACTTTAGACATTGAGATTGGAGTCTATAGAATAGCAACTATTGAATCCTATACTTTTATTTTGTGTGCTTGCTCGAGGACTAGCAGGATTTAGGTTGGGGGTATTTGATAGGACCAATTTGGCCCTATATATTTGTTCTTAATCTTGCTAGTTATTCTAAACCTTTAAAGTATCGTTGCAAAGTGAATCAAATAATATACTTGGGTCGATGATTACTTTTGGTAAATTTTGATTGGATAATATGTATAATGGGTTTAATGCAAGTTTCTAAATTCAAGTTAATGTTTTATTTCCAGCAATAATGTCGAAATTTGTATGTGCTTTGTTGAATGCCAAATTAAACGGTTTAGTACATACGACCTCTGAAGAATCGTTGCAAAATGAATAGAATAATATACTTGGGTCGACCATTACTTTTGCTTAATTTTGATTGGATAATATGTATAATGGGTTTAGTGCAAGTTTCTAAATTCAAGTTAATTTGTTACTTTCAGCAATAATGTTGAAATCTATATGTGCTTTGTCGAAGGCCAAATTAAACGGTTTAAGAAAAACTTAGACACTGAACTCATGACAAATAATTTACGCATGGTTTTAATTGTGGAACGTCCTCAGGCTAACTGCTTAGCCAAGAGAAACATAATCAACGACTTTAAATCTAATTTATTAGTCTTGAAATCTTGTTTAGTGGAAAACGATAGTTCAATCTAGATACTCGATTCAGGTGTCACTAATCACATATGTTCTTCATTTCATGCAATGAGTTCCTAGACATAGTTATAAGCTGGTGAGATGACCCTTAAAGTCTGAACAGGAGAAGTCATTTCGGCTACAACAGTGGGAGACTAAAAATTATTCTTCTCAAAGGAACGTTACGTGATATTTAGGTAATGTGTACATAGTTCCAGGAATTAAAAGAAATTTGATTTCTCTAACTTGCTTAATTGAACAAGGTTATTCAATATCCTTTTTTGTTATGAAGCGTTCATAACTAAAAGAGGTATTAATGTTTGCTCTGCGATCATGGAGAATAATTTGTATGTTTTAAAACCAATTGAGTATAAAGCTATTTTAAATTAGGAGATGTTTAAAACCTCAGAGACTCAATCTAAAAGGTGGGAAGTGTTGGGTTTTATGCCCTAAAACTCGTAGATAGTAAATGTACTTTTGACCGCACATTGATAAAATGATGTATTATTCATTTCTATGTTTGTATTATGCAATCGTGTCTTGTTAACCCTAATCCAATAAACTAAACATCCTACGCTAATAGAATGAGGCTTGAACTAGTATGTAGGGACATACGGGGATCAATGTTCAAGATTTAGCCTAAAGGGTCTATAGTATAGGGATAAGGTTGGGTACCTTATCTTGGTGACACTATGGATACGACCCGCTTTGTACTTTGATACAAACATATTGATTCAACGCGTTCATGTAGTTGACATGCGAGTGGGGGTATCCTATGCAATGAGTTTACATAAGATCGGACCGTGAAATAGTTAACCACTAACTGTAACACCGTTAGTTAGCTCGGTTTCTATTTCACTAGGACGACCTAGGCAACTCAGTCTCAATCCTTAGTGGATTATGGACTCCTGTCCGTGAGGGATTGTCCTTTGATTTGTATGGGTGAGAGTAGCATGCACACCGACTCAATAAGCCTACCATTTTGGGGACAAGACCGAGTGGGGAGCTGGGAACATAATCACACAAGATGAAATTCACTCCTTCCCGACTCTAGGGTAAGTAGAGGTGAGTTCCCTTGAGTGGTGTCTCCGGTCTTGGACAATGGGCCCTGCCCTCTCTATTGCACGTAAGGGACTTCTGTTTGTTGGTTGAACCTCAAACAGGTTGTTCATTAGAGGAACACTGGTACTTAAGGATAAAGAGGTAGCCCAGGAGTAAAACGGTAATTTGATCTAGTTGGGGTACGAACACACGTGAAGGGCTGACTTGCTTTTGATGGTCGATATCCATGGACACAAAAATATATCTGTAGTGAGAAGAGTGGAGTTGTGGTTCTATAGTGGAGTGAACCACAGTTAACGAACATTGACTAAATAGGTTTATGAGTTTAGCCAATTAATCTCATATCGTTGGAGCTACCTATTGCTAGGTCCATTAGGTCCCACCGGTAGCTCATTTAGGGCGTTGAGGTAAATTTCTAAGGGAGATTTGTATATTCGAAGGTGTTCGAATATTAAGTTTAAAATATGAATTGGATTCATATTAAAACTATAGGTTCTAATAAATGTCCATTGGATGCACAATAATGCGAAAGTCTAGATGAGAGAAATATAATTAAATAATTGATATTTAATTATAGTATTAATTAATTGGTGAATTAATTAATTATTATTTTAATTTAATTTGATTTAATTGAATTACATTAAAACTATAGGTTATGTTTTATATAAATATAAATTAAATTAATTGTTAATTTAATTGATTTAATAATTATTAATTTAATTTAATTTAATTTAATTAATAATTATTAGTCTTATCAGTTTTAACTGATAAGGTTTGGTAAAACCCACTAACCTATTCTTCCTCCATGTTAGGTGAGGGTTTTGAGGGAAGTTACTAATAACCTATTATTCAATCGATCCCTCAGACTACGGTTACCCTCTCTCAGTCTTTAGTCCCTCTGTGTTTTATTCCTCTAAGAAACACAAACCAAAATTCTCCCAAAAAACTTAGAGATTTTTGCTCCCACAAGCTACCAACACGTAATCCTTCGCGAGGATACCGGTGTGAACAAGTGGTGGTGTTCGTTATCAAATTACAACAAAAAGACTCATTGAAGGTTGCTGGAATTTTGGATCAATGGGTAGAATTTGGTGAAACTCGATGAAGAAAACTCCTAGTAGTAAGTATCTCTTTTATTGATCGATAGGATATTTAAACCTAGATTAGATCTAGGTTTTTTTATGAATTTAAAGCATGTTTTTGTAGGCTTTGCATTAGGTTTCATGTGATTATATTCTGCTGTGATTTATTTGCAAACCGTATGGGTTTTCCGAATTGAAATAAAAAAATACAGTATGGTTTTCTGTAACTATTCCGCTGCGTAGGGCTTTAATCATTGCAGAAAGTTTCTCAAAATACCTATCTTTGGCACTTGACGTTAGACCATATTAATCTCAATAGGATTGGGAAATTGGTTAAAAATGGACTTCTAAACAAGTTAGAAGATAACCCCTTACCTCCCTGTGAGTCATGCCATAAGGGCAAGATGACTAAACGACCTTTTACCAGAAAAGGTTATCGTGCCAAATAGCCCCTAGAGCTAATACATTCGGACCTCTGTGGACCGATGAACGTTAGATCTCGAGGAAGGTACAAATATTTCATCAGTTTCATCGATGACTATTCAAGCTTGGCTATCTCTACCTAATGCATCATAAGTTCGACACCCTTGAAAAGTTCAAGGAGTACAAGTCCGAGGTTGAAAACCTATTGGGTAAGACAATAACAACACTTCGATCCGATCGAGGTGGTGAGTATATGATAGCGCACATAGCGAGCTATATTTCCCATTGAATTATAGTTAGTTTTTGAGTAATCTTGGGCCGAATTATGCACTTTAATGATTATTTTGTACGAAATTGATTAATGAAGCGAAATTGAAGAAATTGATGTTAATCGGGCGTTCGGGACCTAAAAAGAGGTAAGGGATCGAAAAAAAATCAATTTGGAGGCTTATCATTAGTGGAAGACCCGAGAGCTAGAGTCTCGACGCTAGAAAATTTACTTATCTGATTAGAGCGGCAAACGCGATAGCGTCTCGACTCTGCCCCTTAACGTCTCGACGCAACCAAGAATTTACTTATACAGAATGCGCAGCAAGAGACAGCGTGGCAACGCTGTCCATAGCGTCTTGACGCTGTCGACAACTTTCCTATATATACAATGCAATTTTGGCCGCCCAAGGGGAGTCGATTTGATGCAATTTTAGCCCTAAATTCGACTAGAGACCTCCTGTGGTAGCTGAAGAAAGATGGAGGAGCGGAATTCGAGGCTTAGCTCGTGGAGATCGTGACGGGGACGTGCGGTTTCGGCGACAATAGTGTTTTATCTCTTTTCTTCCCTTTCTTTAGTTGTTTTTAATGGTTTTTTTAGAATTAGCTTACATCGTAATGCCTTGTATGAGTAGCTAGGTTTGTTCTCTTAGGGATTGATGTAGCCCTGTGGGCGTTGTTGAATTATTTGATGGATGTTTATTGTTTTTAACTCATTTATGCAATTTATGCCTTTAATGCTTTTAATTCACTAACCATGAGTTAATTGGTGCTATCTTTAGTTCTTGCTCGGGAGAGGGGACTTAGTTTAGATAAATAAATTGCATAACTATAATAATCCTGCGATCGGAAGATTTAGGATAGTTGTAGAAATTGCTAAGTGGATTCAATGTAAAACATGCATGTGAATGAATCTAGATAGGGATATCGGGTTAGTCATATGTGTGAGAATTATTTATGCTCGAGAGAGATAAATTTGAGAATAGAAAATCCTAGATTTATGAGCCATTACATGTCATTGATAAGGGTAAAAAATATACCTATTTTACCCTTATATTTAGCTCATTTCCTTGTCAAAAGTTGTATGTTTAGGTCAATTTTACTGTTTTCGAGCTCAAAATATGTTAAAGTTGATAAGTTAGGGTGTTGAGATTCACTTTTGTCAAATGATGCTCATTTGTGCTTGAAAAGACTCAATTTTAAGGGAATTTGACTAAGTTTGTTGCTGTGCAGGAAAAAAGAGGAAATGTTGGGATTTACCCAGAAATGCGACCGCATTTCGGGGAAGGCAAAATGAAATGCAACCGCATTTCTGGAAAAATGAAGGCAGTTCCGAGTCGTCCGCGGGTCGTTCTTAGATGACTAAATTCTAACCTTAGTTAGACGTCAAACCTCAGGGTTTGTAGGGATTTTCACCCATTCACACTTGTAAAAGCAAGAGAGTGGAGTGTCTAAGTGAACTCTAGAAGGATTGGATAAAATAGAAAAACCCATAGTATTTAGCTACTATTTTTATTTCCAGCTCTTGTTACCTTTCATTTATTTGTATTCTTTACATTTTATATTCAATGAAAAGGTATTCATTTGCACTTTATCTCACCATGAGTAGCTAAATTCCGTTGAGGGGTTCAATACGGTGAATTCCCTTATGGTTCAATAGCTTGAAAGTGTTTTATTTGCTTAAGTTTTGTTCGATGCATGTCATTCTTTATTGAATATCATTCTGATCTTGCTAAGTTTAAATTGATCACTTAGACTTTGCATGCTATGTGAGTCTGATCTCGAAAGGGACAGACGATATCGGTTCTCATAAAGGTGATATAGGAGAAAAAACTTGAAAGAGATGGTTCGGTGGTATAGGGCAAGCTGCCTCAGGCACCCTATATAAACTATAGGGTTATAGATTGCATTCGTGAATCATCTATGTTGGAGTCGAGTCACATAAATGTGCATAACGGTACTCGCTTAGCCTTCTAACGGTTCTTGGGAGCAAGGCCAAATAGAAGTTAAATCTGACCCAATGCATTAAATAGGCTTAAGTTGGATAATCCATGATTAAGGTTATTGTCTTTGGGATGAATCCATATTGAATACCTCGTTTTGTTTATTGTTGTTATTCTTTATCTATTTACTTGCGTTATTTATTTTTCTAAAAACCAATCATCAATCATTTATTTTGTTACCTATTTCTAAGCAATCGATTGAGCAGTTTCTTATTCAAATCTGAATTTCCAATTTAGTCCTTGTGGGATCGATACCCTTGGAATACTTCTAAGGTTTTTATTACTACGAGCGATAGTGCATACTTGTACTAAGGTTGGCTGAATTTATATTTATTCTCATTTATCATCTTATCTCACATCCATCATTTAGCCTCTGCTGCACCAAGTTTTTGGCACTGTTGCTGGGGACCAGAAGTGAATCCAGTTTTGTTTATTTGAAATTGCGATTGGATTGCGACTGCATTTCTGTCTCAAAGGGAATTTGGCTTTAATTTGCAATAGTTTTTCTCTTGCAGATTGAATTAGTGCATGAACAAGGGGTGTCCACTCATTGACGTTGATTCTGAGATAGAAATAACCTTTCGTCGTCGTAGGAAGGAGCAAAGACGAAAGAGAAGCGAACAACAAGAGTTGAGCAAATAGGAACCTCTAGAAGAAGCTTCTTACATACAAGAGTTTCCAATGGAACCTCCTGGAGTCGATCCTCAAGTTGACCCACAGAATTGTGGAAGAGAGCAAAATAGTGGGAGAGTTCCTCCAGTTCCACTGGTGCCACAACAAGAAAATCCAATTTATATTGCTGAAGATCGCAATAGAGCAATAGGGTACTAAGCTTTACCAGTTTTTCATACTTTAAATCAAGGAATTTTGGAGCCATCGATAGATGGTCCACAGTTTGAACTTAAACCAGTGATGTTCCAAATGTTGAATACCATGGGCCGATTCTCTAGACTTCCAAATGAAGATCCACGTAAACACATCAAGATACTCTAAAGCTAAAGCTTTTTCCATTTTCTTTGCAAGGAGATGTTGAAGCTTGGTTGGATTCATTCCCTCCAAACTCCATCACTTCTTGGAATTATTTGGCGGAGAAGTTTTTAGAGAACTTGGGAAAGATGTCAAAGGCTGGTTCGGAAGTGTCCACACCACAGATTGCTTGCTTGCATCATCTGGGAGCATTTTTGTAAACCCGAGACTTTCCTTGGATTATTTTCTCTTGTCATCTATTGTGGAAGTTGAATTAAAGTTGTTGGAATTAATAACTTAAGAATAAAAGAAAAGAAAATAAATGAAAGGAAACGAAAAAAAAAAGAAAATAAAAGAAACGAGGAAAAGGAAAAGGATAAAAAAAAGAAAAAGAGAAAATGGGAAAATACCCATTTTCGGTGGTTAAAAAGGAATCCACCGTTTCAGCTCATTTTCCCATCATTTCTCATCAAAACTTCTGGAATTTTCGAGGGAGAGAGTGAAGAAGAAGAAGAAGATTGCTAGGGTTTTGAGGTTGAATAAGAGAGGAAAAAGCTCAAGCAAAAGCATCAATGGCAGAATCTGGGTTCAACCTGCCTATCTCTGGTTTTTTATTCGGTTTGAGTTACACAGAAAGAACTAAGAGGTGAGGTCTGATTTTCTTGAAAGTTAATCCATTTTCTAACAAATTACATGCAGGAAGCTTGAGCTAAATCTGATGAGAAGTTAATGGTTTTTGAAATGGAAAACAGAGCACATAATTTTCGTGCAAACCAGGAGGATCTCTGGTTTTCTCTGGTTTTTCGGTCATTATGGGGTGTACAAGTTGAATTAGAAGCTCCATTTGGTATGGTTTAGAAGTGGGTTTAATTTCAAGAGAAAGATGGAGGGTAGCAGAGAAGCTCGAATCTGTGTTTTCTGTGTTCGGGGCATTTCTGGACAAATTGGTTGGGAATCTCATTTTCATTTCTTCAGGTAAGTTGTAGAGTGTTCGAAAATAAAGAGTTTGGTGTAAAGTACATTAATTTTGGTCAAGTGTTGAGGAAGTCATGGGTGTTGGAAATTAGGGTATAGAATCTGGAAAATCTGGAAAAGTAGAATGTGAAGTGTGATTTTTAATTCCAGTGTTTAGAATTCATGAGCATGGGAAGACAAGACTATTTATAGTTCTAATGCTCGGTTTTTGTTGTTTGACTGGCAAAGAGGAAATAGGTCGAGTCTATGGACCAAGAAACTAGCTAAGACAGTGAGTGACAAAACAAATTTCGAAAATTATTTCTAAACGGTTGTTCATGATCAGATGTTTTACATGCTTTTCTATTAATGATACATGATTTGTATTAACGGTTTCAAGCATAAGTTTGAGCTTAGATTTTCTAATGAGGTTTAAATACGAGCACGTGGTTAATGACTTAATGAAAAGTAGTTGAAACGATATCATTTAAAGTAAAGTATGTATTAGCAAATACTGTTTAAATATTTTAAGTTTTTCACGAGCAAGCTGAGTAAGCTTAAGTTTTATGAAAGATAACGATAAGCACACATGTTTTAATGTTTTCATGTGATTTTCTGAGATTTCCATTGACTACATGACTGGGATATTGAGCCCGAGGCTATATGGTACCGTGTGCACACAAGTTATATTCCGTTGTTGACGTTGAGTGTACTCCGTGACAACGATGCTGTCATGAGTGCTGGGCGTGCCCCACTACGACAAAGACGACGAGAGTGCTGGGCGGGCCCCACTACATCGTAGACCTAGTAAACGTTGGTTGTACTGGGCGTGCCCTACACAACGTTCATTTGCCATGTTAGTTAAGATTTTTATATAATTGATATGCCTTGCTAGATTTTAATGACATACTTACGGGTTATTTGAGAAAGCTTTTATCATTTCACGTTTATGTTTGATGCTTTGATTGAACAAATTTATACGTTTCAAGGTTTATCACGTGTTCTGATTTGCAAGTCTACAGTTTTTAAATTTACTCACTCACTAGGCTTCGTAGCTCACTCTTTCAAAATGTTTTCCCACTTTTCAAGTAGAGATCGAGCTCCCAGTGACTGATACACTGCCAACGTCTGCTGAAAGTTCCAGTTCAAGCTCCAGTACGTGGGTGGAGTTGTAGATTGAGTTTGTCTGTATTGTAAATGTTTTTGAAAGGATTGGATAATTTACGGTTTGTGTAAGTTCTAGAGGTCGTGGTTGTTTAAACCAAGTTGAATATGTTTTTGGCTGTGATATCTATATCAGGTTATTTTCCAAACCGAGTTATGTCAGGGCTGCACCCCATGTATGTCTAAAGTTTTCAGGGTTTCCGCTGTGTTGCGTTACATGTAAAGTATTTTACATCAAAGATTAATATGTTTATCAGGTTTAACGTTTCAGTAGGGTCAACAGGGATCGTTAGACGAGACGATGTCTGTTGGCTTCACACCATCTCCCTGACTAAGCTAGCGGGTAGTTTGGGAGGGGGTGTGACAACTTGGTATCAGAGCAGTGAGCTCCATGGGAAAAGAGACATGGTAGTTAGTGCTAAGAAGAATCTAGGAAGTAAATAGTTAGACGTTGAGTCAGTTCAGATAGAACTAGCGGAGTATGGTCCAAGTATTGTTGAGAGTGAGTCCAATCAGGACTAGAATGTGAGTAGAAGTTTAGTATCATGCATCTGAGTTAAGTATCTATAGCATGTCTGATGTGTTGATATGTTATAGGAGTCATGCCCCCATGTACCAGCAGACGACGCAGGCAGAATCAGGACGGACGCAGGATCCTACCCAGAGTCAATCTGAAAGGGGATCCAGTACCCCGAGAGGTCAGAACGAGGCAGGGAGTGAGCAATTTCCTAGATCTGCACAGAAGGTTGGTAGGCCAGAGAGAGCAGGGCCTAGTGATCCGGAAAAGATGTATGGAATAGAACGGCTGAAGAAGTTAGGAGCCACAGCATTTGAGGGTTCCACAAATCCAGCTGACGCCGAGGTCTGGTTAAAAATACTGGAAAAATGCTTCGACGTGATGAGTTGTCCTGAGGAGCGAAAAGTCAGATTAGCGACATTCATTCTGCAGAAGGAGGCGGAGGGGTGGTGGAAATCCATTTTAGTCAGGCGTAGTGATGCGCGTACGTTAGACTGGCAGACTTTCAAAGGAATATTCGAGGACAAGTACTATCCCACCACATAGTGTGAGGCAAAGAGAGACGAGTTTCTGGGGCTGAAGCTCACTTTCAGTTGCCGAGTACGAGAGAAAGTATACTGAGCTTTCACGGTATGCCGATGTGATTGTGGCATCTGAGAGTGACAAGTGTCGAAGGTTTGAAATAGGGCTGCGTTTTGAGATACGTACCCCGGTTACTGTGACTGCCAAGTGGACGGATTTTTCCCAGCTACTAGAGACTACCTTACGTGTGGAGCAGAGTATAATAGAGGAAAAGTCGGCATTGGAGCCTAGTCGTGGAGCTCCAACAGCCAGTGGTTTCCGAGGTCGTGAGCTGCGGAGGTTCACACCTGGAGTGAATGTTTCAGGCCGTCAAGACTTCAAGCGTCGATCTGGTGGCCAGTCATCGAGGCAGATGAGTTCGGGTAGTGCCTATCAGAGGTAGAGTTAGAGAGCCCCCATTCAGTCTGCGAGTTCAGTAGCAAGACCGCGGACGGGTCAGGAGTCCGTTGCTAGTGAATCCCGAAGAACCCCATGTGCAAGTTGTCGCAAGAATCATCGGGGTTAGTGTCTTGTTTGCGATGGTGTGTGTTACCAGTGTGGACAACCAAGGCATTTCAAGAGGGATTGTCCACAACTGAGGCCAGCAGTTCAGAGGGACCAGTGAGTTGAGTCCCACATAGTTGAGCAATCGAGAGTCTTAGCAGGCGCAGGAGAAGGCACCAGTGGTGCAAGGCAGAAGGGAGTTGTGGGGAGACCTAGGCAGCAGGGAAAAGTCTATGCCACGACTCAACGGAAGCAGAGGATGAACCAGACGTGATTACTGGTACGGTTTTGATTTGTAATGTACCTGCACGTGTTTTATTAGATCCAAGTGCTACGCATTCCTTTGTTTATAGTATGTTTTTAACTAAGCTGAATAGGATGCTAGAGCCTTTATCTGAGGAGTTAGTCATATACACTCCAGTTGGTGACGTTTTATTAGTCAATGAAGTGTTGTGTGATTGTGAGGTTGTAGTAGAAGGTCTCTGTATGTTAGTGGCTCTTCTTCTCCTAGAGTTGCAGGCGTTGGATGTAATTTTGGGAATGGATTTCTTATTCGCTCAGTATGCTTCTATGGATTGCCATAGAAAGGAAGTGACTTTTAGGAAACCAGGTTTGACTGAAGTGGTTTTCAGGGGTGAGAGGAAGATTATTCCTACGAGTTTGATTTCAGCTCTGAAAGCTGAGAAGTTGTTGAGGAAGGGTTGCACAACATTTCTTACACACGTAGTAGAGGTGCAAGAAGAAAAGCTAAACCAGAAGATGTTCCAGTAGTGAACGAATTTCTTGATGTTTTTCCAGCTGATCTATCGGGTCTGCCACCTGATAGAGAGGTGGAGTTCAATATTGAATTATTACCAGGAACAACACCTATTTCACAGGCACCGTACAGAATGGCTCCGAGCGAGCTTAAGGAGCTGAAGGTGCAGTTACAAAAACTTGTTGACGAGGGATACATCAGGCCTAGTGTATCACATTGGGGAGCTCCAGTGTTATTCGTGAAGAAGAAAGATGGTACCCTGAGATTATGCATTAATTACAGGCAGTTAAACAAGGTCACGATACGCAACAAGTATCCTCTACCACACATCGATGACTTGTGGTCAAGGGGAGCAGCGGTGTTCTGTAAGATTGATCTAAGGTCAGGATACCACCAGTTAAAGGTTAGGGAATCAGATATTCCTAAGATAGCATTCAAGACAAGGTCTGGGCACTATGAGTTTTTAGTGATACCATTCGGTTTAACGAATGCGTCTGCAGTTTTCATGGACCTCATGAACAGGATCTTCCATCAGTATTTAGATCAGTTTGTGATAGTGTTCATCGATGACATACTAGTCTACTCAAATGATAGGAAAGCCCATGAAGAACATCTGAGGATTGTTCTACATACACTACGTGATAAAAACCTATACGCTAAGTTCAGCAAATGTGAGTTCTGGTTGAAACAGGTAGTGTTCTTAGGGCATGTAGTTTAAGCGGACGGATTGAGTGTTGATCTGCAGAAAGTGGAAGCTGTTGTCAATTGGGAAAGACCAGCTAGTGCAACAGAGGTACGTAGTTTCCTCGGCCTGGCTGGATACTACAGACGTTTTGTTGAGGATTTCTCACGATTAGAAATACCCTTGGCAGCATTGAAAAGGAAGAATGCTAAGTTTGGGTGGTCGGATAAATGCAAACAGAGTTTCCAGGAGCTGAAAAAGAGATTAGTGACAGCACCTATCCTGACAATTCCTGTAACAGGGAAAGAGTATGTGATCTATTGTCACGCTTCGAGGCAAGGACTAGGTTGTGTGCTTATGCAGAAAGGAAAGGTAATAGCTTATGCTTCAAGGCAGTTGAAGAAGCATGAATGTAATTACCCTACCCATGATCTCGAGCTAGCAGCAGTTGTTTTAGCACTGAAGATCTGGAGACATTATTTATTCGGTGAGAAGTGCCACATTTTCACAGATCATAAGAGTTTGAAGTATATCTTTGATCAGAAATAACTTAATCTGAGGCAGAGGCGATGACTAGAAGTAATCAGAGGCTATGACTGTACCATTGATACCATCCGGGTCAGGCTAACGTGGTAGCAGATGCGTTAAGTAGGAAGTCGAGACTTCTGAAGAGTGCCTTATGTGGTATTCGAGCAACCTTGCTAAGTGAGTTAAGAGGTTTCAAGGCAGTTGTGACTGCAGAAAGCTCAGGGAGTCTTTTAGCTCAATTTCAGGTTAGGTCTTCTCTAGTAGCAGAGATTGTGAGAACACAGCCAGAGGATAGTAACTTACTGAAAATGCTTGCAAAGTCCAAGCAAGGCCCAGAGGCAGAATTTGAGTTGAGAGCAAACGGAGCCATAGTTAAGCAGGGAAGACTATGCGTTCCGAGTAATAGTGAGCTTAAGGGTGCTATACTAGAGGAAGCTCACAGTTCAGCCTACGCAATGCATCCAGGAATAACCAAGATGTACAGAACTCTGAAGAAAACTTATTGGTGGCATGGTATGAAGCGGGAGATAGCTGAATATGTTGATAGATGTTTGATCTGCCAACAGGCTAAACCAATAAGAAAGAGGCCAGGAGGACTCCTTAATCCACTACCAATGTCGGAGTGGAAGTGGGAGCATATTACCATGGATTTTCTATTTGGATTACCTCGTACTTCTAGTGGACATGATGGTATATGGGTAATAGTGGACAAACTCACCAAGACAGTGCGGTTTATACCGATCAAAGCGACGTCTACACTAGATCAACTAGCTAAGTTATACGTCGACAGGATTGTAAGTCAACATGGAGTTCCAGTGTCCATAGTTTTAGATAGGGATCCGAGGTTTACTTCTAAGTTTTGGCCTAGTGTGCAGAAAGCTATGGGAACAAAGTTGAAGTTCAGTACAACGTTTCATCCCCAGAGAGATGGTCAGTTAGAGAGGACCATCCAGACCTTAGAGGACATGTTGAGAGCTTGTGTCCTTCAGTTTAAGGGAAGTTGGGATACCCACTTATCACTTATGGAGTTCGCTTATAATAACAACTACCAGTCTAGTATCGGCATGGCACCATTCGAGGCTTTGTATGGCAGACCATACAGAACTCCTATGTGCTGGAACGAAGTGGGAGAGCGAAAGCTAGTTGGTCTTGAGTTGGTACAAGTTACAACAGACAGTATCAAGCTGATTAGAGAGAACTTGAAAATAGCTCATGATCGACAGAAAAGCTATGCAGATAAGTGACGAAGAGACTTAGAATTCCAGGTTGGAGATCAAGTTTTCTTAAAGTTATCTCCATGGAGAGGTGTTCTTCGCCTTGGGAGGAAAGGTAAGCTGAGTCCTAGATATATTGGTCCTTACTAGACAATAGAACGAGTTGGACCAGCAACCTATAGACTTGAGTTGCTAGTAGAACTTGCTCGAATACATGATGTTTTTCATGTGTCCATGTTGAGGAAATATATTCCAGATCCATCACATGTGTTGCAATAGCAACCGATTGAGCTGAATGAAGACTTGAGTTATCAAGAGGAAGCAGTTCAGATCCTCGACAGAAATGAGCAAGTCTTGGGGAACAAGACGATCCCACTCGTGAAGGTTCTTAGGAGACATCACAGAGTAGAGGAGGCAACTTGGGAGTCAGAAGACCAGATGAAGAGGAGTTACCCGACACTCTTCACCTAAGACTTCTAAATTTCGAGGACGAAATTTCATAAGGGGGAGGTAATTTGTAAACCCGAGACTTTCCTTGGATTATTTTATCTTGTCATCTATTGTGGAAGTTGAATTAAAGTTGTTGGAATTATTAACTTAAGAATAAAATAAAAGAAAAAAAATGAAAGGAAATGAAAAAAAAAAAGAAAAGAAAAGAAATGAGGAAAAGGAAAAGGATAAAAAAAAAAAAGAAAAAGAGAAAATGGGAAAATACCCACTTTCGGTGGTTAAAAAAGAAATCCACCGTTTCAGCTAATTTTCCCATCATTTCTCATCAAAACTTCTGGAATTTTTGAGGCAGAGAGTGAAGAAGAAGAAGAAGATTGCTAGGGTTTTGAGGTTGAAGAAGAGAGGAAAAAGCTCAAGCAAAAGCATCCATGGCAGAATCTGGGTTCAACATGCCTATCTCTGGTTTTTTATTCGGTTTGAGTTACACAGAAAGAACTAAGAGGTGAGGTCTGATTTTCTTGAACGTTAATCCATTTTCTAACAAATTACATGAAGAAAGCTTGAGCTAAATCTGATGAGAAGTTAATGGTTTTTGAAATGGAAAACAAAGCACAGAATTTTCGTGCAAACTACGAGGATCTCTGGTTTTCTCTGGTTTTGCGGTCATTCTGGAGTGTACAAGTTGAAGCAGAAGCTCCATTTGGTATGGTTGGAAAGCTTATTCAATTTCCTACAACTTTCATGAAGAATTCGTGAGCCTAAAATGACTAGAAGTGGGTTTACTTTCAGGAGAAAGATAGAGGGTAGCAGAGAAGCTCGAATTTGTGTTTTCTGTGTTCGGGGCATTTCTAGACAAATTGGTTGGGAATCTCGTTTTCATTTCTTCAGGTACGTTGTAGAGTATTCGAAAATTAAGAGTTTGGTGTAAAGTACATTACTGTTGGTCAAGTGTTGAGGAAGTTATGGGTGTTGGAAGTTAGGGTATAAAATCTGGAAAATCTGGAAGAGTAGAATGTGAAGTGTGATTTTTAATTCTAGTGTTTAGAATTCATGAGCATGGAAAGACAAGACTACTTATAGTTCTAATGCTCGGTTTTGGTTATTTGACAGGCCAAGAGGAAATAGGTCGAGTCTACGGACCAGGAAATTAGCTAAGACAGTGAGTGACAACAAATTTCGAAAATTATTTCTAAACGGTTGTTCATGATTAGATGTTTTACATGCTTTTCTATTAAGGATACATGATTTGTATTAACGGTTTCAAGCATAAGTTTGAGCTTAGATTTTCTAATGAGGTTTATATACGAGCACGTGGTTAATGACTTAATGAAAAGTAGTTGAAACGATATCATTTAAAGTAAAGTATGTATTAGCAAGTAATGTTTAAAGATTTTAAGTTTTTCACGAGCAAGCTGAGTAAGCTTAAGTTTTACGAAAGATAACGATAAGCAGACATGTTTTAATGTTTTCATGTGATTTTCTGAGATTTCCATTGACTACATGACTGGGATATTGAGCCCGAGGCTATATGGTACCGTGTGCACACAGGTTATATTTCGTTGTTGACGTTGAGTGTACTCCGTGACAACGATGCTGTCGTGAGTGCTGGGCGGGCCCCACTACGACAAAGACGATGGGAGTGCTGAGCGGGCCCCACTACATCGTAGAGCTAGTAAACGTTGGTTGTACTGGGCGTGCCCTACACAACGTTGATTTGCCATGTTAGATTTTAGTGACGTACTTGCGGGTTATTTGAGAAAGCTTTTATCATTTCACGTTTATGTTTAATCCTTTGATTGAACAGATTTATACGTTTCAAGGTTTATCACGTGTTCTGATTTGCAAGTCTACAGTTTTTAAATTTAGTCACTCACTATGCTTTGTAGCTCACTCTTTCAAAATGTTTTCCCACTTTTCAGGTAGAGATCGAGCTCCCGGTGCCTGATACACTGCCAACGTCTGCTGAAAGTTCCAGTTCAAGCTCCAGTACGTGGGTGGAGTTGTTCATTGAGTCTGTCTATATTGTAAATTTTTTTGAAAGGATTGGATAATTTACGGTTTGTGTAAGTTCTAGAGGTCGTGGTTGTTTAAACCAAGTTGAATATGTTTTTTGTTGTGATATCTTTATCAGGTTATTTTCCAAACCGAGTTATGTCAGGGCTGCACGCCATGTATGTCTAAAGTTTTTAGGGTTTCCGTTGTGTTGCGTTACATGTAAAGTATTTTACATCAAAGATTAATATGTTTATCAGGTTTAACGTTTCACTAGGGTCAACAGGGATCGTTAGAGGAGACGATGTCTGTTGGCTTCACGCCATCTCCCTGACTAAGCTAGCAGGTAGTTTGGGAGGGGGTGTGACAACTTGGTATCAGAGCAGTTAGCTCCATAGAAAAAAAGAGACATGGTAGTTAGTGCTAAGAAGAATCTAGGAAGTAAATAGTTAGACGTTGACTCAGTTCAGATAGAACTAGCGGAGTATAGTCCAAGTATTGTTGAGAGTGAGTCCAGTGAGGACTAGAATGTGAATAGAAGTTTAGTATCATGCATCTGAGTTAAATATCTATAGTATGTCTGATGTGTTGATATGTTATAGGAGTCATGCCACCATGTACCAGCAGACGACGCAGGCAGAATCAAGACAGGACGCAGGATCCTACCCAGAGTCAATCTGAAAGGGGATCCAGTACCTCGAGAGGTCAGAACGAGGCAGGGAGTGAGCAGTTTCCTAGATCTGCACAGGAGGTTGGTAGGACAGAGAGAGTAGGGCCTAGTGATCCGGAAAAGATGTATGGGATAGAACGGTTGAAGAAGTTAGGAGCCACAGTGTTTGAGGGTTCCACAGATCCAACTGACTCCGAGGTCTTGTTAAATATGCTGGATAAATGCTTCGACGTGATGAGTTGTCCTGAGGAGCGAAAAGTCACATGTTATCTTGGATACCATAGCCACAAACAATAGACATTGGGGACAAACTGAGCCAACAACAATCTTGAAGAATCCAGTTAAAGTAGTGGAGACAGAGGCTAATTTTACTATGCAAGCTCAAATCAAAGCTATCCACAACATGATGATGGGCATGACAATGAACAATCAAGCCAACATAGCCCCTGCCCTAGTTCTTCTCCCTGTTGTGAAATTTGTGGTGAGCAACACATTGCAAATAACTGTCCACTAAATCTAGCGTCTGTCTTATATGTAGGACAACAAGGGAACCTGAACCAGAACAGATGGAATCCATACTCGGCCACCACTACAACAAATTTGGCTTTTAAGGTCGGGCATTGCCCGACATTAAAAGCCTTTAATGTCGGTCACTGACTGACATTAAAAACACCGACATTAAAAGTTTTAATGTTGGTCGCTTTTATCGTCGGGCACTGGCCGACATTAAAAGTGACTTTTAATGTCGGACACTTTTAATATCGGGCAATGCCCGACATTAAAAGCTATGACGGACATTAAAAGGGTACTTTTAATGTCGGTCAATGCCCGACATTGAAAGAACCCTTTTAATGTCAGTCAACCAGTCTTTGACCGACATTAAAAGTGACTTTTAATGTCGGTCAGTTTTTTATGTCAGTCATTGCCCGACATTAAAAGTGTCCGACATTAAATGTGCGACATTAAAAGTGTCCGACATTAAATGTGCGATATTAAATTAAAAAAAAAATTGTTGGTTGCACAAGTAGCTAACCAACAATACTATTTCTTCCTTTTGTAAAAACCTGTAAACATTAAACAAAATAGAATTTCAACCTATGCAGAAAAAAAAAATCCTGAAAATATTTTTACACAACAACTAACTCAATGAACATGAATTTAATTAATAAAATATAATAGTGTATATAATACATGAAACTTTCTGTCCATCCACAAATCACATCCATCAACTAATTTACAAAGAAAAAGTAAAATTACTACAAATATATACACAACTCCTTAAACGATGTTTCCCAAGTTCCTCTTCGAGCTCGTTTTTGAGAATATATCCATTTCATCATGTGCAACAATTCTCGCTTAGTAAGATGAATTCCAAACCTTATACAAAGGAAAAACGTAAGTAAAATACAATCGACACACATCCCCAATCAAATCCTTAAACTAAAATTAAAGCTGCTCAAGACATACGAGTAAAGTAGAGCTAATAACCAACAACATCTAGAGGATTATCAAACAAATCACAACAAAAACGACCCGTATGAAAGTTAAAAATCTAGCAACACCACCCTACTAAAGTTCATTACATCCAAGCATTGTCATGATATTAATGGGGTGAAAAACATGGAACATGTTAAATACACCTCACAAAGATTAAAAGCCGGCATAATGGAAGTAAAGATTAGCCAAACTGATGCAAAAATTGATAAATGGAAGTTTAAGAGATACACCATGATACAAATAAGCACATTCCCAACGAGTAATATGCATTAGTGTAAAAGTAAAGAAACATTACCTTCGTGTTGCCATTGAAAGAACTAGCAGCTTTGCTTTCCATTTCTCAATTTTCTAGTTTTTCACTATTCCACATCACACATGTAGATATTTATCAGTTCAGTAAATTCTTAACAATTACAAAATAATTCACAAGACTTCAAAACAAAAATGACAAAAATCCATATTAACTAATATAAACCTATACAATTAACATCGTACAATGAGCTATTGACTTGATTGATTCAAAGTGAAGAATTGATAGGTAATTTTTGTGACACAATCTGCTTGTCTAAATCAATAAACAAACAGCACATTGAAACCTCTGCATTTCCTTTGTCCATAAACAATAACTAATTTACCTAAAATGTTAAGAAGAGAAGTTTTCTTCACTTAGAACATAGGAAAAAAACTTAGAACTATGAAGAACACAGTTGAAAAAATCCTTAACACCAGAAAGCAGAACCAAATCTCATGGTTTCTTGACATTTTTCTCTCACTCTTTGACCCATTTGCACTTTTTAGTTTTTCTAACATCACAACAAGAAAAAGCAGCAGACATGTAAAGCAGACACCAAAAGCGACTTGGTTATTCCAAAGCTAGTAATTTTCTTGCATAACCCCCCCCCCCAAACATTCATGAAAAAAATACCCTCTGGAGGCTCTTCCACATGCCTAAAACGTCAACAGATAGCAATCAAAAAATGCACAACAAGAAACAAACAAGCCGTGTGAAACTTACCCTGTGGAGACTCGTGCACAACAACCTAAAAGCAAACACATAATATTTAGCCTTAGAAAGATTAGCAGTAAATTCATAAAGGATTATGATAGCATACCTGACCCAGCAAGGTTCAAGTCATTCTTTTACAAATTCTAAGATTACCTTGGGTCCATTATTCGTCCATCACATGGAAATTTGATCCAAAGATTGGGTCAAAGCAATTAATTAAGTTGATATTGTAGAGTCTATACTGAAGGATTGGAATTCCGTAATTCCGTAAAGCGGAAGCGTGATTGGGACCGATTCGTAATTAATTTTGTTTAATCTAAAATACCAATACATTGGCAATAATATTAGAACTATTCTAAATATATATTAAGGCTAAGCATACAAAAATATTAGATCTAAATCTAATTTATAAAGTAACAAATTACTTACTCTCGTTGACGACTCAGATTAAATTCACCAACTGCTTGTGAATTAATCACGAACTAGTGCGAACACCACCACTATGGCTACACCGGTATGACTCTGAGACTTCTAGAGGCAGGAGACTGGTGGGAGTCTAGAGGAAGCCTTGAGGGGAATTCTCTAAGAGTAAGAGAATGAATGAAATGTCTTTCACCCCACCCCAGGGGTCCTACATATAGTAAAGGCCAAGACCTTTTTCCTAATAGGAAAAGGAAGACCTTTTCCTAATAGGAAAAAATCTCTAATTTTAATAAATAATTAATTAATTCCATAATTAATTAATTCCTCAATTAAATATCATATATTTAATCTTAGAGATTTTATTAAAATTAAAATTAATATGAATCCAATTCATATTAAATTTATTTGAACTCTTTCAAATATTTTCTTTCCGATAGGAAAAGGTCTCTAATTTTAATAAATAATTAATTAATTACCCAATTAAATATCATATATTTAATCTTAGGGATTTTATTAAAATTAATATGAATCCAATTCATATTAAATTTATTTGAACTCTTTCAAATATTTTCTCTCAAGAATTAATTTTTTGAAATTAATTCAAAAATTATATCATAAAGTTTCATAAACTTTATATTATAATGCATCAATATACATTATACGATTCCCCAAATAAATTGAACACTTTCAATTTAAAATTTATACTTAATTGCCTCAAGTCTTTTTACGAGCTATCAGTGGGACCTAATGGACCTACAGATCAGAAGCTCCAACGATACGAGACTAATTGGCCAAACTCATTAACCAAGTTAGTCAACATTCGTTAACTGTGGGTCACTACACTAAAGACCCACAGCTGCACTCTTCTCACTGTAGAATATTTCTGTGTCCACGGATATCGACCAATGCAGTAAGTCAATCCTTCACGTGTGTTCGTAACACCAGTTGGGTCAAATTACCGTCTTACCTCTGGGTTACCTCTGGTTCCTTAAGTACCACTGATTCCTCTAATGAACAAGTTGTTTAGGGTCCAACCACTAAACAGGAGTTCCTCTCGGGCCAGGAGAGGACGGCGCGCCTTTGTTCAAGCCTCGGAATCAGCCCCTAAGGGAACACACATCTACTTACCCCAATAGGGGAAGGAGTGAATTCCATCTTATACTGTTATGTTCCCAGCCCCCATTCGACCTTGCCCCTGAAATGGTAGGATTATTGAGTCGGCGAACTGGGCACTCTCACCCATACAAATCTAAGGACAATCCCTCCTGAAAGGGGTTCATAACATACTCAGGATTGAGATTGAGTTACATAGGTCATCCTATTGAAATATAAACCTAAACTAGTTAACGGCATTACATCTAGTGGTTACTATTTCGCGGTCCGGTCTTATGCAAACTCATTGCATAGGATACCCCCACCCGCATGTCTCCTACATGGATGCTTTGGATCATTGCATCTGTATCGAATACAAGGTGGGTCGTATCACATAGTGTCACCAGGATAAGGTACCCAGCCTTATCCCTGTACTATAGACCTTTTAGGTTGTTACTTGGACACTAATCCCCGTATGTCCCCACATACTAGTCCAAGTTTCATTTAAACAACCTTGGATCTTAGTTTATTGGATTTAGGGTTTATTAATGCAAACTTGATTATTCAATAACCAAATTACTGAATTACTAAAATAACACTTTATTGAGATCGATTAATTTGTTTCATTTACTATCCACGAGTTTTAGGGCATAAAATCCAACATCTACACGGTTAGAAAGAAATAGTATACTTTCCAATGCATGGTAAAGCTACAAATTGGAGGGAGTAGGACAAGTACCACAAGTAAATTGTACTGGTTTAAACTTATCAATGTCAACAACTAAACTTCCCAACAAAATAAAGAAAATCCAAGATTTTCCTAATAAATTGAACACTTGCATGATAAGTTATAGTGGTTCCATGGGGGCACAATAAGTTTTGGTGCAATATGAGAGAAGTGACATAATAAGCAAAGGAAATGCTTGTGCTTGAATCGAGAAGCCATAAGCAATTAGCTCTATGAAAACAAAGAAGGAACCAACAAACAGGCCAATGGGAATCAGTATAAACTCTTGTTTTCTTACTATGGATGTTACAAAATCTGATAAAGATCTAAAAATGAAGGAGAGAAGTGACCCCTTGAATTCTTCAGACTCTTTAAAAACTAGGAGACAAAAATACATGTGCTTCGGTGCAGAAGTGTCCCAGTAATAATAAGTTCTCTATTCCATGCGAGTCTTTGATAATTTTTTATTTTCTCTTAGATGTAAGCCATTTTACCTTGAAAGTGAGGTTGAGAAACTTACATCTGCTTTACACGAGATGGGTCATTTTCTCTTTTATTACACCTGACAACCAAAATGACTGATCAACCTAAGCAACATGTTAAGATTAAAAAATAAAAAATAAAAAGCATTTCATTTTTGTCTTCTCTCTTCTCTTATTCATTACAACCCTGGATAAAAATGATAGCGAGGAAGCACTTTCTAAAGAAACCTAAACTCAAACACAAGTATAGTTCAAAATAAGAAAAAATATATTCCTCCATACAAAGAAAAAATATATTCCTCCTAAAAGAGTCGCACTGGATTCTAAATATTTGACCAAACCAAACAAATTTTTAATTACAATGTTTAAAATAATAAGAATCATGAGTACACATCCATTCATTAACTTTACCAAATTGGTCGATTCAGATGTGTTACCTGAAGGCCATTGCAATATCATTGCCAAATTTCTCGAGTCCATAATTGCAAGGGGGAAGCATTTTCAAGGTCTTTAGCTAATGCCTCGTAGTCCTCAACCTCCACTTCCTCAACCGCCCCTGCAACAAATGTATAAAGACATCAATTTCATCACCAAAACCATATTCCTTCTCAAAAGCCCTCGTAAAACCATCAAGAACGCGTAATATGAATTCAGAGAATGAAGACCCATCGAGGACAACGAAGGTTGCAGCCAAAGGAGCAATGAAATCATTCCGTTTTGGTTCGGCATGTAGAGGCCGCTCTAGAGAGCATAGTCTCGGGGAATAATTCACAGATGAAGCTGGGACATTAGGCCAACTCGACAACCTAAGAGAACCAATTTGCAGAGCTGCAAAGTCAAACATGAAGGTGTTCATATAACACATGCGAAAGCAATTGAAGATCGAAAGCACTTAACTCAATCAATTTTACTCCTAAAGCATGCATGTTCTAGAAAAGACAGAACAGAAAGTTAGAGAGCACCAACCTTTTTGTAGCTCACTTGTGTGGAACTCCTTGTGATGTTTTCTTCTCCAATCCTCTTGGACAACCTCTAGAGTCTTCCCTACTATTCTCCGGGCCAAGAACGACTTGTGGGAGTCTTATAGAGATAGGGAATGGGAAGGGAGTGCTTGAAGGTACAAGCTCTTGAGAGATCTATGGAGGTGTGTGTGTTTGAGAGTAAATTCCAGCAGCATAACAGTAGGTAACTCACTCTGTTGGAGTTGAATCTGATTCATACTCCTTATATAGACCTCTTCCATGCAAAGACAAGCTTCATGACACTAGACACATGGTGAAATTGCAACTCAAAGTGGATTCTAGGTGTTTAATTCACAACACATGCAACTAGTGCATGGTTGTGTTGTTTTCCACTATGCATCAACATGCTAGAGTGGGAATCCCACTAAATCCACTAAATTGAATCTAAATTCTGAATTTTCAGTTTGGAATTCATTCCTATTTCAATTCTAAATTGAATTTGATTTCTAGGTAATTAATTGGGACATTTCCAAGTATTTTGACATGATTAATCTAATTAATCATTGTCACCTGGTGCCATTAATTATATATGATTCCTAATACATATATATGGTATTTAAAACACTTTTAAATACCTTATCTCTCAATTCCTAATTTAATTCATAATTAAATCATTGTGTCAAACACATTTTACGATAATACCCTATTTCCCGTTTTTGAATGATTCAAAGATTCCTATCAATATGTTCTAGGCTTTAATCTGATATGAGCTAGTAGGGGAACCTAATGGACCTATAGATCATGGGCTCCAACGATTCGAGGCTAACCGACTAATCTCATTATCTAAGCTAGCCAACATTCGTTAACTACCGGGACATTCCACTATAGCCTGATAGTTGCACTCCCCTCCCTATAGATATATTTCCGTCCACTTGATTTAACCATGCTCAGTAAGTCGTTCCTTCACAGGTTGTTCATAACTATAGCTAGGTCAAATGACCGTTTTACCCCTATAGTACTTCTTGTTCCTTAAGTTCAACTAATCCTCTAATGAACAATCGGTTTATGGTCCAACCATCAAACCTAAGTCCCTCTCGATCCAACGAGAGGGATAAATGGGTAGGAGCGAATTCCGTCTTGCGAGACTACGTCCCCAGCTATCTATTCGATCTTATCCCCAAAATGGTAGGCTTGTTGAGTCGGCGATGCTGGCCACTCTCACCCATGCAGATCAAAGGATAATCTCGTATAAACAGGAGTTCATAGTTTGCTTAGGATTAAGAACGAGTTACCTGGGTCATCTATGAGAAATAGTCAGTTTCTTCAGTAAACGGCGTTATAAAGAGAAAGTGACTTATTTCGAGGTCCAGTCTTATGCAAACTCATTGCATAGGACGCCCCCACTCGCATGTCTCCACATGAACGATTTAGGATCTCATCGTTTGTACTTAATACAAAGTGGGTCACGTCCATAGTGTCCCCAGGATAAGGCACCCAACCGTATCCTTATACTATAGACTATTTTGACTATAAACTTGAACTTGATCCTACGATATGTCCCTACATATAGTTCGAGTATTCATTTTATAGCCAAGGATCTTAGTTTATTGGATTTAGGTTAATCATTCGCAATTTACATATTCAATAACATCTTTTACTGAATAACCTCAATAACGACTTTATTGGAAATAGAAATATGTTTAATGATTTACAAACTATGAGTTTTATAGGACATTAAACCCAACAAAACAAACACATCAGTCTTGAGTAAAGAACAAATTAATTGACAATCGTTAAGAGTAACATTCAGAGGAGTACAAAAGTTCAAAGCAAAAATTATAACATGGCGACGTAAATCTAGCCTTCATAACAGAAAGAGCAACCAGTTGAATGGACTCATTACAGAAATTAGCTGAGCTTCGACCGAAACACCCAAGAAAATAACATAACAGAAACATACAATAATAAAAAATAATGAGGCCTCAATTTGAGCCCTAATTCTGATATCCTTGCGTCCATTAGCACAAAAGATGAGAAAGAGTCAGTCAAAGATGATTTCGAATTACCTCTTTCGCCAATATCCTCACTGATCCAATGCTTGTTATTATGTAACATGTAACCTCCCATTAGCTACTCCATACTCTGACCGAGTTTCCAAAACAAGATCAAAACGAATACAAAAAAACAAGGAAGAAAGCAAAATGGTTAGTTAGATGATTGCTTTTATCTGATACACAAACACACAAACTTAACATAACCACAAGTTTTAGCTTTTTCTTAAATGAGTCAAATTTTAATTTGTAATAATGGTTAGTTAGAAGATTCTTAGTTATTAGTGAGGCGAGAGAAGTACAACCTGTCAAAAATACATATTGGAGGCAATTTCAAGAAACAAACAAGCCACTCAACCTGCATTTAACTCACACACACAAGGCCCACATCTTCTGTTGTGTTAATAAAAGAAATACCTACATTTCAAGACTCAAAAGTAGGTGTTGCATCAAATAAAATTAACCAACCCACTAAAGTTCAAAAGAACAGAGCATCAGGTCAATGCATCAGTATTTATGTTGCAGTATTCCATAAAAATTGTCACTTTGCAACCACAACCTAATATATAGAATTCATATTGTACCAAATAGTTCCCCAGTCTTTTGGGGAGAACTTAAAAGGTAAAACCATGTAGATTTTAGTCCAACTAAAATGAATAAGATGGAGTGAAACCAATTGTTAGACAGTTCAATAACAAAGCTAAATAAACAAATTAACTAGAAACCATAAACTTCCCATTTTCAGGCAAGATGCAGAAGAAGCCTAGAGCATCAAATAGATTATGTTCCAAAGAAGCAAGAAAGGTCCAGAAACTTGCCAAAATCTTAGGTAAAACCACAGAAGCATAACATCAAACACGCTGTGTGCAATAACAAGTAAGAAAACCCATGTCTGAAAAGTCAAAGTAGATCTGACTCATAACTGCTCAGATCTTCTACTAGCCATAGATCTACTAGCCCGACCTCATCTTCCACCACCCACGGCTGAAATACCAACCACCACGACAAAGAACAACCAACCACAACAAAAACAACAACCAACCCATGGCAAATCGGTGGGGTTTTCTTATCAGTGGGGTTTTTTTTATGTATACGAGAAATGAAATGAGAGAAAACTGAGAGCGAGTGAGAGAAAACTAACTGAGAGGGCGACAACTCTGGTGTGGTGCGACAAATCTGGAAGAAGACGACAGAGAAATTGAAGGGGAGGGAGTTGCTGCATCAGAGTGGTGCGAATTCGTGACCAGCGGCAGAGAGCGAAGTCGGAGAGGAGGGGAGGATGGCGGTTGTGGTCGACTGAGAGAGAGGAGTCGAGAGAGAGGGGATTGAGAGGGAGAGAAGAAATCGAGGGTTTTGTTTCTTTTTCCCCCAGATTTTATTTCTTTTTTTTTTTTAAACCTACATCAAATCTTTAATGTCGGGCAAGAAGGTCTTCTTAAAATTTTCTAGCGCCTTTTTCACTCGTCCGACATTAAATGTCCAGCATATATTTTTTTGTCCGACATTAAAAGTGTAATTTGTTGTAGTGCACGTACAACAAAGGTTGGAGACAACATCCAAACTTCTCTTGGGGAGGACAAGCCGGTTCAATTAATTCGAACACAAATCAGTTCAGGAAACCTCCTACACATCAGCAGCCGCAAAAGAACTTCGAACCAGTCCAAGTGCAGAGTCAAGAGTCAAATCTAGAGACCCTTATGAAGGAGCACATGGCAAGAAACGATGCTGGAGTTAGGAATCTGGAAGTACAGATTGAACAGATTGCCCAAGAAATTAAAAATAGACCACAAGGGACGTTGCCCAGCAACTCTGAGATCCCTCACAGAGAAGGAAAATAGCAATGCAAGGCATTAGCCTTGAGAAGGGGACTAGAATATGATTGCCCAAAGTATCCAGTGAATCAAGAAGCTCGAGAAAAGTTTTTAGAAAAGAAGTCAGAAATTGCCTCAAAAGTTATACAGAATAAAAGCAATAGGGAAAAGACCAAGGAGCATGAAGCCTTGGTAGAAAAAGAAGAAAATTCAAATTTAGAAAAAAAATCTAAAAAGTTTGTGATAGATTCAGAATACAGACCACCTCCTCGATACCCTAAAAGATTCAAACATGCTTTGCAAGATGTACAGTACAAAAAGTTCTTAGTTGTTTTGAAGCAGTTACATATCAATATTCCATTGGTAGAGGCACTTGAACAGATGCCTAACTATGTGAAGTTCCTGAAGGATATTTTATCAAAGAAGAGAAGGTTGGGAGAATATGAAACTGTTGCACTCACTGAATGTTCGAGTGCACTGGTCAAGAATGAGATCCCTCCCAAACTCAAAGACCCATGAAGTTTCACCATTTCATGCTCCATTGGAGGAAGGAATGTAGGCACAACTTTATTCGACTTAGGAGCAAGTATAAACCTAACGCCATACTCAATTTTTCAACAGTTGGGGATAGGTGAAGCAAGACCAACAACTGTAACCTTACAGTTAGCTGACAGGTCACTGACACAACCTATTGGAAAAATTGAAGATGTGTTAGTAAAGGTGGACAAATTTGTATTCCCAGCGGATTTCATCATACAGGATTGTTAAGCCGATAAACACGTGCCAATCATCTTAGGACGACCATTTTTAGCCACTTGCAATACCTTAATTGATGTGCATGAAGGAGAATTGTCCATGAGGGTCAATGAACAACAAGTCACTTTCAATGTGATGAGTGCAATGAAGTATCCTGGAGATCTTTAGGAGTGCTCTATGATTGATGAAATTGAAGAACTCTCCCGGTCTACTTTTCAGGAAATGATGAAAGGAGAAACATTGGAGGATGTACTTGGAGATGAAGAACAAGAAGAAAAAGGTGGGAAAAAGATTAAAGTAGAAGAAATCAAGCAACCCATGAAAAGACAAAGAATCAAACCCTATTGGGGGAAGGACATTGAGGATGAAGAAGCCCATGTTTCTGTGATTGACTTGGTATGAATTTTATCATTGAGAATTTATTTTTGTATATTATCTGGATCTATAGTTAAAAAATAAAATAAAATCATACAGATAGGAAAATATTTGGAGAAAAGTAAGAACTCTGTCTAGGAAAATCCTGTTAGGAATAGATACTTGAGTTGACCATGGGGAACACCTTTTCCTGGGGAATTACCTGGGAGATTGAAAAGTCCATATTATTTTGTATCCTAACTATTTTTTTTTTTAAAAAAAAAAAAAGGAGAGAGAAGAGAAAATTGTAAGTTTGAAATCAAGAATAAAGGATTTTGATCAGGAGGGAACTTTGTCTAAGGAAAGTCCTGGCTAGGCTGAGGTATTTAAGCTGACTGTAGGGAACACCTCTACCTGGGGACTTACCTGGAAGTTGAATTGATCAAAACTTTTTTGTCTTAATTTCTCTTAAAAATAAAAAATAAAAAATAAATCATGATTGAGCATGTGAACATTCTAACATGTTTATGATTGTTTCAGTAAAGAAAGAAAAGCAAAGGAAAATAAAAAGTCAGAAAAAAAGAAGAAGGCAGGAAAATTGGGGCAAATGCGATCGTATTTCTCCCCAGTGCATTTGGAAATGCGACCGCATTTCCAATAACCAGTGGACAGTCACAAATTTCATTTGACCAGCACGTGCCCTAATTAGAAAACTATAAATAGCTGACTTTTTAGTCTTTCCCTCTTAACCAACTACCCAAACCTTTCAGTATTCAAGTCAAAAGTCCAAACTCTCCATATTCTTTCATCTTAAAACCGAAACCCACAACAAGAAACCCTGAAAAATTTGCCCAAATCATCATCATCACGCAAGATCACTCGATCCCAGAGTGCTCAAACTGCCCAGGAAGCTGAAGCGCACGCTCGATATCAAGAGGAGCAGCCCGAAACACCCATGCACGGCACGAGAAAGACGAGACCTTCGGGTTTCTGATCGGCGATCGTGAACCAGGAAATCGCTGCTCAAACTCTTTCTTCCTCGACAATGCCAACCACCTCGAGGGAGAATCCAAGTTCGTCTCAAATTAGGAGGTCCACGCACGCCAATGTCGTTCATAAAACCCAAAAACCCGCAACACAACAATTCAGAAAACGCTCACGGGAGTGGTTTTCAATGATCCGGGCAATGGGAGCACAAAGATGCGCAGCTCTTGAAGAAGAAGCAAATAGGCGAGATGAAGAAGAAGCCGCCAAGGCAGCAGAAAACTCTCGGCAAAGCGAGGCTTCAACGGGTAAACATTCTGAACCTTCGACTAACCCCTCTTCATCTTGCAAGAACAAACCATTCGTTACTTACAATGTCAGGAGAAAAAGTCTCAAGAAAGTTGTGCCCGAAAAGCCGCTTGTCATCGAGCCTCTCAAAACCGAAAGAATGCCTCCGGACGTGTTCGAGGACATAATCCGCGAAGCTGTGACAAAGGCTCTTGTGATTGTTGAAGGCTACGAGGCTGAACAAGAAGCCTTGAGGGATATTGAAGCTGAAAGAGAGCTTGAAAATCAGCATATGATGGAAGAGGATGAAATTGTAAAGAAAAGAGTTAAAAGAAGATGAAAAAAGAAGGAAGGAAGCTGAAGACTTCCTTGCAGCTTTTGAGTCACTCCACAAGGCTCAAAGTGAGGCTGAGATGATGCAAGGAAGGGAAGAAGAGGCCCAAGCGAAGGAAGTTCATAAAAAGAGAAAGAAAAAGAAGCATAGGATGAAGGCAAGATTGCGACCGCATTTGGGCCGCATTCTAAAGAAGGGCAAGTTGAGGCCACCAATGAACAACCAGCTGATGAGGTTTTCGAACCTCTATTCAAGGATGACCCACCAGCAGCTGATAGCACCTCTTCAAGAGAAAAGAGAGGTGAAGAATAGAAAGAAAGTAAGGAGGTCGAGACCTCCAGTGACTCTGAAACAGAATCAGATTCAAAGATCAAGGAATTGGATGACAACCAAGTTCCCATCTCTGCAGCATTGATGAGAAAGGGAAGAAGAGAGATTAAAGCTGAAAAGAGGACTAAGAACGACAATGACCCAATATTTGCCAAGAGGTCGAGGACAAGGTCAATGGACGCCTCTCTTGCAGCTCCTCCTACCGTCTCACCCGCCAAGCCAAAGGCCAAATCAACGAAGGCTGCATCTCATAAAAATCCATTCCTCGAGGTATTTAGAGATGTAAATTATCAAGAAAGGATGGGGATTATGAGAAAAGGAGATTTCCTCAACGATAATGGATTCTCTAACAGAGCAGGAGCACTGATAGAGTTCATAAGCAGAGTTATCTCCCAATACAAGTGGCATGAGTTCTGTGTTCACCCTCAGGCGGCTGTAGTGCCTTTAGTTCGAGAATTTTACGCCGGCCTGAGGGAGGAAAGCATCAGTATGGCGGTGGTGAGAGGCAAAATGGTCAGCTTCTTTTCAGTAGACATCAATAGGGTGTACAGAATCAAGGCACCCCCCTACATCCAAGTGGGAACGATTTCATTAGGAACCCCTCAGCCAAGCAGATGAAAGAAGCACTGAAATTAGTGGCCAACAAGGGAGTTCAGTGGAAAGAGTCCCAAACGAAGGTGACGACTTTAATGTCAAGCGACCTAAAGCCAAAATCGACAGTTTGGCTTCACTTTCTGAAGAACCGATTGATACCAACCACCCACGATAGCACCATCTCAGTAGATAGAGTTATGCTCCTCTACTGT
Organism: Luffa aegyptiaca; assembly: GCA_017139565.1. Lineage (NCBI taxonomy): Eukaryota > Viridiplantae > Streptophyta > Magnoliopsida > Cucurbitales > Cucurbitaceae > Luffa > Luffa aegyptiaca. The sequence continues at coordinate 18,347,309 of CM029398.1, forward strand.
ATTATGAAGGGGTTAAAGATAAATATTGGAGGCATAATCAGGGAAGAGATTCTAGCCTGTGGAAGGAAAAGAGCAGGTAAACTTTTCTTTGAATCACTCATCACCCAGCTTTGCCAGAGGGTGAAGATTGTTTCGGGCAAGGACGAGGAGCGTCATTTCTTTAAGCCTACCATTGACCTGTCCTTGATCGGGAAGCTCCAACAAAATAGCCTCCAAAGGAAAGATAAAGCCTCCACATCTCAGGCCACTCCACCATTAGGGCCGAACATGGCTTCTCCATCCCAGCACACTCCTTTTTCAGGGCCCTCACCGTCATCTGAAGCCCTAGCCATTGCCTACCGCCAGCTAGATCAGATCAGGGACAACCTAAGGACGTATTGGGCATGCATAAAGGATAGGGATGAATCCATTAGAGAGTTCTAGCTCTCTATCGCCCCGAGTATTGCTCTGGTCTTTCCCAATTTCCCTCAATCGCTGCTGCCTCAAGAAGACAAGGATTCTGATGAAGAAGAAGATGAAAATGATTAAGAAGATGATGAAGACAAAAAGAGTTCCTCGGACGAGGACTAGGGGAATTTTCTGACACCTTTTACTTGCTGCTTTTGTATATAATATTGTTTTGTTGTTTGTTGTTTTTTGAATTTTAGCATGTTTACATTATGTTTTTAGTTGTTTAGTTGCTATGTTTGATTTCTTTAATTGTTTAGTTGTTAATAGCATGTTCATAGAGTAGTTTAGATAGCTTGTTGACAATTTAGATTAGGTAAACTTAGGGTTTTAAATCTTTTTTGAGAAAAATCTGCTTGCTGTTTTTAAGCTTAACCTATGAACTTTTTGAAGAAAAATCAACTTTAAAGGAAAATATTTGCTTGGTAAAATGTTTTGGAAAGAAAGCATGTTTTCAAAGGAGTTTTCTTTTAAGCCCTTGATGATCAAAACTAGAGCTCTGTTCTATCTCAACAGTACCACCGTTACAACTGAATTGTTTTCTAGTCATAGGCTTTCCATTAGTCTTTTTCTTTACAAAATTTTTGTTAAGTCTAAACTTCCTCATGTTTAACCTTTCTAACACACTAGGAGAGTTTAGCCTTGAAGATTTGAAAAACAAAAAGCATTATGCAAAGCCCATGCTTCAAAAAACAAAGCCAATGAGGACATTGTCTAACTTTAAGTTTGGGGGGGTGCTTTATGCTTTATATGTTATACCATGACTTTTGTAAATTTGTACTGCTGGAAAAGAGTATGTGCTCAGTGTATATCAAGAAAAACAAAAAGAAAAAAGAACAAATGAAAAACCGAGAGTTACTCCTCCTTCCTAGAGTCTATTGAGTAACCATGGGCATTCATGACACCCATGGTTTGCCACTGCATGAACGGTTTACTGAGGGAAGTGAGTAATACTCCAAGCTTGTGAACTTTGCTCGTAGCTAGATATCTTCACCACAAAGTGTCTATAAGCTAGAACGAAGGAAAAGATGGCAGCAAGGATACTCCTGGGAGAAAAAGAAGTTGAATAAAAAGAGCACCAGCAGTCAAATAAATTTGGGGGAGATAAAAAAGGTCTAGTAACTCATGTATGCTCATTTTTACCTCACGATTGTTTTTCTTAACTAAAAGGACTACACTAGGCTCAATGAGTAGAAGTTAGGTAGTTTAAACATATTGGTTAGGATGGATTAGGGAGAGTTTTGCTTTGAAAAAGAACAATAGAAATCTTTATGCCTAGGAAACTCAGACGTTGTGACTGGCACTAGAGTAGAACCCTCTCCTGAAAGGAAAACTTTGTAGAAAACGATCTTGAAAAACATGTTTACCTTATTCCATGTCACCTTATTTGCAATTAGAAGTCGATGCTAGTACCATGATTGATTACTACACATGAACCCTTACATTTTTGTTTGCAATCAATATTGAGCTCTCACATTTTGATTGGCAATTAAAAAAGTTGATCTCTAACATTCTGATTGGCTATTGCATAAGGACAAGCAATGAGTTAAGTCAGGGGGTATGATAAGGGTAAAAAATATACCTATTTTACCCTTATATTTAGCTCATTTCCTTGTCAAAATTTGTATGTTTATGTCAATTTTACTGTTCCCGAGCTCAAGATATGTTAAAGTTAATAAGTTAGGGTGCTGAGCTTCACTTTTGTCAAATTATGCTCATTTGTGCTTGAAAAGACTCGATTTTAAGGGAATTTGACTAAGTTTGTTGTTGTGCATGAAAACAGAGGAAATGCTAGGATTTACCCAGAAATTCGACCGCATTTCTGGAAAAACAGAAGCAGTTTCGAGTCGTCCGTGGGTCGTTTTGAACGAGACTTCTTCGCACCTAACCGTCTGTTTTGACCCCGAAACCGACTGGGCTACCTACCAGCACCTATTTCGCAGCTCCTCAACCAATTCCAATACTATATAAGCTTGAGATTCGAAGTCAAATCCAAGCATAACTCATTTGCAAGAAGAGGGTGGTGACAGAACCCTAGTTGACGCCTATGAGTAGGGATGCCCGAGGTCCTTCTTAGATGACTAAATTCTAACCTTAGTTAGACATCAAACCTTAGGGTTTGTAGGGATTTTCACCCATTCCCACTTGTAAAAGCGAGAGAGTGGAGTGTCTAAGCGAACTCTAGGAGGATTGGATAAAATAGAACAACCCATAGTATTTAGCTACTGTTTTTATTTCTAGCTCTTGTTACCTTTCATTTATTTGTATTCTTTACATCTTCTTTCCAATGAAAATGTATTCATTTGCACTTTATCTCACCATGAATAGCTAAATTCCGTTGAGGGGTTCAATATGGTGAATTCCCTTATGGTTCAATAGCTTGAAAGTGTTTTATTTGCTTAAGTTTTGTTCGATGGATGTCATTCTTTATTGAATATCATTCTGATCTTCCTAAGTTTAAATTGATCACTTAGACTTTGCATGCTATGTGAGTTTGATCTGGAAAGGGACAGACGATATCGGTTCTCATAAAGGTGATATAGGAGAAAAAGCTCGAAAGAGATTGTTCGGTGGTATAGGGCAAGCTGCCTGAGGCACCGTATATCAACTATAGGGATATAGATTGCATTCGTGAATTATCTATGTCGGAGTCGAGTCACAGAAATGTGCATAACGGTACTCGCTTAGCCTTCTAACGGTTCTTGGGAGCAAGGCCAAATAGAAGTTAAATCTGACCCAATGCATTGAATAGGCTTAAGTTGAATAATCCATGATTAAGGTTATTGCCTTTGGGATGAATCCATCTTGAATACCTCGTTTTGTTTATTGTTGTTATTCTTTACCTATTTACTTGTGTTATTTATTTTTCTAAAAACCAATCATCAATCATTTCTTTGCTTACATATTTCTAAGCAATCGTTTGAGCAGTTTCTTATTCAAATATGAATTTCCAATTTAGCCCTCGTGGGATCGATACCCTTGGAATACTTCTATGGTTTTTATACTACGTGCGATAGTGTATATTTGCACTAAGTTTGGCTGAATTTATCTTTATTATCATTTATCATCTTATCTCGCATCCATCATTCAGCCTATGCCGCACCAGTCATACTGATGACGAAGTCGAGGATCCATTGACTTATAGATAGGCAATGAAGGACGTTGACAAGAACGAGTGGATTAAAGCTGTTGACCTCGAAATGAAGTACATGTATTTTAATTTCATCTGGGATCTTGTAAATCAACCTGAAGGGGTAAGACTCATAGGGTGTAAATGGATCTACAAAAGGAAACGAGATGCATTATTTAAATCATATTGAAATAACTCCAAGTCTCTCTTTAATTATATTTTTAATTCAAAGTAAACTAAAATACGTTAAATATATCGCATACAATTTAACGTTAAATTTCCCTAAAACGAATTTGAACATTTTCAAATTCTTTCACCACTATGTGATAGAACCTAAATAGTCCCATTTTGTCACCTCTAATCTAAGATTGTTAGGGTTATTTTATGCTTTACTTGTCTTATTTACAGGATATTTGAGCTTAGGCTATGTCGGGAGCTGATCACGCTAATTGGTGTTAATTCAGGCCAATTACAAAGTTTTGGAGCCATCTCGGTGTCTTAGACGACGAGAAGGTGAAAGGACCCAATTATGTTGAAACGGCCCTTAAGAATGACACCAAAAGCCAAAGATTGAAGCCCCGTACCGAGAAGAAACGAGACAAGACTGAGAATTAAGGTAGCAAGTCGAGAATCAGGGCTGGCGTCGAGACGCTGCGCCTTGGCGTCGCAACGCCGACGTGAAATTTTGTCGGAGTATAAAGTTTGCAGCGTCAAGACGGTGCCCTTGGCGTCTCAATGCCTCTGAATTTTCTATAAATATGTAGCCTCGATTTAGTCCGCCGTTAGGTTAGAATTTTGGTCTTTTTGCGATTTCCTTTGTTCTTTTTACTTTTCAGCATTGTTGTAGACCTTTTTAGGTCATATTTTATGGATTATTTCATGTCTATTGTTGTTTTTACTTCATCTATGCATAGCTAATCGTATTTAGATCGTTGGATTGGGTTTATGTTTTGATCTCTAATAAGATTGGTTGATTTTTCTGGTTTATCTTGCTATTCTTGCTGTCTATTTCATTGAGTTTTGCATGTTATCCTGTTTAACCCAATACATGAGGCTAGTCTATTAGGATTCACGCCCTATACGATTACCGCTTGTGTATTCTATCAGTTATTTTTAGATAGCCACTAGGTTGAGGCAAGCCACTCTCTAAGCGAGACGACCCTTGATAGGCCTAGGATGCATGTTGAAGGTTGTAGGAATTAGATTCGAATTGCATTTGAATTTAGTTCATACAATTGTGGGCCCACAATCCCAAAATGGCTAGTTTAATTAGGTGATTGTGAAATTTCTTAATCTAAAATTAGTTAGATATAATTAGTAACTGTTGCAGAGGTCTCGGATGGTTGCTATTTTATGAATAAGGGGTGGCGAGCGATAAAGTTAATATTATTTCATCTTGATAATTGCAGAATTCATGGTTAGCAAGTTAATTAGCACGGGTTAGTGTAGGGGGAGTCCTCCGAGTAACTCAGAAGTCGACCAGACTAATGAAATCAACATAGAATGATTATTAGAGAAAACCAGGAAACCAACGAATTAGAATCAAGCATTAGAAATCCCAATCCAATGATCCCTTTTTATGTAATTGATCCCCGTCTTATTTCTATTTTTCATGCTTAATTTTATGTCTTTTAAAATTTAGCATTTAATTATTTAATTACTTTTGCTTGTCCTTCATTCTAAAAATCCCCCTGTTTTCGTAAGCACGAAATTCTACAACTGCTAGCTCCCCTTCCCTGTGTTCGACCCCGACCACTATTTCTACAAAATAGTAGTAGTGTCGTGGATTATAAATTTATTTGACAACTTGGAGAATTTGACACCCTCCTGAGGACCCGTCAAATTGGCGCCATTGCCGCGGAAGGGAGTTTGCGAGTGTTTATAGGATTTTGTTTTCTTTTTGTACATTTTTCGTTTTCTTTTTGCATAGCTTAACGATGAAATCAGCATAGCCTCGACGTGCTAGTCCCATGGCCGAGCACATGATGCAATACCTTTCCGCTCTTGATCCGAGTCATCTCCCATCTCTTGGAGGCCTTGAAGTCACAAGAGAAATCATGTACATCATCCAAGCACCTGAGGAATACTCCCACAAGTACTGGGACTGCTACAATGGGTTATGTGCACTTCCTCATAGCCCATTGTATGAGGAATCCTTGCAGTTGCACTTCATTGAAGGATTATCACCTAATGACAGAAGGATGTTGGATATAGCAACTGGCGGGGATGCACTAGACAAAACACCCAGTAAGGCTAGAGAGATAATTTCGAGCTTGGCAACGTATGTTGGACTCATCATATTTCAAGCACGAAAGGTAAATTCTTTCGATTCTTCGGATAGCCAAGATTCTGAGCAACAGGAAGAAGGTAAGTCAAATGAGGTTAGTGAGCCTGAGCTTGAACTTTCTTTATATTCTCAGTCTGATTCATGTGATATGTCACGCATGATAGGAGAAGTGGAAATAGATGATGAGTTAGCTTTGGTCGATTCTATGAAAAATTCTATTTCCCCTAAGCTTATTAATTTTGATTTGCATGAGCTAGACTTAGTGATTCTGATTGTTGACCAGTCTGTTGCTCATTATAAAGTTGTCTTGATCAGTATGTTAGAGATGATGATGGATTAATTGTTTAAATTTTCTCATGCCTTGTACACTGTGTGCAAGTTTAATTTATCTATGTAGGAGTAAATCAATAAGAAGAAAAATAAAAAGGATGTAATGAAAATGAAAGAGGTTGATTTCGGATGAGAAGCGAGGAGAATGTGGTCGAGCAAACGACCTTAAACATTTGCAAAGTTTACTGCTTTCTATTATTTCAATTCTTAGATAGGTTTATTTTTGTTAGTTGTTTTTATGTTTGTTTTCTTGTTTTGTCTGTTAAGAATGACAGTACCAAAGCGAAGCTTCTATATTTGTAAGAAAACATGATTCACCACCAACGAGCGCAGAATTTAAGGAAGTTCTATTCTTTCCCTGTGCATTGTCTTATTTTTTCATGATTTATTACATCGAGGGCAATGTAAAATTTAGGTTGGGGGTGGGGAATTATACTTTATGTTTCTGTTGGACCTTGAGCATCTGAGCGTCAGGCCAACGTTTGTGCTTAATGAATTTCTTGCATGCTTTTTGTGTATATGCTTGTTTAAGTGATGATGATTTCCTAGGATTGACCCAAATTTTTTCGAAAATTTATTGCTTTCGATGAGTTGTGACCGAGAGTGTTAAAAAAAGGAGCCTTTTCAAAATATTTCTAGGATACGTCTTGAACTTGTTTGGTGTCTATCTTGCTTAATGCTTAGGAGCGAGTTGCTTAGCTCATATTCCTGTTGTCACCCTGATAGTTGGAAGGTTAAGTGAGAAAGTCTAAACTTTTTTTGCAAAATAGTGTGTGGAGTTTTGCCTAGGAGAGGAAAAGAAAATATGACTGTAAAAAAAAAAAAAAAGTGGAAAAATAAGTCAGTGAGCACGAGCCAAAAGAAAAATCATATGCGCGTCATTTTTATTTTGAAAGAAAAAAAAAGCATGATTGCATTCAGCTTAAACGCCTAGGGGTAAAAAGAGCTACCTGCGGTGTGATCAGTTATGCCAACCAAGAGTTAAACTCGGGTTATGGGTCCCTACATTGTAGTGTGAAAGCTAGTGCCCCATCCAAAAGAAATGCAAAAAAAAAAAAAAAAAAAAAAAAAGAGAGAGAGAGAGAGAAAAAGAAAAGAAAAAGGAATTCCTTGATCAGGCACCTAGGCAAGAGGAAGCAACCTAGTTTGTTCTATTTGGGCCTTTTAGCAAGACCTTAGTGCCAGTGTAGGGGAAGATAGGATCAGAGTTGAGTAAACCAATCCCGGGCTAGCAAAGTCTTCTTTAGGTGGGATGGAGCTCTCTTGTGCAAGATAATCTTTGAAAAATTTTGATTTGTCTCCTCATTTTTCTCTCTTGTGAATGTCTCTTGATTGCTTTAGTTTTTGGAGTATTCGAGTCTTGAGGATTAAATCACTTTTCGATTATATGCACAACGTCTTTTTCTTTTGTATGTGTATGCCTTGCTCGAGGACTAGCAAGATTTAGGTTGGGGGCATTTGATATGACCTAAATAGTCCTATTTTATCACCTCTAATCTAAGCTGGTTAGAGTTATTTTCGGCTTTACATGTCTTATTTACAGGATAATTGAGCTTAGGCTATGTTGGGAGCCGATCACGAAGTTTTGGAGCCATCTCGGTGTCTTAGACGACAAGGAGGTGAAAAGACCCAATTGTGTTGGAACGGGCCTGAAGAATGACACAAAAAGCCGAAGATTGAAGCCGTGTACCGAGAAGAAGCGAGACAAGACCGAGAATTAAGGCAGCAAGTCGAGAATCAGGGCTGGGGTCGAGACGCCGACGCGAAATTGTACAAAGTTCGCAGTGTCAAGACGCTGCACTTAGCGTCTCGCTGCCGCCATATTTCTCTGAATATGTAGCCTCGGTTTAGTCCGTCGTTTGGTTAGAATTTTGGTCTTTTTTCGATTTCCTTTGTTCCTTTTACTTTCCAGCATTGTTGTAGACCTTTCTAGGTCATATTTTATGGATTATTTCATGTTTGTTGTTGTTTTTATTTCATATATGCATAGCTAATCGTATTTAGATCGTTGGATTGGGTTTATGTTTTGATCTTTAATAAGATTGGTTGAGTTTTCTGGTTTATCTTGGTGTTCTTGTTGTCTATTTCAATGAGTTTTGCATGTTATCTTGTTTAAACCAATACATGAGGCTAGTCTATTAGGATTGACGCCCTATGCAATTACCGCTTGTGTATTCTATCAGTTATTTTTAGATAGCCACTAGGTTGAGGCAAGCCACTCTCCATGGGAGACGACCCTTGATAGGCCTAGGATGCATGTTAACGGTTGTAGGAATTAGATTTGAATTGCATTTGAATGTAGTTCATACAATTCCGGACCCACGATCCCAAAGCGGTTAGTTTAACTGGTTGATTGTGAAATTTCTAAATCTAAATTTGGTTACATATAATTAGTAATCATTACGGAGGTCTCGGATGGTTGCTATTTTATGAATAAGGGGTGGCGAGCTATAAAGTTAATATTTATTAATCTTGTTAATTGCATAATTCGTGGTTAGCAAGTTAATTAGCACAGGTTAGTGTAGGGGGGTACTCCGAGTAAATCAGAAGCCGACCGGACTAATGAAATCAGCATAGATCGATTATTAGAGAAAACTAGGAAGCCAACGAACTAGAATCAAGCATAAGAAATCTCAATCCAACGATCCCTTTTTATGTTATTGATCCCCCTCTTGTTTCTATTTTGCATGCTTAGTTTTTTGTCTTTTAAAATTCAGCATTTAATTATTTTATTATTTTTTCTTGTCCTTCATTCTAAAAATCCCCCTGTTTTCGTAAGCATGAAATTCTACAACTGTTAGGTCCCCTCTCTGTGTTCGACCCCTGCCACTATTTCTACAAAGTAGTAGTAGTGTCGTGGATTATAAATTTATTTGACAACCCGTAGATATTGACACCCTCCTAAGGACCCGTCACTTTGTTCTAAGGCTTAGTCCATTTGAGCTAGCAGGGGGACCTAATGGACCTACAGATCATGGGCTCCAACGATACGCGATTAACCAACGATACGCGATTAACCGGTTAAACTCTTTTATCCTAGTTAACCAACATTCGTTAACTAATGGGACACTCCACTATTGCCCGTAGTTGCACTCCCCTCACTGTAGATATATTTCTCAACCACCCTATATAACCGTGATCGGTAAGTCAATCCTTCACAAAGTGTTCGTAACTATAGCTAGGTCAAAAGCCCGTTTTACCCCTATAATACATTTTTTTCCTTAAGTCCCCACTGAGTCCCAAATAAAGAATTGGTATGTGGTCCGACCACTAAACCTAAAACCTCTCGGACCAATGACAGGGTGGCACGCCTTTGTTCACGTCCCGGAGTTAGCACTTAAGGGAACAACCTCTCTACTATCCCTAAAGTCGGGTAGGAGTGAATTCCATCTTGCAGGACTTATGTCCCCAACTATCTACCCGGTCTTATCCCCAAAGTGGTAGGTTTATTGAGCGGTGCTGATGGGCCACTCTCACCCCTGCAAATCAAAGGATAATGTCGAATAAACAGGAGTTCATAGTTAGCTCAGATTAAGATCGAGTTACCTAGTTCATCGCTTGAAATATGTCAGTTTCACAGTAAACGACCTTATAAAGTGAAAGTGACTTATTTTGCGGTCCGAACTTATACAAACTTCTTTTGTATAGGACGCCCCCACTCGCATGTCTCTGCATGAACGATCCAGGATCAAATCGTTTGCACTAAAACAAAGTGGGTTGCGTCACATAGTTTGTCCTAAGATAAGGTACCCAGTCTTATTCCTATACTATAGACCATTTAGGCTATCACTCAAACTCGATCCACTTTTATGTCAGTACATAAAGTTCGAGTGTTTCATATCATAGCCAAGGATTCTAGTTTATTGGATTTGGGTTAATTAATGCATACTTAAAATTAACCATTCAACAACCAGAAATTGAATCATTTCAATAACGTTTTATATTTAACTTTGTTACATTTACTATCCACGAGTTTTAGGACGTAAACCCCAACAAACTCCCACTTTGACTAAAACTCTAGTGGGTTGTTTATAACTCGTAGACCTAGACCATCTAGATGTCCCTCGAACACTTTTAGCCATGAGGGCCCTCGTAAATGGTTCAGCAACATTTTACTCTAAGGCAATCCACGTGAAAATCACGTTCCATCTATGCATAATCTCTCAGATGAGATATACGTTTGTGTTCTATACATTCACCTCATATTTGAAACAACTTTGCAAATGAACTTCCTAAGTCCTACACACTTTTGAGCTTGCTTCATAAGCAGCAACATACTTGGCCTTTGACGGGTCCGACTTGTCGAAGGTCGTGTTGGTCAAATAAATTTATAATCCACAACATTATAACTATTTTGTAGAAATAGTGGTCGGGGTCGAACACAGGGAAGGGGACCTAGTAGATGCAGATTTTTGTGCTTATAAAACATGGGGGATTTTGGAAAGCAGGACAAAGAAAAATAAAGGTTGAATGTAAGTGAGACAAAATAAGGCATGCAAATGAGAAATAAGACAAAAATCAATGTCATGAAAGGGATCTCTGGATTGGGATTTCTTATGTCTGACTGCTATTTTACTTGGCTTCTTAGTTTTCTCTATTGGTTGGCTTCTTGGTTACTCGGAGGACCCCCTACACTAACCTGTGTTAATTAACTCGTTAACCGTGAATTCTGCAATTAACAAGATTAATCGATTTTATCTTTATCGACCGCCACCCCTCATACATAAAGTAACAACCATCTGAGACCTCGCAACGGTCACAAAATTATATCTAACTAATCTAGAATAAGTAATTTCACAATCACCTACTTAAAATAGTCGCTTTGAGATCGTGGGTTCACATTGTATTAACTAATTTTAAATGCAATTATAATCTAATTCATACAACCTTTAACATGCATCCTAGGCCTATCAAGGGTCGTCTCATGTAGAGAGTGGCTTCCCTCAACCTAGTGACTATCTAAAAATAACTGATAGAATACACAAGTGGTAATCGCATAGGGTCATCAATCCTAATAGACTAGCCTCATGTATCGGTTTAAACGGGATAACATGCAAAACTTAATAGAAACACAACAAGAACAGTACTTAAAACACGAGAAAACTCAACCAAATTCAATAGCAATCAAGGCATAATCCCAATCCAAAAATATAGATGCGTTTAGCTACTCATAAACAAATTAAAAACATAAACTAATACAAAAGATTGCATAAATAATGACCAAACAAGGTCACAAAGATGCTGGAAAGTAAAAGAGGCGAAAGAAATCGTAAAGGGACCAAATTTCTAACCTAAAGGCGGACTAAACCGAGACCTATTATCTATAGAAAACATTGTAGCATCGAGACGCCAAGGGCAGCGTTGAGACACCACGAACTTTATACACCACTTCGTATTCACGTCGGCGTCGAGACGCCAGGGGCAGCGTCTAGACGCCATCCCTTATCCATGCATATTGTTTTTCTTCTCGGCCTTTTCTCAGTTCATTTTGCTACGGGGCTCCAATCTTCGACTCTTGATGTCATTCTTCAGGCCCGCTTTAATACATTTGGGTCTTTTCACCTCCTCGCTGTCCAAGACACCGAGATGACTTCAAAGCTCCATAATTGGCCCGAATTAACACCAATTTAGCGTGATTGGCTCCCGACATCGCCTAACCTTAAAAATCCTATAAATAAGACAAGTAAAGCATAAAATTACTCTAACAAGCTTAGATTAGAGGTGAGAAAATAGGACTATTTAGGTCCTACCGGCCTTCAAGATAAAATTTGTGATACATCCATACTTGATGCTCTGCCATCATATAGCTCCTTGTTAAGAGTGGATTCTGACGTCGATGAAGATTTCTTCTTACTCTTATCGATGTACGAGTCAAAATCATTGTATCCTGTAAGGATCAAAATCCTCAATGCCATGCAGGAGCTTATAATCCCTCGTTCTCCTAAGATACTTGAGGGTATTTTAACTACAGTCCAGTAACTTAAATGTGGACTAAATTGGTATCTCCTGACAATCCCATATTGCATACCATATGCAAGATCTAGCTGCCTGTTGCCGAGGCATAGGGATTCCGTCTCAAGTCCCCAACCTCTTGAGGTGTCTTAGGACACTACTCTTGTGACAAATGAATTCCATGTCAGATAGGTAACTAACCGTTCGTTCCTGGAATTCTAATCTTATATCTAGCCAACACTTTGTCCATATAAGATACTTGAGACAGAGCTAGCAATATGTTCTTGCTATTCCGTATGATTTGGATTCTAAGAACAAATGTAGTCCTTTTCCAGATCTTTTATTTGGAATAGGGTTGCTAGCTAACCTTTTAATGTCAGTTTTGATAAACTATATCATTCCCAATGAGTAGGATATCAATTATATACTAAACTAAGAAAAAGCTACTAAACCATTGATAATTCTTCTGCCAACACAAGGCTTATCAATATTCTGGGCAAAACTATAAGATTTAATTGTGCAATAAATCTTATATTCCAACATTGAAACCTTCAGTGCAATCCATAAATGGATCGGTGAAGGTTGCAAACCTTTTGCTCTAGATCTTGGACTATGAACTCTTCTGATCAATACCAGACTGAATTGAAGTACTCATACTTCATTATCAAGGTTATCCTTTTGACTCGATTGTATTTATCAATGTCATCCATGGCCTGATTAAAGGTCATTGGATCCTCGATATTGTCATCAGCTATGACAATCAGAGTTTCAATTAAACTCGCATAGTATTTATTAGGTTGATTAACAACCCTCCCACTACCTTGAGGCTTTCTCAAAAATTGAGAAGGACAGGACTGACATAATGTGCCAGCTCGATCAATAACCCCTTGTTGAAGGATTAGTTTGGTCAACAACTTTTGTTGGAAAACTAGTTTGATCAACAACCTTTGTTGAAGAACAAATCTTATCAACAACTCTTTGTTGATACATTTGTAGCTTTACTATGTAATTTACTTAACACTATCTTACTGCGTGGTTTGTGATCTCTAACGTGGTCTTCTTCTAAGAAAACATGTGTTTGTCTTATTTTGAAAGAAGTATTCATTACTCGTTTCTTTTGGAATAACCTACAAATAGGTACACTTTCAAATAAGGTTCCAATTCCTTCGGGTTTGTCTCAAGCATATATGCAGGACATCCCTTAAGTTCTGAAACGACATAAACATACTTTATGCTCTTTTCAGAGTTCAAATAATATTTCAGAAACATTCTTTTGAGAGAACCATATTCGTATTTTAAACTACAGTCTTTACTGCATAACCCAAAACGAGTTTAGGCAACTCAGCATAATTTAATATCTAACGAACCATGTCTAACAAGGTTTTGTTTCTCCTTTTCGATACATCACTCTACTATGATGTACTTGGTGTTTTAGACTTAGGACGTAACTCCACATTTTATCAAATAATCGTGGAATTTTTAGTCCATATACACTACACCTCGATCATATCGAAATCTCCTTATCATTCTATCTAATTTTGGTTCTTAACCTCGTCCTTCTACTCCTTGAACATTTCAAGACTTCAGGCCTACGATGTATTAGGTAGAGACAGTGCATCTTGAACAACCATCAATTAAAACTAATGAATTGTTCATTCCCTGTTTGAGCTTTGACGTTCATTGATTAAAAAAAATAGAATATATTAGCTCTAAGGTTTCTTTGGCACGATAACTGATAGCGAGCATAACTAGCTAGTTTTCCCTAATTAATTTAGCTAGTCTTTTATATTTAATTGGCCAAAATTATGCATGTTTTGTGCTTTATTTGTAGGAATTATGTTTTCGAGTTAAATCGAGAAATGGGAGCTAATTGGATGTTCGGGATGCGAAAAGAGGCCAAAGGAACGAAAAGAATCGAGTTGGAAGCATATGAAACAGGGCAAAACCATTGACCAGCATCGAGACCCTCCAAACAGGGCGTCTCGACACTCAGACTTTCCTTCTCTGATCATGCGGCAAAAGGTCACAGCATCGAGACGCTGTGACCATAGCGTCTTGACACTCTTGGTTCATTCCTAAACAGAATGGGCGGAATTGCGACAGCGTCGCGACGCTGCCTCTATAGTGTCGCGACGCTAGGCCAATTTTTTCCCTACTTATAGTTTGCGATTAGGTCAATTTGGGGGACTTCTTTTGGGACAATTGTGGCCGAAAACTCAGAGAAAGATCCTCATTGGAAGCTGAAGCAAGTGGTGGAGAGTGGGATTGAAGACTTTGTTCGTGGAGATCGTGACGGGGACGTGCGGTCTCGACCACTTAGTTTTTAATCTTCTTTCCCTCTTACTTTAGTTAGTTTTTATGGCTTTTTCATGCTTAGTTTATCTTGTAACGCCATGTATGAGTAGCTAAGCTTGTTACTTAGGGATTCATGTTGTCTTTTTAGTTTAAGGATTGATTTATGGGTTGAATTGTGCAATTGTTTTATATGTTCGCATTCTTAATTTAATGCTTTCCATTAATTGGCCACTAGTTGAATGATCTAAGTGTCGAGTCTTGCTCGGGAGAGGGGATTTAGCGTAGACTTAATTAAGATTGCATGACTAAAGTAGAAATTCTAAACTCATGACAGAATTTAGAGTAACTTTAGAATTGGTCAAAAATAACTAAATGTGTTGCATGTTAAAGAACTTAGATAGGGATATCAAGTTACTTAATTTGCATGAGAATCAATTATACTCAGGAGAGGTAGTTGTGATTAAAGGTTCTTAGACTCATAAAACCATTGTGCGTTATAATTCATTCCCTAAAATCAATCCTAGATTAAATCGACGAAATCAATTCCCTAAGTATTCTCTCAATTGAATTTCACATGTTTAATTTGCATCATCTTAGTTTCTAAAATTCTCTACTTTTTTCGTCCCTAAATAAAATTGAACAAGAATATTCATGGTAGTTAATCTAACTTAAAAATCCAATCCAGAGGACGACACTCGATTTCACAATCACTTTACTATTACTTGACTCGTGCGCTTGAGGTAGGAAACTTCTACATCGAGTTTTTGGCGCCGTTGTCGGAGATTGGCACATTTAGTTAGATTAATATTGTGAAAAAATTGTTCGGTCTTAATTTAGGGTGTATTTTTACTTTCCTAGGTTGATTGCATTTTTTTTCCTTATTTGTTTTTCTTTCCTTATTTGTTTTCTTTTAGTGTAGTATTTTTTTCTCATGTTTGTGTAATTTTTTTCTTTTTTTTTTTGTTTTTTCTAATATTTGTCTTTGTTTTCCTTAATTAGTTAGTATTTTTCATTTTCTAGATTATATTTTTCCATATTTAGATTAGTTGTTTTCTTTTGTAGTTTCCTTCCTTAATTGTTTTCTTTCCTTTTCTATTTTCTTTCCTTTTTAGGGTAGTTTAGGTAGTGTATGCAAAGGAATAGGGAATTGGCTTTAGTACCTTTGGATCCCGAGATCGAGAGAACAATTCATAGGCTTCGAAGGGAGAATAGAGAAAATATTCAAATGGTCGACCCAAATCCACCTGAGGAGCCTATGCCTATTAGAGACTACTTTCAGCCCGTGTTTCAAGGGCAACAATCGGGGATTGTCTATGCCCCGATCAATGCCAACAACTTTGAGCTAAAGATCGGTCTCATTCAGATGGCTCGAGATTGTGCTTATAGAGGATCTCCCACCGAGGACCCAAATTCTCATCTAAAATCCTTTTTAAAAATTTGTGGGACGGTAAAAATAAATGGAGTTTCTGAGGATGCCATCCACTTACGCTTGTTTCCTTTTTCTTTGCAGGATAAAGCACGAGATTGGTTGCAGTCTATTCCCCCTGGAAGCATCACCACTTGGGATGCTTTGGTCAAGGCCTTTCTGAAGAAATTTTTCCCTCCTGCAAAGACGGTCAAGCTGAGGACCGAGATTGGGACGTTCCAGCAACAATTTGGCGAGCAGTTGTTCGAGGCATGGGAGCGTTACAAAGAGCTGTTGAGGAAGTGCCCCTAGCATGGATATCCTGATTGGTTGCAAATTCAATTGTTTTATAATGGTTTAAACCCAAGTACTAAGACTATTGTTGATGCAGCTGCAGGTGGGACTCTGTTGTCAAAAACAGTTGAGAACTCTATAACTTTGCTGGAGGACATGGCTACCAACAACTATCAGTGGCCATCTGAGCGGTCTGCACCGAAAAAGATTGCTGCTGGAGTTTTTGAAATCGATAACGTAAGTGCACTTCAATCCCAAATGTCTTCCCTCGCTAATGCTTTTCTGAAATTTTCAGCTACAGGGAGTGCACAGTTAATTGAATCAGCAGTTGCTTTAGCATCTCAGTCTTAGGAGGAGACCATCGAACAGGTTCAGTACATATCAAATTTTAATTATAGGGTATATAATAATAATCATACACCTACACATTATCTTCCTAACAATAGGAACCATGAAAGTTTTTCTTATGCTAATAATAAGAATGTTTTTAATCCTCCTGGTTTTGCCCCTCAAACTCAAGAAAATAAAAAATCTTTAGAGGATCTTGTTGGAGCTTTCATTGCAGAGTCTAGTAATAGGACAAACAAATTGGAGGAGGCAGTCATTGCCATCAACACCACAGTGAACGGCCAATGTGCAGCCATCAAAAACATTGAGACTCAACTGGGACAGTTGGTAAGTGTTGTAAACACCATGAACAAAGGTAAGGCCCCAGCTGAGCAGGAGAAAACCCAAATGGAGTACTGTAAGGCTATTACTGTGCACCAGGAGGAGGTTGAAGAGGAGCATGAGTCTGGGGAGTATGACACGCCTACTAAGAAAGCCGAGGAGGACACATCATCAGATGAAGCTGAAAAGCCTGAACCTGAACCTCATATTCCTTCTCCCACAATGATGGTCCTCAAAGAAAAGAAGAGTAAAAAGAAAAAGAAGAATAATCAGGTTCAGTTTGAATAATTTATGAATGCTTTTATGAATTTGAATATTAATATTCCCTTTGCAGAGGCGCTAGAGATGCCCCAATATAACAGGTTCATGAAGGAATGGCTGGCAAAGAAGAGAAAGGAAAAGAAGGTTGACACAGTCTATCTCGCTTCAACATGCAGCACCAGAGTTCAGCAAAAGGTACCTGAAAAAGTAACAGATCCAGGGAGTTTTTTCTATTCCTTTTAGCTTTGGTACATATTCTTTTAGAGCGTTGTGTGATTTAGGCGCTAGCATCAATATTATTCCTTTATCCTTGTGCAAAAAGTTAGATATAGGTGAGATTAAATCTACTCCTGTTAGGCTCCAATTGGCTGATCAGTCTGCAATTAGTCCAGTTGGCATTATAGAGAATGTTTTAATCAGAGTGGGTAGATTTTTCCTCCCTATTGATTTATATGTCATGGATATGATGGAAAATCCTTCAATGCCTATCATACTAGGAAGACCATTCCTCGCTACTGGGTGAGTTATTATTGATATTAAGCGTAGGGAGCTCACCTGGTAGAGTCCACAATGGAAATGAGATATTTAAAGTTGTGGAAGACTCTAAAGATCGTTCTAAAGCGCTCGTGATGGGCTACAGGAAAGGTGCAAGCAAAAGCACCTCTGGTGGATTCACAGAAAAAAAAAGCCTTCTTGATGCATGCACGTTCAACACGTCGAGCTAAAGACGTTAAACAAGCGCTTATGGAAGGCAACCCAAGTAAGTTCAGTTGAGTTTTTCTTTTTGCTTTTGATTTATTGTTTTTTTTTTTTTTTTTTTTTTTTTTGTAGGTCTTGTGATCCCAATTTATTTTCTGCTTGCATGCTTCCATAAAGAGATCATCGTTATTTCAGGGCAGTATTGTTCACTCCTTCCATTCTTTTATTTTTCTCATGCTTGTTTATGCCTTATTTTCTTTATACATTGAGGACAATGCATGTTGTAAGTTTGGGGCTGGAATATCATGTTTTTGGAGCCCTTGAGCATCTGAGTTCGGGCTATATTTTCGAGCTTTCTATGATTTAAGCATGTGGTTGTTTTGTGGATGCTATTTTTGCATGACTATGATTTCCTAAGATAGGCTTTCTTGTGAATTTTCAAGCTTTTGATGAGTTGTAAGCATGAGTGTCCAAAAAGGGAGACTTTTTAAACTTTTTCTAAGAGATGTCTTGCATGAGTAGAGTATCTTTCTTGGCTGGATTTGGATTTGAATGCTTAGGAGCGAATTATTAGGTTCATATGTTTTTTGTCACCTCGATAGGTGTAGGGAATAGCTAAAGAGTTAATTTTTTGCAAATTAGCATGTTTTATCTTGTTTAGGAGGAAAGAAAAGAAGATTTGCTTATCATGCTCATAAAAAAAAAAAAATCATTATGGTTGTTACAAATTGAAAGAAAAATAAAGTCATGACTTATGCGTGCAATGCAATGTTTAATAAAGATTTAGGGACAAAGTGCTACCCAAGTTGTGATCAGTTAGGTCAACCAAAGAGTAAAACTTGGGTTAAGGGTCCCTGCAATAGGTGTGTGAAAGCTAGTGCCACATATAAATGCATGTTGTAATTTTTAATTTTAAGCACCTAAGTATGGATGAAAACAAACTAATTTGTTCCATTGACATGTTAGTGAATCCTTAGTGCCAGTGTAGAGGGAAGATGAGTTGAGAGTTTAGTAATCCAATCTCGGGCTAGTAGAGTCTAATCTAGTTAAGTTAGATCTCGCTTGTGCAAGTTAATTTTGGAAAACTTTTGATTTGTCTCCCTCATTGGTCCTTATGTGCATGTCTCTTGATTTCTTGATTATTGACTTTTGAGCCTTGAGGATTGAGTCATGTTTGTTGCATCCATTCTTCAACTGTATGCTTGATTTTAGTTTGCTCGAGGACTAGCAAAAGCTTAAGTTTGGGGGTGTTTCATAACGAGCATAGCTAGCTAGTTTTCCCTAATTAATTTTGCTAGTCTTTTATATTTAATTGGCCAAAATTATACATTTTTTGTGCTTTATTTGTAGGAATTATGTTTTGGAGTTAAATCGAGAAATGGGAGCTAATTGGATGTTCGGGATGCGAAAAGAGGCCAAAGGAACGAAAAGAATCGAGTTGGAAGCATATGAAATAGGGCAAAACCATTGACCAGCGTCGAGACCCTCCAAACAGAGCGTCTCGACGCTCATACTTTCCTTCTTAGATCACGCGGCAAAAGGTCACAGCGTCGACCATAGCGTCTCGACGCTCTCGGTTAATTCCTAAACATAATGGGCGGAATGGCGACAGTGTCGCGACGCTAGGCTAAATTTTTCCCTACTTATAGTTTGCGATTAGGTCAATTTGGGGGACTTCTTTTGGGACAATTGTGGCCGAAAACTCAGAGAAAAATCCTCTTTCGAAGCTGAAGCAAGTGGTGGAGAGCGTGATTGAAGACTTTGTTCGTGGAGATCGTGACGGGGACGTGCGATCTCGGCCACTTAGTGTTTAATCTTCTTTCCCTCTAACTTTAGTTAGTTTGTATGGCTTTTTCATGCTTATTTATCTTGTAACGCCATGTATTTGTAGCTAAGCTTGTTACTTAGGAATTCATGTTGTCTTTTTAGTTTATGGATTGATTTATGGGTTGAATTGTGCAATTCTTTTACGTTTGCATTCTTAATTATATGCTTTCAATTAATTGGCCACTAGTTGAATGATCTATGTGTTGAGTCTTTCTCGGGAGAGGGGATTTAGCGTAGACTTAATTAAGATTGCATGACTAAAGTAGAAATTCTAAACTCGTGACAGAATTTAGAGTAACTTTAGAATTGGTCAAAAATAACTAAATGCCTTGCATGTTAAAGAACTTAGATAGGGATATAAATTTAGTTAATTTGCATGAGAATCAATTATAATCGGGAGAGGTAGTTGTGATTAAAGGTTCTTAGACTCATAAAACCATTGTGCGTTATAATTCATTCCCTAAAATCAATCCTAGATTAAATCGACGAAATCAATTCCCTAAGTATTCTCTCGATTGAATTTCACATCTTTAATTTCCATCGTCTTAGTTTCTAAAATTCACTACTTTTTGGTCCCTAAATAATATTGAACAAGAATATTCATGGTTGTTAATCTAACTTAAAAATCCAATCCAGAGGACGACACTCGATTTCACAATCACTTTACTATTACTTGACCGTGCGCTTGCGGTAGGAAAATTCCACATCAATAACCTTTTTCTTTGGTAAAAGGTTATTGAAGTCATCTTACCTTTAAGACATGACTTATAGGGAGGTAATGAATTATCTTCTAACCTGTTTCGAAGTTCATTTTAGGCCAATCTTCAATCCTATTGAAATTTAATATGCCCTATCCTCAATTGCCAAAGATAGGTGCTTTGAGAAACATGTTGCCTTTTGGTTGAGTTGCAGCAGTTTAAATATCTCATGATATAAAATAACTCTAGACTCTATCGGTCTTAAAACGTATATGTTTATTCTTTATGTTTGCATAACAAATATTGGCATCCTTTTGAAATGAACAGTTCATATATTAAAAGGTAACATAATAGCCCTGTTCTTGCAAACAAGATATAGGAATCAAAATTTCTTTTAATCTTAGGAACTATATACATCAAACAAAATTTCTTTGTTCCTGGAGAAGAATAACTTTTGTCTCCCACTGCCATAGCCGAGATGAACTCTTCTATGTTAACTCTAAGAGTCATCACAACTAGTTCACACCTAGTGCTAGAAACTCATTCCTTGAAAAGAACATACGTGATTTAGTGGGCCCTGAATCAAATATCCAGGTAGAATCACAATCTATACTAAGCACGTTTTTAAGACGAATAAATCATATTTAGAGTCTTGGGACATGTTCCTTTTTGGCTAGGTAGTTTGTTATGTCATGAATATTTCGAAAATAAATTTAGACACAACATCGTAAGGGCATTCCACCTTTTAAGACTGTTTCCAAATCACTCACCACGATTTTAGTGTTTAAGTTCGTTTTCTTAGTCGTATGTTTCTATACCAATAATGTTTTTAGCGTACAAAAGAGGCATTTATAGAACCTATACTTATTGTTGAAAACAAACAAATAAACTTTAAATTGGTTGTCTAACATTTAACCCTTTACCTAATCCAATCAATTTAGCAAAAGCAATTACGTGCGCTATAAATCATAATTCTTTTGCAACGATACTTCAGACGGTTAGAGTGACTCCCACCGAGGGGTGATTAGCCACTCCTCCTCTGAACTGAGACGTTTTCAACCAAACGCTAACAGCATAATCACCCATATTCTGTTAGTGTTTAGTTATCGATGTCTAGTCAAGAAATCATTAACAACTTAATAATTTTCTATAAGTGTGACCCTCCATTTTCAGATCCCAGAGGACGGTCCCAGTAATGCTACCGAATGGAAAAGCAAATGTTGGGAATGGCCCTAAGAAACCCTATCCATTTCTGGAGTTTGCGTTGTTTCGAATCCCATGTTACATCCCTCCGAATGGTGTAGTAGCTCCAGCGCATACTTAGCAAGCGCAACATAGGAATCTCACGGTGCAACCCTATGGAAGAGACCACAGGATGTGTTGACACACTTCCTTCACCCACTTACTATGAAACTTTCTACGTTGACCTTGATATTGATTTATGCAAATACCTTTCGAATGGAGCAGTTGTGTTAGTAAGCAACACGAGGCCAAGCATAAATCTCATGGTGTGAACTTTAGGGAGAGCATGACAAGAAAATGATTTATTTTCATATACATTTTTCCTCCCACTAAGTATTTTAAAGATTAGGGTCTTTTGCTTAGGTAAATTCCGGCTAAACGAATCTATCTAAGTTTATGCCTTATATTTAACTTTTTTAAATAAAGTCTTTACTCAAATGTCTAGGCGAATTAAACTCTTTTAATTTCCTAGCGACATTGCATGTTAATAAGACCGTGGTTAATTCAAATCAAGTACCGGACCATTTGTCGGGAGAGTTCCCTTATAACCACAGCCTTATATCCTACTTAACATATCTTAACTCTATTAAAAATACTAAGTAGGAGAACCTTCTAATCCTATTAGAAAAGTGATCTTAGGTCTGATTTATTTTAGACGTTTTAAAATTAATTCATTATCCTAATATCCTATGTTAGCATGCAACTCTTTGTTATAGCTTTGACGGTTTCTATTCATTAACCTTATAACTATTATAACTTTTAATGAATTAATCGTATAACATGCTTCTAATGGCGATGAAAACATATGACAGTCAAAATTCAAGTTATATAAAACTAATCACCATTCACCAAGCAAAAACATTTTGAAACAACCTACGTCTAGGTTATTTCCAACGACATAACTATTACGCTATGATGTCTAGGTGATAAAACGTCACATCGCTCACGCATGCTCATAAAACCGGGTTAACCTAACTCAAGTACCGACTCGATGCCCAGGTAGGAGGTGTTCTGTAAACTATCAGCTTAAATACCTCCAGCCTTAGACAGCATCTCGACGGGTGAGTTCTCTTTTAACCTTAGCTTTACAAGATATCGACCTATTCTATGCGAATCGTTTGAGATTGGATTTCGTTAATCCTAAGTGACCATGCATTTATCTTTTTTATAGGTTTTAACGTCTATCTCGATTTTATAACACTTTATAATATAGACAACCTATAACATTCATCTATGCTAAGGTGGTTTCATGTTGCATGCTTGTTCGTTTTCTTTTATTAATATAACGCTTATATTTAAACATTCATAAACGAAAGATAAAAACAGTTCGCCATGCATCTATGATGAAACCTAACATACATTCCTTTTATTATAACTCTTATAATTAATTACTAATGCATGATAAATGTTTTCCTATGGTGGGATTTTTTTTTAAATCTATATGACATACATTATGCATATTCAATTCTAATTTAATTATAACATACATTCCTAATGCATAAATAATTAAACACACTAAAGCATACTGGTTTTGGCATCCAAGCAATCTAAACTAGCTAAATTATTACATTAATAATTAAATAAATGGTTGAACCGCCTTGGATAGCTCCTGAACTGGCCCCGAACCTTTCAAACATGCTTGAACCATTCAAAATTGACTTGAATCAGACTCAAAAGGCATGGAAGATACTGAACCAGGTTTGAACCAACTGAACCGGACCGAGAAAATTGCATCTCAACCGAACCACTGTTTGAATCTGCAAACCGTGCCTTTGAAAATTCCTCAGCGTTGAGACACTGATGAACAGCGGCTCGACGCTGTTCATACAGTAGCCCAGATTTCGTGTGCTCTGTTCTTTCGACCAACGAGCATGTTTCCTTCTGCGATCGATTACAGCTTAATTACAACTCTAATGACTCCCAAATTTTTACGGACTCTAGCCAACACATTCAACAATTGAAATTCACCCACAAAACTCGAAATTAATGGAAATCAAGTGCCCTAACCACGCTCTGATACCAATTGAAGGAGTGAAGAACACTCGAGCGAAAGCGATTATGGATCTTATGCCTTGATTTTCATTAATTTCTCAAGAACAAGCATGCTGGAATTTGTAAACAAAAAACAGAGGAAACCGAATATAAACTTTGAAGCTCAAATTTGTTGATCTCTTTGGTTGTTTCTCCACACGATCTTGACGTGGACCACTGTTAGAACCTTCCCCACTATTCTCCGTCCTTAGAACGGGCTTGTGGGAACCCGAGCATGATGAAAATAAGGAAGAAAGGTATGATTTTGAGAGCTTGGATCTCACGGTTTTGGAGAGAAGTTTTTGTGTCTTTTCTTTCATTCTTTGATCAGCATGCAATCCATCGCTTTAACACTCTTTTAAAGAGTGAATTATGCTATATGTTTCAACCTCATGAAGACACACACATAGGTATTGAATAGGTGGTAAAATAGGTGGTTTATTTTCAATGAATGTTCCATGAAAACCAACCAATTTTGAAATTGATTTTCTTCTCGATTTCCAAATTTAAATCAATTCTAAAAATTGAATTTAATTAATTTAAATAATTAATTAAACATTTTAATTAATTATAATTATTTTAATTTAATATCAAAATATCAAATTAAATAATTGTATCAATCCCTATCTCTCTCAAAACCCGTTTTTCTGAATATGAATCACCGTTCAAATTCAAATCGAATATGTATCGAATACATGTTTGCATTATTTAAATCATATTTAAATAACTCCAAGTATCTCTTTAATTATAGTTTAATTCAAGGATTAAACTAAAAACGTTAAATATATCGCATACAATTTAACGTTAAATTTCCCTAAACCGAATTTTAATATTTTAAAATTCTTTCATCACTTTGTTCTAAGGTTTAGTCTGTTTGAGCTAGCAGGGGGACCTAATGGACCTACAGATCATGGGCTCCAACGATACGAGATTAACGGGTTAAACTCTATTATCCTAGTTAACCAACATTCGTTAACTAACGGGACACTCCTCTATAGCCCGTAGTTGCACTCCCCTCACTATAGATATATTTCTGTCCACCAGATATAACCGTGATCAGTAAGTCAATCCTTCACAGATTGTTCGTAACTATAGCTAGGTCAAAAGTCCATTTTACCCCTATAGTACATCTTGTTCCTTAAGTCCCCACTAAGTCCCTAATGAACAATTGGTTTGTGGTTCAACCACTAAACCTAAAACCTCTCGGGCCAATGAGAGGGCGGCGTGCCTTTGTTCGCGTCCCAGAGTCAGCACTTATGGGAACAACTTCTCTACTATCCCTAAAGACGAGTAGGAGTGAATTCCATCTTGCAGGACTATGTCCCCAACTATCTACACGGTCTTATCCCCAAAGTTGTAGGTTTATTGAGCGGTGCTGATGGGCCATTCTCACCCATGAAAATCAAAGGATAATCCCGAATAAACAAGAGTTCATAGTTAGCTTAGGATTAAGATCGAGTTACCTAGGTCATCGCTTGAAATTTGTCAGTTTCACAGTAAACGACGTTATAAAGTGAAAGTGACTTATTTCGCGGTCCGGTGTGATACAAATTTCTTTTGTATAGGACCACCCCACTCGCATGTCTCTACATGAACGATTCAGGATCACATCGTTTGTACTAAAACAATGTTGGCCGCGTCACATAGTTTTTCCTCGGATAAGGTACCCAGTCTTATCCCTATACTATAGACCGTTTAGGCTATCACTCAAACTAGATCAACTTTCATGTCACTACATAAAGTTCGAGTGTTTCATATCATAGCCAAGGATTCTAGTTTATTGGATTTGGGTTAATTAATGCATAGTTAAAATTAACCGTTCAACAACCAGAAATTGAATCATTTCAATAACGTTTTATATTTAACTTTGTTACATTTACTATCCACGAGTTTTATGACATAAACCCCAATAGTGCCCTCCATATGGAGCCGAGTGACAGGCTTCCAAAATGAATGGTACTTCCTTCTCTGTTACTCATCATCTGAGAATTTGATTGGGGCCAAGTTTGTTTAAGTATGGCTCATCCCAATAATATTCCTTTACATCTATCAGAAACTTTTTTCAGTTGTTGAGTTGTGCCTTCAGGACGCTTTAGTCCACTGACTAAGTAGTTCACATAGTCTGAAACTATGGAATCTTAATTGCCCTTACTGCCAATATTTGTTCATCTGCAAACGACTCTCGAATTTCCAGCCTCTTCTCCACCTGTGCCTCTTCTTATTCTTCATCTTCAAGCAATTCTTCCAGTGTCTCCCTTTTTAGCAATTCCTACAAATTAGATAAAGAAAGCTCATCAATCTTGTCAATTACTGAACATTCCTCAAAATCTCCTGGACATTTGAGCGTGTTCACGACATTGAAGGTAACTTGTTGATCATTGACGCTCATGGTCAATTCTCCCTTATGTACATCGATCAAGGTCCTTTGCGTTGCTAAGAAAGGTCGACCTAAGATAATTGGCACTTCTTTGTCTGCTTCATAGTCCAATATAATAAAGTCTGCTGGAAATACGAACTTGTCCACCTTGACTAGTACATCCTTTATTTTTCCAATGAGATGTGTTAATTATCTGTTTGCTAGTTGCAAGGTAATAGTCGTTGGTTTGGCTTCTCCTATTCCTAACTACTTAAAGACTGAATACGACATCAGATTTATACTTGCTCCAAGATCGCATAGTGCTCTGCCGACGTTCTGTCCTCCAATGGAGCAAGGGATAGTGAAACTTCTTTGATCTTTTAACTTAGGAGGAACCTTGCTTTTAACCTTGCTTTTAACCACTCGTCTCTTTTTAGACAGGATGTCTTTAAAAAATTTCACATAGTTCGACATTTGCTAAAGTGCTTCCACCAACGCAATGTTGATGTGGAGTTGCTTTAAAATGTCTAGGAACTATTTAAACTGTCTATCTTGTGACGGGTATTTGAATCTTTGAAGATAAGGTGGTGGTGGTCTGTAATCTGGATCAATGATGAATTGTTTTGGTTTTGCGGTCGCATTTGCAGTTGCATTTTCCTGGTTTTTACCTATACTTGAAAGAGATGAAATATCCATACACTCCTCAAGCCCTAACATTCATTGGACCACAAAGATCCGTATGTACGAGCTCTAAGGGCTCCTTCGCACGATAACCTTTTACAGTAAAAGGTTGTTTTCTTATTTTACCTTCGAGACATGACACACATGGAGGTAAAGAACCATCTTCTAACTCGCTTAGAAATTCGTTCTTAACCAATCTCCCAATCCTATTGAGATCAATGTGGCCAAGACTCAAGAGCCAAAGATAGGTACTTTGAGAAACCTTTTGCCTCTTTGGTTGAGTCTCAGCTGTTTTATCATCTCATTTTTCAAAATAGCCTTAGACTCTATTGGTCTTAAAACATATAAGTTGTTATCCATTTTTGCAGAACAGATATTAGCACCCCTTTTAGTAATGAAAGCTTCATTTACAGAAAATGACACTGAATATCCTTGTTCAAGCAAACAAGAAATAGAAATCAAATTTCTTTTTACATGGGAACAATATATACATTATCTAATTACATATAACGTTCCTTGGAGAAGAACATCTTAATATCTCTCATTGCTTTAGCTGAAATGAACTCCCTAGTCCCAACTCTGAGAGTCATTTCCCCAGCATCTAATTGTTGCCAGGAGCTCATTCCCTCAAAGGAAGAGCATACGTGATCAGTGGCACCTGAATCAAGGATCCAGGCTGTATCATCATTTTCCACTATACATGTTTCAATGACCAATAAATCACATTTAATGTCATTGAGATTTGCTAAGTCGTTTATGTCATATTCATCATGAACAATTCCTGATGAAGTAGACATGTGGGCCTGAGGACATTCCTCAGCTAAGACCAATTCCATATTATTTACCATGAGACTAGTGTCTAACTTCGTTTCAATTGTTGTATTAGATAAACCACTTTTATTACATTTGGCGTCTTTAATGGCATTCACATAACGATTCATGCTGAAAAACAAACAAACTAATTTAATTAGTTTGGTTGCATTAACCCATTACACAAAAATTATTATTAATCCAATAAATTTAGCAAAAGTAATGATGGACCCATAGAAAAATCATTTATTTTGCAACGATACTTCAAAGGTTTACAGCAATAGTTACCATATGGCAGTCAGCTACTCCTCCCCTGAATTGAGACAATCTCAGTAAATCCCTATTACCAGAATAACTCATATTCCAATAGTTCTTAGCTACCATTTTTCGGTCAGGAAATCATTAACGCCTTAACAATTTCCGATAAGTGTAACCCTCCATTTTCAGATCTCAAAGTTCGACCTTAATAATGCTATCGTAGGGAAAGTCAAAGTTGGAAATGGGCCTAAGAAATCCTATCCATTTCTGGAGTTTGCGTTGTTTCGACTCCCAGTATCAAGCCCTCCGTAGGGTAATCACTCCCACGACGACTTGCAGGCAGATCATGAGAATCTCACGGTGCAGCCTAATGGAGGAGATTGCAAGATACGTTGACACGTGTCCTGCTCCCACTTACTATAAAATACTCCCTCATTCACCTTGCTATTTATCCATGCAAACACCATCCGTAGGGGTCACTCCCATGGTGACTCGAGGCCAAGCATGGGCCTCACGTTGTGAACTCTCGAGGACGTGAGAGAAAAACATGATTTATAAAATCTTGTTTTGTCATATTACCTCCCACTAAGTATTTTTAGAATTAAGGGTCTATTACTTAGGTAAATTTTGGCTAAGTGAGTCTATATAAGTCTATGCCTTTATATAACTCTTATATATAGGTCTTTTACTATAAAGTCTAGGTCAATTAAACTCTTTTAATTACATAGTGACATTGCATGCTAACATTAGAATATGATTAATTCAACTCAGGTTTCGGGTTTGTTCTACGGTAGGAGGTGTTCCGTAAACCGTCAACTTAAATACCCCCAACTTAAATAGAACTTCACCAGGAGAGTTCCCTTATAACCATAGTAATGTTTTTCCTACTTGGCTCATTAAAACTATTTTAATTCTAAGTAAGAAAATAATTCTAATCCTATTAGAATTAAAGTGAGCTTAGGTTTAATTAATTATAAACATTTTAAAATTAATTCAATTTAACCTAAGATCCTATGTTTGCATGCAACTCTTCCAAGTTTTAATGATTAGCCCTATAACATTCTCCTATGGTGTTTCCTAATAACAATCTAATTCCAGTTATTTTTAAACACCATCTGTTCATGACGTCCATAAAATTAATTAATATAACAATTATATTAATCTAAAGTGGTGTCATGCTTCATGCAAATTCAATTTCCATTTAATAAATATCGATTATACTAATTAAACATCCACGAAATTAAATTACATGATCGTTGATATTAATTTAATATAACTCTTATATTAATCTATATTAATGTCATGCTCAATGTGATATGACAAAGCAGCTCTGATACCAAAATGATATGACAGCCCTAGCCAATTGCATCCAAGAACTCTTATGGATATGCAAATCCCTAGATCTCAAATGCTAAAACCACCCCTAAATCAAGATGATTTCATCCCAAGGAAGAAGATAGAACGGAATTACCTTGACGATCAAGATCAAGAGTAAAGAAAACTCGTTTCTAAACTCGAGATTCGAATCACTCCACAAGTAGTTTGTTCAACGCTACTTGAATGATCCTAGCATGCAAATCTGAACACAAGATATGCAAACTTGCTCATGGCCATTAGCCTCAAAAGACTTGACTTTCATTGAAATTCCATCAAAACCAATCTTCCCTCAAAGCAACAACATAGATGGCTATTTATAGCCTTCAAACACAACCTATGGTCATATGAAGGGTTGTAACCTTCATGCCCATCAATGCCATCATGACCACTAACTCAACAATAAGTTAAAACATTAAAAACACAACTTTAAAACTTAAAATTACAATAAAAATGCCTTAAATCTGAGATTCATCTTCCAATCAGCAAACTCTAAAGTTTGTAACCATTTTGTGTTCTTGTAGCTTGATTAAGACACCTCGGTTCATATCACAATGCTTTTCCATTTTCATTTTATTAATATAACTCTTATAAAATACTCATGAAAATCATGCATTGAAATTATTATTTCCATCAATAATATAACCAAGTACATTATTGCTCATGAAAATAATTCTAAGCATACATGGTACAATAATTAAATATAACTCTTATATTTTTCTAAATTAATGTCATGCATCATGCTTCTCCAATTTCATATATTTAATAGAACATTTATTCTAAATAACTCATGAAATTTATAATCATACATAAACACCATACATTATAACTATTATAACATACTATTATGCATGATTCATGCTTAACCTATGGTGGGATCTAGCTAAATGACATTCATAAAGCAATAAATAGCTATATTACAACCTTAAAGGTCTATAGTACAGGGATAAGGCTGGGTACCTTATCTTGGTAACACTATGTGATACAACCCGCTTTGTATTTGATACAGACGTATTGATCCAAAGCATCTATGTAGTAGACATGCGAGCTGGGGTACCCTAGGCAATGAGTTTGCATAAGACCGGACCACGAAATAGTCAACCACTAGTTGTAACATCGTTAACTAGTTAGGTTACTGTTTCAATAAGATGACCTAGATAACTCAGTCTTAATCCTGAGTGTGTCATGAACTCCTTCTCATGAGGGATTGTCCTTTGATTAGCATGGGTGAGAATGACCTATACACCGACTCAATATGTCTTCCTTTTTGGGGACAAGAACGAGTGAGAGGCTGGGGACATGACAACAAAAGACCGAATTCACTCCTTCCCACTTCTAGGAGAAGTAGATGAGTGTTCCCTTAAGTAGTGACTCCGAGACTTGAACGAAGGGATGTCACCCTCTCACTGGCCCGAGAGGGACTTTCTGTTTAATGGTTGGACCATAAACAGGCTGTTCATTAGAGGAGCGTTGGTACTTAATGAGGCAGATGTAACACAGGGGTAAAACGATAATTTGACTCGACTGTGGTTACGTACACTCGTGAAGGATTGACTTATCGATATAGGTCTATATCCATGGGCACAAAAATGTTCTCAAGTGAGAAGAGTTCAGCTGTGGGTGTTTAGTGAATGACCCACAGTTAATGAATATTGGTTATCCTGATTAATGAGTTTAGTCAGTTAACTTCATATCATTGGAGCTTCTGATCTAAACGTCCATTAGGTCCCCCTGTTAGCTCGTAAAAAGTAATTAGGAACAATTTATCTTCAAAAGAATTTGAATTCTTCAAATTCGTTATGGGAATCAAATTAATAGTATGAGATACAATTAATTTAATGTATGGTGATACATTATAATATGAAGTTTAATTTGTGATTAAACTTTATTAATTGAGAGAATTATATATTTGAAGGAGTTCAAATGTATGACTAATTAAGTATATGATATTTAATTAGTAAATTAATTAATTAAGTATGAATTAAATAATAATTCAATTTAGTCTAATTAAATGTGATTTAATTAAACTATAAATTATGAGAGAAATAAATATTTGAAGAAGTTCAAATATTAATATGAATTTTATTCATATTAAATTTATAGGATATGAGAGAATTGATACCAAATTGAAGACAGCTTGACAGTCCCTTTTGAGGATCGACTAGCTGATTACAGAGTGTTGAAAGCAAGGAGAGATTCAAGCTTTACAAGTGAAGATAGCTTGAGAGTTCTCAGCGCATGCCTTTGAAATACAGGATGGAAGTCTTTTATAGACCCCGGATTTCAAATGATAACTGAATGCGGAAAATTAAAAGATAAGATCGAATCGTCAGGACAGGACCCCTGATAGATTCGTCTTTTGAAAAGTAATAACGACAGAATTGAAAAAGTAAAACTACATAATTAATCCGACAGGACAGGACCCCTGAGCGGATAGATATGACTAAAGTACAATTATTAAAGCAAATAATTACAAAAGACAAGAAAAGTAATAAAGAAAAAGTAGCTTGTCTGCTTCTTTACAGCTTAAAAGAGGCTTCAGCTTTATCTCTTGTCAGAAGATAAGATTCTTTATCTTGTCGGCTGAATAATTGGCGTTTCTCCTAATCCTCGATCACCCTAGGCGAATTACAGGCTTACCAACAGACTCACTGCTCTTAAACATTTGCGAGACTTACGGCCGGGAACACCAAACTAGGTCCTCACGATTTTCAGGACAATTGCCAACTATCTTCGTCTTCAAAATATAGGATCTTTGACCTTGATCGCACTGCTGCTTCTTCTTCTAAAGCTGTGCTTTAGCAGAAATGTATTTACAGTGTAAACTAGATTATTTACAGAGTTTACACATCTTAGCACTAAAGAAGAGAATTTACAACACTTTTGTTTTTTTTTTTGACGGAATTACTTCCTTTTGAAGTATTCCTTAAACATACTGACTGTCTCTTTGTGAAACAGGTCATTTTTGACTTGGAGCTCACATAGGTTGTGAGTCGAGGAATGGGTCGTCCAGATCGTAGTCTGGCTCGTTTTCTTCTCCTTCTTGAGCTGAAGAAGCTGGAGATGTGCTTCTGTCTGAAGCTGCCATCTGCAATATTCTCTGGAAGTCTGCATCAGATGTAGTCTGAGCAAGAGCTGCCAGAAGCTTAGACTTGTCATTTAGAAATTCTGCATTTCTTTTGATATCAATATCTTGAAGATATCCATTTGCTGCAAACCACTTCTTTACCTTATTAAGGGTGGCGTTCTGGAAATTGAATTTGTCCCACCATTTGATCTTTAGGATCTTGGTGACAGTCTTGTATTGAGGTTGATTGCTGGTTGAGAAGTTCCAGCAAAAGATCCAAGGAATTTGAAAGTATAAACAGAATCTCATGGAGTTATGAAACGCTGTTTTTTGAATGTTCCTTGCAAAATGATAATATGATTCTTGCAAGGGCGTTGGTAAAATATCATCCGTCAAACCAAATGTATTCCACCATTGAATGAACCATAAAGGAAAAGTAATTTTGTACGAGTTTGGGCAAAAGGATATGAACCATGAATGTTTGAATGGTGAATACCACATTACATTATACCAGGCTCTTATGTAGTCCCGATATGAATATGTTTGTGGTATGAAAGGTTTTGAGAAGGATTTGTCGGTGTATAATCCTTGATTCCAGTGGGTTGGATTCAAGGCTTTGAAGATTTTAAGCTTTGAGTAAGCGATTTTTGATGGATCATTTTTGTCCGGAATGTGAGTTATCTCTGCTGACTTAGTGTCGACTAAGATAAACTCGTAAAAGGTTCTGGTTTTGTTGAGATCCTCAGCCATGAAATTAAAACCTGTAGGATACATGTTTGAAATGGTCTCGTCAAGGTTGAGACCTTGGAATTCAGGTTCTATGATAGGTTCATAGATGACCTGGGATTTTTGAAAATAAGACTTAATCTCAGGACGAGGTACAAACCTCTTTTCAGGTACAGCTGCCTGAGAGTAAGTTGATGACGACGGGATCGATGATCCTGTTATTGAGGAAGGAGAGACAGGAGGTCTCAATTGAACAACTCCGCCAGAAGGACAGACAAGGTTGGCCGAAGGCCGTGGAGGTGGAGTAGAAGACTCCATTGGAGGCATCGGGCGAATACCGCCTTGACTTGAGCTGGATCGGGTTACCGGAGTAAACCCTAAATCCATAGCATATTGATCAGCACTCATAGGAGGAGGTGCTGGAGAAGAAGAAGATGGGCGACTGCCCCTTGAGGATGAGGCTCTGCCTCTATTTCCGCTCATTCACTCTTTTCTTTTCTTTTCCAGAGAGAGGGAGAGAGAGAGGAGAGAGTTTTTGAGTTAGAAACTCTCTTGAGAGATAATCTGCAAGAGGATTTTGAACTCCTTTTATAGGAAAAATTTCGAAATCAAAACATGATAAAATTGCTTGCCATCTGGCAAAAATTTGTTTTGAAACCAGATTTTTAACATCTTTTTCTAAAACGAATTTTGACGCGCTAGAATCAGTTTTAATGGTGAATTTTTTGTTTATTAAATCACCTTGGAATTTTTTAACACAGAGAACTATAGCAAGTAACTCTTTTTTTACTGTGGAGTAATTCTTTTGAGTGTCATTCCAAATTCCAGAATGGAAACGGATAATAGATTCTTCCTTATCTAAACACTGTTTAAGGATTCCTCCATATCCAATATCTGACGCGTCTGTTTCTACTATCAGATTGGCTTTTGGATCGATAAGACTTAAACAGGGAATTGATTTAACTAAAGCTTTTATCTTTTGAACAGCTTTAGTGTGCTCATCTTTCCATGGTTTTGGATTTTTCCTGAGCCTTTGAAAAAGCGGCTTGCAAATGGGTCTGAGGTTTTGAATAAAATCAGACACATAATTGAGACAGCCCAAAAACCTTTGAAGTTGGGTTTTGTCTGTGATTTGATCTGGAAAGTTTGAAGCAAAGTTTATGGACCTCTGAATTGGTTTTATCAGTCCCATATGAATATTGAAGCCCAAAAATTTAATTTGGGTTTAAAATAACTTGACTTTGGACAGAGAAACTGCCAAACCATTTTGCTTGATGATATTGATAAACATATTTAAATGTTTAAAATGTTGATCGATGCTTGAAGAGAAAACCAAAACATCGTCAATGTAAACAATTGTAAAATCTTGAAAATCATTGAAAATATCATTCATGATTTTTTGAAATTCAGAAGGGGCATTTTTAAGCCCGAAAGGCATAACATTCCATTCGTATTGACCGAATGGTACATTGAAAGCTGTTTTGTATTTATCTTTTTCTGAAATTTGAATTTGCCAAAAACCTGACGTCATGTCAAATTTTGAGAATACTTTTGCCCCAGAAATTCGTTTTAGTAAATCTTGTTTATTGGGAATTGGATATCTAATCCATTCCAAAACTTTGTTTAAAGGTTTGTAATTGATTACTAACCTTGGCACACCATGCTCCTGTTCGGCTGCGTTGTTGACATAGAAAGCTGCACAAGACCATGGGCTTTTGGATGGTCGAATCAGCATCTTTTTGAGTAAATCCTGTATTTCTGATTTACAAAACGTTAGTAGATCTGAATTCATTTGAATAGGTCTTGCCTTTG
Organism: Luffa aegyptiaca; assembly: GCA_017139565.1. NCBI lineage: Eukaryota > Viridiplantae > Streptophyta > Magnoliopsida > Cucurbitales > Cucurbitaceae > Luffa > Luffa aegyptiaca. Next base: position 18,381,960 of record CM029398.1, read on the forward strand.
TAGGGATTTTTGATTCATCGAAGTTTTTCGAATAAGGAAGATTAACAATGTGTTTCTTCCTATCCCAAAAGGCATTTGGAAGATTGGAGCAAATTTCTTTTTCAATTTTGCTTTCTATTTCTTTTATTCTGATTTTTACAGAAGGATTTTTTAGATTTTCTTCAATCTTTTTATAGCTAATTTCTTCTTTTAAAAAGGAAATTTGTTTTTGCTTTCTTTGGATTTCTTCCAATTTTAACTCGCTAACTTCCATAATATCATATGGAAGGATTGGAGTAATGAACTCGAAAATGATATCGGTTCCGTCAAAACTGGAAACTAAACCTTTTTCGGTTATACTTAAAGGATAGAGTTGGGTTAGGAATGGGGTTCCTAAAATCAACTCTTGCTTTAAATCTTTGACTAGAAGAAATGAGCAAACAATGCAAATATCATTGTTGCAGATATGAGCATTTGACAATTTGTATTGAACATTTAAACCTTGACCATTAGCGCTACTTAGCTTTTGAGTAGTTTTTTCAAAATATTTTGTAGCGATAAGGCCCTGTTGGACACAATTTTGATCAGCCCCAGAGTCGATTAAGGCTTTGAGGGTAATTTGAAAATCTTCTATTTTCAGAGTAATTAGAGAATACCATTTTTGAAACTGGGTTTTGGTAATTTGATTTAGAAGGAAGTCTTCTCCTTCATAATCGGAGTTGGTAGTTTTGAGTTTTAGATTACTGAGTTCGATTTTTATTAAATCGATTTCAGTTTTGTTTTCCCTTATCTCTTTTTTGAGATTGTTGATTTCAAATTGCAGGTCTTGAATTGAAGAGGGTTGAATATCAGACTTTTGTTTAAACAAATCATTTCTTTGTAGGATCTCAGAAAGGGTAGAATGTTTTACCTCAATTTTTCCTTTGGCGTAATCAGAGGTACTTGGAGAAGACAAAGATTGCTTAAGGGTTTTAAGAATCGTCTTCTTCATCTCTTTATCCTCTATATGGTCTATAGAGTTGAAAAGAACTTCTTGTTCGGTGGTAAGAACATTTATGCAATGTCCTTCACAATCTTTTTTGCAAACTTTGACACCTTTTGAATGGTCACTCTGGCCATGGCTGGAAGCCTCAGAGTCAGAGTCGTCGAATTGAAACTCGTTCAATTCTTGATCAGAGCTATCATATACAGAAGAATATTCTTCTTCTAAATCAAGCTCATTGATTCTTCTGGTTGGACACTTGTTAGCATAGTGTCCTTCCTTTTGACATTTGAAACAAAAGGTTTTCCCTTTGTTTTTGAAAGCGGTTTGATTTGGTTTAGGATTGTGCCGTGGTTGCCTCTTCTTATAACGAGGATTTGGGGTATAATTTTTTCTAGGAATATACTTCCTAGGTTGCCTTTGATAGAACTGAGGTCTATCATAGAATTGGTTTTTGTAATACCTTCGGCTATTACGCCGTCGGATGATTTTGTTTGAGGGGCGACTTGGTTCTTCAATACGTTCGCACCCATATTGAGAGCAGAAAGCTTTCATATCTCTTAGTCTGCTTTTTTCGTTTTTTTGAACTTTGCGTTGAACTTTTATCTCATTGCAGATATGAAGACCACAGTTGATAACATATGATGTTAAATCGCCATAGGTCAAATTATCCCAAATGATGTTACCATTGAAGTGATCTCGAAGAGTCATATAAACTCTCTCTGAGACATAGCTAGGAAGTCCGTCTATGAACTTCTCTTTCCAATGGTTCCAATCTGGATCTTTCATATAGTAGACCCTTGAGATAAACATATCTCTGTTGTATACCCGAGACTTTCTTTAGATAATTTTCTCTTGTCATCTATAGTGGAAGTTGGACTAAGTTGTTGGCATCCTCTAATTTAAAAGAAAGAAAAGAATGGAAAAATGGAAGAAAAGAAAAGGAAAAGAAAAGCAAAAGGGAAAAAGAAAAAAATAATAATAATAAAAAAAAAAAAAAAAGAGGAAATGGGAACTAACCCATTCGGTGGGTAGTGGATTTGGGAAGAACCCACCACCGACAGTTTTTTTTACCAGCCCATTACCAGCTCTTTTTCCATCATTTTCGACCCAAAATTTCAGAGCACATTAAGGAGAGAGTGAAGGAGGAAGAAGAAGAAGAATTTCGTGGTTTGAGGTTGAAGAAGATAGGGAAAAGCCCATGCAAAGCCAGCCATTGCAGGATCTGAGATCAACCTGTCAACCTCTGGTTTTTTATTCGGTTTGAGCTGCACAGAAGGAATACAGAGGTGAGGTTTGATTTTCTTGAAATCTAGTTCATTTTCTAACAAATTTCATGAAGGAAGCTTGAGCTAAATCGTATGAGAAATTAATGGTTTTTGGAATGGAAAACAGAGCACAAGATTTTCGAGAAAACCAGGAGGATCTCTGGTGTTCTCTGGTGTTTTGAGCATTCGGGGGTGTACAAGTCGAATCAGAAGCACTATTTGGTATGGTTGGAAAGCTTATTCAATTTCCTACAACCTTCATGAAGATTGCGTGAGCCACAAATGACTTTAAGTAGGGTTAATTTCAGGAGTTAGATAAAGGGTAGCAGGGAACCTCGAATCTGTGTTGTCTGTGTTCGGGGAAATTCTGGGAAAATCGGTTGAGAATCTCATTTTCATTTCTTCAGGTAAGTTGTAGAGTGTTTGAAAATGAAGAGTTGGATGTGTATTTCATTACTTTTGGTTTGGTATTGAGGAAGTTATGGGTATTGGAAGTTAGGGTATAGAATCTGGAAAATCTGGAAAGTAGAATGTGAATGTGGTTCTTAATTCAAGTGTCTAGAATTTATGAGCATGGAAGAATGAGACCATCTATGGTTCTAATGCTCGGTTTTGGTTATTTGACAGGCCAAGAGGAAATAGGTCGAGTCTACAAACCGGGGAACTAGATAAGACAGTGAGTGACAAAATGAATTTCGAAAATGTTCTTAAACGGTTGTTCATGATTATATGTTTTACATGCTTTTCCATGAATGATATATGATTTTTATGAACGGTTTCAAGCATGAGTTTTGAGCTCAGATTTTCTAATGAGGTTTATATACGAGCACGTGGCTAATGACTTTATGAAAAGTAGCTGAAACTATATCTTTTAAAGCAAAGTATGGATTAGTAAGTACTTCTAAATGATTTTCAGTTTTTCACGAGCAAACTGAGTAAGCTTAAGTTTTACGAAAGATAACGATAAGCAGGCATGTTTTAATGTTTTCATGTGATTTTCTGAGATTTCTATTGACTACATGACTGAGATATTGAGCCCGAGGCTATATGGTACCGTGTGCACACAGGTTATATTCCGTTGTTGACGTTGAGTGTACTCCGTGACAATGATGCTGTCGTGAGTGCTGGGCTGGCCCCACTACGACAAAGACGATGGGAGTGTTGGGCGGGCCCCACTACATCGTATGACTAGTAAACGTTGGTTGTACTGGGCGTGCCCTACACAACGTAAATCGGTCATGCTAGTTAAAACGTTTGATGTACTTAATATGCCTTGCTAGATTTTTAATGACGAACTTACGAGATGTTTTGGAAAGCCTTTATTATTACACGTTTATGTTAAACGTTTTGATTGAGCATATTTATACGTTTAAAGGTTTATCACGTGTTTTGACTTTCGGATTTAGAGTTTTAAAGTTAGTCACTCACTGGGCTTCGTAGCTCATTCTTTCAAAATGTTTTTCCACTTTCAGGTAGAGATCGAGCTCCCGGTGCCTGATACACTGCCAACGTCTGCTGAAAGTTTTGGATCAAGCTCCAGTACGTGGTTGGAGTTTTATATTGAGTCCGTTCATATTGTAAATGTTTTGTAAGGGTTGTATAATATCTTCCTAGAGGTCGTGGATGTATAACCCTAGTTGTATATGTTTTGGTTGTGATATCTATATTAGGTTACTTTCCAAACCAGGTTATGTCAGGGCTGCACCATGTGTATGTTGAAAGTTTTCCGTGGATTCCGCTGTGTGGTGTTTCACATAGAATGTTTTATATCTATGATTAGTATGTTTATCAGGTTCAATGTTTCAGTAGGGTCAACAGGGATCGTTAGAGGTGACGATGTCTGTTGGCTTCACGCCGTCTTTCGGGCTAAGCTAGCAGGTGGTCCGGGAGGGGGTGTGACAACTTGGTATCAGAGCAGTTAGCTCCATGGGAAATGAGACATGGCAGTTAGTGCTAAGAAAATCCAGGAAGTAAATAGTTAGACGTTGGGTCAGTTCAGATAGAACTAGCGGAGAATGGTCCGAGTATTGTTGAGAGTAAGTCGAGTCAGGCTAGAATGTGGGTATAAGTTTAGTATCATGCATCTGAGTTAAGTATCTATAGCATGTCTGATGTGTTGATATGTTATAGGAGTCATGCCACCACGTACCAGCAGACGATGCAGGTAGAATCAGGACGGGACGCTGGATCCTACCCAAAGTCAATCTGAAAGGGGATCCAGTACCCTGAGAGGTCAGAATGAGGCAGGGAGTGAGCGATTTGCTAGATCTGCACAGGAGATCGGTAGGCCAGAGAGAGCAGGGCCTAGTGATCCGGAAAAGACGTATGGGATTGAACGGTTGAAGAAGTTAGGAGCCACCGTGTTTGAGGGTTCCACGGATCCAGCTGACGCCGAGGTCTAGTTGAATATGTTGGAGAAATGCTTCGACGTGATGAGCTGTCCTGAGGAGCGAAAAGTCAAATTAGCCACATTCCTTTTGCAGAAGGAGGCGGAAGGATGGTGGAAGTCCATTATAGCGAGGCGCAGTGATGCACGTACGTTAGATTGGCAGACATTTAGGGGCATATTCGAGGAAAAGTACTACCCCACCACATATTGTGAGGCGAAGAAAGATGAGTTTCTGGAGCTGGAGCAAGGGTCACTTTCAGTGGCCGAGTACGAGAGAAAGTATACCGAGCTTTCACGGTATGCTGAAGTGATTGTGGCATCGGAGAGTGACAAGTGTCGCAGGTTTGAGAGAGGGCTACGTTTTGAGATACGTACCCCAGTTACCGTTATTGCCAAGTGGACGGATTTTTCCCAGCTAGTAGAGACTGCTTTACATGTGGAGCAGAGTATTATAGAGGAAAAGGCGGCATTGGAGCCTAGTCGTGGAGCTCCAACAGCTAGTGGTTTTCGGGGTCGTGAGCAGCGGAGGTTCACAGCTGGAGTGAATGTTTCAGGTCGTCAAGACTTCAAGCGTCAATCTGGTGGCCAGTTATCAAGGCAGATGAGTTCCGGTAGTGCCTATCAGAGGCAGAGTCAAAGAGCCCCCAGTCAGTCTGCGAGTTCAGTAGCAAGACCGCGAACGGGTCAGGAGTCCGTTGCTAGTGAATCCAGGAGAACACCATGTGTATGTTGAAAGTTTTCCGTGGATTCCGCTGTGTGGTGTTTCACATAGAATGTTTTATATCTATGATTAGTATGTTTATCAGGTTCAATGTTTCAGTAGGGTCAACAGGGATCGTTAGAGGTGACGATGTCTGTTGGCTTCACGCTTTCTTTCGGGCTAAGCTAGCAGGTGGTCCGGGAGGGGGTGTGACATCTGTACCAGTTGAAATTGGCAAGATTTTTGCACTTGAGGTTTTTGAGAATGGTTCTTTGGGTATCATCATGCTTCACATTGTGAGCAGTTGTGAAGGCCCAAGAGATAGCATATATTAATGCCTCTACGGCATCTTGTTGGTCTACCTCTTCTTCTATGATAACTACCTTTGGAGGGGTTTTTGAGGTTTCAGGTTTAGTGATAGGTTCTCCACCTATCCTTATACCTGGGTCAGCTTTTGTATCAGAAATCTCTCTTTTTCTCTTGACCTTTGTGGAATGAAGCTTGATTTCTAATTTGAGAGCAGTACTGAGTTGATCCCACCATGCCTTGAGGACACCTGTAAAACCATTGATTAAGGTTACACAGGCTGCATGGTTGGAATTCCCATTTTCTTGGTATGCCGTTGCTATGAGCATTTCTGACAGCATATCTTGAATCTGTCTATCAGACTTTCCATCAAGGTTCCAAACAACAATAGATTGACCGTCAAATTGTTTGGTTTTGACGAACTTGTGACTTTGCTCGTAATTGAGGTCTGGCATCGAGGGTCTTTGATACCAGTTCACACGGTCTCCTGGATTTAGATAACCCAGTTTGTTAAGGGATTGAGGTTCTTCAATATGGAGGCCAGATAATTGTTCAATGATAGAATCAGTTTCATCACTGTCACTATCATTCAAAACATTTATCTGACTTGAGCTTTCTCCCCTTGCTATGGCAGAAAGCTTTCTATCAATCTCTTCCAAAAGTTTGGTCTTTGGAGTCCTGAGATTGACTTGTTCTAGAGGGCTGAACATGGGTTTGATAGGTGCAGGAGGAGGATCAATTAATTCCTCTAACCTGTAGACCTGTTCAGCTATCGAGGTTAGCATTCGGTTTGAGAAGTTGTTCTGAACCTGAATGCTCTTGATTTCTCTATTGGTAGGAGGCTGGGTTTCTTCAGCTTCCCTGATGAGTTGGAAGGGTTTAGCGATAATTTTCTCATGGTAAAAACTATCGAATTCAACATCTTCCATTGGAGGATAGTTTCCTTGAACTTCTCCCCTTCTCATCGTTTTCCATTTTTCTTTTTCTCTGATGGTACATAAATGAGAATATTCTTTTCTCTGGTTGAACCATCGGAAAAAGGATATGTGCTCTTGAAGATTTTCTAGAGTTTGAAAGTACTCTTCTTTTATAGCCTTTCTCTGTTCTTTAGAGTGGGTTTTAAAGAAGCGTTTTCTTTCTTCTCTATTTTCTTTTGCCATGAATTCTTTTTGTAGGGCTTCTTTGTCAACTTTAAACACGTTATCGGAGATGATAACATTTAGTTGACTTTTGAATACTGACTCTGTTTCCATGTCAGTTTGAGTTGGTGATGGTGGTTTTTCTTCTTCGTATTGGGAATTTGGAACACCATGATCCAATCTTACAGACTTAACTCTGAGTGAGCTAGTTCTGCCAATACTTTGAAGAGATTCTGGCCTAATGCCAGAGGTACTTGGTCTAGAACTCATGAACTCCTTTTTGTTCATGTTTTCTTTGACCACAGGAAAACGAGGTTCTTCATCCTCAAATCTGATTTCTACAAACGAGGTTCTTCATCCTCAAATTTGATTTCTACTCTCCCATCTGGATGTTCGATAATATGGGAAAGTTCCTTTTCTTTTTTATTCGGGACAAAAGCATTTTCGATTGTCCATTTAGGATTTCTTGTGAGGTTATCCCATGAAAGCATCTTTGGGACACTAACAGAGGATTTATTGATGTTTGTTTCGATTAGCATGGTTTTTCCCTTTGGGGATTGGACCAGTGCTTTTGGTTCCATTGAAGAGGTAAGAGTTTTGTAGGTGATCTTGTATAACAGTGTCATCTTCTTGACACCTTCTTCAAGATTCAAACCTTGACCTGTAACCTCTAGAGTTAAGGTCTTGAGAATATGGGGGTCATCAAGGGCCACCATAAAGTTTGGAAAACAATTGAAATAGACTGGACCATCGGCAAGATTGGACTCGATGATTCCAAGAAGAGAGTTAGAGAAGTCTTTGTGACGTCTATCTCTCAGGATTGCAAGAACAGGAGTAACAAGTCCCGTTCTGAACATTGGTCGGAGGGCGACTTGAACTGCTCCTATATGAAGGAACTGAAAATCTTTACGATGCTTGAGAATATCGTCTTTTGGAAATAATTGAATTGAATCAATATTCCCATAGACTGGAATTTTGCGTTCAACAATCTTGATGCAGTGTTGTTCTTTGAAATTGAACGTATTATGCATATAGATTGTTTTGTTGTCAAGTTTGGGTAGACCCCATGTTTGAAGGTTGTTTTCTATCTTTGCTATATGCAAAGCTTCATTGGAGATATCTGAGCCAGAAGAGGCCATATGCTGGTCCTCTATTTCATTTTGGGTTAGCTCCTTAAAGGAAGCTGGTTTTGAAGGAAGAGTTTTGAACAAAATCTTCTTTAAGAGAGACATGGATCAATTAAAGAAAAACATTTTTCAAAAATTCAAACGATAAATTTTGAAATTAAAAACTATTTTCTCCGAATTGAAGATCAAAAGATATGTACCTTCACTTACTCTTTTGGCAAGAAGGCAAGGTAGGCTGACCAACGGATTCACTACGCTCTTCTTTGCGTCTTACGACCGGGACCACCAACCGCAACAGTCCTTCGCAGCAGTCCTCTAGAGTAGATGAACGTAAATAGCTTCTGACGATCTCTTCGTCGAAGATAGATTTAAACTTCAAAGTTTATTGAATGAAATTAAGAGAATAGGTTTTTCTGGAATAGAATCCCTTCTCCCCTCATAAAAAATTTGAAATCAACAAAATTGAGAATTTTATTGAGAAATTGAATGGCTCTGATACCAAATTGAAGACAGCTTGACAGTCCCTTTTGAGGATCGACTAGCTGATTACAGAGTGTTGAAAGCAAGGAGAGATTCAAGCTTTACAAGTGAAGATAGCTTGAGAGTTCTCAGCGCATGCCTTTGAAATACAGGATGGAAGTCTTTTATAGACCCCGGATTTCAAATGATAATTGAATGCGGAAAATTAAAAGATAAGATCGAATCGTCAGGACAGGACCCCTGATAGATTCGTCTTTTGAAAAGTAATAACGACAGAATTGAAAAAGTAAAACTACATAATTAATCCGACAGGACAAGACCCCTGAGCGGATAGATATGACTAAAGTACAATTATTAAAGCAAATAATTACAAAAGACAAGAAAAGTAATAAAGAAAAAGTAGCTTGTCTGCTTCTTTACAGCTTAAAAGAGGCTTCAGCTTTATCTTTTGTCAGAAGATAAGATTCTTTATCTTGTCGGCTGAATAATTGGCGTTTCTCCTAATCCTCGATCACCCTAGGCGAATTACAGGCTTACCAACGGACTCACTGCTCTTAAACATTTGCGAGACTTACGGCCGGGAACACCAAACTAGGTCCTCACGATTTTCAGGACAATTGCCAACTATCTTCGTCTTCAAAATATAGGATCTTTGACCTTGATCGCACTGCTGCTTCTTCTTCTAAAGCTGTGCTTTAGCAGAAATGTATTTACAGTGTAAACTAGATTATTTACAGAGTTTACACATCTTAGCACTAAAGAAGAGAATTTACAACACTTTTTTTTTTTTTTTTGACGGAATTACTTCCTTTTGAAGTATTCCTTAAACATACTGACTGTCTCTTTGTGAAACAGGTCATTTTTGGCTCGGAGCTCACATAGGTTGTGAGTCGAGGAATGGGTCGTCCAGATCGTAGTCTGGCTCGCTTTCTTCTCCTTCTTGAGCTGAAGAAGCTGGAGATGTGCTTCTGTCTGAAGCTGCCATCTGCAATATTCTCTGGAAGTCTGCATCAGATGTAGTCTGAGCAAGGGCTGCCAGAAGCTTAGACTTGTCATTTAGAAATTCTGCATTTCTTTTGATATCAATATCTTGAAGATATCCATTTGCTGCAAACCACTCCTTTACCTTATTAAGGGTGGCGTTCTGGAAATTGAATTTGTCCCACCATTTGATCTTTAGGATCTTGGTGACAGTCTTGTATTGAGGTTGATTGCTGGTTGAGAAGTTCCAGCAAAAGATCCAAGGAATTTGAAAGTATAAACAGAATCTCATGGAGTTATGAAACGCTGTTTTTTGAATGTTCCTTGCAAAATGATAATATTATTCTTGCAAGGGCGTTGGTAAAATATCATCCGTCAAACCAAATGTATTCCACCATTGAATGAACCATAAAGGAAAAGTAATTTTGTACGAGTTTGGGCAAAAGGATATGAACCATGAATGTTTGAATGGTGAATACCACATTACATTATACCAGGCTCTTATGTAGTCCCGATATGAATATGTTTGTGGTATGAAAGGTTTTGAGAAGGATTTGTCGGTGTATAATCCTTGATTCCAGTGGGTTGGATTCAAGGCTTTGAAGATTTTAAGCTTTGAGTAAGCGATTTTTGATGGATCATTTTTGTCCGGAATGTGAGTTATCTCTGCTGACTTAGTGTCGACTAAGATAAACTCGTAAAAGGTTCTGGTTTTGTTGAGATCCTCAGGCATGAAATTAAAACCTGTAGGATACATGTTTGAAATGGTCTCGTCAAGGTTGAGACCTTGGAATTCAGGTTCTATGATAGGTTCATAGATGACCTGGGATTTTTGAAAATAAGACTTAATCTCAGGACGAGGTACAAACCTCTTTTCAGGTACAGCTGCCTGAGAGTAAGTTGATGACGACGGGATCGATGATCCTGTTATTGAGGAAGGAGAGACAGGAGGTCTCAATTGAACAACTCCGCCAGAAGGACGGACAAGGTTGGCCGAAGGCCGTGGAGGTGGAGTAGAAGACTCCATTGGAGGCATCGGGCGAATACCGCCTTGACTTGAGCTGGATCGGGTTACCGGAGTAAACCCTAAATCCATAGCATATTGATCAGCACTCATAGGAGGAGGTGCTGGAGAAGAAGAAGATGGGCGACTGCCCCTTGAGGATGAGGCTCTGCCTCTATTTCCGCTCATTCACTCTTTTCTTTTCTTTTCCAGAGAAAGGGAGAGAGAGAGGAGAGAGTTTTTGAGTTAGAAACTCTCTTGAGAGATAATCTGCAAGAGGATTTTGAACTCCTTTTATAGGAAAAATTTCGAAATCAAAACATGATAAAATTGCTTGCTATCTGGCAAAAATTTGTTTTGAAACCAGATTTTTAACATCTTTTTCTAAAACGAATTTTGACGCGCTAGAATCAGTTTTAATGGTGAATTTTTTGTTTATTAAATCACCTTGGAATTTTTGAACACAGAGAACTATAGCAAGTAACTCTTTTTTGACTGTGGAGTAATTCTTTTGAGTGTCATTCCAAATTCCAGAATGGAAACGGATAATAGATTCTTCCTTATCTAAACACTGTTTAAGGATTCCTCCATATCCAATATCTGACGCGTCTGTTTCTACTATCAGATTGGCTTTTGGATCGATAAGACTTAAACAGGGAATTGATTTAACTAAAGCTTTTATCTTTTGAACAGCTTTAGTGTGCTCATCTTTCCATGGTTTTGGATTTTTCCTGGGCCTTTGAAAAAGCGGCTTGCAAATGGGTCTGAGGTTTTGAATAAAATCAGACACATAATTGAGACAGCCCAAAAACCTTTGAAGTTGGGTTTTGTCTGTGATTTGATGTGGAAAGTTTGAAGCAAAGTTTATGGACCTCTGAATTGGTTTTATCAGGCCCATATGAATATTGAAGCCCAAAAATTTAATTTGGGTTTAAAATAACTTGACTTTGGACAGAGAAACTGCCAAACCATTTTGCTTGATGATATTGATAAACATATTTAAATGTTTAAAATGTTGATCGATGCTTGAAGAGAAAACCAAAACATCGTCAATGTAAACAATTGTAAAATCTTGAAAATCATTGAAAATATCATTCATGATTTTTTGAAATTCAGAAGGGGCATTTTTAAGCCCGAAAGGCATAACATTCCATTCGTATTGACCGAATGGTACATTGAAAGCTGTTTTGTATTTATCTTTTTCTGAAATTTGAATTTGCCAAAAATCTGACGTCATGTCAAATTTTGAGAATACTTTTGCCCCAGAAATTCGTTTTAGTAAATCTTGTTTATTGGGAATTGGATATCTAATCCATTCCAAAACTTTGTTTAAAGGTTTGTAATTGATTACTAACCTTGGCACACCATGCTCCTGTTCGGCTGCGTTGTTGACATAGAAAGCTGCACAAGACCATGGGCTTTTGGATGGTCGAATCAGCATCTTTTTGAGTAAATCCTGTATTTCTGATTTACAAAACGTTAGTAGATCTGAATTCATTTGAATAGGTCTTGCCTTTGTAGGGATTTTTGATTCATCGAAGTTTTTCGAATAAGGAAGATTAACAATGTGTTTCTTCCTATCCCAAAAGGCATTTGGAAGATTGGAGCAAATTTCTTTTTCAATTTTGCTTTCTATTTCTTTTATTCTGATTTTTACAGAAGGATTTTTTAGATTTTCTTCAATCTTTTTATAGCTAATTTCTTCTTTTAAAAAGGAAATTTGTTTTTGCTTTCTTTGGATTTCTTCCAATTTTAACTCGCTAACTTCCATAATATCATATGGAAGGATTGGAGTAATGAACTCGAAAATGATATCGGTTCCGTCAAAACTGGAAACTAAACCTTTTTCGGTTATACTTAAAGGATAGAGTTGGGTTAGGAATGGGGTTCCTAAAATCAACTCTTGCTTTAAATCTTTGACTAGAAGAAATGAGCAAACAATGCAAATATCGTTGTTGCAGATATGAGCATTTGACAATTTGTATTGAACATTTAAACCTTGACCATTAACGCTACTTAGCTTTTGAGTAGTTTTTTCAAAATATTTTGTAGGGATAAGGCCCTGTTGGACACAATTTTGATCAGCCCCAGAGTCGATTAAGGCTTTGAGGGTAATTTGAAAATCTTCTATTTTCAGAGTAATTAGAGAATACCATTTTTGAAACTGGGTTTTGGTAATTTGATTTAGAAGGAAGTCTTCTCCTTCATAATCGGAGTTGGTAGTTTTGAGTTTTAGATTACTGAGTTCGATTTTTATTAAATCGATTTCAGTTTTGTTTTCCCTTATCTCTTTTTTGAGATTGTTGATTTCAAATTGCAGGTCTTGAATTGAAGAGGGTTGAATATCAGACTTTTGTTTAAACAAATCATTTCTTTGTAGGATCTCAGAAGGGTAGAATGTTTTACCTCAATTTTTCCTTTGGCGTAATCAGAGGTACTTGGAGAAGAAAAAGATTGCTTAAGGGTTTTAAGAATCGTCTTCTTCATCTCTTTATCCTCTATATGGTCTATAGAGTTGAAAAGAACTTCTTGTTCGGTGGTAAGAACATTTATGCAATGTCCTTCACAATCTTTTTTGCAAACTTTGACACCTTTTGAATGGTCACTCTGGCCATGGCTGGAAGCCTCAGAGTCAGAGTCGTCGAATTGAAACTCGTTCAATTCTTGATCAGAGCTATCATATACAGAAGAATATTCTTCTTCTAAATCAAGGTCATTGATTCTTCTGGTTGGATACCTGTTAGCATAGTGTCCTTCCTTTTGACATTTGAAACAAAAGGTTTTCCCTTTGTTTTTGAAAGCGGTTTGATTTGGTTTAGGATTGTGCCGTGGTTGTCTCTTCTTATAACGAGGATTTGGGGTATAATTTTTTCTAGGAATATACTTCCTAGGTTGCCTTTGATAGAACTGAGGTCTATCATAGAATTGGTTTTTGTAATACCTTCGGCTATTACGTCGTTGGATGATTTTGTTTGAGGGGCGACTTGGTTCTTCAATACGTTCGCACCCATATTGAGAGCAGAAAGCTTTCATATCTCTTAGTATGCTTTTTTCGTTCTTTTGAACTTTGCGTTGAACTTTTATCTCATTGCAGATATGAAGACCACAGTTGATAACATATGATGTTAAATCGCCATAGGTCAAATTATCCCAAATGATGTTACCATTGAAGTGATCTCGAAGAGTCATATAAACTCTCTCTGAGACATAGCTAGGAAGTCCGTCTATGAACTTCTCTTTCCAATGGTTCCAATCTGGATCTTTCATATAGTAGACCCTTGAGATAAACATATCTCTGTACCAGTTGAAATTGGCAAGATTTTTGCACTTGAGGTTTTTGAGAATGGTTCTTTGGGTATCATCATGCTTCACATTGTGAGCAGTTGTGAAGGCCCAAGAGATAGCATATATTAATGCCTCTACGGCATCTTGTTGGTCTACCTCTTCTTCTATGATAACTACCTTTGGAGGGGTTTTTGAGGTTTCAGGTTTAATGATAGGTTCTCCACCTATCCTTATACCTGGGTCAGCTTTTGTATCAGAAATCTCTCTTTTTCTCTTGACCTTTGTGGAATGAAGCTTGATTTCTAATTTGAGAGCAGTACTGAGTTGATCCCACCATGCCTTGAGGACACCTGTAAAACCATTGATTAAGGTTACACAGGCTGCATGGTTGGAATTCCCATTTTCTTGGTATGTCGTTGATGCTATGAGCATTTCTGACAGCATATCTTGAATCTGTCTATCAGACTTTCCATCAAGGTTCCAAACAACAATAGATTGACCGTCAAATTGTTTGGTTTTGACGAACTTGTGACTTTGCTCGTAATTGAGGTCTGGCATCGAGGGTCTTTGATACCAGTTCACACGGTCTCCTGGATTTAGATAACCCAGTTTGTTAAGGGATTGAGGTTCTTCAATATGGAGGCCAGATAATTGTTCAATGATAGAATCAATTTCATCACTGTCACTATCATTCAAAACATTTATCTGACTTGAGCTTTCTCCCCTTGCTATGGCAGAAAGCTTTCTATCAATCTCTTCCAAACGTTTGGTCTTTGGAGTCCTGAGATTGACTTGTTCTAGAGGGCTGAACATGGGTTTGATAGGTGCAGGAGGAGGATCAATTAATTCCTCTAACCTGTAGACCTGTTCAGCTATCGAGGTTAGCATTCGGTTTGAGAAGTTGTTCTGAACCTGAATGCTCTTGATTTCTCTATTGGTAGGAGGCTGGGTTTCTTCAGCTTCCCCTGATGAGTTGGAAGGGTTTAGCGATAATTTTCTCATGGTAAAAACTATCGAATTCAACATCTTCCATTGGAGGATAGTTTCCTTGAACTTCTCCCCTTCTCATCGTTTTCCATTTTTCTTTTTCTCTGATGGTACATAAATGAGAATATTCTTTTCTCTGGTTGAACCATCGGAAAAAGGATATGTGCTCTTGAAGATTTTCTAGAGTTTGAAAGTACTCTTCTTTTATAGCCTTTCTCTGTGCTTCAGAGTGGGTTTTAAAGAAGCGTTTTCTTTCTTCTCTATTTTCTTTTGCCATGAATTCTTTTTGTAGGGCTTCTTTGTCAACTTTAAACACGTTATCGGAGATGATAACATTTAGTTGACTTTTGAATACTGGCTCTGTTTCCATGTCAGTTTGAGTTGGTGATGGTGGTTTTTCTTCTTCGTATTGGAAATTTTGAACACCATGATCCAATCTTACAGACTTAACTCTGAGTGAACTAGTTCTGCCAATACTTTGAAGAGATTCTGGCCTAATGCCAGAGGTACTTGGTCTAGAACTCATGAACTCCTTTTTGTTCATGTTTTCTTTGACCATAGGAAAACGAGGTTCTTCATCCTCAAATTTGATTTCTACTCTCCCATCTTCTTTGACCACAGGAAAACGGGGTTCTTCATCCTCAAATTTGATTTCTACTCTCCCATCTGGATGTTCGATAATATGGGAAAGTTCCTTTTCTTTTTTATTCGGGACAAAAGCATTTTTGATTGTCCATTTAGGATTTCTTGTGAGGTTATCCCATGAAAGCATCTTTGGGACACTAACAGAGGATTTATTGATGTTTGTTTCGATTAGCATGGTTTTTCCCTTTGGGGATTGGACCAGTGCTTTTGGTTCCATTGAAGAGGTAAGAGTCTTGTAGGTGATCTTGTATAACAGTGTCATCTTCTTGACACCTTCTTCAAGATTCAAACCTTGACCTGTAACCTCTAGAGTTAAGGTCTTGAGAATATGGGGGTCATCAAGGGCCACCATAAAGTTTGGAAAATTAAATATATGATATTATAGAATATCATATATAAATTTCATTCATATTACAGAATTAATTAATTGAAGGCCGGAAAATTAAATATATGATATTTAATTGGGAAGTTAATTAATTAATTAATAGAAGGCCATAAATTAAATATATGATATTTAATTGGGTAATTAATTAATTATAGAATTAATTAATTGGGTAATTGATCAATTATGGAAATGATTAATCACTTATGGAAGTAATTAATCAATTATCACTACAAGAAAAACAGTGTTACTTGACATTTGGGTTTTTTAATTAGTTGACATTTTTAAAAAAAAATGTCAAGAATTATGTAATTTTAACAAAAAAACGTCAAGAAAAATACAAAAACACGGAGTTTTATGAATTTTCCCGGACTTTTTCACGCTAAAGAAGACTTGATATTTTTAAAATTTCAAGAATAATGAGATTTCTATTAATTTAATATAGGTAAAAATCAAAATTAGGGCTTTTTTCACCTCTGATTTGTCAAAGGCACACACCTCCCTCGCGAAAAATTCTTTAGCCGCCTCTCACCGTCTCGTGCAAATGCCCAAATCCAGCGAACTGCAACACGAACGCCGACGACCATCGATTCTCCAAACCCAAACGCCGGCGACCTTCAATTCTTCAACCCCAAAAAGCACCGTCCTTGGTTTGATCTGTTAAGAAATGATGCTCTCTTGAACAACGAACATTCACAATGTCCTTTCGATCCTTCCAAACGCGAAGGGTCAGAAAAATTTATGATGTGTTTGTTTTCGTGGTCGTGTAGATCTCTGCTGTTGTACCGACTATTAAGTCTGCTAACGCTGTTAGGGTTTATAATCTTCAGGATTTTATTCATTTCTATTCATAAGTCATAAATCGTAGTCTATTTATGTAGTTTCGCTGTTTTTGACTCTCAACTTGCCTTTTAATCTTGATGAAGTTACTCGATTTAGAACTGTGTGAATTATTTGCAGGTATTTTGTCACACCCTCTCCCGGACCACCTGCTAGCTTAGCCCGAAAGATGGCGTGAAGCCAACGGACATCGTCCTCCTCTAACGATACCCGCTGACCCTCCTGAACGTTGAACCTGATAAACATACTAATCATAGATATAAAACATTCTACATGAAACAGAACACAGCGGAATCCCTGAAAAAAAACTTCCACCAAATACGAGGTGCCGCCCTGACATAAATTGGTTCGGATAATAACCTGATATAGATGTCACAACCAAAAACATATACAACTAGGGTTTATACAACCACGACCTCTAGGACTATATTATCCAATCCTTACAAAACATTTACAATATGAACAGACTCAATATACAACTCCACCCACGTACTGGAGCTTGATCTATAGCTTTCAGCAGACGTTGGCAGTGTATCAGGCACCGGGAGCTCGATCTCTACCTGAAAGTGGAAAAACATTTTGAAAGAATGAGCTACGAAGCCCAGTGAGTGACTAACTTT
This sequence comes from Luffa aegyptiaca, assembly GCA_017139565.1. Taxonomy (NCBI): domain Eukaryota; kingdom Viridiplantae; phylum Streptophyta; class Magnoliopsida; order Cucurbitales; family Cucurbitaceae; genus Luffa; species Luffa aegyptiaca. Next base: position 18,399,073 of record CM029398.1, read on the forward strand.
AAAACTCTAAATCCGGAAGTCAAAACACGTGATAAACCTTTAAACGTATAAATATGCTCAATCAAAGCGTTTAACATAAACGTGTAATAATAAAGGCTTTCCAAAACATCTCGTAAGTTCGTCATTAAAAATCTAGCAAGGCATATTAAGTACATCAAACGTTTTAACTAGCATGACCGATTTACGTTGTGTAGGGCACGCCCAGTACAACCAACGTTACTAGTCCTACGATGTAGTGGGGCCCGCCCAGCACTCCCATCGTCTTTGTCGTAGTGGGGCTCGCCCAGCACTCACGACAGCATCGTTGTCACGGAGTACACTCAACGTCAACAACGGAATCTAACCTGTGTGCACACAGTACCATATAGCCTCGGGCTCAATATCTCAGTCATGTAGTCAATAGAAATCTCAGAAAATCACATGAAAACATTAAAACATGCCTGTTTATCGTTATCTTTAGTAAAACTTAAGCTTACTCAGCTTGCTCGTGAAAAACTGGAAATCGTTTAAAACTACTTGCTAATTCACACTTTACTTTAAAAGATATCGTTTCAGTTACTTTTCATAAAGTCATTAGCCACGTGCTCATATATAAACGTCGTTAGAAAATCTAAGCTCAAAACTCATGCTTGAAACTGTTCATAAAAACCATGTATCATTCATAGAAAAGCATGTAAACATCTAAACATGAACAACCGTTGGAAACCATTTTCGAAATTCATTTTGTCACTCACTGTCTTATCTAGTTCCCCGGTTTGTAGACTCGACCTATTTCCTCTTGGCCTGTCAAATAACCAAAACCGAGCATTAGAACCATACATAGCTTTGTCTTTCCATGCGCATGAAGTTTTAAACAATTGGATGAAGAATCACATTCACATTCTACTTTTCCAGATTTTCCAGATTCTATACCCTAACTTCCAACACCCATAACTTCCTCAATACTGAACCCAAATTAATGAAATACACATCACACTCTTCATTTTCGAACACTCTACAACGTACCTGAATAAATGAAAATGAAATTCCCAACCGATTAGCCCAGAATTGCCCCGAACACAGACAACACAGATTCGAGGTTCTCTGCTACCCTTTATCTAACTCCTGAAATTAACCCTACTTAAAGTCATTTTTGGCTCACAAAATCTTTATGAAAGTTGTAGGAAATTGAATAAGCTTTGCAACCATACTAAATAGAGCTTCTGATTCGGCTTGTACACCCCAGAATGCTCAAAACACCATAGAACACCAGAGATCCTCCTGGTTTGCTCGAAAATCCTGTGCTCTGTTTTCCATTCCAAAAACCATTAACTTCTCATACGATTTAGCTCAAGCTTCCTTCATGAAATTTGCTAGAAAATGAACTAACTTTAAAGAAAATCAAACCTCACCTCTTAGTTCCTTCTGTGTAGCTCAAACCGAATAAACAACCAGAGGTTGACAGTTTTGCACCCAGATTCTTCTATGGCTGGCTTTGCATGAGCTTTTCTTATCTTCTTCAACCTCAAAACCACGAAATTCTTCTTCTTCTTCCTCCTTCACTCTCTCCCTCAATAGCTCTGAAGATTTGACTGGAAAATGATGGAGGAATGAACTGAAAATGGGCTGAAAAGTGAGCTTGTCGGTGGTGGGTGTCTTGCTGTCATTTCCCATCTTCTTTCTTTCCTTTTTCTTTTTTTTTTTTTTTATCTTTTGTTTTTCCTTTTCCTTTTCCGTTTCTTTTTCTTTTCTTCTTTATCTCCATTCTTTACTTTTCTTCTTTTCAATTAGCAAGTCCAAACAACTTAGATTCAACCATGAAACCACAATAGATGACAAGAGTTAATGATTCAAGGAAAGCCTCGGGTTTACAACTTACCTCCCCCTTATGAAATTTCGTCCTCGAAATTTAGAAGTCTTAGGTGAAGAGTGTCGGGTAACTCCTCCTCATTTGATCTTCTGACTCCCAGGTTGCCTCCTCTACTCCGTGACGTCTCCAAAGAACTTTCACGAGTGGGATCGTTTTGTTTCTCAAAACTTGCTCCTTCCTGTCGAGGATCTGAACCGCTTCCTCCTTATAACTCAAGTCTTCCTTCAGCTCAATTGGTTGCATTTGTAACACATGGGACGGATCTGGAATATATTTCCTCAACATGGACACATGGAAAACATCATGTATTTGAGCGAGTTCCAATAGCAACTCAAGTCTATAGGCTGCTGGTCCAACTCGTTCTAATATCTGGTAAGGACCAATATATCTAAGACTCAGCTTACCTTTCCTCCCAAAGCGAAGAACACCTTTCCACGGAGATAACTTTAAGAAAACTCGATCTCCAACTTGGAACTCTAAGCCTCTTCGTCGCTTATCTGCATAGCTCTTCTGTCGATCTTGAGCTATTTTCAGATTCTCTCTAATCAGCTTAATATTGTCTGACGTAACTTGTACCAACTCAGGACCAACTAGCTTTCGCTCTCCCACTTCGTTCCAGCACACAGGAGTCCTGCATGGTCTGCCATATAAAGCTTCGAATGGTGCCATGCCGATGCTAGACTGGTAGATATTATTATAAGCGAACTCCATAAGTGATAAGTGAGTATCCCAACTTCCCTTAAACTGAAGGACACATGCTCTCAACATGTCCTCTAAGGTCTGGATGGTCCTCTCTGACTGACCATCTGTCTGGGGATGGAACGTTGTACTGAACTTTAACTTTGTTCCCATTGCTTTCTGCACACTAGGCCAAAACTTAGAGGTAAACCTTGGATCCCTATCTGAAACTATGGACACTGGCACTCCATGCTGACTCACAATCCTGTCGACGTATAGTTTAGCTAGCTGATCTAGTGTAGACGTCGCTTTAATCGGTATAAACCGTGCTGTCTTGGTGAGTCTGTCCACTATTACCCATATACCATCATGTCCACTAGGAGTACGAGGTAATCCAAACAGAAAATCCATGGTAATATGCTCCCACTTCCACTCTGGCACTGGCAGTGGATTAAGCAGTCCTCCTGGCCTCTGTCTTACTGGTTTAACCTGTTGGCAGATCAAACATCTGTCGTCATATTCAGCTATCTCCCGCTTCATACCAGACCACCAATAAGTTTTCTTCAGAGTTCTGTACATCTTGGTGCTTCCTGGATGCATAGCGTAAGCTGAACTATGAGCTTCCTCTAGTATAGCACCCTTAAGATCACTAACACTCGGAACACATAGTCTTCCCTGCTTAACTATGGCTCCGTCTGCTCTCAGCTCAAATTCTGCTTCTGGGCCTTGCCTGGACTTTGCAAGCATTTTTTGTAAGTTACTATCCTCTGGCTGTCTTCTCACAACCTCTGCTACTAGAGAAGACCTAACTTGAAATTGAGCTAAAAGACTCCCTGAGCTTCCTGCAGTCATAACTACCGTGAAACCTCTTAACTCACTTAGCAAGCTTGTTCGAATACCACACAAGGCACTCTTCGGAAGTCTCGACTGCCTACTTAACGCATCTGCTACCACGTTAGCCTTACCTGGATGATATTCTATGGTACAATCATAATCTTTAATCAGTTCTAGCCATCGCCTCTGCCTTAGATTCAGCTCTTTCTGATCAAAGATATACTTCAAACTCTTATGATCTGTGAAAATGTGGCACTTCTCACCGAATAAATAATGTCTCTAGATCTTCAGTGCTAGAACAACTGCTGCTAGCTCAAGATCATGGGTAGGGTAATTACACTCATGCTTCTTCAATTGCCTTGAAGCATAAGCTATTACCTTTCCTTCCTGCATCAGCACACAACCTAATCCTTGCCTCGAAGCATCACAATAGATCACATACTCCTTCCCTGTTACAGGAAGTGTCAGAATAGGCGCTGTCACCAATCTCTTTTTCAGCTCCTGGAAACTCTGTTCGCATTTATCCGACCACTCAAACTTAGCATTCTTCCTTGTCAAAGCTGTCAAGGGCAATGCTAATCGTGAGAAATCCTCAATAAAACGTCTGTAGTATCCGGCCAGGCCTAGGAAACTACATACCTCTGTTGCACTAGCTGGTCTCTCCCAGTTGACAACAGCTTCCACTTTCTGCGGATCAACACTAACTCCGTGCGCTGAAACTACATGCCCTAAGAACACCACTTGATTCAACCAGAACTCACATTTGCTGAACTTAGCGTATAGCTGTTTATCACGTAGTGTCTGTAGAACAATCCTCAAATGTTCCTCATGGGCTTTCCTGTCAATTGAGTAAACTAGTATGTCATCGATGAACACTATCACAAACTGATCTAAATACTGATGGAAGATCCTGTTCATGAGGTCCATGAAAACTGCTGGCGCATTCGTTAAACCGAATGGCATCACTAAAAACTCATAGTGCCCATACCTCGTCCTGAATGCTGTCTTAGGAATATCTGATTCCCTAACCTTCAACTGGTGGTATCCTGACCTCAAATCAATTTTAGAGAACACTGCTGCTCCCCTTAACTGGTCAAACAAGTCATCGATGCGTGGTAAAGGATACTTGTTACGTATCGTGACCTTGTTTAACTGCCTGTAATCAATGCATAATCTCAGGGTACCATCTTTCTTCTTCACGAATAACACTGGAGCTCCCCAAGGTGATACGCTAGGCCTGATGTATCCCTTGTCGACTAGTTCTTGCAACTGCACCTTTAGCTTCTTAAGCTCGCTCGGAGCCATTCTGTACGGTGTCTGTGAAATAGGTGCTGTTCCTGGTAACAATTCAATAGTGAACTCCACCTCTCTATCAGGTGGCAAACCCGATAGATCAGCCGGAAAAACATCAAGAAATTCGTTCACCACAGGAACATCTTCTGGTTTCAGCTTTTCTTCTTGCACCTCTACTACGTGTGCAAGAAACGCTGTACAACCCTTCCTCAACAACTTCTCAGCTTTCAGAGCTGAAATCAAACTCGTAGGAATAATCTTCCTCTCACCTCTGAAAACTACTTCAGTCAAACCTGGTTTCTTAAAAGTCACTTCCTTCCTATGGCAATCCACAGAAGCATAGTGAGTGAATAAGAAATCCATTCCCAAAATCACATCCAACGCCTGCAACTCTAGGGGAAGAAGATCCACTAACATACAGAGACCTTCTACTACAACCTCACAATCACGCAACACCTCATTAACTAATAAAATATCACCAACTGGAGTGCATATGACTAACTCCTCAGATAAAGGCTCTAGCATCCTATCCAGCTTAGTTAAAAACATACTAGAAACAAAGGAATGCGTAGCGCCTGGATTTAATAAAACACGTGCAGGTACATTACAAATCAAAATCGTACCAGTGATCACATATGGTGCATCCTCTGCTTCCTGTTGAGTCATGGCGTAGACTTTTCCCTGCTGCCTAGGTCTCCCCACAACTCCCTTTTGCCTTGCACCACTGGTTCCCTCTCCTGCGGCTGCTGAGATTCTCGGCTGCTCAACTGTCTGGGACTCAACTCCCTGGTCCCTCTGAACTGCTGCCCTCAGCTGTGGGCAATCCCTCTTGAAATGCCCTGGTTGTCGACACTGGTAACACACACCGGCGCCAACAAGACATTGACCCCGATGATTCTTGCCACAACTTACACATGGGGTTCTCTTGGATTCACTAGCAACGGACTCCTGACCCGTTCGCGGTCTTGCTACTGAACTCGCAGACTGACTGGGGGCTCTCTGACTCTGCCTCTGATAAGCACTACCCGAACTCATCTGCCTCGACAACTGGCCACCAGATCGGCGCTTGAACTCTTGACGACCTGAAACATTCACTCCAGGTGTGAACCTCCGCTGCTCACGACCTCGAAAACCACTAGCTGCTGGAGCTCCACGACTAGGCTCCGCAGCCGATTTTTCCTCTATAATACTCTGCTCCACACGTAAAGCAGTCTCTACTAGCTGGGAAAAATCCGTCCACTTGGCAATATCGGTAACTGGGGTACGTATCTCAAAACGTAGCCCTCTCTCAAACCTGTGACACCTGTCACTCTCAGATGCCACAATCACTTCAGCATACCGTGAAAGCTCGGTATACTTTCTCTCGTACTCGGCCACTGAATGTGACCCTTGTTTTAGCTCCAGAAACTCATCTCTTTTAGCCTCAGAATATGTGGTGGGATAATACTTTTCCTCGAATATGCCTCTAAATGTCTGCCAATCTAACGTACGTGCATCACTGCGCCTGGCTATAATGGACTTCCACCATCCCTCCGCCTCCTTCTGCAAAAGGAATGTGGCTAATTTGACTTTTCGCTCCTCAGGACAACTCATCACGTCGAAGCATTTCTCCAGCATATTCAACCAGACCTCGGCGTCAGCTGGATCCGTGGAACCCTCAAACACTGCGGCTCCTAACTTCTTCAACCGTTCTATCCCATACATCTTTTCCGGATCACTAGGCCCTGCTCTCTCTGGCCTACCGATCTCCTGTGCAGATCTAGCAAATCGCTCACTCCCTGCCTCATCCTGACCTCTCGGGGTACTGGATCCCCTTTCAGATTGACTTTGGGTAGGATCCTGCGTCCCGTCCTGATTCTGCCCGCGTCGTCTGCTGGGACGTGGTGGCATGACTCCTATAACATATCAACACATCAGACATGCTATAGATACTTCACTCAGATGCATGATACTAAACTTATACCCACATTCTAGTCCGGACTGGACTCACTCTCAACAACACTCAGACCATACTCCGCTAGTTCTATCTAAACCGACCCAACGTCTAACTATTTACTTCCTGGATTTTTCTTAGCACTAACTACCATGTCTCATTTCCCATGGAGCTAACTGCTCTGATACCAAGTTTGTCACACCCCCTCCCGGACCACCTGCTAGCTTAGCCCAAAAGATGGCGTGAAGCCAACAGACATCGTCCTCCTCTAACGATACCCGCTGACCCTCCTGAACGTTGAACCTGATAAACATACTAATCATAGATATAAAACATTCTACATGAAACAGAACACAGCGGAATCCCTGAAAAAAAAAACTTCCACCAAACACGAGGTGCCGCCCTGACATAAATTGGTTCTGATAATAACCTGATATAGATGTCACAACCAAAAACATATACAACTAGGGTTTATACAACCACGACCTCTAGGACTATATTATCCAATCCTTACAAAACATTTACAATATGAACAGACTCAATATACAACTCCACCCACGTACTGGAGCTTGATCTAGAGCTTTCAGCAGACGTTGGCAGTGTATCAGGCACCGGGAGCTCGATCTCTACCTGAAAGTGGAAAAACATTTTGAAAGAATGAGCTACGAAGCCCAGTGAGTGACTAACTTTAAAACTCTAAATCCGGAAGTCAAAACACGTGATAAACCTTTAAACGTATAAATATGCTCAATCAAAGCGTTTAACATAAACATGTAATAATAAAGGCTTTCCAAAACATCTCGTAAGTTCGTCATTAAAAATCTAGCAAGGCATATTAAGTACATCAAACGTTTTAACTAGCATGACCGATTTACGTTGTGTAGGGCACGCCCAGTACAACCAACGTTACTAGTCCTACGATGTAGTGGGGCCCGCCCAGCACTCCCATCGTCTTTGTCGTAGTGGGGCCCGCCCAGCACTCACGACAGCATCGTTGTCACGGAGTACACTCAACGTCAACAACGGAATCTAACCTGTGTGCACACGGTACCATATAGCCTCGGGCTCAATATCTCGGTCATGTAGTCAATAGAAATCTCAGAAAATCACATGAAAACATTAAAACATGCTTGTTTATCGTTATCTTTCGTAAAACTTAAGCTTACTCAGCTTGCTCGTGAAAAACTGGAAATCGTTTAAAAGTACTTGCTAATCCATACTTTACTTTAAAAGATATCGTTTCAGCTACTTTTCATAAAGTCATTAGCCACGTGCTCATATATAAACGTCGTTAGAAAATCTAAGCTCAAAACTCATGCTTGAAACTGTTCATAAAAACCATGTATCATTCATAGAAAAGCATGTAAACATCTAAACATGAACAACCGTTGGAAACCATTTTCGAAATTCATTTTGTCACTCACTGTCTTATCTAGTTGCCCGGTTTGTAGACTCGACCTATTTCCTCTTGGCCTGTCAAATAACCAAAACCGAGCATTAGAACCATACATAGCTTTGTCTTTCCATGCTCATGAATTTTTAAACAATTGGATTAAGAATCACATTCACATTCTACTTTTCCAGATTTTCCAGATTCTAGACCCTAACTTCCAACACCCATAACTTCCTCAATCCTGAACCAAAATTAAAGAAATACACATCAAGCTCTTCATTTTCGAACACTCTACAACTTACCTGAAGAAATGAAAATGAGATTCCCAACCGATTTGCCCAGAATTGCCCCGAACACAGACAACACAGATTCGAGGTTCTCTGCTACCCTTTATCTAACTCCTGAAATTAACCCTACTTAAAAGTCATTTCTGGCTCACACAATCTTCATGAAAGTTGTAGGAAATTGAATAAGCATTGCAACCATAGCAAATAGAGCTTCTGATTCGACTTGTACACCCCAGAATGCTCAAAAAACCAGAGAACACCAGAGATCCTCCTGGTTTGCTCGAAAATCCTGTGCTCTGTTTTCCATTCCAAAAACCATTAACTTCTCATACGATTTAGCTCAAGCTTCCTTCATTAAATTTTCTAGAAACTGAACTAAATTTCAAGAAAATCAAACCTCACCTCTTAGTTCCTTCTGTGTAGCTCAAACCGAATAAAAAAGCAGAGGTCGACAGTTTTGCACCCAGATTCTGCTATGGCTGGCTTTGCATGAGCTTTTCTTATCTTCTTCAACCTCAAAACCACGAAATTCTTCTTCTTCTTCCTCCTTCACTCTCTCCCTCAAGAGCTCTGAAGATTTGAATGGAAAATGATGGAGGAATGAACTGAAAATGGGCTGAAAAGTGAGCTTGTCGGTGGTGGGTGTCTTGCTGTCATTTCCCATCTTCTTTCTTTCCTTTTTCTTTTTCTTTTTTTTTATCTTTTGTTTTTCCTTTTCCTTTTCCTTTTCTTTTTCTTTTCTTCTTTATCTCCATTCTTTTCTTTTCTTCTTTTCAATTAGCAAGTCCCAACAACTTAGATTCAACCATGAAACCACAATAGATGACAAGAGTAAATGATTCAAGGAAAGCATCGGGTTTACATATTTGTCATGGGATGACTATTTCATGGCCATTGCATTCCTGTCGGCGGAAAGATCGAAGGATCCCAATCGGCAGGTCATTATCATCTTCCTTCTGGGATTTTTATATATGTTTTTAAGAGCGTGCAATTGCTTCATAGTCATAAAAGAGGAAGATGACATCGTTTATTTTCATATCTAAACTTCTCTGTTTAAGTGCGTACGTTATTGGTCTTTCCATATGGTTGGAAGTTCCGAGGGTTTGTTGTATCAATCAAAACTTGCTTTTCCTTATTCATTTATTCATATTGTTTTCTGTTTGGATTTGTGCTCTCTGGTGTAGGTTGGTGCATGCCTGGTTAGTCAAAATGGTATAATTCTTGGTAAGTTTTCTTCAAGGTCCATCACATGGCATTGTTGGTTACTTGGCTGTATGATGTGAATCAATGTTTCTAACAAGAACTGTGGCAAGTAATAGCTAATGTTGGTAATTGTGAACTTCAATAAATACTTTGACTGTTATTCTGCATGCAACGAGACCAAGGAGGAACAAATTGTTAATGTGTCAACATCCAATTTGCCAATATCTTTGAAGTTAATTCTTAGGTTTGCTAAAAAGGTAATGCCCAATGACACCGGTATTTCCTTTCAACTACCTGTTGAGCTTTTTGGTTTCAGTCGAAAGAGTTGTATCTTGCGAGAAGATATAATTGACGTTTGCGGCATACAACAAGTTAAGACATTATCAATGGTGGCTTATATGGCGTAAGTAACCTCATTCAGTTATGATTGATCATATTTAGTAGTTAAGACTCATTTTCGTATTAACTAAGTACATGTCTAATCTTTTGTAGGTACTTATACTCATACTTTATTGATTCAAAGCAAGTTTCACAGTACGTTTTTGTGAAGAATTTGAAAAAAACTCGAAAATCGACATTATGGAAAACAGTAAAGGCAAGTATAAACATTATTAAACTTATTTTACACGTCTAGTGCACGTATGTAACACGTAACGTTTGTTGATACAAACACTTTGTTCTCTTGAGGGTTATAAAACTGACCACCTTTCTTTTCTTTGGGGTAAATGACGAATATGCATAAGTTTGAACAATATTCCAACCTTTTCAGGTTTTGCACCAATACGTGTGTAGGGCATCCCCAAATCCTAAAGTGACATAAAGTAGCTTTACGCCCTCTCCATAACTCACAAGGTGTTTCTGGAACACTCTTAGAGGAAACCATGTTCAAAATGTATACTGTTGTTTGTACAACATACCCCCAAAAAGAATCAGGCCGTTCAGCATAACTCATCATTGATTGAACCATGTCCAACAGGGTTCCATTTCTCTGTTTTGATACACCATTTTGTTGAGGTGTACCAGGGGCCGAGAGTTGAGAAGTAATCCCTTGCTTTATCAAATAGTCCTGGAATTTTAAATCCATATGCTATCCTTCTGGATCGGATTGAAGAGTTTTAATTATTTTACCTAAGAGGTTCTCAACCACGACCTTATACTCCTTGAATTTTCCAAGGGCTTTAGACTTGTGATGCATTAGGTAAAGATACCCATACCTTGAATAATCATTGATAAAACTGATGAAATATTCATATCCTCCTCGTGCTTTGACATTCATAGGACCACAGAGATCCGAGTGCACGAGTTCTAGAGGTTCTTTGGCCCTCTAACCTTTTTCAGAGAAAAGTCGTTTGGTCATTTTTCCTTTGAGACAAGACTCACATGGTGGTAATGAGTCATCTTTTAACTGATTTAGAAGTCCATTCTTAACCAATCTATCAATCCAATTTCGATTTATGTGGTCTAGTCTTAGGTGCCAAAGAAAGGTATTAGGAGAAACCTTTCGCCTTTTATTTTGTGTCTTGACTGTTTTAAACATCTCCGTATTCAAAATAGCTTTTATTTGATTTGGTCTTAACATGTATAAGTTGTTTTCTAGTTTCACAGAACAAATTTGAAATCCTCTTTTGCTAATAAAGCTTCATTAACATCAAAAGAAACTGGATACATTTGTTCTATTAAACATGAGATAGAAACTAAGTTCCTCCTTATATTAGGAACATACAAAACATTTTCTAACAAAATGAAACTATCTCTAAATAACAACTTCAGTGCTCCCACTACTTTGGCTGAGACGACATCCCCCGTTCGAACCCTGAGAGTCACTCACCATCTTCAAGTACCCGTCAGGAATTAATTTCCTGCAGAGAAGAACATACACGGTTAGTTGCTCTTGAATGTAATATCCAGGTGGAGCTATCGTGCGCTATTAAACATGTTTCAATAACTAGCAAATCGTATTTACCTGGCTTTGCTTTTTCAGCTTTCTCTACCCTCTTTTCAACAAGATATTTAGGACAGTTTCACTTCCATTGACCGTCTTTGCTGCAATGGAAACATTTCCCCTTGTCTGCAGCTTTTGTCTTGCCCTTTCGTGCAGTAAGAGCTTTCCCCTTTCCCTTTTTTTTCTTTTTCATCATATCAATACTCTTATTCTTTGAAGTAGATGGACTAGACTTCGTTCCAGTGGTTGAACCTTTCATGAATCTTTTAGCAGCAGTAACGTTTGCTTCGCCTTCCTGTCCCTTACTCTTAGTAAGTGACTGGTAAGTCCGGAGCTCATTCATGAGAGTTGTTAAGTTATATTATATCTTGTTCATCATGACATTCGTGCGGAACTGAATGAAGCTCTTTTGAGGAGACTCCATTATAAAGCTAACTTGACTCTTTTTGTCTATGATAGCGTCGTTTACTTCAACCACATTAAAGTGGACCATCATGTTCAGAACATGCTCTCGAACTGAAGTACCTTCCTTCATGCGAGAATTGTATACGTATTTGAGAGCCTCGTGCTTAATGCATGACAATGGTTGTCCGATGATAACGCTCATTTATGTGCGTTATTTAGCCTTAAAAACCTAGGTTATTGTCTGGAAAGGAAGGACATTTCAAGTCAATCTAGCAAAAGTTGTAGACTCACGAGGAAAATCTTAGAAATATAGAATCTAAGCTTAAAATGTACAAAAATAGATTATTTTTGTAAGAATTTATCCAAGTTAATGCTTTTATGCAGAGGACTTTGCGAGGAAGATGCACCAGCAAGAGGAGATTAAAGGTTAGCGGAGCAAAAGAGGTGAAGTTGGAGATTTGCCCCTGCATCTGGACCCAAGGATGTGGGATATGCGATCAAAATGCGCCCGCAAACCATATAAGGAAAATAGCCCCAACTGAGGACAAAATTGTCAAAGCGGAGCATAGAGGAAAATGCGTCCGATATGCCGCCGCAACTGGGCTTTCCGATAGAATACTGAGATTCGCAGGATCTTCCCAAAATCACTCGAAAATCTCCAAAATCAATAAAGTGTTATTTGAGTGATTCAATAATTTGGTGATTGAATAATTGAGTTTGCATTAATAAACCCTAAATCCAATAAACTAAGATCCAAGGTTGTTTAAATGAAACTTGGACTAGTATGTGGGGACATACGAGGATCAGTGTTCAAGTAACAACCTAAATGGCCTATAGTATAGGGATAAGGCTGGATACCTTATCTTGGTGACACTATGAGATACAACCCACTTTGTATTCGATACAGATGCATTTGTCCAAAGCATCCATGTAGGAGACATGCGAGTGGGGGTATCCTATGCAATGAGTTTGCATAAGACTGGACCGCAAAATAGTAACCACTAGATGTAACACGGTTAACTAGTTTAGGTTTCTATTTCAATAGGATGACCTAGGTAACTTAATCTCAATCCTGAGTCTGTTATGAACCCATTTTCAGGAGGGAATGTCCTTAGATTTGTATGGGTGAGAGTGGCCTCTTCGTTGACTCAATAATCCTACCATTTCAGGGGCAAGACCGATTGGGGTTGGGAACATAACAGTACAAGATGAAATTCACTTCTTCCCCTATTGGGGTAAGTAGATGTGTGTTACCTTCAGGGCTGATTTCAGGGCTTGAACAAGAGCGCGTTGTCCTCTCCTGGCCCGACAGGAATTTTTGTTTAGTGGTTGGACCGTAAACAAGTTGTTCATTAGAGGGATCAGTGGTACTAAAGGATCCAGAGGTAACCCAGGGGTAAAACGATAATTTGACCCAACTGGTGTTACGAACACTCATGAAGGATTGACTTACTGTATTGGTCGATATCCGTGGACACAGAAATATTCTCCACTGAGAAGAGTGCAGCTGTGGGTCTTTAGTGGAGTGACCCACAGTTAACGAATGTTGACTAACTTGGTTAATGAGTTTAGCCAATTAGTCTCGTATCGTTGGAGCTTCTGATCTGTAGGTCCATTAGGTCCCACTGGTAGCTCGTAAAGAGACTTGAACAAATTAAGTATAAATTGTAAATTGAAAGTGTTCAATTTATTTAGGGAAACGTATAATGTATGTTGATACATTATAATATAAAGTTTATGAAACTTTATAATTTTTTAATTAAATTCAAAAATTAATTCATGAGAGAAAATATTTGAAAAAGTTCAAATAAATTTAATATGAATTGGATTCATATTAATTTTAATTTTAATAAAATCCCTAAGATTAAATATGTGATATTTAATTGGGTAATTAATTAATTATGAAATTAATTAATTATTTATTAAAATTAGATATGGTTCAGATAATAGATTTGAACTTATTCATAGACCTTTCCCTATTAGGAAAAGGTTTTGGCCTTTACCTATATATAGGACCCCTGGGCGGGGTGAAAGGCATCCCATCAATTCTCCTTCTCTCAGAGATCTTTCCTAAAAGACTCCCACCAGTCTCCTACTTCAAGAAGTCTTAGAGATATACCGGTGTAACCAATTGTTGGTGTTCGCACAAGAAGGTTGTTGCGTTTTCAATCTTACTATGAAGAAAAGGCGAATCAATCAAGGCTTTCTACAAAAGTAAGTTTTTTTTGAAATCCTTGATCACTAGGATCATCTAGATTAGATATAGTTAATTATCCCTTCAATTGGTATCAGAGCCAACTCAGTTGTTCTTGATTTTAAATTGAAATTTGCAATTTGTTCATGGTCGGATTTATGCATTATGAATGTTTTGGCTTGCGTATAATTGGTTTCGATTAATTTGGCCATAGATTTACTTTTTCTTGAATGATTCAATGTAAAGGCCCCTACTTTTTTGGGCATATTTTGTAAATCTATTATCTTCTATAAGTCCGGGTCTAGAATAGGGTGCTCGATGATGAAGATCGTTGAAAATCACGTCCAAAATCGAGGCCAAATACAAAAACACAGCCGCTGGAATGCCCAGATTCTGCCTCCAGATGCAGAAGTGTCGCGACCCTGTTCATCGGGCGTCGTGATGCTATCGCGCTTTCACGAGGCGGGAGTTCTGCAATCGCGTAAGCGTCGCGACGCTAACGCGATTTCATGCGGCGTGCGGCTAGGGTTTCATGAGGCGACTGAAGGTAGTTTAGCGGTCCAGTTCGATAGTTGAGGTTGGTCTGGGGTTGGTTTGGCCCGGTCCAGCCCGGTTCAAGGTCGTTTTTGTGATTTGGAGTCCGATTCGAAGCGGTTCGGGTTGGTTCGTGCGGTCTAGCCTGGTTCTGAAGCTACAAAATGATATTTTTAGGATAAAATAGCTTAAATTATTATAATTTATGTGCTTTATTTTATCCTAGGGGCCAATTAATCGGTTTATACGCTATTTAAATGCTTTATGATGTCATTTAGATTTAAAATCCCACCTTAGGTTATAAAGCATGCTCATGCATTTTATATATATTATAAATAGTTATAATGTATGGATTGAAATGCATGGTTTATTTAATTTCATCAGTTTTTTAATATATAGTTGAGCTATATTAAGATCATGAAAAATGGAATAGCATGATGCATGAAATCACTTAGTTAAATATAAAGAGTTATATTTAATAAGTTATTTGCAGCATGCTACTTTGATTTACCTTGATTGGCAATAATATAATTGTTATAATTATTTAATAAGGAAATCAAAGTTGCATTGAGCATGAAACATCCATAGCATAATATAATTGTTATATTAAATTCATGCAATGCAATCCAATATATATAGTTTTATTATGTTTAACTTGAATGTGATTGTTAATTATTTTAAAACTATAGTATGCATGATTATAGGGCTAATGATTAAAATTTGAATAGTTTAAAATTAATGATTAGAAACCGTCAATCTATAATCAAGATATGCATGCAAACATAGGACCATAAGTTCATATTAATTAATTTTAATGAGTTAAAATAAATTAGACCTAAGGTCATATTCTAATAGGATTGGAATTCCTTACTTAGTTTAAAATAGTTTTAATCAACTAAGTAGGACAAACATTACTATGATTATAAGGGAACTCTACCGGTAAAGTTCTGTCTAAGCCTGGGGGTACTTAAGTTGACGGTTTACAGAACACCTCCTATCTGGGAACGGACCCGGAATACCGGAGTTGAATTAATCATAGTCTAATGTTAGAAGATGGTCGCTAGGTAAATTAAAACTTTTTAATACACCTAGAAACTAGATCTTATTATAATTATAATAGGATTAGACTTAGATAAATTGAATTAGCCTGATTTATCTAGGTTAACAAACCCTAAAATATACAGTAGGTCACTTTAGTGGGAGGTAAATTTTTTACTCCTACGTCCCTATATTCACAACGTGAGATCCATGCTCGGCTTCGTGTCATTTTAGCGCGGCCTCCCTTCGAAAAATGTTTGCATGGGTCAATAACAAGGTGAATGGGGAAAGTGGCCATAGTATGTGGTAGCGGGACACGTGTCAACGTATCCCTCGGTCTCCACCCATAGGTCACACCGTGAGAGTCTTATGATCCGTCTGCGTGTTGTCCTGGAGCAACCATCCCTTCAGAGGGCCTGATCATAGGATTCGTAACACTGTGAACTCCTGAAAAGGATTGGGTCACTTAGGCTAATTACCAATAGTTGTCTTTCCCTTCAGTAGCCTGTTGGTGCGTGCCTCTGAGATCTGAAAGTGGGAGGGTTACACTTACGAGGATACGTTAACTCGTTAACGAATCCTTGACCGAACAACGGTGGTCAACGTCTATAGGAATATGAGTTATTCTGGTAATAGAGTTGACTGAGAAGTGTCTCATTTTCGAGGAGGAGTAGCTGATCACCCTTCGGTGGCTGTTTCTTTAAACCTCTAAAGCATCGTTGCTAAACACAATCAATAGTTTGTTAGGGTTCTTTGATTGATTGTTTGCAAAATTGATGGGATTCGTGCAATTGTTTGTATTGCCTGTTTGATGGGTTAAGGCAAAGATAACTAATACGGTAAATGTTTATTTTTCCAGCAATGTCTTCCTCAATTATCGCTTTATTAAAAAATGAAAAATTAACCGGCGAGAACTTTCCTACGTGGAAATCCAACCTTAATACGATTCTGGTTGTTAAAGATCTCCAGTTCGTCTTAACGGAGGACATTCCTCCAGTTCCCCCTCGCAATGCATCCCAAGCAATAAAGCATGCTTATGACCGCTGGACAAAGGCCAATGATGAGGCCCCCGTCTGTATCTTAGCCAGCTTATCTGAAGTTTTGGCTAAGAGACATGAAAGCATTATTACAGCAATTGAGATTATGAACTCTCTTCAGGAGATGTTTGGACAACTGTCCAGAAAACTCCACTATGATGCTCTGAAACGAATTTATAACTGCCGCATGAAAGAGGGAACGTCTGTCTGGGAACATGTCTTGGAAATGATGGTCCAATTCAACATGGCAGAAACATATGGGGCGGTCATAGATGAGCGAACTCAGGTTACATTCATCTTGGAATCTCTTTCGAAGAGTTTCCTACAATTTTGCAAACATATGATGGCGAACAAGATGATGTACACCCTGACGAATCTCTTAAATGTGCTACAACTCTACCTGTGCAATGAGATTCACGAAGACAATGGGAATGCTCCCGCAGCTGCTGAAAACAAGAAAGTCAAGGAAGGTAAATTTGATTTACTTGTTTTAGAAACATGCCTTGTTGAACATGATGAGTATGCCTAGATATTAGATTCCGGAGCAACTAATCATGTTTGTTCTTCTTTTCAGGGAAATGATTTCCAGCAGCTTCAAGATGGTGAGATGACACTCAAGGTTGGAACGGGAGATGTCATTTCAGCAAGTGCAATGGGAGCTGCGAAGTTGTTTTTATGAAATAAATTTTTGTTTTTAGAAAACTTGTATGTTGTTCCTCGAATTAAAAGAAACCTTACTTCTATCTCTGGAATGTTAGAACACAATTATTCTATTTCTTTTGAGTTAAATGAAGCGTTCATTTCCCAAAATGGAGTATTTATATGTTCTGCTAAGCTAGAAAACAACTTATATGTGTTAAGACCAACCAACACAACAACGCTTTTAAATCATGAGATGTTTAAATCGACTGAAACGCAAAATAAGAGGCAAAAGATTTCTCCAACAAGTAACAACACATATCTTTGGCACTTACATATTGGTCATATTAACATTGATCGGATCGGTCGTTTGGTAAATAATGGACTTCTAATCGATTTAGAAGACGATTCTTTACGCCACCCTGTGAATCGTGTCTCGAGGGTAAAATGACCAAGAGACCTTTTACTGGAAAAGGTTATCGTGCCAAAGAACCTCTAGAGTTGATACATTCGGATCTTTGTGGTCCAATGAATGTAAAAGCTCGAGGAGGTTATGAATATTTCATCTCTTTCATAGATGATTATTCTCGATATGGTTACTTATACCTAATGGGTCATAAGTCTGAAGCTTTTGAAAAGTTCAAAGAGTTTAAGACTGAGGTAGAAAACCTATTACGTAAAACAATTAAAACACTTCGATCAGATCGAGGTGGAGAGTACATGATTCAAAGATTCCAGGACTATATGATAGAACATGGAATCCAATCCCAACTCTCAGCACCTGGTACACCTCAGCAGAAGGGTGTATCAGGAAGGAGAAATAGAATCCTGTTAGACATGGTTCGTTCTATGATGAGCTATGCTCAATTGCCTAGCTCGTTTTTGGGGTATGTAGTAGAGACTGCAGTTCATATTCTAAACAATGTTCCCTCAAAAAGTCTTTCTAAAACACCTTTTGAGCTATGGAGCGGACGTAAACCTAGTTTACTTTACTTCCTTATCTGGGGTTGTCCTGCACACGTGCTGGTGACAAATCCTAAGAAACTTGAACCCCATTCTAGAGTATGTCAATTCGTTGGTTACCCTAAAGAAACGAGAGGTGGTCTGTTCTACCTCCCTCAAGAAAACAAAGTGTTCGTATCAGAAACGCTACTTTCTTGGAGGAAGACCACATTAGAGATCACAAACCACGTAGTAAACTAGTATTAGGAGAAGCTATAGGAGAGTCAACAAGGGTTGTTGTTGAAGCTGGTCCTTCAACAAGAGTTGATGTAGGAGCCAGTTCTTCACGTCAATCTCATCCTCTTCACATAGTGGGAGGGCCTCGACGCAGTGGGAGGGTTGTGATACAACCTAACCGTTCTTTGAGTTTAACCGAAACACAAGTGGCCATATCTGATGACGGTGTTGAGGATCCATTGTCTTATCGACAGGCAATGAATGATGTAGATAAAGACGAATGGGCCAAAGCCATGGACCTTGAGATGGAGTCTATGCACTTCAATCACGTTTGGGAACTTGTAGATCCACCTGAAGGGGTCAAACCCATAGGGTGTAAATGGATCTAGAAGAGGAAAAGAGATGCTGCTGGGAAAATGCAGACTTTCAAAGCAAGACTTGTAGCAAAGGGTTCTACCCAAATAGAAGGGGTGGACTATGAGGAAACTTTTTCTTCTGGTGTTATGTTGGAGTCAATAAGAATTCTCTTGTCCATAGCCACATATTATGACTATGAGATATGGCAAATGGATGTCAAGACTGTCTTTCTGAATGGTAATCTTGAAGAGAATATCTTTATTTCTCAGCCCGAAGGGTTCATAACCGAAGGTCAGGAGCAAAACGTTTGCAAACTGAATCGATCCATTTATGGGTTGAAACAAGCTTCCAGATCTTGGAGCATTAGATTTGATACTGCGATCAAATCTTTTCGTTTTGACCAAAATGTTGATGAGCCTTGTGTATACAAGAAAATCAACAAAAACAAAGTAGCTTTCATAGTACTTTATGTTGATGACATCCTACTCATTGGGAATGATGTAGGATATCTGTCTGACGTAAAAGAATTGCTAGAGGCCCAATTCCAAATGAAAGATTTAGGAGAGGCCCAAATGTTCTTGGCATCCAGATCATTCAGGATCGAAAGAACAAAACGCTAGCTCCTACTCAAGCAACGTATATCGACAAAATGTTGTCCCGATATTCGATGCAGAACTCCAAGAAGGGCTTATTTTCTTTCAAGCATGGGGTTCACTTTTCTAAGGAACAGTGTCCTAAGACATCTAAAGAAATTGAGGATATGAGACGGATTCCCTACGCCTCAACAGTGGGCAGCTTAATGTATGCGATGCTCTGCACGAGGCCTGACATTTGTAATGTTGTAGGGATAGTCAGTAGATATCAATCAAATTTGGGGTTAGACCATTGGGTCGTCGTTAAAGGAATCCTCAAGTATCTTAGGAGAACGAGGGACTACATGCTGGTGTTTGGGGCTAAACAGTTAGTTCTCACTGGGTACACCGACTCTGACTTCCAATCTGACAAGGATTCTAGGAAATCCACGTCGGGGTCAGTGTTCACCCATAATGGGGGAGCTGTAGTTTGGAGAAGCATCAAACAAGGATGCATAGCGGACTCTACCATGGAGGCTGAGTATGTAGCTGCTTGTGAAGCAGCCAAGGAAGCGGTTTGGCTAAGGAAGTTCTTGACAGATTTATTGTGACAACAGTGGGGCTGTAGCCAATTCTAGAGAACCTCGAAGCCACAATTGAGGAAAACACATAGAGAGGAAGTATCACCTGATACGGGAGATTGTGCAACGAGGGGATGTGATCATCACTAAGATCTCTTCGGAGCACAACATTGCCGATCCTTTTACGAAGGCTCTCACGGCTAAAGTGTTTGAGGGTTATCTAGAATGTCTAGGTCTACGAGATATGTACATTGTGTAATCTAGGGCAACTGGGAGATGTGTAAAGGGTATAAGGATGCCCTAGTTTATTGTATTTACCATTTCCAACTTTAGATTATTTGTACATGTTTTTCCCATTATCTTGAGTTTTAGTTCAAGTGGGAGTTTGTTGGGTTTTATGCCCTAAAACTCGTAGATAGTAAATGTAACATTTTACGGAACATTAATAAAATGATTTATTTTGTTTGTATTTAGTAAATTTTGTCTTATTAACCCAAATCCAATAAACTAAACATCCTAGGTTGTTAGTATGAGGCTTGAACTAGTATGTAGGGACATACGAGGATCAATGTTCAAGTTACAGCCTAAAGGGTCTATAGTATAGGGATAAGGCTGGAGACCTGATAACTCTCCAAAAGGAGTTATTTAGGCCTTAGTTCTATAGTGTTTTGTGTGTCTTTTGTGTTAAATAGGGTTGCTTTTAGATGAATATTATATGCTTTTATCCATTTGGAAGAATGGATGCTTTGGAAGTTATTTTGTGCAGAAAATATTGCTGAGCGACTTAAGGGAGCGAAATCCGTGATCCAGTAAAGCAAGAAGCAAAACTGCCACGTAGCAGCTCGTAATCCATTTTAATGAAGTGGCGTTAGCTGAATTAGTTTTGGATCTAAGAAGCTTGGAGAGCCTTCCACGTGTACAATTTGACCTAATTAGGGTTTGATCTCACTCTATAAAACGAAGGAGCCGTCTCAAGTCAAATACATTCCATTTTTGGGGAATTCCAATTTCCATATTTGGAAGCCGAATAGAGGAGGAAAGACTGGAGACTTCAAGAAGACCATCAACGACGGATCTAATCAAGAGCATTAATCTTTTCTTGTAATTTCTTGTAGTTATGGATGCACATACTCAGATTGTAGCGTGTGTTATGATGAACCTTATGAACTAAATTTGCTTAGGTGTTGGTTAGGAATTATGTAATTGTCGTGCTTGATACTCTATGCAATATATGTTGATTTGAGCATCTTGATTATTTGTTGTGCATATTTCCATTTTATGCCCGCCTGGCCAGCCGGTATGAATATCACTTCTTAGTTTTAGGGATGATTTTAGAAGTGTGTGGCATTTAATCACACTAGACCATTATGTGTTGGTGAACGCCAGTGACTGAGTTAGGGATAACCAGTTGCCTAGTGCTTCATTGGTAGCACGTCATTGGAGTTGAAACACATTCCAAAAAATTCAGCGTTTCGGGAGGATCCTGCTAATAAGACTGCAAGAGAATTGCCTAATCAATAATATTGCTAGAGCATCTTTAAAAACAATTACTAAAACCCTGACCAACACCTGTTTTCAATCTGTCTGCTTTATCCGTTTACTTTTTGTTCTGTCATTTCTTTTGCTTCAGCATTTTATCAAAATCAATCATTTTAACAAACCTTGAAACCATTAAAAAGTTACACAAGATAGGTAAAGTGAAAGCTATTCAGCCCCGTGGATACGATAAATTATCACTTGCTACGGATTGTGTATGCTTGCACAGTATTCTAGAGCTTATTTTTTGCTATATTTTTACCCCACTCTAGAAGGCAACAAGTTTTTGGCGCCGTTGCCGGGGACTTGAATACGTTTTTATCTGATCTGTTTTATGTATGTGTTTTAGTGGTTTTGTGCTAGAACGTTTTGATTGTTTCTTTTGTTTTTGCAGGTGTGAGTTTGGTGCTTGAGCGATCCGTTTGGGGAGAGGTTCGATCTTGATCCATAAATTAAAAGGACATTCAGGAGAAGAAGGAGAAAGCAGCGTAGAAATCAAAATCCAATGGATAACGTGTTGCGTCTCCCGGAAGTTCAAGACGATCCACTTAATCCCCAGCAGAATCGTGTGGTGCAGCCTAATCCACCGCCGGAGCAAAATGGACAGCAAAATAATCAGGCTGAGAATCCTATCTTAGTAGCGAATGATAGGGCTAGAGCCATTCGAGCGTATGCTTTCCCGATGTTTGATGAGTTAAATCCAGGAATTGCGCGTCCTCAAATTGAGGCAGCAAATTTTGAAATGAAACCGGTAATGTTTAAGATGTTTCAAACCGTGGGTCAGTTCCATGGTTTGTCATTTGAAGACCCTCATTTACATCCTAAGTCTTTTCTAGGAGTTAGTGATTCATTTGTAATTCAAGGAGTGTCTAGGGATGCCCTTAGATTAACTTTGTCCTCGTATTCTCTTAGAGACGGAGTAAAGGTATGGCTAAATTCTTTTGCTACAGGATCAATTAGGACATGGAATGAGTTAGCGGAAAAATTTCTTAGTAAGTATTTTCCACCAACCAGGAATGCCAAATTGAAGAGCAAGATAGTGGGATTTAGGCAACTTGAAGATGAAACTTTTAGTGAGGCTTGGGAGAGGTTTAAGGAGCTTTTGCAAAAGTGTCCCCACCATGGTTTACCTCATTGTACCCAAATGGAAACATTTTACAATGGGTTAAACGCAGCAAGCCAAGGTATGGTCGATGCTTCGGCTAGAGGGGCCCTTTTGGCAAAAACTTTTAATGAGGCCCATGAAATTTTAGAAAGAATATCAACCAATAGTTGTCAGTGGTCGGATGTTAGAGGCTCAAATAAAAAAGTTAAGAGTGTGTTAGATGTTGATGGTGTGTCTACCATTAGGGCTGATATTGCAATGTTAGCTAACGCTCTTAAAAATATGTGACAGTGGTTAGTCATCAGCAGCCACCAGCTGTGGAGCCTGGTGCAGTGGTGAACCAAGTTGCAGAGGAATCATGTGTCTATTGTGGTGAAGAGCACAACTACGAGTTTTGCCCCAGCAATCAAGCTTCTGTGTTTTTTGTAGGTAATCAGAGGAATAACCCTTATTCTAACTTTTATAATCCAGGTTGGCGCAACCACCCCAACTTTGCATGGGGAGGTCAAGGGAGCAATTTGCAAGCCCCTCAAGCACAGCAAAAGGTGAACCAGCTTGGATTTGCTAAATCACAGGTATTGCCCCAGGAAAATAAGCAGGCTTTGCCCCAGAAAAATTTGGAGCGCTCTCTTGAGGCGTACAGATGCCGCTATTCAAAGTAATCAAGCTTCAATGAGAGCCCTGGAGTTGCAAATGGGCCAGCTAGCTAATGAGCTAAAGGCAAGGCCTCAAGGGAAACTTCCTTCGGATACTGAGCACCCTAGAAGGGAAGGTAAGGATCAGGTACAGGCAGTGACTCTAAGGAGTGGTAACCACTAGAAGAGAGAAAAGAGCCTAGTAAAACTCAAGATGTCGAGAAGAGTAGTGATAAAAATGTTGAAAAAGAGTTGGAGTTTGGTAAAGGTGCTGGAGGCAGCAATACTGATGTTGGAGCATCTGGTTCTGTTCCAGATGTGGAACCACCTTATGTGTCGCCCCCACCTTATGTACCACCTCTACCTTTTCCACAAAGGCAAAGGCCTAAGAATCAGGATGGTCAATTTAAGAAGTTTTTAGAGATTCTTAAGCAATTGCATATAAATATCACTTTAGTAGAAGCCATAGAGCAAATGCCTAATTGTGCTAAGTTTCTTAAGGATATTTTAACTAAAAAGAAGAGGTTAGGTGAGTTTGAAAATGTATCTCTTACTGAGGAATGTAGTGCTATTCTTAAGAATGGGCTACCAACCAAAGCTAAGGATCCAGGATCATTTACTATTCCTGTCTCAATAGGTGGAAAAGAGTTAGGTAGAGCACTTTGTGATTTCGGCGCAAGCATTAACCTCATGCCTCTTTCGGTCCATCGAAAGTTAGGTATTGGTGAAGCTAGGCCTACCACAGTCACACTCCACCTAGCTGATAGGTCTATCACATATCCAGAGGGTAAAATTGAGGATGTTTTAGTGAAAGTAGATAAATTCATATTTCCTGTTGATTTCATTATCTTAGATTATGAGGCAGATAAAGATGTCCCAATTATTCTTGGTCATCCATTTTTGGCTACTGGTAGAGCGTTGATAGATGTTCAAAAAGGGGAATTAACAATGAGGGTTTATAATGAGGAAGTGAATTTTAATGTTTTTAAGGCCATGAAGTATCCAAACGAAGTGGAAGATTGTTCTTTCATTAGGATTCTGGAGAACACAATTGTTGAGACAGCAATGGAGGATTTGGCAAACAAGCATTTGGAAGATCATGGAGAGATTAGTGTAGAGGATTTAGAAGTTTGTTCTTTAGAAAGAAAAAGTGAAAAAGAAGTGTCTAGGTGTGAGGATGTTTTTGAGTCTTTAGATTTGGATGAAAGGAAGGCTCCTCCTATTAAGCCATCCCTGATTGAGGCACCCACTTTAGATTTGAAGCCCTTGCCGGACCATCTAAAGTATGTATATCTTGGGGAGGGTGAGACGTTGCCCATTATTGTTGCATCAGATTTAATGCCGGAGGATGAAGAGGCCTTAATAAAGTTGCTGCAGCAATATTCCAAAGCAATAGGTTGGACATTGGCTGACATTCACGGAATTAGCCCATCTTTCTGTATGCATAAAATCACTCTAGAGGAGGGATCCTCTAGGAGTATTGAGCAACATAAAAGGCTTAACCCTGCAATGAAACAGGTTGTTAAAAAGGAGGTGATTAAATGGTTGGATGCGGGGATTATCTATCCAATTGCAGAAAGCAATTGGGTAAGCCCTGTCCAATGTGTTCCTAAGAAAGGAGGTGTCACAGTAGTGTCTAATAAAGACAATGAGTTGATCCCCACCAGGACAATAACTGGCTGGAGGGTTTGCATGGATTACAGGAGGCTTAACAAAGCCACCGTAAGGACCATTTTCCTCTACCATTTATTGACCAGATGTTGGATAGATTGGCTGGTCAGGCTTACTATTGTTACTTAGATGGTTATTCTGGGTATAACAAGGTTACCATTGCTCTTGCGGATCAGGAAAAAACCACTTTCACCTTCCCTTATGGGACGTTTGCCTTTAGGCGAATGCCTTTTGGCCTGTGCAATGCTCCAGCAATATTTCAGAGGTGTATGTTAGCAATTTCTTCTGATATGATTGAGTCCACTGTTGAGGTATTTATGGACGATTTTTCAGTTTTTGGAGGGTCTTTTCAGAATTGTTTGAATAATTTAGGTAAGGTGTTAAAAAGATGTGAGGATACCCATCTAGTTCTTAATTGGGAGAAATGCCACTTCATGGTGAAGGAGGGCATAATGTTAGGTCATAAGATTTCAAAGAAAGGTCTAGAAGTTGATTGAGCAAAAATAGAGGTTATTGAGAGATTAGAACCACCGAATTCAGTTAAAGGGATTCGAAGTTTTTTAGGTCATGCTGGATTTTATAGAAGGTTCATAAAGGATTTTTCCAAAGTTAGTAAACTTCTTTGTAACTTGTTGTGTGCTGATAGTGTTTTTTACTTTAATGCAGATTGTACGGAGGCTTTTGAAACTTCAAAGGCTAATTTAGTCTCAGCTCCAATTCTTTGTGCACCTAACTGGAGTTTGCCTTTTGAGGTAATGTGTGATGCAAGTGATGTTGCAGTAGGTGTAATGCTGGGGCAAAAGCAGGGTTAATTTATCCATCCTATTTTTTTTGCAAGCTGGGTTTTGAATGAGGCACATGTCAACTATACAACTACTGAAAAGGAGTTGTTAGCAGTTGTGTTTGCTTTTGAGAAATTCCGCCCATATTTGGTTGGGACCAAAGTCATGGTTCTTACAGATCATGCAGCAATAAGGTACTTAATGGCTAAAAAAGATGCAAAGCCTAGACTGATTCGTTGAGTTTTATTATTGCAGGAATTCGACTTAGAGATAAAGGATAAGAAAGGATAAGAGAATGTTATTGCATATTATTTGTCTCGTCTTGATCCAACATCATCTTTGCCGAAGCAATCTGTTATTTTAGATTCCTTTCCAGATGAACAACTCTTTGCTGTTAATGTAAAGGTAATGAGGGATATCCCTTGGTATGCTGATATTGCAAACTTTTTGGTAAAAAGAGTTACTCCTATTGACATGGATTGGAGGTAGATGAAAAAGTTTAAGCATGATGCAGAATTTTTCTATCGGGATGAGCCATTTATGTATAAGCAATGCTCTGATGGTATTATTCGAAGATGTGTTTCAGATGATGAAACAAAGGAAATATTGGAGCAATGTCACTCTTCACCGTATGGAGGTCATTTCAGCGGTCAGAGAACAGCTATGAGGATTTTGCAATGTGGATTCTTCTGGCCTTCCTTATTTAAGGATGCCCATTGGTTCTACAAGCAATGTGATGCTTGCCAAAGGAGAGGAAATTTAGGACATAAAGATGAAATGCCTCTTACTTACATTTTGGAATTTGAATTGTTCGATGTACGGGGTATTGATTTTATGGGGCCATTTCCCCCTTCTAATGGTAATGTTTTTATCTTATTGGCAGTTGATTACGTGTCCAAGTGGGTGGAGGTCATTGCATGCCATCAGAATGATGCCAAGACAGTATCAAGGTTTCTTCAATCGCACATTTTTGCGCAGTTTGGGACACCTAGAGCTTTAGTGAATGATGAGGGAACACACTTTGTAAATAATGTTTTAACTAAGCTCTTGGCTAAATATGGAATTAAGCATAGGATTGCTACCCCTTATCACCCACAAGCAAACGGTCAAGCTAAAGTTAGTAATAGGGAAATCAAATCTATTTTTAGAGAAAGTAGTCCATCAATCTAGGAAGGATTGGTCTTTTCGGTTAGACGAGGCTCTTTGGGCTTATAAGACAGCCTGTAAGACTCCTCTAGGTATGTCTCCCTATAGGTTAGTGTATGGGAAAGCTTGCCATTTACCGTTTGAGCTTGAGCATAAAACATTTTGGGCTATAAAGAAATTGAACTTTGATTTGAGTCGTGCAGGTGCAATAAGAATGCTGCAGCTTAATGAATTAGTGGAATTTCGCCAGTTTTCTTATGAAAATGCGAAAATGTATAAAGAGAAGACTAAGAAGTGGCATGATAAGAAGATAAAACCTAAAGAATTTGTTAAGGGTCAGAGAGTCTTGCTTTATAACTCTAGATTGAAGTTGTTTCCTGGAAAATTAAAATCTAAATGGTCTGGGCCATTTGTTGTGATTGAAGTTTTCCTCATGGAGTAATTACTTTGAGAGATGAAAAGGATGGGCGAGTGTTCAAAGTTAATGGACAGCGAGTGAAGCATTATTGGGGAGAGGAATTCCAGTCAAAATATCCTTCTCTAAAATTGGTTGATGAATAAGCGAACGAGAGTTTTGTGGGAGCAGTTCTTATTGCAATATTTTTAGCTCCCAGTGTTGTTACGATTTTATTCTATCTTGTGGATTTTTTTTGATTCTGATTTGAATTATTTTAAACTGGATTTTATTGATTTCAATTTTATCTGATTAAATTTGATTCGTTGGAATTTTTAAATTTTCATAGATTTTATTTATTTGTATTTTTCGCTGATTTTATTTAATTAATTTAATTGGATTAGTTTAGATTTTAATTTGTATTTTCGATTATTTGAATTTCTGTTTAGATTAGGTATTAATAATATATTTCTTAATTTATTCGGCTAAAGATAAAAAAGGAGATTTGATTTTGGCGGTTTAAATTTGAATTGACATTTTCCGTATCAAAGATTCTTCTAGAAGAAGATCTTTTGATGATCAATTTGTTTTTGCAAATTGTTGGAAGGATCAAATATTTCGTCCGAATGTAAAGGGAATTGGTTGTGAATTAAATAATTTTACCGTTTTGGAATTTAATCCTCCATGATTACATGCAAATTAAAACGATAATTTTAATTTAATTTGGGCAGAATCTTTCGGTTAGGATTTATTATGCTGAAGCCCTATTTATTCAAGGCCCCCGGTAAGTTTCTTTTCACTTCATCTTCTTGGTTTCGTTCTTTGTTGTTCTTATTTTCCATTTGCTTCCGTTTATTGTGAAATTTCCCAAGTCTGAAATGGCTAAAACAAGAGGAAGAAAAGAGAGAGATACTAAGGAAGAAGAAGTGTCCATTACCCCTAAGGCACCGAAGACAAAGATGAGGAAGAGGAAGACGTTGGAAGAAAGATAGGCTAAGAGAAGAAGATGACAACAGAGGGCTGAGGATACGGAAGTCGTGAGAAAAGTAGTCGAAGACATTGCTGATGAAGTGGTTGAAGAAGAACAACCGAAGGAACCTGAGGAAAAAGATCCTGAACAGAGTGAGTCGATAGTTGAAAATCCGCAAGAAGTGCAAGAAAAGCAAGCGGAAGAGGTGCAAGAACAAGGAAACGGTCAGGGAACCCAATAGCAGCAGGTTCAGGCTGAAGAGGTTGTACCAGAGATTCCAAGTCGTCGCCGCCGAAAGTAGAAGGTCGGTCGAATCAAGGTGATCAGGACAGGGACTCCTTCGCCGTCGACGACTGAATCTGAAAAAGAAAATTCTGAGAAAGAGGAACAAGAGAAAAATGTGGTAGAGGATCAGGAAAGAGAAGAAACAGAAAAGAAGGCAAAAGAAGAAATTTTGGAAAAGCATCAAGAGGACAAGGGCAAGGGAGTTGCCGAAGCAACGAACGAAGTAGAAGAGGTAGAAGCAGGAATGCCGTTTATTCGCTTCATCAATGAACGTGCCAGAGCAAAATACAGGGAGATGTTGAAAAGGGATTTCTTGTTTGAGAGAGGCTTCGGGGAGGATTTACCGCATTTCTTAAAGGCTGGAATCGCAAATCACGGGTGGAGTCAATTCCGTGAGAAACCAAATCCACTAAATTCAAACATTGTTCATGAATTTTACGCGAACATAGATGATCAAGAAGGATTCCAAGTCATGGTCCGAGGGGTGCCTGTTGATTGGAGCCCAGGAGCAATCAATTCTCTCTTCAACCTACAAGACTTTCCGCATGTTGGGTTTAATGAGATGGCGGTGGCACCATCTAACGACCAATTGAACGCGGCTGTTAGGGAGGTTTGCATTGAAGGGGCCTAATGGAGGTTGTCGAAGACGGAGAAGCGCACATTCTAAGCGGCTTATTTAAAGACTGAGGCTAACACATGGTTGGGCTTCATCAAATTGCGCTTGCTTCTGACAACCCACGACTCGACAGTATCCCGAGACCGAGTGCTTCTGGTATTTGCTATTTTGCGCTCTCTGAGTATTGATGTTGAAAAAATTATTTCAAATGAAATCTTTAATTGCTGGCGAAAGAAGGTTGGTAAGTTGTTCTTCCCGAACACAATCACAATGTTGTGCAGTAGGGCAGGAGTGCCCACGAGTCCAGAGTATGTTTTTCTACTTGATAAGGGGATAATAGATACGCCCAATTTGGTTCGGCTTCAGCGCACGCAGGAGGCACGCCAAGGTGGGCTAGTGTGTGGTATCCACCAAATTCTAGAGCAACTGGCACTTTCAGCCAGTAGGCAAGAGTATGCCGAAATGCAGGCTCAAACTTACTGGACTTACGCTAAGAGGAGGGATGCTACACTGAGGAGGGCCTTGCAATCAAATTTTTCAAAACCATATCAGGCCTTCCCTAGGTTCCCCGATGACCTGTTTAATCCCTGGATTCCACCACCGCCAGTAGAGAGAGAGGAATAGGAGGAAGATGAGCAGGGTCAGGAGGATTGATTTATATGTTGACTTTGGGCGAGCATTATTTTTGTTCTTATGTTTTTGATTGCTCGCGTATTCCTGACCACAATCTCTTTTGATGTTTATGTTTTCCATTTTCTTGTTTTTAATTTTCTACTTCTAGGCCACCAAAAATATCTGCTGATGTAAATTTCTTTTTCTACGTTTTTAATGAAATTCCAAAGTTTCTTCTGTTCTGTAGCACTGAGTATTCCTAACTTAACCATTTTTTCTGAATTTTTGAAGCTTGGACTAGTTAGCTTGAATTAGATCAAGGTTTTCTAATCTCCATAAACCTTTTGCTTGAGCATTTCTTCTACCCTGGTCGATGCTGCGGCAAGAAGATTCTGAGGTAGTGTTGACTTATTTGATCCACCTTAAGCTTAATTCTAGTCCCACGCTTAGTTTAAAATTCAGATAGAAAAAGTATTAAGTTTGGGGGTATAATTTATCATGTTAATAATTCATTGAGGACAATGAATAATTCATGTTTGGGGGACTTATTACTACTCCACTTGTTTTGCTCGAGCATTCCTCTCCTTCATAATTATTTTTCTACGTTGTTGAGTAATCAGGGACATTTGTGATACCCACAGTTTGTCTTTGCGTCAAAAGATGACCTAGGAAATATGAAACAAATGATAAAAATTATTTACTAAAATTTTTAATTGTGAAATTTTGCTAAGAAAATTCACGGAGAAAAAGTTTTGAAGGATGAATGATAATCTAGCAGTTTTTCTGTCTCCTAGGGCTTAGGTGAGCTTCATCATAAAATGTCGCCATTCTGAGAAGCAAGACATAGAATAACTAAAGATTTTTGAGCTAGCAATGAGTATGTAGCCTAATTGGTGATGAGTTTGAAGCAAGGGTATACTGCACCATAAAGTGGACCATCCCATGCTTAAAAGCTTATGACTGTAGGGTTGCTTTAAGTCTGAAGAACAAAAATATAAACCCCATAAAATGTGTTTAATATGTTTGATAATAGAGCTAGGTTGTGCAAAGTTCTTAGGGTTAAGTTAAAGGTGGTGATTATTTGTCCATGCCGGAAGAATTATTTTGCTGCAGCAGTGCTTGGTTTTGCAGAATGCTCAGGTAAAGGTTGAAGGTAGTGTTGGATTATCTGTTTTGATTTAGTTACACTTTGTCTAGTGTTTTGAATTCTCAAGGGAAGGTTAGTTAAGTATTGCTCGGGACGCGCAATAGTTCAAGTTTGGGGGTATGATAACTCTCCAAAAGGAGTTATTTAGGCCTTAGTTCTATAGTGTTTTGTGTGTCTTTTGTGTTAAATAGGGTTGCTTTTAGATGAATATTATATGCTTTAACCCATTTGGAAGAATGGATGCTTTGGAAGTTATTTTGTGCAGAAAAATATTGCTGAGCGACTTGAGGGAGCAAAATCCGTGATCTAGTAAAACAAGGAGCAAAACTGCCACGTAGCAGCTCGTAATCCATTTTTATGAAGTGGCGTTAGCTGAATTAGTTTCGGATCTAAGAAGCTTGGAGAGTCTTCCACGTGTACAATTTGACCTAATTAGGGTTTGATCTCACTCTATAAAAGGAATGAGCCATCTCATGTCAAATACAATACATTTTTGGGGAATTCCAATTTCCATATTTGGAAGAGAATAGAGGAGGAAAGATTGGAGACTTCAAGAAGACCATCAACTACGGATCTAATCAAGGGAATTAATCTTTTCTTGTAATTTATTGTAGTTATGGATGCACATACTCAGATTGTAGCGTGTGTTATGATGAACCTTATGAACTAAATTTGCTTAGGTGTTGGTTAGGAATTATGTAATTGTCGTGCTTGATACTCTATGCAATATACGTTGATTTCAGCATCTTGATTATTTGTTGTGCATATTTTCATTTTATGCCCGCCTGGCCAGCCGGTATGAATATCACTTCTTAGTTTCAGGAATGATTTGAGAAGTGTGTGGCATTTAATCACACTAGACCATTATGTGTTGGTGAACGCCAGTGACTGAGTTAGGGATAACCAGTTGCCTAGTGCTTGATCGGTAGCACGTCATTGGAGTTGAAACACATTCCAAAAAATCCAGAGTTCCGGGAGGATCCAGCTAATAAGACTGCAAGAGAATTGCCTAATCAATAATATTGCTAGAGCATCTTTAATAACAATTACTAAAACCCTGACCAACGCCTGTTTTCAATCTGTCTGCTTTATCCGTTTACTTTTTGTTCTGTCATTTCTTTTCCTTCAGCATTTTATCAAAATAAATCATTTTAACAAACCTTGAAACCATTAAAAAGTTACACAAGATAGGTAAAGTGAGACCTATTCAGCCCCATGGATACGATAAATTACTTATCACTTTCTGCGGATTGTGTATGCTTGCACAGTATTCTAGAGCTTCTTTTTGCTATATTTTTACCCCACTCTACAAGGCAACAATACCTTATCCTAGTGACACTATGGATACGACCCGCTTTGTATTATGATACAAACGCAATGATCCAACGCGTTCATGTAGTGGACATGCGAGTGGGGGTATCCTGTGCAATGAGTTTGCACAAGACCGAACCGCGAGATAGTCAACCACTAGCTCTAACACCGTTAGCTAGTTAGGTTTCGATCTCACTATGATGACCTAGGGAACTTGGTCTCAATCCTGAGTGGATTATGGACTCCTGTTCACGAGGGGTTGTCCTTTGATTTGAATGGGTGAGAGTGGCCTGCTCGCCGACTCAATAAGCCTACCATTATGGGGACAATACCGAGTGGGGAGCTGGGAACATAATCACACAAGATGGAACTCACTCCTTCCCGACTCTAGGGTAAGTAGAGGTGTGTTCCTTAAGTGGTGTCTTCGGGTCTTGAACAATGGGCTCTGCCCTCTCTATGGCATGAGACGTATTTCTGTTTGTTGGTTGGACCTCAAACAGGTTGTTCATTAGAGGAGCACTGGGGACTTAAGGTCAAAGATGTAACACAGGGGTAAAACGGTAATTTGACCTAGCTGGGGTACGAACACACGTGAAGGACTGACTTGCCGTTATTGGTCGATATCTGTGGATACAGAAATATTCTGCAATGAGAAGAGTGCAGCTGTGGGTCTTTAGTGGAGTGACCCACAGTTAACGATTGTTTACTAACTTGGTTAATGAGTTTAGCCAATTAATCTCGTATCGTTAGAGTTTCTGATCTGTAGGTCCATTAGGTCCCACTGGTAGCTCGTAAAGAGACTTGAAGAAATTAATTATAAATTGTAAATTGAAAGTATTCAATTTATTTGGGGAAACATATAATGTATGTTGATACATTAAAATATAAAGTTTATGAAACTTTATAATTTTTGAATTAAATTCAAAAATTAATTCATGGGAGAAAATATTTGAAAAAGTTCAAATAAATTTAATATGAATTGGATTCATATTAATTTTAATTTTAATAAAATCCCTAAGATTAAATATGTGATATTTAATTGGGTAATTAATTAATTATGTAATTAATTATTTATTTATTAAAATTAGATATGGTTCAGATAATAGATTTTTACTTATTCATAGACCTTTTCCTAGGCCTTTACCTATATATAGGACCCCTGGGTGGGGTGAAAGACATCTCATTAATTCTCCTTCTATTAGAGATCTCTCCTAAAAGAATCCCACCAGTCTCCTGCTTCAAGAAGTCTTAGAGATATACCGGTGTAACCAATTGGTGGTGTTCGCACAAGAAGGTTGCTGCATTTTCAATCTTACTAGCAAGAAAAGGCGAATCGATCAAGGCTTTCTACAAAAGTATGTTTTCTTTGAAATCCCTGATCACTAGGATCATCTAGATTAGATCTAGTTAATTATTTAACATGTTTATAACTGTTATACAACCCCTTAAATATAGATTTCTTGCTGTAATATTTTGCAAATTGTATTGGTTTTTCAATTAAAAATCAAAGACTATGAGTAGGTTCAGTGATTCTTTCCGCTGTGTAGGGCTTTTATCCCTTCATAATGAACTAAGTAGGAAAAGCATTACTATGGTTATAAGGGATCTCTCCTGGTGAAGTTCTATCTGGGTTGGGGGTATGTAAGTTGATGGTTTACGGAACACCTCCTACCTGGGAAAATGATGCGTTTGTGGACTGAATATGGAGGTTAGAAAAGATGGTAAAAAAGATTAAGAATAATTCAGCCAACCTAGTGCAAGTATACACTATCGCATGTAGTAATAAAAATCTCTGGAAGTATTCCAAAGGTATCGATCCCACAGAGACTAAATTGGAAACACATATTTGAAGAAGAAACTGATCAAAGATTGATTAGATACGGTAACCAAAGAAATAGTTGATGATGATTTTGGGAAAATAAACAAAATAAACAAGTAAAGAAAAACAATGATAAATAAGCGAGGTATTCAATATAGTTTCAACCCTAAGGCAAATAACTCTAATACTGGATTATTAAACCTAAGTCTATTCATGCATTTGGTCATATTTAACTTCTATTTGGTCTTGCTCCCAAGAACCGTTAGAAGTCTAAATGAGTACCGTTATGCACATTTCTGTGACTCGACTCCGACATAGATAGTTCATGCATGCAATCTATAACCCTATAGTTGTTATAAGGCACCTTAGACAACCTTCCTTATAACACCGAATACATTCTCTCGAGCCATTTCTCCTATATCACCTTTATGAAAACCGGTATTGTTTGTCCCTTCGAGATCAAACTCACATAGCATGCAAAGTCTAAGTGATCAATTTAAACTCAGCAAGATTCAGAATGATATTCAATAAAGAGTGACATGCAATGAATAGAACTTAAGCAAATAAACACTTTCATGCTATTTGAACCATAAGGGAATTCAGTATATTGAACCCCTCAATGGAATTTAGCTACGCATGATGAGATATAGAGCAAATAAACAACTTTTCATTGAAATAAATGAATAAAGAATACAAAGAAATGAAAAGTAATAAGTTCTGGAAATAAGGTGCAGTAGCTAAAACTAGGGTTTTTTCTCTTATCCAATCCTTTTAGATTAGGGTGAAAATCTCTACAAACACTCGGGTTTGATGTCTAACTAAAGGTTAGAATTTAGTCTTTTAAAGTTAGTCACTCACTGGGCTCCATAGCTCATTCTTTCAAAATGTTTTTCCACTTTCAGGTAGAGATCGAGCTCCCGGTGCCTGATACACTGCCAACGTCTGCTGAAAGTTCCAGAACAAGTTCCAGTACGTGGGTGGAGTTGTATATTGAGTCTGTTCATCTTGTAAATGTTTTGTAAGGATTGGATAATATGGTCCTAGAGGTCGTGGTTGTATAAACCCTAGTTGTATATGTTTTTGGTTGTGACATCTATATCAGGTTATTAT
This sequence comes from Luffa aegyptiaca, assembly GCA_017139565.1. Lineage (NCBI taxonomy): Eukaryota > Viridiplantae > Streptophyta > Magnoliopsida > Cucurbitales > Cucurbitaceae > Luffa > Luffa aegyptiaca. The sequence continues at coordinate 18,434,160 of CM029398.1, forward strand.
CCGAACCAAGTTATGTCAGGGTGGCACCTTGTGTTTGTTGGAAGTTTTTTTTTTAGGGATTCCGCTGTGTTCTGTTTCATGTAGAATGCTTTATATCTATGATTAGTATGTTTATCAGGTTCAACGTTCAGGAGGGTCAGTGGGTATCGTTAGAGGAGGACGATGTCCGTTGGCTTCACACCATCTATCGGGCTAAGCTAGTAAGTGGTCCGGGAGGGGGTGTGACAACTGTGTTTCTGCAACACATCAAATTCAGTCGAATTCTCATCAAAATATGTCTTTTTAAGAACAAATAAGCATGATTTGACATACATGACTCTCAACTACCAAATTCATCAACTTTAACACTTTTTGAGCTCGTGAATAGTAAATTTGATCTAAAACATGCAACTTTGACAAGATAATGAGCTAAATATAAGGGTAAAATAGGTATATTTTTTACCCTTATCAGAACAGTCCCGGAACCTGAGTTGAATTAATCATAGTCTAATGTTAGCATGCAATTTCACTAGGTAATTAAAAGAGTTTAATTCACTTAGACATTAGAGTAAAGACCTATATATAAGAGTTATATAAAGGCATAGACTTAGATAGATTCACTTAGCCGAAATTTACCTAAGTAATAGACCCTTAATTCTAAAAATACTTAGTGGGAGGAAATGTATCAAAACAAGATTCTTATAAATCAAAGTTTTGCTCTCACGTTCTCAAGAGTTCACAACATGAGGTCCGTGCTTGGCCTCGAGTCACCTTGGGAGTGACCCCCTACGGATGGTGTTTGCATGGATCAATAACAAGGTGAACGAGGGAGTATTTCATATTAAGTTGGAGCAGGACACGTGTCAACGTATCCTACGGTCTCATCCATTAGGTTGCACCGTAAGATTCCCATGATCTGCCTACGAGTCGCCCTGAGAGCGATCACCATACGGAGGGCTTGATCATGGGAGTCGGAACAACGCAAACTCCAGAAATTGATAGGGTTTCTTAGGTCCATTTCCAACTTTGACTTTCCCTACGATAGCATTGTTGTGGGCGACCTTTGAGATCTGAAAATGGAGGGTCACACTTATAGGAAATTGTTAAGGTGTTAATGATTTCCTGACCGAAAAAACGGTAGCTAAGAACTATTGGAATATGAGTTATTCTGGTAATAGAGATTGGTTGAAATTGTCTCAATTCAGGGAAGGAGTAGCTGACTGCCCTACGGTAGCTGTTGCTCTAAACCTCTGAAGTATCGTTGCAAAATAAATGTTTATTCTTTGGGTCAATCATTACTTTTGCTAATTTGATTGGATAAAAATAATGTTATTTTGTGTAATGGGTTAATGCAACAAAACTAATTAATTTAATTTGTTTGTTTTCATCATGAATCGTTCTGTGAATGCCTTTAATAACGTCGAATGTGAATATGGTATGTCTAATACAACAATGGAAATAAACTTAGACACTAATTGTTTGGTAAATAATATGGGTTTGGTCTTAAATGAGGTATGTCCTCGGGCCCATATGTCTAATTCATCTGGAATTGTTCATGATGAATATGACATAGACTGCTTAGCAAAACTCCATGGCAGTAAATGTGATTTACTGGTCATTGAAACGTGTATAGTGAAAAATGATGATACAACCTGGATCCTTAATTTAGGTGCCACTCATCACGTATGCTTTTCGTTTGAGGGAATGAGCTCCTGGCAACAATTAGATGCTGGGGAAATGACTCTCGGAGTTGGGACTGGGAGTTCATTTCAGCTAAAGCAGTGGGAGATATTAAGATGTTTTTCTCCGAGGAACGTTATATGTTATTAGATAATGTATATATAGTTCCCAACATGAAGAGAAATTTGATTTCTATTTCTTGTTTGCTTGAACAATGATATTTAGTGTCCTTTTCTGTAAATGAAGCTTTCATTATTAAAAGGGGTGTTGATATCTGTTCTGCAAAAATGGAGAACAACTTATATGTTTTAAGACTAATAGAGTCTAGAGCTATTTTGAATAATGAGATGTTTAAAACAGCAGAGACTTAACCAAAGAGGCAAAAGGTTTCTCAAAGTACCTATCTTTGGCACTTGAGACTTGGCCACATTAATCTCAATAGGATTGGGAGATTGGTTAAGAACGGACTTCTAAGCCAGTTAGAAGATGGTACTTTACCTCCATGTGAGTCATGTCTCGTAGGCATGACCAAACGACCTTTTACTGGAAAAGGTTATCGTGCCAAGGAGCCCTTAGAGCTCGTACATACGGATCTCTGTGGTCCAATGTTAGGGCTCGAGGAGGGTATGAATGTTTCATCTCTTTCATAGATGATTATTCAAGGTATGGTTATTTATACCTAATGAGTCATAAGTCTGAAGCCCTTGAAAAGTTCAAGGAGTAAAAGAATGAAGTTGAGAACTTGTTAGGTAAGACCATTAAAACACTTTGATATGATCGATTTGGAGAGTATATAGACTTAGAATTCCAAAACTATTTGATGGAACATGGAATCACGTCCCAACTCTCAACACCTGGTACACCTCAACAGAATGGTGTGTCAGAAAGAAGAAACAAAACCTTGTTGGACATGGTTTGATCTATGATGAGCTATGCTCAATTGCCTAGTTCTTTTTGGGGTTATGCAGTAGAGAATGCAGTATATATTTTGAATGTAGTTCCCTCAATGAGTGTTTCTGAAATAGCATTTGAGGTCTGGAAAGGGCGTAAAGCTAGTTTACATCATTTCATAATTTGGGGCTGCCATGAACATGTGCTAGTGGCAAACCAAAAGAAATTGGATTCACGTTCAAAATTATGCCTATTCGTAAGCTATCCAAAAGAAACAAGAGGTGGATACTTCTTCGATCCACAAGAAAATAAAATGTTTGTATCGACAAATGCTACTTTCTTGGAAGAATACCACGTTAGAAAACATGAGCCACACAGTAAGATAGTGTTAAGTGAACTTTTTGGTGAAGCTACAAATTCATCACCAAGAGTTGTTGATGAGACTGGACCTTCAACAAGGGTTGTTGATGAGCCCAGTACAGAGGCTAGACTTTCAACAATAGTTGTAGATGAGACCAGTACATCTGGTCAAGCCCATCCTTCTCAAGAGTTGAGAATGCCTCGACGTAGTGGGAGGGTTGTTATTCAACCTAAACGCCATCTGGGTTTAGTAGAACCCTAAAAGAGAAGGCCTAGGCAAGGATAAGGCCTCCATTGTTCCCAAGTAATTCGGAATTGAGATTGTGTAGAAATGTACGATATTTTGTGGTTGTTTTTGTTTTCTTTCTATTTTTGTATCTATTTCTTGTTTTTCTTTTCTTTTCTTTTCTTTTGTTAAAAAAAAAGCAAAAGTATTTCAAAAAGATTGAGCAAAAATGTTTAGTATGGTGGAAGAGCAAGAAAATCAAGTTTTGGGAACCAAGACTTGCATTCTCATTATTTGCCAAAATCCTATCAAATTTCTTCTTCAAAGTTATGTAATTCTTCTTCAATTTTGTACACTTAACCCGTGTGAATATTCTGATCATTTTGATTAAGTATACAAAATATAGGTAAAGATGCAGGAAAAAGCGACTGGAAAAAGGGCAGGATTTGAAACGCAAATGCAGTCGCAGATCAGCCTTGGGCTAAATAAGGAAATTTTTTTAGGAAGTGATTTGCATTGCATTTACGAGCGCAATCCCAAGAAACATCAGAAGGACTAGAGTGACGTCATTTAAAATCACCAAATCATTTAAAGGATGTTTGAAACGTATAAATAGCAAAGGATTTGACTTAGGTTAATTATCTATTAAACTTCTCTTTCATCTCTCTCACACAAAAGCACCAGCCAAGCCCCACGCTTTCTCCGACTAGCTATTCCAACCACCCTCGCCGTCGGAACTCACACCCATTCCACTGAGAAACCACCGGCGATCCTTCTGTCGCATACCCACAAAGAAACCCAACGAAAGATAAAGGCTCACTCTACTTCTCAGCCGAAGAACGTCGTTTCTACTCGAAAATCATCAACAGGTTCTTCATCTGAGAGGTTGAAGGCGGTTTCAAAGACCTCTTCTCCTTCGTGGCAAACAACTTCTCGTCGAGCAACTCGTTCGGCCTCGACTCGATCGAAAGCTCAAGGTAAACTTCCCCGACCAACTACTCGTGCAGGAACACACTCAAGAAAGTGGGAGGATGAACTGAGAAGATTCGCTGAGAAAATCCGTCAAGTTATCGAGGATGTTACCATGGACATCGAAGAAGAGGAAGAGGAGGAAATGCCCTTGGTCCTTAAACCAAAAGCAATACAACTTAAGGAGAGGGAAGAAGCAGAGAAGAAGGTGGGAGCGAAGTACTTCAGAAGGAAGAGAAAAGACGAAGTTCAACCATGCATAAAGGTTGCGACCGCAAATGTGGAGCAACCTGAAAATCTATCTAAAGGTCGACCTAAAATTGCGACCGCAAACATAACCGAGGAAGAAGAGGCAGTGCCAGTTCCTGGAGCACTAACCAGAAAAGATGTGCCCGCATCTGGGGCGCAGATGCAGGTTCAGACTTCTACTTCAGCTTCGGATCCCTCCAAGCTTAGAGAAAAAAGATCAACACGATGGGGTCCAGAGTTGAAGCAGCCATCTGCGCAGGAAGAGCAGAAAAAAATTGTAGCAAATGCTCTGTGGTTCGCAAAGGCCATGGCCTGCCAAATCAGAGACGAACAATTGGCTGAAGAAAGAAAAAGGAAGAAAAAGGCCAAGAAAAAGACCATGAAGAAGAAAAGAGAAGAAGAAGAGCAAGATGCTCTGGATTTTGCACCTTCCTGTCTGGAGGACTCAGTGAATACCACTGAGAAAGAAGAAGAAGAACAAATTGCGCCTGCTTCTGTGGGCCAATGTACAGTTAATGCAGGGGAGTTTGCAGTCGCAAAAGTGGCGCAAACAGAGCAAGAACCAGAGATTGCATCATTTCCTGAGGTGCAATCTAACGTGCAAATCCCATCACCACCACAGGAGGAAGAAAATGTGCTCGAGGACCTGTTCGAGCACCAAAATGAGGCAATGTTCGAGGACCTGTTCGAACATGAGCAAGGGAAGGAGCAGCAAGCTCCAACTGAAGAAGATGAGGTCCGAGAGATTTCAAGGGACCCAATGCCCAAGAGGGGCGGAGAAGGAAATGACAGTGAGGCCGAAGGGATGGCTAAGAAGAAGAAAAGAATAGACATTTCCCTGAGGAGGCCGAGCACTAGGGGAGTGACTTCTGTGCTCCCCCGAGCTAAGTAACAACGTTCATTTATGTGCGTAATTTAGCCTTAAAAGCTTAGGTAATTGTTTGGAAAGCAAGGACTTTATGCCTAAACTCTTATCATTTTAAATATTTTTAGCAAAAGTTGTAGAAGCATGAATGAAATCTTAGAATTCTTGAATTTGATCTTAAATTGGTACAAAAGGAGTTTATTTTGTAAAGCATTTATCCAAGTAATGTTTTTGTGCAGGAGTCTTTGCAAGGAGAATGCACCCACAAGAAGAGATAAAGGTTAGCGGAGCAAAAAGAATTAAAAGCTGCAAGATTGTGCCTGCATCTGGACCTGAGGATGTAGTGAATGCAAACAAGTTGCGCTCGCTAAGCCATTTAAGGAAAGAAGCCTATGCTGAAGACAGAATTGTCAAAGCAGACACAGAGCAAATTGCGCCCAAGATGCGGTCGCAACTTGGCTTTCCGACAGAATTCCGAGATTCGCGAGATTTGCACAGAATCATCTGAAAATCCCCCAATCCGGCATCAAATCTCTGAGGATCGTTGATTCTTACCTTCCAAGGCTTTCTCACACTGATCTCGACAACCAACCTTACCTTCCATGGTCTATAAAAGGGGACCAAGGTGCAAGAAGAAAAGGAGACTCAGAGCTTAGAATTTTTCATCCTTATGGTAGATTATTTTCAGTTCTTTTCTTGTCACCTTGTAACCACTCCGAGTTCTGGATTTTCCAGCTTCTGTCGGCTCCTCCATTCAAAAAACGCAGAGGAGAAGGGCTTGTCTCCCCTTGAAAAAGGATAAGAGCAAGCTAGATAGAAAAGGGAAAATCCATATTGGTTCTTTATTTTTGTATTGTGTATTTTCCAGCAATCTTTGTAATTGAATTTTCAATATTTTTCAATTAAAAGCTACTTTCATGTAATTCAAGTTTGCCTTTAATATGAATTCCAGTTGTTCTTGTGTTGTGAATTTTCTTTTCTTTACACTGTGTATTGCATTATCAAATATGAGCTAAGCTTATAGTCGAGGATTGAATTATGTGGATACCTTGAGTAGAAGAAATCCCCACCTATGCCAATGCAACCTTGCTGCTTCGTAGCATTGTTTGCTCTTACTGAAAGCAATAGTGGAAAGGATCCTAGAAATAGGACCTTGCATCGTAGAAATAGGACTGGAACTATTAGGGTTTGAAGAGTCGTGAGTGTTATTTATCTAAGTTTTAGCTAGCCCTAGAAATAGATGTCTAGCTGGGTTAGTCTCCTAAAGGCACCTATAGCGGAGCTAAATAGGAGTTAGACTTAACTCATAATCTGGTTGTCAACGAATTGCGGGCGCAAACTGGGATATGCTATCTACACCATGTCTATGCGGGCAACATAGATAGTGTGTCTCAACTGCCTGAAAGGCCTGAGTAAATTGCGAGCGCATAGGTGGGTGTAGCCTAAAGTTCAAGGTTGAAAATAATTGAATTCCTTTACTTTTCTCATATATTTCTTTAACTATCTTTATTTCCTTGTTTATTTATTTTCATTTCAAAACAAAAACCCCAATTATCTATTTTTATTTGGTTACCAGCTGTGGCCGCAAATTTAGAGGAGGTTCATATTTTACAAAATTGTGTGTAAACTTAACTAGTCACTATCTCCCTTGGGTACGATATCTGGAATACTTTCCACTTTATTACTTGATAGTGTATACTTGCACTCGAGCAATGTCATAGCACACGCACCGTCACCAAGGCACCATCACCACCACTGAAGTTGTTAATATCTAACATGCAGAAGCAATTTTGGATCTTAGGCACTTGATAACTTCAATTCGATCATACAAAGCATGTTGTTCATATGAAGAAAAACAGGGGCAGTGAGTACCAATCTGTTTGATCTTCAAATTGGATGAATTCGTTGCTTGTTTTTCTTCACCAAATTGTCACGAACTACCACTTGATCTTTCTTGCTATCCTCAAGCCTTTGGAACGGATTGTGGGATCCTCTAGTGATGGAATTTAGAAGGGAAAGAGCTTGAAACCCAAACTTCAATGGAGGTTTTGAGTTCTTGAGTTTTAGAGAGATTTTGGCAGCATTTCCCTATGGATTCAAGCATTGTTTCTTCAACAAAATCACCTCCATTTACAGAGGAACTCAAGCTGAGAAGAAGCACCAAGATTTGACACCAAAATAACAAAGATTAAGTTGGTAATTTGGTGGCTTAATGAGGGGGAGTGCATGGGTTTAGTCACCATGCACTCTACCTCCTTAAATTCATTTTCATTTGAATTTTAATTTTACTTAATCCCACAATTAATAATCTAAAAATTAGAATCCAATTTTGAATTTTCAATTTAAAATTAATTCAAAATTAATTTAAAATAATTATTAATTAAATAATTAAATATATAATTAATTTAATATCTAATATTAAATTAATATTTTGCTACCAATCCCGAACATTTCCGAAATGTTATTTTTTAACCATGAATCCCTAATCATGTGCTCTATATTTAAATCATATTTAAATATATTAAATCTGCCATAGCTTAGTTTATCCAAAACCCGATGTGTCGATAATATCAAATATGACCAACCATTTACCTAAACCGAATTTGAACTTATGCTAATTCCTTTCATCAGATTGTTCCAAACTTTATTCTCAAGCTAGAAAGGGGACCTAATGGACCTATAGATCATGGGCTCCAACGGTTCGAGGTTTAACCGGCTAAACCCTTTCAACCTAGTTAACCAACATCCGTTAACTACCGGATCACTCCACTATAGCCTAGTAGTTGAACTCCCCTCACTGTAGATAAATTTTCGTCCACTCAATATAACCATGATTAGTAAGTCAATCCTTCACAGGTCGTTCGTAACTATAGCTAGGTCAAAGGTCCGTTTTACCCCTATAGCACATCTTGATTCCTTGAGTCCACTGGTCCTCTAATGAACAATTTGTTTATGGTCCAACCACTAAACAGAGTATCTCTCGGGCCAATGAGAGGGTGGGGCCCCTTGTTCAAGTCTCGGAGTAAGCACTTAAGGGAACAACCTTTCTACTATCCCTAATTCGGGTAGGAGTGAATTTCGTCTTGCAATACTATGTCCCCAGCTATTCATCCAGTCTTATCCCCAAAATGGTAGGCTTATTGAGCGGTGCTGTTTGGCCACTCTCACCCATGTAGATCAAAGGATAATCCCAAACAAACAAAAGCTCAGGATAAGAATCGAGTTACCTAGGTCATCACATGAAATAGTTAGTCTTAAAAGTAAACAGTGTTAGAAAGTAAGATTGACTTATTTCTTGGTCCGGTCTTGTGTAAACATCTTTTACACACGATATAGTTCGAGTATTTCATATTATAACCATGGATGTTTCTATTGGATTTAAAGTATATAAACAAATAATTCAATAAATAACATCTTTTTTGCAAAAGGATTACAAACTTTGAGTTTTAAGACATAAAACCCAACAAACTCCCACTTGGACTAAAACTCAAGTGAGATTACAAAACGTCAGGTAATTAACAAGTACATCAAATTTGAAAAACTCCTAGTCCTAAATTCTAGAGATGTCCCTCAAACACTTTAGCCGTGAGGGCTTTTGTAAATGGATCATCCATGTTCTGCTCTGAGGCTATCTGGGTGACGATCACGTCTCCTCGTTGTACAATCTCCCGGATGAGATAATATTTGTGTTCAATGTGCTTTCCTCGTTTATAGCTTCAAGGTTCCTTCGAATTTGCAACTGCTCCACTATTATCACAATAGAGAGTGATAGGCAGATGCATGTTAGGAACTACTTCTAACTCGATTAGAAATTTCCTAAGCCATACTGCTTCTTTTGACGCTTCACATGCAGCAACGTATTCAGCTTCCATCTTGGAGTCAGCAATACATCCATGCATAATGCTTCTCCACACAACCACTCCTCCATTAAGGGTGAACACAGATCTCGATGTAGACTTCCTAGAATCTATGTCGGTTTGAAAATTTTAGTCAGTGTATCTAGTAAGGATCAAATCCTTAGATCCATACACCAGTGAATAGTCTCTTGTTCTCCTCAGATATTTGAGGATATTCTTAACGGCAGTCCAATGACCCTGACCTGGATTGGACTGATATTTGTTGACAATACCTACAGCATAGCATATGTCGGGTCGTGTGCATAACATTGCATACATCAAGCTACCAACTGCTGATGCATAAGGAACTCGTTTCATATCCTCAACTTCTTGAGGTTTCTTTGGACTTTGTTCCTTTGATAGGTGAATTCCATGTCTGAAGGGTAGCAAACCCTTTTTGGAATTGTGCATCGAATATCGAACAAGAATATTATCGATATAGGATGCTTGAGACAGTGCTACTAATCTGTTCTTTCGATGTCTTATTCTCTGGATTCCTAGAATAAATTGAGCCTCACCCAAATCTTTCATTTAGAATTGAGCTGCTAACCACTGCTTGATGTCAGTCAGTACTCCCACTTCATTTCCAATGAGTAGGATATCATCTACGTATAAAATCAAGTAAATCCTTTTGTATACACAAGGTTTGTCTGTATTTTGTTCAAAACCATAAGATTTGATTGCAATGTCAAATCTTTTATTCTAGGACCTAGAAGCTTGCTTCAATCCATAGATTGATCTTTTAAGCTTGCAAGCCTTTTGCTCTTCTCCCTAGATTACGAACCCTTCTGGTTGGACCATGTAAATACTCTCGTAAAGATTATCGTTTAGAAACGTTGTCTTGACGTCCATTTGCCAAATCTCATAATTATAGAAAGCGACAATGGAAAGAAGTATTCTTATTGATTTTAACATGAAAACTGGTGAGAAGGTTTCTTCATAATCAAACCCTTCTCTTTGGGTATAACCTTTAGCCACCAATCGGGCTTTGAAGGTTTGTACCTTACCGGTTTGGTCTCATTTTCTCTTGTAGATCCACTTGCAACCGATAGGTTTCACATCATTCGATTGATCTACAAGTTCCTAGGCTGAGTTGAAATACATTGATTCTATCTCAAGGTTCATGGCTTTTACCCACTGGTCCTTATCTTTATCATTCATTGCTTGTTTATAAGTCAATAGATCCTTCATCTCATCATCAGATATGATGAGTTGAGTTTCAGTTAAACCCATGTAACAGTCGGGTTGTATAATAACCCTCCCACTACGTCAAGGCATTCTCACATCTTGACTTTGTTTTGAAGGACCAGCTTCATTCACAACTTTCGTTTGTTTGGTTGTAGCCTCCCTAGAAATCTCTTTAAGTATTAGTTTACTACGTATTTGATGATTTCACTACAACAAACTATACCTTTGATGTCGGATGAAAAAAACACACGGAACTTTTAATGTCCGACGAAAAAACGCTTGGGGCTTTTAATGTCGGACGGATGAAAATGCGCCTTTTTGAAATGTCTCCAGACTTTTAATGTTGGGCATTGCCCTACATTAAAAGCCTCCTTTAATGTCGATCTTAGTGGCATTTAAAAAAGAAATAATCTTTTTCTCTCCCCGAAAAACCACTCCCTCAACATTCTCTCTCCCCAACATTTCCCACTCTCTCTCCCCAAAAAAATTCAGCTCGCGTCTTCACACACCCAAACCCTTCCCCTCTCTCTCGATTGCAGCTTGTAACCCACCGACGGCAACTAAAACTCACAAACGACTGAAGCTTTGCAACTCCGATGCGGTTTCCCCTCACTTTTTGCGCGGTTTTCTCTCACCTTTGGCACGATTTTCCCCTTCTCACGATGGCGATTGAGTTCTTCATCTCTGGGGCGACGTGAGTTTCTTTTGTTTGTGGGTTTGTGGGTTGAAAATGTAGATATGTGGCGCGATTTTCCCTCACCTTTGGGTTCGGCTGCGTTCGTGGGTTTATTCCATGTTGTTGTTCGTGCTTAGATCTGAGGTTGTGGTGGTCGTAGGTTCGTGCATAAATGGATGGAGAGATCCTCAAACAGTTAGCTTTATCAGAAGCTGAAAATTTGTCTTCTTATCAACCGCTAGAAAAGCAATATAAAGATAACCAAAATACTACAGTCGCCGGTGGAGTGAAGAAGGTATCATTTCTCACCCTCGCTATTCTTTTAACTTTATGGCAAGATTGCTTTTTGATGAGCCCCACAAAAAGAGAAAAAGGAAGGAAAAAGAAACCAAAGATTGTGAAATTGCAAGCGTTAAAAGAAAACAGTGGAAGAATCTCAGTGGAAGCTCTGTTGTCTGATTTTCATAGAAATTTGATTGTTACTTTTCAATCTATAATCATGCATTAATTGTAGGCGTTTAGCATATTTTGGACTTCCAACTGAGGAAAATGTAGGCCAAATTGTACCTAAACCAATTTCTAATCAAATCCTTGATTCTCCTACCGACAAAAAATTTGAAAGAAAAGATAGTACAAGAATGGAAGCTAAGGTTAAATCCCATTAAAGGCAGATCTCGTTTAGAGGACATAGCATTGATGTACAATGTACAGACACTTGGAGTTTCTTTAAAAATGGGGTACCCCACATTTCTCCCAGCAGTAAAACAGAGTCTCAAATGGGTTGAAATCCATGAAAATTTCATCCTTAGTCATTATTTACATTACTTGTTAAAATGTAGGCCTTGCCACATTGATAAAAATCCATAGTTTCTTTGGGACTAGGAATGCTCACGTCGTTTTACAGTTTTGGTGAAGGAAGGCCTTGGTAATATGATTCCATAACTTGGCTTTAACACCTTTAAAAGGATGACCCAATAAAACAGGATTCAGGAGATCCTTTACATCCCAAGGAGTAGTCAAATGCCATCCAAAAGTAGTAAACATTCTACTCCAAAAATTCTTGTTTGGAGAGAGGTGCTTTCTTGATCCAACAGGCCATGAGGGTAATATTCCTTGTTTTTTTTCTTTTTCGTTTTTGCCTGTGATATGAATGTATGGTTGATCTGCAATCAAGTGAAACTTTCTTTTGAAATCATTTTAATCAGTGTGTGGTATGAGCTTCATTTTCTTAGGGGTTGTCTGAAAAATTATTTTGAAAATGTTTTTCATTCTTAGTTTTCAAAACTATTTTTTAGTACAGAAATTATTGCTTTCCTATTTCTGAATTTGTGCTGCAGTCATAAATTGTCTCCATTTTTTTAATTTAATTGCATTTTCCGACTTGTATGCCGCTAGTTGATCTAAATGCAGCCTCTCATTTTTGTTCTACAACATTTGTATTCATCTTTTCTTGCTGTTCTGTTGGTGTCAAAAGTTTATGCATGAAGTTGTTAAGCTTGGATTGACTATCATGACTAGTTCTCTTGAATTTATGCCAAACTCTTACTTTCATACTTCTATGATGACCAGTTCTCTCTTGATGGAGAAGCTTGGATTGATTCTTATTTGTCCTGCTATCATGACTAGTTTTCTTGAATCTATGTCAAACTTTTACTCACATATTGATTAACCATAAATGGTCATTTTCTTACTTCTAAATTCATCACTTCTATTTTGAAATTTTTATTTTTGTGTATTTCCAGGTGCATAACTAGCAAAAAAATGACTAGTTTTCTTGAATCTAGTCTTTGTAGCCAAGATGTTACTTATATTTGAAGAGTGTAAGTGGCTGGCTAAGCTCTTTGTTTTAAGACTTTTTTTTTTTAACTATTGGAGATCATGTTCAGTATTCCTTAATCACTTGTAAAAAGGTAAAAACTAACATGATACCAAAAATTATTATTATTAATTTTTTGTCTCAAATGGTGATCCATTTTTCATGCTTTAGTTGGGATTTTGGGTTGAAACTTGCAGTGTAGTGAATATTGAATTTGTATGATTTGTGCCACATTTTTCGATGATTTGGGAAAGTGCAAAAGTTTGAGTTGTTATAAATTTAGTTTCACTTGTTTCCCATTGAGTTTTTATGTTTATGAGGTTTGCTACATTATTGTTTGTTGTAATGTGTTGTTGATTGAACAAGGAGCAATCACATAACTTATTCTATGTTCAAAATTTTGGAATATTGCTGAAGCAAAACCATGGAATGCTAAACTATTTGATTTACATTTATTTTGTATACTTGTAATGTGTATACTTGCTGGATGTGTGAGGATCTGGAGGTGCCTCCGTGTTTGATTGTTTGAAAGAAGCTAATAAAGATCACGGATTTTGAATCTGGAGAGTTTCTTAATGTGAAGGTAATATCATCAAGCTCAGATCTTGCATTTATTAGTTTTGGTTGGTTTGAAGCTTCCTTCGTATTATTTGGTTTATATGTCATTCAATGGAAGAATACATTCCTTGTAAATTGAATCTTTCTTAGAATAATACACTCCTTCATTTCTTACAATGAAACCTTGGTTTCTTTTTTTTTTTTTAAAAAAAAAAAAAACATGGTTAAAGTTACAACATAGAGGGCCAAGGCATTTATCATTTGGGCGATGATTGGTAAATGTTTCATTATTCTTACCTAGCATTTTGTTGAAAGCTTTTCATATATATGGCCCGTTTTCTGGATTTTCTATCATGTTATTGCCACAATCTGTTAGGCTAATGAATCGTGTTGTTTATTGTGTAATCGATATCTAAACTAGAGAATGAGTCTGATCTGTTGCTTTTGAATATTCATCTGCTGATCATTTTCGGATTCATATTCGTGAAATTGTTGTGAATAACCGGTTGCTCTGAGTCTGCAGTCAGAGATTTAGCATTAAAGGATGTGTTTATCCAGCTATTTTGCCCGTGGAAAGTTAACGGAAAAGTAAGTGAAAGTCTACATTCTTTTTTTTTTTAATCTCTGGATTTGATTTTGTTTGTGTTCTTCTATTTTGTTTGATTTTTCTTACTCTTGGAATGAGACCCAAGATGTTCTAATTGAATTCTCTCTCCTCTACTTTTTTGGCTTAACAACGTAAACTCTTCAGGTTGTGTCCGATTGGGCAATTGAGGAATACTTTGTCTTATTCGTCGTCGACTCATAACCTTCACCATTGTTCATGACCCTAGCGAAAGAAACTCAACGACGTCGAATAATATCAAATTGCCATCGTCTTCCAAGACAGTGTCCTCTATGGCGAAGTCGTTGTTGCCTCCTCAGCGCCGGCTTTGAGGTTGAAATATTTTAGAGTTATGTACTTATTTTGTTTAGAAAGTTTACGTTTTCTTTGTAAATTGGATGGGTGGAAAGTTTTATGTATTATTTTTTGTTTTTTGAGACTAAGTTTTATGTATTATATACACTATTATATTTTATTAATTAAGTATATGTTCGTTGAGTTAGTTGTGTAAAAATACTTTTGGGACTTTATTTTGTGCATAGGTTGATAAATGGAGAAATATTGTTGGTTAGCCACGTGTGCAACCAACAATTCTTTTTTATTTACTACTGACACTTTTAATGTCGGACACTTTTAATGTCGCACATTTAATGTCGGGCAATGACCGACATAAAAAACTGACCGACATAAAAAGTAACTTTTAATGTCGGACAATGAGTGGTTGACCGACATTAAAAGGGCCCTTTTAATGTCGGACATAGCTTTTAATGTCGGTCAATGCCCGACATTAAAAACGACCGACATTAAAAGAGGCTTTTAATGTCGGGCATTGACCGACATTAAAAGCGACCGACATTAAAACTTTTAATGTCGGTGTTTTTAATGTTGGTCACTGACCGACATTAAAGACTTTTAATGTCGGGCATTGCCCGACATTAAAAGCCAAAATTGTTGTAGTGTTTCTTATATGATCTTCCTCAAGGAACATGGCATTGGTCAATACAAGTACCTTGTTTTCTTGAGGATCATAAAATAGACCTCCTTTTGTTTCTTTAGGATATCCTATAAATAGACATAATTTTGAACGTCGTTCTAATTTCTTCGAGTTTTTGACAAACACATGTGTCGGGCATCCCCAAATCCTGAAGTGGCGTGAACTCCCTTTATGTCCTCTCCATAACTCGTGAGGTGTTCCTGGAACACTTTTAGAGGGAACCATGTTTAGAATATATATTGCAGTTTCAACTGCATACCCCCAAAACAAATCAGGTAGTTGAGCATAGCTCATCATAGACCGAACCATATCTAATAAGGTTCCTTTTCTCCTTTTCGATAACCCATTTTGTTATGGTGTACCAGGGGCTGAGAGTTGGAAAGTAATTACATGTTCCATCAAATAGTCTTGGAATCTTAAATCCATGTACTCTCCTCTTCGATCAGATTGCAGAGTTTTAATCGTTTTACCTAATTTGTTTTCAACTTTAGCTTTATACTCCTTGAATTTTCCGAGGGCCTCTGACTTATGAACCATTAGGTAAAGATATCCATACCTTGAATAGTCATCAATAAAGCTGATGAAATATTCATACCCTCCTCGTGCTTTGACATTCATTGGACCACAAAGGTCTGAGTGCACAAGTTCTAGGGTTTCTTTGGCTCTATGACCTTTTCTAGAGAAAGGTCGCTTGGTCATTTTGCCTTCTAGATCGGATTCACACGGTGAGTCATCTTCTAACTTATTTAGAAGTCCACTTTTAACCAATCTTTCTATTTGATTCCAATTTATGTGCCCTAGTCTTAGATGCCAAAGAAGAGTATCATGAGCAACTTTTTGTCTTTTATTTTGGGTCTCTGTTGTTTTAAACATTTTGGTGTTGAAAACAACTTTTATTTCATTCGGTCTTAACACATACTGGTTGTTTTCAAGTTTAGCATAACAAATTTGGAATCCTCTTTTGATAATAAACGCTTCATTAACTTCAAAAGATACTTTATACATTTTCTCTATTAAGCAAGAGATAAAAACTAAGTTCCTTTTTATACTAGGGACATACAAAACATTTTCTAACAAAATGTAACTATCTCTACACAACAGCTGCATAGCTCCCACTACCTCGGCCTAGACGACATCTCCTGTTCTTACTCTTAGTGTCATCTCGCCTTCTCCAAGCGCCTTCCAGGAACTAGTTTCCTGTCAAGAAGAACATACATGATTAGTCGCCCCTGAATCTAATATCCAGATGGAGTCATCATGCTCTACTAAACATATGTTTCAATAATGAGTAAATCATATTTACCTAGTTTGGTAGCTTCAGCCTTCTCTGCTTTCTTCTCAACAAGATATTTAGGACAGTTCCTTCTCTAGTGACCGTCCTCATTACAGTGGAAGCAAGTTCCTTTATCTGTATTTTTCTTCTTGCCTTTCGTGGTGATGGGAGCTTTCCCCTTTCTCTTATTTTTTCTTTTTCTTCAACTGAATTCCCTAATTCTTTGAAGTAAAAGATCCAGACTTAGTTCCAGAGTTCGAACCTCTAAGGAACTTTTTACCAGAAACAATGTTTGCTTCGTTTTCTTGTCCTTTACCTTTAGTAAGGGACTGGTAAGTCTGAAGCTCATTCAAGAGAATCGTTAGATTGTATTCAATTTTGTTCATCACAGAGTTTGTGCGAAATTGAATGAAACTCTTCGGGAGAGATTCCATAATGAAATTACTTGACGGCTTTCATCTATGACAGCACCATTTACCTCGACTGCATTGAAATGCACCATCATGTTCAAAACATGCTCTCAAACAGAAGTTCCTTCTTTCATCTGATAATTGTAAACGTATTTGAGGGCCTCATGTTGAAGGGATGAGGACGATTGTCCAAACATCACTTGTAATGAGTCCATAATTTCTTTGGTCATAGCCATGCCCTCGTGCTTCTTTGACAGAACATCAGATATACTTGTCAAGATGAAGACTTTTGCCTTGTCGTTGGCACTAGTCAATCTGTCATTTGCATCCCGACTCATTTGGGTTTTTGTTGAGCCAGGGGTAGGCGGACATTCTTCCGTTAAGACGAATCGAAGATCATCAATTACTAATATTGTGTTTAAATTTGATTTCAGGTTCCATAGTTGTCGCCGTTAAGTTTTTCAGAAGCTAACAGTTGCACTAATAGACATGCTGAAAACATAAAATAAATCCTTTATTAGTGAATTGATTATTTAATAAATCAAATTTTAGTTTAGCAAAAGTAATAATGTACCCATCTCATTAATTAATTTGCAACGATACTTAAGTGAGTCAGAATAACTGCTACCGAGGGGTATTCAATCACTCCTTCACTGAACCAAGACGTTCTTGACTAAATATAATATAACAAGAATAACTCCTTTATTTCTGTATCATTTAGTTATCGCTACTTCGGTCAAGATAGACTAACGATTAGTTTATCTTGTAAGTGTGACCTCCCATTTTCAGATCCCAGAGAACAACCCCAAGAATGCTATCGAATGGAAAAGGTAATGTTGGGAATGACCCAAAGAAACCCTATCCATTTCTAGAGTTTATTTTGTTTCGATTCCTATGTTACATCCCTCCGAATGGTTGAGTAGCTCCAGGGCATACTTAGCAGGTGCAACATAGGGATCTCACGGCGTAACCCAATGGAAGAGACCGTACGATGTGTTGACACAGTTCCTTCTTCCACTTACTATAAATACTTTCTTCGTTCACCTTGTTATTGACTTATGCAAACACCTTCTGAATGGAGCAGTTGCGTTAGTAAGCAACACGAGGCGAAGCATAAATCTCACCGTGTGAACTTATAAGGAGAGCGTGAGAAAAAACCATTTATATTTATCTTTTTCTCCCACTAAGTATTTTAACATTTTTGGTATATTGTCACTTCGGCATATTCCGACTAATTGAATATTTACCTAAGTCTAGGTTAAATATTAACCTACGATGTCTAGGTGATAATAACCTTACATCTCTCACGTGCATGCTCGTAAAACCTAGGTTAACCTAACTCAAGTACCGGACCGATGCCCAAGTAGGAGGTGTTCCGTAAACCGTCAACTTAAATACCTCCAGCCTTAGACAGCATCTAACCGGGTGAGTTCTTTTGTAAGCTTAGCTTTACAAGTTATCAACCTATTCTATGAGATTGATTGATTTGGTTTATAACTTATCTATAAAAAAGATCAACCTATAACATGTTTTCTAATCGATGTTAACACTTTAATATCAAGCTAAGGAAGTTTCATGTTGCATGCTGGTTCATTTTTGTTTAGTTTATATAACGATTATAAGGGTAAAATAGGTATATTTTTTACCCTTATAACATGTCTCTACATGAACGATCCAGGATCACGTTGTTTGCCTCGTTCGCAAAGTAGGTCGCATCCATAGTGTTACCAGGATAAGGTACACGGCCTTATCCCTATACTATAGACCATTTAGGTTATATACAAGAACTTGATCTCTGTCCATATCCACGATATAGTTTGAGTATTTCATATTATAACCATGGATGTTTCTATTGGATTTATAGTTTATAAATAAACAATTCACTGAATAACATCTTTATTGCAAAAGGATTACAAACTTTGAGTTTTAGGACATAAAACCCAACAACCACCGCCTGCAAGGAGAGAACCATTCGTTCTTCGGCCAAAGAAAACTCCAACAAAACAGCTGAGAGTGGAAGTTGGAATGGAGACCCATCCAGACACTCAGACCCGACTGACCATTATGAAGAAGCGGGGTCTGATGTGTGAGAAGGCATTCTCCACTAAGACAGGCCCTCTCCCAGCATTCACTAAAGATATTCTACGCAGGTATGGTTGGGATCGATTATGGAAGGAGACAAAGGCAGCATCTATCCCGTTGGTACGTGAATTCTATGCTTAAATAGAGGAAGAGATGGCGACGACTATGCTCCTACGTGGCCAAAGAAAACTCCAACAAAACAGCCGAGAGTGGAAGTTGGAATGGAGGCCCATCCAGACACTCAGACCTGACTGACCATTATGAAAAAGCGGGTTCTGATGTGTGAGAAGGCATTCTCCACTAAGACAGGCCCTCTCCCAGCATTCACTAAAGATATTCTACGCAGGTATGGTTGGGATCGATTATGGAAGGAGACAAAGGCAGCATCTATCCCGTTGGTACGTGAATTCTATGCTTAAATAGAGGAAGAGATGGCGACGACTATGCTCCTATGTGGCCGAGTGGTAGAGTTCTTGGCAAGGCAAATCAATCGAATTTTCTGATTGCCATCCCTCAGATTCCCAGCTTGACATGGCCATTGAAGAACCAACAACTGAGCAGCTGGCAGAGGCCCTAGTTATGGTGGCCCACAAGGGCGTGAAGTGGCAAAAGTCCAACACTGGAGTCAGGACTCTACTATCAGGAGACTTAAAGCCAAAGGCAGCGGTCTGGCTTTACGTGATCAAAACCAAAATCATGCTAACCACACATGACACCACCATATCTCAAGAGTGTGTCATGTTGTTGTATAGCATGCACAAGGGGCTGGATCTAAATCTCTGACGCATTATATGGATGGAGATCCTCTCTTGTGGGCACAAGAACGTGGGAAGGTTGTCCTTCCAGACTTTGATCGCCAAGTTATGTAGGCTTGCAGCAGTGGAACCAGAAGAGAACGAAGAATAAAAAGTCGCTCGAACTTCGATTTACTTGAGCTTGATCAAGAAGCTCATAGCGAATTCCAAGCAAAAGGTGACTTCTCCAGAGAAGAAGGCTCAAGCAACCCCTCTTGCAACCCAAACATCAAAGTCTCCAGAAGAAGCCACTGCTGCAAAAGACGATGCGACTGCAAACACATCGCAAAATTTACCAGATGCGCCCGCAAATCAACAGCATCCTCCAGTACCTCAGCCGCAACTTGAAAACAATTTGGTGGCTTTGAGGAGAGACTTGGAGAGAATGAGGAGTCAGTTTAAGGACTACCTGACCTATGCTAAAGCTCAAGATGTAGTTGTCAGGAGTATCTTGGAGAGTGTGGTGGAGGATTTCGACGACTACCTTCCACCATTCCCCGAAATAAACTGGGATCCAACAAAAGGCGATGGAGCAGGCCCTTCCAATGCTTAAGGGAGTTTTTCCTTTCACCCTTCTATTCTTTAATTCAATATTCTTTTGTTGATAGGTGATTGGAATTATGGTCTAGTTATCTTTACTTGTTTTCTTTTGTTTTTCTTTTGTTTTTCGTTGTTTTGATAGGATAGTGAGTCTCTTTTATTTTTCTTTCTTGCATTTTACATTCGTAGATAGGTTGCTTTTTTTTATTTGTTTCTTTTGTTTTAAAGTTTTGTTTTGGAAAAATTGTGAAAAAGTATATCTCTTTAAAAGGAAAAAGTATTCTAAGAGATTTTCAAAAGAGAAGTGTGCTTAGTTGGTTTGTTTATTTTTGAGTGCTCTTAATGATGATAACTAAAGCTCTCTCGGTTCTTTAAATTCTTTAGTAACTTCAAGTTTTTCAAAATATGAAGCCTGAATAAACTTTTCTCTCCATAACACATTCAAGTCCAAACTCACCTACCTTAGGCTTTGACGAACAACACCTTTAGAAAGTTTAGACTTGATCTTAGCTTGTCAATCCTTTTTAGTCTCTTCTGCTATATTCTTCATGTTAGTCAATGGGGACATTGACTCGTTTAAGTTTGGGGGGACAGTTTTGTATTTTGTACTCTCTATTGTATCATGTTGCCTTTTGCTAGTGCTAAAAAAGGTAGAAAAAGCAAGGAGATACTCCTCCTTCTCGAATAAACCAAGTAACCAGGGGCGGTCATGACACCCACGATTTCCACTGCATGAAAGGTTAGTTTGGGAAGTGAGTATGCACGACAGTCTTAATGGTGAGTTATGCTCGTAGTCAGCTACTTTCACCACAAAGAGTTTGTATGTTGGAACGAAGGTATAGATGACTATAAGACTCTCCTATATTAAAAAACAACAAAAAAAAAGTGAGAAAAAGAAGAAAGCCTAGCAGCAATTTCAAATAAGTTTAGGGGAAAGAAGTTAAATTTTCTTTTCCATTTTTTAGAGTCGGGATAGCTTGGTAATGAGATAGGATATTCTGAATGAAGGCTAGGTGGAATAACAGGCAACGAGAGGTGGGAAGGCATGTGAATGCTTTATCTTGAGAGGAGTGAGTAAAAGTCTAGTGTTAGAGAAATTTTGTTGTTAATCTAGAGTATTAGGAGTCGAGTTCTTTTCTGAAAGGCACACTCACAAACTAAACTTACCTATGAAACGCACATCATTTCTTTCTTGTTTCTATTATCTGGTTAATATTGCTGGAGAACAAGTGTTGGGTTTCCAGAGTGGGTAAAAATATAGTAAAATTGACTCTAGAACACTGTGCAAGCATACACAATCCGCAGCAAGTAATAAGTATTTATCGAATCCAGGGTCTAAATAGCTCTCACTTTATCTATTTTGTATAACTCTTTAATGGTTTCAAAAAGTGGTTAAAAATAATTGATTTTGTTATAATGCTGAAGCAAAAGAAATGGCGGAACAAAAAATAAACAAATTAAGCAGACAGATTGGAAACAGACGTTGGTCAGGATTTAGTAATTGTTTTAAGAGATGCTCTAGCAATATTATTGATTAGGCAAAACTCTTGCAGTCTTATTAGCAGGATCCTCCCGGAACTCTGGATTTTTTAGAATATGTTTCAACTCCAATGACGCTCTACCGATCAAGCACTAGGCAACTGGCTATCCCTAACTCAGTCACTGGCGTTCAGCAAAACACAATGATCTAGTGTGATTAAATGTCACACACTTCTCAAATCATCCCTGAAACTAATAAGTGGTATTCATACCGGCTGGCCAGGCGGGCATAAAATGTAAATATGCACAACAATTAATCAAGATGCTCAAATCAACATATATTGCATAGAGAATAAAGCACATCAATTACATGACTCCTAACCAACACCTAAAAAAATTTAGTTCATAAAGCTCATGGCAACACACGCTACAATCTGAGTATGTGCATCCATAATTACAAGAAATTACAAGAAAATACTAATTTCCTTGGTCAAATCAGTAATTGATGGTATTCTTGAAGTCTCCAATCTTTCTCCTCTATTCAGCTCCCAATGATGGAAATGAGAAATGATCTCTTCCCCGAAAGTGGAATCAATTTGACTTGAACGGCTCTTCCCTTTTATAGAATGAAGACAAGCTTAAATTAGGTTGACCTAAACACGTGGATGGCTCTCCTTACTTCTTAAATCCGAAAATAGCTTAACTAACTTCAGTTCATTAAAATGGCTAACGAGCTGTGACGTGGCAGTTTTGCTCCCTGCTTTGCTGGATCGCAGATTTTGCTCCCTCAAGTCGCTCAGCAATATATTCTGCACAAAGTAACTTCCAAAGCATCCATCCTTCCAAATGGGTTAGAACATGCAATATTTATCTAAAAACAACCCTATTTAGCACAAACGACACACAAATCATTATAAAACTAAGGCCTAAATAACTCTCGTTTGGAGAGTTATCAACAAGCAATGGCTTACGTTTGGGGGTGTTATCATGCTCATTTATGTAAGTTATTTAGCCTTTAAAACCTAGGTTATTGTTTGGAAAGCAGAGACTTTGTGTTTAAGATCTTATCATTTCAAGTCAATTTAGCAAAAGTTGTAGACTCATTGATAGTTCCTGATTCGTGGTATTTTATTACCTCTAATTTAAGCTTGTTAGAGGAATTTTATGCTTTAATTGTCTTACTTGCAGGTACTTTGAGCATAGGTGACATTGAGAGCCAACCGCACAATTTGGTGTTAATTCGGGCCAATTAAGAAGTTTTGGAGCCATCTCAAAGTTCTTGGACGTCGAGGAGGTGAAAAGACCCATGTGGATTGAAGCGAACCTAAAGAACTACACCAAAAATCGAAGGTCGAAGCTCCATACCGAGAAAGACCGAGAAAAATGCAGCAAGACTGGGATAAGGGTCGACGTCGAGACGCGGATGTGAATTCGACACGGGAGTAAAATATCTGTGGCGTCGAGACGCCAAGCCTGACGTCTCTGTTGGGTTTTATGTCCTAAAACTCAAAGTTTGTAATCCTTTTGCAATAAATATGTTATTCAGTGAATTGTTTGTTTTATATTCTAAATCCAATAGAAAATATCCTTGGTTATGATATGAAATACTACAACTATATCGTAGATATAAACAGTGATCAAATTCTAGTATATAACTTAAATGGTCTATAGTATGGGATAAGCCTGGATACCTTATCCTGGTAACAATATGGATGCGGCCTACTTTGCTGACAAGGCAAACGACGTGATCCTGGATCGTTCATGTAGAGACATGCGAGTGGGGGCATCCTGTGTAAAAGATGTTTGTACAAGACTAGACCGAGAAATAAGTCACTCTTACTTTCTAACGTCGTTTACTAATAAGACTGACTATTTCATGTGATGACCTAGGTAGATCTTAATCCTGAGCTTACTATGAACTCCAATTTGTTTGGGATTATCCTTTGATCTGCATGGGTAAGAGTGGCCCAACAACGCCGCTCAATAAGCCTACAATTTTGAGGATAAGACTGGATGGGTCGCTGGGGACATAGTATTGCAAGACGAAATTCACTCCTACCCGAATCAGAGATAGTAGAAAGGTTGTTCCTTCAGTGTTGACTCTGAGGCTTGAACAAGGGGCCCCACCCTGTCATTGGCCCGAGAGGGACTTTGTTTAGTGGTTGGACCATGAACAAATTGTTCATTAGAGGACCAGTGGACTTAAGGAACAAAGATGTGCTATAGGGGTAAAATGGACATTTGACCTAGCTATAGTAATGAACGACCTATGAAGGATTGGCTTACTAATCATGGTTATATCGAGTGGACAAAAATATATCTACAGTGAGGGGAGTTCAACTACTAGGCCATAGTGGAGTGACCCGGTAGTTAACCCATGTTGGTTAATTAGGTTAAAAGGGTTTATCCGGTTAAACCTCGTACTGTTGGAGCCCATGATTTGTAGGTTCATTAGGTCCCCTTGCTAGCTTGAGACTAACCTTTGGAACAATATAATGGAAGGAATTAGAATTAATAAAAATTCGGTTTAGAGAAATGGTTGGACATATTTGACATTACCGACACGTCAAGTTTTAGATAAACCGAGCTATGAGAGATTTAATATATTTAAATATGATTTAAATATCGAGCACATGAATAGGGGATTCATGGTTTAAAAATAACATTTCAGAACTGTTCGGGATTGGTAGCAAAATATTAATTTAATATTAGATATTAAATTGATTAATAATTATTTAATTAATAATTATTTTAAATTAATTTTGAATTAATTTTAAAAAATTGAAAATTAAAATTGGATTTTATATTTTCAGACTATTAATTATAAATTAATTAAAATTAAAATTCAAGATAATTTTTATTTTAAGATATTCAAAATTAAAATGAATTTTAGGAGGTGGAGTGCATGGTGACTAAACCCATGCACTCCCCTCACTTAAGCCATCAAATTATCCACTAATTGTGGGGTAATTTGGTGTCAAATTGTGGTGTATTCCATCAGCTTGAATCCCTCTATAAATAGGGAAGGATTTGCTGAAGAAAATCATCGTGAATCCTTGAATAAATGCTGTCAAGATCTCTCCAAAAACCAACCTCCATTAAAGCTTGCTCTTGAAGCTTTTTCCCTTCAAAATTCCATCACTAGAGGATCCCACAATCCGTTCCAAAGGCTTGAGGATACCAAGGAAGATCAAATGGTGGTTCGCGACAACTTGGAGAAGAAAAACAACCAAATGATTCAGCCAATTTGTTAAATTAAAGAGGTTGGTACATGTTGTCTTGTATTTCTTCATATGAACATCATGAATAGTTTGATCAAATTGAACTTATTAAGTGCCTCAGATCCAAAATTGCTTCCGTATATTAGATATTAACATTTTCAATTGGTATCAGAGCATGGTTTGGGCACCTAATTTGCTTTCATTTGATCGTGGTGGGTAGCATTTTGAAAATCAATTTGCATGGGTGCTGAAATGGATATATTACAGTTTTGGCAATTTATTTCTCTTCAATTTGTTGATGAAAATGTAATTTCTCACATGTATATGAGCATTAATGTGTTGAGAAGAGTCTGTAAATTTTTTAGAGTCATTAGAGTCCATTTAGTGATGTAATTGATCGAAAGAAGACAAACAACTCATGTTGGCCGAAAAACAGAGGGCTTCCAGACGCATCAGCATTGTTATATAAGTTAAACGAAAATGAACTAGCATGTAGCAGGAAACTTCCTTAGCTCGATATTAAAGCGTTAACATCAATTAGAAAACATGTTATAGGTTGATCTCTTATAAGTAAGTTATAAATCGAGATAGACATAAAATCTATAACAAAGATAAAAGCATGTTCACCTAGGGTTAAACGAACCAAATCGATCAATCTCATAGAATAGGTCAATAACTTGTAAAGCTAAGGTTACAAGAGAACTCACCCGGTTCGATACTGTCTAAGGCTGGAGGTATTTCTATCTGTTTCAAAACCCCCTGTTGTGTCAAACGCAAAAGCCTGCACTCACTAGATTCCCCTTCCCTGTGTTCAACCCCGGCCACTATTTATACAAAAATAGTTGTACTGTCGTGGAATTATAAATTTATTTGAGTTTGAGCCCTGATATCTCGTCCCGTCAAATTGGCACCGTTGTTGGGGAAGGGTGTTTTACTAGTGTTTTTAGGTTTTGGTGTTTTTGTGTCTTTTGGGTTTTTCTGCTTTTTCTCTTTTTTGCAGGGCATAACGATGAGATCAATATAACCTCGGCGTGGTAAATAAAAATCCCATGGTCGAGCGTATGATGCAAGGTCTAGTACCTCTAGATTTGAGTCATCTCCCATCTCTTGGAGACCTTGAAGTCACCAGAGAAATCATATACATCACCCAAACATCTGAGGAAGAATTTCACAAGTATTGGGATCGCTTCAAGGGCATATGTGCGCTTCCTCATTGCCCATTGTTCGAGGAGTCCCTACTTCTGCACTTCATTGAGGGACTGGCGTCTGACAATAGAAGAATGCTCGATATAGCAGTGGCGGTGATGCGCTCGACAAAACACCCAGTGAGGCTAGAGAGATAATTTCGAGCTTGGCCACGTATGTTGGACTCATCATATGGCAAGCACGAAAGGTACATTCTTCCCATTCCTCGAATAGCCAAGATTATGAGCAACAACAAGAAGGTAAGTCTAATGAGGTTAGTGAGCCTGAGCTTGAGCCTTCTGTGTATTATGAGTCTGATTCATGTGATTCCTCATGCATGATAGGAGAGTCAAAAATACTTGATGAGTTAGCTTCAGTTAATTCTATGTTAATTGCCATTTCTCCTAAGCTTATAAGTTTTGATTCGCATGAGTTAAATTTAGTTATTTCTGTAGCTGTCCCGTTTGTTGCTAAATATAAAGGTGTTTTGATTAATATGTTGAGGATGATGATGGATTATCGATTTGAATTTTCTTATGCTATGCACTCTATGTGCAAGTTTAATTTGTCTGTGCAGGAGCTAATAAAAAAGAAGAAAAATAAAAATGATGTAATGAAAATCAAAGAAATCGATTATGGATGAAAAGCGAGGAGAATCTGGTCGAGAAAACGACCTTAAACATTTGTATCGAATAAGTTTACTGCTTTCTGTCATTTCTTTTTCTTATTTTAGTTTATTTTGATTAGTTGCTTATGATTCTTGTTTGTTGTTTTGTTTCTTTTTAGGATTGGCGATACCAAAGCGAGCCCTCATATTTGTATATAAATGTGATTCACCACCCACGAGCTTGAATCCACGGAAGTTTCTATTCTTTCCTTATGCATTTGTCCTGTTTTGCATGATTTATTACATTGAAGACAATGTAACCTTTTAGGTTGGGGTGGGGTATTCTACTTTGTGTTTCTGTTGGGCCCTGAGCATCTGTGCGTCGAGCCAACGTTTGCGCTTAATGTATATGTTGCATGCTTATTGTGTATATATTTGCTTTAGTGATGATGATTTCCTAGGATTGGCTCAAATTTCTCGAAAATGTATAGCTTTCAATGAGTTGTGACCGTGAGTGCCCAAAAAGGGAGCCTTTTTAAAACTTTTCTTGGATATGTCTTGCACAGGTTGGGTGTCTTTCTTGCTTTAGAGTAGGACTTGGATGTATAGGAGTGAGTTACTTAGCTCATATTCCTGTTGTCACCCCGATAGGTGTAAGGTTTAGCGAGAAAGTCTAAATTTTTTGCAAAATAGTGAGTGGAGTCTTGCCTAGGAGAGAAAAAGAAAATACGCCTACCATAAAAAAAAGGGGGTTAAAATGAGATAGTGACCTTTTGTGTAAATATTTTTGAGGTTCATCTTTTCTTGTTTTATTTTCCAGAAAGAAAAAGCATGCTTGCATTGTATTGAGGGCTTAGGGGTAAAAAGAGCTGCCTATAGTGTGATCAGTTAGGCCAACCAAGGGTTAAACTCGGGTTATGGGTCCCTACATTGTAGTGTGAAAGCTAGTGACTCGTCCTAAAAAGAAATGCAAAAGAAAAAAAAAAAAGGAATTCCTTATTCAGGCACCTAGGCAAAGAGGAAGCAACCTAGTTTGTTCCATTTAGGCCTTTTAGCGAGACCTTAGTGCCAGCGTAGGGGGAAGATAGGATGAGAATTTAGTAAGCCAATCCCAGGTTAGTAAAGTCTTCTTCAGGTGGGATAGAAATCTTTTATGCAAGATTGTGTTTGGAAACTTTTGATTTGTCTCCCCATTGGGTTTCATGTGAATGTCTCAGAATTGCTTAGGTTTTTTAATGTTTAAGCTTTGAGGATTAAATCACTTTACATTTATATGCACAACATTTTTCCTTTGGTTTGTGTGTGCCTTGCTTGAGGACTAGCAAGATTTAGGTTGGGGGTATTTGATAGCACCTGATTCGTGCTATTTTATTACCTCTAACCTAAGCTTGTTAGAGGAATTTTATGCTTTAATTGTCTTATTTGCAGGTACTTTGAGCATAGGTGATATTGGGAGCCAACCACACAATTTGGTGTTAATTCGGGCAAATTATGGACTTTTGGAGCCATCTCAAAGTTCTTGGACGTCGAAGAGGTGAAAAGACCTAAGTGGATTGATGCAGGCCTAAGGAACTACACCAAAAATTGAAGTTTGAAGCACCATACCGAGAAAGTTCGAGACAAAACCGAGAAAAAAGGCAGCAAGGCTGGGATAAGGATCGGTGTCGGTGTCGAGACGCTGCCCCTGGAGTCTCGACGCTGACGCAAATTCGACACGGATTAAAATATTTGTGGCATTGAGACACCGAGCCTGACGTCTAGTATAAATATAGGGCTTCGGTTTAGTCCGCCGTTAGGTTAGAATTTTCGTGCTTTTATGATTCTTTTTGCCCTTTTTCGTTTCTCTGAGTTGTGTAGACCTTTTAGGGTCAATTCCTATGCATTCTTTTGGATTTATTTGTTGTTTTTCATTCTCTATGAGTAGCTAAGTTTATTGGATTCGTTGGATTGGGACTATGCTTTGAATATATTGTTGCTTGGCTGAGTTTTCTAGTTTCTACTTGATGTTCCTTGCTGTTTTTTTCTTTTTTCTTTCTTTTTTTTTTTTTCGAGCTTTTCATGCAATCTCGTTTAAACCAATTGACGACTCAAGGAAATCAGTTTTGTGTATTCTATCAATTATTTGAGATAGCCACTAGGCCGAGGCAAGTCCATCACTAATCTCGCAAGTTTAGTGTAGCTTCTTGATAAGCCTAAGATGCATAATAAAGGTAGTGTTAATTGAATTTAAATTCCGTTTATATTTAATTAATGCAATTCCAGACCCACGAGTTTAAAACAGCTAATGTATGTAAGTAATCGCTAGATCTCGGGTTGTTTATTTTAGATTAGTTAGATATAGCTTGGTGATCATTGGGCTATGCATGCGGGGTAGCAGGCGATCAATCATATTAATTAATTATATTGGTTGCAGGATTCTGGGTTGATTAATTAATTAAACACAGGTTAGTGTATGAGGATCCTCCGAGTAACCGAGAAGCTATACCAGGTTCATATTAATCGCATGGAATGATGTTTAGAGAAAACTAGGAAGCCAAGTAATAAAATATTCAAGCATAACATTCATAATCCAACGATCCTTGTCTAAACTGAATTTTATTCCATTCCCTTTTTGTTGCATGTTTGTCTTATCTAGCTTTTATTTACACTCGGCAATTTATTTACTTCTTTGCTCTGTCTGTTTCAAAACCCCCCTGTTGTGTCAAACGCAAAAGCCTGCACTCACTAGATTCCCCTTCCTTGTGTTCGACCCCGACCACTATTTGTACAAAAATAGTTGTAGTGCCGTGGAATTATAAATTTATTGAGTTTGAGCCCCGACAGCTCGTCCCATCACTCATGAGGAAAATCTTAGAAATATAGAATTTAAGCTTAAAATGTACAAAAAGAGATTATTTTTGTAAGAATTTATCAAAGTTAATGTTTTTGTGCAGAAGACTTTGCGAGGAAGATGTGCCCGCAAGAGGAGATTAAAGGTTAGTGGAGCAAAAGAGGTGAAGTTGGAGATTTGCGCCTGCATCTGGACCTGAGGATGTGGGATATGCGATCAAAATGCGCCTACAAACCATATAAAGAAAATAGCCCCAGCTGAGGACAAAATTGGCAAAGCAGAGCACAGAGGAAAATGCGCCCGATATGCCACCGCAACTGGGCTTTCCGACAGAATACCGAGATTCACGGGATCTTCACAGAATCATCCGAAAATCTCCAATCTGGTATCAAATCTCCAAAGATTGTGGATTCTTACCTTCCAAGGCCTTCTCACACTGATCTCGGCAACCAATCTCACCTTCCAAGGTATATAAAAGGAGACCAAGATGCAAAAAGCAAAGAGAGCTTGGAATTTTGTCCTTAGGATAGATTTTTATGTTTTTCTCTCTTCTCATCTTGTAACCACTCTGAGTTTCGGGTCTTTCAGCCTCTGTCGGCTCTTCCATTCGAAAGAAGAAGAAGAGAAAGGCTTGTCTCTCCTCGAAAAAGGGCAAGAGCAAGCTAGATAGAGGGGGAAAGATCCTTAATAGAGTTTTGTCTTTTATTTTCTACTTTAGCTTTCTGTTTCCAGCATTCTTTATTTTCTGTTTTTTTTTCTTTATTGCAATTGTACTTTAAAAGTTTTGTACTCCATTCATTCAATTAATATGAATTCTATTCGTTTTTCCATTTGTTGTTCTTTTTACTTATTGTTTTGCATTTTATCTTCAATTATGAGCTAAGCTTCTACTTGGGGGTTCAAATATGTGGATTCATTGAGTAGAAGAAAGCCCCGCCTATGCAAAAGCAACTTGCTCCCTCTTAGCATTGTTTATTTTTGTTGAAATTAAAGTTCATTGTTAGCTTAAATCGATCACTTAGGTTAGCATAGTTTGCATTTAGCTGATGGCTGAAAGGTTGGAGTTAAAAAGGTGCGGGTTCGCAAAATAATAGTGGAAAATATCCTAGAAATAGGACTTTGAGTTCTTGCATCCTAGAAATAGGATTGGAACCACTAGAGTTTAAGAGTCGTGAGCGTTACTTATCTAAGTTTCAACTAGCCTTAGAAATATATGTCTAGTTGGCTTAGTCTTCTAAAGGCACCTACAGTAGAGCTGAATAGAAGTTGGACTTAACTCACTAACTAGTTGTTAGGTAATTGTGGGTGTGACTGAGAGAGGCTATCTGCACCATGTCTATGTGGGCAACATAGATAGTGTTTCTCAGCCAACTGCAATGTCTGAGTAGATTGCAGGCGCATAGGTGGGTGCATTCTAATTCTTAAAGTTCATGCTATTTGAATTCCCCAATTTATATCATAAGGTTTTTACTGTCATCATTTATTTGTTTATCTTTACTTTTGTCTTCACTCAAAACACCATCCAAACTATATTTTTCTGGTTACCAATTTTCGTGGTTGCAAATTTTAGAGGAGATTCCCGTTTTTACAGAATCTTGTGTTGACTTAACTAGTCACCATCTCCCTTGGGTACGATATCAGGAATACTTTCCACTTTATTACTTGATAGTTTATAATTACACTCAAGCAGGGTGTTGCGCATTAGCAGCACGCGCACGTGCCATCCGAACATCGCTTGCAATGAGTCCATAATTTCTTTGGCAATAGCCACGCTCTCATGTTTCTTGGACAAGACATCAGATGTGCTTGCCAGCATAAAGACTTTAGCCTTGAAATTGGCCCGAGGCCATCTATCATAGGAGCCCGAGCAATTAGGGTTCCTGTAGAGCTAGGGTTAGGCGGAAACTCTTCCGTTAAGACAAATCGTAAATCATCTATAACCAGTATTGTATTCAGGTTGGATTTCCAAGTGTCGTAGTTATCGCCATTAAGTTTTTCAAAAGCTAATAATTGTACTAATGAGCTACACATGCTGAAAAATAAAACAAATCCTATTAGTGAATTGATATGTAACCCTTTATATAAATCCAATCAGGTTTAGCAAGAGTAATAGTGTACCCAATTTATTTCATTATTAATTTGCAACGATACTTTAGTGAGTCAATCACTTCTTCACTGAACCAAGACGTTTTTGACTAAATACTAATTCCAGAATAACTCTTATCCCTATAGTGTTTAGTTATCACTACTTTGGTCAAGAAGCTACTAACACTTAGAAGTTCTCGTACGTGTGACCTGCCATTTTCAGATCCCAGAGGTCGGCCCCAACAATGCTACCGAATTGGAGAGTCAAAGTTGGGAATGGACCTAAGATACCCTATCGATTTTTGGAGTTTGCGTTGTTCCGATTATCATGTTACGACCTTCCGTTTGGGTGGTTGCACTAGGGCAACACGCAGGCGGAACCATGGTAATCTCAAGGTGCAACCTAATGGAGGAGACCGTAGGATATGTTGACACACTTCCTTCACCCATTTACTATAAATACTTTCTCCATTCACCTTGTTATTGATTTATGCAAACAGTTTCCGTACGGAGCAGTTGCAGTAAATTTTAACGGAGAGCGTGAGAAGAAAACGATTTATTTTCATATATCTTTTTGCTCCCACTAAGTATTTTGAACGTTTCCGTATATCTTTATTCAGGCATATTCCGGCTAATTGAATATTACCTAAGTCTAGGTGTTTATTAACCTACGATGTCTAGGTGATAAACGCTTTTATAACCTCACATCTCACATGTACATGCTCATAAAACCGAGTTAACTTAACTCAAGTACCGGCACGATGCCAAGGTAGGAGGTTGATAAGTGTCAAAAATATACCTATTTTGCCCCTTATTCTTAGCTTATTTCTTGTGAAACTTGTATGTTTTTAGATCAAATTTACTCTTCCCGAGGCTAAGAAGTGTAAAAGTTTGTAAGTTGAGTCTTAGAGAGTCATGTTTGTTAAATTATGCATTCTTGTGCTTAAAAGAACTGATTCGTTGTGAATTTAACTCATTTTTGCATGTTGCAGGAAAAACAGAGGAAAACAGGGGAATAGCAGAAATGTGACCGCATTTCTGCCAAGGCTAAATGAAATGCGATCGCATTTTTGGACAGAAATAGAAAAGTTCGAGTATGTCGCTGGTCGTTTTGAACGACCTTTCCACACACCTAACTGGCTGTTTTGACTCCGAAACTGACTGGCTACCTGCAAGAACCATTTACGTGACTTCTCAATGACTCCCCACTTTATAAAAGGCCACAAATTGAAGGCGAATGCAAGCATAACTAACTGTGAATAAGAGGGTGGTGACAGAACCCTAGTAGACGCCCATGAGTTATGATGCTCGCAATCCTTGCTAGAAGACTAATTTCTAACCTTAATTAGACACCAAACCTTCGTGTTTGTAGAGATTTCACCCTATTTCCACCTTGTATAAGGAGAGTAGACCGTCGTGAGAACTCCAGATGGATTGGATAAATAGAAAAACCCTAATTTTAGCTACTGCACATTATTTTCCAGCATCTTGTTCTTTTCATTATTTCTTGTACTTATCATTTATTTATTCAATGAAAAGTTATTTGTTTACGCTTGTATCCATCATGCGTAGCTAAATTCCATTGCGAGGTTCGGTTTAGTGAATTCCCTTGTGGATGGAATAGCTTGAAAGTTGTTTGTTTGCTTAGGCTTTATCTATGCATGTCATCCTTTATTGATTTTCATTCTAATCTTGTTAAGTTTAACTTGATCACTTAGACTTAGCATGCAATGTGAGTTTGGTACCGAAAGGGTCAAACAATATCAGTTTTCATAAAGGTGATATAGGAGAAAGGGCTCCAAAGAGTGTATTCGTTGTTATAGGGGATGGTCGCTTATAACAACTATAGGGTTATAGGTCGTTGCATGCATGAATCATCTATGTCGGAGTCGAGTCACAAATAACAGTACTCGCTTAGTCTTCTAACGGTTCTTGGGAGCAAGGCCAAATAGGAGTTAAACCTAACGCAATGCATAAATAGACTTAGGTTACACAAGCTACTATTAGAGTTATTCACACTTGGGTTGAAGTTTTACTGACTTTGTCGCTTTTATTATTGTTTGTTAGTCTTTTTACTACTTGCTTTATTATTTTCCAAAACCCGAGCATCAATTATTTTATCTTGGTTACCTACCTTGCAATTTAAGAGCAATTTCTTCTTCAAATCTGTGTTTAATTAGTCCCTATGGGATCTGTCGCAACGTCATTGCGACGCGGAGCGGCCGACGTCCTTTCCTAAGGGTCTCTTTTGAGGTGAGAGGTTTGGAGTCGCCACCAATCATCTTGGGGTGTGATTGGTCACCCATTTTAAAGAAAAAGTGGTCTTTGAAAACCAAAAATTACGTTCGGGGGTCAGTTGTGTGTAGGGAAGGTGTTAGCACCCTACAACACCCGTTTGAAAACATTTTATTTTATTACTCGAATTCATTAAACAAAAGGTCCGTGTCTTAATGAAAATAGACAAATAAAATTTGAAAAAAAAAAATTGTCTCACTAATTTCACCTTATCTTTAAATAAAGTAAGGATTTAATTTTGTGAGTGGGGCTAACCCATGACTTTATTATCATGTAGAAATTTCCTAATTAAAGAAAATCTTTCACCTCAAGAATTTGAAAATTATTTCAACTCCGTCATAGGCTCTACATAAATTATTTTGTATCATATTTATTAATTTACATTTCAACGACAAAAATGTAAACTAACAATGATGAATGGTAAAAAACCATTTAAGAAGAAGAAGGAAAAAATTGATTTAATACTTTGAAGGCTTTTTGAAAATTTAATTTAAAACCAAACAAAATTGACCTCCAATTCAAATTTTCAAATCAAACTCAATTTGGCTTTAATAGATGAAATCCAATATTGAAAGGAAAAAAAAAAATTGAATAAGAAATTAATTTTAAAGTAAGTTGAAGTTAATTTCAAAACAAAACCTTAGGCTAATTTTAAAACTTCAGGCCAAAAATTTCAATAATCAATGCTCTTTCTTTTCTCTCTTTCCATTTTATTTACTCTAAAATCAATTTGAAACTTGTTTGGAAAATGAAGGGAAATTGAAATCCAATTTGAAAACATCAAATTAAATCATCAAAGGAAAAACAAAATTGAAATTTTATTTAGAAATTTCAAATTAGAACAAAACTACATCCAATTAGAGACTTTAATTTAGAAAAGAAAGAAGGAAAGGGAAAATAATAATAATAAATAAATAAATGAAATAAAATAAATTGCAATTGATTTGGAAACTCAAATTCATGGCCAAAATGAAAAATGGAAAAGTTTGGATACATAAAAAAAAAAAAGAAAAAAAAAAGTTTCTTTTCTTGTTTTATGAGGAATAATAATAATGGTAATAATAATAATAATAAGACAAATAATAAGAGAGATAAGTGGAAAGACAAAAGAATTTAAAATGTGGGACCCACCTTGTTCACTTTCCTCTTTCTTCTTCCCCAACTTCCCTCCCTCTCTTTTTCTTTTTTCTCTTCCACTTTCCCTCCCCTTTTCCACTTAGCCCTCACTTAGGAGCTTTGTTGGAATCAACGGAAAGCGGCGGCACGATGGTGGCGGCAGTGGCGGCGGCGGCGGTACGGCGGTGAGTGGCGGCGGTAGCTTTGGTTTTTTGAAAATCCTTCTCCAAACTCTATTTTTTTCTCTCAAACTCACTTTCTCTCTCTAAGCTCTTTCACTATTCTTCTCCTTTTTTGTGTGTCCTTCTTTTTCCTTGCTTGTTTTGTGTCTTTGTTGTTGTCTTCCTCCATCTCCCCCCTCCCTTTTATACTAAAAGACCTTGCTAATTTGGGGTGGAAAGAGTGGGAGTTGGAGAAGAGAATGGGAGAGGGAGAAAGAATAGGGGAGAGAGAAAGAATAGGGGAGAGGGAGAAAGAATAGGAGAGGGAAACGTGGGGGAAGAAGAGAAAAAAAATAATAAATAAAAAATAATAATAATAAACAATAAATAAGTAATAAATAAATACATAAAATAGATAATAAATACATAAATAAATAAAATAAATAATAAAATAAAAATAGAATGAAAATAAAATATAAAGTAAATAAAAATAAAACAAAACAAAATAAAAATAAAACATAATAAAAAAAATAAATAAATATAATAATAATAATAAAACGAAATAAAGAAATTAAATTAAATTAA
The DNA here is from genome assembly GCA_017139565.1 of Luffa aegyptiaca. Lineage (NCBI taxonomy): Eukaryota > Viridiplantae > Streptophyta > Magnoliopsida > Cucurbitales > Cucurbitaceae > Luffa > Luffa aegyptiaca. Next base: position 18,469,774 of record CM029398.1, read on the forward strand.
ATAAATTAAATTAAATGAAATAAAATAAAATAAAATAAAATAAATAAAAAATAAAAGATAAGGAAATAAATAAAAAAGAAAGTAAAATGAAAATGAAAATAAACAATGAAAAAAAAAAAAAAACAAATTTTTTGATAATATGTGGGAAAGGGGATTCGAACCATAGACCTCATGGTTATCAATACAGTTTTATGCCAGTAGAGATATACTCTTGTTGGCATATCAAAAAACAAAGTGCAACCAAATATTGAAAAACTTCAAACATTATTACTAAAAATCAAGCCGGACCAAATACGGTGTCTACAGTTTGCCCCCCGTTGTGTATCCTTGAAGGATTGAAAGGGTAAACAAAGGAAAAAGACAAAGTATTGGGAAGGCGAAGATTTTTCGTTAAAAATAAAAGGAAGGGCTTCATGCTTAAACCAAGCATAGCCTAAAATTGGAAAAGGAAAATGAACCTTACTTTGACCAGATTTTCATCTCTAATCCAAGATAAGGTTTGATTTAACCAAAAGAAAAGGGGAATGGACCTGGCTCAGACCAGGCTTCGACCTCTACTAGCTAGCAGGGTTCGATTTAACCAACCAAAATAAAACATGAAATGGACCTGACACCAACCAGGCTTCGACCTCCACTAACTAGCAGGGTTCGATTTAACCAACCAAATAAAACATGAAATGGACCTGACTCCAACCAGGCTTCGACCTCCACTAACTAGCAGGGTTCGATTTAACCAACCAAATAAAACATGAAATGGACCTGACTCCAACCAGGCTTCGACCTCCACTGACTAGCAGGGTTCGATTTAACCAACCAAATAAAACATGAAATGGACCTGACTCCAACCAGGCTTCGACCTCCACTGACTAGCAGGGTTCGATTTAACCAACCAAATAAAACATGAAATGGACCTGACTCCAACCAGGCTTCGACCTCCACTGACTAGCAGGGTTCGATTTAACCAACCAAATAAAACATGAAATGGACCTGACTCCAACCAGGCTTCGACCTCCACTGACTAGCAGGGTTCGATTTAACCAACCAAATAAAACATGAAATGGACCTGACTCCAACCAGGCTTCGACCTCCACTAACTAGCAGGGTTCGATTTAACCAACAAAGAAGTGAATCATAGACTTGCAAAATCTCAAAATGTAGAGTATGCTTAAATGTATGAGATTCAAATTTACATGCAGCATGAAAATGTGTAGGGCACAAGTTTCAAAAACACAAACTTCAAAATTAGCGAGTTTTGAAAACCAGAACTATAAAGTAGCTCATTTCTTGCGTTCCGCCTTTAAAAATTGAGAGACATAAACGAAGTGAATTAGGCTATTTTGCTGACGATGAACCAAAACACTTTGAGGTCTTGATTTAAAGACTTCCGAACGTTTCATAGCAAATCGTCTTGTGAGTGGAATTTTCCAATGTTCTTCCCACTAAATCCTCTGCACTTCAGATTCTCTTCTATCGAAGTCTACTGAATAAACGTCATTGCTTTAGATGTCGCAGACATCGAACACTTTCAATTGGTATTGTATTGACAATAAAGGCATTAAGCTATCCACGAATCTAATGAGAGGAAATGAAGACTTATCAGCCAAGGAAGCTTTCAAAGTATATAACAATAGACATCTTCGGATCTTAATTGCCTCTCTTTCTCTTTCTTTTCCTTTTCCTTTTCTTTTTCTTTTCTTTTTTTTGATGCTTTTTTTGAAAGAGAGCGGAGAGGTTGGACAATGCAATACCCGAACTTGAGATGTAACATGCATAATTTTCATTTGTGATTGAAATAAAAATAACAACTATACTGGTCAAAATGGAGGAAACAAATCCTTTATTGATCAATAAAGTATACAATGGAAAACATCTCCAAATTGAGGGGTGGAGGTGGTGAGGGATAAAACAACTTTTTAAACAAAATACTGAGACTGAAATGAAACTTTTCAAAACACTTATTGAAATACTCTGCAACTTTGTCTAGCCTTCTTGGGAAAGATAGTCAGGCGATCTATGCATAATACTTCCGAACATAGTCTGAATTGACTGGGCTTGATAATTCACAACCATCCATATTGGTTAAGATTAATGCCCCACCAGAGAAAGCCTTTTTTACCACAAATGGTCCTTCATAATTTGGAGTCCATTTTCCTCGATGATCTTTTTGAAATGAAAGGATCCTTCTCAGCACCAGATCTCCCTCTCTGAATCTTCTTGGGCGAACTTTCTTATCATATGCTCTCGTCATCCTTCTTTGATAGAGCTGGCCTCTACTCAATGCTGTTAATCTCTTCTCTTCAACGAAATTGAGTTGTTCATAGCGATTCTGGACCCATTCAGCCTCTTCCAATTTAGCTTCCATAAGAACTCTTAGCGATGGAATTTCCACCTCAATTGGGAGCACAACCTCCATACCATATACTAATGAAAAAGGTGTTGCCCCAGTTGATGTACGAACTAACGTGCGATAGCCGTGTAGAGCGAAGGGAAGCATTTCATGCCAATCTTTGTACGTTACAGTCATCTTTTCAACAATTCTTTTTATGTTTTTGTTTGCAGCTTCAACAGCCCCATTCATTTTTGGTCTGTAGGGGGTGGAATTGAGATGTTTAATCTTGAATTGGTCGCATAACTCACTCATCATCTTATTGTTCAAGTTTCTAGCGTTATCTGATATGATGGTCTCAGGGAGGCCGTATCGACAAATGATCTCCTTCTTGATGAATTTGATCACGACCCCTTTTGTCACATCACGATAAGAGGTTGCCTCTACCCATTTGGTAAAGTAATCTATGGCCACCAAGATAAATCGATGTCCATTTGAAGCTTTAGGATCAATGGGTCCAATCACATCCATTCCCCACATAGAGAAAGGCCACGGAGCAGTTAAAATGTGTAACTCGGATGAAGGAGCATGAGTCTTGTCTGCATAAATTTGACATTTATGACATTCTCTTGCATACTTAATGCAATCTGTTTCCATAGTCAGCCAATAATAACCAGCTCTCAAAACTTGTCTAGCCATCATATGCCCATTTGCATGGGTACCACAAATTCCCTCATGGATTTCTTTCATAATCTGATTAGCCTCTGTGGCGTCCACACATCTTAACAGAACCATGTAATAGTTTCTTTTGTAAAGTATCTCCCCATTCAAGAAAAATTTCACTGCCAATCTTCTCATAGTTCGCTTGTCATTTTCTGATGCATTAGGAGAATATGTTCCGCATTTCAGATACTGTTTGATGTCTTGAAACCACGGCTTGTCATCTGACTCATTCTCAATATTCATGCAGGAGGCGGGAACATCTCGCTTTTCGATTTTAATTGGTTGGACCCCTTCATCAAAATCCACATTGAACATGACTGCTAGAGTAGCCAATGCATCTGCTATCCGATTATTCTCTCTTGGGGAATAATCAAAAGTAATTTGATCAAACTGTTGAGATAATCTTGTTATAAGTTGCTTGTAAGGCAATAATTTAGCATCTCTGGTTTCCCATTCTCCTCTTAGCTGATGAATCACTAGCAAAGAGTCCCCCAAGACCTGAAGCCTTTCAATCTTCATATCTAGAGCAGCTTGAATGCCCATTGAACAAGCTTCGTATTCAGCCATGTTGTGCGTGCAATCAAAACACAGCTTAGCAGTGAGAGGGAATAATTCTCCTCGAGGCGATATTAATATTGCGCCTATTCCGTGACCCAATTCATTTGCTACAGTGAGGATATGCTCATCAGGGAAGTCGAACTTCATCGGCTCATAGTCCTCTATAGGTTGTTGTGCCAGATAATCAGCTAGAGCGCTCCCCTTTACTGACTTTCGAGTTACATATGTGATGTCATACTCGGATAAAAGAACCTGCCACCTTGCAATTCATCCTGATAAAGATGGCTTCTCGAAGATGTATTTCACGGGATCCATTTTCGAAATAAGCCATGTCGTGTAATACAACATGTATTGCCTTAAGCGACGTGCAGCCCAGGCTAGAGCACAACAAGTTTTTTCCATCGAGGAGTACCTAGTTTCACAACTGGTAAACTTTTTGCTCAAATAGTATATAGCTCGTTCTTTCCTACCAGAGTCATCATGCTGCCCCAGTACACATCCCATTGAACTTTCTGTTACGGTGAGATACAAAATGAGCGGACGTCCAGGCACTGGTGGTACGAGGATCGGTGAGTTTTGTAAATACTGCTTAATTTTATCAAATGCAGTTTAACAATCTTCATTCCAAATGCCATCATTGTTTTTGCGAAGCAACTTGAAAATAGGCTCACATGTTGTGGTCAATTGCGCTATGAACCTGGCAATATAATTTATCCGACCCAAAAATCCTCTAACTTCTTTCTGCGTTTGCGGAGGCGGCATTTCCAGAATTGCCTTAACTTTGTCAGGGTCGACCTTGATACCTTCTTGGCTAACCACAAATCCTAACAATTTACCAGAGGTTGCCCCGAATATACATTTGCTCGGATTGAGCTTGAGCTGAAACTTTCTCAATCGATCGAACAACTTGCGAAGAACGGTTGTATGTTCTTCCTCCTCTTTCGACTTGGCAATCATATCATCTACATACACTTCAATCTCTTTGTGCATCAAATCATGGAATAAAGTAACCATGGCTCGCTGGTAGGTGGCCCCAGCATTTTTCAAACCAAATGGCATAACTTTGTAGCAGAATGTTCCCCACAATGTAATAAATGTAGTTTTTTCCTGATCTTCAGGTGCCATTTTTATTTGATTGTAGCCTGAAAAACCATCTATAAAAGAAAAGGTAGAGAAACCAGCAGTGTTATCTACCAACACATCAATGTGAGGGAGAGGAAAATTATCTTTAGGGATTGCTTTGTTTAAATCCCTATAATCCACACACATCCTAACTTGCCCATTCTTCTTTGGCACAGGAACAATGTTTGCAACCCATTCAGGGTAATTGGACACAGTCAGAAATCCAGCATCAATTTGTTTCCTGACTTCATCCTTTATCTTAATTAACATATCCGGCTTCATCCTTCGCAACTTTTGCCTTACTGGTTTGCATTCAGGTTTGAGTGGTAGATGATGCATTACAATATTCGTGTCTAGCCCAGGCATGTCTTGATAGGACCAAGCAAAAATATCGACATATTCTGTGAGCAAATCAATAAGCTTTTTGCGAGTTTCTGTAGAGACATTAGTGCCAATTTGAACCTCCTTGACTTCTGCTTGTGATCCCAGGTTAATTATCTTTGTTAACTCTTCATGGGGGCCCAACGCTTTTTCCCCTTCCTCTATCATTTCTAACAACTCAGCACTAGGTTCAAAATCTTCTTCTTCCTCGTCAGACTCAACATTGTGTATAGGAATATCAAGTTCGTATTGAGAATCGTTTGCACATTCAATCTCAGTATTACTGCTTAAGGTGTTGATAATTTGACATAGAGAGAAAAGAGAAGAAAAGAAGAGTAAATATTTTGCCATGGAGAGTGTAATATGTAATAGCAAAAGGAAATGAACTAAAATCTTCATTGAATGATGAAATTTACTTGAACACATAGAAATAAGTCTGGAAAATGAAATGAGTAAAATGACTAACCTAACTTGAAATTGAAAATTGAAATTGCAAAAAACAATAAAAAGTGGTCAATTACTTTGACATCTTAACAGCAAATGACGGTAATTCAATAGTACTCCAATTGTTGAGCTCGAAGTTTTCTGGGCACGGGTAGATCCATGGACCCAATTCTTCCTCTTTAGTCACTACTGCAACTGCAAAATCACCTGGACGAATTATACCAGCACTTTCAAACGAGTGGTAGAGATGAGGGATGACTTTTCCTTCATATTCTGGTTCGCGATTTTCAAATCTGGCCAAACGCCTCTCTTTTTCTTGCTTCTGTACCCTGATCATATCTGCTTTATTCGGCTTATACCCAAGCCCAAATCTTTTTGTATTTTTCGATAGGCTTAAAACGTCATCTAATCGACTGTTGCTTTCAAACATCATGGCTGAAGATCGAGATTTAGATTTCTTGCCTCCCCCATATAGCGTCGTGGCACTTGCCACCTCGAATGTTTGAAATGACGACTCAAAAGCTTCCTCTGCTGTATCAATATATGGCATTGAAGCTGGCCTAGAAACCAAGATATCCTCTTGACCAGATACAATTACTAGGCTCCTTCCAATTGAAAACTTGAGTTTCTGGTGCAGCGATGATGGGACAGCTCCTGCAGAATGTATCCAAGGCCGCCCTAATAAGAAACTGTAAGCAGAGGGGATATCCATAACTTGGAAGGTTATGTTAAATGTGCATGGACCGATTTGTATTGGAATCTCAATGTCACCCACCACCTGACTGCGTGCCCCATCGAAGGCCCTTACTACTACGGTACTTGGCCTCATATGGGACATCTCCACTGGCAATCTTTCCAACGTTGATTTTGGCATTATGTTCAAAGAAGACCCATTATCCACCAGGACTTTTGCTACTAAAAAGTTCTTGCACTTGACTGAAATATGCAGTGCTTTCGTGTGTCCTGTGCCTTCGGGCGATATCTCATCATCAGTGAAAGTTATGGTGTTGTGAGCAGTTATATTTCCCACGATATTATCTAGACCATCTGAAGTGATGTCCTTGGAAACATATGCTTGATTCAAAGCTTCCAATATCGTGTCTCGATGTGAATCAGAGGATAGCAACAAAGATAATATGGAAATCTTAGCAGGCGTCTGAGCTAGCTGTTCCACTACTTTGTATTCACTTTGCTTAACCAACTTTAGAAATTCTTGAGTTTCTTCTTCGGACACAGTCTGTTTGCCCCTTGATTTCTTCATCACTGTTGTTTCTTTAGGCTTGACATTGCTATCATTATTACCTTCAACTTTCTCATTTTTCTCTTCTATTGTATTCTTTGAGCACTTCAATAACTGATCTGGAGTGTAGCATTTCCCACTTCGTGTTACGCCTCCCGTTCCGGAAATGTTGTCAACTGGAAGTGGGGGCGTTTCGGAGTTAATAGTTACTTTGTACTCATAACTCCATGGTTCTGCCTTAGAGCTCTTGTACTTGAAAGGAGCCGGCACCTGAATGGTGATCGACTTTGGATCATGAGTAGTAGTCTTCTCATGGTAATAGATCGTGAGTGGCTTCAGTTTGAAAGATGAATTCAAACTTTCTTTAGGCAGCAATTCTTCCACAACGTCTATTTCATCCTCCCGGTGATGGGCTTGGGTGACCATAAGAAATTTTGAGTCCACCAGTTCTTGGACCCTCCTATGAAAACGACGACATTGTTCCAAAGAATGCCCCTTTGCCCCAGCATGAAATAGGCAAGTCAAATTATCACCGAATCCTTCTTGAACAAGGTCCTTGTGTGCATACTCTTTTGATACATATCCGTTAACGAGGAGAATCTCAAAAAGCTTCTCCTTAGGAGTCATGATCTCTGCAACATCTATCTTTTTGACAATATCCTGACATTGATCTATTGCATTCACCTGATGATTTGGTAAAGGATTATTATCAACACTGGGTCCCTCCTCTTTTTTGAAATTTAACCATCCGGCCTTAATGAGCTCTTGCACCCTATACTTCAAAGCAGTGCAATTTTCTGTAGAATGCCCAACAACACCTGCATGGTAATCACACCTTGCATTGGGATCATACCATCTTGGATAAGGGGGTTGCAGTGGAGCAAAAGGCTTGGGTGCCAACTGATGGTTCTGAATTAACTGAGGCAAGAGCTCAGTATATGTCATCGGAATCGGATCAAATTGGGCTTGCTTGTAAGGTGCTCGATTATTTTGTTGACTTGGAGTGACTGGTTGTTGTCTACGAGACTGAAAATTCTGATTCATTTGGGGTCTGGTATTTTGGCCATAAAATGGGGAGTACTGCGTTGATGCATTATTCACCTGGTGTGGATAGTATCCGTATGTAGGTAAATAATTTGAAGGATATTGTGCGACGGGTTGGTGGATTTGTCGATGGGACTTATCCACCTTTCCTATCATCTGTACTTCTCCCTCCTTCTTCTTTGAACTGTTGCCCTTCTTTGTGCCTGAGGATTCAACGATTTTGGCTATTCTACCATGTTTGATCCCGTACTCAATTCTTTCTCCAATTGTCATGATATCAGAGAAATTGGTTGACGCACTTCCAATCATATGTTCATAGAATGGGGACCTTAAGGTATTGATGAACATGGCAGAAAGCTCCTTATCCGTTAAAGGGGGTTGGACTTGAGCCGCCGTATCCCGCCACCTTTGAGCATAATCTTTAAAGTCTTCAGTACTCTTCTTTTCCATCCTCTGTAAGTCCAGTCGGTCGGGAGCCAAATCAATATTGTGCTTGTACTGTTTGAGGAAGGAATCAGCCAAGTTCTTCCACGTGACAACATGTGAACTATCCAACTGCATATACCAACGGGCGGCTGGACCTTTCAAGCTGTCCTGAAAGCAATGTATAAGCAGCTTATCATTATGAACGTGCGCTGTCATCTTCCTACAATACATAACAATGTGACTTTTAGGGCATGTCGTCCCGTCATATTTTTCAAATTCCGGCAATTTGAATTTCGGTGGGATTACAACGTCTGGGACCAAGCATAATTGAGTGGCATCCATGTTCCCAAAAACACTAGTGCCCTCAACTGCCCTCAACCTTTCCTCTAAAACTTCAAGTTTTTCATTAGAGGGCGCGGCTAACTCCTTCTTTACTTCTGGGTCATCCAAGTTAGGGACCGCAAAAGGTATTTTTGAAAACTCTGGCTTGAAATAAGAAGCACCAGCTTGGCTAGCCATGGGGATTTGGGGGACTTGGCCTTCTTTAAATGATGGAAAAGGGTACTGCCCAACAGGTATGTCATATAAGGGGTTATAGGTAGTGTGTTGTGGCATCGACGCTTCTGCTGTCGTACGAACATGTGAAGCGAAACTGGGTGGAAATGGTAGGCCAGCTTGAGGGTTTCCAATCGGAGTATCTGGTGCAGTCGTATCTGCACTCATTTTGCCCTTTTCTAAAGCGGCAATGATTGCATCAACCTTTTCCCTGATTTCCTCAATGTCCCGCTTAGTCTTCTCTTGTTCACCCTTTTCTTCCATAATCCTTGTTTTACGCCTAGTGTGGTAGACTCTTGTTGAACGAGCTATTTTATTGTTCTGTTTTTATTTTTAAAAGAAAAGTCTTAGAGTAAGTAAAAAAGAAATAGGAGAAAGAACAGTATGAGATGCATGAATGAATGAAATTTTATTATTGAGGGAAAAAAATGAATATATCTACAAAATAAACAATTGGAGAATTGGAAAACAAGAAGACAGAGAACATTAATGAAAGTGACCAAAGTACCCAAGGTCTCTACGAATCATCCCAAAAAACTTAAACAACTCATCCGCATTAGAGGCCATAGGTGATGTATTCTCTCGCAGATCCCTTGCCCATTCTGCAAATCCTCGGGCTCTCCTAGCCATGATCTTGATAGTGTTCATGGTTCGACTTACTTTCCCAAGAATTATCTGCATGTCATCTCTCATAGTGGCATAATCTCCCCTTAATGAGGAGTATTTCTCCTCTAATTGTCCTCTCTCTAGTGACAACTGTTTGCTTGCCCTTTGAAATGCTTGGAGCTGACGTTCCAACGAGCTTGAATAACTTTTAAAAGCTTCAGACTCTTCTGATTGAGCCTGCATGTTCACGCGTAGATTGTCCAGTGTTCGCCTTAGAGCAGTATTGGCTTCTTCAAACTCGATAAGTTGCGTTTTCTGCTTGTTGATGGTTTCGTTTAATTCCGCAACTAACTCTAAGAGAGTCTCTTTGCCTCTTGAAAGGTCTTTGATCCTATCCTCTTGTGAACGAGTTGCCCTTCGCAATGCAGTATTTTCATTCCTCAAAGCGTGATTCTCCTTAATCAATCTTCTATTCTCCTCGTCCAATATATCATAATCTCTTTCTCGCTTGGCTCGGTTTTTTGAAACTCTCTCTACTTCTTCGAGTTTGCCACTAGCTTGAGTTACCTGGTCCATCAAACGTTTGACCTCTTGCTGTAATTTTTCATTTTCTAGTTTCAATGTTTGATTTCTTCCCACTAACTCTTTCCGCTCTGTCGCTAGCTGGCTAGGCTTATCTACTGCTCTACTAGATGATTCTCCCACATTGTCACGAGTCGTAATTGGGATCTTGTTCCTCTTAATGCGCCATTGCAAATATTCTGGAGTAACTCCCTCAGAATGACTATTGCCATTTATCCTTCTGACTGTTCTCCAGGAAGTCAGCACTTGTCGCTTCTTTTTGTTAGAATCCTCGCAACTGTAGGAAAATTCTAATTTATGCAAACCATGAGTTGCTGGTATGAACTGTTTAAACCAACTTTGCCGCAAGGCCAACAACGGAGCATAATGGACGCATCCCCAAGGGCCTACTAGAGGGACTGTGTGGAAGCTCCCGCATCTGTAGATTAAGGCTTTTAGGGGCATCCAATGTGCCTTCCAAATCACATGCTCTAATTTGGAATTCGAAAAGAAGGACACCCATGCTTCTTTCTTTGGAAAACTTGAGTTCCATGGTGCCGTGCCAAATTCTGCAATTGTACTCCTTGTTAGATTCCACGTGCTGCTGAAGTTGATTTTTGGACAGCCAAAATCTTCTGGGAACTTAAAATGACTATGCACCCAAATATAGAGTAAGGGCACACAACATTTCAAGTTCCCGCCTTTGTTGGACTTACAATAATTGAGCGCCTGAACCGTTTCCGCTAGAAGAGGTATGGCTGGATCCACCCCTTGCTCAATGCTGAAGAATAGCTTCAAAACATCACCATCCACATATCCTTTAACTCTGGGATACAAGACCATCCCGTAGATGCACAAAGCTAGCAGAACCAGGCCCTTTTCTTCATTTATGTGTTTGCGAGCGAGTTCTGTTAGATAATCTGCAGATATAGACTCTTCAACCCCTTTCACTTTCACATTTTTCTGCACTTCCTTTAGGTGTACAGCTAGAAATCTGGATAAAGTTCTCTTTGCAGTTAACTGTGGGTTGAAACAATAGATCATTTCTCCACCTTTTTCTTCAATGTTCAGCATCGTGTGGTACTCCTCAATGGTCGGCACCAAGTCAAAATCTTGGAATGCGAAACACTTGTAGGTCGGGTCCCAGAATTCTAATAAAGCCTGGATGGTGAACCGGTTAATTGGAATATACATGAGGTCTGCAATATGGCCGTATCTCTTTGAGAACAGAAATCTTCTTTCCGGCGTTAAAGCTTCCCAAATGGCCTTCAACTCCCCTAGCTCATTAGCAATGATTTGAACTTGACTTGGAAAGGATGACGACACGGGGCTTTTAAAAGGCAGATTATCCCCATGTTTTAGTTGTGTCTACTCTGCCCATTGTAGCACAGTACTCAACTCATCATACTCAGAGGAAGATGACCGTATCGACTCTATGGGTACGTTGGCATTCATTTTGTTCCCTTTTGGAGAAAAAGAAAATGGAAGGAAATAATAATTAACTACCGCTTTAAATTAAAATAGATTTTCATGTGCCTACACGGGAGCATTCGCAATCCCCTCGAAGGTCGACATTACTTCAAAAAAAAGTAAGATAGTACCATGGAGAAATGAATTTAATTTGAAAATGTGAGAAAACTACTTAATGTCATGAAAAATGGGGAGGACCTTTCATGTGCCTACACGGGAGCATTCGCAATCCCCTCGAAGGTCGACACTACTAATTCCAAAACATGATGCAGGACCCAAACTAAATGGTATGAATGAACTAAATACCAAAGACGACTTCAAATGGAGTAAGACAAGGGAAAAAAACAATAAAAAAAATTTTTAAAAAAAAAAAAAAAGTGAACTCTTTAACCAATTTTACAAAAACTTCTGTCTTGTCAAAATTAAACTTTTTATTTAAAAGAAACCCCTCTTTCAAAACAAAAATTAAGCTAAAATAAAAATAAAAATTAAAAATTCTTGTAAACAAAACTTGAACCTTTATTTTGACAGAACTTTTAAACTCTTTAGAAGAAAACTTTTTCAAACAAAGTCTAACTTTAGACTTCAAAGAATTTCTACTCTTGAAAAACCCTAAATCTTTTAAAAGAAAACATTTTTTTTTAAAACAAAGTTCAAATTTTAGTTTTCAAAGAATTTTTTCTTGACAAAACTTAAAATGCTTGAAAAGAAAACAGTTTTTTTAAACAAAGTTAAACTTTTTTAAAGAAATTTTCCTTGACAAAACTTAAATCCTTTAAAAGAGAACTTTTTTAAACAAAGTTTAAACTTTAGTGTTTTTAAAGAATTTTCTTTGACAAAACTTTAATCCTTTAAAAGAGAACTTTTTTTTTACGAAGGCTAAGCTTTTTTTTTTTTAAGAATTTCTTGACGAAACTAGAATTTTTGAAAAGAAAACATTTTTTAAACAAGTGACACCTAAAAGAGTGGACTTTGAAACCTATGACAATACAAAATGATGACATGAATATGAAGTGAGGTAGAGAAATTCTAACCCTAATGGATAAAAAGGTCCCCAAATTAATCCAAGTGTTATATAAAAACAAATGAATTAACTTGAGTGAGGATTTTTCATGCGCCTGCACGAGGGCAATTATGTCCCTTCGAAGGTCGACACTACTACATCCTCGATCCTAATCCTAAAGGTAAAGCCCGGGTATAGAGCTGTGGTTGTGTGTGATATGTATGACAATATAATATGATTAACAATGCGTTCATTAAAGCACAAAATATATTCACACAAGTCACTCCAACAATAACTATGCAGAAAATAAGATGGACCACATGATAAATAAATAAATAACAAAGTGAATCGAATAATAAATAAAAAAAAAAAAATGAAAACGGCATTGACCCTCTTAAGAAAAATCCCCAGCAGAGTCGCCAAGCTGTCGCAACGTCATTGCGATGCGGAGCGGCCGACGTCCTTTCCTAAGGGTCTCTTTCGAGGTGAGAGGTTTGGAGTCGCCACCAATCATCTTGGGGTGTGATTGGTCACCCATTTTAAAGAAAAAATGGTCTTTGAAAACCAAAAATTACGTTCGGGGGTCAGTTGTGTGTAGGGAAGGTGTTAGCACCCTACAACACCCGTTTGAAAACATTTTATTTTATTACTCGAATTCATTAAACAAAAGGTCCGTGTCTTAATGAAAATAGACAAATAAAATTTGAAAAAAAAAATTGTCTCACTAATTTCACCTTATCTTTAAATAAAGTAAGGATTTAATTTTGTGAGTGGGGCTAACCCATGACTTTATTATCATGTAGAAATTTCCTAATTAAAGAAAATCTTTCACCTCAAGAATTTGAAAATTATTTCAACTCCTTCATAGGCTCTACATAAATTATTTTGTATCATATTTATTAATTTACATTTCAACGACAAAAATGTAAACTAACAATGATGAATGGTAAAAAACCATTTAAGAAGAAGAAGGAAAAAATTGATTTAATACTTTGAAGGCTTTTTGAAAATTTAATTTAAAACCAAACAAAATTGACCTCCAATTCAAATTTTCAAATCAAACTCAATTTGGCTTTAATAGATGAAATCCAATATTGAAAGGAAAAAAAAAATTGAATAAGAAATTAATTTTAAAGTAAGTTGAAGTTAATTTCAAAACAAAACCTTAGGCTAATTTTAAAACTTCAGGCCAAAAATTTCAATAATCAATGCTCTTTCTTTTCTCTCTTTCCATTTTATTTACTCTAAAATCAATTTGAAACTTGTTTGGAAAATGAAGGAAAATTGAAATCCAATTTGAAAACATCAAATTAAATCATCAAAGGAAAAACAAAATTGAAATTTTATTTAGAAATTTCAAATTAGAACAAAACTACATCCAATTAGAGACTTTAATTTAGAAAAGAAAGAAGAAGGAAAGGGAAAATAATAATAATAAATAAATAAATGAAATAAAATAAATTGCAATTGATTTGGAAACTCAAATTCATTGCCAAAATGAAAAAATGGAAAAGTTTGGATACATAAAAAAAAAAAATTAAAAAAAAAAGTTTCTTTTCTTGTTTTATGAGGAATAATAATAATGGTAATAATAATAATAATAAGACAAATAATAAGAGAGAGAAGTGGAAAGACAAAAGAATTTAAAATGTGGGACCCACCTTGTTCACTTTCCTCTTTCTTCTTCCCCAACTTCCCTCCCTCTCTTTTTCTTTTTTCTCTTCCACTTTCCCTCCCCTTTTCCACTTAGCCCTCACTTAGGAGCTTTGTTGGAATCAACGAAAAGCGGCGGCACGGTGGCGGCGGCGGCGGTACGGCGGTGAGTGGCGGCGGTAGCTTTGGTTTTTTGAAAATCCTTCTCCAAACTCTATTTTTTTCTCTCAAACTCACTTTCTCTCTCTAAGCTCTTTCACTATTCTTCTCCTTTTTTGTGTGTCCTTCTTTTTCCTTGCTTGTTTTGTGTCTTTGTTGTTGTCTTCCTCCATCTCCCCCCTCCCTTTTATACTAAAAGACCTTGCTAATTTGGGGTGGAAAAAGTGGGAGTTGGAGAAGAGAATGGGAGAGGGAGAAAGAATAGGGGAGAGAGAAAGAATAGGGGAGAGGGAGAAAGAATAGGAGAGGGAAACGTGGGGGAAGAAGAGAAAAAAAATAATAAATAAAAAATAATAATAATAAACAATAAATAAGTAATAAATAAATACATAAAATAAATAATAAATACATAAATAAATAAAATAAATAATAAAATAAAAATAGAATGAAAATAAAATATAAAGTAAATAAAAATAAAACAAAACAAAATAAAAATAAAACATAATAAATAAATAAATAAATATAATAATAATAATAAAACGAAATAAAGAAATAAAATAAAATTAAATAAATAAAATTAAATGAAATAAAATAAAATAAAATAAAATAAATAAAAAATAAAAGATAAGGAAATAAATAAAAAAGAAAGTAAAATGAAAATGAAAATAAACAATGAAAAAAAAAAAAACAAATTTTTTGATAATATGTGGGAAAGGGGATTCGAACCATAGACCTCATGGTTATCAATACAATTTATTCCAATTGAGCTATACTCTTGTTGGCATACCAAAAAACAAAGTGCAACCAAATATTGAAAAACTTCAAACATTATTACTAAAAATCAAGCCGGACCAAATACGGTGTCTACAGGATCGATACTTTTGGAATACTTCAAGAGTTTTTATTACTACATGCGATAGTGTATACTTGCACTTAGCTTAACTGAAATCCATCTTTAATTATTATTTTCTCATCTTATTCCTACCTACATCTTCAATCGACATCGCATCAAAGGTGTTCCGTAAACCGTGAAGTTAAATACCTTCAGCCTTAGACAACATCTAACTGGGTGAGTTCTTTTGTAACCTTAGCTTTACAAGTTTCCGACCTATTCTATGAGATTGATCGAATTGCAGTTCGTTAACCCTACGTCAGCATGCTTTTATCTTTGTTATAGATTTTAACATCTATCTCGGTTTATAACTACTTATAAAAGACATTAACCTATAACATGTTTTTCTAATCGATCTTAACGATTTAAATTGAGCTAAGGAAGTTTCATGTTGCATGTCTCGTTTATTTTTGTTTAGTTAATATAACGTTTATACTAATCGATTATTAACGAAAGTTATTCATTAGCATGCATCTAACATGAAACCCTAATCATGCATACTTATATCATAACTATTTATAACATACTACATGAAACATGCTTCCTATGGTGGGATTTTAAATCTATATAACATACTTTATGCATATACTAAGTTATTTAATTATAACATACATCCACAATGCATAAATAATTAATCACACTAAAATGGACCGGTTTTGGCAATTGAAGCAAGCAAATAACTATATTATTACATTTAATAATCAAATAATTGCTTGAACTGCTCCCGAGCAGCATGAACCGGCCCAAAAATTGGAGGGATACGCTTGTGGGTTCAAGATTTTGAGAGTTTTGAGTTCTTGCTTTTGGGTCTCAATTTTGGCAGCATAACAACAGGGATTCAAGCATGAATTCTTCAACATTTCTTCCTCTTTATATAGAGGAATTCGTGCAATTGAAATGTCCCAAAAATTGACAACAATTGGAATCAAAATTAGTGTGGGATTAAGGTGTCGTAACACCAAGCAATGCATGGTGTAATCCACCACCTCCTAAAATTACTTTTAATTTTGAATTTCTTTTAAATTCAAAATTAAATGTAATTTTAATTTGATTCTGAATTTTAGTTTAAATATAATTCATAATTATATTTAATTAAAATTAATTTAATTAATGAAATAATAATAATAATTTAATGAATTATATTAATTTAATATCTATTATTAAATTAATATTGATCACCCGATCCCAGTTTTTCACTAAATGAAATTTCTCGAACATGAATCAGTATTCACGTGTATAATATTTAAATCATATTTAAATACATCCAACTCTCAAATTTCTGTTAAATTCAAAATTAAACAAATATGTCGATAATATCAAATAGGGAAAAATACACTTTTGGTCCCTGAGGTTTGGGTTAAGTTACACTTTGGTCTCAGAGTTTTCAAACTCAACAACCCTTGAGGTTTGAGATAAGGAGCAATTTGGTCCTTGCCATCCATTTTGCCGTTAAATCTAACGGACTGCTGACGTGGCACTATTATTTTAATTATAAAAAAATTAATTTTTATATTTTTTAAATAAAAAATTAAAAAAATATTAAAATATCATTATTTTATCATTTTTTTTAATTCTTTCCCCCTCTCTTATTCTTCCTCTTCCCCACTTTCTTCTCCAACTTCTTCTTCTCCAATTTCTTCTTTCTTCAACTCAGGTGGTCGACCGCCGCCGCCGGTGAGTTTTTTTTTTCTCTTTTATCTTCCATTTCTTCATCTTTTCTTTTTTAAAAAAAAAACAAAGAAGAAGGAGAGGGAGAGGGAGGAGGAGAACAATTCTCCAACGGTCGAGGTTGCAGCATCTTCCTCGCCGGGATTTGAAATCGAGATCATCGATGCCGTGGGTCCGGCAAAGAAGAAGCGGAAACTCCCTGGAATGCCAGATCCAGCGGCGAAAGTGATAGCTTTGTCGCCAAAATCGCTCCTAGCAACGAACCGATTGGTGTGCGAGATCTGCAACAAAGGATTGTGGAAAGAACTGGATGCAGAGGTTTATCGATCGATTCGTGCATTGTGGAAAAAAATCTCAGGAAAGGATCGATGAACCGCCACCTACAGTGACTTCTCAATCCCAACCCACCTACCAAAATCAATCAAATAAATCCAAAAGAAGTAAAAATGCAATCCAAAATCCCAACTCCTAAGATGATACTGATACCGACCAATTTGGATCTGAAACGTCAAATTAAACGATCATCAAACCAACTACCTTAATGTTCATCCTGTGTGTGCGATTTAGGGCAAACAGGTGGGTTCCATATCGTCGAGAAGATCAAGAACATTGTTTATTATGAGTCCGTCGTCTTGTCTGGGTGTTGGGTTTGGCGAATCAGAGTCAAACTTTCACAATGCACGAACCAGAACCTACAGCTCCACCGACGCGGCCACAACTTGCCTTGGAAGCTCCAGCAGCGGACGAGCAATGAGATTCGGAAACGAGCAAGAGGGAGAGAGAGACGGCGGTGGCGCGAGGGTAAAACGGTAAAGTACGACGGCAACGCGAGTGGGTTTCGTGCAGCGGTGAGTTTCACAGGTGGGTTTCAGAGAGAGAGGCGCACGCGGCGAAGGGGTGCTGCGTCGTCTGCACGTCGCTGTCG
The DNA here is from genome assembly GCA_017139565.1 of Luffa aegyptiaca. Taxonomy (NCBI): domain Eukaryota; kingdom Viridiplantae; phylum Streptophyta; class Magnoliopsida; order Cucurbitales; family Cucurbitaceae; genus Luffa; species Luffa aegyptiaca. Next base: position 18,487,530 of record CM029398.1, read on the forward strand.
CCGGAGATGGCGTCCGGAGAGAGGGGCTAGTCGGCGATTCGTGACTGCAAGGAGAGGGGAGGAAGAAGAACAGATGTGGGAGAGTCCAGTTAAAAAAATTGGAGAAAAAGAATAAGAAGAAAAGATTGTAGAAAATGAGAAAATGGAGAAGAAGAAAAGATGAGGGAAGGAAAAAAAATCGCCGTCGGCGAGCAGTGATCGCCGGCTGGTGCGTGGCTAGCTGAATGGATGGAATGTGAGATAAGATGGATAATAATAAGAAAGAAATATCCAGCCAACACTTAAGTGCAAGTATACACTGTCGCACGTAGTAATAAAAAAAAACTTAGAAAGTATTCCAAGGGTATCGATCCCACGAGGACTAAATTGGAAATTCAGATTTGATGAAGAAACTGCTCAAATGTTTGCTTTTGAAAAAGGTAACCAAAGAAAATAATAAGTTGATTGATTGGGTTTTTCGAAATGATAAATAAAACTAGCAATAGAATAATAAAGAATAACAATAAGATAAAACGAGGTATTCAACATGGATTCATCCCTAGGGTAACAACCATACTTATGCAATATCTAACTTAAGAGTGTTTAATGCATTGGGTTAGATTTAACTTCCTTTTGGCCCTTGTTTCCAAAAACCGTAAGAAGGCTAAGCGAGTACCGTTATGCCCATTTCTGGGACTCGACTCCGACATAGATAATTCACGAATGCAACCTATAACCCTACAGTCGATATAGGGTGCCTTAGGCAGCTTGCCCTATACCGCCGAACAATCTCTTTCGAGCTTTTTCTCCTATATCACCTTTATGAGAACCGATATCGTTTGTCCCTTTCGAGATCAAACTCACATAGCATGCAAAGTCTAAGTGATCAAATTAAACTTAGCAAGATCAGAATGATATTCAATAAAGAAGGACATGCATTAAACCCTACTTAAGCAAATAAAACACTTTCAAGCCATTAAACCCTAAGGGAATTCACCACATTGAACCCCTCAGCGAGATTTAGCTACTCATGATGGGATAAAAAGCAAATGAACACATTTTCATTGAAACGGTGATGAAAATAATACAAAGTAATGAAAAAGAGCTGGAATAAAAAGAGATAGCTAAATATTATGGGTTTTTTGTTTACACAATCCTTCTAGAGTTCGCTAAGACACACCACTCACTCACTTTTACAAGATGGGAATGGGTGAAACTCTCTACAAACCGCAAGGTTTAATGTCTAACACTCTCTCTCGGGTTAGAATTTGGTCATCTAAGAAGGACCTCGGGCGTCCCTACTCATTGGCGTCGAGCCAGGGTTCTGTCACCACCCTTTTCTTCCAAGTGAGTTTTGCTTGAATTTGACTTCGAATCCCGAGCTTATATAGTGTAGAAACTGGTTGAGGAGCTGCGAAATAGGTGCTGGAAGGTTGCCCAGTCAGTTTCGGGGTCGAAACAACCGGTTAGGTGCGAAGAAGACTCGTCAACAACGACCTGCGTGCGACTCGGAACGACATCTGTTTTTCCAGAAATGCGGTCGCATTTCCATTTTGCCTTCCCATAAATGCAGGGGGAATTCCAGCTTAAACTTTGTTTTTCTACACAACAGCAAATTAAGTCAAATTTGCTTCAAATTAAGTCTTTTTAGGCATAATTAAGCATAATTCAACAAAAGTGACTCTCAACACCCTAACTTATCAAATTAACATATTTTGAGCTCGGAAATAGTAAAATTGACCTAAACACTCAATATTTGACCAAGAAATGAGCTAAGAATAAGGGTAAAATAGGCATATTTTTTACCTTTATCACCGGCCGTCGGCTGCCGGCGACATGCTGAAAAAGAAGGGAAGAAGAAAAGGTTGAAGATGAAGAAGATGGATGAAGAAGAAGAAGAATAAAAGAGAGGGAGAGAAAGAATAAAAATAAATAATAAAATAATAATATTTTTATTATTTTAATATATGTTTATTTAAAAAATATAAAAATTAATTTTTTATAATTAAAATAATAGTGCCACGTCAGCAGTCCGTTAGATTTAACAGCAAAATGGATGGCAGGGACCAAATTGCTCCTTATCTCAAACCGTAGGGGTATTTTTGTTGAGTTTGAAAACTCAGGGACCAAAGTGTAACTTAACCCAAACCTCAGGGACCAAAAGTGTATTTTTCCCTATCGAATATAACCGACATTAAATCCCTAAATTGAATTCGAATGATTCAAGCTCTCCCATCATAATGTTCCAAGGTTTGTTCCTATATGAGCTAGCAAGGGGACCTAATGGACCTACATATCATGGGCTCCACCGATCCGAGGATAACCGACCAAACTAATTAACCTAGTTAACCAACATTCGTTAACTATCGGGACACTCCACTATAGCCCACTAGTTGAACTCCCCTCACTGTAGATATATTTCCGTCCACTCGATATAACCATGATTAGTAAGTCGAACCTTCACCGATTTGTTTGTAACTATAGCTAGGTCAAATGTCCGTTTTACCCTTATAGCACTTCTTATTCCTTAAGTCCCACTGATCCTCAAATGAACAATTGGTTTGTTCGTAACTATAGAGGGCGGGGCCCCTTATTCAAGTCCCAGAGTAAGCACTTAAGGGAACAACCTCTCTACTATCCCTATAACGGGTAGGAGTGAATTCCGTCTTGCAAGACTATGTCCCCAACTATTTACCCAGTCTTATCCCCAAAATAGGCTTATTAAGTCGACGAATACAGGCCACTCTCACCCATGCAGATCAAAGGATAATCTCGATTAATAGGAGTTCATAATTAGCTCAGGATTAAGATCGAGTTACCTAGGTTATCGTATGAAATAGTCAGTCTCATCAGTAAATGGTGTTATAAAGTGAGAGTGACTTATTTCTCGGTCCATTCTTATGCAAACTCATTGCACAGGATGCCCCTACTCACATGTCTTTACATGAACGATCGTTTGCCTTAAATGCAAAGTAGGTCGCATTCATAGTGTCCCCAGAATAAGGTATCCAGCCTTATCCATATACTATAGATCGTTTTCGTTATATACTTGAACTTGATCCTACTTTTATGTCTCCACACAAAGTTTGAGTATTCATATTATAGACAGGGATCTAAGTTTATTGGATTTAGGTTAAATAACACGCAATTCACTGAATAACCTCAATAACAACTTTATTGAAAAATAGGAATATGTTTAAAGTTTACAAACCACGAGTTTTAGGACATAAAACCCAACAATCAGAGCCTAAAGGCCCAATTGCGACTACTGCAGTGCAAAATGAAATTTCAAATGCAGGGAGAGAAGATATTGCGTCTGTAACTGGGGTGCAAACACAGGAAAATGCCGCCATGCAACTATCTACTAACCCATCTCCGAGGAAGCAAAGAGTGAAGATGATGGCGAAACACAAGCGCCAATCAAGATGGGGAAGAGAGTTGGAAAGGTTGTTCGAGCAGAAGGACTAGGATGATATAATATCAATGGTCGTGTGGATAGAAAAGGCCAAGGCTCAGAAAAGCGCAGACCAACTCTTTGAGAAGGCCAGGAGAAAAAAAAGAGAATCAAACAAGGTGGCCCGAAGAAGGAAAATAAAAGAAAAAGAACAAGCTGCTCTGAAATTTGCAGCCTCGTGCCTAAATAGCTTAGTGGAGAGCATTGAGAAAGAAGAAGAAGATTGCCCCAACATCTAAGGCGCAATCTAAGGACCAACAGAGAGAGTTTGCGACAGCAAACTTGGTGCAAATTGAGTAGACAGAAAATGTTGCACCAGCTCCTAAGGTGCAACAACAAAACCATACCCCTCCACCACCAAGAGAGGATGAAGATGTGTCCGAGGACCTGTTCGAACACAAGAATGAAGAAGAGAAAGAATATGAGGAGTAAGAGGCTCTAGTTGAAGAAGATGAAGTCCAGGAAATCACTGAGGACCAGATGCCCAAGAAAACGGGTAGAATTGGAGAGGCTGAAGAGAGGTAGAAAAAAAGAAAAATCAACACGTCCGTAAGGAAGACGAGTACATGGGGAGAAACTTCTGAGCTACCCCGTAGACAGACACCACCACCACCATCATCACCAATGCAGGGAGAATCCTCCATTCCTCGAGTCAAGAAAATGCCAACCATGAACCGAGGGTGGAACGATAGGTGGAGCCCCATGCTGATACACTGGCCCACCTAACGATGATGAAGAAGAGGGCTCTGATGTGTGAGAAGGCCTTCTCCACAAAGACAAGCCCCTGTTGTGCAAATTGCTCATCGCAAGTGTACAGGTCAAGTTTTAATATAGTGATTTGTGAAATACAAGTGTCGTCTTCTGGATTAGTTTTCTAGTTAATTAACTATCATGATTACTCTTTTTCAATTTTTTTAGAGAGAAAAATGTAGTGAGAATGATGAATCAAAACTAACGAAAGCTAAAAATGGGGAAGATTCTTAGGGAGTTGATTTCATCAATTGAGATTTAGGATTAATTAATGGAATATGATTATTAATGTGCAACTATTTAATAAGTCAAGAAAACTTAATTCACAATTATCTCTCCGAGCATAATCGATTCTCATGCATAAACAAGAACCCAATATTTTTATCTAGATTCAAGTATATGCAAGGTCCTAAGTCTAGTCATTTTTACAACTTCTAAAGTTATCCTAAATCTCCCGTTCTTAGAATTACTTTAGTTATGCAATTAAGTTCTAATCCAAACCTCCTCTCCCGAGCAAGATTCAGAACAATAACATTTAATCTATGGGTGGTAGACTAAAAGCATTAAGCCAATAATTGCATAAATAAAATAAAAGCAACAATCATTCCATGAATTAATCCATAAATTCAAAAGACTACATCAATCCCTAAGAAAATCAAGCTAGCTACTCATAGTCATGAAACCACAAACACAACTTGACAGAAAACCCATAAAAATAACTAAAAATTAAGGAAAGAAAGGTAAAATCTCTAATCCAGTCGATGTTGCACGTTCCTATCACGATCTCCATGAGCTATTATCTTCAATCCGCTCTTCGTTACTCCTCTAGCTCCCACAAGAGGTCTCTAGTCGAAATTAGGGCTAAAAGGTCTCCAAAAGAACTCCCCTAATCCGTGTGAAATCACTTGGTATTTATAGTTGAAGGAATGGAATTCCCAATTCCAGAGTGGAAGCGTATTACCAGACCAATCGTATTTTAATTAGGTTCCATAAAATACCAATACATTGGCAAAATCGTAGAACTATTCTAGACCTAAACAGGTTAAGCCTACAACAATTAGATATAATCTAAAGGGGAGAAGCATACATATCGTCGTTGTCGTCTCTGATGGATCAAGAACGTCTTTCTTGATTTCGCAGGGACCACGCTTGCAACACTTTGACGGGTCCGACTTGTCGAGGGTCGTGTCAAACAAAATTTATAATCCACGGCACTACAACTATTTTGTAGAAATAGTGGTCGGGGTCGAACATAGAGAAGGGGACCTAGTAAGTGTAGAATTTCGTGCTTATGAAAACATGGAGGGATTTTGGAAAGCAGGGAAAAGCAAGAAAATAAATGCAGAAAATTAAAGGAAACAGAAATAAGCATGCAGAAGAGAAATAAGATGGAAATCAACAACATAAAAAGGGATCGCCGGATTGGGATTTCTTATGCTAGATTCTATTTCGATTCGCTTCCTAGTTTTCACTAATAATTATTCTAGACTGATTTCATTAGTCCAGTCGGTTTTTGGGTTACTCGGAGGACCCCCCTACACTAATCTGTGCTAATTAACTTGCTAACCGTGAATTCTGCAATTAACAAGATTAATTAACATGTTCTTTATCGCTTGCCACCCCTCATACATAAAATAGCAACCATCCGAGACCTTGCAACGGTCACTAAGTTATATCTAACTAGTTTTAGATTAAGCAATTTCACAATCACCTATTTAAACTAGCCGCTTTGGGATCGTGGGTCCGGAATTGTATTAACTAAATTCAAATATAATTTTAATCTAATTCCTACAACCTTTAACATGCATCCTAGGCCTATCAAGGGTCATCTCGCATAGAGAGTGGCTTGCCTCAACCTAGTGGCTGTCTAAAAATAACTGATTGAATACACAAGCGGTAATCACATAGGGTCGTCAATCCTAATAGACTAGCTTCATGTATTGGTTTAAACTAAATAACATGCAAAACTGAATGAAAAGACAGCAATAACAGTAAGTAAACTCCAGAAAACTCAGCCAATCTTATTATAAATCAAAGCATAATCCCTATCCAACGATCTAAATACGATTAGCTATTCATAGATGAATTAAAAACATAAATAGACATGAAAGAATCCATGAAATATGACCTAAAAAGGTCTACAGCAGTACTGAAACGTAAAAGAGGCAAAAGAAATCGTAAAAGGACCAAATTTCTAACCTAATGGCGGACTAAACCGAGGCTACGTATATATAGAAAACTCGCTGGTGTCGAGACGCCAAGGCACTGCGAACTTTATATTTCGGATGAAAATCGCGTCTGCGCAGAGACGCCGTCCCTGATCCTTGCCTTGCTGTTTATTTTCTCGGTCTTGTCTCATTTCTTCTCGGTACAGGGCTTCAATCTTCGACTATTGGTGTCATTCTTCAGACCCGCTTCAGCACAATTGAGTCTTTTCACCTCCTCGTCGTCCAAGACACCGAGATGGCTCCAAAACTCCATAATTGGCACGAATTAACACCAAATTAGCGTGATCGACCCCCGACATGCCTAAGCTCAAAGATCCTGCAAATAGGACAAGTAAAGCATAAAATAACTCTAACAAGCTTAGATTAGAGGCGATAAAATAGAACAATTTAGGTCCTATCATATACCCCTCGTCGTCCAATTGGGTCTTTTCACCTCCTCGTCGTCCAAGACACCGAGATGGCTCCAAAACTCCGTAATTGGCACGAATTAACACCAAATTAGCGTGATCGACCCCCGACATGCCTAAGCTCAAAGATCCTGCAAATAGGACAAGTAAAGCATAAAATAACTCTAACAAGCTTAGATTAGAGGCGATAAAATAGGACAATTTAGGTCCTATCAAATACCCCCAACCTAAATCTTGCTAGTCCTCGAGCAAGGCACACACAGACCAAAGAAAAAGACGTTGTGCATATAATCGAAAAGTGATTTAATCCTCAAGACTCAAATACTCCAAAAACTAAAGCAATCAAGAGACATTCACAAGAGAGACAAATGAGGAGAAAAATCAAAATTTTTCAAAGATTATCTTGCACAAGAGAGCTCCATCCCACCTAATGAAGACTTTACTAGCCCGGGATTGGTTTACTCGACTCGCATCCCATCTTCCCCCTACACTGGCACTAAGGTCTTGCTAAAAGGCCCAAATGGAACAAACTAGGTTGCTTCCTCTTGCTTAGGTGCCTGATCAAGGAATTCCTTTTCTTTTCTCCCTCTTTTTTTTTTCTTCTTCTTTTTCTTTTGCTTTTGCTTTTTCTCTCTTTTTTTTTTTTCTTTGTGCATTTCTTTTGGATGGGGCACTAGCTTTCACACTACAATGCAGGGACCCATAACCCAAGTTTAACCCTTGGTGGGCCTAACTGCTCACACTGTAGGTAGCTCTTTTTACCCCTAAGCGTTTAAGCTCAATGCAAGCATGCTTTTTCTTTCAAAATAAAAATGACGAGCATATGATTTTTCTTTTGGCTCATGCACACTGACTTATTTTTCCACTCTTTTTTTTTTACAGGCATAATTTCTTTTTCTCTCCTAGGCAAGACTCCACACTCTATTTTGCAAAAAAATTAGACTTTCTCGCTTAACCTTACATCTATCGGGGTGAAAACCGAAATATGAGCTAAGTAACCGAAATATGAGCTAAGTAACTCACTCCTAAGCATTCAAGTCCTACTTTAAAGCAAGAAAGACACCCAACATGTGCAAGACATATCCTAGAAAAGTTTTAAAAAGGCTCTTTTTTTTAACACTCTCGGTCACAACTCATCGAAATCAATAAATTTTCGAAAAAATTTGAGTCAATCCTAGGAAATCATCATCACTTAAACAAGCATATACACAACAAGCATGCAAGACATTCATTAAGCACAAACGCTGGCCTGACGCTCAGATGCTCAAGGCCCAACAGAAACATAAAGCATAATTCCCCACCCCCAACCTAAAATTTACATTGCCCTCAATGTAATAAATCATGAAGAATAAGACAATGCATAGGGAAAGAATAGAACTTCCCTGAATTTCGCGCTCATGGGTGGTGAATCATGTTTTCTTATAAATAAAGAAGCTTCGCTTTGGTGCCACCATTCCTAAAGACAAAAACAAGGAAACAAGCATAAAATCAACTAATAAAAAAATAAAAAATAAAAAAAAAGATAAACCTATCTAAGAATTTAAAAGACAAAAAGCAGTAAAATTATAGGGTGCAAATGTTTAAGGTCGTTTGCTCGACCACGCTCTCCTCTATTTCTTCTTATGGAGGCTTCTCTCCACATGTCCAGAATACGTTGTTTTTTGGAAAATTCTTACTTTAGTAACTTCGGGGCCTGTGAGGAAAGATCAGTAGAAGTAGAAAAAATATTGGAAGCAGAGGTGGGCTGACAGAAAATTTGCTCTACCCTAATCCTAGAAGAGCACTTGGTGACTCCACAAGATTTATCAGTAAGGATTATCTGGTGCTCATCAACTACATCAATTAATTCTCCATCTAAGTTAGGGCATCTAACAGCAGAAGAATGCATCTCATTATCGATCACCATGCATGATTTAGAATTTAAAGTGTGATCATTCACTGAGTCAGGTTCAAGAATGTAGTATTTGACAGAAGATGCATGAGGATTTTCAATATCATCAAAAAATTTAAAGTACAGGGTTTTATCCTGAAATCCTACTGACACAACACCCTCATCTACATCAATAACTGTCTTGGCAGTCTTCATAAAGGGACGGCCAAGAAGTATTGTAGAAGAAGATGGATTGTAATCAGGGTTAGGTGTATCTTAAACATAGAAGTCATCAGGAAAAACCAAATCCTCCACCCTAACTAAAACGTTTTCAACTATTCCTAGAGGTTTAATGCAAGACTTATCTGCTAGCTGAATGACTATGCCATATGTTTTAATATTAGTTAAATTCAATCTTTTGTAAACAGACATAGGCATAACATTAATCGATGCTCCTAGATCTAACATGGCATATTTTATCTTGGAATCCCCGATCATACACGGTAAAGTAAACATGCCAGGATCAGAACACTTTACAGGTAAATCTTCAGAAAGTAATGCACTTACATTTTCACTAACGTCTTCTTTACCTGAGGACTTTTCCTTACCTTCGTACCAAGTCTTTAAGAACTCAGCATAGGCTGGGATTTTCAGGATTGCCTCAAGCAATGGAATGTTCACCTTGACTCGTCTAAAAACATCTAAATTATCCTGCACACTTGGAGTAGCAGGGTTAGTTAAGTTCACAGGTGAAGTAAGAAAAGAATCTTTATCATTTAAATTTTAAAGAAGAAAATTTGCCAGAAGAAATAGAAAAGTTTTCGGAGACAGCAGGGAATCCAGGGGGACAATCAGGTGTGGCCACCCCACTCCACACTGCGTTCACATTTGCCTTAGGATTCACCTCAAGTTGGGCAGGTAGCTTACCAAAGCTTTGATTGTTCATCTTACTGACTTGGGTTGCCAGCTGAGTGATTTGGTTTCCCAAATTCTAAATGGCGTTCCTGGTCTCTTGCTGGAACTGTAAAGAGCTGTCAGAAAGCTTCTTAAGTGCCTTGTTGGGTTCCCAGACTGAGTAAAAGTAAGGTGAAATTAAACTCTAGAACACTTGTGCAAGCATACACAATCCGCAGCAAGTAATAAGTATTTATCGAATCCAAGGTCTGAATTAGCTCTCACTTTATCTATTTTGTGTAACTCTCAAATGGTTTCGAAAGTAGTTAAAATGATTGATTTTTATAGAATGTTGAAGCAAAAGAAATGACAGAACAAAAAGTAAACAAATAAAGCAGACAGATTAGAAACAGGAGTTGGTCAGGATCTAGTAATTGTTTTAATAGATGCTCTAACAATATTATTGATCAGGCAAAACTCTTGCAGTCTTATTAGCAGGATCCTCCTGGAACTCTGGATTTTTTAGAATGTGTTTCAACTCCAATCACGCACTACCGATCAAGCACTAGGCAACTGGCTATCCCTAGCTCAGTCACTGGCGTTCACCAATACACAATGATCTAGTGTGATTAAATGCCACACACTTCCTAAATCATCTGTGAAACTAGGAAGTGATATTCATACCGGTTGGCCAAACGGACACAAAATATAAATAAGCACAACAATTGATCAAGATGCATCAAATCAACATTTATTGCATAGAGAATAGGAACGACAATTACATGACTCCTAACCAACACCTAAAGTAATTTAGTTCATAAAGTGCATAACAACACACGTTACAATCTGAGTAAGTGCATCCATAATTACAAAATATTATAAGAAAATACTAATTCCCTTAGTACACTTCGCAATTGATGGTCTTCTTGAGGTCTCCAATCTTTCTCCTCTATTCGGCTCCCAATGATGGAAATGAGAAATGATCTCTTCCCCACGAGTGGAATGTTCCTCCCCAAGAAAGGAATTATTTTGACTTGAACGACTCTTCCCTTTTATATAATGAAGACAAGCTTAAATTAGGTTGACCTAGACACGTGGATGGCTCTCCTTGCTCCTCAAATCCGAGAATAGCTCAACTAACTTCAGTTCATTAAAATGGATAACGAGCTATGACGTGGCAGTTTTTGCTCCCTTTTTTGCTGGATCGCAGATTTTGCTCCCTCAAGTCGCTCAGCAATATATTCTGCACAAAATAACTTTCAAAGCATCCATTCTTCCAAATGGGTTAGAACTTGCAATAATCATCTAAAAGCAACCCTAATTAGCACTCATGACACACAAAACACTATAGAATTAAGGCCTAAATAACTCCCTTTTGGAGAGTTATCATGCCTCATCGAAGGATGTCCCTGAAGTTGATGAGGTGGAAGCTTGATTCTGCTTGAACATCAGTGGCTTCTGTTAGTTCCCATAACTAAAATTTGGATGGTCTCTCCATCCTGGATTGTAAGTGTTGTTGTATGGGTTGTACTGCCTTTGATTCCCATTGAATCCACCAATGGCATTCACCTCTCCATTGTCTTGAATCACAGGGCAGGCATCGGTAGTATGGGTAGTCATCGAGCAAAGTCCACAGGCTTTCGCCTGCATCTGTCCTGAACACAAAGAGCGAACAAGTTTAGTTAATTCACTCATTTCAAAGCACATTTCACTTACCTCGCTTTTTGTGGTGGCTTGCACAATTGCAGGTGGTCCTCTCGTCCTGAGTTGCTGAGAGTTCTTAGCCATACTTGAAATTAGTAGTCTAGCCTCAGCAGGTGTCTTGTTGACTAATGCTCCTCCACTAGCGGCATCCACCATACTTCGATCCATGGGTAGTAATCATTCGTAAAAATACTGGATCAATAACTGATCCGAGATCTGGTGATGTGGAAAACTGGCGCACAATCGTTTGAATCTCTCCCAATATTCGTGGAGGGTCTCCCCAGTGATCTGCGAAATCCCATATATCTCCTTCCTGATGTTGGCAGCTCTATTGGCAAGGAAGAATATCTCCAGGAATTGCTTCTTCATCTCGTTCCATGTACTGAGAGAGCCGGAGGGAAGGTAATAGAGCCAATCTTTCACTGAATCCTTTAGCGAAAAGGGGAATAACCTCAGGTTCAGCGCTTCCTCTGTCACTCCGTGAAGTCTCATACCAGAACATACAATGTGAAATTCCTGCAAATGTTTGTGTTGGTCATCTCCTGCACTACCACGAAAAATAGGGAGTAAGTGTATTAAACCTGACTTTAATTCAAAGTAACCTGTCGTCTCAGGGTAGGTAATACAGAGTGGCTGCTGGTTCAGATCTGGCGCTGCCAGCTGCCTCAATGTCCTCTCAGCCATGGCTGGTTCTTCAACCTCGCCGAGATTATTAACTCTTTTTCTTCTTGCTTGCCTCCAAAATCTCGTCTCCGCTTTAGAAATTTCAGGTTCAAATCTAAGATTGTTTTCCTATGAAGAACGTGTGATCATAAACCATGCAAACAAGAATTAAAAACACAAAATCCTAAAAATACTAGAAAATGCCCTTCCCCGACAACGACGCCAATTTGACGGGTCCGACTTGTCGAGGGTCGTGTCAAAAAAAAATTATAATCCACGGCACTACAACTATTTTGTAGAAATAGTGGCCGGGGTCGAACACAGGGAAGGGGACCTAGTAAGTGTAGAATTTTGTGCTTACGAAAACAGGGGAATTTTGGAAAGTAGGGCAAAGCAAGAAAATAAACGCAGAAAATTAAAGGAATAAGCATGAAGAAGAGAAATAAGATGGAAATCAACAACATAAAAAGGGATCACCGGATTGGGATTTCTTATGCTAGATTCTATTTCGATTGGCTTCCTAGTTTTCTCTAATAATTATTCTAGACTGATTTAATTAGTCTGGTCGGCTTCTGGGTTACTCGGAGGACCCCCTACACTAACCTGTGCTAATTAACTTGCTAACCGTGAATTCTGCAATTAACAAGATTAATTAATATGTTCTTTATCGCTCGCCACCCCTCATACATAAAATAGCAACCATCTGAGACCTCGCAACGGTCACTAAGTTATATCTAACTAGTTTTAGATTAAGCAATTTCACAATCACCTATTTAAACTAGCCGTTTTGGGATCGTGGGTCCGGAATTGTATTAACTAAATTCAAATATAATTCGAATCTAATTTCTACAACCTTTAACATGCATCCTAGGCCTATCAAGGGTCGTCTCGCGTAGAGAGTGGCTTGCCTCAACCTAGTGGCTATCTAAAAATAACTGATTGAATACACAAGCGGTAATCACATAGGGTCGTCAATCCTAATAGACTAGCCTCATGTATTGGTTTAAACAGGATAACATGCAAAATTGAATGAAAAGATAGCAAGAACAGTAAGTAAACTCCAGAAAACTCAACCAATCTTATTAGAAATCAAAGCATAATCCCAATCCAACGATCTAAATACGATTAGCTATTCATAGATGAAGTAAAAACATAAATAGACATGAAAGAATCCATGAAATATGACCTAAAAAGGTCTACCGCAGTACTAAAATGTAAAAGAGGTAAAAGAAATCGTAAAATGACCAAATTTCAAACCTAACGGCAGACTAAACCGAGGCTACGTATTTATAGAAAACTCGCTGGCGTCGAGACGCCAAGGGCAGCGTCGAGATGCTGCGAACTTTACATTCTGCATGAAAATCGCGTCGGCATCGAGACGCCGTCCCTGATCCTTGCCTTGCTGTTTATTTTCTCGGTCTTGTCTCGTTTCTTCTCGGTACGGGGCTTCAATCTTTGGCTTTTGGTGTCATTCTTCTGGCCCGCTTCAGCACAATTGGGTCTTTTCACCTCCTCGCCGTCCAAGACACCGAGATGGCTCCAAAACTTCGTAATTGGCCCGAATTAATACCAAATTAGTGCGATCGACTCCCAACATGTCTAAGCTCAAAGATCCTGCAGATAGGACACGTAAAGCATAAAATAACTCTAACAAGCTTAGATTAGAGGTGACGGAAGAGATTGTCGAGGTCTCTTATCAAATAAATTTATAATCCTCAACCTCTAAAGCTAAGTTGTAGCAGTAGTGGCCGGGGTCGAACACAGGGAGCACGATTATAACTTGTTTATCTTAGATTTATTGTGATGACCGGACTAATGGGGTGTTTTATATTTGGAAAGAAAGTAAACAAGGAAAGTAAGCTAATTATGGAAAATAATAGAAAAGGAAAGTAAGAGAACTAAAGAAAGAAATCAATACCTCAAAGATCATGTAACCGGGTTAGTCATGGTAAGTTCAATTTAATTAAATCATTAATTTCACTAATAAGTCAAAACGAGTTTAAGTCCGACGTATTCCGACAACAAACCGAGAACCATGACCCAACTATCACAAACATGCAAACGCTAAGTTTGATTCTAGCTTAAATTAATTACTATGCCTATTAACTAATCTAAACCGCATTGGGATCTAGCCGAATTAATTCACATGCAACGGGCAACAAACCACAATTACAATTGATTAAATCATTTAAGTCTAGGGACGCATGCGTATAATCATAACGTTAACCTATATGCTACTAATGTTGGGTTTTATGCCCTAAAACTCGTAGATAGTAAATGTACTCTTGACCGAACATTAATAAAGTGATGTATTATTCATTTATCTATGTTTGTATTATATCTTGTCTTATTAACCCTAATCCAATAAACTAAACATCCAAGGCTAATAGAATGAGGCTTGAACTAGTATGTAGGGACATATGGGGATCGATGTTCAAGTTTTAGCCTAAAGGGTCTGTAGTATAGGGATAAGGCTGGGTACCTTATCCTGGTGACACTATGGATACGACCCGCTTTGTATTTTGATACAAACGCAATGATCCAACGCGTTCATGTAGTTGACATGCGAGTGGGGGTATCCTGTGCAATGAGTTTGCACAAAGACCGGACCGCGAAATAGTTAACCACTAACTATAACACCGTTAGTTAGCTTGGTTTCTATTTCACTAGGATGACCTAGGCAACTTGGCCTTAATCCTGAGTGGATTATGGACTCCTGTCCATGAGGGATTGTCCTTTGATTTGCACGGGTGAGAGTGGCCTGCACGCCGACTCAATAAGCCTACCATTTTGGGGACAAGACCGAGTGGGGAGCTGGGAACATAGTCTTACAAGATGGAATTCACTCCTTCCCAACTTTAGGGTAAGTAGAGGTGTGTTCCCTTAAGTGGTGTCTCCGGGTCTTGAACAATGGGCCCTACCCTCTCTATGGCACGAGAGGGACTTCCGTTTGTTGGTTTGACCTCAAACAGGTTGTTCATTAGAGGACCACTGGTACTTAAGGATAAAGATGTAGCCTAGGGGTAAAACGGTAATTTGACCTAGCTGGGGTACGAACACACGTGAAGGGCTGACTTGCTGTTGATGGTCGATATCCTGGACACAGAAATATATCTGCAGTGAGAATAGTGCAGTTGTGGTTCTATAGTGGAGTGAACCACAGTTAACAACTATTGATTAACTTGGTTAATGAGTTTAACCGATTAATCTCATATCGTTGGAGCTTCGGATCTGTAGGTCCATTAGGTCCCACCGGTAGCTCACTTAGGGCATAGAGGAAATTTTCTAAGGGAATATTGAATATTCGAAGGGGTTCGTATATTTAGTTAAAATATGAATTGGATTCATATTAAAACTATAAGTTATAATTAATGCACATTTGATGTGCATCAATTCTATAGTTGTTATGAGAGAGAAATAGTTAAATATATGATATTTAATTATAATATTAATTAATTGAATTAATTAATATGTTGTTTTAATTCAAATTTGATTAAATTTGATTTAATTGAATTGTATTAAAACTTTAGGTTATGTGGTGTAATTATATAAAATTGTTTTATATACTTATTATTAAATTAAATATTGATTTAATTTAATTAATTTAATTAATAATTTATGTATTTATTAATTAAAAATAAATCAACCATCAGTTAATTTAACTTATGGAGATTTATTCTCCCACTACCTTGTTTCATGATGGGATGAGAGTTATTATAGGGAGTGGTTCGGTTATTTTTTTTAAAGAAGCCCTAGTCTCTCTCAATCGTAAGCTCTCTCTCTCACAAAAATTCATTCTTTGCGTTTTTTCTCCTGGTTAGATTTACAGAGAAAGTGAATTCTCTCCAAAAATCCCTTAGAAACTGCTAGTTCCCACAAACTACCTCTTGCATTATACCTGTGAGAATACCGGTGTTTCTCTATTTGGTGGTGTTCAAATTCTTGGGAATTTTCCAGCAAAGGGTTGCATTTGAGTTGTTGTTTTTGGAGCGTTTTTTCAAGGGAATTAGGCGAAACGGTTCGAGATCATCCTACAAAGTAAGTGTTATTCAATCCCCTTGATCACTAGGATCTATTAGTATAATTTAGGATTATTTCTAATAGATCTAGCATGTTTTTGTAACCATTTTACAGCATGTATATTCTCTGTTTTAGTTGTTGTAAATTTTAATATTTGTGAACCGTACCGGTATTTTAATCGTGATTGAAAATCAGTGTGATCCTCTGAACGTTTCCGCTGCGAAAGGGCTATTATCCCTTCAAACTTTAGAGGTTTAGAAGAACTCCCACCGAAACCAACGCAATTTTCTTAAATTGAAATCAATTAACGAGATATTCGAAGGGGCTTAAGACTGAAGTTGAAAACTTGTTAAGTGAGATAATAAAAACACTTTGATCTGATCAATGTGTTGAGTATAGGGACTTGAGATTCTAGGACTATTTGATAGTTCATGGAATCACATCCTAAATCTCAGTTAGGAGTAATAGAACCCTATTGGATATGGTTCAATCCAGGTTGAGCTATGCTCAATTGCCTGACTCGTTTCGGGGTCATGCAGTGTGACTGCAGCGTGTATTTTGAACAACATTCCATCAAAAGTGTTTCTGAAACACCTTTTGTGTTGTGGATAGGACGTAAAGATTGTTTACGTTCCTTTAAATTTTGGGGTGTCCAGCACTTGTGCTTGTGACTAACCCAAAACAAATTGGAATACCGTTCAAAATTATGCCTAATTGTAGGCAATCCCAAAGGAAACGAAGAGAATATACTTCTTCAATCCATAAGAGAATAAAGAATTTGTATCGACAAATGCTTCATTCTCAGAAGAAGAACATATGAGAAATCATAAGCCATAAAGTAAGGTCGGTTTAAGTGAATTAACTAATAAAGCTACAGAAACATTAACAAGAGTTGTTGATGAATCAACAAAGGTTGTTGATAAGACTGGTTATTCAACAAGAGTTGTTGATAAGGCCAGTGCTTTTGGTCAGTCACATCCATCTCAAGAGTTGAGAATGCCTTGATGTAGTGGGAGGGTTGTTTTATAACCTGACCGTTACATGGGCTTATTTGAAGCTCAAGTCGTCATTCTTGATGATGACATAGAGGATTCATTATCTTTTAGAAAGAAAATGAATGATGTTGATAATGACCAATGGTTTAAAGCCATGGACCTGGAAATGAAGTCTTTGCATTTCAATTCCATCTGGGATCTTGTAAATTTGCTTGATGGGGTAACACCTGTAGGTTACAAGTGGATTTACAAGAGGAAACGAGACATTTAAGGTCTCAACCAAAAGGGTCCATTGAGCAAGATCAAAAGCAAAAGGGTTTGCAAGCTTAAGTGGTCCATTCATGGATTGACCTAAGCATTTCGATCTTGGAATTTAAGATTTGATACAGTGATCAAATTTTTTGGTTTTAATCACAACATTGATGAGTCTTGTGTTAACAAGTAATCATCAATAATTCAGTAGCTCACTTAGTGTTGTATATGATTGATATCCTAACCATTGGGAATGATGTAGGTTATTTTACTGACATTAAAAGAGGCTAGCAGCTCATTTCAAAATGAAAATCTGGGAGAAGCTGAGCTAGCCTTGTCTCAAGTGTCTTATGTGTACAAGATGTTAGTTGAAAAGAAAGGGATAGAACTAATTGGGTTGCCTCCCATGAGCGCAAATTTTTAACGTCGTTATGCTCGACGGGATTTTCATATTCCTGTTAGGGTACATAAAAATTCTCATATTTCTTTGGGCCCTTCTTTCTCGAATCCACGAAACCTGCAAACAGAAGCAGGTTTGCCCATTTTTCATGGGACCCAGAAGATGCATTATATTTTTTTTAATTTTTGAATATATGAAAAAGAGGAAAAATTAAAAGATAAAGACTCAAGGATAAAATTTTGTGAGACAGCTTAGAAGATAAATCAAATGAAGGGGATTCAAGGGGAAGAACAAATTCAGACTCGTCAGCCTGAAACTCTATCACTTGAGTTTCCTTGCAATCTGGTTCAGATTCTTCTTTAACCTCACATGATCGATCGTGAGATGGCAATGGACACTCAGTTTCTTCATCATCAACCTTTGCAACGAAGGGAACTTCTGTTGTAAGGATTGTCTCTTGGGTCAGTTGTGCTTGTTGCTCTACATGCTTCTCCAGTTTTGTCACATATGTTTCTATCTTATCAATATTATCAGACATGTCTTTCAACTCAGCTCGAGTACATTCCTGAAACTGAAGAGTATTTTTAGCAAGCTCATAAATTTGATCCTCAAGAGATTTACCTGAATTGGAAGGTCGATAGTGTTGATGTGGCTGTTTGATTTGATATCCATGCACTAATTGTTCGCATAAAGAAGTTAGTATTGATAGTTTATTGTCGAGCAATCCTACCACCTTCACTAATTGGGCTCTTCTTTCCCTCCTCGAATGATATGCCATCAAAAATCGACTCAATTCAAAACAAACAAATAAGAAAAATTATAAGAAGATATCATAATAAACCTATTATAAACAAATTAAACTTGGCTCCCCAACAACGGCACCAATTTGACCGAAGAGATTGTCGAGGTCTCTTATCAAATAAATTTATAATCCTCAACCTCTAAAGTTAACTTGTAGTAGTAGTGTCCGGGGTCGAACACATGGAGCACGATTGTAACTTGTTTATCTTAGATTTATTGTGATGACCGGACTAATGGGGGTTTTATATTTGGAAAGAAAGTAAACAAGGAAAGTAAGCTAATTATGGAAAACAATAGAAAAGGAAAGTAAGAGAACTAAAGAAAGAAATCAATACCTCAAAGATCATGTAACCGGGTTAGTCATGGTAAGTTCAATTCAATTAAATCATTAATTTCACTAATAAGTCAAAACGAGTTTATGTCCGGCTTATTCCGGCAACAAATCGAGAACCATGATCCAACTATCACAAACATGCAAACGGTAAGTTTGATTCTAGCTTAAATTAATTAATATGCCTATTAACTAATCTAAACCGCATTGGGATCTAGCTGAATTAATTCACATGCAACGGGCAGCAAACCACAATTACAATTGATTAAATCATTTAGTTCTAGGGACGCATGCGTATAATCATAACGTTAACCTATATGCTACTAAGATTTAGCAAGTAAATTTAGAGAGGGTGCGGTCAAGGTTGTCAATCTTTCCTACCACAATCTA
Source organism: Luffa aegyptiaca (assembly GCA_017139565.1). Taxonomy (NCBI): domain Eukaryota; kingdom Viridiplantae; phylum Streptophyta; class Magnoliopsida; order Cucurbitales; family Cucurbitaceae; genus Luffa; species Luffa aegyptiaca. The sequence continues at coordinate 18,506,668 of CM029398.1, forward strand.
AACTTATATAAAAAGAACTAAAATGACATAAACATGTTTTGATAATTCAAACAAGAAATTTCATTAAAAGAACTTGAACTTACTCTTGACACTCCGGTTACATGAATGAAGAAATTAGCCTCTTATAGAGCAAGAACAAGCTTGATACATAAAGAAAAGCAAGAAAGAACTAAGAAGAATGGTGGAAAGGGGGGAGAGATGGACTACAATGTTGTAGTGAATTATGTGTTGAGGGATGATTCTAAACCTACACCAAGACCCTCTATTTATAGTGTTTCTTTGCCTTCAATTCATGGTAGAATGGTACAGAACTGGGTCTTCAAAGAAGGAAAAATTTCAGCCAAAATTGGAAAAAATAGATTATGGAAAACTGCCTAGCATCGCGACGCTAGGACACAGCGTCGCGACGCTGGGCCTTCAGATTTGGAAATTATCCCGCGAATCAACATAGCGTCGCGACGCTTTTGCCTCAGCTTCACTCCCACGTCTTTTTTCCTTATTTGAGCAACGTCCCGACGCCTGGGTTGAAGGGTCTCGACGCTGTGACGGTTCCAAGGGCAGAATGGTCATTTTACGCTCCAGTTTCGCTCGTTTAAGCCCCGAATCGCTTCCAAAGCTCCGGTGAGGACCGATAGACATATTATACTCATTTTAAAGCATTTTTCGCAAGGAATTCAACTAAGATAAGAAAATTGGGAGATTCTAAGTGTATAATAAATTAGACCGATCAAGAGGCGATAAAATAGGACTATTTAGGTCCTATCACACTTCTTTGGACACCACCACAGAAGCCTTCCACTACTATCCTCTGAGATTAGGAACATGGTTGTGGGACCACCATCTTGATTATGGAAAAAAGCACCAGAGAAAAGGTGTTGGGTTTTATGCCCTAAAACTCGTAGATAGTAAATGAAACAAATTAATCGATCTCAATAAAGCGTTATTTGAGTAATTCAGTAATTTGGTTATTGAATAATCGAGTTTGCATTAATAAACCCTAAATCCAATAAACTAAGACCCAAGGTTGTTTAAATGAAACTTGGACTAGTATGTGGGGACATACGGGGATCAGTGTCCAAGTAACAACCTAAAAGGTCTATAGTATAGGGATAAGGTTGGGTACCTTATCCTGCTGACACTATGTGAAACGGTCCACCTTGTATTCGATACAGATGCAATGATCCAAAGCATCCATGTAGGAGACATGTGGGTGGGGGTATCCTATGCAATGAGTTTGCATAAGACCGGACCGCGAAATAGTAACCACTAGATGTAACGTCGTTAACTAGTTTAGGTTTCTATTTCAATAGGATGGCCTAGGTAACTCAATCTCAATCCTGAGTCTGTTATGAGCCCCTTTCAGGAGGGATTGTCCTTAGATTTGTATGGGTGAGAGTGGCCAGTTCGCCGACTCAATAATCCTACCATTTCAAGGGCAAGACCGAATGGGGGCTGGGAACATAACAGTACAAGATGGAATTCACTCCTTCCCCTATTGGGGTAAGTAGATGTGTGTTCCCTTAAGGGCTGATTTCGGGGCTTGAACAAAGGTGCGTCGTCCTCTCCTGGCCCGAGAGGAACTCCTGTTTAGTGGTTGCACCCTAAACAACTTGTTCATTAGAGGAATCAGTGGTACTTAAGGAACCAGAGGTAACCCAGGGGTAAAACGGTAATTTGACCCAACTGGTGTTACGAACACACGTGAAGGATTGACTTATTGCTTGGTCGATATCCGTGGACACTGAAATATTCTACAGTAAGAAGAGTGCAGTTGTGGGTCTTTAGTGGAGTGACCCACAGTTAACGAATGTTGACTAAACTCGGTTAATGAGTTTGGCCAATTAGTCTCGTATCGTTGGAGCTTCTGACTGTAGGTCCATTAGGTCCCACTGGAATAAGTCAATCCTTTGGGGAATCGTATAATGTATATTGATGCATTGTAATATAAAGTTTATGAAACTTTATAATATAATTTTTGAATTAATTTCAAAAATTAATTCTTGAGAGAAAATATTTGAAAGAGTTTCAAATAAATTTAATATGAATTGGATTCATATTAATTTTAATTTTAATAAAATCCCTAAGATTAAATATATGATATTTAATTAGGGAAATTAATTAATTATGGAATTAATTAATTAATTATTAAAATTAGAGACCTTTTCCTATTAGGAAAGAAAATATTGAAAGAGTTCAAATAAATTTAATATGAATTGGATTCATATTAATTTTAATTTTAATAAAATCCCTAAGATTAAATATATGATATTTAATTAGGGAAATTAATTAATTATGGAATTAATTAATTATTTATTAAAATTAGAGACCTTTTCCTATTAGGAAAAAGGTCTTGGCCTTTACCTATAAATAGGACCCCTGGGGTGGGGTGAAAGGCATCCCATTCATTCTCCTACTCTCAGAGAATTTTCCTCAAGGCTTCCTCTAGACTCCCACCAGTCTCCTGCCTCTAGAAGTCTCAGAGTAATACCGGTGTAGCCATAGTGGTGGTGTTCGCACTAGTTCGTGATTAATTCACAAGCAGTTGGTGAATTTAATCTGAGTCGTCAACGAGAGTAAGTAATTTGTTACTATATAAATTAGATTTAGATCTAATATTTTTGTATGCTTAGCCTTAATATAAATCTAGAATAGTTCTAAGTTTATTGCCAATGTATTGGTATTTTAGATTAAACAAAATTAATTACGAATCGGTCCCAATCACGCTTCCGCTTTACAGAATTACGGAATTTCAATCCTTCAATTGGTATCAGAGCCGATCGTAGATCTAATTTTGTTTCTCTAAAATTTGCATTGGCTATTGGTGGGATTGATTAATGCATAATGTATGTATGGTTTGCATTGAACTGTTTAGGTTAATTTTATGGCCATAGATTTTACTGTTTTTATGTGATTTGATCATGTAAGGGCCCGGTGTTTCGGGTATTTTATGTAAAATTGAGTCCTATGTAAGTCCGAGTCTAGAATAGGTTTTTATGAGATAAAAATCGGAGAAATCGCAACGCTATCACGATTACAGCATGCGTTAGGGATTCGCAACAGGACGGTTCAAGGCGGTTGGGCGGTCTGGTTCACGCGGTCTGGCTAGGCTGGGATCGATTTGGTCCGGTTCAGCTGGAATTTGGCTCGGTTCGTGGTTTTCGTGGCTGGTTCGAAGTGGTTCGGGTCGGTTCGGGCTGTCTAGACCAGTATTTGGAGCTGCAGAAGGACTTTTAGGATAGAATTTAGCTATAATTATTGTAATTGATGCTTTATTTTATCCTAGGGGCCAAAATTAACCGGTTCAATTGCTATTTATTTGCTTTATGGATGTCATATAGCTTAAATTCCCACCATAGGTTAAGCATGTTTTCATGCATATTTATGTTATAATTGTTATAATGTATGGTAATTATGCATGAATTTAATTTCATGAGTTATTTAGTATAATTGTTATATTAAATATATGAAATTGGTGAAGCATGATGCATGACATTAATTTAGCTAAATATAATTGTTATATTTAATTAATGTAGCATGCATGCTTAGGATTATTTTCATGAGAATTAATATAATTAGTTATATTATGAATGAAAATAATAAATATATATCAATGCTTGTTTTCATATATGATTTAATATAAAATGTTATATTAATTAAATGAAAATGGAATAGCATTGAGCATGACATTAATTAGATTAATATAAGAGTTATATTATATTAATGTCAAATTTCATGTAATTTAATTTCGTGGATGTTTAATTAATATAATCGATATTAATTAAATGAAATTGAAACTGCATGAAGCATGACACCACTTAAGATTAATATAATCGTTATATTATCATTATCGGTGTCATAATAATATGGTGTTTAATAATTAGAATATGATTGTTATTTTTCCAACACCATAGAAGCATGTTATAGGGCTAATCATTAAAATTTTATAATAAGTTATAAAATTGATTAGAAACCATCAACCTATAACAAAGAGTTGCATCCAAACATAGGACCTTAGGTTAAAAATGAATTAATTTTAAAATGTTTAAAATTAATTTGACCTAAGCTCATTATAATTCTAATAGGATTAGAATTATTTTCTTACTTAGAATTAAAAATAGTTTTAATTGACTAAGTAGGAAAAACATTACTATGATTATAAGGGAACTCTACCGGTTAAGTTCTGTCTAAGGCTGGGGGTACTTAAGATGACGGTTTACGGAACACCTCCTACTTGGGAACTAACCCAGAATACCGGAGTTGAATTAATCATAGTTAAATGTTAGCATGCAATGTCACTAGGTTTATTAAAAGAGTTTAATTCACCTAGATCTTTAGAGTAAAGAGTTTACATTACTATGTTTATAAGGGAACTCTCCCGATGAAGTTCTGTCTAAGGCTGGAGGTACTTAAGATGACAGTTTACGGAACACCTGCTACCTGGGAACTGACTCGGAACTTGAGTTGAATTAACCATAGTTATGTTAGCATGCAATATCACTAGGTCAATTAAAAGAGTTTAATTCACCTAGATCTTTAGAGTAAAGATTTATCATAACTATTGGTTATAAGGGAACTCTACCGGTAAAGTTCTGTCTAAGGTTGGAGGTACTTAAGATGACGGTTTACAAAACACCTGCTACCTGGGAACTGAGTTGGAACTTGAGTTGAATTAATCATAGTTATATTAGCATGCAATGTCTCTAGGTAATTAAAAGTGTTTAATCCACCTAGACATTAGAGAAAAGACCTATATATATAAAAGTTATATACAGGCATAGACTTAGATAGATTCACTTAGCCGGAATTTACCTAAGTAATAGACCCTATAATTATAAAAATACTTAGTGGGAGGAAATATATCAAAACAAGATTTTCATAAATCATGTTTTGCTCTCACGTCCTCAAAAGTTCACAACGTGAGGTTCATGCTTGGCCTCGAGTCACCCTGGGAGTGACCCCCTACAGATGGTGTTTGCATGGATCAATATCAAGGTGAATGAGGGAGTATTTTATAGTAAGTGGGAGCAGGACACGTGTCAACGTATCCTACGGTCTCCTCCATTAGGTTGCACCGTGAGATCCCCATGATCTGCCTGCGAGTCGCCCTGGGAGCGATCACCCTACGGAGGGCTTGATCATGAGAGTCGGAACAACGCAAACTCCAGAAATGGATAGGGTTTCTTAGGTCCATTTCCAACTTTGACTTTCCCTACGGTAGCATTGTTGGGGCCGACCTCTGAAATCTGAAAAATGGAGGTCACACTTACAGGAAATTGTTAAGGTGTTAATAATTTCCTGAACGAAAAAACGGCAGCTAAGAACTATTGGAATATGAGTTATTTCGGGAATAGGGATTGGCTGAGATTGTCTCAATTCAAAGGAGGAGTAGCTGACTACCCTACGGTAGCTGTTGTTCTAAACCTCTGAAGTATCGTTGCAAAATGAATGTTTATTCTATGGGTCGATCATTACTTTTGCTAAATTGATTGGATTAAAATAATAATATTATTTTGTGTAATGGGTTAATGCAACAATACTTATTAAGTTAATTTGTTTGCTCTCAACAATGAAACGTTCTTTGTATGCCTTGAATAACGCCAACTACAAAACCTGTATTTCTAATACAACTAAGAAAATGAACTTAAACATTAATTGTGTGGAATTGGTCTTAACTGAGGACGGTCCTCAAGCCCACATGTCTAATTCATCTGAAATTGTTCATGAGGAATATGACATAGACTGCTTAGCACATCTCAATGAAAATAAATTTGATTTATTGGTCATTGAAACGTGTATAGTGGAAAATGATTATACAGCCTGGATCCTTGATTCAGGTGCCACTCATCACGTATGCTCTTCCTTTGAGGGAATGAACTCCTGGCAACAGTTGGATGCTGGGGAAATGACTCTCAGAGTTGGGACTAGGGAGCTCATTTCAGCTAAAGTAGTGGGAGATATTAAAATGTTCTTCTCCAGGGAACACTATATGTTATTAGATAATGTATATATAGTTCCCAAAATAAAAAGAAATTTAATTTCTGTTTCTTGTTTGCTAGAACAAGGATATTCAGTGTCCTTTTCTGTGAATGAAGCTTTCATTACTAAAAGGGGTACTGATATCTGTTCTGCAAAAATAGAGAACAATTTGTATGTTTTAAGACCAATAGAGTCTAGGGCTATTTTCAACAATGAAATGTTTAAAACATTCGAGACTCAACCAAAAAGGCAGAAAGTTTCTCAAAGTACCTATCTTTGGCACTTGTGACTTGGCCACATAAATTTCAATAGGATTGGGAGATTGGTTAAGAACGGACTTTTAAGCCAGTTAGAAGATGGTACTTTACCTCCGTGTGAGTCATGTCTCGATGGTAAGATGACCAAACGATCTTTTACTAAAAAAGGTTATCGCGCCAAGGAGCCCTTAAACTCGTACATACGGATCTCTGTGGTCCAATGAATGTAAGAGCTCGAGGAGGGTATGAATATTTCATCTCTTTCATAGATGATTATTCAAGGTATGGTTATTTATACCTAATGAGTCATAAGTCTGAAGCCCTTGAAAAGTTCAAGGAGTACAGGACTGAAGTTGAGAACTTGTTAGGTAAGACCATTAAAACACTTCGATCTGATCGAGGTGGAGAGTATTTGGACTTAAAATTCCAGAACTATTTGATAGAACATGGAATCTCATCTCAACTCTCAGCACCAGGTACACCTCAACAGAATGGTGTATCTGAAAGGAGTAACAGAACCTTGTTGGACATGGTTCGATCTATGATGAGCTATGCTCAACTGCCTAGTTCGTTTTGGGGTTATGCAGTCGAGACTGCAATTTATATTTTGAATGTAGTTCCCTCAAAAAGTGTTTCTGAAACACCATTTGAGCTCTGGAGAGAGCGTAAAGCTAGTTTACGTCATTTCAGAATTTGGGGTTGTCCTGCACATGTGCTAGTGGCAAACCCAAAGAAATTGGATTCACGTTCAAAATTATGCCTATTCGTAGGCTACCCAAAAGAAACAAGGGGTGGATACTTCTTCGATCCACAAGGAAATAAAGTGTTTGTATCGACAAATGCTACTTTCTTAGAAGAAGACCACGTTCGAGAACACAAGCCACGCAGTAAAATGGTGTTAAGTGAACTTTCTGGTGAAACTACCAATGAATCAACAAGAGTTGTTGATAAGGCTGGACCTTCAACAAGGGTTGTTGATGAGCCCAGTACACAGACTGGACCTTCAACAAGAGTTGTAGATGAGCCCAGTACATCTGGTCAAGCCCATCCTTCTCAATAGTTGAGAATGCCTCGACGTAGTGAGAGGGTTGTTACTCAACCTGAACGTTATCTGGGTTTAGCAGAAATTCCAGTTGTCATATCTGATGATGGAATCGAAGATCCATTGACCTTTAGACAGGCAATGAATGATGTGGACCATGACCAGTGGGTCAAAGCTATGGACCTAGAGATGGAGTCTATGTACTTCAATCAAGTCTGGGATCTTGTAGACCTACCTGAAGGGGTTAAACCCATAGGCTGCAAATGGATCTACAAGAGAAAACGAGACGCAGCTGGGAAAGTGCAGACTTTCAAAGCTCGACTGGTGGCAAAGGGTTATACCCAAATGGAGGGGGTGGACTATGAGGAAACCTTCTCCCCAGTTGCCATGTTAAAGTCAATAAGGATTCTCTTGTCCATTGCCACGTTTTATGATTATGAGATTTAGCAAATGGACGTCAAGACTGCTTTTCTGAATGGCAATCTTGATGAGAACATCTTTATGTCTCAACCAGATGGGTCCATTGCTCAAGATGAGGAGCAAAAATTTTGCAAGCTTAGACGATCCATTTATGGGTTCAAGCAAGCTTCCAGATCTTGAATATAAGGTTTGACACTGCTGTCAAATCTTATGGCTTTGACCAGAACGTTGATGAACCTTGTGTTTACAAAAGGATTATCAACAGTGCAGTAGCTTTTCTGGTGTTGTATGTAGATGATATTTTACTCATTGGGAATGATGTAGAATATCTAGCTGACATTAAAAAATGGCTATCGACTGAGTTCCAAATGAAAGATTTGGGTGAAGCTCAATACGTTCTAGGGATTCAAATTATCAGGAATCGTAAGAACAGAACGTTAGCCCTGTCTCAAGCATCGTATATAGACAAGATGTTGTCTAGATATAAGATGCAGAATTCCAAGAGGGGTTTACTACCCTTCAGGCATGGAGTTCATTTGTCTAAGGAACAGTGTCCTAAGACACCTCAAGAAATTGAGGATATGAGACGAATCCCTTATGCTTCAGCTGTGGGCAGTCTTATGTACGCCATGTTGTGTACTAGGCCTGACATTTGCTATGCAGTTGGGATAGTCAGCAGGTACCAGTCCAATCCAAGGTTAGACCACTAGACTGTAGTTAAAAACATCCTCAAGTATCTTCGGAGAACGAGGGACTATCAGCTTGTGTATGGCTCTAAGGATTTGATCCTTACAGGATACACAAACTCTGACTTTCAGACTGATAAGGATTCTAGGAAATCCACATCAGGGTCAGTATTTACCCTCAATGGGGGAGTTGTAGTCTGGCGTAGCATCAAGTAAGGATGCATTGCAGACTCCACCATGGAGGCCGAATATGTCACTGCTTATGAAGCAGCTAAGAAGGCTGTATGGCTACGAAAGTTCTTGATGGATTTGGAAGTTGTTCCAAATATGAACTTGTCAATCACCCTTTACTGTGATAATAGTGGTGCAGTGGCAAATTCTAAAGAACCTCGCAGTCACAAAAGAGGCAAGCACATAGAGCGCAAATATCATCTCATCAGAGAGATCGTGCAACGAGGGGACGTGATCGTCACGAAGGTAGCCTCTGCGCACAATATTGCTGATCCATTTACGAAGGCTCTCACGGCTAAAGTGTTCGAGGGTCATCTAGCGGGTCTAAGTCTGCGAGATATGTACATAGAATAATCTAGGGCAAGTGGGAGAAGTGTAATGGGTATTGTGAATGCCCTAGTTTATTGTATTTATCTGTATTTGCACTTTTCATGTATTATACAGTATTAATACAAACTACTATTCCTACTTCAATGATTATTCATTCAATTTTGATTGTTGATGTACATTGCCCACTAGAGTTTTAGTTCAAGTGGGAGTTGTTGGGTTTTATGCCCTAAAACTCGTAGATAGTAAATGAAACAAATTAATCGATCTCAATAAAACGTTATTTGATTAATTCAGTAATTTGGTTATTGAATAATCGAGTTTGCATTAATAAACCCTAAATCCAATAAACTAAGATCCAAGGTTGTTTAAATGAAACTTGGACTAATATGTGGGGCTATATGGGGATCAGTGTCCAAGTAACAACCTAAAAGGTCTATAGTATAGGGATAAGGTTGGGTACCTTATCCTGGTAACAGTATGTGATACGGTCCACCTTGTATTTGATACAGATGCAATGATCCAAAGCATCCATATAGGAGACATGCGGGTGGGGGGTATCCTATGCAATGAGTTTGCATAAGACCGGACTGCGAAATAGTAACCACTAGATGTAACGTCGTTAACTAGTTTAGGTTTCTATTTCAATAGGACGACCTAGGTAACTCAATCTCAATCCTGAGTCTGTTATGAACCCCTTTCAGGAGGGATTGTCCTTAGATTTGTATGGGTGAGAGTGGCCAGTTCGCCGACTCAATAATCCTACCATTTCAGGGGCAAGACCGAATGGGGGCTAGGAACATAACAGTACAAGATGGAATTCACTCCTTCCCCTATTGGGGTACGTAGATGTGTGTTCCCTTAAGAGCTGATTCTAGGGCTTGAACACAGGCGCGTCGTCCTCTCCTAGCTCGAGAGGAACTCCTGTTTAGTGGTTGGACCCTAAACAACTTGTTCATTAGAGGAATCAGTGGTACTTAAGGAACCAGAGGTAACCTAGGGGTAAAATGGTAATTTGACCCAGCTGGTGTTACGAACACACGTGAAGAATTGACTTATTGCTTGGTCGATATCCGTGGACACTGAAATATTCTACAGTGAGAAGAGTGCAGCTGTGGGTCTTTAGTGGAGTGACCCACAGTTAACGAATGTTGACTAAACTTGGTTAATGAGTTTGGCCAATTAGTCTCGTATCGTTGGAGCTTCTGATCTGTAGGTCCATTAGGTCCCACTGGTAGCTCATCAAAGAGACTTGAGGCAATTAAGTATAAATTATAAATTGAAAGTGTTCAATTTATTTGGGGAAGCATATAATGTATATTGATGCATTATAATATAAAGTTTGTGAAACTTTATAATATAATTTTTTAATTAATTTCAAAAATTAATTCTTGAGAGAAAATATTTGAAAGAGTTTCAAATAAATTTAATATGAATTGGATTCATATTAATTTTAATTTTAATAAAATCCCTAAGATTAAATATATGATATTTAATTGGGTAAATTAATTAATTATGGAATTAATTAATTAATTATTATAATTAGAGACCTTTTCCTATTAGGAAAGAAAATATTTGAAAGAGTTCAAATAAATTTAATATGAATTGGATTCATATTAATTTTAATTTTAATAAAATCTCTAAGATAAAATATATGATATTTAATTAGGGAAATTAATTAATTATGGAATTAATTAATTATTTATTAAAATTAGAGATCTTTTCCTATTAGGAAAAAGGTCCTGGCCTTTACCTATAAATAGGACCCCTGGGGTGGGGTGAAAGGCATCCCATTCATTCTCCTACTCTCAGAGAATTCCCCTCAAGGCTTCCTGCAGACTCCCACCAGTCTCCTGCCTCTAGAAGTCTCAGAGTCCTACCGGTGTAGCCATAGTGGTGGTGTTCGCACTAGTTCGTGATTAATTCACAAGCAGTTGGTGAATTTAATCTGAGTCGTCAACGAGAGTAAGTAATTTGTTACTATATAAATTAGATTTAGATCTAATATTTTTGTATGCTTAGCCTTAATATAAATCTAGAATAGTTCTAAGTTTATTGCCAATGTATTGGTATTTTAGATTAAACAAAATTAATTACGAATCGGTCCCAATCATGCTTCCGCTTTACGGAATTACGGAATTCCAATCCTTCAATTGGTATCAGAGCCGATCGTAGATCTAATTTTGTTTCTCTAAAATTTGCATTGGCTATTGGTGGGATTGATTAATGCATAATGTATGTATGGTTTGCATTGAACTGTTTAGGTTAATTTTATGGCCATAGATTTTACTGTTTTTATGTGATTTGATCATGTAAGGGTCCGGTGTTTCGGGTATTTTATGTAAAATCGAGTCCTATGTAAGTCTGCGTCTAGAATAGGTTTTTATGAGATAAAAATCGGAGAAATCGCAACGCTGTCACGATTACAGCACGTGTTAAGGATTCGCAACAGGACGGTTCAAGGCGGTTGGGCGGTCCGGTTCATGCGGTCTGGCTGGGCTGGGACCGATTTGGTCCGGTTCAGCTGGAATTTGGCTCGGTTCGTGGTTTTCGTGGCTGGTTCGAAGTGGTTCGGGTCGGTTCGGGCTGTCTAGATGTTGTGACGGCTCCAAGGGCAGAATGGTCATTTTACTCTCTAGTTTCGCTCGTTTAAGCCCCGTATCGCTTCCAAAGCTCCGGTGAGGACCTATAGACATATTATACTCATTTTAAAGCATTTTTCGCAAGGAATTCAACTAAGATAAGCAAATTGGGAGATTCTAAGTGTATAATAAATTAGACCGATCAAGAGGCGATAAAATAGGACTATTTAGGTCCTATCACACTTCTTTGGACACCACCACAGAAGCCTTCCACTATTATCCTCTGAGATTAGGAATATGGTTGTGGGACCACCATCTTGATTATGGAAAAAAGCACCAGAGAAAAGGTTCTCTGTGTTCTTCTTGGTTGAGAGAAAATGTGAAAGTCAGAGAGATTGGTGCGGCAGAGGCTAAATGATGGATGTGAGATAACATGGTAGATAATAATAAAGATAAATTCAGCCAACCTTAGTGCAAGTATACACTATCGCACATAGTAATAAAAACCTTAGAAGTATTCCAAGGGTATCGATCCTACGAGGACTAAATTGGAAACTCAGATTTGAAGAAGGAACTGCTCAAATGATTACTTAAAATAGGTAACCAAAGAAATAATTTATGATTAATTTTTGGAAGATAAATAAAACAAATAAATAAAGGAATAACAATAATAAATAAAACGAGGTATTCAATATAGTTTCATCCCAAAGGCAAATAACTTTAATCATAGAATATTCAACTTAAGCCTAATTAATGCATTGGGTTAGATTTAACTTCTATTTGGCCTTGTTCCCAAGAACCGTTAGAAGGCTAAGCGAGTACCATTATGCACATTTCTGTGACTCGACTCCGACATAGATAATTCACGAATGCAATCTATAACCCTATAGTTGATATAGGGTGCCTTAGACAGCTTGCCCTATACCACCGAACAATCTCTTTCGAATTTTTCTCCTATATCACCTTTATAAGAACCGATATCGTCTGTCCCTTTCGAGATCAAACTCACATAGCATGCAAAGTCTAAGTGATCAATTTAAACTCAGCAAGATCAGAATGATAATCAATAAAGAATGACATGCATTGAATAGAAACTTAAGCGAATAAACACTTTCAAGCTATTGAACCATAAGGGAATTCACTATATTGAACCCCTCAACGGAATTTAGCTACTCATGGTGGGATAAAGTGCCAATGAATATCTTTTCATTGAAATAAAGAATAAAGAATACAGATAAATGAAAAGTAACACAAGCTGAAAATAATGACAGTAGCTAAATACTAAGGTTTTTTCTCTTTTATCCAATCCTTCTAGAGTTCGCTCGACACTCCACTCTCTCGCTTTTACAAGTGGGAATGGGTGAAAATCCCTACAAACCCTAAGGTTTGATGTCTAACTAAGGTTAGAATTTAGTCATCTAAGAAAGACCTCGGGCATCCCTACTCATAGGCGTCACTAGGGTTCTGTCACCACCCTCTTCTTCCAAATGAGTTCTGCTTGAATTTGACTTCGAATCACGAGTTTATATAGTGTTGGAAGTGGTTGAGGAGCTGCGAAAATGGTGCTGGTAGGTAGCCCAGTCGAATTCGGGGTCAAAACAGTCGGTTAGGTGCGCAATAGTCTCGTTCAAAACGACCTGCGATAGACTCGGAACTGCCCCTGTTTTTCCAGAAATGCGGTGGCATTTCATTTTCCCTTCCCAGAAATGCGGTCGCATTTCTGGGCGGTTTCCAACTTCCTTTGCTTTTTCTGCACAACAAGAAACTTAGTCAAATTCCCATCAAATTGAGTCTTTTCAAGCACAAATAAGCATAATTTGACAAATGTGACTCTCAAATCCCTAATTCATCAATTGTAACATATTTTGAGCTTGGGATTAGTAAAATTGACCTAAACATGCAACTTTTGACAAGGAAATGAGCTAAATATAAGGGTAAAATAGGTATATTTTTTACCCTTATCAGAGATCACCCAAGAAAGTTATATCCTAGCCCCCTTTTGCGTGATACCTAATGTGAGGAGAGGAGTGATCTTGACCGTCTGATCAAAATAAATTAATTAAATAATATAAAATTAAGGGATAACTACATAAATAGGTCATTTATAGGACCCAAATTTCATAAATGTCTAGATTTTACTAAATTTTCAATATTACCCCATACAAATCCAATTAAAGATCAATTCACGTGTGCAATTACATGTCTGTCCAAATAATATATATTTTATATTTAAAAAACAACAAAAAAAATCATAAAAGGAAAAATACGATTTTATTCCTCACCATTCATTTACCTCACTTTCTAATTTTCAAAAGATTCCTAAAATCCCTCTCCATTTTTTACGAAATTTATGGCTTTGCTTAGACCTCCAATCTATTCGTTCCATTTTTTCCATCTTCAAACCAATTTGTAAACAAACTAGTCATTCCCGTCTAAGAGCCACCGCAACTTTGCCGGCCGCGATGGACTACTTGTAATGGCGATATTGGAGGTTGTCGGACAACAAAAAAGTGGCAGTTGACAATGGAAAAGTATATTTGCTCGAGGGTGAACCAGAAAATTGTTAAGTAGTGCATTTGTATAAAGCAAGGAAACAATTTGTTGTACATGTCCATTTTCTACACTATTTGTTTATATATTTTTTTTCTTTTTTAGTTTTGAAAAGTTTGGTTATTTATTGCATTGTAGTGACTTTCGATTGGGAATAAAATTCAAATGTTCATGTTGTTTTTGGATAATTCCTAAGCAAAACGATATTGGTTTAGCGAATCATCTTCAAATCTTGATTTTTTTAAAAACAAAATTACTTTTTAATCTGCGTTTTTAGGTAAATACCCATCAATATATGATATATACGAGGTGCTTATTAATGAAATTAGAGGATGATCACCTGAAATATATGATATATACGAGGTGTTTATTTAAACCATTGTATAATACTTGGATTAGAACATATACTTCAGTATATATAAAAAGTACCTAAATTTTTAAGCTTCAACATATGGGAGAATGAAGGGATCTTGGAATAAGAATCTGCAGGTGATCCTCTAAATTCATAAACACCCGTCAATACGTACTCGTTCCTCGGTATATATATAAAAAAACACCTAAAATATATGATATACACGGGGTGTTTATTTAAACCATTGTATAATACCTGGATTAGAACATACTTCGGTATATATAAAAAGTTATTTCATATAGGGTATTTTTATTTAGCTCACTAACATAATTATTTCATATGAGATATTTTTATTTAGCTCACTGGCATAGTTATTTCATATGAGGTATTTTTATTTAACCGTTTTTTAAGTATTGACAATCGATTCAGAGGTATATATTATATACCCCAATTTTTTATTTAATTCATAAATATAATATGTACTTCTCCAGACTATGTGTATACATTCTCGGTTGCATCATAATTTCATTAACATTGTAGTCAACATAATTGTTCCTCTCATTCCAATTGCTACCAAATAGCATGCGTACAGGAATAACGTCGGAATTTAAAAAGTGAAAATATAAGGTATATTAATAAAACATCAGACTAGTAAATATCAAGTATTTAAAAAATACTCTTTAACATTTAAAAAAATAGAGGGGAAGCAACTGACCACGAAAATGGATGCAAATGGAAGGCACGAAAAATTGGTTGTGTGTTGGTCTGTGATTGACGATTCTGGACGAAAGTAAAAATTGCAGGAAAGGCAAAAGTTTTGAATCCGTAGGTGACCCGTCAAGATGAATACATGAAAATTTGAAACGACATTCCTTGATGCAACATTAACTCTCAAACTTTGAATTCAACGTAATTGTCACTATCGTTCCATTTACCATCGTGAAGCTTTCAAACGAGAATTAAGTTGGAACCTAAAAAATAATAAAAAATTTAATGTATATATTACCAAATGAAAACTAAATACTATTAGCTAAATTTGGTTTATGGACTACTCAATAAATGAGACTTTTTTTTTTCATTCTGATATGAACCCAAAGAAAAAGAAATAACAACAACATACATACAAAAAAATATAGATTACAAACTACGAAATTAAATTGAAAATATACCAAAAAAAATGGAGGGTGCAGCAAAAGTTTACTCATGTAAGAGAAATGAAGGCTGCCACAAAATAAAGGGGATAATGAAGGTTGTCCCAAAACAGAAATGGAGGTTGTTGGACAGTAAAAGGGATAATGGAGCTACGGCAAAAATAGAATAAAATGGAAAAGAGGAGAGCTTGGATAAAACAACCATTGACCAAAATTGGAAAAAAAAACACAATAAGAAATCGGTACAGAAGGAATGAAACTAAAGAAGTGATGAAAAAGAAAAATTAACAGCACACACTATTGGATTGACAAAAAGAACTAAAAAAAGTAAAGAAAATTTGAAAAACATCATATGAATGAAGGGAAAATGAAAAAAAAAATACATGAAAATTTTTGAAAAAAATGCAAAATTCAACTTGCGAGTTGAAAAGGAACACGTATTTGTGTTTTAACGTGAAGAATAAGATTGACATTTTTTAAATACTATGAAACATGTGTATCAATTATGAACTATTATGTATTGTTATGGGTGAATTTGGACCTAGCTCTAAGAAAGTCAGAATGATAAGAGCTCAGAGAAGAAACAAGCCCACGGAGGCCCATTGGGCCCAAATTAATCTCTAGGCTATTCCCTCTCCTAAAAGGAAGGGGAGAACCCTAATTTCAACTATAAATAGAAGAGCCTAACCCCAAGGTAGGGGGACTCAACTAGGTATTTGTTCTCTTCCTGTTAATTTACTTGCTACACTCATGAACTCCTAACTGACTTAAGCATCGGAGTCGGTGTGGCAAACACCACACCGGTGCTTAGTTTTCTCTTGTTTTGTAGGTCACGTCTTCCCCTTCAACAAATTTACCGTTGATGTCAGGTGAAGGTCAGGTGAGTCGCTTGGCCAAATTTTGGCATCAACAGTTGGCGCCGTCTGTGGGGACGTGAATGCAAACTCAGTGAAACTCCAAACCAACAATCCTAGCACGATGGAATTGCTCAATATGTCGCTTAAGTTCTTTGGGGGAAGAAAATTTTGTGAACACTGTCTGTTTTCTTTTATTTCCTCTATAAGATGTTTTCGTTTGCAAATTGATTTTTGGATCAATATTTCAAGTTTTTAAGGATCATCTAAAAGGCATAAAGCAAAGCAGGAAAATTAAGTGCTTGGAAACAGGTGCAGAAGCTGCGTCGTCGGTCATGGGTATGGTCACCGGCAGCTGCTGGCTGAAGAGAGAGGAAGAAGACCATGGCCGCTGACGGCAAGGGATCTATGTAGCAATTCACCCCATTCCAAAGTGCAGTAGATAAGGGATTCAGGCATGGGCTTTCCTCCTTGAAGCCCAACAAGCTAGGGATCGACAATTCCCCTATTTCCATCACTATGTTTATCTTATAACCAAAAGCAAGTTAGAATTTCAAGGATGCCCAAAACAAAGTATTCGTATTCAAACTGTTGCTCGCCGCGACATCCACCATGGAACGCAAAACCCAGTCACTACAATTCCATTTGAAACCCCAGCTGCTGCATTGAGGCTCGACAGCAAAATTAGTATCAGAAAATCTCAGCCTTCATAGGTAAAATTCAAGTTTTCTTTTAAGTAGAAGTTTATTGATTTTTTCCTCCATGTTCTCTTAATTATTAGATCAGATTAAGAAAATCATCACCTTGGATGATTCTGTTTGATATAATATTATTCAACAACCTTTAGATTTTAATTTAATCTTTTTTGAAAGATTTGCTCTTAATTTTAAATGCATAATATTAGAAGTGATTCAAATTATGATTAGATTTGTGTTTGGTTAAATTATCGAATACCTAATCTAAAAAATTGTAGATTTAAGCTTCATCATATATGATTTGATTTAAATGAAAAGATTTGATTTGCTCTCTAATTTAGAATTTTAATTAAATATCTCGTTGAAGATATTTCTATCAATTGGTAATTCATACTTTAGATTGAATTTGTCTAATTTGATCGACTAAAATTATAGATTTGATGTATCAATCATTTTGGTCATTTATTCAATAAATAAATAGACCAACTGGTCATATTTTAAACATCACAATTAAATTTGTTCAGTCCTATCCTATAAAGTTACTTGGACTAAATGAAAAGTCGAAATCAAAATCGACTACATAAATAAGTTATTTATTTACTTGCATAAATTGTTCTATGGCACCTTCATATTGCAAAGTTTGTTATTTATTTCTAACTCTGAGTTCAACAATATGGAGTGAAAAATTCAAGGAAGATAGCTCATATTAGCCGAACGAAGGTCTTTACATTGATAGTTCATATTAGCCGAACAAAGGTCTTTACCATTTCATAAGGCTTAAATGTTTTGGGTATGTTCTCTACCTACCCCAGTTTACCATATGTCTATTACTCAATTCGTAATTACGAATTTTGATACATTCTCATTACTTTATGTGTATCTATTGATTTATTGAATGCAAACTATTCATAATTTGCAAGCTACTCATGACCTACTTGTATTTTTTATCAATGACTAGTCTTTTCCTCATATCTACATAATGTTATCTACTAACGTTATTTCACGAGGAGGAAAAATGGAGCTCCTGAAAGCCTGAGTAGCTGAGTCAACAAAATGTCATTGGAAGAGTGAAAAAACCTATACTCTCCAAGGCACTTAGCTGAGCCGACAAATGCTAAAAAATGATGATGTTGAAGGTCTCAGTGACAATGACAGAGCTGACATGCAGGGGGCTGAGGCCGATCCTTAGGAGACAATCCTTAGGAGACAGAGGCCCACAAATTCCAATAAGGGAGAGTTATGCGACATGAAAATGCTAAGGTATGTCAACATCGATTACTCAAGCATAACTTTTACTTCGAGAAAAACCTTGCTTGAGTAGGGGGCTGCACAGGGAATATGCTTCCCTAATTAAGTAAAAAACAATCAGAAAGGCAACAAATTTGGCCTCATGACTTTGTGGTCACAAGAACCCATACTCAGTTCCATAAAGAACTTGATCCAGGTATTTATGTTATCTGCATCTCTAAAGACTTAGCATTTTTGCTCATAAACTACTTGACTCTGTTCTTATGTCTAGAATATTATTGAGCAATGATAGTACTTTTTTTAGTACGTGCTATTATTATAATTTTATTGGCTAGAAACTTAATGATACACTCGCTTATGGAAAAGCATAGACTGATCCTTACAGAGGTTGGGACCTTCATATTTTCAACCTAGCTCTCTAAGACCTCGACTGAGTGTACGCACCCTCGAGATGAGATTCCAAGACCTCGACTGAGTGTACGCACCCTCGAGATGAGATTCCAAGACCTCGACTGAGTGTACGCACCCTCAAGATGAGATTCCAAGACCTCGACTGGGTGTACGCACCCTCGAGATGAGATTCCAAGCTTTTCCCCAGAAGAGTGTACGCACCCCTGGGATGACCACGATGCTTGAAGAGAGGCCCGGGAACTTCCTAGGCCTCCCCAAGCTTTTCCCCAGAAGAGTGTACGCACCCCTGGGATGACCACAATGCTTGAAGAGAGGCCCGGAAACTTCCTAGGCCTCCCCAAGCTTTTCCCCAGAAGAGTGTACGCACCCCTGGGATGACCACGATGCTTGAAGACAGGCCCGGAAACTTCCTAGGCCTCCCCAAGCTTTTCCCCAGAAGAGTGTACGCACCCCTGGGATGACCACGATGCTTGAAGAGAGGCCCGGAAACTTCCTAGGCCTCCCCAAGCTTTTCCCCAGAAGAGTGTACGCACCCCTGGGATGACCACGATGCTTGAAGAGAGGCCCGGGAACTTCCTAGGCCTCCCCAAGCTTTTTCCCCAGAAGAGTGTTCGCATCCCTGGGATGAACACAGCACTTGAAGAGAGGCTCGGGAATTTCCTCGGCCTCCCCAAGTTTCCCCAGAAGAGTGTACGCACCCCTGGGATGGACACAACACTTGAAGAGAGGTTGACGC
Organism: Luffa aegyptiaca; assembly: GCA_017139565.1. Classification (NCBI taxonomy): domain Eukaryota; kingdom Viridiplantae; phylum Streptophyta; class Magnoliopsida; order Cucurbitales; family Cucurbitaceae; genus Luffa; species Luffa aegyptiaca. The sequence continues at coordinate 18,526,186 of CM029398.1, forward strand.
ATGCCCTCAACCTCCCCAAGTCTCCAACTGACTGCAGGCACCCTTGGGGTGGAAGACAAGCAAGCAAACAACGCAGAGGAGCTGGTCGGCCTCATGCCAAGGCCGAGGTCGACCATCCAGAGGCCAAGGCCCTCCACCCTCAAAGGCCCAACATTTTTCCATAGGATTTGACGCATCTCCACAACCTCCTCAAGGCCACAGGTCATCTCAACTCATCTGGTTGGGCACATCTTGCCGAGTCCGAGCACAAACCCTAAAGGTATTCTTCTCTTTACCCAACTACACTTTATGTTTAAATGAATCTTTGCTTGAGATTGGGGGCTGCAAAGGGGATATGCACTCCCTATTAAACAAAAAGCAAGAGGGGATATGCCTCCCTATCAAACAAAAAGCAAGAGGGGATATGCACTCCCTATTAAACAAAAAGCAAGAGGGGATATGCACTGCCTATTAAACAAAAGGCAAGATGGGATATGCACTCCTTATCAAACAAAAGACAAGAAGGGATATGTCTCCCTGCCAAACAAAAGGCAATAGGAGTTGACCGAGGAGGTTAGAAAATGGAACCGAGACTAACCCTCTGAGGGTTGAAGCTGATCATCTGAAGTTCGAAGAGACCCTCACGATAAAGCATCTAGGGCTAGCCTTGGAATATTTGAACTCAGAAGAACTTATGTAACTGCCCAAGTGAAGTGAAGAGGAAATCAACACACAAATCGACACAAGTGAAAATTATACTCTTAAATTGGGCTTAAGGTGTTTGACTTATAGCAACAGGCCACCCCTGAATCCCAATTCAAAGAGTGGGGGCTTAATGTTATGGGTGAATTTGGACCTAGCTCTAAGAAAGTCGGAATGATAAGAGCTCAGAGAAGAAACAAGCCCACGGAGGCCCATTGGGCCCAAATTAATCTCTAGGGCTATTCCCTCTCCTAAAAGGAAGGGGAGAACCCTAATTTCAACTATAAATAGAAGAGCCTAACCCCAAGGTAGGGGGACTCAACTAGGTATTTGTTCTCTTCCTGTTAATTTACTTGCTACACTCATGAACTCCTAACTGACTTAAGCATCGGAGTCGGTGTGGCAAACACCACACCGGTGCTTAGTTTTCTCTTGTTTTGCAGGCCACGTCTTCCCCTTCAACAAATTTACCGTTGATGTCACGTGAAGGTCAGGTGAGTCGCTTGGCCAAATTTTGGCATCAACATGTATAATAATTAAAAATAATCAAAACGTGGAAGTTTTTTCTTTCTAAAAAAAAAATCAGATCTATAATTAATGTCTCACATATTTACCTTAACTGAAATATGGATACAGGAAAGTCTAAAATTCAAAATAGCATAATAAACACAGAGTGAGAATATTAAATGATGGCAATTTGGTAAGAAAAAAAATCTGAATTGGTCCTGAAAATCTAAAAGTGGAAATATTAATCAAGATGGACATTTATGAAATATGGCATTGAAAACAACCCACTCGATATAATTTCTGTAAAATTAATTTAATTAATTAACCTCATGGAAATCTAAATCATATTTAAATGCAATGCCCTCACTTAATATATAGCTGTAATTAATTTTAATTAAATCACATTTAATTAATTCAATTAAACTAATCAATTAATTAATGTCAATAATTAATTAATTCTATAATTAATTAAATATCACTCATATTTAATTAATTAAATATTAGAATCATACTCTAATAATTCTCTCATATACTATAGTTTAATTAAATCACATTTATTTTAAACTAAATTGAATAATTAATTAATTCATAATTAACTAATTCATCTCCTAATTAAATATCCATATATTTGAACTCTTTCAAATATATTATTCTCTCAATATGATAAAGTTTAATCTCAAATTAGACTTTATATTATAATGTATCACTATACATTATATTAATTGTTTCTCATATAATTAACTTGATTCCCAATATGAATTTGAACTATGCAAATTCTTTTCAAGATTAATTGCTAAAATTATATGAGGTTAACTGACTAAACTCATTAATCAAGTTAACTAATATTCATTAACTGTGGGTCACTCCACGAAAGACTCACAACTGAACTATTCTCACTGTAGAACATTTCTGTGTTCACAGATATAGACCTATACTGGTAAGTCAATCCTTCACGAGTGTTCGTAACTACAGTTGGGTCAAATTACCATTTTACCCCTGTGTTACCTCTGTCTCCTTAAATACCAGTTCTCCTCTAATCAATAGTCTGTTTATGGTCCAACCATTAAACAGAAAGTCCCTCTCGAGCCACTGAGAAGGAATGATCCCTTTGTTCAAGACTCGAGTGAATTTCACTGAGAAGAAAGTCCCTCTCGAGCCACTGAGTCACCACTTAAGAGAACACTCATCTACTTCTTCTAGAAGTGAGAAGGAGTGAATTTGATCTTGTGTTGTCATGTCCTCAGCCCCCCACTCGGTCTTGTCCCCAACAAGGTAGGCTTATTGAGTCAGCCTACAGGCCACTCTCACACCCATACTTATCAAAGGACAATCCTTCGTGAGAAGGAGTTCATGACACTCAAGATTAAGACTGAGTTACTGATCGGACGAGTTGTCGAGGCTTGGATCAAATAAAATTTATAAACTCCGAACACTAAACTACTTGCAGTGGTAGTGGTTGGGCCGTCCACAAGGAGTGGCGGTTGGTAATTATTTCCTATTTATTTCCAGTTGAAAAGTAGTAAAAAGGGTGGATTTCACATGGAAGGATCGTGGGGAAAACTAAAGACGGTAAATTAAATTGCAGGAAATTAAAAGGCTAGAATTTAAATGACATGAAACATAAATTAGAAGGAAAATTAATTAAAATGTGCGACACTGATTAGGAAGATTCTTGGGTTGAATGGTTTGTTTGATTATCGAATGGCTACCTATTAAAGGCTAAATTTATTTGTTAAATTGCCCAATCGATCTAACCTGAATCTAAGAAAGACCCTAAGTCCACCTAAGCTATCTAACCCGATCATACAATGTCCATCGAATTAGAGTCTAATTGATTAATTAATTAATTTGATTAACCCATCAAACTAAACAACTAACCAATTGCCCTAAGTCTAGTGGATTGATTAGGACATTAGAAATAATTAGGCCTAAATTATTTCTAACGTTATTTTGGACCTTAGACCTATCATGCAGAGCAACAAAGTTAGAGAACTGCTCTTGGGACCCGTGTCCATGAATCAGTCCATGCACTACAAACAATAGCAAATAATAAACACACGAGTTTCGAGTTAGGGCGTCAATCTAACCTACTGCGCATACTTATTCTACAAATTGAATCCAAAATACAATTACAATATAAATTAAATAAACAAAACAGAACATAAAACTCACAAACAATGCATTCTATTGCCCGAGAATCATCTAATCGGCGTCAACGGGTTTAGACGGCGGTTAAGTCGACTAAACCCCCTGACCAAGTACAATCAAAATGAAAGAAATACAATAGAAATCAACCAAGAATCATACAAATGAGGTCTGAAAGTAAAAATACAGAGAACAAAACTAAAGAAAACAGAAAACTACATAAAAATCTGACCTACGGCGAAAATAAAAACGAGGGTATTTATACAAAATTTAATCGTAGCGTCGAGACGCTGCACCTTTTGGGCCGAGGGTTTCTAATCGAGCCATAGCGTTTTGACACTATGCCCTTTTCCAACGTGTCTTCACTTTTCTTTGGTCCTCTTTTGTTGCTTGCTCGGTTTGGGGCTCGAACCTTTGACTCCTTGGCACTATTCTTCAGACTCGTCACGATCCGCTCGGTCTTCTTACCTCCTCGAGATCCGTGGACTTCAAGGTAGCTAGAAAACTCTCTAAATCACCCGAATTAGCTCCAATTCATGTGATTCGTCCCTCATGCCTTCAATGCACAAATCATCTACAAAATAGACAATTAAACAGTAAAATGGACTCTAACAAGCTTAGATTAAGAACAAATAAATAGGACTAAATTGGTCCTATCAGTTACCTAGGTCATCCTATTGAAACAGTAACCTAACTAGTTAACGGTGTTGATAGGACCTAGAATAGTCCTATCTTATCACCTTTAATCTAAGCTTGTTAGAGTAATTTTATGCTTTACTTGTCTTATTTACAGGATCTTTGAGCTTAGGCGATGTCGGGAGCCAATCACGTTAAATTGGTGTTAATACGGGCCAATTACGGAGTTTTGGAGCCATCTCGGTGTCTTGGATGGCGAGGAGGTGAAAAGACCCAATTGTATTGAAGTGGGCCTGAAGAACGACACCAAGAGCCAAAGATTGGAGCCCCGTACCGAGATGAAGAGAGATAAAATCGAGAAGAAAAGCAGTAGGCGCGGATGAGGGATGACGTCGAGACACTGCCCTTGGCGTCGAAACGCCGACGCGAATCTGAAACGGCGTATAAATTTTGTGGCGTCGAGATGTTGCGATGTTTTCTATAAATAAGTAGTCTCGGTTTAGTCAACTGTTAGGTTAGAAATTTGGTCCTTTTATGATTTCTTTCGCCTCTTTTACTTTCCAGCATCTTTGTAGACCTTGTTTGGTCAATACTTATGCCTTCTTTTGTATTAGTTTGCGTTATTACTTTGTTTATGAGTAGCTAAACGCATCTATATCGTTGGATTGGGATTATGCTTTGATTGCTATTGATTTTGGCTGAGTTTTCTGGTGTTTTAAGGTACTGTTCTTGCTGTATTTCTATTAAGTTTTGCATGTTATCCCGTTTAAACCAATACATGAGGCTAGTCTATTAGGATTGACGACCCTATGTGATTACCGTGTTCCCGACAGTAAGTGTAAGTCCGTTGGTAAGCTCCTGTTCCACAGTAACTAGTACTTGATATAATTGCTGCATTTTTAAACCTTTGAAGAAAGAAAGAAAATTATTTTATTTTATTTTGAAATATGCACAAAAGAAGATAATCATGTCTAAATTCTTAAAGAAGATGATTAGCTCTAGAATCAAACGGAAAACAATTTCAATTTCCAATGATCATGAGGATCATAAAGGTGATTCAGAATCAAAACTCTCAGGCACTACCAATCGAGAATTGTCAATAGCAAGAATAGAAGACAAACTCCAAATGGAGCATTCCAAAGGTAGATCCAAAAACAATTTATTATCATAGTACATTCAATTTTTCTCAAAGAAACTGTATTAAAATCTCTGAGAAAAACATTCCAATCAACAATGATCGTGAAACAATAAACCTTTTTTCAAAAAAAGCTTATCCTTCAACATCGTGAAGAATTCAACTATCTTCACATAGGATTAGTTCAAATAGCAATCAAACCTTTATTCAAACTCGGTTTAGATATTCCAATTCTTGTCTCTTTAAGAGATAAGAGACATTTAAATTTCTCAAACTCTCTTCTAGGGATTGTTCAATCCAATCTTGGAGGACCTATTTTCTTCAATTGTTATCCAAATTTTACGCTTTCATTAAAAGATCCAAATATCCTATCTTCCCTAATAGCTGATGTTTATTCACAAAATCTTAATATTCAAGAAGAGACTCATTCTGTTGTAATGATTTTCAAAATCTATTACAAGCTTATGAATACAAATATCTCTCCAAGAGCTTTGAGATCTTCACCAAAGGGATCCACAGTCCTCTTAGAAGCAAATCTAGATAGATCTGCTATCACTGTTCCCAAAAGTTTATCTTGGGAACAAATCACCAGAAATCCGACATGGAAGCTTACAGAAGCTTTCACCCCACCAAAAAAGAACTCAAATTTAGCTCAAATTGTTGAACATACCGATGGAACGGTAGAAGTCAAATTTTCTGAAGAACCAGAGACTTCAAAAGTTAAGAAATTCATGTCCTCAAGGCCAAGTACATCTGCAACTTCTTCAGAAATCGATTCCAAGTTCTATTTTGATCGATCCAACTCATTAAGAGTAAAATCAGTCAGTATAGAGCAAAATGTAGCAAATGTTCGATATGAAGATCAGCCACAATCACCCACACAAACAGACATGGATAATCGATCTGTGTTTGCCAGTCAAATAAATGTCCTTATCGAAGGATTCTCAATAAATAAGGAGGCCCTAAAAAAGGACTTTCTTTCCCTAAAAAATAAAGCAAGAAGAAAAGGCTTTTTCCAAAATTATGATAAAGACCCAAGATCTGAAATAAGATCAAGATGGTATTCATTCATGGAAGAAGCCGAGCGAAATATTCCATTCTTTACTTGGATGAAGGAATCCGAAAACGAAATCAATATGCTTCAAGAATCCTGGAAAAGCACTCAAAGAGGAAATATTCATTCTACTCATCCTCCTTTAGAGGAAATTGAGTTTGAAACAATCTATGGAGAAAAGGTCAAAGCTAGTCCATTCAAAAATATTAGTGAAAAGGACGAAAAGAACGCCCCTACTCTTAAGGATATAAAGAATATCCAGCTTCAAAACAATTTTTCCAATAAAATCCTTTCTACCATTGCCAATCAAGTAGAAAAGATTGAAGGAAAAATATCAAAACCATCTATGACTTCATTTTCAAATAAAGGAATCTTCATACCTCCTATAGATGAGTCAATTCCTTTATTCAAACCCACAGTCATTGACAGCAAGATTAAAATGATGACCAAAGAAGAAGAAACTTTAGCTTTAATCGAAGAAAAGCTAAACAGTCTTCATATTTCAAAACCATCAACTTCAAAGACAACTCCTACGATCAACGTCATTAATAATTCCATTATTGACCAAATCATCCAAAAAAACTAGAAATCTTTCTCTAGAAGAAGAGAGAACCGAGCTACCAAATGAAGTCCAAAAAATAGGAACAAGATCATCTAAACACGCAGTAATGCGAAATTGGTATCTGCAACCTTCCTTTCCGGATGTCCAATTTGAAGAAAAAACGCAAATGACTCAAGCCTCTTACGACGGATTAGCCATCCATGAATGGAATGTAGATGGTATATCTGATTATCTTGTCCTCAATGTGATCAATGAAATGTTGATTGCCACAAACGCTTACCGTCAAAGAGGTAAAAAGGACCATGAAATAGTCCAACTGCTTGTTGCAGGATTCACAGGGCAATTAAAACAATGGTGGGATAAATATTTGACAGAATGAGATCGTCAACATATCTTAACCCACACTACTACTGAAAAGAAAAGACAAACAATCAAACTCGAAGGGCAATTACCTCAAACTGTTGAAAGAGAAGAAAGCATAGAAGACGCTGTAAATACCCTTGTTTATACCATCACAAATGCCTTTGTAGGTGATCCAGCTCAATACCAAGCCATATCGGCTGAAATTCTTTTAAATCTAAAATGTCCAACGTTAGGAGACTTTAGGTGGTACAAAGACATGTTCCTAAGTAAAGTTCTAATTAGAGTCGATTGCTCTTCCCCAATCTGGAAGGAACAATTCATTAAAGGCCTTCCTAGTTACTTTGCTGAAAGAATCAAAATTGATCTCAATTCAAAATATGACGGAAACATTCCATGGGATACTCTAACCTATGGAAATCTAACTTCCTTCATAATAAGTGAAGGTCTCCGTCTCTGCAACGAATCAAAAATTCAATCCAAGCTTAACAAATCTTTTGGATCCAAAAAGAGCAGAATTAGGAATTTTTTGCGATCAATATGGATGTGGAAAAGTTAGACCACCATCAATAGTGAGAAAATCATCCATCAAAAGGTATCGAAGATACCAAGATCGACAAAACTGCAGGCCATATAGGCCATTTCAAAGAAAGAATTATAAAAGACCCTATAATTCCTACAAAAAACGCCCCTCATACAAAGGAGGAAGTTCAAAAAGAAACATCCAATGTTACAAATGTAGATCCCATGGACATTATGCAAAGAAGTGTCCGATGAAAAAGAAGATCAATGAGTTAGAAATAGATGACAATACAAAGCAACAACTTCTAAACATCATTCAATCTGATTCTGAAGAATCAATCATCTACAGTTCCGATGAAGGTCAAATCCTTGAATTACAAGAAGAAACCGATTCATACTCTAGTAGTGATTATGAAGAAGAAGAAAATGAAGGCAAAAGAGTTTGTTCAGGATGCATATGTGTCCTAACAAAAGATCAAGAAACTCTACTCAACGTTGTTGACAAAATAGACAACGTAGAACTTCAAAAATCAATTTTACATAGCCTTAAAAATTCAATTCTTGAAAAAAGAGAATAGGAAGAATCAAGTAACTTTCAGCCTTATGAATGGAAGAACGTTGCCAAAAAATTCGAAGAGCCAAAACCAGTCACCATTCAAGATTTTCAAGCCGAGATCAATATCCTAAAAAGAGAAGTCTCAAAACTTAAAAGGGATACTGATCGAGAAATCTTTCAACTCTGTCAGGAAATATCTCAAATCAAAACAGAATCAGAGACGGTCCCCAACGAAGAGGAGGAGTCTTTCGTCGGAGCTATTTCAAGCATACGATTCCAAAAATGGTATTCTTTAGTGACTCTAAAGATCCATGATTTTACAATTACGCTTCATGCACTAATTGATTCAGCTGCCGATCAAAATTGTATCCAAGAAGGATTAATACCTTCGATATATTTCGAAAAGACTTCTGAAACCCTTCGTGGTGCTAATAATAACCAACTCATGATCAATTACAAATTATCAAAACTCCATGTTCGCAATGAAGGAGTTTGTTTCGTAAATTCATTCCTCTTAGTTAAGGACTTAGGTCAAGAATTGATCCTAGGTACTCCATTCCTTACTCAACTCTACCCTATAAAGATATCAGAGGAAGGAATAATCTCTGATGTTTTGGGGCAAGAAATTATATTCAAAATTACAAGTCCAATAACTCGCCACGAAATCCATAACTTACAACAAAACACAGTTCAAAATTCTATTAATATCATAGAAAGCAAACAAAAACAAATCCAATTTTTAAAAGAAGAGATTTCTTACAAAAAAAAATGATGAAGAATTAAAAAAGAAATCAATACAAGACAAAATATCCCATTTCAAAACAAAATTAGAAAAAGAAGTTTGTTCAAATCTTCCAAATGCTTTTTGGAAAAGAAAACAACATATTGTCAATCTCCCTTATATCAAAGATTTCAATGAAGAAAAAATTCCAACAAAGGCTAGGCCAATTCAAATGAATTTCGAATTATTAACCCATTGCAAAAAAGAAATTGATGATCTTCTGCAGAAAGATCTCATTCGCCCATCCAAAAGCCCTTGGTCTTGTGTAGCTTTTTATGTCAACAATCAAGCAAAGAAAGAACGAGGAGTTCCAAGGTTAGTCATAAACTACAAACCCCTTAAACAAAGTTTTGGAATGGATTAGATATCCAATTCCTAATAAACAAGATTTACTCAATAGAATTTCCAATTCAAAAGTATTTTCAAAATTTGATATGAAGTTGGGATTCTGGCAAATCCAGATTTCGGAAAAGGACCGTTACAAAACTGCTTTCAATGTCCCTTTTGGACAATATGAATGGAATGTTATGCCATTTGGTTTAAAAAATGCTCCATCAGAGTTTCAAAAAATTATGAATGATATTTTCAATCCTTTTCAAGAATTTTCAATTGTTTATATTGACGATGTATTAATATTTTCTCAAAATATAGATCAACATTTCAAACATCTCAATACCTTTTTAGATATTGTTAAACGAAATGGTTTAGTAGTATCTCTTCCAACAATTAAATTATTTCAAACTCAAATCCGATTTTTAGGATTTGATATTCATTTAGGCTTAATAAAACCTATTCAAAGGTCAATTGAGTTTGCATCAAATTTTCCTGATCAAATTCCCGATAAAACCCAATTGCAACGATTTCTAGGTTGCCTCAATTATGTATCTGACTTTATTCAAAATCTGAGAACCATTTGAAAACCTCTTTATGAGCGATTAAAAAAGAATCCTGAGCCCTGGTCCGATAAGCACACAGAGGCTATCAAGTCTATCAAAACTTTAGTCAAATCAATTCCCTGTTTAAGCCTTATCAATCCAAAAGCAGACCTCATAGTGGAATCTGACGCAACCGATATCGGATATGGAGGAATCCTGAAACAGTGTGTTGATAACAAAGAATCAATTATCAGATTTCATTCGGGAGTTTGGAATAGTACTCAGAAAAACTATTCAACAGTCAAAAAAAGAGATTTTAGCCATAGTTTTATGTGTTCAAAAGTTTCAAGGAGATTTAATTAATAAGAGTTTTACAATTAAAACAGATTCAAGAGCCTCTAAATTTGTTTTAGAGAAAGATGAAAAAAATCTTGTTTCAAAACAAATCTTTGCAAGGTGGCAAGCTATCTTGTCATGCTTTGATTTTCAAATTTTGCCTATAAAAGGCGTTCAAAACCCCCTTGCTGATTACCTCTCAAGGGAGTTCCTTACAAGAAAAACTTCTTCTCTTTCTCTTTTAAAAAATGAGTGATTAGCAAGGCAATGCCTCTTCTTCAAAGGGCAAAAGCCCAGCTTCTTCTTCAAAGTCCCCAGCTCCTATGAGCGCGGACGAATATGCAATGGACTTGGGTTTCACTCCAGTGAATTGCCCAAGAACTAGAAGTGCTTCGATTCAAATCAGAGATTCAATGGAATCTTTAACTCCACCATCGAGGCCATCTGCCTCTCTCGTACGGCCTACTACCGTTACTCCAATGAGACCTACTGTCTCTCCATCCACTCCATCTTCATCTCATCAGGGATCATCAATCCCTACAACCTTTGCTGATGTCGTTCAGCCTCCCAAAAGATTCATTCCAAAACCTGAAATCAAAAATTATTTCGAAAAATCTCTTCAATTATCTGAACCAATAGTCGAACCCGAATTCGATGGGAGTTCAATTATTGAAATTATTCAAAATATTTACCCTCAAGGATTCTATTTCAACCCAGAATCCTTAATCAAAACAAGAAAATATTACGAATTTATTCTTGTTGATTCAAAATCTGTCGAGATAACTCATATCCTCGACAGAAATGATCCTTCAAAAATAGCTTATTCCAAGCTAAAGATCAAAAAGGTTATCAATCCCACTCATTGGAATCAAAATATCCTTACAGAAAGGACACTCTCAAAACCATTCAATCCACAAACTTACTCGTATCGGGATTACATTGAAGCCTGGTACAATGTTATGTGGTACAAAAATTATGAGCATTCTTGGTTCATTCAATTTTGCCAAAATGCTTATAAAGTCAATTTTCCATTATGGTTTATCAAATGGTGGAAGACCTTCGGATCTTCTGAAGAAATATTTCCAGTTCCTATTCAAGAATCTTTTCATTATTTTTCTCAAACCATCTACAAAAATGCATTCCCTCTTAATATGCGTTTTTGTTTATACTTTCAAATCCCCTGGATTTTCTGCTGGAATTTCCAGACAAATACCTATACCTATTTCAAACAAATTGTTAAAATTCTTCAAATCAAATGGTGGGACAAGTATAAGTTCTCACACGCAGAACTCAAAGTCGTCAAACAATGGTTCGCCGACAACGGCTACCTTCAAGACCTCTCCAAAAAGAAAAATGCGGAGTTTCTAAGTTAAAAATCCAAGTTGATAGCTGTTTTGGCACAAACTACGACCGAGGCAGACTTTCAAAAAATTCTCAACCAAGCAACTTCAATAGCATCATCATCCTCTCATCACAACTCTGACGTTGATGACGAAAACGATGAGGATGAATATGATCTCAATGATCCTTTCTTAGATTCACAACCCATGTGAGTCTAATGCAAAAAATAAAAAAAATAAAAAAAAGGTGTGTGTAAATTAAGCATGTTGTAAATTATAAATTGTAAATTACAAGCAACTCCTCAAAGACAATGTCCGACTCTCCTAAACGACGAACATTATGACAAATCGTAGTAAATCTCGAGATGAGTAGTAAATTCGTTGGTCAACATACCTTGCCTTCACGCCTGATAAAGTGAGATGAAATAATATTCGAAGCCCATCAGACAAGGACAATAATTATCAACTTTATTAAAGCTACTTTAATAAAGAGATATGACAAAAGATGGTGGAGGAGTAAATAATATGTCCAATTATGTGTGCATGGTTTTTTTAGTGTAAAATTATTGAGTGTAGTGTGCAATTATAGTATGTAGTACAAGCGTGCAAGAGAATAGTGTAATAGTGTAAAGAATCTTCTACTTTTCATATCTTTTCATATCTTTTGTAATATTCTACTTTTGTAATTATTATTGCATCTTTTGTCATATCAATCCAGTCAGGGGTCCTGTCTTGTCGGATTGATTCTTATCCTTTAATTTTTCGATTTCAATTGTAATTTCAAATCCGGAGTCTAGAAACGGCTTCGATATTGTAGTCAAAGGGCATTGGAAAATTTTGAGCTTTCATTTGAAGTTTCAAAAATTTCCACACTCTCCTACTACTATTCCCCTTTGTAATCAATCCTAATTCTCTTCACGGTTTACCGAGGAGCAATTGGTATCAGAGCCTCTATTCAATAACTTGTAAAGCTAAGGTTACAAGAGAACTCACCCGGTTAGATGTTGTCTAAGGCTGGAGGTATTTAAGTTGACGGTTTACGGAACACCTCCTACCTGGGCATCAAGCAGGTACTTGAGTTAAGTTCACCCGGTTTTATGAGCATGCGTGAGCGATGTGAGGTTATAATATGATTTTTCCACCTAGACATCGTAGGATAAGTCAGTTTATGGACGTATCACCTAGACTTAGGTAAAATTTATTAGCTGAATTCTATCTAAGTCAATATTAAAACCCTAAAAATATAATAGGACACTTCAGTGGGAGGAAAAGTAATAAAAACGAGATATTTAAAATCAAGTTTTTACTCCCACATCCCCCTGTGTTCACACCGTGAGATGCATGCTCGGCTTCGTGTCGCCCTGGGAGCCACCTCCCTTCAGAGAGCATTAAGCATGCATCAATACCAAGGTGGATGGGGAAAGTGTTCATAGTAAGTGGGAGAAGGACGCGTGACAACGTATCCTGCAGTCTCCACCCCTAGGTTGCAACGTGAGATTCCTATGATCCGCCTGCGTGTCGTCCTGGGAGCGACCATCCCTTCGAAGGGCCTGATCATAGGATTCGGAACACCGCGAACTCCAGAAATGGATAGGGTCACTTAGGTCAGTCACCAACTGTTGTCTTTTCCTAACGGTAGCCTGTTGGTGCATACCTCTGGGATCTAAAAGTGGGAGGGTCACACTTACAAGAATGAGTTCTTAACCAAATAAACGGTAGCTAGTAACTAAAAGAATATGAGATGTTCTGGTTTTAGATATTGGTTGAGATAAGTCTCAATTTAGTGGAGGAGTAGCTGATCACCCTTCGGTGGCTGTTATTCTAAACCTCTGAAGTATCGTTGCAAAACTATATCGATAGTTTATTAGGGTTACTTTGATTAAATAGTTTTGCTAAAATTGATTGGATTGTTTAAATGGTTAAAGGCAAAAACTAATATAGTCAATTGTTTATTATTTTTCAGCATGTCTTCCTCAATATTACAACTGCTTAAAAACGATAAATTAACCGGCGCAAATTATGCAACGTGGAAATCTAACCTGAACACGGTTCTGGTTATTGATGATCTGCGGTTTGTCCTGACAGAGGAATGTCCTCCGGTCCCTATTCGTATTGCATCACAATCTGTTAAATATGCATATGATCGCTGGATGAAGGCCAACGAAAAGGCCCGAGTCTATATTCTGGCTAGTTTATCTGAAATTTTAGCCAAGAAACATGAGGGAATGGTCTCAGTAAGAGAGATCATGAATTCACTTCAGGAAATGTTTGGACAACCGTCCTTTCAACTCCATCATGAAGCCCTAAAAAACATTTACAGTTGTCGCATGAAAGAAGGTCAACCTGTTCGAGAACATGTTCTTGATATGATGGTCCATTTCAATGTTGCTAAAGTAAATGGAGCAGTCATTGATGAACGTAGTCAAGTAGCATTTATAATGGAGTCACTTCCAAAAAGCTTCCTACAATTTCGAAGCAACGCTGTAATGAATAAGATTCAATAAAATTTGACTACGCTCCTGAATGAGTTACAGACATTTCAATCACTTATGAAAGGTAAGGAATTGAAAGAAGGAGAGGCAAATATAGCCCATTCCAAGAGAAAATTCTTGAAGGGTTCATCCTCGGAATCAAATCACAACTCTCAGCACCAGGAACACCACAACAGAACGGTGTATCCAAAAGGAGAAATAGAACATTGATGGAAATGGTTCGATCAATGATGAGGTACGCTCAGTTGCCCAACTCGTTTTGGGGACATGCAATAGAGACTGCAGTAGAAATTTTGAACAATGTTCCTTCGAAAAGTGTTTCCAAAACACCCTTCGAATTATGGAAAGGACGTAAACCTAGTTTGCGCTATTTTCGAATCTGGGGATGAGCCTATGTGTTAGTGACGAATCCTAAGAAATTAGAATCACGTTCAAAATTATGCCAATTTGTTGGATATCCAAAAGAAACGAGAGGTGGTCTCTTCTACGACCCACTAGAAAACAGAGTGTTTGTTTCTACAAACGCTACTTTCTTAGAAGAAGACTATTTGAGAGATCATAAACCGCAAAGCAAATTAGTATTAAAAGAAACTACTGAAGAAACGACAAAAGTTGTTGATCAAACTGGTTCACCTACTTTCGATAGTGCTGGAGCTAGTTCTTCTGGTCAATCTCGTCTGACTCAAACGTTGAGTATGCCTCGACGCAGTGGGAGGGTTATAATACAGCCTGACCGCTACCTAGGTTTAACTGAAACACAGGTCGTCATACCGGATGACGGCATCGAGGATCCATTGACTTTTAAACAAGCAATGAATGACGTTCATAAATACCAATGGGTCAAAGCAATGGACCTTGAAATGGAGTCAATGTACTTCAATTTAGTATGGGATCTTGTGGATCCACCTAACGGGATAAAACCCATAGGACGCAAGTGGATCTATAAGAGAAACAGAAATGTAGCTGGAAACGTGCAAACGTTCAAAGCTAGGCTCGTAGCAAAAGGTTTTACCCAAAGGGAAGGAATTGACTATGAAGAAACTTTTTCCCCTGTTGCTATGCTTAAGTCCATTAGAATTCTCCTGTCCATAGCCGCATATTATGACTATGAAATATGGCAAATAGACGTCAAAACTGCCTTTCTGAATGGCAACCTTGACGAGAATATCTATATGTCTCAACCCGAAGGGTTCATTTCCAGGAATGAAGAACAAAAAGTTTGTAAACTAAAACGATCCATTTATGGATTAAAACAAGCTTCAAGGTCTTGGAATCTTCGATTTGATACAACGATCAAATCATTTGGCTTTGACCAAAATCCTGATGAACCATGTGTTTACAAGAAAACCATCAAGAATGAAGTAGCTTTCTTAATACTATATGTAGATTGACGACCCTATGTGATTACCGCTTGTGTATTCTATCAGTTACTTTTAGGTAGCCACTAGGTTGAGGCAAGCCACTCTCTACGTGAGACGACCCTTGATAGACCTAGGATGCATGTTAAAGGTTGTATGAATTAGATTTAAATTGCATTTAAATTTAATTAATACAATTCCGGACCCACGATCCCAAAACGGCTAGTTTAAGTAGGTGATATTAAAAGTGCTTATTCAGATTAGTTAGGTATAATTTAGTGACCGTTGCGAGGTCTCGGATGGTTGCTACTTTATGTATGAGGGGTGGCGAGCGATAAAGATAAGAACTAATTAATCTTGTTAATTGCAGAATTCACAATTAGCAAGTTAATTAACACAGGTTAGTGTAGGGGGGTCCTCCGAGTAATCCAGAAGCCAACCGAACTAATAGATATCAGCATAGAATAATTATTAGAGAAAACTAGGAAGCGAAGTGAAATAACAGTCAGGCATAAGAAATCCCAATCCAACAATCCCTTTTATGATATTGATTTTTCTGTCCTATTTCTCAATTGCATGCCTTACTTTGTATCCTTTAAATTCTACATTTATTTTTGCTTTGTCCTGCTTTCCAAAATCCCCCTGTTTATAAGCACAAAATTCTGCATCTGCTAGGTCCCCTTCCCTGTGTTCAACCCCGGCCACTATTTCTACAAAATAGTTATAGTGCCGTAGATTATAAATTTATTTGACCAACACGACCTTCGACAAGTCGGACCCGTCAGGTGTTACAACTAGTGGTTCACTATTTCTTGGTCCAGTCTTATGCAAACTCATTGCATAGATACCCCGCTCGCATGTCTACTACATGGATGCTTTGGATCAATACGTCTGTATCAAATACAAAACGGGTCGTATCACATAGTCTTACCAGGATAAGGTACCCAACCTTATCCCTGTAGTGTAGACCTTTTAGGTTGTTACTTGAACATTGATCCCGTATGTCTCCACATACTAGTTCAAGTTACATACAAACAACCTTGGATATTTGTTTATTGGATTTGGGTCATATTGTGCAATACTTAACAATAACACTTTATTGTAGTAACCTCGATAACATTTTATTGATACAAGTATACAATTCATTAACATTCACTATCTACGAGTTTTAGGACATAAAACCCAACAATAGTAACACAGTCATAGCGTCGAGACGCTAGGGCCAGCGTCTCAATGCTATCCTTTTGTTGTGCAGAATTATTAAGAAAAATTGCCCAGCGTGGAAACGTTAAGGCCTCGGGTCTTCAGGCTGGGAGGGCATCTGCATGAGCGTCAAGACGCCAAAAGGGAGCTTCGAAATGATCTGCTCTCGGGTCTTTAAGCTGTTGCAACCCTCTTTTTTATTCTTCTTCCATTCCTTTGCCTCTTTTTGCGTCTCGAACACTCGATCAGCTTCCAATTACTCCAATTTATCCCAATACTTTATTCCTACAAAAAAAAAATGTATGATTTTGATCAAATTGATCTCAAAGACTAACTAATAAATACCATAAAAAATAGCTCATTTTGTGAGCTATCAACCCCTCTCAACATTCATTGAAGTGATTAATTATTTTGCGGTCCAGTTTTATGCAAACTCATAGTATAGGATACCCTCACTCGCATGTCTCCACATGAATGATTTGGATCATTTCATTTGTATCAAATACAGAGTGGGTCATATTCATAGTGTCACAAGGATAAGTGATCTTATCCATAAACTATAGACCATTTAGGTTATCATTAAACATGATCACCTGTATGTCAACTACATATTGTTCAAGTAACATTTAATAACCTATGATGTTAGTTTATTGGATTTGAGTTAATGCAACTCTAAAATACACCTCAATAACAAACTTTATTGAATAAATAAACTTGTTTATAATTACAATTCATGAGTTTATGGCATAAAATCCAACAGGTATAACTATGATGAGGACGACCCTAGACAATGTTGCATGCGAAGACGATGTGTGAGGAGAGGAGCATGGTGAGAAGGTGAACAAATGTGTGAGAGAGAGAGGAAGAGGGATGGAGGAGGGGAAGGAAAGGGAGAGACGATTGAGAATGTGAAAATGTGATGTTTCTAGGGTTTTTCTAAGGAGATATATATATTGGTTTGATTCTTTGGTTTTGGTTGTTTTTAAACTATAAACTGAGCCAAACTGAAAATATTTGGTCCTTTCAAATATGAAACCTAGATGTCCAATATTATACCAAAAAAACCAAACCAAACTATTGGATCAGATCAATTTGGCTCAATTTTTAAACTCACTTTTGTGTTCAATAGGTCCCTCAATTTCAATTTTGTAATAGATTATTGACCTATTCAACATTTTTTAAAATTCACTAGTCAACTAGATAAAAAAAAAATAGACGTTTAGGGGTGCGATAGGCATAAAATTCAATTTTATATCTAATAAATTTGTTACGTGTTATAAATTTTAAATATGTGAGAGACCTATAAGAAACTTATTAAACATTTTTAAAGTTGGGAGACCTATTAAACACGAAATTGAAAGTTTAGAGATCTATTAAATACTTTTTATAGTTGAAGAACCCAAACGATACAATTCTAAAAGTTAAGAATAACTTGTAATTTAACAAAAGTTAATCATACATTGCGAACTTATATTTTGTTTCGAACATTGTTTTTGTTTTCTTTCGAGCTAAGCATTCGTTGAATACGACGATGGAGGTTTAGGCAGTGAGATTCCACGCACGAGTTTCGGGGAAAAAGAAAACAAGAAGTTACCAATTCCCAACACATTACATTGTTTTTGTTTTTTTTTTTTTTTTATTTTTTTCTCTTTTTCTTTTCTGGAAGCTGACCGACCTATCATGCAACAACCGCCATTTTGCAATATAATATCTCTCCTCTCTTCAGTGGTGAACAACAGAGTCCACAAATCAAACCTACAAAACAAAAGGCTCAATCCGATTATTTTGAGTTGTAAAATAATTGCAAATATAGTAAATATAAAATTATTTGTAAATATAGTAAAATTAAAGTTTGTCAGTGATGTAGACTTTAATTGTAAGTGTAATTATTGTTGAAAAACTATTTTATTAGTGATAGTAATCTATCATTGATAGACTATATACATTGTGATTGAAGTCTATCAATCATAAAATTTAACCACAATTGTAATTATTACGGATAAGCTATTCTATCAATGATAGTTGCCAATCACTTATACATGTATTGTGATTGAAGTCTATCAGTAATAGATGTCTATTATTGATATATTATTTGTCATATTTACAAATTTTTTTAAAAGTTCTATATTTGCAAATAACAAACTTTAAATTTCTATCCATTACAATGATCCTTATTTTTTTCAATAACCTAGTTTATGGATAAAACAATTATTATTTTTTTCAATAACTAAACGTTGATTCTCTCATTTTCATAATTGTGGAATTAAAAAACACATTAAGATAAGAAAAAAAAAGTATGACTCTTCCTCAAAAAAAAAAAAAAATAAAGATGAATCTGTCTCTAGTTCTTATGTTTTAAAAAAATTAGTTTGATTTTTATAATTTATAATCTTTCTATTTGATTTTAAGGTGATCAAACCTCATAAAATGTTTCTATCTTTACATATATCTTTTATCGTATTCAAATATATGTGTGATATGTTTTCTATATTATATGGAAATGCGAATGGGTGTTCTTTATCTTGCTAATTGGCTTTAGCTAACTCTATAAAGATTTAAAGTTTGAACAAATTGAAGCAAATAAAAGAAGTTATCAAAGATCAAATCAAAACTGTAAAATCGATTAAGACAAAATTAAAACTAAACCCAAATCATAAGTCACTCGTCGAAACTTTTAAAACTATAAAATTTAAAAAAAAATAAAAATAAAATAAAAATAAATTAACTTAAAATATAATAACAGAACACCCAAAACCACAAATAACTTCAAACTCTTTCTCTGCCCACAGTTCTTCCACTTGCAAATGGGTCTTTATGAAACCATTAATTTAATGCAAAGATCAAACCAAAACCAATCCAACTTCATCCCCTCTTGTTGTTTTCATGTGAGAATTGCTTTTCTAACAAGTGGATGACATCAATCATATTGTCTTTTGTTATATTAAAACATATAATATATATATTTTCTGTTTTGAACCTCACACGTACACATATAAAAAGCAACATAAATCATCAGAACACAAAGCGTGAAAAAAAAAACCCTCTTTTTCTGTCTACATAGACCATTGTTCAAGAGGAAGTACAAAAACACAGCCCCTACCTACATCTTGTAGTTTTTGCCACAACACAATGTGTACTGATCTCGAGCACGAAAGCTTCCAACAATTCTTCGAAAGTTGGTTGAGCGAGCAAAACCAAGACCTGAAGGACCTCGTTTCCGTGGCGAAACCCAACGACGCCGATCCAAACGACGTCGATGCATTGATCGAGCGAGTTATGGAGCGCTACGAGCAATACTACAAGGTGAAATCACATTGGGTGGAGCAAGACACATTGCAGATGCTAAGGCCATCATGGATCTCATCATTGGAAGATGCATTCCTATGGCTAGGTGGGTGGCGACCGAGCATGGCCTTCCACTTACTCTACTCGAAATCCGGGCTCCAGCTCGAGGCTCGGTTGGCAGACCTAATCCTCGGTCTCCCGACGGAAGACCTGGCCGACCTCTCTCCCAGCCAAGTCCTCAAAATCGACGCCCTACAAAGGGTCACTATAAAGCAAGAGAAAGAAATAACAGAAAAGATGGCAAAATGTCAAGAGACGATAGCGGATCCATCTATGGTGGAGCTTTCTCATGTGGCGACAAAGTCGAAAATGGAGAGAGGAGAATCAAGTAAGGGCATAATGGATGAGAAATTGAAAGTGGCTTTGGAAAGAAAAGAGGATGGTTTAAAAGAGATAGTGAAAAGGGCTGATGAATTACGCCTTGGAACTTTGAAGGAAATCATTGGGATTTTGACAAAATCACAGAGAGTCCATTTTCTCATAGCTGCGGCGGAATTGCACTTGAGGATTCATGAGTGGGGCTTGCAGAGGGACTCGGGCCAACGCTAGAAGGAACGACATTTTGCATTTGTTGGGAAATAAATTAGCGTCATCTCGAAAAATGAGAGAGAAAAAAAAGAAAATGGGGGAAAGGGATTTTTTAAATATTGATATTTTGTTGTTTGTGAAATGTTACAGCTGTAATGTCGTGTTGTTTGTTGTCTTAGTTCAATATGTTTTTGTTTTTTCCTCTTATGTTTGATATCTTTTTTAATTTGTGTTGGTACTCTGTTTTGTTAGGGGTGTGCCATTAATAAATTTATTTTTTTAGAAGAAAACATTTATTAATAATATTTCGGTCAGTTTTTAGGCTAAATATATGGTTTAGTGTTTATGGTTTACATAGTTTTGATCAAGTCTATTACGTTTTAACCTTTTTTTTTTTTTTAATTTAAGGTCCGTTTGAAATACATTCCAATTTAAATGTTTTTCAAGAATGCATTTTTTAAAAAACATTTTGTATAAAAATTGTTTAGAATTTAGGCTAAATTATAAAAAATACCCCTACACTATGGGGTGTGTTTCAAAAATGGCCCTGAACTTTGAAAAGTTTCAAAAATACTCCTGAACTTTGAAAAATGTTTCAAAAATACCATTGTCGTTAATTTTTGGATGAAAACCGTTAAAGTTTCAATTTCAAAAATACCCTTGAAACATTTATCAAAGTTCAGGGGTATTTTTGAAACTTTTCAAAGTTCAGGAGCATTTTTGAAACAAACCTCATAGTTCAAGGGTATTTTTTATAATTTAGCCTAGAATTTAAACACCTATATGTTTGGTTGCATTTCCTCACAAATGTTTTTATACACAAGCTATTGTATACTTAAAAACTCTTTTAAAAAAAAGTTGGTTTCAAGTGTTTGTTTCAAAATAGTTTATTTATCAATCTCATTTTCTAATAAGTCATTTTTAGTGGTTGCCAAACATTATAAATTTTTTCAAAATGATTTTTTTTTTTTCAAAATTAAACACTTGAAAAGTTAAACCAAACACACCCTTAGTGTTTTACTATTTGTAAATGTTAAATTAGTTGATGAAAAATCATATGTATTGTATTGGCATAAATTTGGAGAAAATATGTAATAGAAATTTCGACTTTTCTTCTCTTGGATTGAGCTCTCTTCTACTTTAATTTTTTTGTCAATTCGCAAGGTGTCATGCCATGTAAGTTTTTATTATAAAGAAAACGTTCTTTTTGGTCCTAAATTTTCACAAAGAGATCATTTTATGTAGCAACCTTGTTGGGTTTTATGTCCTAAAACTCGTAGTTTGTAAACATTGAACATATTCTATTTTGACAATAAAGATGTTATTGAGGTTTATTCAGCAAAAATATTATTGAACAAGTGAATTGCACGTTATTTAACCTAAATCCAATAAACTAAGAACCTCTAGCTATTGTATGAATGCTTGAACTATATGTGGAGACATAAGAGTGGATCAAGTTCAGGTAAATAGCCAAAACGATCTATAGTATACGGATAGAGTTGGGTACCTTGTCCTGGGGACACTATGGACACGACCCACTTTGTATTTAGTATAAACGATGTGATCCTTAATCGTTCATGTGAAGACATGCGAGTGGGGGTGTCCTATACAATGAGTTTGCATAATACCAGACTACGAAATAAGTTACTTTCACTTTATAACGTCGTTTACTGTTGAGACTGACTATTTCATGCGATGACCTTGAAGGGTGTGTACGAGACACTTGCAGAAGCGATTTGGATCGAAGCAACTCAAATTCCATTTAATTTTAGAAACAAAAACATGCACAAATGAAACCAAAAACAGAGCATTTAGTTTAACCAACCTTTGGTAGTCAAATTCGAGCTATTTCTTGGATGATCTTGAACACGAACACGTCTAGGACAACCACCGTGGTCTTCCCCGCTATACTCCGACCTTAGAACGTGTTGTGGGACACGAATTTGTGATGAACTTAAAAGGGAGAGAAGAACTGTTTGAGAGAGATTTGTATTATGAAAAATTCCAGCAAAAGCATCACCTTCCTCTCTCTAATTCTCAGCTTTTTAAAGCATGAATTCATGCATTTTAACTCTGTCATATGAAGACAACAAGCTGAATGAAAGATGAGTCAAAAGCTTGGTCATTGGCTTGGTGTCACCAAGTTGGTTTGCTCATCAAAGAGCACCACCTCTAAAAAATGGAGGTTTTTCATTTTGTAAAATTGATTTCTAAAATCAATTTTTAAAATTAATTCACAATTAATCTTAATTTAAATAATTAATCAACTAAATTTAATTATTCATTTTTATTTTGTTGGATTGGAATTCCCTAATTTCGTTAAGCGGAAGCAAATTGGGACCGATTCATAGTTAATTTTGTTTAATCTAAAATATCAATACATTGGCAATAAACTTAGAACTATTCTAGATTTATATTAAGGCTAAGCATACAACCTTAGATCTAATCTAAAGGGAAGAAACATACATACCGTCGTTGTCGTCTCTAAAATATCAAGAACGTCTTTCTTGATTTCATAGGGACCAAGCGTCAACAATTGGGACACCATCAATTGATCTTCCCCGCTATGACTCTGAGATTAGGAACGTAGTTGTGGGACTACCTAATCTTGAATGAGAAAAACTCTAGAGAGAAAATTCTCCCTTTGTATTCTTGAGTTGAAAGAAAATGAGAGGGAGGCTAGAATGAGACCTTAGGGTTGTGTTTTGTGTATCACCTAAACTCTTGGTTTAGTGTTCTATTTATAGGAAAAAGGTCATGAATAAAATATTCACAAATAATCAATTATTTCCATAATTGATTAATCATTTCTATAATTAGTCATTTCCATAATTGATCAATTCCATAATTGATTAATTATTTCCATAAATGATTAATTACTTCCATAAGTGATTAATCATTTCCATGGTTGATTAATTATTTCTATAATTGATCATCTCTATAATTAATTAATTATTTCCACAAATGATTAATTACTTCCATAAGTGATTAATCATTTCCATAATTGATTAATTACCCAATTAATTAATTGTCTAATTAAATATCATATATTTAATTTCATGTCTTCTATTAATTAATTAATTACCCAATTAAATATCATATATTTAATTTCAGGCCTTCAATTAATTAATTGTATATATATATGAATCAAATTCATATTAAAATTTGAACTACTTCAAATTCTCTTATATCCTATAAATTTAATATGAATTAAGTTCATACTAATATTTAAATTTCTTCAAATATTTATTTCTCTCATATATTATAGTTTAATTAAATCACATTTTATAAGACTAAATTGAATAATTAATTAATTAATTTACTAATCAAATATCATATACTTAATTAGTCATATATTTGAACTCTTTCAAATATATAATTTTCTTGATTAATAAAGTTTAATCACAAATTAAACTTTTGTTTCAAAAAAAAAATCACAAATTAAACTTTATATTATAATGTATCACCATACATTATATTCATTTGATCTCATACAATTAATTTGATTCCCATAACGAATTTGAAGAATTCAAATTCTTTTCAAGATAAATTTGTTTCTAATTACTCTTTACAAGCTAGTAGTGGAACCTAATGGACTTACAGATCACAAGCTCCAATGATATGAAGTTAACTGACTAAACTCATTAATCAGGTTAACCAATATTCATTAACTATGGGTCATTCCACTAAAGACCCATAGCTGAACTCTTCTCACTGTAGAGAGTTTTTGTGCCCATGGATATAGACCTATACAGATAAGTCAATCCTTCACGAGTGTCTGTAACCACAGTTGGGTCAAATTACCGTTTTACCCCTGTGTTACATCTGTCTCCTTAAGTATCAATGATCCTTTAATGAACAGCCTGTTTATGGTCCAACCATCAAACAGAAAGTCCCTCTTAGGCCAGTGAGAGGGCAAGATCCTTTTGTTCAAGTCTTGGAGTCACCACTTAAAGGAACACTCATCTACTTCTCCTAGAAGTGGGAAGGAGTGAATTCCTCCTTGTGTTGTTATGTCCCTAGCCTCCCACTCGGTCTTGTCCCAAAAAAGGAAGGCTTATTGAGTTGGCGTATAGGCCACTCTCACCCATGCTAATCAAAGGATAGTCCCTCGTGAGAAGGAGTTCATGACACACTCAAGATTAAGACTAAGTTACCTAAGTCATCCTATTGAAACAGTAACCTAACTAGTTAACGGTGTTACAACTAGTGGTTGACTATTTGTTTCATTCACTATCTATGAGTTTTAGGACAGCAATCCCAACAGACCTAGGTAACTCAATCTTAATCTTAAGCTAACTACCGCAACCAGTTGGCCAGCGGACGTTAGTAATGAAAGTATTAGCGCATCTAAGTAGAAAGCATCAATTTCATTCATTAAAAAAATATAACACATACAGGAAAGGTTCATTGCCACATGGGCGCCTAGGTTAAGCCTTGATAAAAGAAAATTAGCTCACGCTGCTACAGGAATACATAACGCAATGCATAGAAATAGGGAATGCTTGCGTCGAACAGATCTACTTCTCTTTCTTCTCTTGCCTCCGTCCTTCTTTTCTCAAGAATAAATGGATGGAATTTATAGACTTGAGGATGCTGAATTCTCCAAGCAATAGGCTTGCGTGTTCAACTTCTAAATCTGCCAGCTCACAGCTCTGTCACATGTCAGCACCAGCGTCGAACAGCCTGTCGATGTACCTTCTCACGTGGTAGTTCCAGCGCCTGCGATACAAAATAGCTTGGGCAAGAGAAAAAGTTACAGTATATGAGTTAGATGAATCAATTTTTGCATTTTTCCCGCCGCATCGAGGAATTTCACTCTGAAGATACATTTATTGCAATTCTATGTTGATATGCGCTGATATGGCGCATCAATTCTCTTTTCTAGCCTCTTTTAATTGAAATTTAGGTGAGAAATAACTTGCTTTTTGCAAGTTATCAAACCTCCAAACTTAAATTATTGCTTGTCCCCAATCAATGCCTTCTAGCCACTCTACGAGAATCACTTAGCTCTCAAGATTAAACTCAACACCTAAAACCTTCTAAACTTTTCTCCACCAAAGCTTTTCTAAAGAATTTAGCCTTTACTTAGATCTCCCGCTAGACTTAACATTTTCTCCTTGCCCTCGACTCACTAAACCGACACAGCGTAGACAAGCATGCTTGCATAACTAGCTCTGGCGCTTTTTTTTTTAAGTAGAAAGCATCGACATCAAAACGCATGAATTCATTTTGGCTTGCCCACATTTTCGATGAAAGGCATCCAACTACGGGCATTGCATTTTTTTACTGCTTTAAGCACTCATAGAATACTTATGCGCTCTCGTGCAAAGGCAAACGATGGGTGACATGAATGCCCTTGGCTACTAGCGGAACGCATTTATTTGCATTTCGCTAAAACATCTAATGCACCCTCCAATTTAAAATGGACAATGTCCCCATGGTCACCCAAACTTGAACACGGGAATGCTATGTGATACTCTAAGCAGGCGCTGGCTGGGCTGCGACAACACCAGATTATCAAGCGAAAAAGATAAATTCCTAAGGCTGAGGGGAATTCTAAGGAAAGGAAAATTGTTTGTGATGAGCTACAGTGAGAAGTCTTAGAAAAATATTTGGAGCCTAAGGCTTAGCCAAAAGAGCTAACGCAGAGATATTTAATGGCTAAGGCATATACTAAAGGAGCTCAAAGCATTGCAATATAAGATAAAATCTTTGTCATTCATTGATGAGGCAGTACAAATACAAAAGAGACTGAATGTGGCAGCTCTTGATGTCTACATGTCTATTGTTTGGGGCGAGGGAGCACTAGCGTTTGCGTTGGCCTCGAGGCTTGCTGGAGGATCTGGATGTGGCAGCTCTTGATGCGAGCGCTCCTCTTCGTTCGTTTGTGGAGAGCAGACTTGAACATTAAAAACAGGCACCACGAGGACTTCTTCTTCTAGGCGGCGAAGGGGGGAGTCAAGACGTAGGGGGGATGGAACCCGATTTTTCGCTCAGACAGCAGTTTCCTGCACTGGAATTGGATTCAGCTCAGTTTGCAGCAGGCCTGGGTGCAGGCCTTGGATTTCTCCCAGTTGTTTGCTTCTTCCTCTTTTGTGGAGGTGCCTATCGAGCTGGTCTCTCAGTTGTCGTAGGTGCTTTCTCCTGGTCTGGCGTTGGCGCTGGCATGATGCGGTTATTATGTGACATTGTTATCTGCGTCAACCATCGGTCATCGAAAGATTGGCAAATCTTCCGCCGCTCTTCATCTGGTGTAATGACCACTCCAGGCTGAAGGCACAGTTGCGTTACCATGCCAGGGCAAAACATGACGCCACACGCCTTGGCAGCGGTCTGGTGGAATGCCTCTGCGATGATTCTCTCGAGGTCTATCAAATGCCCTTCATGATGCAATGGCAGAGCACCACCCTTTGGAGAGATAGGGTCGCATCATGCATTGTGGGCATGATGCGATTCTTTATCCAGTGCATCCATGCGGTGGCCTCTAATGTCAGCCACTGCGATTTCAGGGTCCTTGCAATGTCGCGCCCATCCCACCTTGCGCCAAGCTGAGCCACTATTCTAAGGACTTCACGCAGGAAATCCTCGTGCGCATCAGGCAGCTCGAGGAAGACGTTAATTATGCTCAGGGAGAACGCTACCGCGTTGTCGCGTACCAGGACTTCATCAACTTCACCGTTACAGGTTTCGTATTAGAAGTCATGCACCATCGCAACTGGCTATTTGCAGCTGGCTATTTGGTCTTGCATGCTCTAGGGGAGCACATAGCTGAAACTGCGCTCCTCTGTGAAGTTGGGGCGCTCCTCCCCAACTTTCTCTTTGCCTTTGGCCGTTGCGCTGGCGGCTCTCTTTCTTTTCTCCTAGCCGCTTGGGCCCTTGTCCTGGCGCAAGGGCAATTCGCGAATGACCAACGGTGGCGCCTGCAAATTCCTACGATAACCAAGCGGCATCTGATTTATGCTTGCGCCAAGGTCACATATGGCTCTCCCCACATCGATTCCACCAATAGAGCATGAGATGGTGAAACTTCCTGGGTCCTTTAATTTAGGAGGGATTTTACTATTCAAAATTGCGCTACACTCATTTGTCAGCGAGACAGTCTCAAATTCCTTCCATAGTCGCTTGTTAGATAAGATATCCTTCAAAAACTTTTGTGTAGTTTGACATTTTTTCTTCCGCCTCCACAAGGGGAATATTGATGTGCAGCTCGCGCAACACACTTAAGAACTTCTTGAATTGCTCTTCATCATTTTTCTTGCACAGTCTCTGCGGAAATGGGATTAATGGTTTGTATGCGTCAGGCTCCTTTGTCTTTTCTTCTTCTTTTTCTTTTTCTGCGCTTTCTTTGGTCGCACTATCTGCGTTGGGCCCTTTCTCTGACTCCTTTGGAGGTATTTGTCGCTTCTTCTGGCGCTGGCGCAGCTTCATCACTCTAGAGCTGTTTCCCACTGTGCAACGTCAACGCATGGCATTGCTCTTTTCCTCTGGGGGCTTCCGTATTATTGGGCAAAGTCCCCACAGGTCTGCTTTTCAGCCCTGATGCGAGTTGTCCTACCTGAACTTCCAGGTCTCTCAAAGATGCAGCTTGACTTTGAACGATCGCATCATTTTTCACCATGTACTCTTTTTGGCTTGCCATAAAGTCCTTCATCATGTTTTCTAGTGAGTTGTACGATGACGCCCCTGAGTCTCCACTGCTTGCGTTGTTATTGAGGTGGAAATTTCCCTTCACCACATGATCATTATTAGCATTGAGCAGTCTAGGACCAGAGTTTGGGTTACCTTGTTGCGGTTGCTTAGTTGCGCCAGTGTTTCCACTCCATGAGAAATTGGGGTGGTTCCTCCAACTAGGGTTGTATGTGTTTGAAAATGGGTTATTGCACGCATTCCCATGCGGTCCCACATAGAAGACTGATTCTAGATTGGATGAGCATTGGTCATGCGTGTGGCCTTCTCCACAAATGTCGCATCCCATCGCAGCTAACTAAGCTATGAGGGGAGCTGTGTTGGCCGTTAATACGTCCATTTTGGTGGTCATCACATTGATTTTTGCATTTACCGCGGTCATGGGAACCACCTCAAAGCTTCTTGAGCTGGTCTTTATTGGTTGCTTTTTTTTTTGTCTTTTGTGGTTCTGTAACGCCCCGCGTTTCGAAATCGAGCCATTTTGGGAATTGTTAAGCGTTCTTATTCTAATTTGGATAATTAGAACTTAAGCTTAGTCTTGGGTCATTAAATTAAATTTCTATAATTTAGGAAAAAGAGATTTTTTATTTAAATCTTTAATTTCCTAAAGCTTGGAGGTTTAACATTCGATATTTATCTAAAATTTCAATGTAACAGCCCATATTTTTCAATACGGTCAAACTTTCAAATATTGCGGAAGCGATTTAATAAAACGAAAAACTCAACCTATTATTCAGAAAACAAGGCTTACAACCAAAGCCACGTCCAACATTAAAAAACAAGTAAAAACTAAACAATACCAAAAACAACAAATTCTACGGAAGCCGACTAAAACCTACAGATCATAAGTCCTCATCGGTCATGCCAGAACGCTAGCCTAATCGCTGTCAGAACTATCACTTGCTCCATCATCTGGAAATGTTTAAAAAAAAACAAAATGAGTACAAAAATACTCAATACGAAACTTCCACATCAAGTTCACAATTCATTTTCATTCAAAACAAAACATATGATTTCAAGTAATAAAACATTTCAGTATTCGAAACAAAATCATTCTTTCAGTCAAACAATACTTTTAGAACATATTGGGAAAGACGCATCAATGGAGTAGCCCAAAACAGAAGTGGTTATCCGTCGGTAACACCAATCAGACATTCATACAGAATTGACGGTTAAAACTGACCAGAACATTTCAAATCAAATACTTAAGTGTGAGGCCATGTGAGTGAAACACACACATGAATCTACATTCCAAAGGAATGTCAAACCACATAAGTGCCTTCTCACAAATAAGCTATAGTCAGAACATTTCATGCAAACACTTAAGAGTGAGGCCACGTGATTCACACACATGAATCTACATTCCAAAGGAACGTCAAACCACATAAGTGTCTTCTCACAAATAAGTTTCATTCAGAACATATAACCGTCAATTCTAATATGGCTACTACAAAGCATACAATCCCCAAAACAAAATTTGGCATATCCGGATAGCACTATCGATTCAATTCAAAATTCTTTCCAAAACATACAAAACAATAAACATGCTTTCATTTAACAAAACAATTGAAACAGAATCAATTTCGATCAAATCAATTTCAATTTAAAACAAACAATTTTTACCAAAATTTCTATTTTGGAAGGGATGTGGAAATTACTTACCTCGATCAGAACCTACAAATCTTAAGCCCAAAGCAAATCAAGATTTGGTTCCTTGAATCCAACAATTTCCTAAACATATCCAATACTTCTCTAATTAGAAACCGAAAAATCTATCTTAATGGTCTAATGACCAATCCAAATGTCAATCAATCTTAACCTCCAAATTTTTCCACTTAAAACAAATTCTTTTCATAAAAAGTTGGGAAAATAGGCTTATTAGGTGCCAAAAAAACAGCATTGAAAATCTAGAAAATTTCACTTTAAAATCCAACTTTCTCATACCAAAAATCAGTAAAACAAATACCTTTCAAAACCATTTAAAATACAAAACAAGATTTCAATTCCTCAATCTTTAAAACCTTCCAAACTATCCTAAAATTGGGATAAATAACCCAGAAAATTTCTGTAACAAAAATAAGGATTTTCCAAGCTTTTAACACTAAAACAAATCAATATTAGATACTTTTTAATACAAAAATCAGATCTGAAAAACCCAATAAAACTGCTGTAAAAATAGTAAAAACATCCACTTTTTCATGTAGAAATCAAAACCATAAATCATACTTGAATTTAGAAATCATATGGCAAACTTTTTAACAAAAAGAAACCAATTTAAACACAAAAACAACCCCAAAATCAAAGAAATTTAATGCTGGAAAATTCTGGAAAAATTCCTTTTCATTGAATCTTTGATTTTCAAACAAAAACTCTAAGAGAAAAATCTTTGATAAAAATTTAGGCCAAAACAAAAACCTAAAACTTTTTAGGGTAAAAGGTTTGAAAAAACAAATTTCATCCCAAATAGGACAAATAAAACTTCATACTAAAACTTTTCAAAACAAAATTCAATTGATCAAAAAGAAAAGAAAACAAAAGAAAAGCATAGAAGGGAAGAAAAACCACTACTACAAATTTGGGTTTTTATGACATTGAAAAATTGTCACAAGCACAATTCATGACATTTTTTTTTTGCGTCCTAGAAGCCCCCATCAAGAAAAGTGTATACATGACGCTATTAAAAAAACTGTCATAATTATTTTTTTCACGGCACTTACCAGCTGTCAAAAAAAAAATATTAATGACATTTAGTAACTATCACAGTAAATTCTTTTATGACAATTGAAAATTGTCAATAAATAACTCCTGAAAATCATCTTTCTGTCAAGATATATATACTATTGACAGTTAATTACTATCAACAAAAGGTTATTGATGACAACAGGTCATTGTCACAAAAATTTCAACAAGGACGGTGTTTTATTGTCAAACAAAACTGTTCGTTGACAGTTTTTTGTTGTCAACAAAAAAATGTCATGACAATTATGAAACTGTCACAAAAATGCTTATAATGATGCTGAATATTTGTCATCCAAATAATTTCTATGACTTTGATGAACCGTCATAAGTAGTGATACATTACTATTTATTTATTTATGTTAATTCATCAAAGCCATAGAAATTATTTTGTCCAATACCTGTGAATAAACATATGTTTCCAAAATAAAGCACTCAAATCTTGACACAAAATAAATAGATACATAAATAACAACTTTTATATATCATTGAACCCAAATTGGTCAAATGTTTATATACAAACCAAGTGTAAAAGATTTTATACACCACAACAATTCCTACACTAGACTTCAACCATGAGGGAATATACTATATGTTTTTTTGCCACTAACCCAACAAAAAAGGTCATACATCAATTGTCCACAATATGGTTTTTCTTGACTTCGTTGAGTTCCTACAAGACATAACCAACCAAACAATATTCATTTTAGAGTTGAATGTGATGCGCAATTTTCTAACCGCAAGTGTACGGGTCAAGTAATAATATAGTGTTTTCGTGTAAAACGAGTGTCGTCCTCTGGATTGGTTTTCTAGCAAATTAAGTACCGTGAATATTTTTGTCCAATTTTATTTAGGGAGCAAAACTTCATGAAAAAGATAAATCTAAAGACAAAAAGCATAAAATAAAGGTGGAGACTCAAATGGAAAGACTCTTAGGGAATTGATTTCGTTGATTAAGATCGAGGATTGATTAATAGGAATGAATTGACCGTGCAATTATTCTACAAGCCAAGGAAACATTTATCACCATTACCTCTCCCGAGTATAATTGATTCTCATGCATATAACTAACTTGATATCCCTATCTAAGTTCATTAACATGCAAGACATTATTCGGTTCGGTCCTTGTTATACTTCTAGAGATATTCTAAATCCTGTCACAAACTTAGAATTTCTACTCTAGTCATGCAATTGAACAAAGCAAGTCTTAGGCCAAATCCTCTCTCCCGAGTTAGATTCAACACTTAAATCATTCAATTAGTGATCAAGTAATTGAAAGCATTACACATAAAATTGCATGCATAGAATAAGAACACATTCATACCCAAAATTCAATCCAACAATTAAAACAATTACATCAATCCCTAAGACAAACAACTAGCAATTCATAGTCTTTAAACCATAAACACTAATTGAAAGAAAAGCCATAAAAACTACAAGAGGTAAGGGAAAGAGAAAGGAAAACTCGAATCCGTCGAAACCGACACGTCCCCGTCACGATCTCCACGTCTTCTCGCTTGATTCCCGCTCCTTGGCCTTGCTTTAGCTCCCACCAAAGGTCTCTAGTCGAAATTAGGGCTAAAATCTAACCAATTGGACTCCCCTTGGGCGTAGCATGAAAAGATGAATTTATAGAAAATCTGGCGACAGCGTCGAGACGCTATGGACAGCATCGCGAGTCGCGATACCGCATTTTTGGAAAATTTGCCTATAGCGTCGCGACGCTGGTCATAGCGTCACGACGCTATTTTTTTTTTTTTTTTTTTTTTTTTATTTTATTTTTTTTTAGATTGAAGACTCCATTTGACTCCAATTGCTGAATTAAGCTTCAAACACATACTTCCTACAAATAAAACATAAAAATGCATAAATTTGGGCAAATAATTGTAAGAGACTAGCTTAATTAATCAGAGAAAAATAGCTAGCTATGCTCGCTATCAGAATGCAATATTTCTTACATCAAGATAAGAACAATAATATTCATTTTAACAATATGTATGAGTTATACCTTTAAAATGGTGATAATATTCCCAACTCAATACATTCGATCTTGCGTGAATCTCCTTCTTGCTCAAAACATTGATCCCACAAACTAAACACATAAAATAACGAACACAAAAAAACTTAATGTGAAAACCAACAACTCATCTCAAAGGAAGAAGTTATAAAAAGTTTATAGGTGGAAATATAATTTTAAGACATTCAAACTCGTTAAGACAACATTCAAGATCACGTACATTAGAAGATGATTCAAAGGAGAACACCTACTCCATAACCACAAACACGTCCATGTTCTCTAGTCGAAATACTTGCACAAAAATCTCACCCTAGTTTATGTCATGATTTGAGTTCTGATTCTAAATACAAATTCAAAATTTAAAGCAAGCACAAATATAAATAGAGCTTCCAAAGAAAAAAGGAAAAAAAAAACATCAATACCCCCCCCCCCCCCCCCCAAATAGTTTTTTAACGTCAATAGTCCTCATATTATTTACAAAATGATATTGACATGGCAGACAATGAAACACACTTCTATAGACATTACTAAGCCCCTATCTTAACTCTAAACCGGATGCTCCAAAAATTTTGGTAACATAACAACACACATAAGACTAACCCAAAATTTTCCTTAACCTGTTAAACATGAGAAACACGCTTCTATAGACACGGAATTCCACAACAAACTTCCACAAATCAAAGCGAGTCAATGCTAGCATTTCAATCACTATTCAAATGAAAGGCTACAACTTACACAACAACTAAAACATTTGGAAATTCTCCCCAGTTTAGACAGTCTTAACTCTTAAAAATTGATTAAAAGGCTATAAGAAAAAAGATAAGATTAACAAAGAGGCTTTTAATTTAGAGAGTGACAGAAGACAAGCACATAAAACATTTGCTTGATTAGATCAGCATGGAAGTCTCTTAGTTCCTTATTATCTTTCTTGCATTGTGTTCTGGTAGCCATGACATGTTTCTTTTCTTTGATCGTTATGGAAGACAAACATTGTGCTTCTTTTCCTTTTTCTTGGTTGTCTAAGAGTGGCAAGAATAAAACTACACTCTTTCTAAAATAAACTTCAACGTGCCTAAGCGAGTCTAGTGCACTTAACCTACCCCCCAAACCTACTTAAGTGTCTTAAAGGTACCTAAGTCCTCTTTCATACCAAAAACTAGCTTAAAATATCCCAGGGTCATTTTGGCTCAGAAACAAACCTAGAAAATGCCTAAAGTGAACTTAAAGCACAAAATTTGTCTTACTTGCACAATAAAAGTAGTTTAAAGGTGCTCAAGTGTGCTAAAAGTCGCTACTTAAATGCTAAAAAAAAAAAACACACTCCAAAGATCACATCCAAACTACTTAAAAGCAAACAAACACATCTTAACTTACTCAAACTCACCAAACTAACCCTTAAAAGCCAAAACAAATGTTTCTAATTCCCTCCAAAACTCACTCAAAATCCCACAAACTCATCCAAACTAATCTCCAAAAGTTTAGGAAAACAAAAATGCCCCCTCGTTGAAATTCACCCAAACTAACACTAAACAAAAAAAAAAAAAGAAAAAAAAAGTGTATAACTCATCTAAACGTAATTCAAATCTCTCTAACTTATCCAATCTAACCTTTCAAAAAATGTGTCTAACTCACCGAATCTAACTCTCTATTTGCATGACTACCATAACTGCAGGATAGTCATACAACCAAATAAACTATGACACTAAAGGAAGAACCCTAATTCACCTAAACTGATTTTAAAATTAGATTATGGCTACAATAACTTCTAAACGTTCATAAAAGCTAATAATTAAATGTAAAGTATAATATAACATTACAGAAATCATTCATTCCTGGTTAGAAGAGATCCTTCTATGTGTTTTCCATTGTACTTTCAAAATAAGTCTACCTCAAAAAATGGACAAATCAAGACAAAGAAGCTAGTTATGAAACATACAACAAATTAAAACAAAGAAGTTGAAGACTCTTATAATAAAAAAAGACACTCCAAAACTCACAATCACAACCAATCTATCACCAACCATTCAAAAATGTAAACATTGCTACTCAGAGTTTCATCCAAGTACA
Organism: Luffa aegyptiaca; assembly: GCA_017139565.1. Lineage (NCBI taxonomy): Eukaryota > Viridiplantae > Streptophyta > Magnoliopsida > Cucurbitales > Cucurbitaceae > Luffa > Luffa aegyptiaca. Next base: position 18,561,111 of record CM029398.1, read on the forward strand.
GAGATCAAACTAAGCATATGCTCAGTTTCAACAATGCAAAATTAGTTTCAATTCAAGGTGTTCAGATACAAAGTTAAATAATACCGAAGTTGTTAAAATCTTCAAAATCTAGAAGAACAAATGCGGTAAATAATTTTCATAATATGCCAAAACTTTAAGGTATAAGAATAAAATCAACGTCAAGTAGTTCCCACAGAGATGGTTTCTCTACTCCTTTTGTTTGCAATTATGGCTATAACAACTACCACTAAACAAGATTCAAACAACAATTGGTATGCTTTGGAATAATGCGAGAGACATTCTAGGAGAAAACATACCATGAGACACCAAGTATTTATAATCTAATCATGCACAGCCGTACTGTCATTAATTCTTCTTCCTTTTATTCTTCACTCTGCCCCTATATATAAGAAAAAAAGAAAGCAATAAAGTTAACTGGAAAACAAGAAGGTAGGTGCAAAGTGATTTCTCTTTTTTTTTTTTTTTCTCCCAAATATTCACAAGAAAAAGTTCACAAGTTCCATCAGTTGTTTCGGTTAGTAGTCCAGTTTAAGGATCAAATCTGAGGGCAAGAAGATATAAGCAAATTAAATTAAGACCAACAATAAGATCATACCAGTGATGCAAATGATGTGGTTACTCGTGTTGTGGACAGTTATGACCAACAAACGGTAACATATAAACACTTCGAAAAATTATAAACACTTTAGATGAAAAAGGAAGCAAAATTATAAACGGTGACATAAGTATCAAATCTCATGATTAGCACCTAAGCATTCACCTAATTCAATTTAACTTACCAGTTAATTTATACGTTCTGAATATCCTCAATTTCATCCTCACTGCAAAATATTGATTCAAAAACAAGTTTAGCAATATCACAGGAAAGAAAGTCCACAAAACATTGAAAGATTATAACTAAATAAATGAATAAGTGAAAAGGGCAACCCATTACTATAAGAAAAAATATGAAATGGAAATGTGGAAGAAGAATCATCCCGTCCTCCAATGCATAAGGAAGCCCATTTCAAGGATAATATATGAATATAACAAGTCGAAAACGGAGCATTTCAGTCGGCTACATATTTTTTATCAGTGTCACACCTGCAAGATAATGTAACATTAAGAAGACATAAATATTTTATAGTTAATAAAGTCCCTTGTGACATTATTAACAATTCCCATAAAGTTTCATCAGTTATAGCTAATGTCAAGCAAATGAATATATAAGATTATGAGACACCATTTTCACAAGTTGTCTCGCCATGTTTACAAGGCAAAGTAAATAACATAGCAATGAAATAATTAACATAGAATAACTAACTAAATCTAACAAAATCTCAATTGATACAACAAAATAACTAAAACTTAATATAAATTTCATAATCTAATTCTTTGAGAAATTGATGGTCGGAAGGTTGAGGTGTCCATGGAAAACAAAACCTTTGTTAAATCATTGAAGTCACAAAGAGATGATCTTGAAGAGAATGTTCCTCTATGTAGTCATTCAATAAAGTCAATTACAAGGAAAGCCCCCCCTAGAATAAGACTCTCTCAAAGAAACTTTCGAGTATAAATATACAAAAGAAAAAGAGAACGAAACTTGAATCAAAACCTCAATTGGCATCACTTCAAGTCAAACAAACAAGTGTACATTAGAATCCCACAAACTCATCCAAAAGTTCCAATTTACTCATACTCAATCCACATCCAATAAACTCACTCAAACACATTTCAAATCCCACAAACTCACCTAAACTAACTCTTAAAAAGCAAAATACGTGCCCAAGCCACCCAAACGAAATTCTAATCAAAGGGAATAAAGAGCAAAGATGGTAACCATCAACAAAGTGAAACAAAATGTTAAGATAAAGGTAGACATATGGACAAATCTTTGAAAAAAAAGAGAACTCTCTAAGCACATCAATCAACAAAGTACCAAACCTTTTTCTTTTTCTTTTCACGCTCTATGCCTAAAAAAGGCATCCAATGTTTCAAAACGAAAAGGCATCCAATGTTTCAAAACGAAATGTAAAATCTCACCCTACAATTTTAAACCTTACATGGAAAGGAAAACTCTTCCAAATTTCTTCAACTCATTGCAATTTCCAATTTTTTTTTCCCGTTGGGTAGGGGTGGCTATTATTCTATTCTATCTATACCTATTAACCTAGACAAATCTACAAAACTGAGATTGTATACCCAATGTATTTGGTCAGCATGTTATGGCATCCACAGTAAGTCAAAAAGAAAAAAGCTCTCTAGTCAATGAGTTCCTCATATGCACAGCTTACACGAGAAGATGGTAAGAAGCATGCAGCTCTTACCCTGTCATGAAGCTTAAGTTGGATATTGGTGATGAAGAACATATTTCACAACTTCGTAAAATGATACCACAATCCGAAATGATAAGGATTTGATTTCTTAACATTTAGATAGTTCTAAGTCTCTTTTTTTAAATCCCTTTATAGTTACTCAACTACTACCAAGAAGTAGCATTACATTTTCCCCCACACCTGCATTAGGTGCTTTGGAGCACATAAATTCTATAATGGTCAACATCAAACTTTGATTGGAAGCAAAACGCTTTTATTGGTTGCAAGAGAAGTACATAAAGAAGAAACAGAAGCCCCAACCCTAGGAGTTCAAAAAACTGATCCAATAGAAGGCAATAAATTTAGTTAGTGTTCAAGTTTCCTTCCACATACTAAATTTCTCCAAGATTATCTAATTTTATTCCAAAATAGCTCCCATAGTAAGGCTAGAACTGCACTCATTATATTGATGTTTTGCCTTCTAACTTAGGCCACAATGCAACTATTTCACACTCTTTAAACTTTTTGTATCAATGAAATATTTACTCCAAGAGAACAAAGAAGGTAAAACTATAGAGAAAATTAAGTAAAGGTAGGAATAGCAAACCTCAACGCATCAACTATATTTAAGAAGAATAAAACTGGGAAGTTGTAAATACAAATTTAATTAGAGAATCAAACAATGACGTTTAACACTTCAACTTTATCTAAAGTACACAACACTTCAACTTTATCTAAACCACACATGGACCAAAAACTTATGAAAGTCCACAAATTATGAAGTAAATAAAATAGAAAAAAAAGCAAAAAAGAGAAATGGAACCAAACTCAAAGTTGCTTATTACTGCACAAATTACCAATAACAAGATATACATGCTAGACCTACCCTCCCAATCCCCCATGGCCCGAGGCCTAGCAACATTGAAAATGAAACAAAATTCTAAAATTTTAAGTCTCTGTTGTGAAAAAAGCAAAATGCATAATTGAGAAATGCTCACAACTCCATGCATCACTCCAGTATTAGCAAGAGGACTACTTGTGGAGACCCCCCCTTATCTAACTAAGGGTGAGTTGAGGACTACTTGTGGAGACCCCCCCTTATCTAACTAAGGGTGAGTTTTCATTTCTAAATCTCAACAAAGGACCAATTTGAAAGGAAACAATGCTTACATGAGGCATGTGTTGATTCGAATTAGTATAAGTAATACTTGAAAAAAAAATTCAGCAAACACATGAACATCCATACTAACCTCTAGATAACAAATTCCTTCAGGATCAGAGGCACCAATCAAAACAAGATTAGAAGACACTTCATCATTCTCCCTGAACTCTACTAAATTACCAGCATGAATATCTTGTGCTTGAATCTACAAGAGCCAAGAAGTTAAGAAAATATGTTGTGGTAGAATCCTAATTCCTAACTCTATTATATAGCAATTTGCTATTCATTGGCTCCATAAATAATCCAACTATCAGTTAACATGATGCAAGAATATATTTGAAGATAGGAAGAAAGTTGTTAATTAATAAACAACCTACACCAGAAGAAATGCAGCAAATTAATAATTTGTTCTTTTTCAACTATAAAATGTAAGTCATCTAAAATCAAAATATTGAGTGATTCATACAATTTTTCTGGTCACAAACCAAACACCATGCTGTTGGGGTTTATGTTCTAAAACTCAAGTTTTGTTATCCTTTATATAAATAAAGATGTTATTCAGTGCAATTGTTTATTTATATCTTATAATCCAATAGAAACATCCATGGTTATAACATGAGATACTCGAACTATAGTGTATATATGGACAGGGATCAAGTTCGAGTATATAGCCTAAATTGTATATAGTAAATGAATAAGGTTGGGTACCTTGTTCTGGTAACACTATGGATTCGGCCTACTTTGTGAATAAGGCAAACGACGTGATCCTGGGTCGTTCGTGTAAAAGACATGCAAGTAGGGGCATCCTGTGTAAAAGATGTTTACACAAGACAGGACCGAGAAATAAGTCACTCTTACTTTATAACGTCGTTTACTGTTAAGACTGATTATTTCATGCGATGACTTAGGTAACTCGATCTTAATTCTAAGCTTACTATGAACTCCTATTCGTTTAGGGTTATCCTTTGATCTGCATGGGTGAGAGTGGTCATAAAATTCCATTCAATAATCCTACCATTTTGGGGATAACACTAAATGGATGGCTGAGGACATAGTAAAGCAAGACGGAATTCACTCCTACCCTATTTAGGGATAGTAGGAAGGTTGTTCCCTTAAGTGCTGAATCCAAGACTTGAACAAGGGGCCCCACCCTCTCATTAACCCGAGAGGGATCTCGTTTAATGGTTGGACCATGAACAAAATTGTTCATTAGAGGACCAGTGGACTTAAGGAACTAAGATGTGCTATAGGGGTAAAACGGACTTTTGACCTATCTATAGTAACGAACGACCTATGAAGGATTGACTTACTGATCATGGTTATGTCGAGTGGATAGAAATATATCTACAGTGAGGGGAGTTCAACTACTAGGCTATAGTGGAGTGTCCCGGTAGTTAACGGATGTTGGTTAGCTAGGTTGAAAGAGTTTGGCCAGTTTAACCTCGTACCGTTGGAGCTCATGATCTGTAGGTCCATTAGGTCCCCTTGCTAGCTCGAGACTAACCTTTGGAACAATATGATGGATAAAATATGAATTACTTTAAGTTCATGTTAAGAGAAATAAATAGAGGTGATAGGCGTTGTCGGTACGTCGGGTTTTTGTGAAAACCGTGTAGGTGAGTATTTAATATTTAAATATGATTTAAATACCGAGAACATGAATAGGGTTTCATGATAGGAAAATAACATTTCGGAAATGTTCGGGAATAGTGGAAAAATATTAATTTAATATTAGATATTAAATTAATTATTAATTATTTATTTAATAATTATTTTAAATTAATATTGAATTAATTTAAAATTGAAAAATTAAAATTCAATTTTTGATTTTTCAGATTATTCAAAATTAGATAATTATCCAATTAATTTAGTATAATTATTGATTTAATTAAAATCATAAAACATGATTTTTTGGAGGTGGAGTGCATGGTGACTAAACCCATGCACTCCCCTCATGAAAGCCACCAAAATTCTCACTACTTCTTGGCTGATTGAGTGTCAATTGTTGGGGCTTTTCTTCATCTTTAATCCCTCTATAAAAGGGAAGAAGGTTGCTGAAGAAAGAGATCTTGAAAAGTAGTGAATTGCTGCCAAATTGAAAACTCACAAAACCCACCTTCATAAGCTTGTTCTTCAAGCTTCTTCTCTTCAATTCCATCACTTGAGGATCCCACAATCCGTTCCAAAGGCTTGAGGATAGCAAGGAAGATCCAGTGGTGGTTCGTGACTCGTTGGTGAAGAAAAACAAGAAGGAAATCCAACCAATTTCTCCATTGAAACAAGGTTGGTAAACATACTCTGTTTTTCTCCACGTAGACAGCATGCAATGTTTGATCAAATTGAACTAATTAAGTGCCTAAGATCCAAAATTTCTTCCGCGTTTTAGATATTAACATTTTCACATGAAACATCACCATCACAAACTCGTTCTCAGAAGCCTAACCAAACTTACAAACAAATCACCAAACCAATTCAACAAATAGATAGCACAAATTCTTTATGTACTCACCAATTATCTTGAGCCCATAGACAACCTCCTGTATCAAGTATCAACCACTCACAGTATTCTATATCAATTGAAAACAAATGTGTGGAAAGTCCTATGAAGTTTGAACTTTCACTACTACATCCCTAGCTATTTGTTCAAACCAAAAAATAGCTAGTGAAATTGGAAAGTATAGTGCTAAGAGGTATTACGATTCTCAAAGCTTAGTGCACGGATATGAGAGAAATTTGACAACAATCGACTTGAAGATAAATTGATAACGATACAAATTTAAAGATGTAATCAAATTTACAACTTTGTTTCTCAATGCCTATTCAATTTGTTTGATAAGCAAGCAAAACTACAAATTGCTTATCAATCAACAAGAAAAAACAATGACAAAGTAGGTTGCACGTTTAAGTGAAGTCTACTCAAAAAACTGAAGATACAAACCTTGTCTTCCAGTTCTTTAGCAAAGTTCTCTGTGTTGACACCTACAACATTGGAGAAACTGAATGCATATGCGATACTCAATCAAAATGTTCAGTGTTGAGCAACTACCAATGGTTCGAGAATTGTATTTTTTATTAATGGTTGGTATCGAGCAACTATCTCATCTTGCAACAATATTCAATCTCCATTAATCTTCAATATTGGAGATATATGTCTCACAACCATTAATTAGTTACAGAGCATAAAATATATGTTATTTAATGGTGTATTTTTAAGGGGGAAAAACAAAAACCACCCATGTTAAGTTGGAAGAAGGACTTTAATACCTATATGTAAACCATCATGAGTGTGACCAATGTAAATAAGTAAGGAGCGTAGAGAGAATGAGTTCAAACTATAGTAGTTGACTACCTACCTAGGCTTTAAGTTGAACTCATAATGTCTCTAAATCTAGCACCCAAAGTCACATTAAACAAAGTTCATAAGTTTTAAGCCTCATACCTCCAGATGTATGATAGGATGTAGAGCTAGAATTATTTATAAACACATCCATAAATGATAATAGCATATACAAAGTCTACAAAAATTACTATACTTATATGGTTGTATAATTATGACTAAGAGAATCAAAGAAGAACAAATTTGTAAAAGGCTAGAGATTAGAGAGTCTTCGGAACTTAACAAATAAATTTATCAAAACAAATCAAGTACAAATAACTTAGGAACATAACAAATAAATTTTGTGAGTGAATAGTTGAAATAGATATCAATTTAAATGTATAAATAACTTCTCAAAAATAAAGTTACAATACATAATAGATTTAACTAAACAAACAAACTAAACATCAAAATAAATAACTAAGTTCATACTCAAATCAATCTCTTAAACTTATGAACAATCTCTAAGTAACAACTCACCCCCTACACTCAAAACAATTCTTCACCCCTACACAAATCAATCTCTAAACATCATCCCCTACACTCAAAACAATCTAACATCTTCATGGGTAGAACAATATGTGTAAAAGTACTTTGGATGGAATTTAAACACCTTGTTCTACCATGTTTAATGCTTAGCTAAAAAGACTCAAAATGTTTTTTCCCATATGCATCAACCATTAAAAAAAATAGCATCCCCTACACTCAAAACAATCTACCATGTTTGTACCTTCTCCGTACTCTTCTTTTCTCTGACTTCATATCTCTCTTGACTCATTTCACTCAGCCATGCCCCAGGACTCACCAGCTATGCAACAAACAACAAACGCACATCAACACGAAACAAAAGGCCACATAGAGACAGAGAGAAGCAAATGAAAAACGTGGTGTTCCTTACAAGTAAGTTTCTCTGAATCATCTTGGCCCTCTTTTTGGGCCTTTGTGGGAGCTTGCTGATTTGGTTCTAATTCGATCCAAAATTGACGACTCGAACTCCAATCTCAATGGGTACCTAAAAGTTGGGGTCAAACTTTAGTGGGCATTTGATTAAACACTATAATCAGTCCAAGAAAGCTTTAAATCTCACTTACCAGAATTAGAAATCGCTAACAACCATCGAGGATTGAATACCCATTGCCCGATTCACCAGAAAATTGCAAGAACGCTTGTTTTTCGACTAACCCATGCTAATTCAAGTTGATCGAACGCCTTGCCTCGAGTTGAAATCATCGAAAATGAAACCCCCCACGCACATTGGGCTGTCGAAAATCGCAAAGAAGGCTGCTGGACTGCCCCCTCGCGGCTTGCTGCACTCAATGGAGTGAGAACGGGAGAGGCAAAATGGAGAGAGAGAGTCGAAGGAGAGAGATTAGGAGAGAGAAACGAAAAACTGACAGTGAGAGGAAAAACCCACCTACTGTCGTCATCGCTCGTTGTGTGGTCGATCGGGGCCTCGAGGTTGCAGTCGTTGGAGATGGTCGGAGATGAAGGAGTGATGATCGACAACCAGGATTCGTGGTGGAGAAGAAGAAGAGAGAGTGTGAGGGAAAGGGGCGAAGTGGGAGAGAAAGAGAGTCTAAGGCTTCTTTTTTACACAGGGGCGCAACTGTGGGTTTTGAAGAAAGGGGAAGAGGAAAAAATGGGAAAAAGTGTAAAGTTAGGGCTTTTAACAGGGAATAATTTTATAACATTTAAAAAACGTCATAAATTTTCGAAAATACGTAAAACTCCATTTTTTTCCCGCCAAAAACGCGCATTTTACATTTTATGACATTTTTTTCCCTCCCTTAACTTTATTTCCTTCCCCCTTGGTGTCATAGATTCTCAATTTTGTAGTAGTGAACTTACTACTTTTTCTCTGGGAAAGAAAGTGCAGAATGCGTTCTTCTTCTCTCTTTTTTTATTCAGAGCGTAAAAAGAATTAGGGCTAAAGAAAAGGTCTTTTAAAAAGAACCCTAATTAAAACCCTAAGAGACTATTTCCTTTTTTAAAAAGGAAAAGGATAATTCAAATTTATCTCCTAAAAGGAAATAATTCAAATCAAAGATTTTCTTAGAAATCATTAAAATAAATTAAACCTTTTTTATTATTATTAGTCGGCTATTACATTCAAGGACCCAAATCCCAAATCAATTGGGTTATTTTCTTTCCCAAATCTCTTGGGAGTTAAGTTTGGGATTTTTAAATAAAATCCTAGATAAAATCTAGTTCCTAATTAAATTGGGATCTTCATTCTTAGGTTATATTTAATCTAAGGAAACAAAGGAAAAAAAAGAACCCTAAAAAAATTCATATCTCTTCCTCTCCCTTTCCTTCTCGTGTGGACCCCCCCTTACGTTTTGCGCGTGTAGCACTGCCAGTCTCCCTCCTTCTCTCGTGTTGTCGTCGATAGCTGCAAGGTGACCCTTGGCCGACCTTCTTCTCCGGTGTCGTCTCTTCCCCTCGCTATCACCTCCACGTCGGGGAGCAGAACCCACAGCTGCAATTCCGCTCCCTCCGAGGAGCATCGCACGCTCATCAGTTGAGTAGACCACAGCTTGAGTTTCTTCTTCACTTGCACGACGTAAGTCCCTGTCCCTTGCTCTTGTTCTCGTGTGATTTCAGTGTCGAACGCAAGACCCACGACATTCTACCTTCAATCCGTGCGGTTCTTCTTTGATTTCGGCCTCATCCGCGCGTAAGTTCTCTTCCTCTGCCTTGCTTTTATTGTTTTCGGCAAGTGGCAAGCTAAATCCCTCTCCCTTGTTTCTCTTTTTCGCTGGCAAAGGGATCCGTGTCTTTGCATCGTTTCCACCATCGTTCGCACACCGTCGCAAGGTTCCCTTCTGCGTGCATCTTCTGTGCAACAAGGTGGGAGTAGTTTCAACCCTCCAACGACATTGTTTGGCATTTTTGGTAAGATTTAACTTGTGCCCATGTGTATTCGGACTCAAATTCGGGTTACCCACTCATGTTCGACGTTTAAACTGGGTTTCATGGTTAATCTCTTGTTTTTCTAATGTTGTGTCTTGCTGCCTTGGACTCGAAATCGCTCTAATCTTGTGACCCACCCTCCGTTAGGCCTTAAACTCGAACACTCACTGTCTAGGGACTCTAAACAGGTGATATTAAGTCTCTTTGTTTGCTGGACAGCACGTATTCGAGGTTATTCGCTCGTTAAACGTTCGCGCTCTTTAGGCTCTTCCGGTTGGTTCTGTTGATCTTTTAGGATCGCTTAGGAGCGTTATTTATGTAAGTGGAATTCTACCTGTTGGGTCTATTTGTTTGTATGCTAGCATGTTGTGTGTTTTACTTGTTTGGTTTTATCATATACTATATAGATATGTATGTGTTATGTGTTCGTGATGAGTTTTGAATACGTTGAGTTGTTGTGTTGAGCTTATATGGTGAAATTGTTGTGCTAAGATTGTTGTTTTGTTGTGATTGATTGAAAAGCGTGAATGTGTTGTTCATTTGATGTGGTTTATGACTTAATGGATGGTTTAGAAAGCATGTTTGGTATGTGCATTATGGTTTGCATGTCATTGGCATAAAACATGGTTTAGAAGCATGATGACTAGGATTCATGCATTCTAGTGAGATTGTGAGGTCAGAGGATCTTGTGTGTTGTAAAGGAAAGTTAGGTGAATACCAGGTGCCTCGGGTAAAAATGGTCGAGGGGTGGTATGTCACCAATGGATTAAGAGGAGCATCGGATGCTTTGGGTAATATGGCCAAGGGGCAATGTGATGAGTCTATACGTTATGAAAGTCATCGGGTGCCTTGGGTAATATGGCCAAGGGGCGATGTACAGTTTGATTGTGAAGTTATCGGGTGTCTTGGGTAATATGGCCCAGGGGCGATGCACAGTTCGAGGCCTTGGGTAATATGGTCAAGGGTCGAATGCTGAGCGCCGTAAAGAAACATCAAGGCCCTAGGTAATATGGTCAAGGGTCGACGTGACTCGAAGAAGTCAGTCTCAGAGAGCTTTGTGAGGGCTATGAGTGTTGAGCGAGCTCGTTAGCTTGAGAGGAGACTAAGTTTGCATGGCATGATGCAGAATTCATGTGTTTTGAGTATGCATGGCATGGTGTGGAATTCATGTGTTTTGAGTGTGCATTACATGGTGCGGAATTCATGTGTTAGGTGCATGGTTGTTGCACGATTGTATTAGTTGAGAATGCTTTTATGTGTTGATTGCTCACCTTGTATATGAAACATGATATTGTAGTTGAAAAGCATGATACTTGTCCTGTATATGTATGTTGTTTGATGGCTCTTCAGGTGTGAGCCACTTATTGAGTACCGTGGCTTTTGTACTGACCCACCACCAGGTTTTGCAGGTGATGAGATCATACTCAGACTTGGTGATGAAGAGAAGGCGCATGTGGAAGGACCATAGCTAGTTCACGTTGTTTCCCCTTTCTATTTCCTTTGGATAGGATAGTTTATGCTTTATGGTTGGACAGCTGTTTGTCCAGTTCGGTTAGTTTAGTTTTGTTCTTGTTGAAAATCTAGGCTTTAGTTGTGTTTGTGTTAATGAACTCTACCTCTTTATTTAGTTAAGAATAGTTAAGTTGTTTGAATAAACTAAAGTTGAAGTTAGTTGTGCTTAGTTAAGTTTTAGTTGTAAATACTCTGTCTATTTGGTTAATGATATTGCGAGACCTGACTCGCTTTGTTGTGGAAGTTCTGTTGTGTTGTAGTAAGGCGTTGTGGTGTGTTGTTGTGAGTGGTTCGATATATTGAAGTGTTTTTTTTTTCTTTTTCAGCAGGCTTAGAAAATTTTTGGGTTAATCTGATGTATGTCGTTATGTTGCCGACATTTTCGGAGCACTTGGTTAGTTTCGTCATGAGTTAATAATGTAGCTAGGTTAGTAGTTTATAAAAACCTGGGGCATTACAGGTTCCCCATTCATAGTTGTTTCTTGCTATGTGGTCAAGAATCTCATGCGCTTCATCGTATGTTTTTCTAAGCAACGCACCATTGGCCGATGAGTTAACAAGTATTTGGGAATTTTTGTTCAACCCTACATAGAATGTCTCCAATTGAATACAGTGAGGCAATCCATAGTGGAGGCATCTTTGTAATAAACCTTTAAATCGTTCCCAAGCATCACTAAGTGTCTCATCCTCCAACTGGGCGAACGTCATGATCTCCTTTCGCAATCTGGAATTTGCTGTTGGGGGAAAATATTTTTCTAAAAACTTCTCGACCAGATCATTCCATGTAGCAATAGAATTTGTTGGTTGCTGGTTCAACCAAACTTTAGCTGCATCTCTTAACGATTAAGGAAACAGAATCACTTGCAACTGTTCTGGGGTCACTCCAGGGATAATAAACTTATTGCATATATCGAGAAATGATTTGAAGTGTGAGTGATCCTTCGATACACTCCCTCCGAATTGTCCTGCAGCAGTTAGCATTTGAAACATAATGGGTTTAAGCTCAAACTTTTCAGTTTCTAGTGTGGGTCGTACTATTCCTGGATTGAAGTTGCACATTGTTGGGGCTGCATAGTTTCTAATGCCTCGTTCTCTATCGTCAGCCATTTGTATTGGATTTACAGAAGGGTTTTGTGGATTAGGCACAGCCATCTCCTGAGGTTGCTCTATTACTTGCCTTCTGGCACGCCGATTTCTTCTTCTTCTATGATATGTTCTGTCAATCTCTGGATCTATGGTGGTGTCAATGCGGCGAGCGGCACACATGCACCTTTACACACCTAAAATAAATCCACTCACGACAGGCAGCAAAAATAGCACCAAACGGAATACAAGTTAAGGAAGAGTGTTAAAACTTCAGTTGCCCTTCCCCGGCAACAACGACGCCAAAAGCTTGGTTCAAACTGTAATCACTTCTAATTATGCAGAATAATCAGGGAGTATGTCGTTGCTATGCATTAATCCATGTATAAATCATGCACAACAAAGTAATACCTGAAGCATTCCAAGGACAGAACACAGGGAAGTTGAAGCAATCTCAACACTTCTAACAACATATACTCACATTCTAGGCACTGAAAGTATTAAAAATGTGAGAAGAAATGATGAATATGCGATAGGCAGAAACAAAAGAGCAGATGCGATAAGAATAGAAATAGAATTGATAGGCTATCAAGGCGTTCACCACAGCAACCACATGCATTTAATGAAATCTCCTGCAGCGCATATTATGAATGACATGCTACTAATACCTAAGTGAGAAATAAACATGTGATTCCCTTCCGGTATTACTCATGCGTTTGACGTAGGACTAAGAACGTTTCTATTCACTTAGTTCATGTGTTAGCGTGGTTCTCTTGATTACTTGCAAGCAACTGAATTATCCCTAAGACAGTCTAAACACATTCATGAATTATCTCTTGCGGCAGCGCTAGCTCTAACGCAACCCAGACTACATGTAATGCATTATCTTGCTCTACTTAGATATTTCCACATTCGTTACCCTTTTGGGATTTATCATGTTGCTACTACAACCGACTGGCCAAGCGGGCGTTAGTAATGAAAGTATTAGCACATCTAAGTAGAAAGCATCAATTTCATTCATTCAAAAATATAACGCATACAAGAAAGGTTCATTGTTGCATGGGCGCCTAGGTTAAGCCTTGATAAAAGAAAATTAGCTCACGCTGCTACAGGAATACATAACGCAATACATATAAATAGGGAATGCTTGTGTCGAAAAGATCTACTTCTCTTCCTTCTCTCGCCTTCTTCCTTCTTTTCTCACGAACAAATGGATGGAATTTATAGACTTGAGGATGCTGACTTCTCCAAGCAATAGGCTTATGTGTTCAACTTCTAAATCTGCCAGCTCACAGCTCTGTCACATGTCAGCACCAGAGCCGAATAGCCTGTCGATGTACCTTCTCACGTGGTAGTTCCAGCGCCTGCGATACAAAATAGCTTGGGCAAGAGAAAAAGCTACAGTATATGCGTTAGATGAATCAACTTTTGCATTTTTCCCACCACATCAAGGAATTTCACTCTGAAGATACATTTATCGCAATTCTCTATGCTAATATGCGCTGATATGGTGCATCAATTCTCTTTTCTAGCCTCTTTTAATCTAAATTTAGGTGAGAAATAACTTGCTTTTTGCAAGTTATCACTATCAATTCACCACAAGCGCACAGGCCACAGGTAATAAAAACGGTAAGTATTTACTGAGTATCGTATCCACAAAGAGTAGTAACAAACTTAGGTGATTCAAATAACTGAACACTAAAATTACTAAAGACAAACATTATTTAGGAGCATCATTTGCATTAAAACACGGGGTCACAGACTAAGATTAGAATAAAACAATAAAGGCAAATTATCAAACAACATGCACAAATGGAGGTTATTATCTCTAATTGCTTAATTACTTAATTTGATCTAATTTTAAATCTACAACCTTCTTTGATTATATAGGTTCTCCTGTCGGTTTCCCCTAATTCTAATTAACTTAAATTAACAACCTAAGTGTCCTTAGTGAAGGATTGGAAATCCTAAATTCCCAACGGAAGCATATAGGACCAATTCGTATTTTAATTAAGTTTTCTAAAATACCAGTACATTGGCAAACCATACAGAACGTTTCTATATATAAACTAGGCTAAGCATGCATAAGATCTAAATCTAAGAATAGAATTACTTACTTGTTGAAGGCTTTCTTCAACGAACTCCCACCAAGAATAGTATGATCACGGTAGGGACTATACCACCGAGATCTTCCACTGCTATATCTCTGGGACTAGGAACCAAGCTGTGGGACTTGGTCTTCTTTAATTTGGGAAAAGAATTTCACTAGAATGTTGTGAAAATTCTTAGAGAGAAATTTTTCTTGAGAGTAAAGTATATATTTTCAACTGGGAAGGCATTCTGTGGTTTATATAGAATGCCATATCCCTTTTCCTAGTCGTAATAGGATAGGGATTTATTTAATTAATTAATAACAATTAATTAATTCATTCAAATTTAATTAATTTCATTTAAATCATATTTAAATGAATATATCTCTCATATAACCTATAGTTTTTAATTAAATAAAATTTAATTAAATAATTAATTAATTACTAAATTAAATATCTCATATTTAATTTAAGCCTACGATTAAATCGTATTTAATTGCATTTCTCTCAATTAATAAAGTTTAATCTCAAATTAAACTTTATATTATAATGTATCACATACATTATATTAATTGTATCTCATACAATTAACTTGATTTCCCATAATGGATTTTGAACTATTCAAATTCCTTTGAAGACTAATTGTTCCTAATTACCCTTTATGAGCTAGCAGGGGGACCTAATGGACCTACTGTTGGGTTTTATGCCCTAAAACTCGTAGATAGTAAATAAAACAAATTAATCAATCTCAACAAAGCGATATTTGAGTGATTCAATAATTTGTTATTGAATAATTGAGTTTGCATTAATTAACTCAAAATCCAATAAACTAAGATCCAAGGTTGTTTAAATGAAACTTGGACTAGTATGTGAGGACATACGGGGATCAGTGTTCAAGTAACAACCTAAATGGTCTATAGTATAGGGATAAGGCTGGGTATCTTATCCTGGTGACACTATGTGATATGACCCACTTTGTATTCGATACAGATGCATTGATCCAAAGCATCCATGTAGAAAACATGAGAGTGGGGGTATCTATGCAATGAGTTTTCATAAGATCGGACCGCGAAATAATAACCACTAGATGTAACGTCGTTGACTAGTTTAGGTTTCTATTCCAATAGGATGACTTACTGTAATGGTCGATATCCGTGGACACAAAAATATTCTACAGTGAGAAGAGTGCCACTTTCTAGCTAAGTGTATGTCTCAAAAGTCATTTAGGCACGTTTGAGGCACTTTTGTAGGTTCGAGGGGTTTTAGGTCATTTAATTTCTAGCTAATTTTAGGTCTCAAAAGTCATTTAGACATGTTTGAGGCATTTTTGTACGTTCGAGGGGTGGTTTTAGTTCCTTTCTTGCTAAGTTTAGGCCTCAAAAGTCATTTAGGCACGTTTGAGGTACTTTTGTATGTTGGGGAGTGGTGCTAGTTCTTTTCTAGCTAACTTTTGGTCTCAAAAGTCATTTTGACACGTTCAAGGTTCTTTCGTATGTTCGTGGGGTGGTGCTAGGTTCTTTCTAACTAACTTTTGGCCACAATGATCACTTAGTCCCTTTCGAGTCACATTTGTAGATTCGAGAGGTGGTTTTAGGTTTTTTCTAGCTAAGTTTTCACCTCAAAAGTCATTTAGGCACGTTTAAGGTACTTTTGTATGTTTGGGGAGTGGTGCTAGTTCTTTTCTAGCTAACTTTTGGTCTCAAAAGTCATTTTGTCACGTTCAAGGTTCTTTTGTATGTTCGCGGGGTGGTGCTAGGTCCTTTCTAGCTAACTTTTGGCCTCAAGGATCACTTGATCCCTTTCGAGTCACATTTGTATATTTGAGAGGTGGTTTTAGGTTTTTTCTAGCTAAGTTTTCGCCACAAAAGTCATTTAGGCACGTTTGAGACACTTTTAGGCTCGGAGGGTGGTGCTAGGTCTTTTAAGCTAAGTTTTGGCCTCAAGAGTCACTTCGGCACGTTCGAGCTAACTTTCAGCCTCAAGGATCATTTAGGGCATTTCTCCACTTTTTGGATCTTTTTTAGTCACTTCTTAACCACTTGGTATAGTTTCAAGAATAGATATATATTATCCACTTACAAATATTTTTCTTTTGAAAACCCCTTATTTCTTCTTGTTACTTTATGTTCTAACTTTCTTCATATTATTTCTTTTTTAGGTTTGTACTTTCTTGTATGAGCATGATCTTGAAGGCACCTTTTTAGGACAAGATGTGGATGCCTTTTTGGTTTGTTGTTTTTTTTTAATGTATTTTTTTTGTTGTTATTTGTTTTGAAACAATGTATGGATTTGAGATGTTATTGAATGATTGGTTGTGGATTATATATCAATTTTTATGATATTTTCAATATATATACCGACTTTTATGTTATTCATTGAATGATCGTCTATGAATTATTTTTATGTTATATAATCAATCAACATTTAGGTGTGTTACAAACATAAAACAATAATTTGAAGAGGGCACTTATACTGATGCAAAATTGCGTCGGTAATATGAAAGCATTCAGAAATTTTGTATTAAACGAAGCCTTTCCAACACGTCATATTCCAACGCATAACGATATCTATACCGACACATATTGCGTCGATAGAAACGAATTTCCAATGACGCATAACGGTTTGCGTTGGCATAGCCTATACCGACTGATCTATTCCGACGCTTTTGCCGACACAAATTTCACTTCGGAAGCAGTAGTTACCAATGCAAATAAGAGTCTATACCGACGCAAAGTTGCGTCGCTAAAAGTTTAAAATTTTGTAGTGTTAGTATGTTATAATTTTTGTAGGGTCAGTTGCAAGAATAGAAAAATAAAAATGGAATTTGCAACCATGTTGTCGTCTCTGAAATATCAAGAACGCCTATCTTGATTTTGGACCAAGTGTCAACAATTGAGACACCACCAATTGATCTTCCCCGCTATAACTCTGAGATTAGGAACGTAGTTGTGGGACTACCTAATCTTGAAAGGGAAAAACTCTAGACAGAAAATTCTCCCTAGAGTTCTTGAGTTGAGAGAATATGAAAGGGAGGCTAGAATGAGACCTTATGGTCGCCATATATTGTAGTAACTAAACCCTAAGTTTAGTGTTCTATTTATAGGAGAAGGGTCATGAATAAAATATTCATTTAAAATCAATTATTTCCATAATTGATTTAATCTTTTCCATAATTAATCAATTCCATAACCAAACAATTCTATAATTGATTAATCTTTTCCATAAATGATTGATCACTTCCATAAGTGATTAAATCATTTCCATAAATGATTAATTACTTCCATAAGTGATTAATCATTTTCATATTTGATTAATTTTCAATTAATTAATTCTTTAATTAATTAGTCACCAATTAAATATCATATATTTAATTTCAGACTTTCTATTAGTTAATTAATTAATTACCCAATTAAATATCATATATTTATTTTCAGGCCTTCAATTAATTAATTCTATAATACGAATCAAATTCATATTAAAATTTGAACTCCTTTCAAATTCTCTTATATCCTATAAATTTAATATGAATCAAATTCATATTAATATTTGAACTTCTTCAAATATTTATTTCTCTCATAATAATAAATTTTAATCTCAAATTAGACTTTATATTTTAATGTATCACTATACATTATATTAATTTGTATCTCATACAATTAACTTAATTCCCAATATGAATTTGAACTATTCAAATTCTCTCAAGATATAATTGTTCCTAATTACTCTTTACGAGCTAGCAGGGGGACCTAATGGACCTACAGATCAGAAGCTCCAATGATAAGAGGTTAACTGATTAAACTCATTAATCAGGTTAACCAAATTCATTAACTGTGGGTCATTCCACTAAAGACCCACAGCTGAACTCTTCTCACTGTAGAACATTTCTGTGTCCACGAATATAGACCTATACCGGTAAGTCAATCCTTCACGAGTGTCCGTAACCACAGCTGGGTCAAATTACCGTTTTACCCCTGTGTTACATCTGTCTCCTTAAGTCCCAGTGCTCCTCTAATGAACAACTTGTTTATGGTCCAACCAATAAAAAGAAAGTCCCTCTCAGGCCAGTGAGAGGGTGGGATCCCTTTGTTCAAGTCCCGGAGTCACCACTTAAGGGAACACTCATCTACTTCTCCTAAAAGTGGGAAGGAGTGAATTTCTTCTTGTGTTGTCATGTCCCCAGCCTCCCACTCGATTTTGTCTCCAAAAAGGAAGGCATATTGAGTTGGCGTATTTGCCACTCTCACTCATGCTAATAAAAAGGATAATCCTTCATGAGAAGGAGTTCATGACACACTCAGGATTAAGACTGAGTTACCTAGGTCATCCTATTGAAACAGTAACCTAACTAGTTAACGGTGTTATATCTAGTGGTTTACTATTTCATGGTTCGATCTTATGCAGACTCATTGCATAGGATACCCTCGCTTGCATGTCTACTACATGGACGCTTTGGATCAATATGTCCGTATCGAATACAAAGCGGGTCGTATCTCATAGTGTTATCAGGATAAGGTACCCAACCTTATCCTTGTACTATAGACCTTTTAGGGTGTTACTTGAACATCGATTCCCGTATGTCCCCACATACTAGTTCAAGTTACATACAAACAACCTTGGATCTTAGTTTATTGGATTTGGGTCAAATTGTGCAATATTTAACAATAACACTTTATTGTAGAAACTCAATAACACTTTCTTGTAACAAGTATATAATTTGTTTACATTCACTATCTATGAGTTTTAGGGCATAAAACCCAACAAAGTGTATGTCACAGCATCGCGACGTTGTGACGTCAGCGTCGCGATGTGGCCCCATTTTCAGGCCTATAAATAGCGCGCCTCACCTCCCATTTTTATCATCAATAATCACTCCAATCCATTCTTTAGTCACTTCTAAGGCTCTTAAAGCCTACCTTGAGGGTCGAGTTGTGAGGAAAGTGTGAAGTCTTGTATTGAGCTTTTCTTGAGTGCTCGGGAGCTTGTAACATAGGGGATCCAAGGCACAAGCAAGGGGTCTTCCTACGGTTCATCTCCTAACTCTCTTAATTGCTCTTTTATGCTTATTAGTATGTATTCTTAGGAAGTTTTGACACTCATGTATAGCTAAATCTCAATTGTGGGTCTTGAAATGAAAGATTATAGTTCATTGTTATCTTAATTGCCTATCTCTGTGTCCATATACTGATTATTTGTGTCGATGGTCTTAATGCTCTATAGAATCTGGCCAATTGTATAGTGATTAGATTCTTAATGGAAACTCTACGGACAGAAGTTAAGATAGATCATAATCCACTTAACTAGGCTTAACTGCTCGTAGTGACAACGAGAGTAGTTGGTTAGGCTTAGAGACCAAAAATGAATCGGGGCTAATTAATTAACCAATTTAATAGCGCTAAGGACACTTAGGTTATTAATATGAGTTAATTATAATTAGGGGAAACTGAAAGGAGAACCTATGTGCAAAACAGAGATTCTAGGTTTATAATTAGTCGGGCACGAGATAGGACAATTATAATAATTAATTAGCTATAATCCGATTTTCAAAACCCCACCTCACAATAGACTTCTTTCTCCACCTTTTACACTTGATTGATCACTTTAATTCTTTGATTGCATTAATTTTTTATTGCTTTTATCATCATGTTAGGATCCCTAGATAATATTTTGTCTTAGTAATTTTAGTGTTTAAATCACTATCTTGCCTAATCAATATCCTCCCTATGAAAATCGATACTCGATATTACTTTACCGTTTTATATTACTTGGGCAACCGTATGCTGGCAGTGTACCATACCAGTAGCATGAGGTAAAACAGCTAAGGGCCTAATGGTCATTTCATGACTTTTCATCTCATTCAACGTGTTGTATGGGTCACGTGGTCAGTTAATTCTCCTACATACACATGCCAACTCACTGTGGTGCACATGAGGGAATCAAGCGAGATCTCAACTCCTACTGATGGTAGAAGGCACCCAGTCAATGGAGTCGAGTCTCATCCGTCAAAGCACCTAAGAGCGCACAGCGCCCTAACTACCATCTCACTAGTGGAGCATCCATGGGTTTTTGTCGGACTTTACTTCCACAGTTAGTAGATGACACCTATGTTGGGTTTTATGCCCTAAAACTCGTAGATAGTTGATAAGTCCAATTTATTATACACTTAGAATCTCCCAATTTGCTTATCTTAGTTGAATTCCTTGCGAAAAATGCTTTAAAATGAGTATAATATGTCTATAGGTCCTCACCGGAGCTTTAGAAGCAATTAGGGGCTAAAACGAGCGAAACCGGAGCGTAAAATGACCATTCTGCCCCTGGAGTCGTCGCAACGTCGAGACGCTCGTCACCAAAGTCGAGACGCTTGCCCACAACGTCGCGACGCTAGGGCAATTCGAGAAATATTTTCCAAAAGTGAAGGGGACAGCGTCGCGACGCTAGGCAATTTTCCAGAATCGATTTTTTCCAATTTTGGCCAGAATTTTTTCTTGTTTGAAGACCCAATTCAGCACCATCCTACCACGAATTGAAGGCCAAGAAACTCTATAAATAGAGGTCTTTGGTGTAGGTTTAGAATCATCCCTCACTACAATTTTGTAGCCACTTTTCTCTCTAGTTTCAAAAGTTCTTTTAAGTTTTCTTAGTCCATGGGTCGGTTGATCGAGCCTCGAGCTTTGAGGTGCTTGTCTATGGCCAACTAAGCTCGGATTGTTGTAATCGGGACCTCGGTTTGTAAGTTTGATTCAATTTTATGAGATTTCCATTCTTAATTACTTAGTTAATTGTCTTTGTGATTTTAGTTCTTTGCATACAAGTTTAGATTGTGGTAGGAAAGATTGACAACCTTGACCGCGCCCTGTCTAAATTTACTTGCTAAATCTAAGTAGCAAATAGGTTAACGTTATGATATTACGCATGCGTCCCTAGAACTAAATGATTTGATCAATTGTAATTGTGGTTTGTTGCCCGTTGCATGTGAATTAATTCGGCTAGATCCCAATGCGGTTTAGATTACTTAATTGGATAATTAATTAATTTAAATTAGAATCAAACTTAGCGTTTGCATGTTTGTGATAGTTGGATCATGGCTCTCGGTTTGTTGCAGGAGTACGTCGGACTTAGATAATTAATTAAATATCATTTGTTAATCGATGAATGAAATTAATCAAACTTAACGCCGAGTTCAACCCCGATTACAGTGATCTTCGTGGTAAGATCAACTAACCCCGCCTTTACTTTCCTTGCATTTAATTTTTCTTATTTATTTTCCCGCCTTTACTTTATGTCTTAGTCTTTATCTATAAAACCCCCCCTTTTTGGTTACATCAAAAACACAAAAGAATTTAGAAATAAACCGATTGTTCCCTGTGATCGACCCCGACCACTACTGCTACAAGCTAGCTTTAGGAATCGTGGATTATAAATTTATTTGACAAGAGACTGCGACAATCTCTTCCGTCAATAGTGAATGTAAACAAATTTTATACTTGTGTTTAATAAAGTGTTATTTAGTTTCTGCAATAAAATGTTATTGTTAAATATTGCACTATTTGACCCAAATCCAATAAACTAAGATCCAAGATTGTTTGTATGTAACTTGAACTAGTATGTGGGAACATACGGGGATCGATGTTCAAGTAACAACCTAAAAGGTCTATAGTACAAGGATAAGGCTGGGTACCTTATCCTGGTAACACTATGTGATACAGCCCACTTTGTATTTGATACAAACGTATTGATCCAAAGTGTCCATGTAGTAGACATGCGAGTGGGGGTATCCTATGCAATGAGTTTGCATAAGACCGGACCGCGAAATAGTAACCGCTAGCTGTAACACCGTTAGCTAGTTAGGTTTCTATTTCACTAGGATGACCTAGGCAACTTAGTCTGAATCCTGAGTGGATTATGGACTCCTGTTCACGAGGGATTGTCTTTTGATTTGTATGGGTGAGAGTGGCCAGTACGCCGACTCAATAAGCCTACCATTTTGGGGACAAGACCGAGTTGGGAGCTGGGAACATAATCACACAAGATGAAATTCACTCATTCCCGACTTTTGAGGAAGTAGATGAGTGTTCCCTTAAGTGGTGTCTCCGGGTCTTGAACAAAGGGCCCTACTCTCTCACTGGCCCGAGAGGGGTTTCTGTTTGATGGTTGGACCACAAACAGGTTGTTCATTAGAGGAGCACTGGTACTTAAGGAGGTAGAAGTAACTCAGGGGTAAAACGGTAATTTGACCCAGCTGGAGTTACGAACACTCGTGAAGGACTAACTTGTCGTTATTGGTCGAAATCTGTGGACACAGAAATATTCTGCAGTGAGAAGAGTGCAACTGTGGGTCTTAAGTGGAGTGACCCACAGTTAACGAATGTTGACTAACTTGGTTAATGAGTTTAGCCAATTAGTCTCGTATCGTTGGAGCTTCTGATCTGTAGGTCCATTAGGTCCCACTGGTAGCTCGTAAAAAGACTTGAAGCAAATAAATATAAATTGTAAATTGAAAGTGTTCAATTTATTTGGGGAATCATATAATGTATATTGATGCATTATAATATAAAGTTTATGAAACTTTATAATATAATTTTTGAATTAATTTCAAAAATTAATTCTTGAAAGAAAATATTTGAAAGAGTTCAAATAAATTTAATATGAATTGGATTCATATTAATTTTAATTTTAATAAAATCCCTAAGATTAAATATATGATATTTAATTGGGTAATTAATTAATTATGGAATTAATTATTTATTTATTAAAATTAGAGACCTTTTCCTATTAGGAAAAGGTCTTCCGTTTCCTATTAGGAAAAGGTCTTCTGTTTCCTATTAGGAAAAAGGTCTTGGCCTTTACTATATATAAGACCCCTGGGTGGAATGAAAGGTATCCCATTGTCTCTCCTTCTCTCAGAGATCTCTCCCAAAAGACTCCCACAAGTCTCCTGCTTCAAGAAATCTGAGAGATATACCGGTGTAGCCGATTGGTGGTGTTCGCACAAGAAGGTTGTTGCGTTTTCGATCTCATTAGCAAGAAAAAGGCGAATCGATCAAGGCTTTCTACAAAAGTAAGTTTTCTATGAAATCCTTGATCACTAGGATCAATCTAGTTGATCATTTAGCATGTTTATAGGCTACATACAGCCCATTAAATATAGATTTATTGTTGTAATATTTTGCAAATTGTATTGGTATTTCAATTAGAATCTAAGACTCTGAGTAGGTTTGGTAATTTCTTCCGCTGCGCAGGGCTTTTATCCCTTCAACCTAGTCTGCGAAGCCGAGTCCCGCCCAATTAACTCATCATCTTAGTCCATAAACATCTCAGTCCTAGGAGATTAGTTACCATGACCCCCACTAGAATAAAAAGTTCGCTCTTTTCCCTATTAAGACCCTTTGCACCTAGCATGACTTAGTTGCTACCAACCTACCAGTTCGATCTTTTCCCTATCAAAATCAAGCATACACAAAGCAAATACCATGTCTAGCATTCAGAATACCAAGCAGAACAACACCATCTTCCAACTGCCAACTATCAACCCCAGACACCCATAATACAGAACAACCATGCATTCACATAACTGGGTACTATAACATGATACAATTATTTTCATAGTTGCAGTCACACTCATACTTGCAAAAACAAGCAATATTCAGATTACTTTATCCTCAATCAATTCAACCCAACCAACAAGTAGCAATACATAAGCTGAAAACTCAACTATCCATAGCAATATACAACTATGGTCCAAAGTAGTAAGTTACTTACCTTGTGATAACTAAAGCTTGCTTGAATAACACCAAATAATTCGATATAGCGCCAACCACGTTATGCGAAAAGGTAATCTAATAACACACCCACAAGATTCTCACATTAGAGGCATCCAATTCCAATAATTTTCCTAAAGATACATGATTTAAGAAGATCGAAAACTCACCCAACGAAACTAAAGCTTGCTGCCAATGTTGAACTTTCGCTCCGCCTTTAAAGATTTGACCAATAATTACATTGGGTACCTTAGATTAATATATGGTGTCAATTGGTATCCCATTAAGGCACAAAAGACCAATAGATCTTAACTTACAAACTCCTTACCCAATAGCTGAAATCATCGAACGTTCAAAATTCGTGCGGCTGTTTGTCTTAAGGCGGCGGCAACGGCGATCAGATCTGAGCGACAGAAACGAACAGATCTGAACGGCGGCAGCGTACAGATGATGTGGAATTTTCCTACCGCAAGCGCACAGGTCAAGTAACAGTAAAGTGATTGTGAAATCGAGTGTCGTCCTCTGGATTGGAAATTTAATCAATTTTAATTACCGAAAATAGTCTTATCCAATTTTATTTAGAGAAACAAACAAAGTGAGAATGAATGCAAAACTAAACACAAAACTTCAAGAATGTGACGATCTAATGATGACAACGGTCTTAGGGATTTGATTTCACCAATTGGGATTATGGATTAATTCATGGATTAATGACATGCTATGATTCATAAATCTTGGAATACTAAAATCACACATATCTCTCCCGAGCATACATGATTCTCCCACATGCAATGAACCCGATATCCCTATCTAAATTCATTAAACATGCAAGGCATTAAGGTTATCCTTTTTAACGATTTCTAGAATTAACTATTATCTCCCGGTCTCTAGCTAAGTCCTAGTTATGCATAATGAGTTCTAAGCTAAATCCTCTCTCCCGAGTTAGATTTAAACACAATCAACATCCAATTCATGGCCGGTAAATCGAAAGCATTAAACATACATGATGCATAAATGAAATCAATAGCAACAATCCATAAAGTGCCCAACGGCTACAAAAATCCCTAAGATTAAAGACTTAACTACTCATACAACGCGTTACAATATAGCTACGGTCTAAAACAGCCATAAAAACTACAAAAGTAAAGGGTAAAGAGAATTAAACGCTAGGTAGGCCGAGACCGCACGTCCCCGTTACCATCCCTACGAACAAAGCCTTGAATCCCGCTTTTCCTCCACTTGGTTCAGCTTCCACAGCCCAATTCTCTCTGTTTTACGGCTCAAAAATCACCCAAAAGAAGTCCCCCAAAAAGACCTAATCGCAAAATATAAATAGGCTGAAAAATCGTCACAGCGTCGCGACGCTATAGGGACAGCGTCGCGATGCTGTCGCGATACCGCATATTCTGGAATGGAAATTCACACAGCGTCGAGACGCTGTGACCTTTTGCGGCGTGATCACCGAAGGAAAGTCTGAGCTTCGAGACGCCCTGGTTGGAGGGTCTCGACGCTGGTCAAGCTTTTGCCCTATTTCATATGCTTCCAACTCGATTCTTTTCGATTCTTTAGCCTCTTTTCATGTCCCGAACACACGATTAGCTCCAATATTTATTTCCTACAAATAAAACATGAAAATGCATAATTTTGGCCATTTAATTATAAAAGACTAGCTAAAATAATTAGGGAAAACTAGCTAGCTATGCTCGCTGTCAAACACCCCCAAACTTAAGCTTTTGCTAGTCCTCGAGCAAACTAAAATCAAGCATACAGTGGAAGAATGGATGCAACAAACATGACTCAATCCTCAAGGCTCACAAGTCAATAATCAAGCAATCAAGAGACATGCACATAAGGACCAATGAGGGAGACAAATCAAAAGTTTTCCAAAATTATCTTGCACACGCGAGATCCAACTTAACTAGATTAGACTCTACTAGTCCGGGATTTGATTACTAAACTCTCAACTCATCTTCCCTCTACACTGGCACTAAGGATTCACTAACGAGTCAATGGAACAAATTAGTTTGTTTTCATCCATACTTAGGTGCTTATAATTGAAAATTACAACAAGCATTTATATGTGGCACTAGCTTTCACACACCTATTGCAGGGACCCATAACCCGAGTTTTACCCTTTGGTTGGCCTAACTGATCACAATAGGGGTAGCTCTTTTTGCCTAAACTTTATTAAACCTTGCATTGCGCACATACATCATGACTTTATTTTTTTTTCTTTTCTTTTTGACAAAAAGAATGATTTTTCTTTATGAGCAAGATAAACATATATTCTTTTTTTTCCTCCTAAGCAAGATTAAACATGCTAATTTGCAAAAAAATTAACTCTTTAGCTCTTCCCTACACCTTTCGAGGTGACAAGCATATGAACCTAATAATTCGCTCCTAAGCATTCAAGTCCAAATCCAGCCAAGAAAAATATTCTACTCATGCAAGACATCTCCTAGAAAAAGTTTAAAAAGTCTCCCTTTTTGGGCACTCATGCTTACAACTCATCGAAAGCTTGAAAATTGACAATAAAGCCTATCCTAGGAAATCATAGTCATGCAAAAATAGCATCCAGATAACAACCATATGCTCAATTCAAAGAAAGCTCAAAACTACAGCTCAAAACATGATATTCCACCCCCAAACTTAAAGCATGCATTGTCCTCAATGTATAAAGAAAATAAGACACAATCAAGCATGAGAATAAATAAAGAATGGAAGGAGTGAACAATACTGCCCTGGAATGACGATGACTTTCTCATGGAAGCTTGCAAGCAAAGAAAAACTGGAACCAAGACCTACAAAACAAAAACAACAAGCAGATCAAAATAAAAAAGAAAGCACAACTGAACTTACTTGGGTTGCCTCCCAAAAGCGTTTGTTTAACGTCAATAGCTCGACGTGTTGACCGAATAGGCAGTAAGGTGGTCTAATGTCAGGCATTCCATCAATGGTGCACTTCCTAGCACCTTTCCTATAGCCTACAACAAATGTCTCAGATGTGCTCTGAGGATCCTCAAATGCCGTCAAAATCTCCTTCTCATGTTGGACCCGAATGATAAGCTCCCTGCGCTCAATGTCAATTATCGCTCTCCCTGTAGCAAGGAATGGTCTCCCTAATATAATAGGCATTGCAGGATTTTCCTTAATGTCCATCACAAAGAAATCAACAGGAAGGAGAAATTTACCTACTTTAATCAATACATTCTCAATAACCCCATATGGACTAACCACAGACTGGTCAGCCAACTGGAGCCTAACAGAAGTAGATTTTATTTCTCCTATATTCAATTTCTTGCATAAAGATAAAGGAATGATGTTTATACTTGCACCTAGATCACACAATGCTCTAAAAGAGTAAGTACCAAAATTACAAGGAATAGTAAAACTCCCTGGATCAACCAGTTTGCAGGTACTTTCTGTTGAAGGCGAGCACTGCAAGTTGATGCGAGGTACACGGTCTCCATCTGCTTTTCCTTCTTCTTTTTGTTGAGTCATTCCTTCATGAACTTCTTGTAATGAGGCATCTACTCCAGGGCATCTGAAAAAGGAATATTAACAGTCAAACCTGTAAAAGCATCAAGAAACTTATTAAACTGAGCCTTAGAATTTTTCTTTTTTCTATTCTTTGACTTAGGAACTAAAGCAGTAGGAAAAGGGATAGAGGGCTCAGGAATAAGCTTTTCAGCTTCGTTTGAGGTGCTGCCCTCCTCAGCTTCTCCAGTAGGTTCCTCTGGTTCAGTAGTCTCCTCCTCCTCAGCTATGTGCAATTCCTCCTCGTGATGCACAGTGACGACCTTGCAGTATTCCAATGGAGATTTCTCCTGTTCAGCTGGGGCTTTACCTTTATTCATGGTGTTGACAACACTTACCAGTTGTCCTAGCTGAGTCTCTATGTTCTTGATGGCTGCAAAATGGCCATTGACAGTGGTGTTTATGGCAATCACGGCCTCCTCGAGCTTATTTGACCTGTTACTTGATTCTGCAATAAAAGCTCAAACAAGATCCTCTAACGATTTTTTATTTTCTTAACTTTGAGGGGCAAAACCAGGAGGATTCAGAACATTCTTATTATTAGCATAGGAAAAGTTTTCATGATTTCTATTGCTAGGGTGATAATGCGTAGGTGTAGAATTATTATTATACCCCTTAGAATTAAAATTTGAAACATACTGAACCTGCTCTAGATTTTCCTCCTGAGTTTGGGATGCAAGGGCAGCTGCAGACTCGATCGATTGAGCACTCCCTGTACCTGAAAATTTCAGAAAAGCATTAGCCAGGGAAGACATCTAGGCCTGAAGTGCACTTACGTTATCAATCTCGAACACTCCAGCAACAATCTTTTTCGGTCCCGACCGCTCAGATGGCCACTAATAGCTATTGGTGGTCATTTCCTCCAGCAAAATCCTAGCATTCTCAACGGTTTTGGACAACAAAGTCCCACCTGCAGCTGCATCAACAATAGTTTTTGTACTAGGAGTTAAGCCATTATAAAATAATTGAACCTGAAGCCAGTCGGGATAGCCATGCTGAGGGCACTTCCTTAGCAGCTCTTTGAATAGCTCCCAAGCCTCGAACAGCTGCTCATCAAACTACTACTGGAACGTCCCAATCTCGGTCCTCAGCTTGACCGTCTTAGCAGGAGGGAAGAATTTCTTCAAAAACGCCTGGACCAAAGCATCCCAAGTGGTAATGCTCCCAGGTGGAATCGATTGTAACCAGTCACGAGCTTTATCTTGCAAGGAAAAATGAAATAAACGTAAGCGAATGGCATCTTCAGAAACACCATTTAACTTTACTGTCCCACAAATGTCCAAGAAAGATTTCAGGTGAGAATTTGGATCCTTCGTGGGCGATCCTCTGTAAGCATAGTCTCGAGCCATCTGAATGAGACCCGTTTTCAGCTCGAAATTATTAGCATTGATCGGGGCATAGACAATCCCCGATTGTTGCTCCTGAAAGACCGGCTGAAAGTAGTCTCTAATAGGCTTAGGCTCCTCGGGGTTAGGATTGGCCATTTGGATATGATTAACTTTATTTTCCCTTCGAAGTCTATTATACGTTCTTTCTATCTCCGGGTCAAAGAGAACTAAGGCCAACTCCCTAACCTTTCGCATGCACCAACTAAACTAACCTAAAAAGGAAAATAAAAGAAAGGGAAATAAAACAAATTAGGAAAGAATCTAGAAAATGGAATACTAAATCTAAATAAGGAAAATATAATCTACAAAAGGAAAAGATAAACAAATAAAGGATTCAAAAACAAATATGGCAAAAACAAATATGGCAAAAACAAATAAGGAAACTAGCAAATATGGAAAAATCTAAATATGGAAAACAAAACAACAAAGGAAAAAATGCAATCTACTTGAAAACAAAAATAACAAAAAAATAAGAAACATCCTAAACTAAGACCGGACAATTTTTCTACGATATTAAAATTGACTAAAAATGCCAATCCCCGGCAACGGTGCCAAAAACTTGATGTGGAATTTTCCTACCGCAAGCGCACGGGTCAAGTAATAGTAAAGTGATTGTGAAATCGAGTGTCGTCCTCTAGATTGAAAATTTAATCAATTTTAATTACCGAAAATAGTCTTATCCAATTTTATTTAGGGAAACAAACACAAAACTACAAGAATGTGACAATCTAATGATGACAACGGTCTTAGGGATTTGATTTCACCAATTGGGATTACGGATTAATTCATGGATTAATGACATGCTATGATTCATAAATCTTGGAATACTAAAATCACACATATCTCTCCCGAGCATATATGATTCTCCCACATGCAATGAACCCGATATCCCTATCTAAATTCATTAAACATGCAAGGTATTAAGGTTATCCTTTTTAACGATTTCTAGAATTAACTATTATCTCCCAGTCTCTAGCTAAATCCTAGTTATGCATAATGAGTTCTAAGCTAAATCCTCTCTCCCGAGTTAGATTTAAACACAATCAACATTCAATTCATGGCCGGTAAATCGAAAGCATTAAACATACATGATGCATAAATGAAATCAATAGCAACAATCCATAAATTCAATCCATAAAGTGCCCAACGGCTACATCAATCCCTAAGATTAAAGACCTAACTACTCATACAACGCGTTACAATATAGCTAAGGTCTAAAACAGCCATAAAAACTACAAAAGTAAAGGGTAAAGAGAATTAAACGCTAGGTAGGCCGAGACCGCACGTCCCCGTTACGATCCCTACGAACAAAGCCT
Organism: Luffa aegyptiaca; assembly: GCA_017139565.1. Taxonomy (NCBI): domain Eukaryota; kingdom Viridiplantae; phylum Streptophyta; class Magnoliopsida; order Cucurbitales; family Cucurbitaceae; genus Luffa; species Luffa aegyptiaca. The sequence goes on from CM029398.1 coordinate 18,591,558, forward strand.
TGAATCCCGCTTTTCCTCCACTTGGTTCAGCTTCCACAGCCCAATTCTCTCTGTTTTACGGCTCAAAAATCACCCAAAAGAAGTCCCCCAAAAAGACCTAATCGCAAAATATAAATAGGCTGAAAAATCGTCACAGCGTCGCAACGCTGTCGCGATACTGCATATTCTGGAATGGAAATTCACACAGCGTCGAGACGCTGTGACCTTTTGCCGCGTGATCACCGAAGGAAAGTCTGAGCGTCCAGACGCCCTGGTTGGAGGGTCTCGACGCTGGTCAAGCTTTTTCCCTATTTCATATGCTTCCAACTCGATTCTTTTCGATTTTTTAGCCTCTTTTCATGTCCCGAACACACGATTAGCTCCAATATTTATTTCCTACAAATAAAACATGAAAATGCATAATTTTGACCATTTAATTATAAAAGACTAGCTAAAATAATTAGGGAAAACTAGCTAGCTATGCTCACGATCAACAGATTCATGCAGCGATGGCGACATGCGACTGACTGGCTGAAAGTGGCGGCAGCAGTCCCTGGTGCACGACGGCGGCGGAGCTACATGGAGAGAGAGAGAGAGTAAGTCCGAGAGAGACAGAAATGGGAGAGAGAGAGTAAGGCAAGAGAGACAGAAACGGGAGAGGGAGAGAGAGAGAGAGAGAGAAAGTTTACAGTCGGCGGCGAGCGACTCCGTGAGTGGCAACGCAGCGACGAAAAGTGACGGAGGATGGCGGCACGGGGTTCGCGTGCTGCAGCCGAGAGAGAGAGAGCGAGGGAGCTCACCGCGGTGACGGCAGACCAGAGACGGCGTGCGGCGATCTACAACGGAGAAGGCTGCAGCGATTTGTTACAGTAGAAAAAGAGAGCAGTCGAGAGGGAGATGAGGGCGTGAGAGAGAGAGCGTGAGTGAGGGAGAAGAAAGAATCTCAAATTTTTTTTCTTTTTTCTTTTTTTTATACGGTCCTTTGACCGAAAATGTTGGGGGGAAAATTTCCCCCCACTCTTACCTCTTGACCGGGCAAAACAACCCACTTCCCTTTTTTTTCTTTTTTTTTTCAATTTTTGGGTTGTTACATCATAATAACCTTAAAAGAACTTTCGTCCTCAAAAGTTGCTAGCCCTGGAACAACTCTGGATATCTGGCCATCATTTCATCTTCTCTCTCCACGTTGCCTCTTCAGACAGATTGTTTTGCCAAAGGACCTTTACGAGAGCTATCTCGCGATTACAAAGGACCTTCACCTCTCTATCAAGAATTAGCATAGGTCTCTCCTCATAAGTCAAGTTCTCGCTCAATTGCAAGGGTTCAAAGTCCACTCTGTGGGCTGGATTTGCCAAATACTTTCGCAGCATGGGGACATGGAAAACGTTGTGAACCGTTGAAAGAGAAGGCGGCAAGGCTAGACGATAAACTATCGGACCAATCCGTTCTAAAATCTCAAACGGACCGATGAAGCGTGGGCTGAGCTTCCCTTTCTTTCCGAACCTCAAAACTCCTTTCATTGGAGCTACTTTCAAGAAAACATGATCGCCTACATCAAACTCTAATTCTCTTCTCCTTGTATCTGCATAACTCTTCTGTTGGCTTTGAGTCGTTAACATCCTCGATCTGATCGTGCGAATAGCCTCACTAGAGGCTTGGATCAATTCAGGCCCCAACAACTGACGTTCTCCGACCTCATCCCAATAAACAAGAGACCTGCATCTTTTCCCATATAGGGCCTCAAACGGTGACATACCAATGGTTGCTTGATAACTGTTGTTATAAGCAAATTCCATTAAGTGCAGGTGTGCATCCCAGCTACCTGAGAAATCCAGAACACATGCTCGCAATATATCCTCTAGGGTTTGGTTCAATCGCTCAGTTTGACCACCTGTCTGAGAGTGAAATGCGGTACTGAGATGCAACTAAGTACCCAAGGCTCTTTGCAAACTCCTCCAGAAGTTAGACGTGAACCGAGGATCTCTATTTGAAACGATTGATACCGGCACCTCATGAAGTTTGACTATCTCCGTCATATATAATTGTGCCCACTTCTCAATAGTATAAGTAGGCTTCTGATAACTCTCCAAAAGGGAGTTATTTAGACCTTATTTCTATAGGGATTTGTGTGTCTTTTGTGCTAAATAGGGTTGCTTTTAGATAGATATTATATGTTTTAACTCATTTGGAAGAATGGATACTTTGGAAGTTATTTTGTGCAGAATATATTGTTGAGCGACTTGAGGGAGCAAATTCTGTGCTGTAGCAAAGCAGGGAGCAAAATTGCCACGTCACAACTCGTTAGCCAATTTAATGAACCGAATTCAGTTAAGCTATTCTCGGGTTTAAGGAGTAAGGAGAGCCATCCACGTGTCTAGGTTGACCTAATTAGGGCTTGCTATCACTCTATAAAAGGAGAAGCCGTCTCAAGTCAAATTCATTCCTTTCTTAGAAGGAACATTCCAGTCTTGGAAAGGGATCACTTCTCATTTCCATTATTGGGAGCCGAATAGAGGAGAAAGATTAGGGACTACAAGAAGACCATCAATTACGAAGTTGATCAAGGGAATTAGTATTTTCTTGTATTATTTTGTAATTATGGATGCACTTACTCAGATTGTGTTACCATGCACTTTATGAACTAAGTAATTTTAGGTGTTGGTTAGGAGTATGTAATTGTCGTGCTTGATCTCTATGCAATATATGTTGGTTTGATGCATCTTGATTATTTGTTGTGCTTATTTACATTTTGTGCCCGCTTGGCCAGCTGGTATGAATATAACTTCCTAGTTTCAGGGATGATTTAGGAAGTGTGTGGCATTTAATCACACTAGATCATTGTGTATTGGTGAATGCCAGTGACTGAGTTAGGGATAGCCAGTTGCCTAGTGCTTGATCGGTAGTGCGTCATTGGAGATGAAACACATTCTAAAAAATCCAGAGTTCCGGGAGGAATCTGCTAATAAGGCTGCAAGAGTTTTGCCTGATCAATAATATTGCTAGAGCATCTTTCAAAACAATTACTAAATCCTGACCAGCACCTGTTTCTAATCTGTTTGCTTATTTGTTTACTTTTTGTTCTGCCATTTATTTTGCTTCAGCATTCTATAAAAATCAATCATTTTAAACCACTTTTGAAACCATTGAAAAGCTAAACAAAATAGATAAAGTGAGAACTAATTCAGACCTTGGATTCGATAAATACTTATTACTTGTTGCGGACTGTGTATACTTGCACAGAGTTCTAGAGTTAATTTTTACCTTATTTTTACTTACTCTGGGACCCCAACAAGTTTTTGGCGCCGTTGCCGGGGAATACTAACCAACCTTCTCTTGAGAATTCAAAATGTTAGACAAAGCATAGCTTAATCAAAACAGATAATCCAACACTACCTTCAACCTTTACCTGAGCATTCTGCAAAACCAAAGACTGCTGCAGCAATATAATTCTTCCGGCATGGATAAATAATCACCACTTTTAACTCAATTCTAAGAACTTGTCACATCTTAGCTCTATTATCAGACATATTAAAACACATTTTTAAGGGGTTTATATTTTCATTTTTCAGACTTAAAGCAGCCCTACATTCATAAGCTCTTAAGCATGGGATGACCCACTTTATGGTGCAGTATACCCTTGCCTCAAACTCATCACCAACTAGGATAAATACTCATTGCAAAGCTCAAAAATCCTTAGTTATTTTATCTCTTAACCCTCATAATGGCAACATTTTATGATGAAGCTCACCTAAGTTCTGGAAGACAGAAAAACCGCTGGATTATCATTCATCCTTCAAAACTTTTGCTCCATGAAATTTCTCAGCAAAATTTTCAACAATCGATTTTTTTTCAGCAAATAATTTTTCTCATTTTTTCATATTTCCTAGGTTATCTTTTGACGCAAAGACAAACTGTGGGTATCACAAATGTCCCTGGTTACTCAACAACCTAGCAAATTATTTAATGAAGGAGAGGAATGCTCGAGCAAAACACTTGGAGTAGCAAAAAGTCCCCCAAAATTGAAATATTCATTGTCCCTAATGAATCATTAATTTTACGAAGTTTACCCCCAAACTTAAATTTTTCTATCTGAATTTTTAAACTAAGCGTGAGACTAGAAGTAAGCTTAAAGTGGATCAAATAAATCAACACTACCTCGGAATCTTCTTGCTGCAGCTGTGACCAGGCTAGAAGAAATGCTCAAGCAAAAGGTTTCTGGAGATCAGAACACCTTGATCTAATTAAGCTAACTAGTCCAAGCTTCAAAAATTCAGAAGAAAATTAGTTAATTTAGGAATGCTCAGTGCTATAGAACAGAAATACTTGGAAATTTCATTAAAACAGAAAAAATATACATCAGCAGATATTTTTGTGTGGCCTAGAACAGAAAATAAAAACAAAAAACTGGGGTTCTCTTCTTTTTAGCTTTCTTTTTTCGAGCATCAGGTGTAGTAGGTTCAACTTCCTCTACATCCCTTTCCCTGCGGCCTCTCGTTTTCACCATTATAGACTTGAGAAATTTTTTTTCACTCGAAGAATGGAAGGAAACAGAAATTTACAGAAGGAAAAACGAATGGAAGAAGAAACAAACCTGAGTGGGGTTTAAATGGGGTTTCAGCAAATAAAATAATTAGCGAAAAATCTTCCCCCATTAGTATCTTTTACCGTTTAAACCAGCAAGTAATTAATCAAATTAAATTTTCAAAACGGTAAGATTTTACCATAATGATGTGCTGTCCAACTGCGCTGCCGTTCGATTTCCCTATGCGACACGTGGAAGCACCTGATCTTGATGCAAATTACCTGCTCACCGAAAATTTAAATCCCAACAGTAAAAATATTTAATTCTTAACCACATCCGTAATATTCTGATGATATATTCGCTCTAACCAGAAGATTGCAAAAACAAACTAAGCAACAAAATCTCCTTCTAGAAGAATCTTTTCACACGGGAAAATTCAAATTCAAACCGCCAAAATCAAATCATATCTTAATTTTATCTTCAGCCGAATAAATCAGGAAATATCTTTATTAAAATCTAAACCTAAACAGAAATTAAAATAACTGAAAATACAAATTAAAATAAAATCTAACTAATCTGAATCCGGTTAAATAAATAAATAAAATCGGCAAAAAAAATAAAAAATAAACCAACCGAAAATAAAATCTACCAAAATTAAAAATACCAGCGAATTAAAATAAACCAGATAAGATCTAAATACACCAAATCTAATTCAAAATAATTCAAATAAAAATCAAATCAGCGAAAAAAAATAAAATCGAAACAAATCTTGGGAGCTCAAAAATATTGCTCTGTGAATTGCTCCCGCAAAACTTTCGCTTGCTTATTCATCAACCAACTTTAGGGAAGGATATTTCGACTGGAATTCCTCTCCCCAATAGTGTTTCACTTGCTGTCCATTAACTTTGAACACTCTCCCATCGTTTTCATCTTGCAAAGTAATTGCTCCATGGGGAAAAACTTCAATCACAACAAATGACCCTGACCATTTAGATTTTAGTTTCCCAGGAAACAATTTTAATCTAGAATTGTAAAGCAAAACCCTTTGACCTTTGACAAACTCTTTAGGCTTAATTTTCTTATCATGCCACTGCTTAGTCTTTTCTTTATACATTTTCAAATTTTCATAAGAAAATTGGCAAAATTCCTCTAATTCGTTAAGCTGCAGCATTCTAATTGCCCCTGCACGACTCAGATCAAAATTTAATTTTTTCAAAGCCCAAAACGTTTTATGCTCAAGCTCTAACGGTAAATGGCAAGCTTTCCCATATACTAACCTATAGGGAGACATACTTAGAGGAGTCTTATAGGTTGTCCTATAAGCCCAAAGAGCCTCATCCAACCTAAAAGACCAATCCTTCCTAGATGGATGGACTACTTTTTCTATAATAGAATTAATATAATGTATAGTGATGCATTAAAATATAAAGTCTAATTTAAGATTAAACTTTATTATATTGAGAAATTGATATATTTGAAAGAGTTCAAATATATGTCTAATTAAATATATGGTATTTAATTAGAAGATGAATTAATTAATTATTCAATTTAGTTTAAATTAAATGAGATTTAATTAAACTATAGTCTATGAGGGAATTATTAGAATATGATTCTAATATGTAATTAATTGAATATGGGAGATATTTAATTAATTGTAAAATTAATTAATTATTGAAATTAATTAATTGATTAGTTTAATTGAATTAATTAAATATGATTTAATTAAGTTTAATTAAAATATATTATGTGAGGAAATTACATTTACATAAGATTTAAATGTGCAAGAAATTAATTAATTAATATGATTAATTAATTAACATTTAATTAATTAATATGATTAGTTAATTAACACTTAATTAATTGATTTAATCAATTAATTAATTGATCTTGATCTAACGGTCAAGATTGTTTCCTAACCTCACATTAGGGTTTCCTCTCTTATAAAAGGAAAGGTTATGAGAACCCTAGCCCGAAGGTTTCATTCTAGCCTCCCTCACATATTCTCTCAAGAACTCTAGAGAGAATTTTTCTCTCCAAGAGTTTTTCCCAATCAAGATTAAGTAGTCCCACAACTACATTCCTAATCTCAGAGTCATAGCGGGGAAGATCAAATTGGTGGTGTCCCAATTGTTGACGCAAATCAAGAAAGACGTTCTTGAAGAATTCAGAGACGACAACGACGGTATGTTTGCTTCTCCCCTTTAGAATTAGTTCTAAGGTTGTATGCTTAGCCTTAATAATTGATTTAGAATAGTTTTCTAAATTTTGTCAATGTATTGATATTTTGGTGAAAACAAAATTAACTACGAAACGGTCCAATTGCTTCCGCTGTAACGGAATTGGGAATTCCAATCCTTCAATTGGTATCAGAGCCAATCGTAATTTCAATTTTGTTTAACAAAATTTGCATTGGTTGATTGGTGGGATTAATTTATGCATTTGATGTATGAAATTTTGCTAGTAGATGTTTAAGGTTTTGGCATATAGATTTGCAATTTTTTAATTGATTTGATCAATGTAAAGGCCCTTTGTTTTGGGCGTTTTGTTGCAAATCGAGTCTGTAAGTCCGTGTCTATCAATTGTGGCTGTTTTTATGTGAAAATCGACTCAACTTGGAGCCAAATCGGAGAAGAAAACATGCTGGAAATCGCAAAAATCTGGAAAACAGAGAGATAGCGTCGGGACGCTGTTGAAGAGAGTCCCGACGCGGGAGGAAAAGTACGAAAACGAACGTAAAGCGCGCTGGAGAAAAATCAAACAAAAAAATCTATATATATATAAAATTGCATAATCTTTGACTCGAAACAGTCAAGTAATAATATAGTGTTTTCGTGTAAAACGAGTGTCGTCCTCTGGATTGGTTTTCTAGCAAATTAAGTATCGTGAATACTTTTGTCCAATTTTATTTAGGGAGCAAAACTCAATGATAAAGATAAAAGTAAAGACTAAAAGCATAAAAATAAAAGTGGAGACTCAAATGGAAAGACTCTTAGGGAATTGATTTCGTTGATTAAGATTGAGGATTGATTAATAGGAATGAATTGACCGTGCAATTATTCTACAAGCCAAGGAAACATTTATCACGATTACCTCTCCCGAGTATAATTGATTCTCATGCATATAACTAACTTGATATCCCTATCTAAGTTCATTAACATGCAAGGCATTATTCTGTTCGGTCCTTGTTATACTTCTAGAGATATTCTAAATCCCGTCACAAACTTAGAATTTCTACTCTAGTCATGCAATTGAACAAAGCAAGTCTTAGGCCAAATCCTCTCTCCCGAGTTAGATTCAACACTTAAATCATTCAATTAGTGATCAAGTAATTGAAAGCATTACAAATAAAATTGCATGCATAGAATAAGAACACATTCATACCCAAAATTCAATCCAACAATTTAAGCAACTACATCAAACCCTAAGACAAACAACTAGCAATTCATAGTCTTTAAACCACAAACACTAATTGAAAGAAAAGCCATAAAAACTACAAGAGTTAAGGGAAAGAGAAAAGAAAACTCGAATCCGCCGACACCGCACGTCCCCGTCACGATCTCCACGTCTTCTCGCTTGATTCCCGCTCCTTGGCCTTGCCTTTAGCTCCCACAAAAGGTCTCTAGTCGAAATTAGGGCTAAAATCTCACCAATTGGACTCCCCTTGGCCGTAGCATGAAAAGATGAATTTATAGAAAATCTGGCGACAGCGTCGAGACGCTATGGACAGCGTCGCGACGCTGTCCCGATACCGCATTTTTGGAAATTTTCCTATAGCGTCGCGACGCTATTTTTTTTTTTTTTAGATTTGAAGACTCCATTTGACTCCAATTGCTGAATTAAGCTTCAAACACATACTTCCTACAAATAAAACATAAAAATGCATAAATTTGGGCAAATAATTGTAAAAGACTAGCTTAATTAATCAGAGAAAAATAGCTAGCTATGCTCGCTATGAGGATGCGGCTTAGTGATTTTAGAGAAATTCTTTTTCACGTGCGGTTCGTTGGTTTTTGACCGAGTTTGACCGATTCAACGTGGTTCAAGGGTTTGTTGACCGGTTCGGCCAATAGTTGACCTGGTTCATGCGGTTTAAGCGCGGTTCAGCATGGTCTGGGTGTTTTTCAGGCCGGTTTAGCGAGATTTGGGCCGGTTCAAGCACTTTTGAGGCTGGTTTTGCACGGTTCAGCTTCGTTCATCTTGTTTTCTTGCCGGTTCGAAGGGTTTGGACGCGGTTCGAGGCTGTATTGAGCTGGATCACGACAGGATAGGACTTTATTAGATAAATTAATGTAATTTTTCTAATTTTTTGAGTCCTAGGATGCCAAAAATGTTGGGTTTTATGCCCTAAAACTCGTAGATAGTGAATGTAAACAAATTGTATACTTGTTTCAATAAAGTGTTATTGAGTTTCTACAATAAAGTGTTATTGTTAAATATTGCACAATTTGACCCAAATCCAATAAACTAAGATCCAAGGTTGTTTACATGTGACTTGAACTAGTATGTGGGGACATACGGGGATCGGTGTTCAAGTAACAACCTAAAAGGTCTATAGTACAAGGATAAGGTTGGGTACCTTATCCTGGTAACACTATGTGATACGGCCCGCTTTGGATCATTTGTATTTGATACAGACGTATTGATCCAAAGCGTCCATGTAGTAGACATGCGAGCGGGGGTATACTATGCAATGAGTTTACATAAGACCGGACCATGAAATGGTAAACCACTAGATATAACACCGTTAACTAGTTAGGTTACTGTTTCAATAGGATGACGTAGGTAACTCAGTCTTAATCCTGAGTGTGTCATGAACTCCTTCTCATGAGGGATTGTCCTTTGATTAGCATGGGTGAGAGTGGCCAATACGCCGACTCAATATGCCTTCTTTTTTGGGGACAAGACCGAGTGTGAGGCTGGGGACATGACAACACAAGAAGGAATTCACTCCTTCCCACTTCTAGGAGAAGTAGATGAGTGTTCCCTTAAGTGGTGACTCCGGGACTTGAACAAAGGGATCCCGCCCTCTCACTGGCCCGAGTGGGACTTTCTGTTTAATGGTTGGACCATAAACAGGTTGTTCATTAGAGGAGCGCTGGTACTTAAGGAGACAGATGTAACACAGGGGTAAAACGGTAATTTGACCCAGTCGTGATTACGAACACTCGTGAAGGATTGACTTACCGGTATAGGTCTATATCCGTGGACACAGAAATGTTCTACAGTGAGAAGAGTTCAGCTATGGGTCTTTAGTGGAATGACCCACAGTTAATGAATATTGTTTAACCTGATTAATGAGTTTAATCGGTTAACCTCATATCATTGGAGCTTCTGATCTGTAGGTCCATTAGGTCCCCCTGCTAGCTCGTAAAGAGTAATTAGGAACAATTATATCTTGAGAGAATTTGAATAGTTCAAATTCATATTGGGAATTAAGTTAATTGTATGAGATACAAATTAATATAATGTATAATGATACATTAAAATATAAAGTCTAATTTGAAATTAAACTTTATTATTATGATAGAAATAAATATTTGAAGAAGTTCAAATATCAATATGAATTTAATTCATATTAAATTTATAGGATATAAGAGAATTGGAAGGAGTTCCAATTTTAATATGAATTTGATTCATATTATAGAATTAATTAATTGAAGGCCTGAAATTAAATATATGATATTTAATTGGGTAATTAATTAATTAACTAATAGAAGGTCTGAAATTAAATATATGATATTTAATTGGTGATTAATTAATTTAAAGAATTAATTAATTGGAAACTAATCAATTATGAAAATGATTAATTACTTATGGAAGTAATTAATCATTTATGGAAATGATTTAATCACTTATGGAAGTGATCAATCATTTATGGAAAAGATTAATCAATTATGGAATTGATTGGTTATGGAATTGATTAATTATGGAAAAGATTACATCAATTATGGAAATAATTGATTTTAAATGAATATTTTATTCATGGCCTTTCTCCTATAAATAGAACACTAACCCTAGGGTTTATGATACACAACATATGGCCACCATAAGGCCCTCTCATATTCTCTCAACTCAAGAACTCTAGGGAGAATTTTCTCTCTAGAGTTTTTCCCATTCAAGATTAGGTAGTCCCACAACTACGTTCCTAATCTCAGAGTTATAGCGGGGAAGATCAAATGGTGGTGTTCTTCGTTGTTGCAGAGCAATCAAGAATCATTCTTGAAGTATTCAGAGTCGTCAACGGAGGTATGTTTTTCACCGCTTAACCTTTTGCCAATGTATTGGTATTTTGTAGAACGAAATTAATTTACGAACGGTCCAATTGTTTTCGCTGTAACGGAATTAGGAATTCCAATCCTTCAAAAAACCCATCTACTTAGCTATTTAATTGCTTTATGGATGTCATATAGATTAAAATCCCACCATAGGTTAAGCATATTCATGCATTTTTAATTATAATTGTTATAATATAAGTATTATGCATGAATTTGATTAAAAAAAAAAAGTATTATGCATGAATTTAATTTTCATGGGTATTTAATATAAATTGCTATGATTAAATGGATGAAAATTGAGAAGCATTGAGCATGAAATTACTTTAGTAAAAATATAAAAAGTTATATTTATGAAAGTAATTTATATGCTTATTTATTTTCATGAGCTATTAATATAAAGTGTTATGTTAATGTATGAAAATGTGAATGCTTATTTTAATTTTATTGGGTAATTAATTTAAGAGTTAGATTAATTGAAGAAAATTAATTTGAATTGAGCATGAAATTACTTTAGGTTAAAAAATATAAGAGTTATATTTATATAAGTAATTAACATGCTTAATTAATTTTCATGATAAATTAATATAAATGTTATGTTAATGTATGAAAATGGTAATGCTTAATTTTAATTTTCTTGTATAATTAATTTAAGAGTTATGTTAATTAAAAGGAAATTGAATTGCATTGAGCATGACATTACCTTAGATTAATATAATTGTTATATTTTTGGTATGTCATGTATGCTAATGTATGGTTTTATAAATTAATTAGAATTTGATTGTTAATTTATTCACCATAGTAGCATGTTATAGGGTTAATTCATTAAAATTTATAATAGTTATAAAATTAATGAATAGAAACCGTTAACCTATAACAAAGAATTGCATGCAAACATAGGATCTAAGGATAAATGAATTAATTTTAAAATGTTTAAAATTAATTAGATCTAAGATCACATTTCTAATAGGATTAGAATGATTCTTACTTAGAATTAAAATTAGTTTTAATTGACTAAGTAGGAAAAACATTGCTATGATTATAAGGGAACTCCACCGGTAAAGTTCTGTCTAAGGCTGGGGGTAATTAAGTTGACGGTTTACGGAACACCTCCTACCTGGGAACTGACCCGGAATACTAGATTTGAATTAATCATAGTTAAATGTTAGCATGCAATGTCACTAGGTTTGTTAAAAGTATTTAATACACCTAGATCTTTAGAGTAAAGACCTTACATTACTGTGGTTATAAGGGAACTCTCTCGGTAAAGTTCTGTCTAAGGTTGGGGGTATTTAAGTTGACGGTTTACGGAACACCTCCTACCTAGGAACTGACCCGAACCTTGAGTTGAATTAACCATAGTAATGTTGACTTGCAACGTTGGGTTTATTAAAAGAAGTTTAATTCACCTAAAACATTGTGGTTGAATCCTTTCCATAATTATAATAGGATTAGACTTAGATAGATTGACTTAGCCGAATTTTATCTAAGTTAAACAACCCTAAATTAACCTTAGGACATTTTCAGTGGGAGGAAAATTACAAAACGAGATTTAAATCAAGTTTTGCTCCTACGTCCCTATATTCACAACGTGAGGTTCATGCTCGGCTTCGAGTCGCCCTAGGAGCGGCCTCCCTTCGGAAAGTGTTTGCATGAATCAATAACAAGGTGAATGGGAAAAATGTCTAGAGTAAGTGGGAGCGGGACACGTGTCAACGTATCCCTCGGTCTCCGCCCCTAGTTCACACCGTGAGAGTCCTATGATCCGCCTGCAGGTTGTCATGGCGCAACCATCCCTTCGGAGGGCCTGATCATAGGATTCGGAACATCGTGAACTCCTGAATAGGATAGGAACTCTTAGGCTAATTACCAACAGTTGTCTTTCCCTTCGGTAGTCTGTTGGTGCGTGCCTCTGAGATCTGAAAGTGGGAGGGTTACACTTACGGGGATGAGTTAAATGTGTTAACTAACCCTTGACCGAACAACGGTAACTAAACGCTAACGGAATATGAGTTATTCCAGTGTTAGAGTTTGGTTGAGATTGTCTCAATTCAGAGGAGGAGTAGCTGACCACCCTTCGGTGGTTGTTGTTCTAAACCTTTGAAGTATCGTTGCAAAAACTAAATCAATAGTTTTATAGGGTTTCTTTGATTGCTTATTTGTTTTTGCAGAATTTGATTGGATTATTTGTAATGGGTTAATGCAATTAATAATACAAGTAATTTGTTACTTCAGCAATTATATAATAATTTTATGTGTATTGTCTTACGTCATTTTATGAATAACGATAATACAACAAGCTTAAATGACAAATTGTGGTAAATAAGTCTAGGATTATTCTTAACTGAGGAATGTCCTCATGCCCCATATGTTTTATTCATTAAGAATTGTTCTTGGTGAATATGACATAGAACCCTGCTTAGCAAAAAGAGAACTTGTTCAAGACCGTAATTTTCATTTACCTGTCTTGAAAATGTGATTAGTGAAGAATAGTGATTCTCCCTGAATACTTGATTCAGGGGCCACAAATCATGTGTGTTCTTCTTTTAAAGGAATAAGTTCCTGGCAAAAGCTTGCTGCTTGTGTAATAACTCTCAAAGTTAGAATTAGAGAGGTTATTTTGGCTATAGCAGTGGGAAACATTAAGTTATTTTTCTCAGTGGGAGAAAATACATATTATTAGATAATGTGTATGTAATTCCTAAGATCAAAAGAAATTTGATTTCTGTGTCTTATTTGCTGGAACAATGTTACTCTTTACCTTTCTCTGCTAACGCGGTTTTATTTCAAGAAAGGGAGTTGACATTTGTTTAGCTTTACTAGAAAGTAACCTAAATGTTTTAAGACTAATCAAGAGTAAAGCAGTCATGAACACTGAGTTGCTTAAGACTGCTACTACTCAATGTGAAAAGAGGCAAATGATTTCTCCTAAAGGAAAATACATTTCTTTGGTTTTAAGGTAGACCATATTAATCTCAATTTGATTGGGAGATTGGTCAAGAGTGAACTTCTAAGCGAGTTAGAAGATGACTCTCTACTACCTTGTAAGTCATACCTTATGGGCAATATGACTGATAGGTCTTTTACTGGAAAAGATCTAAGAGCCAAAGAGCCCTTGGAGCTTGTACATTTAGATCCTTGTGGTTCAATATGTTAAAGCAGTGGGAGGGCATGAATAATTCATCTATATTATAGATAATTATTCAAGGTATGGGTATCTCAACCTAATGCAACTTAAGTCTAAAGCTCTTTAGAAATTCAAAGGGGCTTGGGACTAAAGTTGAAAACTTGTTAGGTGAGATGATAAAAACATTTCGATCTGATCGAGATGTAGAGTATGTGGGACTTGAGATTCCAAGACTGAACATGGAATTACATCCCAACTCTCAACCCCTGGAAACACCTTAGGAGAACGGTGTATCAGATAGGAGAAATAGAATCCTATTGGATATGGTTCAATTCATTATGAGCTATGCTCATTTGCCTGACTCGTTTTGGGGTCATGACTGCAGTGTGTATTTTGAACAACGTTCCATAAAAAAAATGTTTTTGAAACATCTTTTGATTTGTGTGGATAAGGCGTAAAAGTAGTTTACGTTATTTTTGGGGACATTGTTCAAAAGTATACCTATTCGTAGGCTGCCCCATGGAAACGAGAGATGTGGATACTTCTTCAATCCACAAGAGAATAAATTATTTGTACCGACAAATGCTACATTCTCAGAAGAAGACCACATGAGAAATAATAAGCCACAAAAGTAAGGTCGTTTTAAGTAAATTAACTGATGAAGCTACAGAAATATCAACAAGAGTTGTTGATAAGTCAACAAGGGTTGTTGATGATGCTGGACTTTTAACAAGAGTTGTTGATAGGGCTGATACAACTGGTTAGTCACATCCATCTCAATAGTTGAGAGTGCCTCGATGTAGTGGGAGGGTTGTTTTATAACCTGAACGTTGCATGGGCTTGATTGAAGCCTAGGTCGTCATACCTGATGATGGCATAGAGGATTCATTATCTTTTAGAAAGAAAATGAATGATGTTGAAAACGATCAGAGAATTAAAGCCATGGACCTAGAAATGAAGTCTTTTGTATTTCACTTCCATTTGGGATCTTGTAGATCTGCTTGATGGGTAACACCTATTAGTTACAAGTGGATTTACAAGAGGAAACGAGACATTCATTTCTTAACCAGAAGGGTTCATACAACAAGATCAAAAGCAAAAGGGTTTGCAAGTTTAAGTGATCCATTCATGGATTGACATAAGCATTCGATCTTGAAATATAAGATTTGATATAGTGACCAAATCTTTTGGCTTTAATCAGAACATTGATGAGTCTTGTGTTTACAAGTAATCATCAATAGTTCAGTAGCTTACTTAGTGTTGTATATGATTGATATCCTAATAATTGGGAATGATGTAGGTTATCTTACTGACATTAAAAGAGGCTAGTAGCTCATTTCCAAATGGAAATTTGGGAGAAGCCGAGTTTGTTCTTGGGATCCAAATCGTTAGGAATCGTAAGAACAAAAAGCTAGCCTTGTCTCAAGTGACTTACATCTACAAGATGTCAGTTAGATATAAGATGCAGAATTCCAAGAAGGGTTCACTACCTTTCAGGCGTGGAATTCTTTTTGTCTAAGAAACTGTTTCTTAAGACACCTCAAGAAGTTGAGGAGATGAGACGAATGCCCTATGCAATAGGAATTGTCAGTAAGTATCAATCTAATCCAAGATTTAATCATTGGAAAACCGTTAAAAATATCCTCAAGTATTCGAGGAGAACGAGGAACTATGTGCTAGTTTATGGGATTAAGGATTTGATCCTTACAGGATACACTGACACAGATTTTAAGACTGATAAGGATTTGAGGAAATCTACATCAGTATCTGTGGTCACTCTTTACGATGGAGCTATAGTATGGCATAATTACAGTCTTGACCGTATAGGCTGAAAACATAGCTGCTTGTGAAGCAGTGATAGAGACTGTATGGCTTAGAAAGTTCTTGATTGATTTGGAATGTGTTCCAAATGTGAACTTGTCCATCACACTTTATAGTGATATATTGGTGTTGTGGCAAATTCAAAAGAACATCGCAGCCCAAGACAAGCAGACACATTAAATTGAATGAAATATTGTTGATTCATTTACAAAGACTCTCTCGGCTAAAGTGTTTGAGGGTCATCTAGAAGGTCTAGATCTACGAGATATGTACAAAGGTGTAATCTAGGGCAAGTGGGAGAAATGTAATGGGTATAGTGATACCATTGTGTAATGGGTATAGTGATGCCCTAGTTTATTGTATTTGTACATTGTATATGTTTTATACATGTATTTATACACCCACTGCTGTATAGATTATTGTACATCCCACTAAACTAGAGTTTTAGTTCAACTGGGAGTTTGTTGGGCTTTATGCCCTAAAACTCGTAGATAGTGAATGTAAACAAATTGTATACTTGTTTCAATAAAGTGTTATTGAGTTTCTACAATAAAATGTTATTGTTAAATATTGCACAATTTGACCCAAATCCAATAAACTAAGATCCAAGGTTGTTTATATGTAACTTGAACTAGTATGTGGGGACATACGGGGATCGGTGTTCAAGTAACAACCTAAAAGGTCTATAGTATAGGGATAAGGCTGGGTACCTTATCCTGATAACACTATGTGATACAGCCTGCTTTGTATTTGATACAGACGTATTGATCCAAGGCGTCCATGTAGGAGACATGCGAGCGGGGTATCCTATGCAATGAGTTTGCATAAGACCGGACCACGAAATAGTCAACTATTAGTTATAACACCGTTAACTAGTTAGGTTACTGTTTCAATAGGATGACCTAGGTAACTCAATCTTAATCCTGAGTGTGTCATGAACTCCTTCTCATGAGGGATTGTCCTTTGATTAGCATGGGTGAGAATGGCCAATACGACGACTCAATATGCCTTCCTTTTTGGGGACAGGACCGAATGGGAGGCTGGGGACATGACAACACAAGAAGGAATTCACTCCTTCCCGCTTTTAGGAGAAGTAGATGAGTGTTCCCTTAAGTGGTGACTCCGGGACTTGAACAAAGGGATCCCGCCCTCTCACTGGCCCGAGAGGGACTTTCTATTTAATGGTTGGACCATAAACAGGTTGTTCATTAGGGCAGATGTAACACAGGGGTAAAACGGTAATTTGACCCAGCTGTGATTACGGACACTCGTGAAGGATTGACTTACCGGCATAGGTCTACATCCATGGACACAGAAATGTTCTACAGTGAGAAGAGTTCAGCTGTGGGTCTTTAGTGGAATGACCCACAGTTAATGAATATTGGTTAACTTGATTAATGAGTTTAATCAGTTAACCTCATATCATTGGAGCTTCTGATCTGTAGGTCCATTAGGTCCCCCTGCTAGCTCGTAAAGAATAATTAGGAACAAATATATCTTGAGAGAATTTGAATAGTTCAAATTCATATTGGGAATTAAGTTAATTGTATGAGATACAAATTAATATAATGTATAATGATGCATTAAAATATAAAGTCTAATTTAAGATTAAACTTTATTATATTGAGAGATTGATATATTTGAAAGAGTTCAAATATATGTCTAATTAAATATATGGTATTTAATTAGAAGAGGAATTAATTAATTATGAATTAATTAATTATTCAATTTTGTTTAAATTAAATGAGATTTAATTAAACTATAGTCTATGAGGGAATTATTAGAATATGATTCTAATATGTAATTAATTGAATATGGGAGATATTTAATTAATTTTAAAATTAATTAATTATTGAAATTAATTAATTGATTAGTTTAATTGAATTAATTAAATATGATTTAATTAGGTTTAATTAAAATATATTATGTGAGGAAATTACATTTAAATAAGATTTAAATGTGCATGAAATTAATTAATTAATTAATATGATTAATTAATTAACATTTAATTAATTAATATGATTAGTTAATTAACACTTAATTAATTGATTTAATCAATTAATTAATTGATCTTGATCTAACGGTCAAGATTGTTTCCTAACCTCACATTAGGGTTTCCTCTCTTATAAAAGGAAAGGTTATGAGAACCCTAGCCCGAAGGTCTCATTCTAGCCTCCCTCACATATTCTCTCAAGAACTCTAGAGAGAATTTTTCTCTCCAAGAGTTTTTCCCAATCAAGATTAAGTAGTCCCACAACTACGTTCCTAATCTCAGAGTCATAGCGGGGAAGATCAAATTGGTGGTGTCCCAATTGTTGACGCAAATCAAGAAAGACGTTCTTGAAGAATTCAGAGACGACAACGACGGTATGTTTGCTTCTCCCCTTTAGAATTAGTTCTAAGGTTGTATGCTTAGCCTTAATAATTGATTTAGAATAGTTTTCTAAATTTTGCCAATGTATTGATATTTTGGTGAAAACAAAATTAACTACGAAACGGTCCAATTGTTTCCGCTGTAACATAATTGGGAATTCCAATCCTTCAGATGTTGAGGATCCATTGTCTTATCGTCAGGCAATGAATGACGTAGATAAAGACCAATGGGTCAAAGCAATGGACCTTGAGATGGAGTCTATGTACTTCAATCAAGTTTGGGAACTTGTAGATCCACCTGAAGGGGTAAAACCCATAGGGTCTAAATGGATCTATAAGAGAAAAAGAGATGCAGTTGGGAAAGTACAGACTTTCAAAGCTAGACTTGTAGCAAAGGGTTATACCCAAAGAGAAGGGGTGGACTATGAGAAAACCTTTTCTCCTGTTGCTATGTTAAAGTCCATAAGAATTCTCTTATCCATAGCCACATATTATGACTATGAAATATGGAAAATGGATGTCAATATTGCCTTTTTGAATGGTAATCTTGAAGAGAATATCTTTATGTCTCAACCCGAAGGGTTCATAACCCAAGGTCAGGAGCAAAAAGTTTGTAAACTGAATTGATCCATTTATGGGTTGAAACAGGCTTCTAGATCTTGGAATATTAGATTTGATATTGCAATCAAATCTTTTGGCTTTGACCAAAATGTTGATGAGCCTTGTGTTTACAAGAAGATCAACAAAAATAAAGTAGCTTTCCTGGTGTTATATGTTGATGACATCCTACTCATTGGGAATGATGTAGGGTATCTGGCTGATGTAAAAGAATGGTTAGCGTCCCAATTCCAAATGAAAGATTTAGGAGAGGCCCAATGTGTTCTTGAAATCCAAATTATTCAGGATCGAAAGAACAAAATGCTAGCCCTGTCTCAAGCAACGTATATCGATAAAATGTTGTCTCGATATTCGATGCAAAACTCCAAAAAGGGTTTATTGCCTTCCAGACATGGGTTCACTTGTCTAAGGAGTAATGTTTTAAGACACCTCAAGAAGTTGAGGATATGAGACGGATTCCCTACGCCTCAGCTGTGGGTAGCTTAATGTATAATATGCTCTGCACTAGGCCTGACATTTGTTATGCAGTAGGGATAGTCAACAGATAAAGTCAAATCCAGGGTTAGACCACCGTTAAGAACATCCTCAAGTATCTTCGGAGAACGAGGGACTACATGCTGGTGTATGGAGCTAAGGATTTGATCCTTACAGGATACACCGACTTTGACTTCCAGTCTGACGTGGATTCTAGGAAATCCACGTCAGGGTCAGTGTTCACCCTTAACGGGGGAGTTGTAGTTTGGAGAAGCATCAAACAAGGATGCATAGCGATCTCAACCATGGAGGCTGAGTATGTAGCTGCTTGTGAAGCAGTTTGGCTTAGGAAGTTCTTGACAGATTTGGAAGTAGTTCCAAATATGAACTTGCCCATTACATTATACTGTGACAACAGTGGAGCTGTAGCCATTTCTAAAGAACCTCGCAGCCACAAACGAGGAAAACACATCGAGAGGAAGTATCACCTGATACGGGAGATTGTGCAACGAGGAGATGTGATCGTTACCAAGATCGCTTCGGAGCACAACATTGTTGATCCATTTATGAAGGCTCTCTCGACTAAAGTGTTCGAGGGTCATCTAAAGAGTCTAGGTCTGCAAGACATGTATATAGTATAATCTAGGGCAAGTGGGAGATGTGTAATGGGTAAGGATGCCCTAGTTTATTGTATCTTGTATATTTACCTTTTATGTAATGTACAACATACATTTACCATTTCCAGCTTTTGATTATTTTGTATATACTTTCCCATTATCTTGAGTTTTAGTTCAAGTGGGATTTTGTTGGGTTTTATGCCCTAAAACTCGTAGATAGTAAATGTAACATTTGACCGAACATTAATAAAATGATGTATTATTCATTTATTTTGTTTATATTGAGTAATCTTGTCTAAATAACCCTAATCCAATAAACTAAACATCCTAGGCTGTTAGTATGAGACTTGAACTAGTATGTGGGGACATACAGGGATCATTGTTTAAGATACAGCCTAAAGGGTCTATAGTATAGGGATAAGGCTGGGTACCTTATCTTGGTGACACTATGGATACAACCCGCTTTGTATTATGATACAAACACAATGATCCAACACGTTCAAGTAGTGGACATGCGAATGGGGGTATCCTGTGCAATGAGTTTGCATAAGATCGGACCGCAAAATAGTTAACCACTAGCTGTAACACCATTGACTAGTTAGGTTTTTATTTCACTAGGATGACCTAGGCAACTTGGTCTCAATCCTGAGTTGGTTATGGACTCCTGTTCACGAGGGATTGTCCTTTGATTTGTATGGGTGAGAGTGGCCTGCATGCCGACTCAATAAGCCTACCATTTTGGGGACAAGACCGAGTGGGGAGCTGGGAACATAATCACACAAGATAGAACTCACTCCTTCCCAACTCTAGGGTAAGTAGAGGTGTGTTCCCTTAAGTGGTGTCTCCGGGTCTTGAACAATGGGCCTTGTCCTCTCTATGGCACGTGAGGGACTTCTGTTTGAAGGTTGGACCTCAAACAGGTTGTTCATTAGAGGAGCACTAGGACTTAAGGATGAAGAGGTAACCTAGGGGTAAAACAGTAATTTGACCTTGCTGGGGTACGAACACAGAAATATATTTGTAGTGAGAAGAGTGTAGTTGTGCTTTTATAGTGGAGTGAACCACAGTTAACAAACATTGATTAACTTGGTTAATGAGTTTAGCCAATTAATCTCATATCGTTGGAGCTTCTGATCTGTAGGTCCATTAGATCCCACCGGTAGCTCATTTAGGGCGTTGAGGTAAATTTCTAAGGGAGAATTGAATATTCAAAAGAGTTTGAATATTAAGTTTAAAATATGAATTGGATTCATATTAAAACTTTAGGTTAAAATTAATGTGCATTGGATGCACATTAATACTATAGGTTATATGAGAGAGATATAATTAAATATATGATATTTAATTATGGCATTAATTAATTATTGAATTAATTTAATCGTTTGTTTTAATTTAATTTAATTAAATTGTTTTATTACTATAAGTTATGTGAGATATTTATATAAATATGATTTATATAAATAATATTAAATTAATTGTTAATTTAATTATATGATTAATTATTAATTTAATTAATTAATTAATTAATTAATTTTCTTATCAGTTTTACTAACTGATTAAACGTGGTCTTCCCACTAACCACCTATCACACGATTGGAGGAGTTGGTTTAGGCAAGGGGTTATTCATCCTTTGAGCCCTTCACTCTCATTCAATCAATCTCTCTGAGTCTCTCTCCTTCTCTCTCTCGTTTTTCCATAGCAAAACACAGAGAAAAATTCTCCAATTCTCTTAGAATTTCTTGCTCCCAGAAGCATCCAACGCAAGAACCTTGTGAGGATACCGGTGTAGTCTCTTGGTATTGTTCGCGGTAAAAATTTCAGCAAGAAAGGAGTTCTTAGGCTGCTGCAATTTCATTCTCACATCAAGAAAAAGTGTTTTCGGTCAAGATCTTCAAAGCAAGTAAGTTTCTCAATAACCCAATATTTTCTTAGGATAAACTATGATTAGATCTAGGTTTTTCTTAAGAAATCAGCATGTTTTAAACCTGTTTACAGCATGTTTTAATTAGATTATCTTGCTGTGTTTTTTACCGTCGTACGGGTATTCAAATTGTGTTTTAATTGAGTATGGTCTCTGATAAATTTCCGTTGCATAAGGGCTTTTATCCCTTCATTACCATGCTGCATTAACACGCAACCTAGCCCCTTGTTTGAAGCATTACTATAAATAACAAATTCCCCTGAACCATCAGGTACTGTGAGTACTGGTGCTGTAACCAGCCTTCGTTTAAGCTCTTGGAAGCTTGCCTCACAAGCTTCATTCCACACAAATGGAGTACCCTTCTGAGTTAACTGAGTTAGGGGTGCGACAATACTGGAAAAGCCTTGCACAAAACGACGGTAATAGCCTGCTAACCCCAAGAAGCTTCGTATCTCGCTGACTGAAGTGGGTCGTGACCTCACTGCTTCTATTTTGGCTGGGTCTACCGTGACACCTTCCTTCGACACCACGTGCCCTAAAAAGGAAACTCGTTGTAGCCAAAACTCACATTTAGAGAATTTGGCGTACAACTTGTTCATCCTTAAGGTGATCAAAACTCTCCTGAGATGATCCTCATGTTCCTCCCCTGTCTTGGAATAGATAAGGATATCATCAATGAAAACAATTACGAACGTATCGAGGAACTCCTTAAATACCTTGTTCATTAAGTCCATGAAAACTGCAATAGCATTAGTAAGTCCAAAGGACATCACTGTAAATTCGTAATGCCCATACCTGGTCCTGAAAGCTGTCTTAGGTATATCTTCCTCTCTAATCCTCAACTGATGATATCCTGACCGTAGATCTATCTTAGAAAATACTGCTGCACCTTGAAGTTGATCAAAGAGGTCATCAATCCTGGGCAGATGGTATCTGTTCTTTATTGTCACTTTGTTCAGCACCCGATAGTCAATGCACTGCATGGACCCATCCTTCTTTTTCACAAACAAAATCGGAGCACCCCACGACGAAACGCTGGGGCGTATAAAACCCTTATCTAGCAACTCCTGAATCTGCAGCTTAAGCTCCTTCAACTCTACTGGAGCCATTCTATATGGGGCTTTAGAAATCGGATTAGTCTGTGGCTCAAGCTCAATGCAGAAGTCAACTTCTTATGTTGGTGGTAGTCCTATTAGATCCTCCGGAAATACATTTGTGAATCCCCCCACTACTGGTATTGAGGTCACCGATACCGTGGTGCCCCTTGTGTCAACCACGCTAGCCAGTAGGCCCCAAGCTCCTTTGTCGATCAATTTTCTCGCCTTCATTGCAGAGACTACTTTAGAAGCACCCTTGATCATTGATCCTTTAAACTTGAAGCTCGCCTCTGATGGAGGGTTAAAGACAACCTCCTTACGATAACAATCTATGTTGGCATAATTAGTAGCCAACCATTCCATTCCCAAGATAACATCAAAATCACTCATGTCAAGGGCAATCAATGTCAAATCCATCGGTCGATCAGACACTAACATTTGACAGGCTTTCACTGCTTCACTAGCTAACAGCGTTATCCCCGTAGGGGTTGAGACTGACAAAACATAGCCTAACGGCTCTAGTTCTAGGTTGGCTTGACTTACAAATGATGCAGAAATAAAAGAATGAGTTGAACCCGAATCAAATAGCACAAAAGCGTAATGATCGAGAATAGTGATGGTACCTGTCACTACTGCATTCAGGTTCTCTGCCTCATGTCGGGTGGTGGCAAATATCTTGCCCTGTTGCTGTGCTGGTCTTACCCCAGATGCCTGATTTGAGTTAGACGGCTGGTTGGCATAATTGAGTTTCTTCTTATTGCAATTCGGAGCGATATGCCTTTCTTGGCCACACTTGAAACATACACGGGTCCCTGCCAGGCAGTGACCCCAGTGGTACTTCCCGCACGACTGACATAACGACCTATCCTGATTAGCCTGGTTGATTCTGTGCCCACTGTCGACGGTCCTGAGTTTGACCCCGTCTAGGGTAACGCTGACTCCGCTGTGTATTCGAGTTCACCTGATCGAATCTTTGCTTATGACCTGAGGAAGGTTCTGGAGGGACAATCATCGGTCGTCGATCAATCAGCTCTGCCACCCTGACTGTCGTGACATAATCTTATGGTCGATGGGCTGCCACACTGCCTTGTATCTCTTCCTTTAAGCCCGTGATAAATCGTTCTACCTTATCAGCCTCTGTAGCTACCAGTACAGGAGCAAATCGAGACAGTCTAGCGAACTCCTTCTCGTATTCCTCTACGGTTCGGCTCCCCTACTTAAGAGCCACAAACTCTGCTTGTTTTCTGAAACGGGAGGCTGCAGGGTAATACTTCCTAAAAAAACTCCTCCCTGAACCGAGCCCATGTAACAGGTCCGTTGCTGACGTCTATAGTCCTCTCGATCGATTGCCACAAAATTAAGGCATTATCTTGCAACAGGAACACAACACAGTAAACTTTATGGTCTTCCGGACAATTCATGGGGCGAAAGACAGTTTCGATAGAGAACAACCATAGCTCTGCCACTGTGGGGTCCCTTGAGGCTCCATCAAACGGACGGGGGTCCCACTTTCTAAAATCCCTTAAACACCTTGCCTCTCGCGACAGGACTTCATTGTTCTGGGGCGTTTGGGCCTGCTGCCCCGCAATCACGCCTGCAACTGTCGCCTGCAACTGCGGACTAAACTGCTGACTGAATTGCCTCGGCAACTGTTGACTAAACAATTGCCTGAATGGCATCCACTGTGACAGGTTCTGCTGCAGGTGTCGGCTGCTCAACTTATGGGTCTTCTGCCAGATTATTTTACTGACCCATTGGTGGCCAACTGCTTCAGGGGCTGTGCGACCCCTACCACGACCTCTTCCATGACCTCGTCCACGTAGAGGCATGATCTATTACACGAACATTTTTAATCCTTTTACTAAACAAGCTCGAATCTTTCAAATATCTCACAGTTATAGAACATCATTCATACTTTTCCACAACATGAATCTTTTCAAATTTATATAACATTTACAGGCTACAAGTTTAACAAATGTGTACCTGGCGTGACCAGATGCTTGTTGATATGCCAAGTGTAGACCCCTAAATTTGTCCGAAATTTTATTTAATTTAAATTTATCCATTTTTCGAAAATGAGAAAAAAAAAAGAGAGAATATTCTAGATCTTTAATTTAGCCAATTCAAATGTTTTTTTTATTAGGTCAAATATTTTATTTTGATTAATTAATTTGCCAAATCAAATATTAGGTTTATTTGGCAAGGTTAATTAAAGAAAATATTTTATTTCCTTGGGTGATTGATTGTCAAATAATATCTTGTAAATTTGGAAGGTGGAATTGGTGTATTTATTGAATTCCCTTTTCATTTTTTTATTTTATTGGATTTTAATTTTATTTGATCACCTTCCTAATATGTGGTGGTTGGAATTGGCTATAAATAGGGAGCCCTCCCATTCTTGCATGACACGATTTCTTTAGCCTTGGGATACCTCTCTACACGTTTTTTTGGCTAAAAATAGACTCCTCAAATCTTTCTCCCTAAAAAACCCCAGATACACTTTTCCCTCTTTCCCACCTAACTTTCCTCTCCTACTCCTCAAGATTTTGTTTTCCCTTCTCACGTTTTCTCTCCATCTCGCCATCACTCTCTCTCAATCTCACGTTGCCACTTCATAAAGTCTTATTCCCAATCCATCGGTCACAAGCATTCTTTGTAAGTATTTTTTTTTTTTTAAACCTTTGTCTTCAATTCTTTCTTCAATAGCTTTCTTTCTTTTCATGAGGTTAATATATATATTTTTTTTTCATAAAGTTTAGTTTATTTACCGTTTCTTTCGTTTTATTTTAATATGTTTTCTTTTTAGCATTTAAAAAGTTATGTGATTTTTCTGTAGGGAACATTGGACAATTGCATGCATGTTTCAATTACAATTTTAACGTTTTTTTTTTAATTTTATGTACTTAAACGTTTAGAGTTGATTATTATATGTTGCTTATGTTCAACTTGTTAATTTTATTTTATTTTATTTTTGAAATGGAATCTAATAGTATTATTTATAGTTTAACCATATATTTTCATTGCATCAATATGTAGATATTTTGCCTAAACCAATGTTTCTTTTGTTAATTGTGTTAAAAAAATAAAGGAATCTCCAACGACGGAATCTCAATTTTTGGAATGCCAATGTTGAGTTTTCTTGATGTAAGAAATCAATATCTTGGAATGCCGAGATTTGATTTCTATATGTTTCCTTTAAATTAAAGAAAATGAATTTAATGAACTTCTAATTCTTGAGTATGGTAGTTTTCTTCTTTTTTTTTTATATTTTTATTTCACTATGTTATGATATGGTGTTTAATCTATTTTCCTCTATATCTCTTTTCGTAATTAAATATTTTCCAAAAATAAAAAATCTTCCAACGATGGAATCTTGAATTTTCGGGATGCTGATATTTGAGTTTCTTGAGGGAAAAATAAAATCTCGGGATGTCGGGGTTTGATTTTAATATTTCTTTCCATTTTTACATTTTTTTCTTTTAAAACTTTTTCCTTCCAAAGAAGCATATTTCATTAAAGACATTTTCTTTAAAAGGAATATATTAAAAGCTTTTGTTAAAATTGTTTCATAAATATTATTTTCAAAAAATGATAAATCAATCCAAAACTATTTTCCATAAAAATGTCACTTGCTTTTAAGAATAAAATTAATTAAGAGTTTTCCCTTAAAAAAGTATTCTTTACTCACACATTTTTCCAAAATTAATAAACCGAATGTTTTAAATAAAAAAAAAAAAAAAAAAAAACTTTCCTATGACGGAAATTAGGAAATTAAAATATTGACTTTCCTAATATTCTTGAGGTAGAATGAATTTAAATTTGGGATGCCAAATTAAATTCATACAAATTTTGAATGGCTTTATGCCACCCACAATTATTGCTCATTATTATTTATTTATGGAATAATGAGAATTAAAATGTGGGACATTTAAAAATCAACAAAAAATCTTCTTTAGTATTTACCATAGCCAATTTCCTTAAATAACACAAGAAGAATAAAAATTTCGTTCTTTGAACGAGTGTTGTGGGGTGCTAATACCTTCCTCATACACAAAAGACCCCCGAGCCTTAAATCTTTTATTTGCAGACCATTTTAGCATATTTTTGGGTGCCCAGTCACACCCTCTAAATCAAGACTGGTAGCGACTCCATTTTCTCCCTCTCGGGAACAAAGTCGGCCGCTCCGCGTCGCAAACCTGTAGCGACAGTTTGGCGACTCCACTGGGGACTTCTTTAAAGCGGGTCATTTTTTATTTTTCTTGTGTTGTTATTTTATATGTATTGGCTTTTTGCATTTATTCTCTTTTTATTTTTTTTAAACACACACGTACACAAGCCTCCTACCCGGGCTTTACCATTAGGATTAGGATCGAGGATGAGTAGTGGCGACCTTCGTGGAGTTTTAACTCCCGTGTAGGCACATGAAAACCCTCACTCAAGTCGACCTTATTCAGGATGCTGATAAAGGTGCCTCTGATTTATTTTCTTGAAAAAGGAAAGGAATCGAGGACAGCTTGGGGACCTTTTCTCCGTTAGACATTAGAGCCTTACCACACATGTTTGATAGAATGATGTGTGTATATTATCCATTGATTTATTTTAATGTATGTGTTATTTATTTGATTTACTCTTGCTTATCATGTCTATTTATATTATTGATTTTAGCATAATTTTATAGGCATACTTCATGAACATACTCTTGTGCTTTCCTTAGATTTTTTTTTTCCATGTCATGCTCGTATATTTTTGTGCGAAAAAAAAATTAAAAGATTTTTTTTAAGAAAGAAAATATATCAATCTTCATTATTTGAAATATAGAGGAATACAAGGACCACAATGGAAGGAAAGTCATTGGTTTCCATTGAAAGCCAAAAAATCGTACGTGAATGGTCTGAGAAGACACAGGCCAAATCTGAAATAAAGCTACCAAAAGAGATCTCAAATCAACCTCCAACAGCGGATGTCTTCAATTGTTCCACCAGAAGTATCGAGAAACTAAAGGAGGTATGGGAAGAATTTTCACCAGAGCATAAGTTCGCATTCATAAACAAGTATGGATATGTGGCCAGCCTCTTGTACATTCAAGTTGATGCAAATGCTTTAGCAGCCGCTCTACACTTTTGGAGTCCTACCTATAAGTGTTTCACATTTAGCTCTCATGATTTGTCACCAACTGTGGAGGAATATCAGGAACTACTTCGAATGCCAATAATGTTCGAAGCGAAGCTGTATTTTTATGACAAGAGACTGATGGGTAAGAGGGCTTTGGCGAAAATTGCTGGTAACTTGACTGCCACCGAGATAGAGCACCAGCTCAAAAAGAAGGGTGGAAATGAAGGGATACCTCTGGACTACCTCATAGATCTAACTCGACGATGCAGGAATGAAGAAGTGAGTTTGGAACTTTTCGCGCTAAGCATGTTTGGGACGATCTTATTCCCAAATCTTCAAGGATATGTAGATGTAAAAATCGCTAAGTTATTTCTACAAATCCAGCATGGTATTAATCCAATTATACCCATCCTCGCTGAAACAATAAGATCGTTGGATTTCTGCAAAACAAAAGGGAAAGGAAGGTTCATTGGTTGCTCTTCTTTATTGTACATTTGGTTCATGAGTCATCTGAAATGTCCAGCAGAGTTCGGTTATCCACAGGTAAAGTTTTCCAATCCATGGAATCTTGCTAGAAATCCTATCACTGAATTCGGGGTTGTAGAACGCAGGAGAAATGCTGTGAGTAAAGAAGCATGGATAGCATTTTTGGGAAAATTGACAAATGATGATGTGATATGGAGAGCCTTATGGATGCCTCTAAAACCAGTGATCTATAGATGCGGGAAGTTCCACTACGTTCCATTACTAGGTCCATGGGGAGGTGCCAGCTATAATCCTTTGTTGGTCCTACGTCAAATGTGGATAGAACAGTTTGTTCCCATGATACATGGACCAGGTGACTTCGATTTTGGTTATGAGTTAGAGGATTCAGAGAAGAAGGTGTTACAGGCAATAAAAGCTTGGAAGGAGGTCAAGAAAGTTAACATCGAAAAGCATAGCGAAGAAACCACGCCAGAATATAAAATGTGGTATGAGACTCACCGGATAGCTCGTACCACTCAAAAGAGAAAGACGACAGAAGAGAAAGGAGAACCATCAGTTCAAGGGCAAAGTGCGAATGAATATATCCTCCTAAAGGCTGAGAATATGTCGCTTCACCAGCAAAATGAGAAGCTACTTCGAGAAATAGACCAATGGAAGCAACAGGCTGCAGAAACAGAGAAAGATCTGATCGAAACAAGGAGGTTGTTGAAAAACCAAGTCAGGATCGAGAGAGAAGGTAAAGAGTTAGATCTTGAAAACAGGCAGTTAGATAAAAAGACCAGGAGGATGAAAGAAGATAAGGTTGCTTTACAGAAATCTTTGAAGGAGAAGGATGCACGAATTGTCAGCTTAGAAAGCAGTATTGCATCATTTCGACAACTTGTTTCTGAATTAAATGCTTCAATCGATGCACGAACCGGAAAAATTGTTGAGTCTGAAGAAAATAATGGGGCATTGCGTATCGTCATTGATAATTTGGAGTATCGAATTCGAAGGGTTCAAGAGTCAGCAGTGAAGATTCTTTCAGAGCATAACCAGTTGAAGGGGAGCTACGATTTACTGTTGAGCAATCAAGCTAATTCGGAGATTCTTCGTCAAGAAAACCTCAGTTTAATCAGAGATTGTGAAAGTATGAGAGCCCAAATAGATAACGCTGTGGAAAGAATAAGAGTAATAGCCAGAAGAGCTGGAGTTTTCGCTGAATGGGGACTTGAGCTCAGAGGAGGTATTTCACCGCTGCAGTCTAACAGTGAAGAGTTAGGAGAATTTTTAGCTATCTTATGTAGGGAGTTATCTTACTTCAGTCGTTTCTTTTAGATTGTTGGCTTTATTTCTTTAGTAGTTTGGGATTAAGTCATGTATTTCTTTCAGTTATTATCTTTTAATGAAGTTTGATGTCTTTTCTTTCCAATTTCGCACAACAAGTTGAGCCAACTAGCATTCTATTTCACGCTCATTTCTTTTCTCATACATTCATTCCACTTCACTAAATTACAAAAAAAAAAACAAAATATTAATAATAATAAATGTAAAAAGGAGCATTTGTTTTCATTTTACAGAAAAAGGGGGTTAATAACAAAGATTCAAGATAGCCCGACAACCTCCAAATCGACATCCTTACCAAACTAGATCACAATCTAGAGTCATGAGTGAGCAAAATAATGACCAGAACCAAGAACTGAGACAGGATGTAGAATCTCTGAAAGAGCAAATGTCAAAAATCCTGGAGATCCTTACTGCGCAAAAGGGGAAATCTACGGCCGAAACTCATGAACTAGAAGATGTTGCACCTCCAGGTTTTACCCCATCAGTACCTCAGCATAGCGGGGCATCGGCTACATCTGTACAACCGATATTCTATACTCATGCACCTCAAATGCCTCCATTAGGAGGAGGGGCAGGTCAAAACCCCACATTTCTCATTCCTGAGCAAGTCCACTCCTATGCACAACAGGGGCAATATAAGGTCGATCCCATTCGCGAGTCAGGAAATTTGGGAAACGGGCTAGAGAATAGTGAAAACACTGCATCTAAAGGGAAGTTGGATTTCTTAGAGGAAAGATTGAGGGCAATAGAGGGTGCTGACGCATTTGGGAGCATAGATGCAACACAACTATGTTTGGTTCCTGATGTTGTTATTCCTCAAAAATTCAAGTTACCCGAGTTTGAGAAGTATGATGGGACATCTTGTCCAAGAAACCATTTGATTATGTATTGCAGGAAGATGGCTGCACACGTCCAAGATGAAAAGTTACTTATGCATTTCTTTCAAGATAGTTTGACAGGACCAGCATCCCGATGGTACGTACAATTGAATAGAGCTCATGTTCAGAAGTGGAAGGACCTGGCAGATCTTTTTCTCAAACAATATAAACATAATCTGGATATGGCTCCAGACCGTTTAGATCTCCAGCGACTAGAAAAGAAGAGTACTGAGAATTTTAAGGAGTATGCGCAAAGATGGAGAGAAATGGCAGCCCAAATTCAACCGCCACTTACAGATAAAGAATTAACGACCATGTTCATACATACGCTTCGATCCCCTTACTACGATCGTATGATTGGGAACGCTTCCACGAAGTTTTCAGATATCATAACTATCGAAGAAAGAATCGAGTATGGAGTGAAATATGGAAGAATTGTTGACACAGTATCAGACTCGAACCAGAAAAAAAGTATTCTTCCAAAAAAGAAAGAGGGTGAAGTCCATGAGATAAGTTGTAGCCGGAAGCTACCATTTAGCAGTCAAACGATGGTACACCACCCAGCAACAAATAACATGAACCAGAGTTCATATAATAACTCATATGTGTCAGGACAGGGTCGTCAGACGGTACAGGGACAAATGAATTATTCATCAGGTGCTCAAAATTTCAACCCGTCGGGTGCTCAACGAGTTTTTAGAAGCAATTTGAGGAGCTTTGATCCCATCCCTGTAACTTATACAGAGCTTCTCCCCCAGTTGATTCAAAATAAGCAGCTTGTTCCAATACATATGGAACCTGTGCAACCACCATACCCAAAATGGTACAAGCCAAATGCAAGATGTGACTATCATTCGGGAGCAGTGGGACATTCAACAAAAAATTGTTTTACTCTCAAGGGAAAGGTGCAAGATTTGATAAGATCAGGTTGGCTGAAATTTAAAAAGGCAGAAGAGGCACCAGATGTCACAAAAAATCCACTCCCTAATCATGGCAACCCAGCAGTCAATGCCATTCATGTCTCATCAGAATGTGAAGGAGAGTCGAACTTTGTATATCAATGTTCAAAGGATGATTGTTTATCCTACAGTGAAGTAGTGATGTGCTTAATGCAGGAAAAGGAACCGGAAATTCATTCTGTAAACATGATCATTGGAGAAGATACCTCAGTAAAAGATTTGTGTAAGCCAAAACCCCTGGTAATATTTTTTAAGGAACAACTTTCAGGTGTCCAAACTGATTTGACCATCTCACAACCGTTAACTATCCAAATCCCTAGTTCTTACAAATATAAAGACAACAAAGCAGTACCATGGAATTATGGTTGTCATGGCCTCAATGAAGAAGCTGCTATCGTCACCAACATTTTGGGAATCAGTGGTATGAAAAGGAGTGGAAGGTGCTATAAGCCAGAAATCTTAATGTTGGGTTTTATGCCCTAAAACTCGTAGATAGTAAATGAAACAAATTAATCGATCTCAATAAAGTGTTATTTGAGTAATTCAGTAATTTGGTTATTGAATAATCGAGTTTGCATTAATAAACCCTAAATCCAATAAACTAAGATCCAAGGTTGTTTAAATGAAACTTGGACTAGTATGTAGGGACATACGGGGATCAGTGTCCAAGTAACAACCTAAATGGTCTATAGTATAGGGATAAGGCTGGGTACCTTATCCTGGTGACACTATGTGATACGGCCCACCTTGTAATCGATACAGATGCAATGATCCAAAGCATCCATGTAGGAGACATGCGGGTGGGGGTATCCTATGCAATGAGTTTGCATAAGACCGGACCGCAAAATAGTAACCACTAGATGTAACGCCGTTAACTAGTTTAGGTTTCTATTTCAATAGGATGACCTAGGTAACTCAATCTCAATCCTGAGTCTGTTATGAACCCCTTTCAGGAGGGACTGTCCTTAGATTTGTATGGGTGAGAGTGGCCAGTTCGCCGACTCAATAAGCCTACCATTTCAGGGGCAAGACCGAATGGGGGCTGGGAACATAACAGTACAAGATGGAATTCACTCCTTCCCCTATTGGGGTAAGTAGATGTGTGTTCCCTTAAGGGTTGATTCTAGGGCTTGAACAAAGGCGTGTCGTCCTCTCCTAGCCTGAGAGGAACTCCTGTTTAGTGGTTGGACCCTAAACAACTTGTTCATTAGAGGAATCAGTGGTACTTAAGGAACCAGAGGTAACCCAGGGGTAAAACGGTAATTTGACCCAGTTCGTGTTACGAACACACGTGAAGGATTGACTTACTGCTTGGTCGATATCCGTGGACACAGAAATATTCTATAGTGAGAAGAGTGCAGCTGTGGGTCTTTAGTGGAGTGACCCACAGTTAACGAATGTTGACTAAACTTGGTCAATGAGTTTGGCCAATTAGTCTCGTATCGTTGGAGCTTCTGATCTGTAGGTCCATTAGGTCCCACTGGTAGCTCGTAAAGAGACTTGAGGCAATTAAGTATAAATTGTAAATTGAAAGTGTTCAATTTATTTGGGGAATCGTATAATGTATATTGATGCATTATAATATAAAGTTTATGAAACTTTATAATATAATTTTTGAATTAATTTAAAAAAAAATTAATTCTTGAGAGAAAGTATTTGAAAGAGTTCAAATAAATTTAATATGAATTGGATTCATATTAATTTTAATTTTAATAAAATCCCTAAGATTAAATATATGATATTTAATTGGGTAAATTAATTAATTATGGAATTAATTAATTATTTATTAAAATTAGAGACCTTTTCCTATTAGGAAAGAAAATATTTGAAAGAGTTCAAATAAATTTAATATGAATTGGATTCATATTAATTTTAATTTTAATAAAATCCCTAAGATTAAATATATGATATTTAATTGGGAAATTAATTAATTATGGAATTAATTAATTATTTATTAAAATTAGAGACTTTTGTCCTATTAGGAAAAGGTCTCCCTTTTCCTATTAGGAAAAAGGTCTTGGCCTTTATTATATATAGGACCCCTGGGGTGGGGTGAAAGGCATCCCATTCATTCTCCTACTCTCAGAGAATTCTCCCAAAGGCTCCCACAAGTCTCCTGCCTCTAGAAGTCTCAGAGTCATACCGGTGTAGCCATAGTGGTGGTGTTCGCACTAGTTCGTGATTAATTCACAAGCAGTTGGTGAATTTAATCTGAGTCGTCAACGAGAGTAAGTAATTTGTTACTTTATAAATTAGATTTAGATCTAATATTTTTGTATGCTTAGCCTTAATATATATTTAGAATAGTTCTAATATTATTGCCAATGTATTGGTATTTTAGATTAAACAAAATTAATTACGAATCGGTCCCAATCACGCTTCCGCTTTACGGAATTACGGAATTCCAATCCTTCACTTAAAAGCACCACCAGTGGAAAGCCAACAAAAGCTCCAAGTTGAAAAAGGAAAAGAGAAGGAATATTTTATAGAAGATCAAAAGGAAATTTGGAGTGAAGAGCCTATCATAACTAAGAGTAGCTCATCCAAGAAAGTTGTATCTGATGAAGAGGCTTGTGAATTCTTGAAGTTGATCAAGCACAGTGAATATAAGGTGATCGAACAACTGCATCGCACACCAGCTCGCATATCCATATTGTCACTGTTCTTAAATTCAGAGCCACACCGTAAAGCTTTAATGGATGTTTTGAACCAAGCACATGTGAATCATGACATCACTGTAGAAAAGTTGGGTGGAATTGTGGGAAACATCACTGCTTCCAACACTATTACTTTTACAAACGAAGAGATTCCACCAGAAGGTATGGGTCATACTAAAGCACTGCACATAGTTGTAAAGTGCAAAGATTATGCGATAGCTAAAGTCCTTGTTGATAATGGGGCCTCTTTAAACGTGATGCCAATGTCCACACTACTAAAGCTACCTGTAGATCCATCCCATATTAAACACAGTAGCACTGTAGTAAGAGCTTTCGACGGGACTCGTAGAGAAGTCGTGGGCGAAATTGAATTACCCATTAAAATTGGACCTCGCACCTTCAACGTGACATTTCAAGTGATGGACATAACTTCGGCCTATAGTTGTCTATTGGGGAGGCCTTGGATTCATTCAGCTGGGGTTATTCCATCAACTCTGCATCAGCGATTAAAGTTTGTTTTCGAGAATACTCTGGTGAGCATATTCGGCCAGGAAGATGTGTTGGTCACTAAATCTACTGCAACCCCTTATGTGGAGGCAGTAGAAGAAGCTTTGGAATGTTCTTTCCAATCTTTTGAGATAGCAAATGCTACTATTTTTACCCATGCTGAGGATCGAGGTCTAGAACAGTCTTTGTCAAGAGCTTCAATGATGGTTGCAAAAACCATGATGAAAGAAGGATTTGAACCTGGTGAAGGCCTAGGAAAATATCAACAAGGGAGAAAACAACCAATATGTCTGCCCAAGGCTGTTGAAAAGTTCGGTTTAGGTTATAAGCCAACTGCTGTGGACTGGAAGAATGTCCAAGAAGAAAAAAGAAAGCAAAGGAGCGCCAGATTAGAAAATCGAGAAGTAAGTACCAAGAGAATGAGCATACCCCATCTCTATGAGACTTTCAAGAAGAGCAAAGTCGAAGCAGACAAGTTAGTATTAGAGATGTCAGATTTATCCATCACCGCCATCATTGAAGAATATGTGGAATCTGTAGATTCCTAGGTATACAAGTGCCCTCCAGGTTTCGAACTATGCAATTGGGAATCCACAAAATTGCCTATTCATTTTGAAGAAGCCCAAGAGTAATTTAGTTTCCTTCATTTTGTCATTATTTCCTACTAGTTATGCCCAAGACTATAGGAATTTTCATTTTTGTAATAGGGCGTCCTATTTTGCATTTTCAATAAAGTTGTTTCTCATTTTGATTTCACATCATTTACTAGTCTCTTCTCTTTTCCTCTTCTTCCCCTCTTGTCTCTCTCACTAATTAATTCAGGATTGATAACAATTCATTTGAAAGCAAAAGCGATAGTGATTTCAGGCTTGATTTCAATGTTCCAATCTTGAATGTTGAATGTGATGAAGAAGATAGTGACATTACCGAGAAAATATCTCCTGAGTTGTTACGTTTAGTACAAGAAGAGGAAAGGATCACTTTACCTCACCAAGAAATAATAGAAACTATCAATCTAGGAACGGGTGAAGAAATTAAAGAGGTTCGGGTCGGGAATACCTCTAAAGGTGAAAGCCGAAGTCAGCTCATAGCTTTATTACATGAGTATCGAGATGTATTTGCATGGACATACCAAGATATGCCAGGTTTGGATACGAATATAGTTGTACACCATCTACCACTAAAGGATGGTTGCGGGCCAATTCGACAAAAATTGAGAAAATTAAAACCAGATGCTGTTAAAAATTAAAGAAGAAGTGAAGAAGCAATTGGATGCGGGTTTCCTCACTGTGGCTAAATACCTCGAATGGGTAGCAAACATAGTCCCTGTTCCGTAAAAAGATGGGAAAGTTAGGATGTGTGTGGACTACAGAGATCTGAACCGAGCAAGTCCCAAAGATAATTTTCCTTTGCCACATATTGATGTTTTAGTAGATAACACGGCTGGATATTCAACATTTTCCTTCATGGATGGTTTCTCGGGGTACAACCAAATCAAAATGGCACCTGAAGATCAAGAAAAAACAACGTTCATTACTCTATGGGGAACGTTCTGCTACAAAGTTATGCCTTTTGGTTTAAAGAATGCTGGGGCTACGTATCAAAGGGCCATGGTTACATTATTTCATGATTTAATGCATAAAGAAATTGAAGTATATGTCGATGATATGATTGCCAAATCTCGACCTGGGGAGGAGCATGTGGTCACATTGCGCAAGTTGTTCGAGCGTTTGAGAAAGTATCAACTTAAACTCAATCCATCAAAGTGCATCTTTGGAGTTTCTTCGGGAAAACTGCTAGGCTTTATTGTGAGTCAGGAAGGAATTAAAGTTGATCCAGATAAAGTCAAAGCCATAGTTGAAATGAAACCTCCCCAAACCCAAAAAGAAGTTAGAAGCTTTTTAGGGAGGCTAAACTATATATCAAGATTCATTTCACATTTGACGGCAACATGTGAACCAATTTTAAAGCTCCTTCGTAAAAGTAATACGACCCAGTGGAATGAGGAATGTCAAGTTGCATTTGACAAAATCAAGTGTTACTTACAAAATCCGCCAATACTTGTCCCTCCAACGCCAGGTCGACCACTCATTTTATATTTGACGGTACTCGACGAATCCATGGGTTGTGTTTTGGGACAGCATGATAGCTCAGGCAGAAAAGAACGGGCCATCTACTACTTGAGTAAGAAATTTACAAATTACGAGGCCAATTATTCGTTACTCGAAAAAACATGTTGTGCGTTAGCTTGGACGGCCCATCGACTTAGGCATTATATGTTATATTATACGACGTGGCTCATCTCAAAAATGGACCCTATAAAATACATATTTGAGAAGCCATCCTTATCAGGAAGGATTGCTAGGTGGCAAGTCTTGCTTTCAGAATATGATATAGTCTATGTTACGAAGAAAGCAATCAAGGGGAGTGCTCTTGCTGATTATCTAGCAGATTTGCCTTTAGAGGACTACGAACCTATGAGCTCAGATTTTCCTAATGAAAGCATCATGGCTATTGATGCAGAAGAAGAAGGTTTGGATCCTGAATTATGGGTAATGTTATTCGACGGAGCGTCAAACGAATTAGGACATGGAATTGGGGCGATCCTGATATCTCTAGAAAATAAGTTGTTTCCACTAACAGCCAAATTGTACTTCGATTGTACGAACAATATTGCAGAATATGAAGCATGCAGTATGGGAATTCGAGCAGCATGTGATATGAATGTGAAAAAGCTGCAAGTTTATGGAGACTCTTTATTAGTCATACATCAGTTGAATGATGAATGGGAAACTCGAGACCCAAAATTGATTCCTTACAAAAAAATATATACTTCAGTTATGCCAGGATTTCAGGATGATTGCTTTTGATCATATTCCACGTGACAATAACCAAGTGGCTGATGCCTTAGCTACATTGTCTGCCATGTTTACAATTGAGCTAAATGAAGAAGTAGAGCCAATTGTCCCCGCATATTGCCTTCATATTGAAGAAGATCTAGATGGGAAACCATGGTATTTTGACATTAAGCGATACATACATAGTAGAGACTATCCTGAAGGAATTTCAGAAAATGACAAGCGAACTATAAGAAGGTTAGCTATGAAATTCTTTTTGAATGGGGAGGTATTGTACAAAAGAAATCATGATATGGTCCTTCTCAGATGTGTCGATGCGAGAGAAGCAAACAACATTATGAAGGAGATTCATGACGGTATTTGTGGAACACATGCAAATGGTCATATGATGTCTAGACAGATTCTCCGTGCTGGATATTTTTGGCTCACAATGGAGTCAGATTGTATCAAATATGCTAGGGAATGTCACAAGTGCCAAATATACGCAAACAAGATTCATGCCCCAGCGTCGTCCTTACATGTGCTGTCAGCACCCTGGCCCTTTTCAATGTGGGGAATAGATATCATTGGTCCAATAGAGCCCAAAGCTACAAATGGGCATCGTTTTATTCTTGTAGCCATTGACTACTTCACAAAATGGGTTGAAGCCGCTTCGTATCGAAATGTCACAAGTAATGTGATTGTTAAGTTCATCAAGAAAGATTTAATTTGTCGGTATGGTCTACCGGAGAGAATAATCACAGACAATGGAAAAAATTTGAACAGTAAAATGATGGATGAATTGTGCAAGCACTTTCAAATCAAGCATTCAAACTCGACAGCCTACCGACCAAAGATGAATGGTGCAGTAGAGGCAGCCAACAAGAATATTAAGAGAATTGTAGAAAAGATGACAATCACATACAAAGACTGGCATGAAATGTTGTCATTTGCATTGCATGGATATCGTACTGCAATTCGCACATCAACTGGGGCAACCCCATTCTCTCTAGTATATGGAATGGAAGCAGTTCTTCCAATGGAAGTAGAAATACCTTCCCTTAGAGTCTTGATGGAAACAGAATTGGAAGAAGCGGAATGGTTACGAACAAGATATGAACAATTGAACTTTATTGAAGAAAGGAGATTGACCTCCTTATGTAGAGGACAACTATATCAACGGAAAATAATGCGAGCACACCATAAGAAAGTACGTCACCGTCATTTTCGGGAAGGAGATCTGGTTTTGAAAAGGATACTCCCTATTCAGAAGGATCATCGAGGAAAATGGACTCCAAGTTACGAAGGCCCTTTCGTCGTGAAGAAAGCTTTTTCAGGAGGGGCATTATTATTAACAACCATGGACGGAGATGATTTGACAGGACCAATCAATTCTGATTATGTCAAGAGATATTTTGCATAAACCTGTTTCTCCACGGATGGTGGGACATTGACAAGATTCTTTAAAAGCTATCCTTTTGCCTTCAAATTAGTTATCAAATCCATGTATCTTTTCTATTATCAATAAAATTATCCCCCTTTCTTCCTTTCTCTCTCAAAGTCAGTTAGTTTTTCTTTTGAATGAGTCATTGTGAGAATGCAAAATAGGGGGGACCCAAAAAAAAATAAAGGGCAAAATGAAGGTCGCACAAATTAAGGGCGTGTTTACAAGGCAAAGTATGATCCTCAAGATAAAAGATAGGACGTAAGATTTATTTCACAACTAATCAAGACAAACAGCAGATGAACATTCATATCAGCCAGTTTCGGCTAGAAAATTTTGCTCACTCATGAGTCATTGGGAGTGCTTATTGGCATGGAAGGAAGATATGGAGTTTAAAAAAATAAATAATAATAATAATAATAAACACACAGACATACGCGAAAATTTTCTTTCTGAATAAAGCATTATAGAAAAAAAAACAAAAAAAAACAAAATACTGGGGCAAATTGCAGATAAGAATCAAAAGAACCCCTTCATGATTTGATTCTTGTCTTTGAAAGGATAAAAACTTCTTTAAAAGGGTTAATTTTCTTGAAACTATGCTTTAAACTTCATGGATGAACACTGGGGCAAATTTTTGGATGAAAGTCCGTATCACAAAGTGTTTTATTATGAAAAAAACTCGTGCATTCATAAGCATTGTAGGTTAAAATTTTGTCCGTGGAAGTTTTCTCACCATATTAATACATCATCGGGTGCTTGTTTACCCCTGGCCCGATACCTTTATCATGGAGGTGCTTGTTTACCCCTGGCCTCCAGCTAACACATCATCGGGTGCTTGTTTACCCCTGGTCCGATACCTTTATCATGGAGGTGCTTGTTTACCCATGGCCTCCAGCTCTTTTAACACATCATCGGGTGCTTGTTTACCCCTGGCCCGATACCTTTATCATGGAGGTGCTTGTTTACCCCTGGCCTCCAGCCCTTTTTTACACATCATCGGGTGCTTGTTTACCCCTGGCCCGATACCTTTATCATGGAGGTGCTTGTTTACTCCTGGCCTCCAACTCCTTTAATACATCATCGAGTGATTGTTTACCCCTGGCTCGATACCGTTATCATGGAGATGCTTGTTTACCCCTGGCCTCCAGATCCTTTAATACATCATCGGGTGCTTGTTTAGCCCTGGCCCGATACCTTTATCATGGAGGTGCTTGTTTACCCCTGGCCTCCAGATCCTTTAATACATCATCGAGTGCTTGTTTACCCCTGGCTCGATACCTTTATCATGGAGGTGCTTGTTTACCCCTGACCTCCAACTCCTTTAATACATTATCAGACGCTTGTCTATCCCTGGCACGATACATTTATCAAAAATTTAAAAAAAAAAAAAAACTTAAGGTTTACCTTAGGTTGTTCATTTATTTTGCTAACTATAAAATTTCGAACAAATAAGGTCTACGCCTTTGTCCATCCTTTTATTCTATAAGAATGAACAAAGGGGGGCAAACTGTAGACCCCTAAATTTGTCCGAAATTTTATTTAATTTAAATTTATCCATTTTTCGAAAATGAGAAAAAAAAAAGAGAGAATATTCTAGATCTTTAATTTAGCCAATTCAAATATTTTTTTTATTAGGTCAAATATTTTATTTTGATTAATTAATTTGCCAAATCAAATATTAGGTTTATTTGGCAAGGTTAATTAAAGAAAATATTTTATTTCCTTGGGTGATTGATTGTCAAATAATATCTTGTAAATTTGGAAGGTGGAATTGGTGTATTTATTGAATTCCCTTTTCATTTTTTTATTTTATTGGATTTTAATTTTATTTGATCACCTTCCTAATATGTGGTGGTTGGAATTGGCTATAAATAGAGAGCCCTCCCATTCTTGCATGACACGATTTCTTTAGCCTTGGGATACCTCTCTACACGTTTTTTTGGCTAAAATAGACTCCTCAAATCTCTCTCCCTAAAAAACCCCAGATACACTTTTCCCTCTTTCCCACCTAACTTCCCTCTCCTACTCCTCAAGATTTTGTTTTCCCTTCTCACGTTTTCTCTCCATCTCGCCATCACTCTCTCTCAATCTCACGTTGCCACTTCATAAAGTCTTATTCCCAATCCATCGGTCACAAGCATTCTTTGTAAGTATTTTTTTTTTTTTAAACCTTTGTCTTCAATTCTTTCTTCAATAGCTTTCTTTCTTTTCATGAGGTTAATATATATTTTTTTTTTCATAAAGTTTAGTTTATTTATCGTTTCTTTCGTTTTATTTTAATATGTTTTCTTTTTAGCATTTAAAAAGTTATGTGATTTTTCTTTAGGGAACATTGGACAATTGCATGCATGTTTCAATTACAATTTTAACGTTTTTTTTTTTAATTTTATGTACTTAAACGTTTAGAGTTGATTATTATATGTTGCTTATGTTCAACTTGTTAATTTTATTTTATTTTATTTTTGAAATGGAATCTAATAGTATTATTTATAGTTTAACCATATATTTTCATTGCATCAATATGTAGATATTTTGCCTAAACCAATGTTTCTTTCGTTAATTGTGTTAAAAAAATAAAGGAATCTCCAACGACGGAATCTCAATTTTTGGAATGCCAATGTTGAGTTTTCTTGAGGTAAGAAATCAATATCTTGGAATGCCGAGATTTGATTTCTATATGTTTCCTTTAAATTAAAGAAAATGAATTTAATGAACTTTTAATTCTTGAATATGGTAGTTTTCTTCTTTTTTTGTTTTATATTTTTATTTCACTATGTTATGATATGGTGTTTAATCTATTTTCCTCTATATCTCTTTTCGTAATTAAATATTTTCCAAAAATAAAAAATCTTCCAACGATGGAATCTTGAATTTTCGGGATGCCGATATTTGAGTTTCTTGAGGGAAAAATAAAATCTCGGGATGCCGGGGTTTGATTTTAATATTTCTTTCCATTTTTACATTTTTTTCTTTTAAAACTTTTTCCTTCCAAAGAAGCATATTTCATTAAAGACATTTTCTTTAAAAGGAATATATTAAAAGCTTTTGTTAAAATTGTTTCATAAATATTATTTTCAAAAAATGATAAATCAATCCAAAACTATTTTCCATAAAAATGTCACTTGCTTTTAAGAATAAAATTAATTAAGAGTTTTCCCTTAAAAAAGTATTCTTTACTCACACATTTTTCCAAAATTAATAAACCGAATGTTTTAAATAAAAAAAAAAAAAAAAACTTTCCTATGA
The DNA here is from genome assembly GCA_017139565.1 of Luffa aegyptiaca. Lineage (NCBI taxonomy): Eukaryota > Viridiplantae > Streptophyta > Magnoliopsida > Cucurbitales > Cucurbitaceae > Luffa > Luffa aegyptiaca. The sequence continues at coordinate 18,633,834 of CM029398.1, forward strand.
CGGAAATTAGGAAATTAAAATATTGACTTTCTTAATATTCTTGAGGTAGAATGAATTTAAATTTGGGATGCCAAATTAAATTCATACAAATTTTGAATGGCTTTATGCCACCCACAATTATTGCTCATTATTATTTATTTATGGAATAATGAGAATTAAAATGTGGGACATTTAAAAATCAACAAAAAATCTTCTTTAGTATTTACCATAGCCAATTTCCTTAAATAACACAAGAAGAATAAAAATTTCGTTCTTTGAACGAGTGTTGTGGGGTGCTAATACCTTACTCATACACAAAAGACCTCCGAGCCTTAAATCTTTTATTTGCAGACCATTTTAGCATATTTTTGGGTGCCCAATCACACCCTCTAAATCAAGACTGGTGGCGACTCCATTTTCTCCCTCTCGGGAACAAAGTCGGTCGCTCCGCGTCGCAAACCCGTAGCGACACCAAGAACATACTTAAGGTTTACGATGTAAACCAATCTACAGAACCTATAACCTAGAGCTCAGATACCAACTGTAACGACCCTACATTTCATGTCTAGATCCTAGGGCCATTACCATATGCATTTCATTTTACTTTTAAAGAATGACGATGAAACAACATTTAGAGTAAAACATGCTTAGAAAATCAGTGAGACTTTTCAGCCTGGGATCCCAGTTAAAAATAGAACAAAAAGAAATTTTAGCCATTCCAACAAAAAATCTCAAACCGGAATAAGTCCTAAAACATCACATATCAAATGCAAAAAAAAGAAGAAGTTCGAAAACATAATAAGCGGAAGTTTATCCTAAGGAAATCCATGGCTCGTCCAGCAACATTTCGTCACACGTTTTGTACACATTTGCCTTTACCTGCAATTACATATTAGGGAAAAGAATGAGTATTTAAAAAAATACTCAGTAAGCAACAATACCACTAGCCATGCAACAACAAGGGTAGCATGAGGTAAAACAGCTAAGGGCCTAATGGTCATTTCATGACTTTTCATTTCATTCAACGTGTTGTATGAGTCACGTGGTCAGTTAATTCTCCTAACATACACATGCCAACTCACTGTGGTGCACATGAGGAAATCAAGCGAGATCTCAACTCCTACTGATGGTAGAAGGCACCCAGTCAGTGGAGTCGAGTCTCATCCGTCAAAGCACCTAAGAGCGCATAGCGCCCTAACTACCATCTCACTGGTGGAGCATCCATGGATTTTTGTCGGACTTTACTTCCACAGTTAGTAGATGGACACCTAGTCTGCGAAACCGTGTCCCGCCCAATTAACTCCTCATCTCAGTCCATAAACATCTCAGTCCCAGGAGATTAGTTACCATGACCCCCACTAGGATAAAAAGTTCGTTCTTTTCCCTATTAAGACCCTTTGCACATAGCATGACTTAGTTGCTACCAACCTACCTGTTCGATCTTTTCCCTATCAAAATCAAGCATACACAAAGCAAATACCATGTCTAGCATTCAAAATACCAAGCAGAACAACACCATCTTCCAACTGCCAACTATCAACCCCAGCCACCCATAATACACAACAACCATGCATTCACATAACTGGGTACTATAACATGATACAATTATTTTCTTAGTTGCAGTCACACTCATACTTGCAAAAACAAGCAATATTCAGATTACTTTATCCTCAATCAATTCAGCCCAACTAACAAGTAGCAATACATAAGCTGAAAACTCAACTATCCAAAGCAATATACAACTATGGTCCAAAGCAGTAAGTTACTTACCTTGTGGTAACTAAAGCTTGCTTGAATAACACCAAATAATTCGATATAGCGCCAACCACGTTATGCGAAAAGGTAATCTAATAACACACCCACAAGATTCTCACATTAGAGGCATCCAATTCCAATAATTTTCCTAAAGACACATGATTTAAGAAGATCGAAAACTCACCCAACGAAACTAACGCTTGTTCCCAATGTTGAATTTTCACTCCGCCTTTAAAGATTTGACCAATAATTACATTGGGTACCTTAGATTAATATATGGCGTCAATTGGTATCCCATTAAGGCACAAAAGACCAATAGATCTTAACTTACAAACTCCTTACCCACTAGCTGAAATCGTCGAACGTTCAAGATGCGTGCAACTGTTTGTCTTAAGGCGGTGGCGGCGGGGATCGGATCTGAGCGACAGAAACGAACAGATCTGAACGGCGGCAGCGTACAGATTCGTGCGGCGGCGGCGACGTGCGGCTGAAAGTGGCGGCGGCGGTCCCTGGTGCACGATGGCAACTTGCACGGTGCGGCGACGGAGCTACACGCAGAGAGAGAGAGAGTAAGGCCGAGAGAGACATAAACGGGAGAGAGAGAGAAAAAAAATTTAACGTCGGCGGGGAGCGACGACGAGAAGCGACGGAGGATGGCGGCACGACGACGAGAAACAACGAAGGACGGCGGAGCAGGGCTCGCGTGCTGCAACCGAGAGAGAGAGAGAGCGAGGGAGCTCACGGCGGCGGCGACGACAGAGCAGACGGCAGAGTGCGGCAATCTACAACGGAGAAGGCGGCGGCGATCTGTTATAGTAGAGAGAGAGCAGTTGAGAGGGAGATGAGGGCGTGGGAGAGAGAGCTTTCTTTTTTTTTTTTAAACGGTCCTTTGACTGAAAATGTTGGGGGGAAAATTTCCCCCACTCTTCCTTCTTGACCGGGGAAAACAACCCACTTCCCTTTTTTTTTTTTTTTTTTTTTCAAATTTTGGGTTGTTACATCTTCCCCTTTTAATGTCGTGTTCCTCCGAAATCTTATCAATCTTTATTTCATTGAATATACATGAAAATAAATTTTTAATAATTATTCAAACAAAAGAATTATAAGAAATTAAATCATAGCTATGTTGACGTATTGTTGAACTAAAAAACGTTGCAACACTCAATTCATTTAAGTTTAATGTAAACAGCAACACTCATCCAAGTTTAAGATGCGATTTGATGAAATTAAAAATTTAGGTAAAGTGCCAGAGCGAGCATAGCTATGTAGTAATTGACATGTACCCTCGACCAAGAGGTCAGAAGTTCGAATCCTCCACCCAAATGTTGTTGCACTAAAAAAAAAAAAAGGGGCAACAAGAAATATGGCTAAAAATAAATAGGTGGCTTGAAATATAACTACAAACGTTTATAAATTAAATAGATGGCTAAATGATTTAATGATTAATAAATACCTATTTGTAAAAGACAAATATGCCCCCCAACAAACTGTCTAACGTATTCTTAACGTTTAAAACCAAAATCAGAGTTTAAGAGAGATAAAATATACCCCTAAAAATAAGTTGGAGACATTTTAGGAAGTTTGAAATTAAAAAATCCAAGAAATAAAACTAGTTTGAAAATCTAGGTGTATCATATTGTTAACTACTGGAAAAATTTGCTTCCTGGAAAAAGTTGCTTCCGGGAAAAAGGAGTCAATACCTTTATTGGGGAAGGAGTACAAAGTTCAACCTCCCTCAGTAGAGAGAAACACCTTCGGAATGCATTAATTGGAAAAAAGGTCCTCTCAATCCGAAGACATACTACCTGCAACTAAGAAGATCAGAAATTAAAAAACAAAAAATAAGAACAAGTTGCTAATTTCCCCAGAAAATTGAATAACCTAAAAAGACTACCTCTCATTGAGAGCATTCCACACCCTCGAAACCCCTATTCCACACTATTCCCCACCGCCACCACAGAGTGTATATCGCTACCTACCTCTCATATCACGCCGACGAACCACCTCCGCTGTGCCAACCACCTTCATCCGCCGCGTCGACGACCATCTCTTGCTTGCTCAATCGATTCTCCCCCTACGCGACGACTGTACCAAAAAATTTGAATTAGGTAACAGTTTCATTTCTCTTCCCTTATATTTGCAACAAACAAATACATTATCCCAAGATTTTAGGGATTTAGTTTATTCCCTTTGAAACCGTATATTTTCGGGATTCATTTTTTCCTTCCAATCCGCGATTATACCGGCCTATTGTAAGACAAAAAGCACGGGCGTGGGGAGGAAATGCATGGAGGCGGTTTTGGTGGAGGGTTTGTGTTGATTTGACTTAAATGTTGAACCCGTCATAGTGGTATGTACTGATAAATACCATTTCATCGTTATTGCAACTTCTCTGGAAAAAGTGTGCTTGTGGTATACTCATATGTATATGTGTGCATACACATTGGCATGTCTAATAGAAAAAATGTTTTGATTTGTCTGTACTATTATATACATCCATGGAATGGTCTGATGTGTCTACTTCTGTGTGTATACACTTAATCCCCCCCTGTATTTGAGTTAATCACCCCCTGTATCGTGTATGTCTGGAATGCCCAATAAAAATACACTCTGTCTTTGTCTGTGTTGCTATATGTAACCATAATAACCCCCCATACCATGTTCACCTGAATGCAAATACCTGATGAATGCCATAACTGATATCTGTCTATAGTATTACATACATACGTGTTCCGCATGCATCCTGTGTGCATGTATGCATACTTACCCCAGTCCCACCCCCCATATGAGTTATATATACGTTGTAGTTTATATGCACTGTCATCTGTCTGTGTGTACTACTACTTACGACTTTTATTGTTGTCCTTTTGTAACATGGATAATGAGGGACAAAATGTGAGGGATAAAATCTTTTTTACCGTTGGAAACGCGGAAACCTAAGCCTAAAAAATAGGTAGATCTTTTTATACACTTGAACACAACCCGCCAACTGAACTCCCTATAAATCGGGATTCATCCATCCCGAAAAAAGGGGGGAGAAACTGAATGAAAACAAAAAAAATCTGTTAACGACGTTTGTCTATAGTCGTATATACTAGGGGTAAAAATGTCAAAAAAAATCTAGAAAACAGTTCCTGAAAATGCGGTAGCCACCCCTGCGAATTCTGAACATTTGTAGCCAAAAAACAAGAAGGCTTTTTTTCTCTAGCTATTTAGCACAATTCCCCAAAAAAAAAAGTAAAATATCCATCCACCTTGTGAAATTCATGGGCAAAAAACTCCATTTATTCTTAAAATAAAAAAAGAAATCAAAAGAATTAGAGGGTCCCAAGGGGGGCTAAATGCGAGCCGTGGAAAAGATAAAATGACAGTGTTCTCTCCGACTGTGTGGTGTTGGCAACATGTCAAAAAGTAGTCAACATCGTTGCTAGCAAAATCCCTCCCTCTCTCACTCTCACGGCGTTCACTTGGCCAACAAAAAGGCAGATGCAGAGTCGTAGATCACTCGAAGAGGGAGAGGGCGGAATTTCAATCACTCTACCACCTCATCAATTCCTTCGCCGATTTCCACAATTCTTGATTCCTGCAACAGGTCCATCTCTTTTTCCTTTTGCTTTTTCTTTGTTCTTACTTTCGCATCATTCTATGGAATCTCGTTTTGTTGTCGTTTCAATGCCGCTTCAACCAGTTGGCACTATGGACATGCTCTTGCCGCCTTTATTCCCTCTCTCTGCGTGGTTTTTTTCTTTATCAAGGAGTTTGATGTGCTATCTTCGATAATTGTGGGAATGGGTAATGGGGAACATTCTGTTTTGGTCGTAATGTGTGGAATTCGGGTGATCTAGTACTGTTTATGTTGATGTTTCTCTTTTTCTTTTTTTCTTTTTTTTTTTTGTGGGTTTTGGTTGTTTTTGTTATTCTTGATTAGAATTGTTCAGTTCGGGACTTCGAGTTCATGGCGTGTGATGAAATTGTTCAGGTGTAGGGATTTTTCTTTCCGACAAACATTATTGTGGGGCCAGATGACAACTATATATGTTCTTTGGGGCAGTGTAGGACTGATGGTCGATTCTTAAAATGCAGATCGTATTGCTCGTATAGAATTCTCAACAGTTATACCAGGGGGGCATGATTGTTTTGTCTAATTTTCATTGAGTGCACGGGGGAGAATTATGCCTGAATTGGCTGATTGTTCCATTTAGCGAGGTAGAATGGCTGAGTAATCCAAGAGCAGAACTAGCTAGTTTAAATTTATGTACTCCACGAGTGATAAGATGGGAAAGGAAAATTTGCTGCAGAGAGTAGATGACAACGCTGAAGCCAATGGTTGTTCAACTATCGGGAACGAAGATTTGGGTTCTCAGTCTCGCCATAGTGTAGGCAGGGAATCTGGGGCAAGTTGTCGTGTATGCCAATGTACTGAATCTGACAGAAGGGGTGATGCTGTTTTAGGATTTCTGGGCATTACTCCTCCGATAATGGAAGCAAGAAAAAGTGATGGGGATTCTAAGCCTGAGAAGCAAAGTGTAGAAAATGTTGATGGTTGTTCTGTGCTGAAAAAAACTGTTAAAAGGGATTCTGGTTCAATTGAGTTCATAGGCCCTAATGGGGAGGTTTTCGTTTGCAAAGGTGATATTGAAATGGGTTCATGTCACCATGAAGATGCATTAGTGGAGCTTGGCTGTTCTTGCAAGAGTGACCTTGCTCTTGTACACTATGCATGTGCTCTCAAGTGGTTTGTCAGCCATGGATCTACAGTTTGTGAAATCTGTGGATGTATTGCGGAAAATATTAGAACTGATGACTTTAGAAAGGTTGTGAGTTCTTTGAAGGAATATGAAGCTTTAAGGGAAAGAACTGCTAGTGGGGAACCTAATCCTATGCAGACTCATGCTAGTGCCGATATAGATCCTGATGCTGTTGCTGCTGTCCGCCGGCAGCGGCTTAGCGAAATCTCGTTGTGGTTTAGTCCTCATAATTATAGTAGCAACAATAACTCTACTGTAGCATCCCAGGTTGTTTCTGAACATCTGAATACCATCTCAGAAAATGTTGTTCATGCCGAGAATCCTGCAACCAGGTGGGCTGTTGAGGGTACTGGAATTCTCCTTGCTACTGGACTGCTTACTGTTACACTTGCTTGCCTAATAGCTCCTCGTGTGGGGAAGGTAAGTCTTATTAGTTATCTTTTATTGTAATAGTTCAGATATTTTTTTCAAAGTTCGCATAGAATTTCTTATTTTAAAATGGGAATTCAGAGTACTGGGAATTACTGATGCATTAAGCTTCTTAATAGGGGCCTCACTTGACTAACATGCCCAATGATACTACAGAAGTCAGAAGCGATTGTCCTTGCTTTCTTATTAAAAAACTAATGCCTTATTCATGTACTAATTTGACAATGTTTCTTTTTGGTATTGACAACACAAATCTAACATTCTGATTAAAAAATGCATTCCTTAGCCTCTTTTCAGGACACTAGTTTCGGTTCTTGAGAACATTTAACGTTTTTTTTTTTTAATAAATTTTATGCAATATTTTTTACTATAAACAAAAAACACTGAGCAAATAGTCTATTCAAAACTGTCTTTTCCTGTTCACCAAGTTAACTTTTTCCTCTCTCTCTCCCTCTCTCTCTCTCTCTCTCTCTCTCCTCTCTCTCTCTTCTTTTTATTATATATATATTTTTTATGAGAAACAAAGAGACCTCATATATACCAAAAAAGAGCCAAAAACAGCCTAAAGGCCTTAAGGATCAGGGGCCCCCGAGCCTAGAAGAGGAGGATCAAGAGAGGAATGGTCTCCCATCTAAAAAAATGAGTGAGCGCTGTGTTACAAAAGGAAATGTGTAAAGCACTCCAAGAAGAGGCAGTGAATTGTACATTTTCACAAAAAACATTAAAAGTAGAGGTCTTATTTGAGAACAATCTTCTGTTTCTTTCTTCCAAAGAGCGCAAAGAAGAGCTCTGCTCGCAAAGTTAACTCTTTTGGCCTTTTCTCTCTTACAGAGATATTGAATGTTTTTGTTTCTTTTTTCTCTATCTTAATCTTCCTCGTCCAAACTCTCTCCTAGTTTTCTTCTGCTGTTTTTTTCTTTTTATCTTTTTATTTTCTTGCAGCACTTATTTGTCTGTTTTCTTTTTCTTGCTAAGGTAAATTATGAGTATCAACTACTTAAAACAAACGTAAATATAAATAACTAAACTTTAGAGAGGCTTCTTTCGAATCTAACAATATCAAAAAGCTCAAAAATAGGAATTAAGGAAAGTAAAAAATATCTCCAGATTAAGATGTACGAGAAGAATCTTCCCTTGGATACTCCAAATCCTCTAATATCTCAAGAGCTAAAATCCATATCATGAAGAATGTTGATGAAGTAAGAGAACTCTTTAAATTCATCTTCTAAATGACAAGTTCTGTGGTCCTAAGGAGTATAAGAGAAGCATATTAAGAGAATGAAAGTAGAATGTAAAGTTAATGAGGCTTTTGGATGGCTCGCTCCCTCTCCCTTTCTTTCTTGTTCACTCTCAGTAGTTCATAAACAATCTCGAGGGAGTATTTTAATCTTTCTCCCTTGTATCTATGGGGGTGGCAATATACAATGTGCTCAACATCATTGATAAAAAGGTTCTCTCTTTTGAATTTGATAGAAACCTCAAAATGCCGTTTTCTACTTTTCTTAATGAAACTCGGATTCTTGATATATATAAAAATTAAAACCTTTAAAAGGGAGTAGGGTTTGTGGTACAGAAACTAGGAAATCCAACTCCTTTTCATCTTTCATTCAGTTTGTCTCCTTAAATTGGTTCTTCAATTGTTCAGAAATCTTATTAACCTTCCATAAAGTTAACAAATTCTTCAAGGAAACTAGATGTGATCATTATGTTGTATGAAGCTCATAAGATTTCAAATAAAAGGGTTCACCTGACTAAGATATTCAAACTCAAAAATAGAGGAAACAATCCTATAAAAAAATAGTGGAAACAAAAGTTGCCTGTCGGTCTTTGATGGATACTGAAGATTTTTCTGATATTACTTTTCATAATTTACAACTAAACTGCACTGGATTTTTTTTTTTAATTCCTTTTTTTTTTTTTTTTTTTGAGAAACAATTTCATTGATGTATGAAATTTACAAGAGGGGAAAGGATCCCAATCCAGTGGGAGGGCGACAGCGGGAGAATGGTGCTTCAAAATTGCTAGGAAAAAGGACAGAGGTAGAATCAGTGGCATTGTGACTCACTGTCCTTGTTGCAAAGGGTGCACCAACCTGGGGATAAATAAGGCCATGGAAGGTAGGCGACCCTGTAGCTTGTGGTGAGTAAGGACCGCGCTACTGCACCAGAATAAATACAAGGAATAGCAACTCTCGAGGAAAAAGTATTCCACCCTAATCAAAAACCTTAACAATAGACCTAAAAGATTACAAAAGAAAAAGGAGATAATTTCCTAATCATAATTACAAGACTGCTCTAACGTTGACATTAATTGGATATAAAAGAGTTGGATGGAAATGCTTATTAGGCTTGATTCAAGAATATCTAGGAATGCACCAATAGGATCATCCTCCCGTTGCCCCTGCAGTAATGCCTCATGCAAGACATTAATTGATTCCCTCTTTTAACTTGATCGTCAATGTCTACCAATTTACTTTCATGTCCTTGAGTGTTCCCAGCCATTGCATGCCCTGAATTATCTCACATCTTCCCAATTTCAAGGGTAAAAGTTATTCTATAATACTAAGTTTTTGAAGGATTGCCTAAGGGCACTTGTTGATAGACTCGACCACCTTTTGTGGCTCTGCCCCAGACCCCAAGAGCACATTATATTTGTTCATTTCATCTAGCTGCAAATTCAACTTGGACATGAACCTTTGGTTGATATGCGTGCGAGTCGCCTCATAATCTCTACCATAACTCTCTCTCTCTCTCTTTTAAAGTTTTAGTTTTTTGGGATTAGGAACAAAGAATTTGATAAAGAAGAAAGGGGAACAAACAGCTAAGGGCCGGAGGTAGAGGAAACCCCCTCCCACATAATTATTAGACTGTCCTTTCAACCCCTTTCAACCCCTTTCAACTTCATTGTATGTGGGTGAAGTAATTCCTGTTGCTGAGTTTAAACACATGCTTCTCTCTCCTTTCTCTAGCTTCTTAAATGAGCTGTCGCCTTTTTGGCTGGGAACCCTTGTACATTTTAACCTCTCTCTCTCTTGTTTTCCCTTCTTCTTTTTGAGGTCAACAACATCTTGGGGTGGAGAGATTCAAACCCCTGACTTCTTGGTTGAAGGTACATGCCATTTGTCGTTGAGCTATGCTCACTTTGGTAACTTCTCTCTTTCAGTAGTACCAAGAATAATGTTGATACTTTGGGTTTGTTTAGGGGTATAGTCGGCCTGCTGCAGTTTCCTCCTATGCCAGCAGAGTGCTACCCAAAGTATAGGCCTTACTTCGTTGCCCCATTTTGATCCTCAATTTATGCCATTTCCATTATATTACTTAGGTCCTCTGGTTTCAAGACTTTTACTTTAGTTATGTAATATTCATTTTCGATCCATTGGCAAAAAGTTCTTTCCAGTATGAAGTTATGGATGTTTGGTAATGAAGTAGCCGACACCTTGAATTTCTCTGATGTAACCTCACATGCTCTCCTCTTGTTAGAGAGCCAAGACTCATTTATACTTCGGTTCATTTGAGTGGACTGGAATCATATGATCAATGTGTTGAAATTCATTGCAAGTGAGCAGAGGCTTCCTTTTCTCAATCCATCAAAACCAAGCTAAGTCCTCTCCTATCATGTGCAATACTATTTCCTTCATTCTTGTTGGATAAGATAATTGGATACGGATCTACTTGAAAATCTATTTGTGGTTATTGCTACCATCAGACGGAGATAATTCCTACTTTTGGCAGAGTGAGGATAATACAGTGGTAATTGACATGTTGCATGTACTCTCGACCAAGAGGTCAAATCCTCTCACCCCCAAATGTTGTTGAACTAAAAAAAATGAGATAATTCCTATTTTTAGGCAAAATATATCAGAACTCTATCTTCCTTCTTCAACTAATTTTTTTGTATCAGATTCTCCTTCACCTCATTGTGTGTTTTTGAACCATTGATTCAGGGGAAGTTTATTCTGTCACATCCTGAGGCTTCAGAAGTTGACTCACTCCTAACAAAGCAGCAATATTTCATTCCATAGTTAGACTCTTTTGAATTTCCTAAGCGTCTACCCCCAACCTTGTCTCAACAATTTCCTTTTGGTCTTCCATTTTTCCATCTCTTGGCATGCCTAGGACAATGCTTTGGTACTAACTGCGTGCCAGTTGATATAAAAGAGAGTTAACTGTACAGAAATTAGGCAAAATAGTAGCGAAAAATACAGATTCTCATACTACTTGGGAGGTTCGAATCTTTTCCTCAACTAGTTTAGTACTTTTTTGGCCACCTCTTGGCTTGCATGATCTATTTTACACTTTTTATCACTACCTTACCTGAAGGGTTCTACTTCACCTTCTGTACAGAAAATACCTTCTTGACTTGGTAATGAACTAGTCACACTGTTCCCTCGTTTCTTCCTCCTGGAATACATGTATTTCACAGGGGCTTGTTAATCCTATCAAGATTTTGTTTAGAGGGAGGTTAAACACTGTTGATATGATCTAAATTTGAAACCGAGACATAGCACTCCAACCTAACTGGTGCTGTCTCTGTCTGCCCAATTATTAAATGGTGGATTATTTTATCTCTCTTCTGTGAGTATACTTAATGCATCTGGTGCAAGTTCTTTTTGGTAAAAAACGAAGCTTTCAAAGAGTAAAATAAAAGAATGTATAAGGGTTTAAAAGAAAAAAACCCACAGAAGAACTCCCAATGCTAACTACAAGAATGGACTCTACCAATCCAAAAGGATGAGACCAAGTTGGTAATTACAAAAAGTTTGATAAACAGATGCACATAGAGATACATTTAGACATTTAGTGGAAATTGCTGAAGACCCTTTGTTGGTTTCTGTATTTTATATTTTTTCCTTAATTAGAGTTATTTGCTGTAATTATATTGTATTTATTTGTGTATCTTTGCCTTTTATGTAATTAGGTCATTCTCTCCTTCTTAAGTAAGGCCATTTGTACCTAGAAATTATTATTAGATTATTGAATAAAGAAATACCTTTTGCACATGGTATTAGAGCCAAAAGGTAAAACCCTAAAATATCTAACCTAACCCTAGCCGCCACAACCGCCGCCGCTGTCCGCCTCTTACCCAAGCGCCGCCGTTCGACTTTTACCTAGCCGCCGCCGTTACCCGATCGCGAGAAGATCCTTAGCCACGAGATTTTTCGCTATTTGACCAAATTGCGACCCGCGACCCGAGACCTGTTGACCGGCGATCCTGCTCCGTGACCCAAACCCTCACGTCGCTCCTCTTTGTCCAATTCGCGTGGTTCATCAGCTCACGCTGTCCGTCAATTTCGGCCACTTGTCTCCGACTTCTGCTTGTCTGCCAAGGATTTTTATTTCGGTTTTGTTGGTGCTGTTTGTTGGTGTTTTTGTCACTTGTTTCTCACTTAAGTATCAATTTTTTGGGTGTATTTTTCCTTCACAGCTAGTTCTCGACTCTCCAAAATAGTAACATGTCCGAAGAGAAATCATTGATGACTAAGATCTCTGACACACGTACTCATACCACTGTCCAAATTACAACCATCTGTCTTAATGGGGATAACCTTTTCCCAAAGTGTTTGGATGTATATTCAAGGACAAGGGAAGATTGGCTATCTTACCGGAGAGAAAAAAAAATGCCGAAGAAGGATGACTTTTTGTTTGCTACCTGGGATGCTGAAAATTCTATGGTTATGATGTGGCTAGTAAATTCTATGATTGAGAGGATAAGTCGCAACTATATGTGTTACTCGACTGCAAAGGAATTATAGGATAGTGTAATTGAGATGTATTCCGACTTGGGCAATCAATCACAAGTGTTTAAACTGAATCTCAATCTGAGAGACATTCGCCAAGGCGGAAATACAGTTACAGAATGCATTCCCTCTTTGAAAACAATTTGGCAAGACCTAGATCTTTTTGACACTCATGAATGGGACAAACTCATTACAAAAGGGTCGTAGAGGATGGTCGTATTTTTAAATTTCTTGCTGGCCTTAATGATGAATACGATGAGGTTAGAAGCAGAGTAATTGGTAAGAATCCCCTCCCAACTATCAATGAAGTTTTCTCTGAAGTTCGCAGGGAGAAAGTCGTTGAAATATTCTGCTTGGCAAGAAACCTGTCAGTACAGTTGAAACCTCTGCAATGGTAGTTGAGGCTTCTGCAAATAAGGCTTCTACTCCACCCACCAAACCTCGAGTATGGTGTGACTACTGTAATAGACCTCGACACACTCGTGAGATGTGTTGGAAAATCCATGGAAAGCCTGTAAATTGGAAGAGTACTAAGCAAAGTGATATGAGTAACAATCAGTCCGCTTCCAATGCTAATGTTATTGACTCTCATCCATTCAATCAAGAGCAAATTGATCAACTCCTAAAGCTGCTAAAGGTCACTTCGTCATCTGGTGATCCTAGTATTTTCTTGGCACAAACAAGTGATTATCCTCTAGCTTTATCTTGCCTTAATTCATCTCCGTGGGTTATAGACTCCGGAGCATCTGACCATATGACTAGTTCCTCCTGTCTGTTTACCTCATACTCTCCCTTGGATTGCAATGAACAAATTCGAATTGCCGATGGTAGTTTTACTTCCATTGCAAGAAAAGGAACTATCTGTTTGACTAAAAATATTACGTTAAAATCTGTTCTCCATGTTCCCAAATTAGCTTGTAATCTGTTATTTGTTAGTAAAATTTCTAAGGATGCTAATTGTCGTGTTACTTTCTTTGAAACTCACTGCATCTTTCAGGATCAGGACTCGGTGGAGATGATTGGGCATGCTAGGATGCTTGATGGTCTCTACTATTTTGATGATTCTCCAACTAGTGATAAAAAAGCTTAGGGCTTGAGTAGTGTTAGTTTTTCCTCTGTTAAAGAAACAATCCTGCTTTGGCATCGTAGGCTAGGACATCCCAGTTTTTTCTATTTTAAGTATTTGTTCCCAAACTTATTTAAAGGAATTGATTGTTCTATTTTTCATTGCGAAAGTTGTATCTTTGCCAAAAATCATCGTGCCACATATTTGCTAAAATCTGACAAGGTTTCCAAACCTTGTGACTTAATTCATAGTGATGTTTGGGGCCCCTCTAAAGTTTTGACTCATAGTGGAAAACGTTGGTTTGTTACTTTCATTGATGATCATACTCGGTTAACTTGGGTTTATTTGTTAGCTAAAAAGTCTGAGGTCAAAGATATCCTTATTCGTTTTTACAACATGATTGAGAATCAATTTCAAACTAAAATTTGTATTTTACATTTTGATAATGGGACTGAATACTTTAATACATACTTGGAGGATTTTCTGAAGGACAAAGGAAATTTTCATCAATCTACCTGTCGCGATACTTCACAACAAAATGGAATTGCTGAGCGAAAAAATAGACATTTACTTGATGTCTCTCGTGCTATTATGCTTTATATGCATTGATGTAAAATAATTTCTCTTGTATTGAATATTCACAAAAATACAAAGGACCTCTTTTAAAGAGGAAGGAAAAACCCTAATACATAAAAGGAAAGCATACACAAGAAATAACAAAATAATTATAGCAAATAAATCTAATTAAGGAAAAATATCAAACACATAAACTAACACTCCCCCTCAAGCTGGTTTGAAGATATCTTCCATTGCCAGCTTGTCAATCAACTTGTCAAATCGTAGCTTTGGAAGTCCTTTAGTTAACACATCACCAATTTGTTCTGTTGTAGGAAGATAGGGAATACATATCACTCTGGTATCAATCTTCTCCTTTATAAAGTGCTTATCAACTTCAATATGTTTTGTCCTATCTTGAAGGACTGGATTGTGAGCTATAGAGATAGCTGCCTTATTGTCACAGTAAACACGCATCGGCTTCGTCTGAGCAAATTTCAATTCTTCTAGTAATCTTTTTATCCTAATACCTTCATAAATGCCATGAGCTAAAGCTCTTAATTCTGTTTCAGCCCTACTTCTAGCTACCACACTTTGTTTCTTACTTCGCCAAGTAACCCAACAAAGGAGCAATAAACAGAAGTAGATCTTTTATCTGTGGTGCTACCTGCCCAGTCAGCATCAGTGTAAATTTCAACATTTAAGTGGTCATGCCTTTTAAAAAAATATGCTTTTTCCTGGGGTTCCTTTCAAATATCTTAGGATTCTATAAACTGCTTCAAAGTGAGTTGGTCCTGGAGCATGCATGAATTGACTTACCATACTAACTGCAAAAGCAATATCAGGACGAGTATGAGATAAGTAAATAAGTCTTCCCACAAGTCTTTGGTATTTTCCCTTATCTTTTACCTCTTCCTCTGTGGCAGCTTGCAATTTTAAATTTGGTTCAATAGGAGTTTCTGCTATCCTACAACAAAGTAAGCCTGTCTCTCCGAGCAAATCAAGGATATATTCCTTTGATTTACAAGGATACCCTTTTTGGATCTGGCAAATTCCATCCCTAAGAAATACTTCAAATTCCCAAGTCTTTAATCTAAAATTCATTGGCTAGTTTTTTCTTCAAACTATCTAGTTCAACCTCATCATTACCTGTAAGAATGATATCATCAACATACACTATTAAAACAACCATCTTGTCATTTCCTGTATGTCTATAAAAAATAGTATGATCTGCTTGATTCTGAAAAAAACCATAACTAGTAACAGCTTTTCCAAACCGTTCAAACCATGCTCTAGGAGACTGTTTAAGGCCATATAAAGATTTCTTTAACCTGCATACTTTATTAACTCCAAGATCCACTTCAAAACCTGGTGGTAAATCCATAAATACTTCCTCTTCAAGATCACCATTGAGGAATGCATTTTTGACATCAAGCTGATAGAGAGGCCAATCTGAGTTAACAACAACAAATAAGAGCACTCTAATAGATTTAATCTTAGCGACAGGAGCAAATGTTTCTTGATAATCAATTCCATAGGTCCGTGTAAAGCCTTTAGTGACTAATCTGGCTTTATATCGTTCAATGCCACCATCAGCTTTGCACTTTATAGTGAATACCCATTTGCACCTTAGTGTTTTCTTATCTTTTGGTAGTTCAACTATATCCCATGTACAATTCTGTTTCAGAGCATTCATCTCTTCCATAACTGCTAAATTCCAATTTAGATCATTTTGGGCCTCCTGTATGTTTCTTGGAATAAATAGGTTGGTTATCCTAGAGGTGAAGGCTTTATGATTATCAGACCGTCTATGATAAGAAAGGTAATTTGCAATAGGATATTTGGTACAATTACGGACACCTTTCCTATGGGCTATTGGAATATCAAAAAATTCCTAATCTAGGGGTGTTTTAAAGGCCAAAATCTTAGAAGGCATCCGATTTATGAGATAGGCAGCTGTAAGAACTGCATCTCCCCACAAGTAGTTCGGAACATGCATATAGAACATAATAGCATGAGCAACATCAAGTAAGTGTATATTTTTTCGTTCAACAATTCCATTTTGTTGGGGAGTATTGCGACAAGTAGACTGATGAAAAATTCCTTTATCCTTAAAAAATTCATCTAAATATGTGTTAAAGTATTCAGTCCCACCATCAGAATGTAAAATATTGATCTTAGTTTGAAATTGGTTCTCAATCATATTGTAAAAGCGAACAAAAATATCTTTGACCTCAGACTTGTTTGTTAACAAATAAACCCAAGTTTAACGAGTATGATCATCAATAAATGTGACAAACCAACGTTTTCCACTATGGGTCAAAACTTTAGAAAGACCCCAAACACACTATGAATTAAGTAAAACGGTTTAGAAGTCTTGTAAGGTTTTGGTAAATGTGGCACGATGATTCTTTGCAAAGATACAACTTTCATAATGAAAAGAGAAACAATCAATTCCTTTAAATAAATTTGGAAACAAATACTTCAAATAGAAAAAACTGGGATGTCCTAGCCTTCGATGCCAAAGCATGATTGTTTCTTTAACAGAAGAAGAACTAACACTACTTAGGCCCTGAGCTTTTTTATCACTAGTTGGAGATTCATCAAAATAGTAGAGACCATCAAGCATCCTAGCACGTCCAATCATCTCCTCGAGTCCTGATCCTGAAAGATGCAGTGAGTTTCAAAGAAAGTAGCACGACAGTTACTCCACAAGTAAGTTGAATCCCTCCCCCCCCCCCGAATGCTCTCTCCTCTCTCCTCTCTTCCCCTCCCTTTCAGCCTTCATCCATCAAAGCAGTGGTAGTTTTTTACAGTGTTTTTTCCATGGAAGTCACCAGTTGTTGCATCCAAAACAGGTATTTTTGTATTTGGAAGGAGGGAAATATGTATTTTGTTGAAGATACGTGCAAGAAACAGTTGATTTCTTTGTCCATCTCCTTTTTACAATGGTTTGAAAATGTTCTAGTTGAGGTTCTACAAAATCCTGTTTCTTCTTTCTTTCATCAAAAAAGTAAGGAAGACTTTGGAGTCATTAGATTGATTAAGTTCTTTTCAAACAATGAATGGTTCTTTGAATGTGCTGTATGGCCTTCCACGGGTGGGAGAAGGTTTTTTCAAGTTCCAGCGGGTTTGAATAAGAAAGGTTGGTATGTATTTTGGGATATGATTAGGGATTTTATCCATAAAATTCACCTTTCTGAAAATTAGCCAATTCAGCCATCGTTGAGTAATTTGAAGGGTCATTTGGTTCCAGATAAAACTTCAAAAGGTCATGTTTCTTCTAATTCTTATGCTGAAGTTGTTAAGAGTGGTGTTTTGATGAAGAAATCTTCCTCCTTGGAAAATTCAGTTAGAAATGTTCAGCTTGTTAATAAGGAAGCTTACTGGGTTCGAAAGAACTGGGATGTGCTGAAAATAGAATTGGAAAGCTCACTTGTTGTTTCTAGATTGATGGCCCATTATTCTTGGAAGGAGGTTAAGCTTGTCCTTGAGAATTTCTTTAAATCTTCAGTCTTGATCAATCCTTTTATGGATGATAAAGCTTTGATTCAGGTGGCTGATCGTAATTTGGATCCTTATGTGAATGGTAAGTGGAAGCAATTCGGGAACCTCCATTTGAAATTGGAATTTTGGTCCTCTGAGGTTCATTCACAGCCAAAATTTATAAAAAGTTATGGAGGTTGGATTGCAATAAAAAACCTACCTTTGGATTTGTGGCACCGGGACTCTTTTGAAGCTATTGGAAAAAACCTTGGTGGGTTGGTTAGTATTTCTTCCAAAACACTCAATTTATTGGACTGTTCGAAAGCTTTGATTGAAGTAGAAAAAAATATTTGTGGATTCATCCCTGCTGATATTAATATTAAGATTGGTAATAAGTGTGAATTCTCTTTAAGATTTGGGAATATTAATGCACTAGATGATAGAAATTTGAATTTTGATGCAAGCAAAAGGTTATCTGTTGATGACTTTTCAAATACCCTAGACGTAATTAGGGTCAGACAAGCTTTATTGGATGCTGATTTGATTCTTGGCAATGAAATGGAAAGGATGAATGAATTGCCTTCATGTTCTCGGTCTCAGGAAAAAATTAATGAGGTTTTGGGTTCTCCAAAGGGTGCTTTGCTGCATGATGAGGGCATTAATAATGTTGGTTGTATGGGCTTTCATGATAGCATTCAAGAGATGGATCCTATTCTCTCTCCTTTTCAAGTTATTAATGATTATAATTGCACCAGCCCTAAGGAATTCCAGCAGCCACTGTCCGTTGATTATTCTCCCAAAAGTATTAATGTTAGCATTGGAGAAGTGTGTAACCAACAGGCAGTTCCCAAAAGTATTAATGATAGCATTGAAAAAGTGTGCAATCAGCAGGCAACTTTAATGATTTACGATGGTTGTATTGATCCTCCTTCCAAGATGATTATTGATAATTGTTGTAATTTGATTAATGATTTGCAGCAGATTCCAAGAGAGAGAGACCAATTTAATGAGGCGTTGGGTTCTCCAAAAGGTGCTTCATTGCATGAAGAGTGCACTAATTTCGTTGGAGGAAAACGTATTAAAGATAGCATTAATGAGCCAGTTTTTGTTCTGTCTCCATCCAAAGATGATAATGTGTTTAATGTGTTCAACCCTCAGGAAGTCCGACAGTCCCAGTTTTTGGAATCTCCTTCTAAGGTTTTTAATGCCGTTAATTGCAATTCAAATAAAGATGTCCAACAGGTAGTACTAAAGACATATTCTCGGAAAAAATCTTCTTTTTCATTGGTTGCTAAGTCAAATACTAATGCTGATCATTTGGAGTCAGCATGTGCTCATTTACTTGCTGCAAAAAAGGCTTTGGGTTCTTCAAATGTCAATTCTGGAAATGGTTTGTTTCAGGGTAAGGAATTTAAGGAATCTTTTGTTCAAATTCCAGGGGGGAGTGAGATTTTCGTAAGAGGTATGGGTAGCTCCTCCAACCATAGTATTCATTCCCCGGTGGATTCAGATGATGAGTCTACGGTTAGTGTAAGCAGTGAGGATTCTGATCAGTTGGTAGATAAAGAGGATTGTGTGGAATTATTTTCAGAAGATCAAATTGGTGAGTCTTTGCAATCAATCTTTTCTGAGAATGTTGATAGTTTAGGCTCTCAAGATTCAATTATTCACGAATCTTTATTATCACCTTCTCAAATTCCTAAACAATTTTCTTCGTTAGTTGATATTTGTGGATTTCAATTGTGCAAAATTTCTCCTCAGTCTTCTAAAGCGGCTGTTTGATCCTTCCTTACTCATCTATGAAGATTGTTTCGTGGAATACCAGGGGTCTCGGTGATATGTCTAAAAGGGTGGTTTTGAAGAAATTCCTTCAGAACATTTGCTCTGATTTAGTCTTTATTCAGGAGACTTATCAAGCTGTAATTGATTTGAGATTCATTAAATCCTTATGGAGTTCCAAGGAAATCGGCTGGACTTTTGTAGAAGCCTATGCAAAGCACTTAATAGTTGACTTATTATCTTTTTGAGAGAAAGACTTCAGATTGAACAGCTAATCAGATATATTGTTGAAAAAGTTCCTGAAGAGGCTGAAAAGAAACGAAGTTTTAAGTTTCCTTTCATCGTTTGTGAGATTTTTACTTGTGAAGTTGATATAATTCTCAAAGCATTGGTGGAGGATATAAAGAGTTGATGATCTTGTTGTTTTCCTTCCTACAACCCAAGCCTTCTTACAGCACTCTATTAGCTGGTTACTTCAGCAAGGTTGTCATATGTTTGTTGTTGCGGAAGTCAATTCCTTTTATGCAATATGTTCTAGCGCATCAAGTAATTATAAAGAAGCTAGTTGATCTGATAGAAATTACTTCCATCATGGAGGTTTTGATCAGGTTTCTGGGTGTTGATAAGCATCTGTATTCAAGCTTTACAGAATCAATGAAGTGGATTGTAGAGTCTAATGTTTTGGAGTTAATAGTGGTCAAGTTCAGCTCTTCAGAATGATCAGAAGTTCATTCTTATGCCGCAGGATCACTTTGTGCTATTTCTCGATTTGCTCCTCCTGGTCTTTTGGCTATAATTTCCAGCCCAAGTTTTGTAGGAAGATTGTTTCGCCATGCCTTGGAAGATTCACGACCAACATATGTTTTAATTAACTCGTTATCAAAGTGTATATCTTTGTTAGATCCTAGGAGGTTAACTACTGGAACAGCTCTTGTATTCACCCGTCAAATATCCCATGGATCTTCTGTTTCAGCATCTATGGAGTCAGTGGAAGGCATGTTGGTGAGTCTAGGTAGGTTGCTCAAGCTTCTGGATGTTTCTGGATGTTTCTTCATCAGAGAAAGTTTTAGTTACTACATTCGGAAAGTTACAGCCACCACTTGGGAAATCCGTCTGAAGCTCGCCTCAAAGCTTCGTCATGGAGTTCGTTGTCCAAGCTTTATTCAGCCTTCTCTATTTAGATCTTTTACCTTAATTGGGTTGCTTTCATTTCTCCATCCTAAGTCTTCATTGTTCTTTTATGGGTTGTTTTTGTGTTGCCTTTAAAGTCGTGTGTTGATCTTTTATTGGCCGTTCTTATCATTATCTTGTTGTTCTTTTATTGGCTGTTTTCATTTCCTTATCTTTTGTATCTTTGTATTTTGAGCATTAGTCTCTTTTCATATCTTCAATGAAAAATTTGTTTCCTTTTCAAAAAAAAAAAAAAGAAAGTAACACTACAGTTAGCATCCTTAGAAATTTTATTGACAGACAACAAATTACAGGCTAATTTAGGGACATGGAGAACAGAATGTAAGGTAATTTGTTTAGTCAAACATATAGTTCCTTTTCCTGCAATAGATGTGAAACTACCATCGACAGTTCGAATGTTTTCATTGCAATACAAGGGAGAGTATGATTTAAAGAGACAAGAGGAACTAGTCATATGGTCAGACGCTCCAGAATCTATAATCCACGGAGATGAATTAAGGCAAGATAAAGCTAGAGGATAATTACCTGTTTGTGCCAAGGAAACACTAGGATTACCAGATGACGAAGTGACCTTTAGCAGTTTTAGGAGTTGATCAATTTGCTATTGACTGAAGGGATTAGAATCAACAACAGTGGCAATAGAAGCACACTAATTGGTACTTTTATCACTTTGCTTGGTACTCTTCCAATTTGCAGGCTTTCCATGGATTTTCCAACACGTCTCACGAGTGTGTCGGGGTTTGTTACAGTAGTCACACCATACTCGAGGTTTGGTGGGTGGAGTAGAAGTCTTATTTGCAGAAGCCTCAACTACCATAGTAGAGGTTTCAACTGTACTGATAGGTTTCTTGCCAAGCATAACATTTCGACGATTTTCTTCCCTACGAACTTCAGAGAAAACTTCATTGATAGTTGGGAGGGGATTCTTACCTATTACTTTGCTTCTAACCTCATCGTATTCATCATTAAGGCCAACAAGAAATTTAAAAATACGACCATCCTCTACGACCTTTTTGTAATGAGTTTGGTCCTTAGTTGACTCCCATTCACGAGTGTCAAAAAGATCTAGGTCTTGCCAAATTGTTTTCAATGAGTGAATGTATTCTGTAATTATATCTCCACCTTGACGAATGTCTCTTAATTTGAGATTCAATTCAAACATATGTGATTGATTGCCCAAGTCAGAATACAATTCAGTTACATTATCCCATAATCCTTTCGCAGTCGAGTAACACATATAGTTCCGACTTATCCTTTCAACCATAGAGTTTACCAACCAGGTCATAACCATGGAGTTCTCAGCATCCCAGGTAGCAAACAAAGGATCATCTTTCTTAGGCATTTTCTTCTCTCCAGTTATATAGCCAATCTTCCCTTGCCCACGAATATACATCCGAACACTTTGAGACCAAAGCAGAAAATTATCTCCATTAAGTCGAATTGTAGTAATTTGGACAGTGGGATGGTTACGTATGTCGGAGACCTTAGTCATCAAGGATTTGTCTTCGGACATGTTGAAAAACGATTTGGAAACGATCTGGAAACTTGCTGCAAAGGCTTCTAAACGACAAATAGCAAGCGAAAAACAAACCAGTCAAACAACTCCCAGCCAAAAAACATAAAAGTAAGCTGCAACCCAGATCGAACAAAACACAAAAAACGAGTAACGGAAGGCTTGTGATCGGACAGACGGACGGACGACGAGCAGCGAACACGGGTGGCCGACGGTGCAAACTTCAGCAGTGGTGGACGCGAGGGGGCAGCAACGCGAACCTCAGAGTCGCGAGCGCCTGTAAACACTGCTTGAAGTCGCAGTCATGGGTCACAAACGCGAACCTCAGAGTCGTAGTCGCGGGTCACAAACAGGCGCGACTTCAACAACGCTGCTCGGAGCCGAATCTTCTAGGATCTAGGTTGGACAGTGGCGCACTCACAGGCAGAAGACGGCAGTGACGGCGGTTGCGGCGGCGGCTGTGGCGGCTGACGGGTAGGGTTGGAAAAATATTAGGGTTTTATTTTTTCTGCTCTGATACCATGATGTAAAATAATTTCTCTTGTATTGAATATTCACAAAAATACAAAGGACCTCTTTTAAAGAGGAAGGAAAAGCCCTAATACATAAAAGGAAAGTGTACACAAGAAATAACAAAATAATTACAAAAAATAAATCTAATTAAGGAAAAATATGAAACACATAAACCAACATGCATGTTCCTAACTATTTGTGGGGAGATGTAGTCCTTACAGTTGCTTATCTCATAAACTGGATGCCTTCTAAGATTTTGGCCTTTAAAACTCCTCTTGATCAATTTAGGAATTTTTATCCCACTATTCGTTTGTATTTTGATTTACTGACAAAAATTTTTGGGTGTACTGCATATGTTCATCTTTCTAGTCCTTCTCAGTCTAAACTTGATCCTCGTGCTGTTAAATGCATTTTTTTAGGATATGCTTCAAACAAAAAGGGTTATCGATGTTTTGATCCTTTGACCAAAAAATACTTTGAAAGTATGGATGTATTGTTTGTGGAGAACCAACTTCTTTTCAGCCAATGGCCTTAAACAATATCCTAGAGTGTGGTTTGAACGTTTTGGGAAAGCTGTTACTAGCTATGGTTTTCTTCAGAGTCAAGCAGATCATACCATTTTCTATAAGCACACTGGAAATGACAAGATGGTTGTTTTAATAGTGTAGGTTGATGATATCATTCTTACAGGTAATGATGAGGTTGAACTGAATAGTTTGAAGAAAAAACTAGCCAATGAATTCCAAATCAAAGACTTGGGAACTTTGAAATATTTCCTAGGGATGGAATTTGCTAGATCAAAAAAGGGTATCCTTGTCAATCAAAGGAAATATATTATTGATCTGCTTCAAGAAACAGGCTTGGTTATAGGACAGTAGAAACTCCTATTGAACCGAATTTGAAATTACAAACTACAACAAAGAAAGAGGTAAAAGATAAGGGAAAGTACCAAAGACATGTGGGAAGACTTATTTACTTATCTCATACTCGTCCTGATATTGCTTTGGCAGTTAGTATGGTTAGCCAATTTATGCATGCCCGAGGATCAACTCACTTTGAGGAGTTTACAGGATCCTAAGATATTTGAAAGGAACTCCAGGAAAAGACATATTTTTTAAGAAACATGATCACTTACATGTTGAAATTTACACTGATGCTGATGGGTAGGTAGCACAACAGATAGGAGATCTACTTCTAGTTATTGCTCCTTTGTTGGAGGAAATCTAGTTACCTGGCATAGTAAAAAACAAAGTGTGGTAGTCAGAAGTAGTGCTGAAGCAGAATTCAAAGCTTTAGCTCATGGCATTTGTGAAGGTTATTTGGATAAAACGACTGCTTGAAGAATTGAGATCTATCCAAATAAAACCTATGTGTGTTTACTGTGACAATAAGGCAGCCATCTCCATCGCTCACAATCCAGTCCTTCACGATAAGACTAAACATATTGAAGTTGATAAACACCTTATATAGGAGAAGATTGACACTGGAGTAATATGTATCCCCTATCTCCCTACAACAGAACAAATTGCACTAAGGGACTTCTAAAGCTATGATTTGACAAGTTGATTAACAAGCTGGCAATGGAAGACGTCTTCAAACCAGCTTGAGGGGGATTGTTGGTTTTTGTATTTTATATTTTTTCCTTAATTAGAGTTATTTGCTGTAATTATATTGTATTTATTTGTGTATCTTTGCCTTTTATGTAATTAGGTCTTTCTCTCCTTAAGTAAGGCCATTTGTACCTAGAAATTATTATTAGATTATTGAATAATTCGGGTGGGGTCAAAGGCACCTTCAGGAATCCTTGGAAAGACATTTCCTTGGAGCTCCCCTCTTTCTCTTCTTTGGTCCAGTGCATTGTGGGGGATGGGGGATGGGAGGGATATTTGTTTTTGGGAGGATATGTGGGTGGGGGATCGTCCCCTCTGCTCCTTGTTCCCGCGGCTTTATCATTTATCTTCGATGAAAAATCGCACTGTGGCGGACATCCTTGGTCCTGTGGGGAGTTCCACTTCGTTTTCTTTTGGTTTTTGTCGTTCGTTATCTGATAGAGAGACCACGGACATCATGGCCCTCTTATCTTTGATTGAGGGGGCTAGCCTTAGATCGGACAGGAGGGATGTGCGCTTTTGGAGTCTTGACCCCTCTGCGAGCTTTTCCTGCAGATCGTTCTTTCAGTTTCTGGTCAATCCCTCCCCTGTTAGAGAGTGTCTTTTCGTGTCTCTGGAAGGTTAAGGCTCCAAAGAAGGTATTGTTCTTTGCTTGGTAGGTCATCTTGGGCCGTGTTAACACTTTTGATAGGCTTTCGAGAGTGAAGGCTCCTGTGGTTGGTCCTTTTTGCTGCATGCTTTGTCGGAAGGCTGAGGTAAATCTTGATCATTTGTTATGGAATTGTGAGTATGCTCGCTCTGTCTGGAGTCTCTTCTTTGAGGTCTTCAAATTTCGTTTTGCGAGCCACCGCCGTTGTAGGGATACGATCGAGGAGTTCCTCCTCCATCCGCCGTTCCGGAAGAAAGGAAAGTTTCTTTGGCATGTTGGTGTGTGTGCTATTTTGTGGGGTTTATGGGGGGAAAGGAACAATAGAATTTTTAGAGGAATTGAGAGACATTATTGTATGGTTTGAGATAATATTAGATTTCATGCTTCTTTATGGGCCTCGATTTCTAAGGCATTTTGTAATTACCCTTTAGGTCTTATTTTGTTAGATTGGAAACCCTTCATTTAGATGGGCTCTCCTTTGGGGCTTGGTTTTTTGTATGCCCTTGTATTCTTTCATTCTTTCTCAATGAAAGCTCGGTTTCTTATCAAAAAAAAAGAAATACCTTTTGCGCACCCTTTGATCTCAACCTCACTGCCCAGGGTTAGATAGTGCTCGACTGATTTTCCTTTTTTGCAGCTTGTTTCCTTTCAAAAACAAAGGGAAGGTCTTGTGGTCTTATATTATTTTTGCTATTGGTTTGAGGGTAGTATGAGTTTTGTTTCTTGAGAAAAAAAGAATACTTCTCATTATTTTACAACTAAAGATTACACCCGGATATAGACAAAAAGGAAAAGCAAAACTAGGAAACAAATCTAATTAAACCCTAAACTTTAGGGATCAAAGAATGAAAAACAAAAATATAATAAACCTAACTTTCCTGCAGATATTTACAAGAATACCATAACTTTGACATTCATTTTCCATTATAAGGGTTTCCAGGGCATTGTACAGAGTGGAAGATTTTGTTGGATAGGATCAAATTATGGCGTCGTTGACTCTTTGGAGTGCCAATGCTAAGGGATTTTGTAATTGCTCTATTCATTAATATCTTTAGAATGGAATGTGTTTCTGTTGTTTCACGCAAGCTGTTGCTTCATTAAATTTTATCTCACTAATGAAGTTATTTTGTATCACAATAAAAGGTAAAGAAAACTGACTACTATAAAAAGGAAAAATATGACTTGAGGTGTATTTTTCTTTTCCTTTTCTGCAATGTGATAGCTTTTTGGGTTTCATTTGATTGTGCTAGACTTTTTCTTGCTATATCTTAAAAAGAATTTCTATTTTGGTGCAGAAAACTGCGAAAAGTGGCCTTCATATTCTTCTTGGAGGTGTTTGTGCTTTAACAGTAGTGGTTTTCTTCCGTTTTGTGAGTATAATGCATTTTATATGTCCCTGTACTTGCTTTTGTGTCATTTGATTTATTATATAGGAACAATTTTATTCATTAGTAATGTATAGAGGGATGGAATGGACTAAGGGTCTCACTCAAAGGTAGGCACACTACAAAAAGCTTTCCAATTGGCCATAATTTAAAACAAAAGAAAATGAGAGGAAGAAAACTTATGGAATTACTAACCTATAAAGGGGTATGGCATTATGCTCTCTCTCTCATACATTGCTTAAGTTACAGCATGAACCTTCAAATTGTTATTATTCTTTTATTATTATTATTAAGAAACAGAGAAAGATATTTCACAAAAGAGAGAAAAGACAACCTGCAGGCATAGGGTGGAGGGAACCCCTGCCCTAGAAGAAACTAACAGAATAAAATAGTTTTTATTCTTGGCAAAGAAACTCTCCCTCAAGATAATAAAGGGAGCATTTATTACGGGCATTAATTTCATTGTACGAAAATTTTGTTTATTTTTTAATAGTTCGCTGTGATATCAATCGAATATTTCTGTAATTCCGTAAATAGCTGGATGGAGGGAGGGATATTAACCCCACTCTTGGCAAAAGTTTGATATGCTTTCCTAGGAAGGTCGTCACTGGTTTTTATGCTGAAGACATTTCATATTATTTTATGGTTAAACATATCAAAATATTTTCAGAAAGATAAACAGGATGTCTTGGAGTTTATTTTTTTCCCTCTTGAAATAACGGACAGAGTAAAAATGAGTTTATATAGAATTACGGGAAGGCTCCAGTTCTACCTATGTTTGGAAATATAGTAAAGACAATTTAAGGTTCACAACATGAAACTAAAAGAAAACATGATGCGTTGGAAGTTGTCATGACCACTCTATAGGAACCTTCATCAGCACCAGCATCATTTCCTTCATCACTTGCCAAATTTATAGGTAGATATGTATCTGAGAAGTACTTGATGAGTTATTTCTTTGATGAGGGCTGATAACTGTCCAGAAACACAAGCATATAATTTATATCATGAATGGAGATGAAAGCGTAATGAACATTTTTCTGTTTCCTCTCCTCGTCTTTATGCTATTTTTGATAGCAAAGGTCTCATTATCAACTAAGTATGGACCTCCCTCGAACACTTTGAGAACTTGAACTTCAGAAGAAATATGAATGATCTTGAAATTTTCGGATGGATGTGTTCGAACTCTTTTGGCAGTTTCCTCCAATGATGGTGGAATACAAATGATGATGGACTTGTGATGTGTCGGGTTCTTTTAGTTGCAAGTATCTTCTTGAAGACATGAAACATGGACCACAAAACCCTTAATAGAAATTGTTGAAAATGGGTATGGAAGGACATCATAAGGAACTGAAATTTTTTATCGGGAAACTTCATATTGGACACGTCAATATCCAAGGTACATAGACATACCTTAATCAAAGCCATGCTTAGAAACCTCCCGGTTTACTACTTATATTCCAATTACCCACAAAAATTGCTACCTCCATCAAGAGAACCTTCAGAAATTTTCTCTGGAAGGGTTCAAAGGAAAAAAAGGGGCTCACCTCCTTAGATGGGACATCATCAAGTTACCTATTGAAAGGAGGGTTTGGTTTATATTGTTTGAAGTGGAAAAACCAATCCCCTCTTGCTAAATGGATATGGCGTTTCCATGAGAAAAATAATTTTTTTTTTGTTTTGTTTGATAAGTGACAAGAGACATGTATCATTGACACAAAAAAAGGAAGCATACACACGGGCCAAAAACCAGCTATTAAAACTATCAAGTCATCCAAACAGCCTTGAAAGAGGATTGAGAAGCAAAAGGACCTTATTTACGATCGTATCTCTCTAAAGTGTGTAATGGTTCAAACACTCTTTGGAGGATTATTTGATTGGTTCCGAGCCCTTAATGAGGAATTCCCCTCATTGTTTGCTCTATCTTTAAAAGGGGCGCCACCATTAAAGATTCGTGGATTGGTGAAACAAACACATGGAGCCTATTCTTGAGAAGGAACCTTATGGAGGCAGAAATCGAAGAGTGGATTAGGCTTAAGGGTATGCTCTCATCTTATCTTTTACTGAACAGAATGATATATGGGTATGGGGCTGGACAAAAGTCGCATTTTCCCACTAATTCCCTCACAAGGGACCTTGCTTTGAGTGGTTTATTTGGAAAGGAATTGTTTTATCACTCCTTTGGAGAGAAAAATATCCAAGAAGGTCAAAATTTTCCTATGGGAACCCCACTTAAGACTGCTTGAATAAGGGTAAGTCTCCCCCCTTGAGAGGAAAGCCTTTTTCCAGGTAAACAACCTTCTCTAAAGCTTTTTTTTTTTTTTTTAATTAATTAATTAATTTATTATAATAAAAAAAAACTTCTCAGAAGCTTTTTCACTACAGGATCTCAGAAGTCAGAACACTTGGCTTTTAGGGTTTCCACCCAAAGGGAGCCCTAAATAAGTGGAACGAAACCGACTAACCTTACACCCCACCAACGCCGCCCACGACCCTAACTTGGAAGCACAACAATTTAAACTGAAAATGGAACTCTTTCCCTGTTAATCTTAAGGCCTGAAATAGTTTAAAAAAAGGACAAAAATCCGTTAAGATTAGTAGAACTCTCTTGACTAGAGCAAAAAATAGAGTGTCGTTAACAAATCGAAGGTGAGACAGATGAACTGCACTTTACCCACCTTAAAGCCCTCAATCACTCCTTGTTCCACTCATGTCGTCACAAGTCTACTGAGAATGTCCACCACTAAAAAAGAAAAAGGAAAGACGATAAAGGATCATGTTGCCTAATTTCCCTCGTTGTGAAAATCTTGCTTCTAGGTCTCCCATTAACAAAGATAGAGAAATTTTCAGATTTGACACAATTCCACATCCTAGCTCTCCACTTGACTCCAAAACCTTTCGCCCCCAAAACTCTATCGAGAAAATTCCAATCCATATGATCATACACTTTCTCAAAAGATCACCTCCTCTTTACTCTCCTTGTAGTTCTCAATAGATTCGTTACCAATAAGAACTCCAAAATTTGCCAACCCTGAATAAAAGCTCCTTGAGCATTGGAATTAGTAGAAGGCATAATTCTCCTCAATCCGTCAGCCTAGGTTTTAGCAATAATCTTATACAATCTTGTCACCAGACGGATGAGTCTGAAGTCTTTCACTCATGAAACTCACAAAAGACCTTCCACAAGCCCTCCTTAATCTTATCCCGACAATCCTGAAAAAAAGCCATAATGAAACTGTCAGGACTAGGCGACTTATTCCTATTGAATCCGAAAACCACCTTGCGAATATCCTCTAAAGTGAATGGGCCTCCAACTCCTCTCTTTCGCTAGTCGAGATAGGATTCCAAAATCTAAACCTTCCACAAAAGGCATGGGGAAAGTGGTAGGAGCATACATGTTAGAGAAAAAAGAAATAACCTTCTCTTGTTTAGTCTCCACTAAAATCACAATATTCGGACGCTCCCACAACGACTCTTTAACTAACCTCCTTTTCTCCCTACCCATGAGCCCCCTAACATTCCAAGACAAAATTTTCATTGAGAACCTTTAGAACCCCAACGTCCAACCACTGCCTTCTTTCTCTCCTAATTAACCCCACTTCCCCAAGATTCCTAGTTTTTTTCTATCCCTGCTTAGGATCCCGGTCCGGTCTTTGTGAGTAAAAGGCTTGAGAGGTTGATGGGGAGCTTCTTGTGGGAGGGGGTCGAAGAGGGGGAGAATCTCATTTGGTTGAGTGGGAGTTAGTGTCCAAGCCTGTGGAGCTTGGAGGTTTGGTTATTGAGAATTTGAGATTATGTAAGGAGACTCTTTTGGCTGAGTGGTTGTGGTGATTCTTTTCGGAAGCTGACTCTTTGTGGTATAGAGTGATTATGAATAGGTACGACTCTCACTATTTTGAGTGGATCTTGAGCAGGGAATCGAGGGGTCTTAGCAAAAACCTCTAGAAAGCTATCTCTTCTTGTTTCCCTTCCTTTTCTTAGTTTGTTAGAAGCTATGTGGGGGAAGACTCTAATGTTTATTTTTGGGAAGACACTTGGGTGGACAATAAACCTTTATGTATCTTATTCCCTCGTCTCTATTTCTTGTTAGAGAAGAGGTTGCATTTGTTGGCCTCTGTGTTGCCTTCTCTTGACCCTGTTTCCTCGATTTCTCTTGGTTTTTACTTTTCATTACCCTCTTTCTGATATGGAACCTCCTTTATATTTTTCGAGATTAGTTTATTCATTTTGGGAGGAGGGATGCCAGAGTCGGTCTCCTGACTCATCTAAGGGTTTCTCCTATCATTCCTATTTTCGTTCTTTGTCCCTCTCTTTTGCATCCCATGCTGCTTCTGTTTTTGCTTAGCTCTATAACGTTAAAATTTCTAAGAAGGTGAAATTTTTTGCTTAGCAAGTCTTGTTTGGGAAGGTTAACACTTTAGATTGTGTTCAGAGGCATTCTTTAGTTTTGTTCCCACAGTGATGCATTCTTTGCAAAAGGCATGAGGAGGATTTGTATCATTTGCTGTGGGAGTGTCAGTTTGCTAACTAACTTTGGGATCGTTGGAGGAGGTGCTCTTGGATCCTCCCTTTAGGGAGAGAGACAATATGTTACGGCAGGCTTGTTTTTTTGTTGTGCTGTGGAGTGTTTGGCTTGAGAGGAATAATAGGATCTTTAGGAAGGAGAGATTGGGTAAAGAAGCTTGGGAGATTGTTAGGTTTAATACTTCCTTGTGGGCATTGGTTACTAGAACTTTCTGTAATTATGATCTTGATCTTGTTTTTTTGGATTGGAGTCCCTTTTTGTAGTTATTTCAACTTTGGCTTCTCTTGGACTTGTTTTTTGTATGCAACTTGTATTCTTTCATTTATTCAATGAAAGTTCGGTTTCTTAGAAAGAAAAAAAAAATCCTTTGGGAATGTATTCACTTTTGTTTGAACACTCAAGATAAGATGCAGAGAAAAACTTCCAAGGTGCTGTCTGTCTCGAGCAGGAACTCAAATCTAATTTTTAGCAACTGTACCTACGCCAACACTTATTGGAACGCTATTACAAAAGCCTTTGGATAGTCTTTAGCTTACCCATTAAAAATGAGAAGAAGACGCTTTGGCTCAATTTCTCTAGAGCATTCTACTGGTCATCATGGATTGAAAGGAATTCTCGGATATTCCATATGGAACAGTGTTTCGATAGCTTTTCTGAATCTTTTACCTTTTTGGCTCTGTCATGGTGTAAACTGTTGCGCTCTTTTTTCCTAACTACAGCCCTACTTTTCTTACTACCAATTGGAAAAGTTTTTGTAATTTTCCATAGGCTTGGGTTCTTTTTCCCCCTTTTGTAATTTTATCTCATCAATGAAATGTTTCTTCTTGTGAGTAAATATGGTGTCCATTCCTTTGATTGGCTCTTGAAGGGGTCTCAAGAGGTACTACTAGAAATCCGTGCAAAGCTATTTGATTTATGATGGGTACCCTTTCTTTTCTCCGTTCATTTATTGTTCTGCAGGTGGTAGTTTCTTTTTTCTTTTTTCTTTTTCTTTTTAATAAATTTTTTTGAGTACTTATTTTTTGGAAGACAATTGGCTGGGGTAGTCCCCTTTGCACGTCGTCCTCTACCATCTCTCTACTTTGAAGTTTTGTTATGTGGGCTCTATCCTCCCGTTATCTGGGACCTCTTCGTCTATTAACCTTGAAAGTCGACCCCTTTCTGATAGAGAATCAAATGATGTTGCGACCCTGGGTTTACATGAGGATTTTGATGTTCTTTGCCCTAGTCATTAATTATCGGGTGAGTCCTCTGTCAAGCACTTCCATATTTCCATGCCTTGGAAGATCAAAATTTCGAGGAGGATTAAATTTTTTGTTTGGCAGAACCTCAATGGTGTTAGGGTTAATACTTTGGATTGCGTTAGGAGGTTTTTGCCCAAGTTTATTGGGCCCCAATGTTGTATCCTCGGTGGGAAAGTGATTGAGGACTTGGATCATCTCCTGTGGTCCTGTTAGTATGCTAGATCGATATGGAGCAGCTTCTTTGGGACGTTTTCTGTTAGTTTGGCTTGACCAAGGAGTTGCGGATCCATGTTGGAGTTTCTTCCCATCCTCCATTTCGTGATAAGGGCCGCTTGTTGTGGCTTGCTTGTCTTTGTGCTATTGTTTGAGGTCTTTGGGGAGAAAAAGACGATAGGATTTTTAGAAAGGTTGAGAGACTTTTGGATGACATGTGGTTCTTGTTAGATATCATATCTCTCTTTGGGTTTCCATTTGTAAAGACTTTTGTAATTATCCTTTAGGTTTTATTTCGCTTCATTGAAGTCCCTTAAGGTTAATTGGGCTCCTCTTGGGGTCGCCTTTTTTTTGTATTCCTTGTATATTCTTTTCATTTTATCTCAATGAAAGCCGAGCTTTTTACAAAAACAAAAAGAAAAGAAAAAAAATGAAATGTTTCTTCTAAAAAGGAAAAAGGTAGAAGTTATTAAGGTTGGGTGATTTAACACAAATAATAGAAAAAAGGGTCTCATCTTTGCATCTTCCAACACCTTTGCTATATGTGCAAAGCTAACGAGGAATCTCCGTATCATTTATTGGCCAATTGATCGTTGGTAACCGAATTGTAGATCTTTTAGCTGGAAGTACTGATATGGTATACATGTATACATGTGTATTTGAAGTCCTCATTTGTTGGGTTGTGTACCCATCTGAAGCCTCAAATCATTTTGCTGGATATTGAGATACAAATGTGTTTTTTTTTATTAACATTTTTTTACATTGACATTAATCATTTTATCTATGAAAGTTCAATGCTCAGCTTCCTGATTTCTATTATTTCCATTTCTGCAGTTTGTGCTTACCAGGATAAAATA
The DNA here is from genome assembly GCA_017139565.1 of Luffa aegyptiaca. Lineage (NCBI taxonomy): Eukaryota > Viridiplantae > Streptophyta > Magnoliopsida > Cucurbitales > Cucurbitaceae > Luffa > Luffa aegyptiaca. Next base: position 18,667,068 of record CM029398.1, read on the forward strand.
TGGACCTGCACGATACTGGGCTATTTTGTTTGTGTTTTGGTTCCTGGTGTTTGGCATTTGGGCATCGAGGACACACACTGCTCATACGACGTAATCCGGTACATTATGTACATTCTATTTGGTTTTTTTTTCCATTCTCCACTCAAGGCGATCTCACAAATATACAAGTGTTTGATGCTTCTCTAAGGTACTAATATCATGAAATATATCCTCTAGGGTTTTGATTTTATGTTATCTTTTAGGTTGTATGAGTGTAAAGTTGACATTGGGAAAGGTATTTAAGTATCCGACAGGATACAAAATATCCTTTAGCTGTGTTTTCTTGACATCAGAGCTGAGTATTTTTTATTTGTTAAAAGGATCTTCAATTCTTTAAAGAGATTTTGGTAAATTACTAAATTGTTCTCATCATTTGTTTTGGAAGACACTTTGGTATATACATGCGAAAAATCAGATGCTACTTGGATTAAAAGTTTTAAGATGCTTCGGAAATTATTTTCTTTAAATTCTGAAACGACATTTGTTGCAATATTTCTATCTTAATCAAAGAACTGAACGTAACTGTGATAAAGAGTTTGTTGAATACTCTATCAAATTATATTTATATAATTATATACACCGGTCCTAAGATTTCTCTTTTTAATTTGAGTATTTAATTTCGGAACTAGTGGGTTTTTGACTTAATTTTAAAATTGCCAAAATAATTAATTTGCAGAAATTAAAGAAATAGCGGAAAAACAGTCAAACTTGCACTTCGTTGTTTTGAGATTCATTAGGCTTTTTTTTTTTTTTTTTTTTTTTTTGGAGAAGTCATTAGACCAATTTTATATTGAGCTCATAGATTTAATCTCAGGATCTAATTTTAATTCATGAAGTTGAGCCCAGTTTAGACTAAACCGAAAAAGGCCAGTAAAGCGATAAATCCAATGCAACCAACTAGATACAACATTGTATTTGGTTATCTTATTACCTAATTTTAGCTCGGCACGATAGCGTTCCATGCAAATATTGAGGTAATCAGATTAAACACAAATAATCTGGACCAATTATTTAAATTACAAACTTTTTTTTTTTTAATAAGAAACGAGAACTTGGCTGCATCAAAAAAAAGGAGCATAACAACCACCTAAGGGTCGGGGAGAGCCTGCCAGTCATGTACAATCAAAGTAAACTATAGTTACAAAAGAATTTTCTATGTAGGCTTATCCACCAAGAAGTCGTATTTTGTACACAATTACAAAAGGACTTGAAACTTAAAGACTTCAAAAGTTCTGTCGTGTCGTTTCTTTCTTTTCACAACAGTCACAAAAGAGCTCTAAAGGCACAAGAGCTGACCAATTTTGCTTTACCTCGTAGGTTCCATCCACTTAAGCGCTCCACCATCCAATCCTCTATATGCTCTGGCAAGCACCAAGAAAAACCCAACAGATTTGCTAAGAAGCTCCATGCCATATGGGCAAACTTACAATATAGAAATAGGTGATCCATTGATTCAACCCTATTCAAACAAAAGCTGCAAGTCGAAGGGGAGAGGTCCAATTCCTGAATTTTCTTTGCACCTTATCATTTGTGTTAATACTTCTGAAAGGCTAAAGACCACAAAAAGGCCTTGATTTCTTGGGACTTTTGTGCTTCCAGATCAGATTGATTAGGGGAGTATGAATTTTGGGGCTTTGTGTGGCAAGGTTTTTAAACGCCGATTTAGTGGAGAAGGTTCCTGATGCATCTGTGGTCCATACCATTCTATCTTTCTCCCTTCCTACACTAAAAGCGTTCAGCTTATCCACCAGGACAACCCAACTAGCAATCTCATGGTCAAAGATACCTTTGTGCAGGCCAGCAAGCCAAATTCTATGACTGCTCTTCATCTTCCCAACAATCATGTATGGAGTGTAACTTCTTGTAGGATAATCTGTGTATGTTAGTGAAGAGGTTCTTCAAAGGCTCATGATCTAACCACACATCTTCCCAAAACCAGATCTCCTTGCCACATCCAACTTTAAACTTGGATATAATCTATCAAAGAATGGGTAGTTTTTGGCGATGTCTTTCCACGACCTAGCATCCTTTAATTTCTTTGTCTTCCATCCAAAAGGCATAACACCATAAATAATACTTACCACCTTCCTCCATAAGGCGTCTTTTTCCTGTGTAAATCTCCAAAACCATTTAGTTAGAAGGGCATCATTTCGGATAGCCAAAGATCCCATGCCTAGACCACCCGAGCCCAAAGGAAGACCTGCTCAATCCCATTTGACAATATTTCTCCCCGATTTGTAATTACCTCCGCTCCAAATGATGTCTCTGATCAACTTTTTCATGGTTTTTGTAACTATTTTAGGTGCCTTTCGAAGAGAGAACTGGTATAACGGGATGCTATTAAAGACCGACTGAGCAAGCATAATTCTTCCTCCTTTTGATAAGGAAATGCTTTTCCACCCTTCCAATTTAGCCTTCAAATTATCAATAATCGGGTTCCAAAAAGACTGTCTATGATGATTCCCACCCAGCATAAAACCAAGGTAATTAATTGGGAGGACCTCCCTTTTACAATTAAATTTGCCAGCCCAATTGAGAACCTCCTGCTCTTCCACATTTATACCAATCAGGGAGGTTTTTGCTCTATTTAAGGAGAGCCCAGAGCCTTCCATAAACAAGTTCAGAATGTTCCACCAATTTTGAAGTGTGTCCCCTTCTTTAGGGTAGAAGATGATCGTGTCGTCAGCATATGAAGTAAAGAAATCTCCTCCAAATTCCTTCCTATCCGAAAGTCGAAATTCTCTTTTCAATTCAAAACTGAATCGTTCAGCTAAGAGCATCACCCACGATCGTAAAAAGGAAAGGGGAGAGTGAATCGTCTTGTCTAATGTCTCTAGAAGCTACAGCTTTCCCTCTCGGTTTTCCATTTATCATGATGGAGAAGTTTGTATTTTGAAGGCATCCCCTCTAATCCAGCCTCTCCATCGATCTCCAAACCCCTTCGCTTCAGAATTTGATCTAGGAATGCCCAGATGACTTTATCATAAGCTTTTTCAAGGTCGAGCTTAAGAATAAAGCCCTTGTTCTTCAACATTTTCCATTCCTCTACTGACTCAGAGGCAACTAAAATGGCATCGAGGATTTGCATCCCTTGGACAAAGGCTACTTTGACAATTACTGATAGTTGAAGGGAGGACATCTTTCAATCTCTTGACTGAAACCTTATCACCTTGTATAGAGAAGTCAACAAGCTTATAGGTCTGAAATCTCTAACTTTTAAGCCATTTTTCTTCTTGGGGATGAGGCATATGTAAGTTTCATTGGTGCGTTTGTTGATGATGCCTTTTTCAAAAAATTCTTGGAACACCTCTACTACATCTGCTTTCAAAACGTTTCAACAATTTTTAAAAAACTCCCCTGTCATTCCATCCGACCCAGGAGATTTACAGTTGCCTATACTCTTGACTGCTCTATGAATTTCATCTTCAATGAATCTTCTTTCCAGCCAAATTTTGTTGTGCTCCTCAATAGGAGTCAACAAAATGCCATCAAGAGTGAATTGGGTTTGATTATCATCTGAGTACGAACTACTGTAGAAGTTCACAATTTATTCTTCAACCTCTTTCTCAGAGGATAGAAGGCTACCATCTTCTTTTTCAAGTAAAGCTTTAAACGCTTTGCTCTTCGCATTCGAGGCCCATCGGGGAAAGAAAGCTGTGTTCTCATCCCCCTCTAGCCATTTCAATTTACATTTTTGTCTAAGTAGTCTTTACTCTTTCACCGTAATGTCCAACAACTCTATTTTAATTTTCAGGCAATCATTCTTTTTATTTGTAGGTGGATGGCAAAGCAAATATAATAAATGCCTAGAATGGATGCCTAAAACTAAAGAAATAAATAAAACTCATGCGGATTAGGCAAACTTAGAGTGTGCATTGTCACACTACATGCAACCCAAGTGTAAGAAGCATGCAGACGAGTAATAAATTGGAAATACTCCAGAGTCAATCCTCAGGGAATCCTAGATAGGCAATCTTGAGAAGTTTAATTACAGTGTTGCTCTAGGAAAACAAATATAGGAATAGTGAGGTGAATTTTATCATGCGATAGGAAAAATAAATGAATGCAGAGAAGAAAGTAAATAATAATAGGCAATCTCAGACATGCGTAGCCACAGAGCACGATGATAGCAAGGTTGGTTCTCAATTAAAAAGGGGTTCAAGGCTCAACCACTGCCTCCTATTGCTAGTATGCCTCCAAACGTCTTTTACGCCTAATGCTGAAGAAACCTATGAGTCTACGCAAGGGGTCCTAAGAATGCCTCCCTCCCGATATCACATTCTCTAATAATAGTTAGATCCCTCCTTGCTACTATTGATTAATATTCTACCGCCTGTTTTATATGCCTACAAGTGGTTGAACTATCCCTAGCGCCAACTGTAGTACCCTTGGCACTCTTGCTCACTTGGAATATTTTCACATGTCTATGCCCTTCCGCTGCTCTAGGCATGTTTATACTAGACATCAATTGGCCAAACGGACACAAGCAATTTCAATGAGCACTTTCAAAGTGAAGACTCAAAAGCATTTGAACAGTTAGATAAGATAAGTTTAACAGTTATACACAATAGTGGCTTGTCTAAGCCTTAATGAAAGAGTTTAGCTACAATACATAATAAAAACTACACTAACAAACATGTAAAGAAATGAAGATGAAAAGAAATGGTGAAGCTAGTTGATGCTGGAGTTGTTCGTTCGTCTTGCTTGAGACTTTAATGGAAGCTCTCCCTCTTAAAATAGGTTTCAGAACAGAGGAAGAAGATGAATTGATTTTCTCCAAAAATTCCTCGCCCTTCAAACCTTCAGAATTTTGACTTTTATACAGAGAGAGAAGCTAGGATAATTAGCTGGGTAGCCCTGAAAGCTTCTCTAAGAATAGTAATTGCTTTATGTCGCTTTCACCCAGTCTATTTTAAATTTATTTTATCTTGGTCTTTCAATTCTATTTTAATCCATCCAGTCTCTACCATGACTATGCTAGTAATTACTTAATAATTATTATATAACTTGAAATATGTGTATTAATGATAAGAGCATGTCATATAAGTTTTTTTTAGTTAACAATATTTAGGTGGGGGAAATTCGAACCTCTGACCTCTTGGTCCAGTGTATATGTCAATTATTATTGAACTATGCTCACTTTGACATTGAATTCATATAAGTTGGTCACGACATGTTAATGTTTCAAAATTGATTTAATTGTTCCTAGAAAAGGGTTTCTACTACAATAATTGTTAGCAATAATTATACACCGACAAGAAAGGAAGAAAATGAGATGTGGTGGGGCGATTGCAAGAGAAGTGATAATGTTCATTTATGTGTGTTATTTAGCCTTAAAAACTTAGGTTATTGCTAAATAAGCAAGGACTTTGTGCTTAAAATCATATCATTTAGAGCCAAATTAGCAAAAGTTTTTAGATCATAATAGAAATCTTAAAAATATAGATTTTATGCTTAAAGTGTTGAAAAATAAAGTTTTTTTTTTAAGAATTTATCAAAGTTAATGTTTTTGTGTAGGAGTCCAATTTGCGTTCTACAAAAAATTTGGCTTTTAATGTCAGGCAATGCCACATTAAAAGTCTTTAATGTCGGTCACTGACCGACATTAAAAGTTTTAATGTGGGTCGCTTTTAATGTCCGACATTGCCCGACATTAAAAGCTCTGCCCGACATTAAAAATACCCTTTTAATGTCGGTCATTACCCGACATTAAAAGGGCCCTTTTAATGTCATTCAACAAGTTTTGACCGACTTTTAACGTCGGTCAATACACGACATTAAAAGTGAACTTTTTATGTCGGTCAACCACTCTTTGTCTGACATTAAAAATCACTTTTAATGTCGGTTAGTTTTTAATGTCGGTCATTGCCCGACATTAAAAGAAGTGACATTAAAAGTGTCCGACATTGAATGTGCGATATTAAATTAAAAAAAAAATTGTTGGTTGCACACGTAGCTAACCAACAATACTATTTCTTCATTTTGTAAAAACTTGTAAACAAAATAGAATTTAAACATATACACAAAATAAAATCTCGAAAGTAATTTTACACAACTAAAACTCAACGAACATGAATTTAATTAATAAAATATAACAGTGTATATAATACATGAAACTTTCTGTCCATCCACAAATCACATCCATGAACCAAATTTACAAAGAAAAAGTAAAATTACTAGACAAAATAAGTACACAACTCCTTAAATGCTCTTTCCCAAGTTCATCTTCGAGCTTCTTTTCAAGAATATCCATTTCGTCATCTGTAACAGTTCTCGCTTAACAAGATGAATTCCAAACCTTATACACAAATAAAAAACGTATAAATGAAATATAATCGGCACACATCTTCAATCAAATCCTTAAACTAAAATTAAAGCTCAAGACGTACGGGTAAAGTAGAGAAGATGAATAAAAATGTTGTAGAACAAAAAAGAATTTAACGAGAATAGAAACTTCATGCATAAACTTTTGACACCAGAAAAACAGCAAGAGAAGATGAATAAAAATGTTGTGGAACAAAAAGGAGAGGTTGCATTTAATGAAAAAACTAGTTTAATCTATAATAACAATTCTTTTAAAAGCCACAATTAAAAGTAAACCTAAAATAAACTATTATTCAACTCTAACAAGAATTTACCATTATTATTCAATCGTCTACAGTTAAGAAGTACCTTTACTAATTGTTATACTAATATGTTGTCAACTACTCTTTCAAGTAACAATTCTGACATTCACAAGAGGAACATCTTAAGTTAATGGCGTGGTATCTAGTATGGAAGATTCTAAAAATGATCAAGTTCAATAACTTGTACTTCTAAGAAGTACCGCAATCAAAAAGCAATCAACACCAAGGAAAAGTACCTTAACTCTATTAATTTTGTCATAAAAAAGGTAGTTCACGGTTGTACCTTTTAGCAAAAGAAAAACAATGCCTCAAATTGAGTTGTAAAATAATACCTTTGTCATAAAAAAGGTAATCTTGGAGCTTGTAAAATATTTGCAATGGATTATCGTAGGAGAACTTTGAAACCTGTACATGATGATCTGGATAAATCAAATAATCAAATGAGAATTTCCTGTAACAATAGGGTACATAGTGCACAAACCAAATGAAGGCAACAAAGCAAGAAATAAAAATCCAACGACAAAAAAAGTGGTTATTATGAGTAACAGATGCCCAATGAAGATAAGTCTGAATGAGTTTGGCATTAGCAACATTCAACAACACCACATACTTTCAAGTTTCAAACTTTAACTGTACTGTGATGTATAGTTATTAGTTTCTCTAGTGGTTTGTGATGAAAAATGCAAACATGAGTGGCTTGCAACTTTGTCACTTCACAACATCCATGTTCAATGACAAGAAAATGGCAGGGTACCTTGGAAACCTTTCGATAAGGAACATTAACTCGAGAATTCATGTTCAAATGCTTTCAACGCATGCAAGGAACATTAAGGCAATTGTCCTAATTGCTTGGAGCCAAGCTGCTAAAACAATGCACAATTTCTTCTTGTTAAAGGCATCATGACGTCAATAAAGGCAAATTATAAATCTTACTTGCATAAAAATGATAGCGAGGAAGCACTTTCTAAAGAAACCTAAACTCAAACACAAGTATAGTTCAAAATAAGAAAAAATATATTCCTCCATACAAAGAAAAAATATATTCCTCCTAAAAGAGTCGCACTGGATTCTAAATATTTGACCAAACCAAACCAATTTTTAATTAGTGTTTAAAATAATAAGAATCATGAGTACACATCCATTCATTAACTTTACCAAATTGGTCGATTCAGATGTGTTACCTGAAGGCCATTGCAATATCATTGCCAAATTTCTCAAGTCCATAATTTCAAGGGGGAAGCATTTTCAATGTCTTTAGCTAATGCCTCGTAGTCCTCAACCGCCCCTGCAACAAATGTATAAAGACATCAATTTCATCACCAAAACCATATTCCTTCTCAAAAGCCCTCGTAAAACCATCAAGAATGCGTAATATATGAATTCAGAGAATGAAGACCCATCGGGGACAACGGAGGTTGCAGCCAAAGGAGCAACAGAATCATTCCGTTTTGGTTCGGCATGTAGAGGCCGCTCTACAGAGCATCGTCTCTGGGAATAATTCACAGATGAAGCTGGGACATTAGACCGACTCGAGAACCTAAGAGAGCCAATTTGCAGAGTTGCAAAGTCAAACAAACACATCAGTCTTGAGTAAAGAACATATTAATTGACAATCGTTAAGAGTAACATTCAGAGGAGTACAAAAATTCAAAGCAAAAATTATAACATGACGACGTAAATCTAGCCTTCATAACAGAAAGAGCAACCAGTTGACTGGACTCATTACAGAAATTAGCTGAGCTTCGACCGAATCACCCAAGCAAATAATAGAAACATACAATAATAAAAAATAATGAAGCCTCAATTTGAGCCCTAATTTTGATATCCTTGCATCCATTAGCACATGAGATGAGAAAGAGTCAGTCAAAGATGAATTCAAATTACCTCTTTCGCCAATATCCTCACTGATCCAATGCTTGTTATCTGTAACAACCTCCCATTAGCTACTCCATACTCTAACCGAGTTTCCAAAACAAGATCAAAACGAATACAAAAAAACAAGGAAGAAAGCAAAATGGTTAGTTAGATGATTGCTTTTATCTGATACACAAACACATAAACTTAACTTAACCACAAGTTTTAGCTCTTTCTTAAATGAGTCAAATTTTAATTTGTAATAATGGTTAGTTAGAAGATTCTAACTTATCAGTGAGGAGAGAGAAGTACAATCTGTCAAAAGTGCATATTGGAGGCAATTTCAAGAAACAAACAAGCTACTCAACTTGCATTTAACTCACACACACAAGGCCCACATCTTCTGCTGTGTTAATAAAAGAAATACTTGCATTTCAACACTCAAAAGTAGGTGTTGCATCAAATAAAATTAACCAACCCACTAAAGTCCAAAAGAACAAAGAATCAGGTCAATGCATCAGTATTTATGTTGCAGTATTCCATAAAAATTGTCACTTTGCAACCACAACCTAATACATAGAATTGATACTGTACCATACAGTTCTCCAATCTTTTGGGGAGAACTTAAAAGGTAAAACCAGGTAGATTTTAGTCCAACTAAAGTGAATAAGACTGGAGTGAAACCAATTGTTAGACAGTTCAATAACAAAGCTAAATAAACAAATTAACTAGAAACCATAAACTTCCCATTTTTCAGGCAAGATGCAGAAGAAGTCTAGAGCATCAAATAGATTATGTTCCAAAGAAGCAAGAAAGGTCCAGAAACTTGCCAAAATCATAGGTAAAACCACATAAGCATAACATCAAACACGTTGTGTGCAATAACAAGAAAGGAAACCCATATCTGAAAAATCAAAGTAGATATGACTCATAACTACTCGGATCTGCTACTCGCCATAGATCTACTACCCCGACCTCAACTTCCACCACCCACGGTTGAAACACCAACCACCACGACAAAGAACAACCAACCACAGCAAAAACAACTACCAACCCATGGCGAATTGGTGGGGTTTTCTTATCAGTGGGTTTTTTTTTAATGAATACGAGAAATGAACTGAGAGAAAACTGAGAGAGAGTGAGAGAAAACTAACCGAGAGGGCGGCGACTCTGGTGTGGTGCGACAGATCTGGAAGAAGACGACAGAGAAATCGAAAGGGAGGGAGTTGCTGCGTCAGAGTGGTGCGAATTCGTGACCGACGGCGGAGAGCGAAGTCGGAGAGGAGGGGAGGCTAGCGGTTGTGGTCGACTGGGAGAGAGGAGTCGAGAGAGAGGGGATTGAGAGGGAGAGAAGAAATCGAGGGTTTTGTTTCTTTTTCCCCCAGATTTTCTTTCTTTTTTTTTTCAACCTACATTATATCTTTAATGTCGGGCAAGAAGGTCTTCTTAAAATTTTGGAAAAAATACACTTTTGGTCCTTGAGGTTTGGGTTAGGTTTCATTTTGGTCCCTGAGGTTTCAAACTCAACAATTTAGTCCCTGAGGTTTCGTTTTCATTACGCTTTCAGTCCCTCAGTCAAATTTTCTGTCAAATACTAACAGATGGCTGACGTGGCATTAGTTTTTATTAAAAATATATTTTTTTATTAATTTTTAAAATAAAATAATATATTAAATATTTTTTATTATTTTATTATTTTTCTTTTGTTTTCTTCATCCATCTTCCTCCCATATTCTTCTTCTCCACACATCAAACCCTAAACAAACCTTGCAGCCATCACCACCGCCGGCAGCCGACCGCCACCGTCGGCAACCGCTCGTCTGAATTTATGTTTTCTTTTTTTTTCCTCCTTTCTTCTTCTTTCCTTTCTTTCTTTTCTTTCTTTCTTCTTCTATTTTCACCGATCTTTTTTTTTTTAAAAAAAAGAAACTGAAGGGGAAACCCCCTTCGATTCCGGCGCTGGAGGAGGGAACGTGCAGACAGACTGACGACATTCTTTTCTTCCTCTGTCGCGACATTCTTCTCTTCCTCCATCGCAGCGTTCTCGTGCAGACAGACTGACGGAAACAAATCTTTAGTGGGCGTATCTGAAAAATCGCGTGTCGACGAGCTTAAGTGCGAATAGATCGACGACAACAGAGTAACTCAGCGTGGTTTTTCCAAATCTAAAATCGTGGGTCGACGAGCTTCCAAACCTGAAGATAGACGCGCGTGGGTCTTCCGATTCCGGCAGCCATGGGTCTTTCAAGCACAAATACAGACGCGTTCGCCACCGCCATCGACCTTGCTGGAACCGCCGTCGTCTGGAGCTTGCCGGAATTGCCAGATCTGAAGATAGACACGCGTGGGTCTTCCGATTCCGGCAGCCATGGGTTTTTCAAGCACAAACACAAACGCGTTCGCCACCGTCGTCGAGCTTGCTCGAACCGCCGTCGTCTGGAGCTTGTCGGAACTACCAGATCTGAAGATAGACACGCATGGTTCTTCCGATTCCGGCAACCATGGTTTTTTCGAGCACAGACGCATTCGCCACCGCCATCGAGCCTGCTGGAATCGCTGTCATCTAGAGCTTGTCGAAAGTGCCAGATCTGAACACGGAAGACCGGTAGACGTGTTCTCCGACGGGTCGAGAGCGGCGGACGGCGGAGGTGGTCACCGGCGTGGCCATAAAGAAGACGAAGAAGAAAACAAAAGAAGAAGAAGATGAGAGGAGAGAGAAATATGATATAAATAATAAATAATAAATAATAATATTGTTATTAATTTAATATAATTTTATTTTAAAATATTAAAAAAAAATTACTTTTTTTAAATAAAAAAGAAGTGTCACATCAGCCATCTGTTAGTATTTGACAGAAAATTTGACGGAGGGACTAAAAGCGTAACAAAAACCAAACCTCAGGGACTAAATTGTTGAGTTTGAAACCTCAGGGACCAAAATGAAACCTAACTCAAACCTCAGGGACCAAAAGTGTATTTTTCCCTAAAATTTTCTAGCGCCTTTTTCACTCGTCCGACATTAAATGTCCAGCATATATTTTTTTGTCCGACATTAAAAGTGTAATTTGTTGCAGTGGCCACAAATGGAGATGAAGAAGTTAGCAGAGAAAAATGAAGTTGAAGATTTGCGCCCACATTTGGTCTTGAAGATGTGGAAAATGCGTCCAATTTGCGCCTGCAAACTGATAAGGAAAGTGGCCCAACTGAAGATAGTTTTTGTCAAAGCAGCGTAGTGAGGGATTTTGCACCCAAAATGCGGCCGCAACTGAGCTTTCCGATAGAATTCCGAGATTCGCGGGATTTGCATAGAATCTTCCGAAAATCAGAAATCTTGTACCAAATCTCCAAGGATCGTGGATTTTCACTCTCAAGGGACTTTTCACACTAATCTCAACAGTCGATCCTACCTTCTAAGGTCTATATAAGGCAACCAAGGTGCAAGAAGCAAAGAGAGCTCGGATTCTCGTCCTAGGATAGTCCTTATGTTCTTATTTCTTCTCATCTTGTAACCAATCCGAGTTTCGGTTCTTCTAGCCTCTGTCGACTCCTCCATTCGAAAGAAGAAAAGGAGAAAGACTTGTCTCCCCTTGAAAAAAGCAAGAGCAAGTTCGATAGAGAGGAGAAAGAACCTTAGTTGAGTTTAGAGTCTTTTACTTTCTGTTTTATTTTCATTGTAAGTTATCTTACTTTCTGTTTTGCTTCAATTTTAAGTTGTAAGTTCATCTTTTATGTACTTTTCAATTATCAATATGAATGCAATTTCTTTCTTTAATTTGCATCCCTTTATTTTTATGTTTTGCACTTTATTTTCCTCAATGAGCTAAGCTTCTTCTCAAGGGTTCAAATATGCGGATTCCTTGAGTAGTAAAAAGTCCCACCAATGTAAAGGCAACATTGCTTCTTCTTAGCATTGTTTGTTTTTGCTGAAATTTAAGTTTCATTGTTAGCTTAAACTAATCAATTAAGTTAGCATAGTTTGTGTTCTGCTGGTGGCCGAAAGGTTGGGGTTGAATGCGCGTGTTCACAAAAACAATATTCTCTAAAGGCACCTAGAAATAGGACTGGACCACTAGAGTTTTGGGAGTCGTGTGCAATATTTATCTAAGTTTTAGCAAGTCCTAGAAATAGGTGTCTAGTTAGTTTAGTCTTCTAAAGGCACCTACCACAAAGTTGAATAGGAGTTGGACTTAATTCACAACTAAGTTGTCAGGGCATTTGCGAGCACAAACTGGTAGCAATCTGTCTGCACCATGTCTATTTGGACACTAATAGACAATATTCTCCAGCCGCGTGCATTGCTTGCGTGAGTTGCTAGCGCTAGGTGTGAGCAAGAAAAGCCCAAAAACCGAGCCGACCGACCGAAATCGACCGAACTGACATTGGTCGGTCGGTTTCTCAATAATTTCGGTCGGGGTCGGTCGGCTCGCCCAATAGAGGTGAGAACCGACATCACCGACCGAAAAAAAAAAAATTAAAACCACGTCTGCTTGATTGCATGCTGCTGCAGCGCATGCGCCTGCAGCAGCCGCCCTTGGGAAGACCATCAGCCGATGGTCTTCCCAAGTAAATTTAAATCAATTTTTTTTTATTTTTTATTTTCTAATATCTTTAGTCTTTCCATCTTTCTTTCACAATTTAGGTTTTAGTTTCTTCTTTCACAATTTAGGTTTTAGTTTCTTATTTTTTTCTTGAATCTTCTCAAATCTCAGGCTTTCTTCTCTCATGTATGGTAACCATCTTCTTCATTTCTCTTTTACATTTTTGTTTCTTTTTCTTTTATCTTTCTTCCTCATTTCTTTTTTGTAATTTATTTTTTCGTTTTGTTTTTTTTTCTTCTTATTCTTTCTTCATCTTTTCATCTCATACGTTCTTCTCCATTTCTTCTTCTTTTTTTTTTTTTATATCTTCTTCTTCTTTTAGGGTTCATCTTCACCATCCTTCTGTTTTTTCCTCTTTTTTTTTTTTTTTTACTTTCTTCTTCACGATCCACTCTTAAAACCGACTCCAACGACCGACCGTTGGTGTTATCGGTCGGTCGGCGTAACCAATCCCTCCCAAACCGACACAAACCGACCGCCGGAAACCGACACATCGGTGATCGGCGTCGGTTTGAGGCCAAAACCGACTCCAACGACCGACCGTCGGTGTTATCGGTCGGTCGGCGTAACCAATCCCTCCCAAACCGACACAAACCGATCGCCGGAAACCGACACGTCGGTGATCGGCGTCGGTTTGAGCCCAAAACCGACGCCGACCGACCGATGCTCACCCCTAGCTAGCGCAAAGGTGAGCACATATTAAGCTCTTGGTTGATACTTGTTTGAATTCTCCGTTTTATCTCATATATCTTTACTTGTTTTATTTTCTCGTTTTCTTTTTATGCTTTTACCCAACACAAACCAACCATCAAACTACTTTTTTTGTTACCATCCTCGGTTGCAAATTTAGATGAGGTTCTTGCTTTCAAAAATTGTAAAAGTGCTTTCAACTAGTCACCATTCTCCCTTGGATTCGATATCCAGAGTACTCTCCACTTTATTATTTGATAGTGTATACTTGCACTTAAACACGCACGCTGCACACTCGTCAAGAAGGGACTCAAGATTCAATATTTGTTAATATTTGCATATTTGAATATTTTCATCAAGGTCAACTCTCTTATATATGTACATTAAAATTACAAAGATAATCGCATATAAAAGAAAATCACCAAAGTTTCTCTATATTCCTTTTGGAACTGAATCATGAAACAAACTTTTCGATCATTTCTCTAACTTCTTCAATCACAAGCCAAGCTTTGTGTCCTCCAATCACTTCTGCTTTCATTTCTCCATCTTTCCAAAGCTAAAACGTAATTTTGAAACGTTACCAACAACTCATTCGTTCAAAAATTGAAAGCTAGAAAGCTACGGGTATGTTTGGGAGTACTTAGCAAAACGCAAAACTAATTCTCTCGAAAGAATTATATATAGGAATAGTAGATTCCTTCGTTGCCAAAAACCACTTCAAAAGCAGCTTCAAGAATGTAAAACCATTACATGAAAGCCACTTGTCATTAAATACTTTCTAATAAAATGCTTGAAATCAAAGTACTTTTTTACTAAAATCACTCAAAGATGAGTTTGAGATAACTTTGAATGGGAAAGAATGTTTTTAAAAGTTCATAGAAGGATTTAGTTAGATAAAAGAAAAAGAAAGATTTAAAAAAGAATTTCAAAAACACTCGAGCTATGCTTTCAGCATAGGCAAAAAACACTTCTCACCAAGTAGTTAACCAACCAAGTCTTTGGAATTTTTTTTTTTTTTTAAGAATTAAGAGAATTGAAACATAATTTTAGAACTTATTAAAAAATTAAGGCATTTAACGAAAATTGTCCACTCAGTCTTTCGTTATTCATTTTTAATATAAGAGCTTATGAATAAAGTACTTATTTTAAAAGCATTCTAAACGCACTCCTAAAAACTAAAAAGTACTTCAAGATATTTTCAGAAAAAACACACAATTTCCTTCCAGGAGTTCTTACCTAAAAAGCACTTTTTTCCTAAAATTCATCTCAAAGTCACAATTAATCTAGAAGCAATCTCAAAAACACCCGACATGAGAGAATGAAATCAAAAGTGGTCACCTGAATTGTAGGCATTTTCTGCACAATAAAAGAAAAATAATAATAATAATTGGTCAAACCAAAAAATGGAAAGATTTCAAGAACCTCAAAAGGATTTGTTGAATATTTACTTACAGAGATGTTGCCACGTTTTACTAGAGATTGAGGGACCGTATTTACATCTACATAGTAGAATTTTACTCTGCAAAAGAATTTATTTGTTGAAAAGTTAGTACATAAAATGTGCCTATACACATTTATTTAATATATATATATATATATATATTTAAATTCAACAATGGCTTGTTTTAGGATTCAGCCATCAATCTATAGTATGAAGAAAATATGTTTACAAATCAAAATACAATAAATTTTGTTATTTAAAGACGAGTTTAGAAAATATAAAAATAAAATACAAACGTGATTATAGTTTTAAGGGCAAAATGCACTTTTGGTCCCTGAGGTTTGGGATTCATGTCTATTTGGTCCCTGAAGTTTCAAAAGATACACTTTAGTCCACCAGGTTTGTAAAACCATTCTAAATGGTCCCTAACTTAACTTTGACTTAACGGAATGCTGACTAGACCGTTATATACTGACATGGATGGGATGACGTGGCTATTTCATTTGATTAATAGGAAAATAAATTGAGAAATTAATCAAGAAAACTAAAATATTAAATAAAAAATCGTTTAAAACATATTAAAATATAAAATCATTCTTTTGAAGATGCAACGACTCAGGAACCTCGCAAATATACCCCACAAAACCCACAATACATTCAATTCCCTGATCCAATTTCTTGAACGCAAATAATACTGAATAAACCCACAATAAATCAATCTTCCTCCCTTCTTTATCTTCGATTTCACAATTTCTTAACGCAAATACAGAACCCGATCCAATTTCCTCTCAACAATCACGTTATGCTCCACGACGGTCGCGTAGCACGGTGGCGACTTGACTGTCGGAAGGGGGTTTCCGGGGTCGTGGGAGGTGCGACGGTGACTTTAATGGAAGATGATCGGCGATGAATCGAGAAAGTGGATGGTTGGGCGACAAATGCTATTTGGTGAAGGTCTGCATACACATCACAGTAACAATTTTGATCCTCGTTTCGACGGCTCCACAGTAACAGTCTTGAGGAAGGGCCTTTCAGATGAAATTTCTTATTTGGGTTTTTGACTAATTTTCTCACTATTACTTTACAGTGATTGGGGTGTCTCCGTCCAACTCTGAACGACAACGTTGATTTTTATGGGAGAAGAAGGTGTGGATTAGGGCACGTGAAGGGATTTTTTATATCTTAATATGCTTTAAACCATTTTTAACATGTTTAATATTTTAGTTTTCTCAATTAATTTTTCAATTTATTTGCCTAGTAATCAAATGAAATAGCCACATCATCCCATTCATGTCAGTACATAACGGTCTAGTCAGCATTCCATTAAGTCAAAGTTAAGTCAGGGACCATTTAAAATGGTTTTACAAACCTGGAAGACTAAAGTGTATCTTTTGAAACTTCAGGGACCAAATAGACATGAACCCCAAACCTCAGGGACCAAAAGTGCATTTTGCCCTAGTTTTAACTAGTAAAGACACTATTTAAAGAAAAACAAAAAAAAACAAAAAACAAACAAACAAGTCAAGACATTACTTTATT
Source organism: Luffa aegyptiaca (assembly GCA_017139565.1). NCBI lineage: Eukaryota > Viridiplantae > Streptophyta > Magnoliopsida > Cucurbitales > Cucurbitaceae > Luffa > Luffa aegyptiaca. The sequence continues at coordinate 18,683,855 of CM029398.1, forward strand.
TCCTAAAAGGTTGGAGGTTCCAATCCTCCAACCCCTATTCAACTAATATATATATATATATATATATATTATGAAAATGTTATATTAATAATCTCAGTTGGTATCTCAATAAACATTAATTCTGTTAATTTGAATAAAATTAAAAAAAAACAATTAATTACTGTTAACAAATTGATGGGTGATTGCCAACAAGAGCATGACTCAATCGGCATAAAGCTTATATCCCGACAAGTGGTCGGAGGTTTAATCCCCCACCCTACATGTTGTAAAAAAAAAAAAAAAATCAAATTGATCGGTGTTTTGTTGTTATTAATATTATTATTAAAATAAACATTTGTAATTTATTATTTAAATAACTTTATTTATTTACTATTTGAGAAGGTATGATATCCAAAAAGTTTTCTTTTATATTTTTCTTAGAGTTAAAGGTGATATTTTTACTTTTAAATAACTCGAACCACATACCTCTTGGTCATCATAAGTATACAAGATTTATGCCAATTGAGCTAAGCTCATGTTTGCAAAAGTTTTCTTTATATTTGGTATATTTACATGTATATTAATAATGTTTTTTTTTTTTTTGAAACATAATGTATTAAACTTTTTACACATCATCATTATTATTACTTAAATATTAACATGTCCTGCTAACTAGATTAATAAGTATTGTTTTTACACAATGTGACATACGAAAGTACTTCAATTTAAAGATAAAATAAGAGTTTGAGAGTAAAAGATTTTATAGGGTGGGTTGGCAATATTTTAAACCAAATTTTTAGGTCCATCTGCACCTTCTTTTTAACCTATTTTCTTATATTATGTTGTATTAAATCATCACTCAATAGCTCGACAAACATATTATCACTATAGAAACTTGTTAAAACTAAAATTGAAAGTTCAGAAACAATTTACAGTTCCGTTTGACAACCATTTGGTTTTTGAAAATTATGCTCGTTTTCTCCGAATTTCCTTACAATGGTTTTCATTTTTGTTAAGGACATATTTGAATTTCTAGCCAAATTCCAAAAACAAAAACAAAATTTTGAAAACTAGTTTTTTAGGCCACGTTTGATAACCATTTGGTTTTTGGTTTTTGGTTTTTGAAAATTATGCTTGTTTTACGCTTGTTTTCTCCCAATTTTCTTAGGATAGTTTTCATCTTTGTGGAGGACACATTTGAATCTATAACCAAATTTCAAAAAAAAAAAAAAAGTTTTTGGAAACTACTTTTTTTAGTTTTCAAATTTTGACTTGGTTTTTGAAAACATGGGAAGAAAGTAGATAGCAAAACAAAGAATCTTATAGGTAGGAGTAGTGATTATAAGCTTAATTTTTGAAAACCAAAAACCAAAAACCAAATGGTTATCAAATTAAATGGGGCCTTAGTTTTCAAAACATGATTTGGTTTTTGAAAACATGGGAAGAAAGTAGATAACAAAACAAGTGAACTTATTGGTAGAAGTAGTGTTTATAAGTTTAATTTTCAAAAAAGACAATACCAAATGGTTATCAAACGAGGTCTAAACTTTTCAAATCCTAAAGAGTAAATTAGTACAACCATAAAAGTTTACAAACTACCATTGTAATTTAACTTTTAACCTTTTTAAATAAATGAAAGGCAAATGAAATTGAGAGAGATGAACTTTAAAATAAGATTTATTTTCTAAGAATGAGGAAGATAGAGGGTTACTTGGTAACATAGTCAGCAGCAAGTTTCTCCAGTTTTGGCTTCAAATAGATGCATTTCCTACACCAAGTTGCCATCCTATTACCCATTTATTACAAAGAAAAAGAAAAGGTTAGATAACTAATTTATTAAAATGCTGAATAGGAAACCTCAATGTACGTTTTCCTTTTTCTTTGTTTATTTATTTAAAGAAAGAAAACAAAATTAAGAGAAATGTTTTTAAAAATGGGCTTGAGGGAATTACCTTACAAAATGTTATAGAAAATAACTTGAAAATATTTATGAAGACAAGCTTGTTGAACATGAATTTGATGTATCCATAGTATCACAAAATCAAGCAAATAAAAATTTTAAAGGAATAAAATGTCTCGACCCAATCAATTAAAAATATCTAACATAATTTGAAGAATGAGTATTCCGAAAAATAGTCTTATCCAACTATAAGAATACTTGTAGTTAGTTACATTTCTTTCTTTTTTCTTTTTAAAAAAAAAGATAAACTTAACTAATTGAGAGTATATTGGCACCACTATTGCAAAACTTATTCAAGGTTATGATTTAAATGGATGAAATTTAAAGTTTAAAACAAATTCACTAATAAAATAACTCTAGTAATTTAGACCTAAGAAGCCCTCACGAATCCTAATGGTTATGCAAACCTCTAGATCACAAATGCTAAAATCCGCGATCAAAATCAAGAGTAGAGAAAACTTGTTTTTAAACTCAAGATTCAAATCACTCCACAAGTAATTTCATCAGTACTACTTAATCATCCACAACATGCAAATCTAAACACAAGTTATGTAAATGAAGTAACTCATGTCTAACACAACCTTCATTACGATCAAAACTCAAATCTTCTTTTGCAAAACAAATTAGATGATTTTAAGCCAAAAGTAACCTAGAAGTAATGAAAAAAAATCTAGAACGGAAAATAACTTGACAGAAAGCAAAAAAGGTAAGAATTGAAGTCTTCATTAGCCCACTAAATCTTTGTAACCTCCTCAAGTATAAATGAAACTCCATTTAGTTTTGAGTATGTTGAAATGTAGTTTCATTAATTGATGGATGATTTACCCCAAATGAAGTTCGAGTATGAGTTACACTTAAAGTTTATCTAATGCAACTCAACTTCAACTTTAACGAAACTTGATTCCCCTTAATGCAATCTAAGTTTAAATTCCATTAATCTGCAACTTGAGTTTAACTTCCATTCATCATAAATGAAGTCTGAGTGCATTTCATGCAACTCAATCTTGAAGGTGTTCTTGGCATGAAACAAGTAAAATTAACTCGTTGAACTCCAGTTTTAAGTCATATCGAGATTCATATCATCATGATGTGAATAGAGGTGTCATTAGTCATGCCACAAGGACTTCAAGGAAGATGTAAGAGTTATACCCTTCACGCTATCCAAGTTCACAGGATAAATCAAATTCTAATTCTAATCTTATGGTTGTAATCCCTTTGGAAGCTGTAAGACCTCCTATTACGCGTGTGTACAAAAGAAGGGGCAAGATAGGAAAAGATGGGAAATCGTTACAGAGAGAGGGGACCACTGCGAACGTGGGAGTGAGTTTTTGATGTATTGGGGAGCAGGGAATGTGGGGAGGTAGGAAACATTTTGTCTTAGGCTGAGAGTAGTCTGAAGAGGAGAGAAACCAACCTCTCGAATTGTTGGAAAGTTCTTTTCTTACCTTGTTCCCATTGTTCTTGTGTTTTCTTTGAAGATTATCAATATATTGTGGCTGAATAACCCACTTTGGCTATTGAAGAACCCTCAATAGTACAGAGTTGGGTCTTTATCTCCCTAGTTTGTGTGTTCTTGGTGTTTTATCACAGGTTTATCGAGTTAGATACATAACAAAAGCTTGCTTGTGGAGTGATTTGAATCTCAAACAAGAACAATCTTCCTACCCTTGAGATATTAGTTCACGGGGTAAATCCAATTCTAATCTTATCCTTGGTTGATTTCTGGGAGTTTAAGAAGGGTAATCTAACGGTTTGCATTTCCATTTGGTTTCTTTCTTTCTTTTTTTTTTTTTTTTTTTTTTTGAACCATTTCCATTTGGTTTCTTAGACTCAATTGCTTGAGGTTTTTTCTTTATCATTCCATCTAAGCTCAAGGTTATAAATTGAAAATTTCCCCACTTTAAATTATGCTTCCATTTATTCTCTACCTTTAATACCATTAATGAAATTTTGACATACTATGTTTATTAAATGAATTTTGATGAGTTAACATCGTGTATCAATCAATCCCCCTAATCATTACAAATTTATTTCAACCTTAATATATTTTATCACCAACTTTAACAAGATTTTGTATTATTGAGCCAAGGTGAGCATAGTTCAGCGGTAATTGGCATATACTCTCGACCACCTAGATCAGAGGTTCGAATCCCCCACCTCCAAATGTTGTTGTATTAAAAAAGATTACAATTTAAATTACATACAAAAGAAGCACCCATAGCCATAGGTGACCCAAGAGTGAGAAACAAAAATGGTAAATTCCAAATTTAGTCTTTATGATTTAGGAAGATTTTCAACTGAGTGCTTAGCTTATGGTTTCAAAAGTTTCAATCTAGATATTGAACTAAAAACTACCAAATTTATAATTTAACCCAAATAAATCTTTTTTAAGAAAATAGCTAATCTATATTTATATATTTGAAGTTAAGGTATGTAATTAAGATAGGGGTTTGGAAGAAGAAATGTGGTAAGATAAGTGGAGAAATTAGAAAGCAAGCGTGAATTATTGGAAAAGTAAAGTGCGGAAATGAAAAGTTGGAGAAGATAAAGAGATAGATAGGAACCAATCGATGAGAACGGGCTGAGATAAGTCGTGGGCGTGAAGCAAAATCCGATCGAGGTGATCGGAATCATCAATGGACTCCATCTCCACCAGCGACGGCCGCGACAAATCCGGCCAAAACCCAGCCTCCGCCCTCAGCTTCAACTCCCTCCGCCGCGCTCCATTTCTCCGCCCAAACAAAAGAGATCCAAAATCACGATTCACAAAACAGAGCCTCCCATTACGGAGTATTTGGTGTTCATGAACTTCTCTGTACAGAATCTGAGAACCACTTGCAGCCAAAACAGACATCTCTATATCCTCTCTGTATCTTTTTTCTAGGTGTACGTTTTAGGGGCTCATGGTTTTGGTTTGTGAAGGAAGATTTTTTTTTTTTTTTTTTTTCTTTTTTTTCTTTTTGGGGGTTTGGGATTTGAAATGAGAGAGAAGAGGAATGGAGCGTTTGGGGAAGGGAAGCTTTTGGAGGGCTTATCCGGAAGCGGAAGCTGAGTTGGGGACGACAAGCACGTGGGGGCCACACGTGGGAGGGAACGGCACATCAAATGTGAGGATTTGTTTTAGTACAAGTGAACGTAAAACAATGAAATGGAAATTTTTCTAAAAAAAAAAAAAAAAAAAAAATTGGAAATTATAGGATATTATCGTTTGATAATAATTTAGGTCCCGTTTGACAATAATTTGGTTTTTGAAAATTATGCTTGTTTCTCATTTTCTGACCATGTTTTCGGGTCCGTTTGGATTACATTTTGAATTAAATGTTTTTCAAGAATGCATTTTTTTTATAAAAAAAAAATTGTATAAAAATTGTTTAGAATTTAAACACTCATATGTTTGGTTACATTTTCTCATAAGTGTTTTTTATACACAAGTTAGGGTGTGTTTGGTTTAACTTTTCAAGTGTTTAATTTTGAAAAAAAATCATTTTGAAAAAATTTCTAATGTTTGACAACCACTAAAAATGACTTATTAGAAAAATGAGATTAAGAAATAAATGAGAGAAACACTTGAAACCAACTTTTCTAAAAAGAGTTTTTTAAATATACAAGAACTTGACATAAAAACACTTATGAGCAAGTGTAACCAAACATATGAGTGTTTAACTTATAAACAATTTTTATACAAAATGTTTTTTAAAAAATGCATTCTTGAAAAACATTTAAATTAAAATGTATTCCAAACAGACCCTTATTTGCTTAAAAACTCTTTTTTAGAAAAGTTGGTTTCAAGTGTTTCTCTCAAAATAGTTTGTTTCTCAATCTCATTTTCTAATAAGTCATTTTTAGTGGTTGCCAAACACTAGAAATTTTTTCAAAATGATTTTTTTTTCAAAATTAAACACTTGAAAAGTTAAACCAAACACACCCTTCATCTTTGTCAAAGATACATTTGAATTACCAGTCAAATTCCAAAAACAAAAATATGTTTTTGAAAACTACTTTTTCTTGTTTTAAAATTTTGGCTTTGTTTTTGAAAACATGGGAAGAAAGTAGATTAAAAAAAATCAAAGAAACATATAGGTGGAAGTGTGTTTTTAAGCTTAATTTTCAAAAATAAAAAATCAAATGGTTATAAAACAGGACCTGTTTTTTGTTTTTGGTTTTTGAAAATTAAGTTTATAAAAACTAAGTTTCTTTGTTTTGTTGTATAACTTCTTCTAATTTTTAAAAAAACAAGTCAAATTTTAAAAATTAAAAAATATATATATTTTTCAAGAACTTGTTTTTGTTTTTGGAATTCGTCTAGAAATTCAAATGTGTCCTTACCAAATATGAAAATCATTGTAAGAAAATTGGGAGAAAATAAGAATAATTTTCAAAAACCAAAAACCAAGATCCTGTTTGATAACAATTTGGTTTTTGGTTTTTGAAAATTATACTTGTTTTCTCCCAATTTTCCTAATAATAGTTTTCATCTTTGTAAATGACACATTTGAATTGGTAGCCAAATTTCAAAAACAAAAACAAGTTTTTGAAAACTATGTTTTCTAGTTTTAAAAACTTGACTTGGTTTTTGAAAATATGGAAAAAAAAAAAAGGTAGATAACAAGACAAAAAATCTTATAGACTGGAGTAGTGTTTATAAGTTTAATTTTGTCAAAAACCAGATGGTTATCAAATGGGAACATAAATAGTTATCAAATGGGGTTTTAGTTTTCTTGATGCACTCAATAGGAAAATTCAATTAAGCAGTCCAACCACGACTCGACCAATATTGAAAACACAAACAAACTTGCTTTGTGGGATCTTTGAAGTCCTGTTTTGATAACTATTTTGTTTTCAGTTTTCTATTTTTGAATAGTTTTTAAGCTTTTATAAAAACATATTTGAATTCTAAACCAAATTTCGAAAACAACATCAAGTTTTAAAAAACTACTTTTTTTAATTTTCAAAATTTGGCTTCACTTTTTAAAATATTTGAAAAATGTGGGTGATAAAGCATAACAACTATAAGTATAAGTAGTGTTTGTAAGTTTAATTTTTTAAAATTAAAAAAAAAAATAAAAAACAAAATGATTATAAAAGAGAAACCATGTAGACTTCACTAAGGATGAACCTTCACTTTAGCCTGTAACGTGTTTTAGCACTTTCTTTTCTAGAACGCTTCCTGAAGTTTTCAGTTTAATTGTTTTTACCTCTTAAAACCTTGCTCCAACTAGCTATTCGAGTTAAGCATGAATCAATATTGAGATGGTTAGGTTCAATGGAAAAAAGTGATTTGAGTCGGGTCCTAGAACTCTCGCCGTGAGGGGAGACTTTTATGGACAAAGGGAGAACAAAGTTGTGGAAAGGGATCCAATAGTGATCAGAAGAGGGGTTGTCGGTGCTCTGTAGGTTATTCAATCGCCAGGTCTGACCAACGGTTATGGAGAAGGGAGAATCGTCAATAGCTACAACGGAACTAAAAGAAGTGTTTGAACAACTTGAGAACCTGAAAATCATCGAAGTTGAAAAGGGAAGGATAGTGGAAATCGAAGATGACAACATAGAGGAACAAGACAGAGATTTCCAAAACTCGATAGCTTGCAAGATACTATCAAATCGTGAAATATCTGAGGAGTTCTTTATAGGTTTCATGCCAAAAATCTGGAGCTTGGAGAGGAGAGTGCAGATAGAAAAAGCTGGAAGAAACACCTTCCTGTGCAAATTCAGAAACCAAAAAGATAAAAACAGAGCTGCAAAGGGGGACCTTGGAGTTTTGATAATGCTATCCTTGTCTTTGAAGAGCCAAAAGGGAACAACAGCATCTCCGAGATGGAATTCAGGTATGTGTCCTTTTGGGTCCACTTCCACAACTTACTAAGGGTATGTTTTTGCAGGAAATACACGGAAACTCTAGGCAACTCTATCGGAGTCTTCGAAGCAGCTGACTCGGACGAAGTTGGAAGAATGAAGGGTGAAACCTTAAGAGTTAGAATAAGGATGGATGTCAGAGAGCCAATAAAAAGAGGGACGAATATTAAGGCATGAGCTATGGGTGAAAAAGTCTGGATTCCGGTAACGTATGAGAAACTACTGGACTTTTGTTATTACTGCGGTAGATTGGGCCACACGATTCAGGAATGTGATCGAAAAGGGGAGGACAGTAAGATTGATTTACTATTCAGAGTGGAGCTGAGGGAAACGAACAACAGTAAAGGCATCATGAAAGAAAGGAAAACAGAGTTTCAGCCATTCGCTGGGAGAGGGAGAGGAAGAGGGAGATTTGGCAGAGGCTGGATCTCCGAAGGCAGAACGGTTAGAGGGGAAAGGTGAAAAGCGGAAGAAGCCGAGCCGTCGGAAAAGAGAGCAGAGGAACCTTCGGTTGACAAAGAACCGCCGGCAAAAGGGTCGACCGGTGACCGAAAAGTGGAGACGAGCAGTTCGAAAAAGACAAAAAACATGTCAACATTACATGGGGGATCGGGCACGTCAGCTATCATAGAAGACAACACAAAAGAGGATAAGGAAAAGGACAAGAGGCACCGAATAGAACAGTTGCCAGAAATGGAAGCTTCGAAACTAGCCGTTTGATAGTGAATTATTCAATGAATTAGATGGGCGCGTTTCTCAAACCAAAAAAGATAAGCCCGAGAAATCAGAATATGGGCCCAACGATTATGAGATGTCCTCCAGAGAGATAAGTGAGCTCACTGAAAAGGTTGGGCCAGAGAACAAAAGTGAAAAAGAAGGACAAGCCAATGAGAATGATGTCAGTTTCAATCACAAACAAAATGTGAAGTCTGAAATTGCGGTTAGAACAGTGAAAAAATGGAAACGTATGGCCAGGGCTGATGATTACTCCCAGCCTGATGAGACAGTAAATAAGAAGAAAGATGAAGAGACGAGGAAGGAAGGAAAAAGAAAAGAAACAACTAGTGAATCTACAGAATCAAACAAGAAACAGAAGGGCAACAAACCAAATTACTCCATACTCATTGGAGGGATATCGGCGGAGGCTGAAATCCAGCCCTACCGGACGCCATGAAAATATTAAGCTGGAACGTTCGGGGATTGGGGAATCCCCGGACGCTCCGAGCTCTTTGCCATGTGGTTAGAGGCGAAAATCCCCAAATTGTGTTTTTAAGTGGAACAAAATACAAGGAGGAGAATATGGATAAGCTCAAGGCAAACTTCAATATGAGCAATGGTGTTAGTATAGCTAGTAGGGGCAATAGTGGCGGTTTGGTCCTTCTTTGGGCTGATGAAGTTGATCTTATTATCACCTCCTTCTCGGTGGGTCACATAGATGCCACCATCCGAGGGCCAGAAGGTTGGTGGAGGTTCACCGGCTTTTACGATAATCCAAAAGCTGAAAAGAGAGGAGACTCTTGGAGCCTTTTGGAGAGGCTTAAAGATCTTTCTAATCTCCCTTGGATAGTCGGTGGCGATTTTAATGAAATCCTTTTTTATAAAGAGAAAAAGGTGGTATGACTAAGCCTCAAGGTCAAATGGAGGGTTTCTAAGCAGCCCTTGATTCCTGTGAATTGGCTGATTTGGGTTACTCGGGAGATTTCTATACGTGGAGAAAATCTAGTAACAAAAACAGAACTAGATAACGACTGGACAGATTCCTGGGGAACCCGTCCTTTAGTGCGAGTTTTGCTAAGTTCAGAGTGACACACCTAAATTACCATTCCTCCGACCACAGGGCTATTACAGTGGACTTTTCTAAAGAGGATCATGGGTTTAGGTCAAGAAAAAAAGCTCGTCATATTAGATTTGAAGACGGTTGGGTGACCTTTAATGAGTGTAAAAGAATTATTAAAAAACACTATGCTGATAAAGATAGAAGTGGGATGCCGCATATAAACAACAAAATTATGGATTGCCTCAAAGAGTTAAAAGCTTGGAACACGTCCAGGTTTGGTGGTTTAATTCAAGGAGGAAGAGATCCGACATTTGCAATTAGCAGGGTTAGATGATCAATCAGATATGTATCTGGGAGCTGCAGAAAGGGACTTAGAAAAACTTCTTGTGGAAGAGGAACAATATTGGAAAATCAGAGTGAGGGAGGATTGGCTCCAGTGGGGAGACAAAAACTCCAAGTGGTTCCATTCAAAAGCTAGTCAAAGGAGAAGGAGGAATAAAATAGAAAAGTTGGTTGATGAGATTGAAGGGGATAAAAGCCCCCACGTAGCAGAAGCGCATCGATTGGACCTTACGTCGTATATTAATTAACATTAAAATACTGTTTCGAAAAGGCAAAATAAACTTTAAACATGCTTTAAAGTTGCTGGAAATTGCTATAAGCATGCTTGAAAATTAAATCTAAATTTATTTTCATGCTTTTCTAAAGAAACGGGAAAGAACCGTTACAAACCTTCGTCGTAGACTTGACCGTTCTTCGCCAACGACGCTTCAACGAACGAAAACGCAGCAGCCTCCTTGTAGTATCTTTGTTGGAAAATTCTTCTTCAAAGACACAATAACCACAGAGGTTACACCGGTATGTCTCTAAGTCTAGGAGGCAAAAGACTTGTGGGAGTCTTTCTCTAAGAGGGAGGCTAGAGAGAATTCTAGGGTCTTGTCTTGTGAGTCTAAAAGCAAGAGGAGAGTCCTGAACCAATTAGGTCTAGTGTTCTATTTATAGAAGAGATGCCATGAATAAAATATTCAATTAAATCAATCTTTTCCAAAATTGATTCAATCTTATTCCTCATTTAATCAATCCAAGATCAATCAATTCCATAATTGATTAATCTTTTCCACAAATGACTAATTACTTCCATAAGTGATTAGATCATTTCCATAAATGATTAATCACTTCCTTAAGTGATTAATTATTTCCATAATTGACTAATTCCCGGTTAATGAATTCTTTAATTAATTAACCACCAATTAAATATCACATATTTAATTTCCGGCCTTGAATGAATTAATTTGCCCAAATAGATTTTAGGCCTTAAAATTAATTAATTCATTATTTGAACTCTTTCAAACTTCCATAAATTTAATGTGACTCAAATTTATGTTAATATTTGAATTTCTTCAAATATTAATTTCTCTCATAATAATATATCAATATATATTATATTGTTTCCCTTAGTAAACTGAACATTTTCAATTTGCATTTATTACTTAGTTGCCTCAAATTACTTTATGAGCTACCAGTGGAACCTAATGGACCTGCAGATTAGAAGCTCCAACGATGTGAGATTAATTGGTCAAACTCATTAACCAAATCAATCAATATTCGTTAACTGTGTGTACATTCCACTATAGACTCACAGTTGCACTCTTTTCACTGCAGACATATTTTCTGTGTCCACGGATATAGACCAATATCGACTAGTTAGTCCTTCACGAGTGTCCGTAACACCAGCTGGGTCAAATTACCGTTTTACGCCTGGGTTACTTCTATTTCCTTAAGTACCAGTTCTCCTCTAATGAACAACCTGTTTGTGGTCCAACCATCAAACAGAAAACCCTCTCGTGCCATGAGAGGGTAGGACCCTTTGTTCAAGACTCGGAGTCACCACTTAAGGGAACACTCATCTGCTTCCCTAAAGTCGGGAAGGAGTGAATTCCATCTTGTACGATTATGTTCCCAGCTCCCCATTCGATCTTGTCCCCAAAATGGTAGGCTTATTGAGTCGGCGTATTGGCCACTCTCACCCATACAAATCAAAGGACAATCCCTCATGAGTAGGAGTCCATAATCAACTCAGGATTAAGACTAAGTTGTCTAGGTCGTCCTAGTGAAATAGAAAATCAACTAGTTAACGGGTGTTATAACCAGTGGTTACTATTTCGCGGTTCGGTCTTATGCAAACTCATTGCATAGGATACCCCCACTCGCATGTCTCCTACACAAACGCGTTGGATCATAGCGTTTGTATCAAATACAAAGTGGGTCGTATCCATAGTGTCACCAGGATAAGGCACCCAATATTATCCTTATACTATAGACCCTTTAGGCTGTTTCTTGAACAATGATCCCCATATGTCGCTACATATAGTTCAAGACTCATATTACAGCCTAGGATGTCTAGTTTATTGGATTATGGTTATTTTAGGCAAAGACAAACATAAAATAACTAATAACATTTAATGGAAAAATATATCAATATTATTTCATTAATATCCGGTCAACGGTTACATTCACTATCTACGAGTTTTAGGGCATAAAACCCAACAGAGTATGGGGTCAGTATCTTGGATGAAGATCAGTTGGGAAAAACAACAACTAATTTTTTCAGAATGATGTTTCAATCATCTTCTCCCCAGAATACAAATATTGATGAAGTCTTAAGGTGCATTACAACAAAGATCCTAGAAGATAAAAAAAGAGATATGGAAAGGCCTTTCAACAAAGCTGAGGTAGAAGTGGCGGTAAAAAGTATGAATCCCAACAGAGCTCCAGGTCTTGATGGAGTTCACGCTCTTTTCTATCAGAAATACTGGGAAATTATTGGAGATGACATTACAAAAGTGTGTCTACAAGTGCTGAATGAAGGGATGGACGTCAGTCTTTTAAACAAAACATTCATAGCCCTCATCCCCAAAGTCAGCTCTCCTCTAAACATGAACCAATTCAGACCTATCAGCCTGTGCAATGTCTCATATAAAATCATTGCAAAGGTTTTGGCAAATAGGATGAAAAAGGTTCTAGATGAGATAATCTCCAATACTCAATCAGCTTTTGTTCCGATTAGGCTCATTTCAGACAATGTAATCTTGGGGTTCGAATGCATCCATGCTTTAAATAGTAGAAGGAAAGGTAAGATCAGCCTGGGGGCTCTTAAGCTCGATATGAGCAAGGCCTACGATAGGGTCGAATGATCTTTCCTCAGAAAAGTGAAGCACAAGATGGAGTTTCCTCCCGTTTGGATTGATAGAGTCATGAATTGTGTGGAATCTGTATCCTTATCGGTCCTCCTAAATGGCCTCCCCCAGGAATCTTTCAAACCGAACAGGGGGTTGAGACAGGGGGATCCCCTTTCGCCGTATCTCTTTCTTTGTGTGGTGAAGGCTTGTCGGGTTTGTTTAACAGGGAAGAATCTAAATCTCTCATATCTGGTATTAGAATTTCTAAAAGTAGTCCTGTTCTAACTCATCTTTTCTTTTCTGATGACAACTTGGTTTTCTTCAAAGCTTCGGAGGCAGAGGGCAGACAAATCAAGAGAGTCTTAGAGATCTATGAGAGAGCCACAATGATAAACCTGGAAAAATCAGGATGCATGCTTAGCCAAAATGTTAGCCCAGATCTTTCCAAGGCTATATACGGTGCGATAGGGGTCAAGCAAGTCCAGTCCCTGGGAAAATATCTTGGTCTCTCGGCTCAAAACGAAAGAAATAAGCAAGCGATGTTCAAAAATCTCAAGGAAATGGTCTGGAAAGTCCTTCAGGGGTGGAAAGGCAAGCTCTTCTCTCAAGGAGGAAAAAAGGTGCTTATTAAGGCGGTTGCTCAAGCTATCCCAACCTATAAGATGACTTGTTTCAAGCTCCCAATCAACATTTGTAAGGGTTTAAACTGTGCCTATGCAAATTTCTGGTGGGCTTCTTCAGACACAAAGAAAAGAGCCCACTGGATGAGCTGGAAGAAGATGTGTCGTAGCAAATTCAGAGGCGGGTTAGGATTCAGAGACATATCCCTTTTCAACAAAGCTCTTCTAGCGAAACAAAGTTGGAGAATTATAAATAATCCCTCCAGCCTGTTAGCTAAAGTTCTAAAAGGGAAGTACTTCAACAAAGGTGATTTTCTAAAAGCTCCGATTGGATCCAATCCCTCTGCAACTTGGAGGAGCATCGTTTGGGGTAGGGAGCTTTTCAAAGAAGGAATGAGATGGAGAATAGGTAATGGCAGTAACATCATCATCGATCAAGACCCTTGGATTTGCAAAAATGGAAACAAAATTCCAGTTTGGGTAGATAGCTCCCTCCGGGGGAAACCAGTAAAGGATATTCTAACAGAAAATGGTCAATGGAATGAAGTGGTTATAAAGGACTCTTTCATTCCATCGGATGCAGAAGCAATATTTAATATTCCTAGATTGAACAACAAGGAGAGGGATGAAATCATATGGGATCCGAATCCAAAAGGCTCCTATACGGTTAAGAGTGCCTACAATCTGGCGATCTCCATTCAAGATAAAGATGACTGGGAAAGCTCCAAGAGTAGCTGGAAGGTTTTATGGAATCAGAAAATTTTTCCTAGAGCAAAGATAACCATTTGGAAAATCCTAAATGATATCCTCCCTACAGGGACAAATATCAGAAAGAGAGGAATCCAAACAAATGCTTGTTGCCTCTTGTGTAAAAGAAGGGAGGAGACCTCCACTCATCTATTCTGGTTCTATAAGGTTGCTAGGCAAATTTGGAAAAATTTCGTCCCTAATTCTATTTCTTTTCTATCAAATTGCAGGGAATCAGACAACCCTTTGGCTATTTGGGACGCGATGATCAAATTTCTCCCCAAAAAGGAGATGCAGATTGGCTCACTTATACTATGGATTATTTGGAGAAAAAGGAACGAGTGTTTACACAACAAGGGTCAAGCAGATGTAAGCTAGATCAACAGACAAATAGTCAACTACATTGAGGAGATAGAGGGAGGATCTAGCATTCACCTGAGGCATAAAAAGTTGGAGAACCGGTCGAGTCACTCTCCTTGGAGGTCGCCGTATCCAAGAAGCTGGAAGCTTAACACGGACGCTTCTTGGAAGGATAATCTCAATCTTGGCAGGATTGGCTGGGTCATTCGTGACTCTATAGGTTCTCTGATCGGCATTGGGGGCATGCAAGAAAAAAGAAATTGGTCGATTAAAAATCTAGAAGGTAAAGCTATCCTTGAAGGTTTGAAGTCTTACCGAAAGATCATTGAAGTTTCTGGTAGAGGTTCTGACTTCCCTCTCATCGTCGAATCTGATGCTGCGAATTTGGTCAAGGTGATCGTTGGGCTTTCCTCGGATCGCACAGAAACGTCTTTGATCTCTAGGGAGATTGCTGAGGAGTCTGAAGATATGGCAGTCTCCTTCGTCTCCTACCCAAGAAGTAGTAACAATCTTGCTCATTCCTTAGCGCGAGCTGCTACTGTTTTTGGGAATTTTCTGTATTTTTTGAACCTCCCCTATTTTGTTTATCGTATAGAAGGGGCTTTTTTGGTTGGGGATGATAGGATCCCCGCGTGGCTGTGTAATTTGGTTGGTGGTTAGCTTCTTTTAATTAATTTCCTTTTTCAACAAAAAAAAAGGTTCAATAGAACGAGTTAAAATTTATGAGAGTGGAGCATTAACTTCACTTGGTTAGCTCTAGAGACCGAGTTCACTCATAAAATCAATAGGATATGAGCTATTAAAAATTTCTTTAATTAATCTAATTATATATAGAGATGTATCGTGATTAGTTACGAGGCCTTTTCACCAGCTTGAGAGAGTTTTTAAGCAGGGAGATTAAACCTAAATTTAAATAAGAGATGTAGGCTTGGGAGTGCTGTAACGACCCGACTTTTGTAATGAACCCATTTGGGATCGTTACTACATACATGCTATGGAGGTCTTATAAAGTAAAAGAAATAGTTTAAAACATAAACTTTAATAACGGTATAAAATTTCAAAACGATTCTTTAATTTGGGATCTCACATTTAAAGAACATCAAAAGTTCTCGTTAAGAATCTAAACCAAAAATAACATGGTCTCTAAAAGTTCTTAAATCAAGATCATAACCCTAAAAGCATGCAAATAAATTCATAAAGCTGGAGTTAAAAACAAATGATTTCATGGTTTTTCTAGTCTCCCGTGGCTATCTAGCAATTCCAGTCAATCGCCTTGAATGCCCTTGTCTTTACCTAAAAAAAAATACATTCGTGGAAAGAATGAGTGTTTAAAATACTTAGTAAGTAAGTCCAGTACTGGGGTTGGGATATGCAAACACAAGCATTCATGGTTCATGCTTTTCTAGTGGGACCTATTCTTTTTCCTCTTAAATAATAAATTTCCTCTATGACCATTACATGGACAATCATGCCAATTTTCGCTTTTCCTCTTCCAACTTGGAGGTACAGTAGACAAATCTTTTAATCGTATTTTTGATTTCCTGAGCCTAAACATGCAAAAGTGCGAAAGTTAGATTTTTTTTTTTGAAAATGATGTTATAAAGTCCAAATGTGTAATTCAAACATATTTGAGGGTAAAAGAGTCAATTTGGTTAAGAAATGATCAATTTTTGGTGTTTTGCAGGAAATTTCTTTAGAGCTCCAAATTGCGCCTACAATCTTCCAAAGCCAAAAATAATTGCACCTGCAATTTCTCCAGACACTGTCTTCCTAGAATTTTTGCCAATCAGTAACCAACGAGCTTTTTTGCACCTAACCTGCTGATTTGACTCCGGTTCCTCAAGGTCAAGCTGGGGGCATGATTTTCGACAACAACCCATTCGATTTCAAGCTATAAAAGAGACTCTAATCACTAATTCAAGCAACAAATTTGAGGAAAAGGATTGGGTGACACTGAAATCCTAATTTGTCCCTTAGAATCGTGATTCATCTTCTTCACTCAAGAACTCCTTTTTTTTCACTAAGATTGGCCCTAAACCCGAGAGTTTGGCCTATACATACTTATTTTTCTTTGAAAGAGGATGAATTAAGTATAGAGAAAGATCCTTGAGTGATAAACCCTAGTTTAGCCTTTAAGTTTTTTTTGCCCTTCTATTATTTTCCAGATTATATTTCTTTCATTCAATTGTAATTATGAATTCATCTTCAATGGAACTTTCTATTATCATTTCCTTCATTATGAGTTGTAGCTAAATTTTTTTGTGGGATTCGGTTTGGTGAATGCCCTTAAGGATGAGCTAACTTGGTAAATTGGCTCACTTGTGCCCATGTCACTTTGTGTATTTCATTCTTTATTGTATTTAAAGTTTAATTGTTGCTTTAAATTGGTCACTAGAATTAGCATGTAATGTGATTCCAAGAGGATGGCAAGTTCGAATATTCAAGCTTTACGAGAGAGGATAGCTTGTAGAATTAGAATGATGCCTTTGTAATACAATTTGGAAGTCTTTTATAGACTCTAGACTTCAAATTTAATTGAATACAGAAAACTAAAAGATAAGATCGAATCATCAAGACGGGACCCCTGATAGATTCGTTGGACAGATAAGGCTTATCTAAAAGTAAAAAGACAAAAAGATAAAATACAAAAGTATTGGAAATATAAAAGGACAAAAAACTTGGAAATGCAAAACTTGGAAATACAAAAAGATAAAAAGGACAAAAAGCTTGGAAATACAAGGAATACTTGGAAATATAAAAAGACAAAATACTTGGAAATACAAAAGTTGGAAATACAAAAGATAAAGATAAAATCGAATATTGCCAGCTAATTTTGGAGATGACACAGCTGTTTCCATTCTTGTGATCTGATATCTTGCCGGCTAAATTATTGATTCTTCTCTTCGTTTGATCACCCTTGGCTGATTACTGGCTTACCAACGGTCTTACTGCCCCATCTTGGGATTTACAGCCTGGAACACCAAACTATAGGTCCTCATGAACTAGGAGAATTATCAATAATCTTCGTCTTCAAAATCTCATAATCTTTTGCTTTAATTGCTCTGTTGCTTCAAAATATTTTCTTCAAGTTGACTGGCATAAATAAGTACTTTTTTTTTTTTCCAATTATGATGGGAATACTTCTTTATAAAGCAACCCTTATGATCATCATTTGTTTCTTTGCAAAACAGGAAATTTTAATTTATTCGGAGCTCACATGGGTTGTGAATCAAGACATGGATCATCTAGTTCGTAGTCTGGTTCGTTCTCTTCTCCTTGTGTAGAAGAAGCAGGAGATTCACTTCTTGAAGAAGCTGCCATTTGAAGAATTCTTTGGAAGTCTGCATCAAAGGTCGTCTGAGCAAGAGCTGCCAGAAGTTTGGATTGTCATTTAGGAATTCTGCATTCCTTTTGATGTTGATGTCTTTGAGATAACCGTTCTGTGCGAACCATTCTTTTATTTGTTTGAGGGTGGCGTGCTGACAATTATATTTATCCCACCATTTGATTCTTAAGATTTTTGTGACCGTTTTGTATTGGGGATGGTTGCTGGTAGAGAAATTCCCGCCAAAAATCCACGAAATTTGAAAGTATAAAAAGAATCTCATAGAATTATGAAATGCTGTTTTTTTGGATATTCCTTGCAAAATGATAATAAGATTCCTGCAAGGGTGTCGACAAAATATCATCCGTCATTCGGAATGTATTCCACCATTGAATGAACGAAAGTGGGAAATTTATTTTATAGGCATTTTGACAGAAAGATATAAACCACGAATGGTTATAGTTTGAATACCACATAACATGTACCAAGCTCTTATGTAATCTCGGTAAGAGTATGTTTGTGGCTACGAAGGGTTTTGAGAAGGATTTATCAGTACAGAGACCTTGGTTCCAATGAGTTGGATTCAAGGCTTTGAGTTTTTTTCGAAGCCTTTGAAAAAGTGGTTTACAAATGAGTCTGAGGTTTTGGATAAAATCAGACACATAATTTAGACAGCCTAAAAACCTTTATAGTTGGGTTTTATCTAAAATTTGATCTAGAAAATTGGATGCAAAATTCATTGATCTTTGAATGGGTTTTATAAGGCCCATATGAATGTCAAAGCTCAAAAATCTAATTTCGGTTTGAAACAGTTTGACTTTTGGCAAATATACAACTAAACCATTTTGTTTGACTATGTTTATAAAGATATTAAGATGCTTGAAGTGTTGATCGATGTTAGATGAAAATACTAAAACATCGTCAATATAAACTATTGTAAAATTTTTGAAATCATTGAAAATATCATTCATGAGTTTTTGAAATTCTGATGGGACGTTTTTTAGCCCAAAAGGCATAACATTCCATTCATATGGTCCGAATGGAACATTAAAGTAGTTTTGTATTTATCTTTTTTGGAAATTTGAATTTGCCAAAAACCAGATTTCATATCAAATTTTGAGAATATTTTAGCATTAGAAATTCTTTTAGGTAAATTTTGTTTATTTGGAATTGGGTATCTTATCCATTCTAAAACTTTGTTTAAAGGTTTGTAATTGATAACTAACCTGGGCACACCACGCTCCTGTTCGACTGCGTTGTTGACATAGAAGGCTGCACATGACCAGGGGCTCTTTGATGATCTGATTAGTCCTTTGTTGACTAACTCCTGTATTTCTTTTTTACAGAATGTTAGCAATTCTGCATTCATTTGAATAGGTCTCGTCTTTGTGGAAAATTGTGGTGGGGGTGGTTTAAATGCTGGAGAAGGTGTAGGAATTGGCTTTGGAGGAACTATAGGAGCTGTCTTAGGGATTTCTTCAATTTCCTCATTCTCTGGAGCTTTTTCTGAAGGAGTGATGAACAATCGAACGGAAGCGATTACGGATCTTAGGCCTTGAAATTCATTAATTTCTAAAGAGAAAGCATGCTAGAAAATTGAGCAAAAACAGAGCATTAGAAAAAACTAACCTTTTGAGCTCGAATTAAAGTGATTCGTTGGATGTTTCTCAACACGAATATGTTGTGGACGACCACCGACATCTTCCCTGCTATTCTCCGGCTTTAGAACGAGCTTGTGGGAGCTCAAGAATGATGAAATTGAGGGAGAAAGAAAATGGGTTTGAGAGATGGAGACATACGATTTTCAGAGAAAGATTTTGAACCTTTTTTCCATGAATTCCCATTATCAAAATCTCATGCCTTCTGTCCAAAATTTTCTTCTTTAAAACTCCTTTTAAAGATAAGTAATTCATACCACCCAAATTAGCTTTATGAAGACACCAAGCATGAGAGAAAATGAATCATGGGTTAAGGTGTCAAAGTATTAAAATTTACCTCTTGAAATTTCCCATTTAAAGAAATTCATAATTTCTTTAATTTTAAATATCAAATAACCAATTATATATATATATATATATATATAATCAATTATAATTAAACATTTTAATTATAATTTTAATATTAAATCTTTGCACCAATCCCGAATTCTCTCTAAACCGACGAATATGAATCATTATTCAAATTCAAACGAAAAATACGTATCCTATACAAATTTACAATATTTAAATCCTATTTAAATATTTCCAATTCTCTCGATTTATAGTTTAATTCAAAGTTTAAACTATACTACGTTAAGTATATCGCATATAACTAACGTTAATTCCCTTTATCGAGTTTGAACGTTTCAAAAACTCTTTCATCACATTGTTCTAAGCTTTAGTTCGTTTGAGCTAGCAGGGGGACCTAATGGACCTACAGATCATGGGCTCCAACGATTGGAGATTAATCGGTTAAACTCTTTTAACCTAGTTAACCAACATTCGTTAACTAACGGGACACTCCAATATAGCCTGTAGCTGCACTCCCCTCACTGTAGATATATTTCTGTCCACCCGATATAACCATGATTAGTAAGTCAACCCTTCACAGGTTGTTTGTAACCACAGTTGGGTCAAATGTTCGTTTTACCCCTGAAGTTACTTATTGTTCCTTAAGTCCCCACTAAGTCCCTAATGAACAATTGGTTTGTGGTCCGACCACTAAATCTAATACCTCTCAGGCCAATGAGAGGGCGGTGCGCCTTTGTTCATGTCCCGGAGTCAGCACTTAAGAGAACAACCTCTCTACTATCCCTAAAGTCGGGTAGGAGTGAATTCCATCTTGCAGGACTATGTCCCCAACTATCTATCTGGTCTTATCCCCAAAATGGTAGGAACTTATTGAGTCGGCGATGTTGAGCCACTCTCACCTATGCAAATCAAAGGATAATCCCGAATAAACAGGAGTTCATAGTTAGCTCAGGATTAAGATATCGAGTTACCTAGGCCATCGCTTGAAATAGTCAGTTTCACAGTAAACGACGTATAAAGTGAAAGTGACTTATTTCGCGGTCCGGTCTTATGCAAACTCTTTTGCATAGGACGCCCCCACTCGCATGTCTCTACATGAATGATTCAGGATCACATCATTTGTACTAAAACAAAGTGGGCCGCGTCACATAGTTTTTCTTAAGATAAGGTACCCAGTCTTATCCCTATACTATAGACCGTTTAGGCTATTACTTGAACTTGATCCACTTTTATGTCTCTACATAAAGTTCAAGTGTTCATATCATAGCTAAGGATTCTAGTTTATTGGATTTGGGTTAATTAATACATAATTAAAACAACCATTCAACAACCAGAAATTGAATTACTTCAATAACGCTTTATTGATTATATTCACCTTTGTTACGTTTACTATCCACGAGTTTTAGGACATAAAACCCAACAAACTCCCACTTGGACTAAAACTCTAGTGGATTGTACAACAATCCAGAACCATAGTGGGTTTGTATTAACAATTGCTAATGCATGTAAAAATGCAATAAAAGGGCATCTAGCATACCCATTACATATCTCCCACTTGCCCTAGATTATCCTTTTTACATTACTCGTAGACCTAGACCATCTAGTTGTCCCTCGAACAATTTTTGTCGTGAGGGCCTTCATAAATGGTTCAACAATGTTTTGCTCTGAGGCTATCCTCATGACAATCACGTTCCCTCTATTCATAATCTCTTAGATGAGATGTACGTTTGTGTTCTATACGTTCGCCTCATATGTGGAACAACTTCCAAATGACTTCCCTATGTCACACAACCTTCTCAGCTTGCTTCACAAGTAGCAACATACTTGGCCTTCAAGATAAAGTCTGTAATGCATCTATACTTGATGCTACGCCATTCTCTAATTCCCTGTTAAGGGTGAATTCTGATGTCGAAGTGGATTTCCACAAATCCTTATCGGTGTGTGAATCAGAATCAACATATCCTGTAAGGATTAGATCCTTAGCACCATACACGAGCTTATAGTCGCTCGTTCTCATAAGATACTTGAGGATATTTTACTGCAGTCCAGTGGTCTTATCTTGGATTGAATTGGTATCTACTGACAATCCCTTATTACATACCATATGCCAGGTTTGGCTGCCTATTGCCGAGTCAGAGGGATTCTGTCTCAAATCCTCAACCCTTTTGAGGTGTCTTAGGACACTGCTCCTATGACTAATGAATTCCATGTCGGATAGGTAACTAACCATTCTCGGAATTCTAATCTTATATCTAGCCAACACTTTGTCCATATAAGATACTTGAGACAGAGCTAGCGATCTGTTCTTGCGATTCCGAACATTTTCGATTCTAAGAAAATATGGAGTCCTTCCAAATCTTTCATTTGGAACTGCACTACTAGCTAAATTTTAATCTCAGTATTATAGCCTACATCATTCCCTAATGAAGAGGATATTATTCACATACAAAACTAAGAATGCTACTAAACTATTGATAATCCTTCTGTCGACACAAGGCTCATTAATATTCTGGTCAAAACTATAAGATTTAATCATGCATTAAACCTTATGTTCCAAGATCGAAACCCTAGTTCAATCCATAAATGGATCAATTAAGTTCGCAAACCTTTTGCTCTAGATCCTGGACTATGAAATCTTTTGGTCAATACCAAACGGAATTGAAGTACTCCCACTTCATTTCAAGGTTCATCCTTTTGACTCAATTGTCTCTATCCATGTCATCCATTGCCTGTTTTAAAGGTCAATGGATCCTCGATATTGTCATCAGGTATGACAATTGGAGTTTTAGTTAAACTCAAATAATTTTCATTAGGTTGATTAATAACACTCCCACTGCATTGAGGCTCTCTCAAGAATTGAGAAGGATTAGACTGACAGAATGTGTCAGCTCAAACAACTCTTGTTAAAGGGCTAGTCTGATCAACAACTCTTTGTTGATTCATTTTGTAGCTTCACTTGATAATTTACTTTAACACTGTCTTACTACGTGGTTTGTGATCTCTAACGTGGTCTTCTTCTAAGAAAGCAACATTTGTCAATACAAATACTTTCTTTTAAACAACGAAGCATCCACATCTCGTTTCTTTGGAATAACCTACTATTAGGCACACAGTTGAATAAGGTTCCAGTTCCTTCGGGTTTGTCTTAAGCATATATGCAGGACATCTTTAAGTTCTGAAATGACATAAACGTACTTTATGCTCTTTTCAGAGTTCAAAATGGTGTTTTGATAAGGGTAAAAAATATACCTATTTTACCCTTATATTTAGCTCATTCTATTGTCAAATATTGCATGTTTAGATCAATTTTATTGTTCCCAAGCTCAAAATATGTTAAAGTTGATAAGTTAGGGTGTTGAGATTCACTTTTGTCAAATTACGCTCATTTGTGCTTAAAAAGACTTAATTTTAAGAGAATTTGACTAAGTTTATTGCTGTGCAGGAAAACAGAGGAAAAGCTGGGTTCTGCCCAAAAATGCGACAACATTTCTGGGAAGGCAAGATGAAATGCGACCGCATTTCTGAAAAAACTGAGACAGTTCCGAGTCGTCCGCGGGTCGTTGTTGACGAGTCTTCTTCGCACCTAACCGGCTGTTTTGACTCCGAAACCGACTGGGCTACCTACCAGCACCTATTTTGCAGCTCCTCAACCATTTCCAACACTATATAAGCTCGAGATTCGAAGTCAAATTCAAGCAGAACTCATTTGGAAGAAGAGGGTGGTGACAAAACCCTAGTTGACGCCTATGAGTAGGGATGCTCGAGGTCCTTCTTAGATGACTAAATTCTAACCTGAGTTAGACATCAAACCTTAGGGTTTGTAGGGATTTTCACCCATTCCCACTTGTAAAAGCGAGAGAGTGGAGTGTCTAAGCGAACTCTAGAAGGATTGGATAAATAGAAAAACCCATAGTATTTGGCTACTTCCATTATTTCCAGCTTTTGATACTTTTCATTATTCTGTATCTTTTACATTCTTATTTCAATGAAAATGTATTCATTTGCACTTTATCTCACCGTGAGTAGCTAAATTCCATTGAGGGGTTCAATATGGTGAATTCCCTTATGGTTCAATAGCTTGAAAGTGTTTTATTTGCTTAAGTTTTGTTCAATGCATGTCATTCTTTATTGATTATCACTCTGATCTTGTTGAGTTTAACTTGATCACTTAGACTTTGCATGCTATGTGAGCTTGATCTCGAAAGGGACAGACGATATCGGTTCTCATAAAGGTGATATAGGAGAAAAAACTCGAAAGAGATTGTTCGGCGGTATAGGACAAGCTGCCTAAGGCACCCTATATCGACTATAGGGTTATAGATTGCATTCGTGAATTATCTATGTCGGAGTCGAGTCACAGAAATGTGCATAACGGTACTCGCTTAGCCTTCTAACGGTTCTTGGGAGCAAGACCAAATAGAAGTTAAATTTGACCCAATGCATTGAATAGACTTAAGATTAAATAATCCATGATTAAGGTTATTGCCTTTGGGATGAATCCATGTTGAATACCTCGTTTATTTCTTATTTCTTATTCTTTTGTTTATTTACTTGTTTTATCTATTTCTTTAAAAACTAATCATCAAACTTATTTCTTTGGTTACCTATTTTTAAGCAATCAAGTTGAGCAGTTTCTTATTCAAATCTGAATTTCCAGTTTAGTCCTCGTGGGATCGATACCCTTGGAATACTTCTAAGGTTTTTTTATTACTACGTGCGACAGTGTATACTTGCACTAGGGTTGGCTGAATTTAACTTATTATTACTTACCATCTTATCTCACATCCATCCATTCAGCTGACGACGCACCATGTTTCAAGATACACTCTTTGAGGGAACCATATTCACATTTTAAACTGCAGCCACTACTGCATATTCACAAAAACGAGTAAGGCAACTAATCATAGTTTAACGAACCATGTCCAACAAGGTTCTATTTCACCTTACTGATACATCATTCTACTATGGTGTACTAGGTATTTAGGTCGTAATTCCATATTCTATCAAATAGACCTGGAATCTCGAGTCCATATACTCTCCATCTCGATCGAATCGAAGTATCTCTATCGTTTTACTTAATTCGATTCTTAACCTCGGCCTTATACTCCCTGAACTTTTCAAGAGTTTGAACTTCTGATGCATTTTGTAGAGATAATTTTGAATAATCATTAATTAAAACTAATGAATTATTCATACCTCGTTTGAGCTTTGGCATTCATTAAGTTCAAAGATCATAATGTATTAGCTCTAAGGTTTCTTTGGCACGATTTCCTTTTTCTTTAGTAAAAGGTTATTTAAGTCATCTTACCCTTAAGACATGACTTTGAGGTAATGAGTCGTCTTCTAACCTGTTTAAAAGTTCATTCATGGCCAATCTTTAATCCTATTGATTTTTAATATGGCCTAACCTCAAGTGCCAAAGATAGGTATCGTGAGAAACACGTTGCCTTTTGGTTGAGTCTCAGCGGTTTTAAACATCTTATGATTTAGAAATCGCTCTAGACTCCAACGATCTTAAAATATATATTCGTTATTATTTGTTTTGCAGAACAAATATTGGCATCCCTTTTGAAATGAATAGTTCATACATTAAAAGATAATAGTATAGCCTTGTTCTAGCAAAACAAGATATAGAAATTAAACTTCTTTTAATCTCAGGAACTATGTACATCAAATAATATGTACCGTTCCTCGGAGAAGAATAACTTTATGTCTCTTACTGCCATAATTGAGATGAACTCTTCTATTTCAACTCTAAGAGTCATCTTAACTAGCTCACAACTTCTGCCAGGAACTCATTCCTTGAAAAAGAACATACGTGATTAGTGGGCCCTGAATCGAATATCAAGGTTGAATCACTATTCCTACTAAGCATGTTTCCAAGATGAATAAATCTTATTTAGAGTCTTGGATCGTGTTCTTATTGGCTGGGCAGTTTTCTATGTCATATTTATCATGAATATCTTGAAAACGAATTAGGCATAACATTTTGAGGACATTCCTCATTTTTAAGACCGTTTCCAAATCACTCATCACAATCTCAGTGTTTAAGTGTGTTTTCTTAGTCATATGTTTTTATACCAATAACGTATTTGGCGTATTGAAGAGGCATTTATAGAACCTATCCTTATTGTTGAAAAATAAACAAATGAACTTAAATTGGTTGTCTAATATTTAACCCATTACCTAATCCAATCAATTTAGCAAAATTAATGAAACACCCTATGAATCATAATTCTTTTGCAACGATACTTCAGAGGTTTAGAGCAACAGTCACCAAATGGGTGATCAACTACTCCTCCTCTGAATTGAGACTTTTCTCAGCCAATTCTTAATATCAAAACATCTCACATACTTCAAAGTGTAACCCTCCCACTTTCAGATCCCAGAGAGCGCACCAACAGGCTACCAATAGGAAAGACAACTGCTGGTGATTACCCTAAGTGACCCTATCCATTTCTGGAGATCGCGGTGTTCCGAAACCTATGATCAGACCCTCCAAATGGGATGGTCGCACTAGGACGACAAGCAGGCAGATCATAAGAATCTCACAGTGCAACCTAGGGGAGGAGATCGTAGGATGTGTTGACTCGCGTCCTTCTCCCACTTACTATGAACACTTTCCCCATTCACCTTGGTATTGACCCATACAAACACTCTTCAAAGGGAGGTCGCACCCAGGGCGACACAAAGTCGAGCATGGATCTCACGGTGTGAACACAGGGGGACGTGAGAGTAAAAACTTGATTTGAGCATCTCGTTTTTATACTTTTTCTCCCACTGAAGTGTCCTATGTATTTTAGGGTGATTTTACTTAGGTAAATTCCGGCTAAACGAATCTATCTAAGTTTATGCCTTATATAACTCTTTAAAATAAGGTCTTTACTCTAATGTCTAGGCGAATTAAACGCTTTTAATTTCCTAGTGACATTGCATGCTAATAAGACCGTGGTTAATTCAACTCAGGTACCGGTCCATTTGTCGGGAGAGTTCCCTTATAACCAAAGCCTTATATCCTACCTAACACATTTTAACTCTATTAAAATTACTAAGTAGGACAACTTTCCAATCCTATTAGAAAAGGTGATCTTAGGTCTATTTAATTTTAAACTGTTTTAAGATTAACTCATTCTCCTAAGATCCTATGTTAGGATGCAACTCTTTGTTATAGGTTGACGGTTTCTATTCATTAACACTTATAACTATTATAACTTTTAATGAATTAGTCCTATAACATGCTTCTAATGGTGATGAAAGCATATAACAATCAACAATTCAAGTTATATAAAATCATCATCCACAAAGCATAAACATTTTGAAATAACCTACATCTAGATGATTTCCAAAGGCATAACTATTACGCTAAGATGTCTAGGTGATAAAACCTCACATCGCTCATGCATGCTCATAAAACCAGGTTAACCTAACTCAAGTACCGACTCGATGCCCAGGTAGGAGGTGTTCCGTAAACCGCCAGCTTAAATACCTCCAGCCTTAGACAGCATCTCGCCGGGCGAGTTCTCTTGTAACCTTAGCTTTACAAGATATTGACCTATTCTATGCGAATCTTTCGAGATTAAATTTCATTAACCCTAAGTGAGCTTGCATTTATCTTTGTTATAGGTTTTATTGTCTATCTCGTTTATATAACACTTTATAATATAGACAACCTATAACATTCATCTATGCTAAGGTGGTTTCATGTTGCATGCTTGTTCATTTTCGTTTATTAATATAACGCTTATATTTAAACATTCATAAATGAAAAAATAAGACAAGCAACATGCATCTAACATGAATCCTAACATGCATTCCTTTTATTATAACTCTTATAATTAACTACTAATGCATAAAACATGCTTTCCTATGGTGGGATTTTAAATCTATATGACATAGATTATGCATATTCAATTCTAATTATAACATACATTCCTAATGCATAAATAATTAAACACACTAAAGTGAACCGGTTTTGGCATCCAAACAACAAAACTTAGCTAAATTATTACATTAATAATTAAATGAATGGTTGAACCGCCTTGGATAGCTCCCGAACCAGCCCCAAACAATCCATAATAGGCTTGAATCGGACTCCAAAGCTTCAAAATTGTGCTAAACCGGCCGAACTGGGTTGAACCGGATCGGAAAACGGTGAACCGAATTGGGAATCTAGCATCTAAATCGAACCACTGCCAAAATTTAAACAGTTTGAATTTGTTCATCAGCCTCGACGTTGTGCATACAGCAGCAACAGTTTCTTCATCCTCTGTTTTTTTGGTCAGCGAACATCTCCTCGTCTTCGATCGATTACAACCTATTTTCAACTCTATTGACTCCTAAAGTTATACAGACTCTAGGCAAGACATTAAAGCCCATATACATGTGGGCTATTACAATTTTCATCAACAATTGAGAGCTTAATTTGATGCCAAAACCGAATTTATCCAACATTAGCAACCAACTCATTCAACAAATGAAATTCACCCACCAAACTCGAAATTAATGGAAATCAAGTGCCCAAACCACGCTCTGATACCAATTGAAGGAGTGATGAACACTCGAGCGGAAGCGATTACGGATCTTAGGCCTTGAAATTCATTAATTTCTAAAGAGAAAGCATTCTGAAAAATTGAGCAAAAACAGAGCATTATAAAAAACTAACTTTTCAAGCTCGAATTAAAGCGATTCATTGGATGTTTCTCAACATGAATACGTTGTGGACGACCACCGACATCTCCCCTGCTATTCTCCGGCTTTAGAACGAGCTTGTGGGAGCTCAAGAATGATGAAATTGAGGGAGAAAGAAAATGGGTTTGAGAGATGGAGACATACGGTTTTGAGAAAAAGATTTTGAACCTTTTTTCCGTGAATTTCCATTATCAAAATCTCATGCCTTCTGTCCAAAATTTTCTTCTTTAAAACTCCTTTTAAAGATAAGTAATTCATGCCACCCAAATTAGCTTTATGAAGACACCAAGCATGAGAGAAAATGAATCATGGGTTAAGGTGTCAAAGTATTAAAATTTACCTCTTGAAATTTCCCATTTAAAGAAATTCATAATTTCTTTAATTTTAAATATCAAATAACCAATTATATATATATATATATATAATCAATTATAATTAAACATTTTAATTATAATTTTAATATTAAATCTTTGCACCAATCCCGAATTCTCTCTAAACCGACGAATATGAATCATTATTCAAATTCAAACGAAAAATACGTATCCTATACAAATTTACAATATTTAAATCCTATTTAAATATTTCCAATTCTCTCGATTTATAGTTTAATTCAAAGTTTAAACTATACTACGTTAAGTATATCGCATATAACTAACGTTAATTCCCTTTATCGAGTTTGAACGTTTCAAAAACTCTTTCATCACATTGTTCTAAGCTTTAGTTCGTTTGAGCTAGCAGGGGGACCTAATGGACCTACAGATCATGGGCTCCAACGATTTGAGATTAATCGG
Source organism: Luffa aegyptiaca (assembly GCA_017139565.1). Taxonomy (NCBI): domain Eukaryota; kingdom Viridiplantae; phylum Streptophyta; class Magnoliopsida; order Cucurbitales; family Cucurbitaceae; genus Luffa; species Luffa aegyptiaca. The sequence goes on from CM029398.1 coordinate 18,713,143, forward strand.
TTAAACTCTTTTAACCTAGTTAACCAACTCTCCTCACTGTAGATATATTTCTGTCCACCCGATATAACCATGATTAGTAAGTCAACCCTTCACAGGTTGTCGTAACCACAGTTGGGTCAAATGTTCGTTTTACCCCTGAAGTTACTTCTTGTTCCTTAAGTCCCCACTGAGTCCCTAATGAACAATTGGTTTGTGGTCCGACCACTAAACCTAATACCTCTCAGGCCAATGAGAGGGCGGCGCGCCTTTGTTCATGTCCCGGAGTCAGCACTTAAGGGAACAACCTCTCTATTATCCCTAAAGTCGGGTAGGAGTGAATTTCATCTTGCAGGACTATGTCCCCAGCTATCTACTCGGTCTTATCTCCAAAATGGTAGGAACTTATTGAGTCGACGATGTTGAGCCACTCTCACCCATGCAAATCAAAGGATAATCCCTAATAAACAGAAGTTCATAGTTAGCTCAGGATTAAGATCGAGTTACCTAGGTCATCACTTGAAATAGTCAATTTCATAGTAAACGACGTTATAAAGTGAAAGTGACTTATTTCGCGGTCCGGTCTTATGCAAACTTTTTTGCATAGGATGCCCCCACTCGCATGTCTCTACATGAATAATCCAGGATCACATCGTTTGTACTAAAACAAAGTGGGCCGCGTCACATAGTTTTTCTTAGGATAAGGTACCTAGTCTTATCCCTATACTATAGACTGTTTAGGCTATTACTTGAATTTGATCCACTTTTATGTCTCTACATAAAGTTCAAGTGTTCATATCATAGCCAAGGATTCTATGTTATTGGAGTTTGGGTTAATTAATACATAATAAAAACAACCATTCAACAACTAGGAATTGAATTACTTCAATAACGCTTTATTGATTATATTCACCTTTGTTACATTTACTATCCACGAGTTTTAGGACATAAAACCCAACATTTTCCACTTTGGCTCCAGCAGGTTTTTCCACATTTTTCTCTGTTGTTTTCTCCACATCAGCGTGCATATCAGCTTGTTGTCCAGCTACGTTTTGTTGATTTGGCACTTTTTTTCTCAACTAAGGACTTTCCACTTCTTAATTCCACAGCTTGAACTTGTGATGCATTGTCAGGCTGAAATGTGGAGGTTAGAAAAGATGGTAAATAGTGATTAAGATAAATTCAGCCAACCTAGTGCAAGTAGACACTATCGCATGCAGTAATAAAAACCTTATAGAAGTATTCCAAGGGTATCGATCCCACGAGAACTAAATTGGAAACATAGATTTGAAGAAGAAACTGCTCAAAGATTGCTTGGATAAGGTAACCAAAGAAATAATTGATGATAATTTTTTGAAATAGACAAAATAAACAAGTAAAGAAAACAATGATAAATAAACGAGGTGTTCAATATAGTTTCAACCCTAAGGTAAAATAACTCTAATCCTTGCTTATTAAACCTAAGTCTATTCATGCAGTGGGTCATATTTAACTTCTATTTGGCCTTGCTCCCAAGAACCGTTAGAAGGCTAAGCGAGTACCGTTATGCACATGTCTGTGACTCGACTCCGACATAGATAAATCAAGCATGCAATCTATAACCCTATAGTTGTTATAGGGTGCCTTAGGCAGCCTCGCCCTATAACACCGAATACACTCTTTCGAGCCATTTCTCCTATATCACCTTTATGAGAACCGATATCGTTTGTCCCTTTCGAGTATCAAACTCACATAACATGCAAAGTCTAAATGATCAATTTAAACTCAGCAAGATTCAGAATGGTATTCAATAAAGAATGACATGCAATGAATATAACTTAAGTAAATAAACACTTTCAAGCTATTTTAACCATAAGGGAATTCACTATATTGAACCCCTCAACGGGATTTAGCTACGCATGATGGAATAAGATGCAAAAGAATAACTTTTCATTGTTGGAAATAAGGTGCAGTAGCTAAAACTAGGGTTTTTGCTTTTATCCAATCCTTCTAGAGTTCGCTCGACACTCTACTCTTTTTACAAGTGGGAATAGGGTAAAAATCTCTACAAACACTCAGGTTTGATATCTAACTAAAGGTTAGAATTCAGTCATCTAAGAAGAACCACGAGCATCCCTACTCATGGGCGTCTACTAGGGTTCTGTCACCACCCTCTTCTTCCCAGTGAGTTCTGCTTGGATTTCTCTTCGAATCAAGGCCTTATATAGTGTGGGGAGTAGTTGAGGAGCCACGAAATAGGTGCTGGTAGGTAGCCCAGTTAGTTTCTGGGTCAAAACAACTGGTTAGGTGCGTGAAACTCTTGTTCAAAACGACCCACTACGGACTCGGAACTGCCTCTGTCTGCCCAGAAATGCGGTAGCATTTCAATTTTGCCTTCCCAGAAATGCGGTCGCATTTCTGGGTTTTTCCAGATTTCTTCTGTTTTTTTGCACAACACCAAATTAAATCAAATTCATATCAAAATAGATCTTTTTAAGCACTTTTAAGCATAATTTGACATATGTGACTCTCAACTCCCTAATTTATCAACTTTAACACTTTTAGAGCTCAGGAATAGTAAATTTGATCTAAAACATGCAACTTTGACAAGAAAATGAGCTAAATATAAGGGTAAAATAGGTATATTTTTTACCGTTATCATACCCCCAAACTTAACTCATTGCTTGTCCTCAAGCAATAGCCAATCAGAATGTTAGAGATCAATTTTTAATTGTCGATCAGAATGTGAGAGCTCAACAATAATTGCAAATCAATATGTTATGGATCATATGTTATTGCCAATCATGGTACTAGCATTTAACTTAGTTGCAAGTCAAAGTGTTATGAATAAACCATATGGAATCAAGTAAACATGTTCTCAAAATCGTTTCCTAAAAAGTTTGCCTTGCAGGAGAAGATTCTACTCTAGTGCCAGTCACAACTTCTAAGTTTCCTAGGCATGAAGATTTCTATTGTTCTTTTTCAAAGCAAAACTCTCCCTATTCCATTCAAACCAATGTGTTTAAACTACCTAACTACTACTCATTGAGCCTAGTGTAGTCCTTTTAGTTAAGAAAAACAAGATTTGAGGTTCCTTGAGCATACATGAGTTACTAGACCTTTTTCTATCTCCCCCAAACTTATTTGACTGCTGGTGCTCTTTTTATTCAACTTCTTTTTTTTTCTCCCAAGAGTATCCTTGCTGTCACCTTTATCTTCGTTCTAGCTTATCAACACTTTGTGGTGAAGATATCTAGCTACGAGCAAAGCTCACAAGCTTGGATTAGTACTCACTTATCTAAGCAAACCTTTCATTCAGTAGCAAACCATGGGTGTCATGAATGCCCCTGGTTACTCAGTAAACTCTTGGAAGGAGGAGTAACTCTCGGTTTTTCTTTTTCTCTCTTTTTTTTCTTTTTTTTTTGGATGATATATACTGAGCATATACTTCTTTTTTAGCACCCCCAAACTTAAGATAGGATATGTTCTCATTGACTTTGTTTTTGAGGCATGGGCTTAACATGAGGCTATTGTCTTTCAAAACATCAAGGCTAAACTCTCCTAGTGTATTAGAAAGGTTAAACATGAGGAAGTTTATACTTAAGAAAATTCTGTAAAGAAAAAGACTAATGGAAAGCCTATGACTAGAAAACAATTTGGTTGTGACGGTGGCACTTTTTGAGATAGAACTAAGCTCTAGTTATCATCATCAAGGGCTTAAAAGAAAAATCAAATGAAAACATGTTTTTCCAAAACGTTTTTCAAGAACAAATTTTCCATAAAGTTGATTTTTTTCAAAAAGCCTCATAAGTTTGACACAAAAAACAATAAGCAGATTTTTTCAGAAAAACTTAAAAACCCAAGTTTATCTAAACTAATCTAACAACAAGCTATATAAAAACTACCCTATGAACATAACTAGCAAGTAACTAAGACTAAAAAACAACAACTATACAGAAAATATTCACAAAACAGCAGATAAAGGGGATCAGAAAACTCCCCTATTCCTCATTCGAGGAAATCTCTCTTTCATCTTCTTCATCTTCATCAGTTTCTTTCTCTTCTTGTGGCAGCAGGGCTTGAGGGAAGTCAGGAAACACAGGGGCGATGCTAGCGACGATAGAGAGGTAGAACTCTCTAATAGCTTCATCTCTCTCCTTAGCATAGACCTAGTAAGCCTTCAGCTTGTCTTCGATCCGGTCTAGCTGTCGGAAGGCAAATGCAAGGGCCTCTGATAATGGGGTAGGCCCTGAAACAGGAGTATGCTCAAGAGGTGAAGTTGGTGTCAACCTCGGTGGTGGAGTTGAAGGAATTGAATCATCTAACAGAAGCGATTTTCACCGTTTGTGATTTAATTATGATTAAAAGAAAACCAATACGTTGGGCAAAAATAAAACATAAACTATTTCTATTTAGATCTATGTTAAGCATGCTATAAAAATAAAATCTAAAACTATTTAAATTATCAAAACTTACATGGAAGACGCTGAAAAACAACATAATACTCCAAAAAACATTCTTGATCTCCCAATGGACAACACCACGCAAGAACACCCACATCCTCTAGGATCACTGAGATTTGGTTTGTAGGAACCAAAATCGTCTTGGATGGGAAAAATTCCAGCAAGCAAGTTGCTGTTATTTGGTAGAGAGAAGAGAAATCAAAGAGAATTTTCTTCTCTGTTCTGCGTGAAAACTGAGAGAGTAAGGGAGTCAATTGGGTAACCCCTCTCCACTTTACGATAAGTGGGGAGGGAGTTATTACCCTACTTAATCTCAATCGTTGGATCTAATCCAAACGATCTTGGTCGTCTATTAATTAAATAATAATTAATTAATTATAATTAATTTAATTAAATAAGTTACAACATAAGGTTTTTAATTCAATTTAAATCATATTTAATTGAATTAAATTGGCCATTCAATTAATTCTCAATTAATTGAATCCTACACTAATTAAATTTCAAATATTTAATGAATTTTATAATTGAATCATATTCAATTTTTATCTCTCTCATTTAACCTATAATTTTAATGTGCATCTAAATGTACATTAATATAAACTATAGTCATAATTTGATTAAACCACTTTTAACCAAATTAAATTAATTAATTCCCATCTAATTAATTCATGAATTTAATCAAATATCACATATTTATTTAAATTCATAATTCTCTCATTAATTAATTTTGAATCATATCCAAAATTAATTTTATCTTAAAGTTTAATTCAATAATTAAACGTATACTATAATGTATCTCCATACATTATATTAATTGTATCAAAATACAATTAACTTAAACTCCCTTTAATATCAAGACTAAACTATCTCAGAACCTGTTATGAGCTAGCAGGTGGACCTAATAGACCTACAGATCAGAAGCTCCAACGATACGAGATTAACTGGCTAAACTCATTAACCAAGTTAATCAACATTCGTTAACTGTGGGTCACTCCACTAAAGACCCACAGTTGCACTCTTCTCACTGTAGAATATTTTTGTGTCCACGGATATCGACCAATGCAGTAAGTCAATTCTTCACGTGTGTTCGTAACACCAGTTGGGTCAAATTACCGTTTTACCCCTGGGTTACCTCTGGATCCTTAAGTACTACTGATCCCTCTAATGAACAACCCGTTTAGGGTCAAACCACTAAACAGAAATTCCTCAAGGGTCAGGAAAGGACAGCGCGCTTTTGTTCAAGCCCCGGAATCAGCCCTTAAGGGAACACACATCTACTTGCCCCAATAGGGGAAGGAGTGAATTCCATCTTGTACTGTTATGTTCCCAGCCCCCATTTGGTCTTCTCCCTGAAATGGTAGGATTATTGAGTCGGCGAACTGGCCACTCTCACCCATACAAATCTAAGGACAATCCCTCCTAAAAAAGGAGTTCATAACAGACTCAGGATTGAGATGAGTTACCTATGTCATCCTATTGAAATAGAAACCTAAACTAGTTAACGACGTTACATCTAGTGGTTACTATTTCGTGGTCCGATCTTATGCAAACTCATTGCATAGGATACCCCCACTCGCATGTCTCCTACATGGATGCTTTGGATCATTGCATCTGTATCGAATACAAAGTGGGTCATATCACATAGTGTCACCAAGATAAGGTACCCAACCTTATCCCTATACTATAGACCTTTTAGGTTGTTACTTGGACACCGATCCCCGCATGTCCCCAGATACTAGTACAAGTTTCATTTCAACAACCTTGGATCTTAGTTTATTGGATTTAGGGTTTATTAATGCAAACTCGATTATTCAATAACAAAATTATTGAATCACTCAAATAACGTTTTATTGAGATCGATTAATTTGTTTCATTTACTATCTACGAGTTTTAGGGCATAAAACCCAATAGGAGTAGCTTGGGAAGTTGAAGCCTTGTCTTTTCCTTGGACGTTGTTCTGTTGAATCTTCCCAATCAGAGGTAGGTCAATGGTGAAGGATTGGAATTTTGTAATTCCGTAAAGCAGAAACGTGATTGGGACCGATTCATAATTAATTTTGTTTAATCTAAAATAACAATACATTGGCAATAATCTTAGAACTATTCTAAATTTATATTAAGGCTAAGCTTATAAAAATATTAGATCAAAATCTAATTTATATAGTAACAAATTACTTACTCTCGTTGACGACTCAGATTAAATTCACCAACTGCTTGTGAAATAATCACGAACTACTGTGAACACCATCACTTTGGCTACACCGGTATGACTCTGAGACTTCTAGAGGCAGGAGACTGGTGGGAGTCTAGAGGGAGCCTTCAGGGGAATTCTCTGAGAGTAGGAGAAGAATGGAATGCCTTTCACCCCACCCCAGGGGTCCTATTTATAGGAAAAGGCCAAGACCTTTTCCTAATAGGAAAAGGTCATAAATAAGATCAAATCTATTATCTTATTCATAACTAATTTTAATAAATAATTGATTAATTACATAATTAATTAATTATCCAATTAAATATCACATATTTAATCTTAGGAATTTTATTAAATTATTTATATTAATATGAATCCAATTCATATTAATTATTTGAACTCTTTCAAATATTTTCTCTCAATAATTAATTTTGAAATTAATTCAAAATTATATTATAAAGTTTCATAAACTTGTGATACATTATATGATTCCCCTAAATAAATTGAACACTTTCAATTTACAATTTATACATAATTGTCTCAAGTCTCTTTACGAGCTACCAGTGGGACCTAATGGACCTATAGATCAGAAGCTCCAACGATACGAGACTAATTGGCTAAACTCATTAACCAAGTTAGTCAACATTCGTTAACTGTGGGTCACTCCATTAAAGACCCACAGCTGCACTCTTCTCACTGTAGAATACTTCTGTGTCCACGGATATCGACCAATGCAGTCAGTTAATCCTTCACGTGTGTTTGTAACACCAGCTGGGTCAAATTACCGTTTTACCCTTGGGTTACCTCTGGTTCCTTAAGTACCACTGATCCCTCTAATGAACAAGTTGTTTAGGGTCCAACCACTAAACAGGAGTTTCTCTCGGGCCACGAGAGGACGACGCGCCTTTGTTCAAGCCCTGGAATCAGCCCTTAAGGGTGTTGGGTTTTATGCCCTAAAACTCGTAGATAGTAAATGTACTTTTGACCGAACATTGATAAAATGATGTATTATTCATTTTTCTATGTTTGTATTATGCAATCTTGTCTTATTAACCCCAATCCAATAAACTAAACATCCTAGGCTAATAGAATGAGGCTTGAACTAGTATGTAGGGACATACGGGGATCAATGTTCAAGATTTAGCCTAAAGGGTCTGTAGTATAGGGATAAGACTGGGTACCTTATCTTGGTGACATTATGGATATGACCCGCTTTGTATTTTGATACAAACGTAATGATCTAATGCGTTCATGTAGTTGACATGCGAGTGGGGGTATCCTGTGCAATGAGTTTGCATAAAGACCGGACCGCGAAATAGTTAACCACTAACTGTAACACCGTTAGTTAGTTTGGTTTCTATTTCACTAGGATGACCTAGGCAACTTAGTCTCAATCCTGAGTGGATTATGGACTCCTGTCCGTGAGGGATTGTCCTTTGATTTGTACGGGTGAGAGTGGCCTGCAAACCGACTCAATAAGCCAACCATTTTGGGGAGAAGACCGAGTGGGGAGCTGGAAACATAGTCGCACAAGATGGAATTCACTCCTTCCCGACTCTAGGGTAAGTAGAGGTGTGTCCCCTTAAGTGGTGTCTCCGGAACAATGGGTCCTACCCTCTCTATGGCACGAAAGGGACTTCTGTTTGTTGGTTGGACCTCAAACAGGTTGTTCATTAGAGGAGCACTGGTACTTAAGGATAAAGAGGTACCCCAGGGGAAAACGGTAATTTGACCTAGCTGGGATACGAACACACGTGAAGGGCTTACTTGCTATTGATGGTCGATATCCGTGGACAAAAATATATCTGCAGTGAGAATAGTGCAGTTGTGGTTCTATAGTGGAGTGAACCACAGTTAACGAACATTGATTAACTTGGTTAATGAGTTTAGCCAATTAATCTCATATCGTTGGAGCTTCTGATGTAGGTCCATTAGGTCCCACCGGTAGCTCACTAAGGGCATTGAGGTAAATTTCTAAGGGAGAATTGAATATTCGAAGGGGTTCGAATATTAAGTTAAAATATGAATTTGATTCATATTAAAAACTATAGGTTATAATTAATGCACATATGATGTACATTAATTCTATAGTTTATTTGAGAGAAATATAATTAAATATATGATATCTAATTGTAATATTAATTAATTGGTGAATTAATTAATATTTCTGTTTTAATTTAATTTAATTTAATTTTGATTTAATTAAGTTATATTAAAACTATATGTTAAGTGGATCATTTACATAAAAGTGTTTTATGTAAATGTTGTTAAATTAAATATTGATTTAATTTAATTCAAATTAATTAATATTTATAATTAATTAACTAATCAGTTATGAAAACTGATCAATCTTCCACTTACCTAGCCCTACACGAGTGAAGAGGAGAAAATTAAGGGGAGTGGATCTCTTTTCATCCGTTGTTTTAACCTTCCACTTAATTTTTTCACGATTGTTTAACTGATGATTCACTCTCTCTCTCACGCAACCCTCTCTCTCCCAAAAAGCTCTCTGATTTTTTCGCTCAAGAAAGACAGAGATCCAAATTCTCCATAGCTTAGAGATTTAATTGCTCCCACAAGCATCCTCTTCTTATTACCCAACGAGGATACCGGTGCAACCTTATTGGTGGTGTTCGTGGGCAAATTTACAGCAAAAGGAAGGATATTTGCTGCTGGCTTTGGGTGAATCAATCAAGAGAATTGGTGAAAAATGATCAAGAACACTCCTACTGGTAAGTACTTCTTTTCTTGATCATTAGGACCAATTAGAAAATTATTTTAGATAGTTTTCTACATGATTAAAGCATTTTTTACAGCCTATTTACAACATGTATATTTTAGTTTACTGCTGTGGATTTATTTGTCGTCGTATTGGTATTCCAAATGACATTTAATTCGATTAGGTTCTCTAACCGTTTCCGCTGCGCTAGGGCTTTTATCCCTGCAATTGGTATCAGAGCCATATCGACTTTTAAATATCGATTTGGAATTTGCGATAGGCTTTGTTAGGTGGGATTTAATTTTTGCATTATGAATGTAAATTTTTTGTTGAACTAGTTAGGTTTAATTGGCCATAGATTTACATATTTTACTGATTTGATCATGTAAGGCCCCTGCGTTTTTGGGCATTAATACAAGTCTGTAAAATCCGAGTCTAGAATAAGCTTGAAGATCTGTGAAGAACACGGTAGAAATCGAGGCCAAATGGACGAACACAGTCGCTGATTTGCCCAGAAAACAGCTCCAGACGCAACAGCGTCGGGACGCTGTTGCTTAAGCGTCTCGATGCTGTCGCGATTTCACACAGCGAACGATTGAAATCGTGCCAGCGTCGGGACGCTGTGCTTGAAGCATCTCGACGCTGTCGCGATTTCGTGCGGCAGTTAGGGTTTCGTGCAGACGTGATTTTCAGCCATAATTCTAGTCCGGTTCGTGCGGTTTGGTTGAGCTGGGACCGGTTTGGTCCGATTCAACCTGATTTTGGTTCGATTTGAGATTTTCAAGGCCGATTCGAAGTGGTTCGGGTCGGTTCATGGATTCTAGACCGGTTTTGGAGCTGAAATTTTTGTAATAGGATAGATTTAAAGCTTTATTAGTGTAATTTTTGCTTTAATTTATCCTAGGGGCCAATTAAATCGGTTCAATTGCTATTTAAATGTTTTATGGATGTCATTTAGTTTTAAATCCCACCTTAGGTTATAAAGCATGCTCATGCATTATGTATGTTATAATATGATTATAATGTATGGTTGATAATGCATGGATTATATTTTCATGGGTGATTAATATATGGTTGGATTATATTAATTTCATGAAAATGGATTAGTATGATGCATGCAATTACATAGTTTAAGTATAAGAGTTATATTTAAATGGAATTGTTTGCAGCATGCTACTATGATTTACCATTTTTTGGCAATAATTTAATTGTTAATTTATTAAAAATGGAAATCGAAGATGCATTGAGCATGAAACATCCATAGTTTAATATAATAGTTATATTAAAGTTCATGCAATGCAAAATTGTATAGTTTAATTTTGATTAACTAGAATATGATTGTTAATTGCTTTTAAACTACAGTATGCATGATTATAGGGCTAATCATTAAAATTTTTAATAGTTTAAAATTTATGATTAGAAACCGCCAATCTATAATCAAGATATGCATGCTCACATAGGACCATAGGTTAAAATTAATTAGTTTTAAATGAGTTAAAAGTAATTAGACCTAAGGTCACATTCTAATAGGATTAGAAATTCTTACTTAGTTTTAAAATAGTTTTAATGAACTAAGTAGGACCAACATTCCTATGATTATAAGGGAACTCTACCAGTGAAGTTTTGTCTAAGGATTGGGGGTATTTAAGTTGACGGTATACGGAATACCTCTTACCTGGGAACTGATCTGGATCACTGGAGTTGAATTAATCACAGGTTAATGTTAGAATAATGTCGTTAGGTTTATTAAATGTGTTTAATGCACCTAGACATTAGGTCTTATTATAATAGTTATAATAGGACTAGACTTAGATAAATGACTTAGTCGGATTTATCTAGGTTTAATCAAACCCTAAAATATATGATAGGTTACTTTAGTGGGAGGAAAATTACAAAACTTGATTTAAATCGAGTTTTGCTCCTACGTCCCTATATTCACAACGTGAGATCCATGCTCGGCTTCGTGTCGTTTTAGCGCGGCCTCCCTTTGGAAAGTGTTTGCATGGATCAATAAATGAAGGATTGGAATTCTGTAATTCCGTAAAGCGGAAGCGTGATTGGGACCGATTCGTAATTAATTTTGTTTAATCTAAAATACCAATACATTGGCAATAATCTTAGAACTATTCTAAATTTATATTAAGGCTAAGCATACAAAAATATTAGATCTAAATCTAATTTATATAGTAACAAATTACTTACTCTCGTTGACGACTCAGATTAAATTCACCAACTGCTTGTGAAATAATCACGAACTACTGCGAACACCACCACTATGGCTACACCGGTATGACTCTTAGACTTCTAAAGGCAGGAAACTGGTGGGAGTCTAGAGGGAGCCTTCGGGGGAATTCTCTAAGAGTAGGAGAATGAATGAGATGCCTTTCACCCCACCCCAGGGGTCCTATTTATAGGAAAAGGTCATGAATAAGATCAAATCTATTATCTTATTCATATCTAATTTTAATAAATAATTAATTAATTCCATAATTAATTAATTACCCAATTAAATATCACATATCTAATCTTAGGGATTTTATTAAATTATTTATATTAATATGAATCCAATTCATATTAATTATTTGAACTCTTTCAAATATTATCTCTCAAGAATTAATTTTGAAATTAATTCAAAATTATATTATAAAGTTTCATAAACTTTATATTATAATGTATCAATATACATTATATGATTCCCCTAAATAAATTGAACACTTTGAATTTACAATTTATACTTAATTGTCTCAAGTCTCTTTACGAGCTACCAGTGGGACCTAATGGACCTACAAATCAGAAGCTCAACCGATACGAGACTAATTGGCTACACTCATTAACCAAGTTAGTCAACATTCGTTAACCGTGGGTCACTCCACTAAAGACCCACAACTGCACTTTTCTCACTGTAAAATATTTTTGTGTCCACGGAGATCGACCAATGCAGTAAGTCAATCCTTCACGTGTGTTCGTAACACCAGCTAGGTCAAATTACCGTTTTACCCTTGGGTTACCTCTGGTTCCTTAAGTACCACTGATCCCTCTAATGAACAAGTTGTTTATGGTCCAACCACTAAACAGGAGTTCCTCTCGGGCCAAGAGAGGACGACGCGCCTTTGTTCAAGCCCCAGAATCAGCCCTTAAGAGAACACACATCTACTTACCCTAATAGGGGAAGGAGTGAATTTCATCTTGTACTGTTATGTTCTCAGCCCCCATTCGGTCTTGCCCCTAAAATGGTAGGATTATTGAGTCGGCGAATTGGTCACTCTCACCCATACAAATCTAAGGACAATCCCTCTTGAAAGGAGTTCATACCAGACTCAGGATTGAGATTGAGTTACCTAGGTCATCCTATTGAAATAGAAACCTAAACTAGTTAACAGCGTTACATCTAGTGGTTACTATTTCGCGGTCCGGTCTTATGCAAACTCATTGCATAGGATACCCCCACCTGCATGTCTCCTACATGGATGCTTTGGATCATTGCATCTGTATCGAATACAAGGTGGGCCATATCATATAGTGTCACCAGGATAAGGTACCCAGCCTTATCCCTATACTATAGACCTTTTAGGTTGTTACTTGGACACCGATCCCCATATGTCCCCACATACTAGTCCAAGTTTCATTTAAACAACCTTGGATCTTAGATTATTGGATTTAGGGTTTATTAATGCAAACTCGATTATCAATAACCAAATTACTGAATCACTCAAATAACGCTTTATTGAGATCGATTAATTTGTTTCATTTACTATCTACGAGTTTTAGGGCATAAAACCCAACACTTGACACACTAGTTCCACCACTCTATCATGATTCAGAGGCTGGTCCCTCGTCGTCATATGAAGCTAGTACACAATATCTGCACACACGAATTCTACCACTCTTTCATGATTTAGAGGCTGGTCCCTCGTTGTCATATGAGGCTGGACCCTCATCATCATATGTTCACGGACGTGGTGAGCATGCACAATATTTCTATCCTACAGAGTCTGTAGATGAAGCAGAGGAGCAAGAGGAACCAGATCAGGAACTAAGGGGTCGTCGTCGACAACCAGCTTGTAATCGATGTCGTCCAAGTTGTGGGACACATTAGCTTCTATCATGAACATGGTTGACACTTTATACTAATTTATATGTCTATGAATTTTAATTGCTTTGTTGACATTTTGCTTTATTTAAATGTGAGTGGATTTTAGTTATTTATGTATGTGTAAATTAAGAATACATGCCTTATTATTTACCATGAAGTGAAGTTGAAAAATGACAAGGAAAAAATATGGAACTAATAAAAGAGTAAAGGAGTAAATTAAAAAAACAATTTTACATGAATAGGTATTAAATATGTGAAATGTGTATAAAGAATATTAAAGAATAGCAAAAAGAGAGAAAAATATAAATGTACAAAACAAAATATTATGAATGTATCTTGAAAAAATAAAAATAAGATTAAAGAGTTTACATACCACAAAGTGAAAATGCAAAAGAAAATAAATACATTTTTTAAAATATTTAACAATAAATAAATTATTTAAAAAAAAGTGAAATGTTAAGGTAATCAGCCAAAGGAGAGACGACCTTTGGACGCGCAGAGGTAGGTCGTCTGGAAATTCGTTTTTTTTTTAATTGTCAGACGCACTGAAGTAGGTCGTCTCTTCAAGAGACGACCTACAACGATTTTTTCTTTTTTTAAAAAAATAAAAAGTACGAAGGTCGTCTCTTGAAGAGACGCCCTTTGACCGAAGAATAAAAACAACAATATATAAATAATAAGTTTGAAAACAGCAATATATTAATAATAAGTTTTAATTTTTACAATATTAATAAAAAAAAAGTCCTTTTAATATAATATCTTACATTAAATCATGAACCAATCCCGATTTCTCTCAAAAAACAATTGAACTTGAATCACTATTCAAATTTAAACCAAATATCTCGAACGTGAATCCCTATTCACGTGCCTTACATTTAAACAATAACTCTCTCAATATATGGTTTTAATACACAATTAAACCGACGAGTTAAATTATATCGAATATAATTAACGATATCTCCCTAAATCGATTTTGAACGTTTTCAAAATCCTTCATCACTCTGTTCTAAGGTTTATTCCGTATGAGCTAGCAGGGGGACCTAATGGACCTACAAATCATGGGCTCCAACGATCCAAGAATAACCGGTTGAACTCTTTCAATCCTAGTTAACCAACATTCGTTAACTAACGGGACACTCCACTATAGTCCGTAGCTGAACTCCCCTCACTGTAGATATATTTCTGTCCACCCGATTTAACTGTGATCAGTAAGTCAATCCTTCACAGGTTGTTCGTAACTATAGCCAGGTCAAAAGTCCGTTTTACCCCTATAACACTTATTGTTCCTTAAGCCTCCACTGAGTCCATAATGAACAATTGGTTTGTGGTCCGACCACTAAACCTAAAACCTCTTGGGCCAATGAGAGGGCAGCGCGCCTTTGTTCAGGTCTCAGAGTCAGCACTTAAGGGAACAATCTCTCTACTATCCCTAAAGTCGGGTAGGAGTGAATTCCATCTTGCAGGACTATGTCCCCAGCTATATACCAAGTCTTATCCCCGAAGTGGTAGGTTGTTGAGCGACACTATTAGGTCACTCTCACCCATGCAAATCAAAGGACAATCCTGAATAAACAGGAGTTCATAGTTAGCTCAGGATTAAGATCGAGTTACCTAGGTCATCGCTTGAAATATGTCAGTTTCACAGTAAACGACGTTGTAAAGTGAAAGTGACTTATCACGCGGTCCGATCTTATACAAACTCTTTTGCATAGGACACCCTCACTCACATGTCTCTACGTGAACAATTCAGGATCACATCATTTATACTAAAACAAAGTGGGTCGCGTCACATAGTTTTTCTTAGGATAAGGTACCTAGTCTTATCTCTATACTATAGACCGTTTAGGCTATGTACTTGAACCTGATCCACTTTTATGTCACTACACAAAGTTCAAGCATTCATATCATAGCCATGGATTCTAGTTTATTTGCTTTGGGTTAATAAATGCATAGTTAAACTAACCTTTTGACAACCAGAAATTGAACTATTTCAATAACGTTTTTATATTTAACTTTGCTATATTTACTATCCACGAGTTTTAGGACATAAACCCCAACACGACCCTGGCCACTATTTTTACAAAATAGTTATAGTGTCGTGGATTATAAATTTATTTGGCTCGGACTATCAACAAGTCCCGTCAAATTGGCGTCGTTGCCAGGGAGGGACATTTTCAGGTTTTTTTGTGTTCTTTGTGTCTTTTTGGTTTTTTTGCTTTTTCCTTTTTCCTTGCAGAGCTTAATAATGAAATCAGCATAGCCTTGGCGTGCTAACCCCATGACCGAGTACATGATGCATGATCTAGCAGCTCCTACTCAAAGTCATCTCGAAGTCACAAGAGAAATCATATACATCACCCAAGCACCTGAGAAATACTTTCACAAGTACTGGGATCGCTTCAATTGGTTATGTGCACTTTCTCATAGCTCATTGTCTGAGGAGTCCTTGCTATTGCACTTCATTGAAGGATTATCACCCGATGATAGAAGGATGTTGGATATAGTAAGTGGTAGGGATGCACTAGACAAAACACCTAGTGAGGCTAGAGAGATAATTTCGAGCTTGGCAACATATGTTGGACTCATCATATTTCAAGCACGAAAGGTAAATTCTTCTCATTCCTCGAATAGCCAAGATTCTAAGCAACAACAAAAAGGTAAGTTGATAGAATGTTCCAATGAGGCCAGTAAACCTGAGCTTGAGCCTTCTTTATATTCTGAGACTGATTCATGTGATATGTCATGCATGATAGGAAAAATGGAAATAGTTGATGAGTTAGTTTCATTTGATTTTATGAAAAATTCTATTTCCTCCAAGCTTATTAATTACAATTTGCATGAGTTTGACTTAGTCATTCCAGTGGCTGACCAATCTGTTGCTAAATTTAAATGTGTTTTGATTTCTATGTTGGGGATGACTGACGATCGATTTGAATTTTCTTATGTTATGCACTCTGTGTGCAATTTAAATTCTATTGAGCAGGAGCTAATCAAAAAGAAGAAAAATAAAAAGGATGTAATGAAAATCAAAGAGGTTGATTTCGGATGAAAAGAGAGGAGAATGTGGTCGAGCAAACGACCTTAAACATTTGCACTCAATAATTTTTCTACTTTCTGTCTTTTCAATTCTTAAATTGGTTTATTTTTGTTAGTTGCCTTTATGCTTGTTTTCTTGTTTTGTCTTTTTAGGATTGGCAGTACCAAAAGCAAGCCCCTTTGTTTGTAAGCAAAGGTGATCCACCACCCATGAGCTAAAAATCAGGGAAGTTCTATTCTTTCCTTGTGCATTGCCTTGTTTTGCATAATTGATTACATTGAGGACAATGTAGACTTTAGGTTGGGGGTGGAGGATTCTACTTTGTATTTTTATTAGGCATTGAGCATCTGAGCACCAGGCCAGCGTATGTGCTTAATGAATGCCTTGCATGCCTGTTGTGTATATACTTGTTTAAGTAATGATGATTTCCTAGAATTTACTCAAAGTTTTTCGAAATTTTATAGCTTTTGATGAGTTGTGACCATGAGTGCCCAAAAAGAAGCCTTTTTCAAACTTTTCTTGGATATGTCTTGCACGAGTTGGGTGTCTTTCTTGCTTTAAAGTAGGACTTGAATGCTTAGGAGCGAGTTACTTAGCTTATATTTGAAGGTGTTCATATAACACATGCGGAAGCAATTTTAGGATCGGAGGCACTTAACTACATCAATTTTAGAAAATGAAAACATGTTGTCCAAATACCGTAAACAGAGAGCAGAATTTGTACCAACCTTTTTGGAGACCGATTCAACAACTCCCTTTGATTCCTTTGATCACGAATGGTGTGTGGACCACCTCTAGTGTCTTCCCTACTATTCTCCGGGCCAAGAACGACTTGTGGGAGTCTATAGAGATAGGGACTGGGAAGGGAATGCTTGAAGGTTCAAGCAGTAGAGAGATATATGGAGATGAGTGAGTTTGAGACCAAAATCCAGCAGCATAACAATATGGAAATGGCTCTCTTCACTCTTAATCTGATTTTGCATCTACTTATAGAGATATTCCATGCAAGGAAAGGCCTCAAAATGCAAGACACATGGTGGTAATGCAAGCAAAAGTGGATTCTAGGTGTTGAAGTCACAACACATGCAACAAGTGCATGGATGTGTAGTATTCCACTTTGTATCAACATGCAAGAGTGGAAATCCATCTAAATCCACTAAGTTTGATCCTCAATCAGATTTTGCTTGCATTCTTATTCAAATTCCAATTCCAAATTGAAATTTATTTCATGGCAATTAATTAGAAACATTTCCAATTCATTTGTTATGATTAATCCAATTAATCATTGACACCTTGTGCAATCTAATTATATATGATTCCTAATTTATATATAGTATTTAAAACACTTTTAAATACATAACCTCTCATTTTCCAATTTAATTCATAATTAAATATTGTGTCAAACACAATTTACGAAAATGCCCTTTTTCCCGATTTTGAACAATTCAAAGAATCCTATCTTATTGTTCTAGGCTTTATTCCGATATGAGCTAGTAGGGGGACCTAATGGACCTATAGATCATGGGCTCCAACGATTCGAGGCTAACCGACTAATCTCATTAACCAAGCTTAACCAACATTCGTTAACTACCGAGACACTCCACTATAGCCCGATAGTTGCACTCCCCTCACTATAGATATATTTCCGTCCACTTGATTTAACCATGTTCAGTAAGTCGATCCTTCACAGGTTGTTCGTAAATATAGTTGGGTCAAATGTCCGTTTTACCCCTATAGTACTTCTTGTTCCTTAAGTCCCATTGATCCTCTAATGAACAGTTGGTTTATGGTCCAACCAACAAACCGAGTCCCTCTCGGGCCAATGAGAGGGCGGGATCCCTTTGTTCAAGCCCCGGATACAGCACTTAAGGGAACAACCTCTCTACTATCCCTAATTCGGGTAGGAGCGAATTCCTTCTTGCAGAACTATGTCCCCAACTATCTACCTGTTCCTATCCCTGAAATGGGAGGCTTATTGAGTCGGTGATGCTGAGCCACTCTCACCCATGCAGATCTAAGGATAAGTCCGAATAAACAGGAGTTCATAGTTAGCTCCGGATTAAGATCGAGTTACCTAGGTCATCACATGAAATAGTCAGTCTTGTCAGTAAACGGCGTTATAAAGCAAGAGTGACTTATTTCTCGGTCCTGGTCTTATGCAAACTTATTTCATAGGATGCCCCCACTCGCATGTCTCTACATGGACGATTTAGGATCACATCGTCTGTACTATCTACAAAGTGGGTCGCGTCTCATAATGTCCCCAGGATAAAGTACCCAGCCCTATCCCTATACTATAGACCGTTTTGGCTATTACTCGAGCCTGATCCACTTTTATGTCTCTACATAAAGCTCAAGTGTTCGTCCTATAGCAAGGGACCTTAGTTTATTGGATTTGGGTTATTTAACGTGCAATTTACTTATTCAGTAACGACTTTGCTCAATGAATCTCGATAACGACTTTATCGATCAAGTATATAATTCGTTTAACATTCACTATCTACGAGTTTTAGGGCACCAATCCCAACAATATTTCTGTTGTGTCACCCCGATAGGTGTAAGGTTTAGCGAGAAAGTCTAATTTTTTTGCAAAATAGTGTGTGGAGTCTTGCCTAGGAGAGAAAAAGAAAATACGCCTGCTAATAAAAAGAGAGGAAAAATGAGTTAGTGAGCGCTAGCCCAAAAGAATAATCATATGCTCGTGTTTCTTGTTTTTATTTTGAGAAAAAGCATGCTTGCATTGTATTGAGCACGTAGGGGTAAAAAGAGCTACCTACAGTGTGATCAGTTAGGCCAACCAAGGATTAAACTCTGGTTATGGGTCCCTGCATTGTAGTGTGGAAGCTAGTGTCCCGACCTCAAAGAAATGCAAAAAGAAAAAGAAAAAAAAAGAAGCAAAAGAAAAGAAGAAGAAAAAGGAATTCCTTATTCAGGCACCTAGGCAAAGAGGAAGCAACCTAGTTTGTTCCATTTAGGTCTTTTAACGAGACCTTAGTGTCAGTGTAGGGGGAAAATAGGATGAGAGTTTAGTAAACCAATCTCGGGCTAGTAAAGTCTTCTTTAGGTGGGATAGAACTCTCTTGTGCAAGATTATCTTTGAAAACTTTTGATTTGTCTCCTCATTGGGTCTCCTGCGAATGTCTCTTGATTGTTTTAGTTTTTGGAATGTTTGAACCTTGAGGATTAAGTCACTTTACAATTATATGCACAACATCTTTTTCTTTGGTTTGTGTGTGCCTTGCTCGAGGACTAGCAAGATTTAGGTTGGGGGTATTTGATAGGAACAAAATAGTCCTATTTTATTACCTCTAATCTGAACTTGTTAGAGGAATTTTATGTTTTATTTGTCTTACTTACAGGTACTTTGAGCTTAGGCCATGTCGGGAGCCAACCACGCTAAATTGGTGCTAATTCGGGTCAATTATGGAGTTTTGGAGCCATCTCGGTGTTCTTGGACCGCGAGGAGGCGAAAAGACCCAAGTGTATCGAAGCGGGCCTGAAGAACGACACCAAGAATCGAAGGTTGAAGCCCCGTACCGAGAAATAACGAGACAAAACCAAGAAAAAAGATAGCAAGGCTCGGATTGGGGATGGCGTCGAGACGCTGCCCCTAGCGTCTCGAAGCCGACACGATTTCAACACGGAATGCAAAGTCCATGGCGTCGAGACGCTGTGGCGTTTTCTATAAATATAGGGCTTCGATTTAGTCCACCATTAGGTTAGAATTTTGGCCCTTTTTCGATTAGTTTCGCTTCTTTTTGTTTTCGGCTGTTGTGTAGACCCTTTTGGATCATATTTTATGCATTCTTTCATATTTATTTGTAGTTTTTCTTTGTTTATGAGTAGCTAAGCTAGTTTGTATCGTTGGATTGAAATTATGCATTGAATGATATTGATCTTGGTTGAGTTTTCTGGGTTTATACATTCCGTTCTTGTTGTATTTTGTTGAGTTTTGCATATAATCTCGTTTAAACCAATGCATGAGATTAGTTTCTTAGGATTGACGACCCTAGGAGATTTCTATTTGTGCATTCTATTAGTTATTTTTAGATAGCCACTAGGCCGAAGCAAGACAATCTCTATAGAGTGACGACCCTTGATAAGCCTAAGATGCATGCTAAAGGTTGTATTAATTAGATATAAATCCAATTTATGTTTAGTTAATACAATTCTGGACCCACGAGCCTAAAGCAGCTAGTTTGAGTAGGTAATTGCGAGGTTTCAAATTGCTTATTGTAGATTAGTTAGACATAATTTAGTAGTCATTGCGAGGTTTCGGATAATTGTTACTTTATGCATGAGGGGTGGCAGTCTATCACGATAATTTAATTAATTATGTTAATTGCAGGGTTCTAGGCTAATGGGTTAATTAAACACAGGTTAGTGTAGGGGGGTCCTCCGAGTAACCAAGAAGCCAACCGGACTAATAAAAGTAGCATAGAATGATTGTTAGAGAAAACTAGGAAGCCAAGTGAAATACCATTCGAGCATAAGAAATCCCAATCCAGCGATCCCTTTTTTATATTGATTTTTTTCTTATTTCTCTCTATCGCATGCTTTATTCTGCTTCTTTTACAATCAGCATTTTATTTTATTGTATTCGACTTTCTTCAAACCCCCTTGTTGCACAAACACAAAATTTCTGTATCTGCTAGATCCCCTTCCCTATGTTCGACCCCGACCACTATTTCTACAAAATAGTTATAGTGTCGTGGATTATAAATTTATTTGGTTTGGACCTTCGACAAGTCCCGTCAGTATGTCATGTTTGCTTAGTCCACATGCATGTTTTCCATATTTCCTAAGAGTTCTAAATCAATGAGGCTAGAGTTATTCTTTTCATGTATCCATGAAATTTATTTTGCTTGGGACTAGCAAAAGCTTAAGTTTGGAGGTGTGTTAGCATGCAAAAATGCTAACATTTTATCCCTAAGTTTAAGTTATTTTGCAAGGATTTATTGGTGTTTTAATGTCTTATCTTGTTAATTTCAAATTTTGAGTTCCTTGGACCATTTTGAAGAAAACTTAGAGAAAGAAGAGATGAATTGGCCCAAATTTGAAGAGATGTTCAAGAAAATAAAAAGCTTGGGTCAAGAGACGAAGTCCATGGCCTTGTAGATGAAAAAAAATGGGCCAAAGAACCAAAGAAATCAAGCCCAATCAGCCCTTGCAGTTTCCAGCCGAGGGTCAGCATCTCGACGCTGCAACAACTTAGAGATCAATTCAATTACATCACAGCGTCGAGACGCTGTTCACGCTGGAGCACTATTTAAGGCACCATTTGGCCACGGGTTTCTCCATCAAGCATTCATCTACCAGCAGCCGTTTAGGGCTCTTTGAGCCTTTTAGAGGGAGGGAGTCAGAGTTAGATTCTAAGAGTGTTTTGGGCATCTTTTGGGAGGATCTGGAGCTTGGGACGGGTTACAATCGAGGGTTGACTTACGGTGGATCAAGGGCGCAAGAACGGGATTCGACGTCGGTTTAGTTTCTATATACCCTTTCCTTGTCCATTTACTACTTTCAATCATGTACATGCTAGAAATTTTGGGATTAATTTTGACAATGTATAGCTAACTTCTCGACATTCGGGTCTTGAATGAAAAGATATAGTTGAATAATATTTTGATTACTTCTATTGTGTCTGTTTACTAGTTATTTGATTGGGTGATTGTAATGCTTTATAAATTCTGGCCAAATTTATACTAAACCATTACTTAGTGGAAACTCGAGGGAGAGAAACAAAGTCAAAACATAGCCCAATCAACTAGGCTTAATTGCTCGTAGTGACATCGAAAGTAGTTGGTTAGGCCTAGAAATCTAAAATGAATCGGGACTCAATAATTAGCTCATTTAATAATGCTAAGGACACTTAGGTTATTAAAATGTGTTAATTAGAATTAGGGGAAATCGATAGGAGATCCTATGTCATTAAGAAAGTTCTAGATTTATAATTAGTGGACATGATACTTAGTAATCAAATATCTATTAGACTATATTTTGGAATTCAAGACCCGAACTCTCATTCAATTTTTTATCCCTCGTTGTGATTAAAATTTGCTTGATCAACAATTGTTTTATTGTTTTGTTTATTTTTAGCTCTGTCTCTCTTTGCGCTGTGATTCCTAGATAATGACCATCTTAAGTATTTTTAGTGTTTAGATAATTATTTTGCCTAAGTTTACACTATTCCCTGAGGATTAGATAGTCGATAATATCTACTGTTTTATATTGTAGGATCATATGGCAACACTAGAGGGGGGTGAATAGGGTTGTTTAATAAAATTTAAAACTTTTTCTTTTTGCTAAATTAAACTAACTTAATTTAATTTAAACTAATTTAATAAGCACTCTAAATATGCAAGAAATATTTGACAATTTTCCTAGGCAAGCAATCTACTCATAAAAATAAAATAGCGGAAACTAAAAGAGTAGAGAGAAAGAGATAACACCAGAAAATTTTATAGTGGTTCAGAAATCCCTACTCCACTCCCCAAGACTTCTTCTTGGGTATTTTACTGCAACAACTCTCTTACGGGTGAGAACCAAACCAACTCTTTTTTCAGGTTCAACAGTAAACCTTTACCAATCCTTTTACAGGTTCAGGACCCAACCTATACCGATCTTTTTAAACAGGTTCAAGATCAAACCACTACGATCCTTTTAATCGGGTTCAGGATCAAACCATTACAAATCCTTTTTCAGGTTTAGGATTAAGCCACTCACTCAATTCCCAAGGTGCAACCACACCTTATTACAAGTTCCCAATAATAAATGAAAGAAAAAGCTCACAAAATAGAATACCTCTTGAAGGAAAGATACACAAGAATGATCCCTCACAATTCTCACTCAAAAATTTCTCACAAAAAGACAATAGGCCAGTTGAATAGTAATGGAGACTTTTGGACAAGAATAATTTGATAACTTGAGTGTATTGGAGGAGAAGAAAATGACTCAATTTATAGATAGAGAAATTGAATTTTGGCCATTGGATTAAATTCAAAATGGATGGTGGAGATTTGATTTAATGAGAAAGAAAAGAATCTTGATTTAAAAATGAAATTTGAAAGATTGAATTTAGGAGATTTTGAGAATAAAATCGGGATTTGAAAGAATATGAAATTTGGAAATAATTCAAATTTGAATGAGGTGTAATTGATGGAATTTCTGAGAAATTGAAAAATTAAAAATTGAAGGAAAATAAAAAAAATTGAAGCTAAAAAATTTCTCAAAAATGATTGAAATGCTCTCCAAGATGAGTAGTATTTTTCATAATATTTTTCCATTTTTTCGGAATTTTTTCGAGTCTTAAATAGACCAAAAAGGGCTAAACTAGTCGTTGGCTGCCACGTGTCGTCGCTCTCTGATTGGCTGCAAGGAAAGAAAATCAAAATTAATAATAAAATAATATTATATCCAAAATTTTGACCGTTTGACTTTTTTTATTATTAAAAAATTCGACTGCCACGTGTCACAATATCATTGGTCCACGTTCTCCATGTCATTTGCCACGTCATCACCACATCAGCTACCACGTCATCATGGTGCCACGTGTCATTGCCACATAGGATTTGCCCTTCCAATCTTCTTTTGGTTGTAACTTTCTTGTTTGAACTCCAATTCGAGCGATTTAAGTGAAGGAATGTACGAGACACATGCGGAAGCAATTTGGATCGAAGCACTCAAAATTCTTTTAATTTTAGTTTAGAAAACATGCTCAAGTTAAACCGAAAACAGAGGAACTCGGTTACCAACCTTTTTGGACGAAATTCTTCAACACCGTGGATGATTTCTTTGCACGAACTTGTTGTGGACAACCATCGTGATCTTCCCCGCTATTCTCCGACCTTAGAACGAGTTGTGGGACTCAAGAACGTGATGAATTTGTGAAGGAGAGCTTGAACTTCTTGAGAGAAAAGTTGAGAGAAAACTTAAGACTTTTTGAGAGAAAAATGTGGTTGTCTTCATCCATGCATTTCTCATACTTCTCCACCTCTTTTATCATAGAATGTCATGCATTTTAATGCTCAAGAAGAAGACAACAAATTGTCTCTTGGTGAGGTGTACTTGGAGGTGTCTTGAAGATGAGAAAAGAAAGTGGGTTTTGGTGGCAAGACCACATTATTTACCTCTTGGATTTCTCATTTAATTGAAATCAAATTTTCAATTAAATTTCAATAAAATCCATTAATTCAATTTTAATTCACCAAATTAAAATTAATTTTATTTATTAATTAAACATTTTAATTAATAATAACCATTTTAATTTAATATCAAATATTAAATTAAATATTTGCACCAATTCTCACTTTCTCTCGATCCCGGTTTCTAATATGAATCCCTATCCATATTCAAACCGAAATATTGTATCGAATACATCATTCTAATATTTAATCCTTATTTAAATATTTTCGGCTTTCTCTATTATTAGTTTAATTCACAAATTAAACTTTATCATTAAATATAATGAACATAATTTAACGACAAATCCCCTAATATTAGTTTGAACGTTTCAAACTTTTTCATCACATATGTTCTAAGGTTTATTCCGTATGAGCTAGCAGGGGGACCTAATGGACCTACAGATCATGGGCTCCAATGATTCGAGATTAACTAGTTAAACCCTTTTAACTTAGTTAACCAACATTCGTTAACTACCGGGACACTCCACCATAGTCCGATAGTTGAACTCCCCTCACTGTAGATATATTTCTGTCCACCCGATATAACCATGGTTAGTAAGTCGACCCTTCACAGGTTGTTCATAACTAGAGTCAGGTCAAATGTTCGTTTTACCCCTGAAGTTACATCTTGTTCCTTAAGTCTCTAACTGAGTCCCTAATGAACAATTGGTTCGTGGTCCTACCACTAAACCTAAAACCTCTCGGGCCAATGAGAGGGCGGGATCCCTTTGTTCACGTTCCAGAGTCAGTCACTTAAGGGAACAACCTTTCTACTATCCCTAAATTGGGTAGGAGTGAATTTCATTTTGGAAAACTATGTCATCAGCTATCTACTCGTTCCTATCCCTGAAATGGGGGGTTTATTGAGTCGGCGTTGTTGAGCCACTCTCACCCATGCAGATCTAAGGATAAGCCCAAATAAACAGGAGTTCATAGTTAGCTCAGGATTAAGATCGAGTTACCTAGGTCATCGCATTGAAATAGTCAGTCTTGTCAGTAAACGGCGTTATAAAGCAAGAGTGAATTTTCTTGGTCCTGGTCTTATGCAAACTCATTTGCACAGGATTCCCCCACTCGCATGTCTATACATGAACGATCCAGGATCACGTCGTTTGTATTCAAACAAAGTGGGCCGCATCACATAGCTTTCCTAGGATTAAGGTACTCAGCCTTATCCCTATACTATAGACCGTTTAGGCTATTACTTGAACTTGATCCATATTTATGTCACAACATATAGTTCAAGCACTCATGTCATAGCCAAGGATACTAGTTTATTGGATTTGGGTTATTTAACGTGCAATTCACTCATTTAATAACTTGAGTGAACAAAAACTCCATAACGACTTAATTGAACAAGTATATAACTATTTGTTTCATTCACTATCTACGAGTTTTAGGGCACCAACCCCAACATTAAGTTGCGTTGGAATCGTCTTTTCGAGCTAGCTAACATATATTACTTGTGACCCGTGCGCTTGTGGCGGGATTGCACCCATCAACAAGAACTGAATTTGGAGTTGCAGCAGCCAGGACTCCCAAGTCTTCAATGTCGAGATGCTGAGTTGAGAGCATCTCAACGCTGCTGCAGACTCATGCCTTCACTAAAATCCCAAGGGCATAGTGTCTCGACGCTGGCCAATCATTCCAAGTTTAATTCACGAGGCAAAGGATAACGTTGAGATGTTGTCCCTAGCGTCTCGACGCTGCACATATTCTTTCTATATAGACGTTGTGTCCTCGGGATTTCAGTGATATATTGTGACTCCCCTTTATGTGGAAGCTTAATGATAGATCCAATCTTTGAATTTCCCTCTGTAACTTTGTTTTATGTGTGATAACATGTTTTTCTTTGCAAATCTCTACGTTAGCATATCACAGTGTGTTCGAGTCGTCCAAACTTGTGTTTTTCTTTGACTGCGTTAGCTTTAGCTTTCCTTGCTTAGCTTAGCCTATTTTGCCCTTCCTTGATGAATCACTTAGGTCCTATTTGCGTTATTACACCGCCTTGTACAAAAAGTACCTCGGTGCATTTAGGCTACCAGACAGGGCATTATTCCTCAACTACATCCCTGTCAGCACACTAAGTTTAGGGGGGAATGGGGACTAGAAGTTTAAGGAACCGAATCGGTTCGATCTGATTCTGTTCGTGTTTCAACTTTAATTTGGATCGAACCAAACTAATATGCTTTAATTCGGTCCTCGGTTGACTTTGCATGCCTATATATCGCATCGTGTCTTCAGACATAGTTAGGGTTCCATTTGACGACTATCGCAACAACTACATCATCACCAGTCTCCTCTCCCTCTCCTCTCGTGTTTGTTCCTCTCTCTTTGCTAGTCGTTAAATTTCTCTGTTGGTCGTTAAATAGCCTCGTGTTTGTGCTCGCTGTCGGTGCCATTCCCTTTTGAGTTTTCACATCAGCCCATTTTCTCCTTACTCGTGCTCGCCGTCGATTCCATTCAATCTATCTCTCTCACTCTCTGCTCGTGCTCAATATTGGTGTTGTTCACTCTCCCTACTCGTGCTCGCCGCTGGGTTTAAGTGGATGATGGGTAAGTTAGATACTAATCATTTGGGTTTAAGTGCTCGCCGCTGGGTTTAAGTGTCGTTCACTTTAATCATTTGGATATCGTATTATTAAAAAACTGATGTAGCTTCCCTTTTGATCTTCTTCTCTGTTTCACATCTCTTTTTGTTACTGTAGGCCATCAAAAGCTCTCTTTTTCCCTTCTATTCTCTATGAGTTGCTACTTGGTCTTTCACATAATCTTTTACTTATGCTTCAAACTGAACTTAACACATCATTTTCTTTTATGTTACTGAACTTTGGCCTTCCATGGGTAGATTTGCCTTCTTGGTAAGCTCGTTTAGCTTGGAATTTGGATACAGAGCTTTGAATTCAATTCACTCCCCTACCCATTATTTTGATTCAACAAGCAATGTACCCAATTGCATTTGCCCCAATTTTAAAGCTCAAATCTAACTTATTGGTAAAAATCTCAGGTGGAGTGACTTGGGAAATTGACAAAAATGACCCCTCAAGTTTATGTTTTTGTAAAATAGGACCCCTCCCTAGAAAAAAAAAAGAAAGTTTTTTTGGACCCCTTGATGATGAAGATGATGTAAGCATGCACTTGAAATTACTTTTATACCCTCAATTCATTAAAAACCAATAAAATTATGTTAGCTTTTAACCATCCACTAAACACAATTTCAAAAAAAAATTACTCCATTACTTCTAACCATCCACTAAACACAATTTCAAAAAAAAAAAAAAAAACATCCTACAATCACCCAACCCCTCATCTTCTCTCTTGAATCCACAACAAAGATTTTTACCAAAAGTTCATTTGATCCACAACAAGTCTACATTTTTTTAACAAGGTACGTTTGCCTGTTATTATTCTAGCGTTTTTGTTTCAAAAAATCAAATAGAATGTGGATAAATGGTTTTTTCCGTAATTTCGTAAAGCGGAAGCGTGATTGGGACCGATTCGTAATTAATTTTGTTTAATCTAAAATACCAATACATTGGCAATAATCTTAGAACAACTCTAAATTTATATTAAGGCTAAGCATACAAAAATATTAGATCTAAATCTAATTTATATAGTAACAAATTACTTACTCTCGTTGACGGCTCAGATTAAATTCACCAACTGCTTGTGAAATAATCACGAACTACTGCGAACACCACCACTATGGCTACACCGGTATGACTCTGAGACTTCTAGAGGCAGGAGACTGGTGGGAGTCTAGAGGGAGCCTTCAGGGGAATTCTCTGAGAGTAGGAGAATGAATAGGATGCCTTTCACCCCACCCCATAGGAAAAAGTCATGAATAAGATCAAATCTATTATCTTATTCATATCTAATTTTAATAAATAATTAATTAATTACCCAATTAAATATCACATATTTAATCTTAAGGATTTTACTAAATTATTTATATTAATATGAATCCAATTCATATTAATTATTTGAACTCTTTCAAATATTTTCTCTCAAGAATTAATTTTGAAATTAATTCAAAATTATATTATAAAGTTTCGTAAACTTTATATTATAATGTATCAATATACATTATATGATTCCCCTAAATAAATTGAACACTTTCAATTTACAATTTATACTTAATTGCCTCAAGTCTCTTTACGAGCTACCAGTGGGACCTAATGGACCTACAGATCAGAAGCTCAACCGATACGAGACTAATTGGCTACACTCATTAACCAAGTTAGTCAACATTCGTTAACTGTGGGTCATTCCACTAAAGACCCACAGCTGCACTCTTCTCACTGTAGAATATTTCTGTGTCCACGGATATCGACCAATGCAGTAAGTCAATCCTTCACGTGTGTTCGTAACACCAGCTGGGTCAAATTACCGTTTTACCCTTGGGTTACCTCTGGTTCCTCAAGTACCACTGATCCCTCTAATGAACGAGTTGTTTAGGGTCCAACCACTAAACAGGAGTTCCTCTCAGGCCAGGAGAGGACGGCGCGCCTTTGTTCATGTAACGGCAAGCCAAAAAAAAAAAAAAAAAAAAAAAAAAGGAATGGGCTTTAATTGCCCGGTCAAAGGGGGAGTGGGGGGAAACTTTCCCCCCAATTTTTCGGTCAAAGTGACCTTTTAAAAAAAAAAAAAAAAAAAAACCTGAACACTCTCTCTCCCTCACGCTCATCTCCCTCTCTCGGCACTCTCTCTCCTCCACTCTCCCTCGCCGCCGCCTTCAGCCGTGAACCGCCACCGTCGCTCGCCGCTCGCCGTCGCAAGCCGCCGCCGCCGGTATCTCTCTCTTTCTCTCTCTCTCTTTCTCTCTCTCTCGATTTTTCTCTCTCTCTCCGATAACTCTCTCTCCCTCGCAGCTCTCTCTCTCTCACGGTCTCTCTCTCTCTCTCTCTCTCTCTCTCTCTCTCTCTCTCTTCTTTGCAGGTCCGCCGCACGCCGCCTGATTCGCAGGTCGCCCGCAGCCTCCGCACGCCGCTGCCCTCTGTTGTAGACCCCCACGCGGCCGTCGCCGTTTACCTCACAATGTCGCCGCCGTGAGTTCTTTTGCAACCAAGCAGCCACTCGTCGCTGCTGTCTTCAGACCCGATCGCCGCCGCCACCGCATTAAGACATATAACCTCACGCATCCTGAAGGTTCAACGATTACAGCTGGTGGGTAAGGAATTGTAGTTCGAATGCATTGGTCCTTTGTGCCTTAAACGGGATACCAATTAATGTCGTGTGTTAATCTAAGGTATCCAAGGAAGTTGTTGGTCAAATCCTTAAAAGCAGAGCGAACTTGGAAACCGGACAGCAAGCAGTAGTTTCAGTTGGGTGAGCTTCGACCCTCTCAAGTATTGTGTGTTTGGAAATTAGTTGAGTTTGTTATGCCTCTGATGTGTGATTATATTTTACGTGTTAATAGATTACGTTTTCGCATAACGTGATTGGTCTCATCGAGTTGTTGGGTGATTTGCGGTCAAGCGTAGTATCTCAATGTAAGTAGCCGTTGGAATAAATTCTCTGCTTTAAACTCATTTAAATTGAGTATGGTTTACTATAGCATGAGTTGGATTTAAACCTTAAGTTGCCCCTTGGAATGTAAGTAGCTTTTGGATTTTTATCTACAAGTTTAGTCCCTGTTGCTTGTTATGGGTTTTGATAAACGCCTAGCCTGAGCTTTTGAACTAGTTCTTTGAGGGATTAGCCTGCTAGCATGAGTTAAATTGTGAACCTTGGACTCGTTCTGGATTTCTATGCGTTTAATAGTTGATGCATTGTAAAACACGTTGCGACATGGAGGATGAGTTGTCTTTAGCATGTCTGATACTATTTGGGTGGAATTGTATTTCTTGGTTGTTTTGGAAGCATGCTCGATTGTATGGTTTGGTTGTTTTGCGTATCTGAATGGTTATGGATGCGGGGTCTATCTCGCTCTGGCTTTTAGCAAATTGTGGTGCCTTGCAGCTTGTGTGGTTGGATAATCAGAATCGTAGAAGTGTTTTTTTTTCCCCTTTCAGGTGAATAGGAAAATTTTGAGTCCCCCATATGCATGCCGTTATGCTGCCGAATTTTCGGTAGCATACGAGTGGTTTCAGGATTAGGAGTGTCGGTTGTCGCCTCTATTTCTTATTCTTGTGATATGACTGAGTTGGGAGGGTGCATATCAGTTAGCCTGTCAGTAATCTAGGAAAGGAAATCGATTGTGTTAGATAGGTTGCGGTTAAAGATTAGTAAGTGTTAAGGGGTCCTAAAGGGAAAAGGATTAAGAAAGGGAAAGGAATAGGCTAGCGCCTTACAAGAGGGCCGTGTCAATTAAACACCTAGGACTGAGATGTAATAGACTGAAATGAGGGGCTTAATGGGCGGGTCTTGGCTTCGCAGTCTAGGTGCCATTTACTAACTATGGAAGTTAATTCCTGACTTAAACCCATGAACGCCCCACCAGTGAAATGGTAGTTTAGAGCGCTACGCGCCCATTAGTGCCTTGAGGGATGAGACTTATCTCTACTGACTGGGTGCCATCTACCATCAGTAGGAGTAGAGACCTCCCAAAACTCCCACTTGTGCACTATCAGTGAGTTGGCAAACTTATATATATATAGGTGTACTAATTGAACACGAGACCCGAACTGCAGATAAATGAAATGAAATGAAATGAATGAGAATGAGATGACCTAACCCTTAGGCCCTTAACTCGAATAAAATGTTAAAACCTTGATTGCTACTTACTGAGTATTTTCTTAAATACTCACTCTTTTCCCTTTCATATAACTGCAGGTAGAGGTAAAGGTATACTGAACGCGTGACGGAATGCTGCTGAGCCATGGGTTTTCTTTAGAATAGTCTTCCGCATTTTTTTTTTTTTTTTTGTGTTTCGAAATTCTTCTTTTGAATTTGTACTGCGTTGTTTTAAGGTCATTTCCGCGTTAAGTTTTGTTTTGAATAACTAAAGGTTTCGTTTGTTCTGTTTTAACTGGGATCCCAGGTTGAAAAGTTTAGCAAAATTTCTAAGTGCGTTTTACTTTAAATGTCATTTCCTCGCTGTTCTTAGAAGTAGAATGATATGTATGTGGTAATGGCCCTAGGATCTAGTCATGAAAAGCTGGGTCGTTACAGTTCAAGCCCCGGAATCAGCCCTTAAGGGAACACACATCTACTTACCCCAATAAGGGAAGGAGTGAATTCCATCTTGTACTGTTATGTTTCCAGCCCTCATTCGGTCTTGCCCCTGAAATGGTAGGATTATTGAGTCGGCGAACTGGCCACTCTCACCTATGCAAATCTAAGGACAATCCCTCCTAAAAGGAGTTCATAACAGACTCAGGATTGAGATTGAGTTACCTAGGTCATCCTATTGAAATAGAAACCTAAACTAGTTAACGGCGTTACATCTAGTGGTTACTATTTCGCGGTCCGGTCTTATGCAAACTCATTGCATAGGATACCCCACTCGCATGTCTCCTACATGGATGTTTTGGATTATTACATCTGTATCGAATACAAGGTGGGTCGTATCACATAGTGTCACCAAGATAAGGTACCCAGCCTTATCCCTATACTATAGACCTTTTAGGTTGTTACTTGGACACCAAACCCCATATGTCCCCACATACTAGTCCAAGTTTCATTTAAACAACCTTGGATCTTAGTTTATTGGATTTAGGGTTTATTAATGCAAACTCGATTATTCAATAACCAAATTACTAAATCACTCAAATAACACTTTATTGAGATCGATTAATTTGTTTCATTTACTATCTACGAGTTTTAGGGCATAAGACCCAACAAATGGTTGGCTTGAAAGAGTGACGTTCTTCATCTTTCCCCGGAACTATCTTCACCCTCTGATACAACTGGGTAATCAGTGACCCAAAGAATAGCTTCCCTACTCTCTTCCTTCCACATGAAAGGATTTCTTCTCTGATGATGCTCCCTATGTTTATCTCCAACCCCTTCATGATGTAGTAGAGATGCATAACCCTCTCTACTGAAATGGTACTGTTGTGGGTTGTGGGCATCAGTCTGTTCTTGATAAAGTGAAGCCACACTGCTTATTCTGGCTTGAGATCGCTGGGCACTAATGTCTTCACCTTTGTTTGAGACTCCTTCCATTGAACTCCCTTGTTGGCCACTAATTTCAATGCTTCTTTCATCTGCTTGGCCCAGGGGTTCTTAATCGCATCATTCCCTCTTGGATGCAAGGGTGCCTTGATCCGGTACACCCTGTTGATGTCAACAGAAGAGAAACTGACCATCTTGCCTCTCACCACCGCCATGATCATGCTCTCTTCCCTAAAACCAGCATAGAACTCTCGAACTAGAGGCACCACGGCCTCCTGAGGGTGAGCACAGAACTCCTGTCACTTGTACTGGGTAATGACTTTGGTCACAAAGTATGGCAAGGTTCCTGCTTTGTTGGAGAATCCCTTCTCGTTCAGGAAGTCCCTTTTTCTCATAATTTCCATCTTCTCCTGAAAATTGACATCCTTGAAGACTTCAGGGAACAGATTCTTTGGAGCTAATTTAGGCGATTTGGTCTTTGGTTTGATAGCTGTGGAGGTGGGAGGAGCTGTAGGAGAGGCGTCCATGGACCTTGTCCTCGGCCTCTTGGCAAAAATAGGGTCATTTTTTTCTTGGTCCTCCTGTCAGCTCTCAGTTATCTTCTTCTTTTCTTCCTCAAAGCTGCAGAGATAAATGTAGCCACCTATTTTTGTCCGGCCTAATTTTTGTGATTTGATTGCTAGATTAATCTTTATCTATGCATTTGTTTTTTTATAATTGTTCATTCTCATAATTGAAATTGCTTTTTATTTGGTTATCTCTACATCTATTTTGTTATTAATTTCTCATTATTTGCTAATTTAACTATTTTCTTCATGCATGAGTTTATGTGTGTTCTTTTTATCCTTGAGTAAATTCAGAAAAGGATTTTCTAAATGAGTAAATGTTTGAATTTTTGTGTTGGTTGTCAAAACCT
The DNA here is from genome assembly GCA_017139565.1 of Luffa aegyptiaca. Taxonomy (NCBI): domain Eukaryota; kingdom Viridiplantae; phylum Streptophyta; class Magnoliopsida; order Cucurbitales; family Cucurbitaceae; genus Luffa; species Luffa aegyptiaca. The sequence continues at coordinate 18,746,755 of CM029398.1, forward strand.
TTTATCATTTTTGAATATAAGCCCATTTTGGCATGATTTTCAAATTGAAAAATAGCCAGTAGAGTTTATTGCCCAAAAAAAGAAAGGGTTTGAGGCTTTTTATACCCCTTTTTTCAGCACAACCAAAAACCCTAGAGAAGAATCAGCCACCAAAAACCCTAGAGAAGAATCAGAGCATCAACCACCACACACACATTCCATAGCTACAACCAAAAAAAAAAACCCTATAGAGATAGCCCCTACATCCAAGAGGATTCAGCACACAAACAACATATGTAGAGAAAAAAAAAAGAAGTTACACAGTGAGCTTTAACCCCCAAAAAAAACAGTCCAACAACCTCCAAAAAATAGTCTAGGACACAATGAAAACCTAGTTTAGTTGAAGGTTGCATTTGGTAGGGCTTTTGTCCAAGGATCCGCACCTCAAACAACAAACGGGTTTAGTGTTGTTGTTCTTGATTCCATCCCTTAAACCCTTTGTTTTTTTTTTGTTGCTTCTTCTTCTTCTTCCTTTCGAACGCCCTGAAAAACAATAGTTGAGTAAGGGTATTTAAAGTTTGCTTTTGTTCTTTACTTTTTATTTTTACAATGTGAACCGTTGCTCATCTTTACATGCATTTTTTTTCTTGTGTGTGTTAATCTTGTTTATTTATCTATGCTTTCACATTCTTTTTTATCTATTAAGAGTTTTTTTACTTACGGAGAGAATGAAGAGCGAGTAAAAAAAAAGGTAAAAAAAATGTATGTAAAGAGAAAATGAGTGTAACATACCTTAGTTGAACGTTGCATCTCGTCTAGAATAGTAGCAAGTTGTGAGAGAGGTTGAGTTTAAAAGGCAAAAGAAAAGAGGTTAAGAAAAATGAGAAGAAAACCAAAAATGAGTTGAGAAAAAGAGAAAGACAGTAAGTATGAGAAGAGAAAAAGAAGAGTGAAAAAAAGAACATGGTTTTTGTTTTCTTGTATTCTATTTTTCTTTTATATTATTATTATTATTAGTAGTAGTAGTATTAGATGTTTCCTGCGTGTGTAAGTTTCCTTAATTTCAATTTTTTTTTTTTTAATGTTTTGTGGTAAGGCGTGAAATGGGCAGCAACTTTGCCCCCCATTCTCCCTCTCTTTTTAGGTTATTTTTTTTTATTTTTTTTTATTTTTTTTGTGTGTCTTTCCATTATTTATATTTTTAATTTTTTTTTATGATTTATTTTTTTCTTCTCTGTAATTGTTTAACTTTTCAGTTTAGTTAGTTTTTATTTTCTTTTCTTTTCTTATCTATCTTACTGATACATTTTTATGTTAGTGTTTTTTTTTTTTTTTCTGTGACATTATCCCTATTCATTCTTTTATTTTAATTTTCCTTTATTTATTTGTTGTCTTTATTTATTTTTCTGTTACTTTTTCACAACTTCCTAATTTTATTGTATTTAGTTGCATGTCTTAACTTCATTACTTATCATTTGATAATTAAATTCTTTTAGTATGTTTGTGTGAATTTTCAGAGTGAGATATTTATATATATTTCTTTTCATCATGCTCTTTAAATGTATATATATGTTTATTTTGTGTTATAAAATGTCTTATGCTAATTTCTAAATCCATGTATTTCTCTTTATAAAAAAAGAATATCCGACGACGGAATCTAGAAATATTTGGGAGTCCGATTTTCTAGTTTTTCTGAGGTGAGGAGTCGATTCTTTGGGAGTCCGAGATCGATTCCAATATATTTTTATTAAAATTTTAACATGTTTAATATATTGTATTTGCATATTTATTGCATTAAATATTATGTCAATTTACTTGTATTAAATTTCAATCTTGTGCTTGTATATGTTAATTGTTTAATTTCAATTATCTTTTTGCAATGTTTTCAATTTCTCATTTCTTTTTTTTAATATTCCTTTTATTTATTTTAAATTTATTTCCAAATTTATTTTCTAATTTCCTAGTATTTTTGCTCTTTTTGAGCTTATAAAAGCTTTTATCGAAAATGTGTTATTTTCAAAGGTTTTTATAATCTTTTCTTAAAAATAATTTATTTTAAGACCGTTTTTCTTTAAAAAAATCCTATGATGGAATCTAGAAATATTTGGGAGTCCGATTTTCTAGAATTCTTAAGGTGAGGGATCTTAATCTTTGGGAGTCCGAGATTTCAATCCCAAGAATAAATGATTTTGTAAAAAAAAATGTTTTAAAAAAAAATCTTTCCCTTTTGGAATGCTATCCTATGATGGAATTAGGGAATGGTAAAATTCTCTAATATTCTTGAGGTGAAGAATTTTAATTTTAATATAGCAAAATTAATGGTTATTTTTCCACTTATTTTATGGGATCATTACTTCAAATATTGAAGTAATGATGGGTAAAATAAGACATTGTTTTAAAATATCATTTTTCCTAAATAATATCTTTCTTCCAAATTATTTTTCAATTCAAGATAAAATTTTGGCCACTGTTTTTAACGGGTGTTGTGGGGTGCTAACACCTTCCCCATACACAAACAACTCCCGAACCCAAAATCTGGTTTTCGTAGATCGTTTTTTTTTATTCTTCCTAAAATGATAGTTTTATCTTATTTTGGTGTCCAATCACACCATAAAAAAGATTGGTGGCGACTCCTGTTATTTTACCCCTTTTTCGAGGACGTCGGTCGCGCGTCGCAGGTACGTGGCGACAATAGGAATTTAGTCATCATCCAATTCCTTTATCTCAGAATTTGATTCGGTTTCTATACCACTGGAGGTCTCGGCCTCCCCCTTTTCAATTTCCTTTTCGTCCTTCTTCTATCCTGAAGAGGTGCTATCAGCAGCTGGTGGAGGTCCCCTAATGTCATATTCAAACAGCGGGTCAAGGGCTTCATCAGCTTGGTCTCCTTTAGTGGCCTTTTACTGGCCTTCCTCAGAATGTGGCCCAAATGCGGTCGCATTCTGGCCTTCGATTTCTTCCTCCTTTTCTTTTTCAGATTTTTCTTCACTTGGCCCTCCAAGGGCCTCTTCTTCAACTTCCTGCAGCTGATCAGCCTCACTTTGAGCCTTGTGCAAGAGTGGCTGCAACGAAGTCTTCAGCCTCTTTTCTTCTTGCTTCTTCTTGTTTCAAAGTTTCTCTTTTTTTTCTCTTTCTTGCTCGAGGGGGTGAAGTTCAGCCGCCACTCTCCTGAGTTCTTCTTTTCTCTCTTTTTCAGCTTGTATGGCCCTCTCGGCCTCTTGTTTTTCAACTTCCTTCTTTTTCTCAGCTTCCTTTTCCTCTTCCAAGTCCCTTTCTCTTGCAAACTCGTCTTCTTCCATCATTCTCTGATTTTCCATCTCTTTTTCAGCCCTTATCTCTTTGAGTGCATCTTGCTCAGCCCTATAACCTTCAGCAATAATGAGGGCTTGTGCAACGGCCTGTCGGATCATCTCTTCTTCAAGTGTCGCACGCCTTTGGGCTCCCATCTCCCGAATCATCGCAAACCATTCCCTCGAGCATTTTCTCAGTTGTTGGCCCGCGGGTTTTTGGGTTTTGTGGAGGGAATCGGTGCGTGTGGACCTTCTTGGACGAGAACTACTCGGATTCTCCCTCGAGGTGGCCGGCATTGTTGAGGAAGAAGGAGTTTGAATAGTGGTTCTTTGGTCCACAACCGCCAGCGAGAAACCTGTGGGTCTCGCTCCTCTCGTTCCATGCATGCTAGGTTCGGGCTGCTCTTCTTGACGTCGAGCACCTTGGTCAGCACTATGGGCACGTTGATCACTCTGAGATCGAGTAATCTTGTGAGATGAGGATGATTTCGGTGTGTTCTTCATGCTTCTTGCTTGTGGGTTTCGATTTCAAGAGAGTGAAGATGGAGAGTTGGTGAGGTTGACTTGAAGGCAAAAAGGTCTAAGTGTTTGGTGAAGAAGAAAATAGGTTTCTCAAAATTAGGTCACGTGAAAGTCATTTAAATGATGTCACTGCCCTTGAGCATTTGGGAAATGCGGTCGCATTTCCAAATACACTGGGGACAAATGCGATCGCATTTTCCACAGTTTTCTGCCTTCTTTATTTTTCTAACTTCTCTTATTTTCCTTGGTTTTTCTTTCTTTCTTTTATTTGCTGAAATAATCACAAACTTGTTAGAAAGTTCACATACTAAAAACAAGATTATTCATTTCTTTTTCTTTAGATAGATACAAAATAACTTGGACTTTTCAAACTCCCAGGTAAATCCCTAGGAAAAGGTGATCCCTACGGTCAACTTAAGTACCTTTTCATAGACAGGATTTTCCTAGACAGATTTTTACTATTGTCCATATATTTTGTTGTCCATAAAAGTGAGCTAAGCGAAATGCGCTCTGAAATGAGTGAATTAACTAAACTTGTTCGCTCTTTGTGTTCAGGACAGGTACAGGCGAAAACCTGTGGACTTTGCTCAATGACTACTCACACTACTAATGCATGCCCTAAGATACAAGACAACGGAGAGGTGAATGCCATTGGTGGATTCAATGGAAATCAAAGGCAGTATAACCCATACAGCAACACTTACAATCCAGGATGGAGAGACCATCCCAATTTCAATTATGGGAACCAACAGAAGCCACTAATGTTCAGGCAAAATCAGGCTTCCACCTCAACTTCAGGCACATCCTTCGATGAGGTACTTAAGAAACTTACTGACAGCTCTTTACAGTTCCAGCAAGAGACCAGGAACGCCATTCAGAATTTGGGAAACCAAATCACTCAGCTGGCAACCCAAGTCAGTAAGATGAACAACAAAAGCTCTGGTAAATTGCCTGCCCAACCTGAGGTAAATCCTAAGGCAAATGTGAATGCAGTGTGGAGAGAAGTGGCCACACCTGACTATCCCCCTGGATTCCCCGCTGTCTCTAATAAGTTTTCTATTTCTTCTGGCAAATTTACTTCTTTAAATTTAAATGATAAAAATTCTTTTTCTACTTCACCTTTGAACTTTATCGACCCTACTACTCCAAGTGTGCATGATGATTTAGATGTTTTTAGAAAAGTCAAGGTGAACATTCCATTGCTTGTGGCAATCCTGAAAATCCCAGCCTATATTGAGTTCTTAAAGACTTGGTATGAAGGTAAGGAAAAGTCTTCAGGTAAAGAAGAGGTTAGTGAAAATGTAAGTGCTTTACTTTCTGAGAACTTACCTGTTAAGTGTTCTGATCCTGGCATGTTTACTTTATCGTGTATGATCGAAGATAGCAAGATAAAATATGCCATGTTAGATCTAAGAGCATCGATTAATGTTATGCCTGTGTCTGTTTATAAAAGATTGAATTTAACTGATATTAAAACATCTGGCATAGTCATTCAACTAGCAGATAAGTCTTGCATAAAACCTCTAGGAATAGTTTAAAACGTTTTAGTTAGGGTGGAGGATTTGGTTTTTCCTGTTGATTTCTATGTTTTAGATACTCCTAATCCTAATTACAATCCATCTTCTGCTACGATACTTCTTGGTCGTCCCTTTATGAAGACTGCCAAGACTATTATTAATGTAGATGAGGGTGTTGTATCAGTAGGATTTCAGGATAAAACCTTATACTTTAAAATTTTTTATGACATTGAATGTAAACCCGAGACTTTCTTTAGATAATTTTCTCTTGTCATCTATTGTGGAAGTTGGACCTAAGTTGTGTTGTTTCATTGTTGAAAGACAATAGCAAGTTTTGTGGTTATTGTGGTTTCATTGTTGGTTTAAGGTGTTGGAACTTACCAATTTAAAAGAAAAGAATGGAAATAAAGAAGAAAAGAAAAAGAAAAGGAAAAGGAAAAGGAAAAACAAAAGATAAAAAAAAAAGAAAAGAAAAGAAGTGGAAAAGGACAGCACAAACCCACCACCGACAGCCTTCTTTACCAGCCCATTACCATCCATTTTTCCATCATTTTCCATTCAAATCTTCAGAGCACTTGAGGGAGAGAGTGAAGGAAGAAGAAGAAGAAGAATTTCGTGGGTTTGAGGTTGAAGGAGATAAGAAAAGCTCATGCAAAGCCAGCCATAGCAAAATCTGGGTGCAAAACTGTCAACCTCTGGTTTTTTATTCGGTTTGAGCTACACAGAAGGAATCAAGAGGTTAGGTTTGATTTTCTTGAAAGTTAGTTCATTTTCTAACAAATTTCATGAAGGAAGCTTGTCCTAAATCGTATGAGAAGTTGATGGTTTTTGGAATGAAAAACAGAGAACAGGATTTTCGAGCAAAGCAGGAGGATCTCTGGTTTTCTCTGATGTTTTGAGCATTCTGGGGTGTACAAGTTGAATCAGAAGCTCTATTTGGTATGGTTGGAAATCTTATTCAATTATCTACAACTTTCATGAAGAATTTGTGAGCCAAAAATGACTTGAAGTACGTTTAATTTCAGGAGGAAGATAAAGGGTAGCAGAGAAGCTCGAATCTGTGTTGTCTGATTTCGGGGCATTTCTGGACAAATTTGTTGGGAATTTCGTTTTCATTTCTTCAGGTAAGTTGTAGAGTGTTCGAAAATTAAGAGTTTGATGTGTATTTCATTAATTTTGGTTCAGTATTGAGGAAGTTATGGGTGTTGGAAGTTAGGGTATAGAATCTGGAAAATCTGGAAAAGTAGAATGTGAATGTGATTCTTAATCCAATTGTTTAAAAATTCATGAGCATGGAAAGACAAAGCTATCTATGGTTCTAATGCTCGGTTTTGGTTATTTGACAGGCCAAGAGGAAATAGGTCGAGTCTACAAACCGGGGAACTAGATAAGACAGTGAGTGACAAAATGAATTTCGAAAATGTTCTTAAACGGTTGTTCATGATTATATGTTTTACATGCTTTCCTATGAATGATACATGGTTTTTATGAACGGTTTCAAGCATGAGTTTTGAGCTCAGGTTTTCTAATGAGGTTTATATACGAGCACGTGTCTAATGACTTTATGAAAAGTAGCTGAAACGATATCTTTTAAAGCAAAGTATGGATTAGCAAGTACTTCTAAATGATTTTCAGTTTTTCACGAGCAAGCTGAGTAAGCTTAAGTTTTACGAAAGATTATAAGCAGGCATGTTTTAATGTTTCCATGTGATTTTCTGAGATTTCTATTGACTACATGACTGAGATATTGAGCCCGAGGCTATATGGTACCGTGTGCACACAGGTTATATTCCGTTGTTGACGTTGAGTGTACTCCGTGACAACGATGCTGTCGTGAGTGCTGGGCGGGCCCCACTACGACAAAGACGATGGGAGTGCTGGGCGGGCCCCACTACATCGTAGGACTAGTAAACGTTGGTTGTACTGGGCGTGCCCTACACAACGTAGATCGGTCATGTTAGTTAAAACGTTTGATATACTTGATATGCCTTGCTAGATTTTTAATGACGAACTTGCGAGATATTTTAGAAAGCCTTTTTCATTACACGTTTATGTTAAACGCTTTGATTCAGCATATTTATACGTTTAAAGGTTTATCACGTGTTTGACTTCCGGATTTGGAGTTTTAAAGTTAGTCACTCACTGGGCTTCGTAGCTCATTCTTTCAAAATGTTTTTCCACTTTCAGGTAGAGATCGAGCTCCCGGTGCCTGATACACTGCCAACGTCTGCTGAAAGTTCTAGATCAAGCTCCAGTACGTGGTTGGAGTTGTATATTGAGTCCGTTCATATTGTAAATGTTTTGTAAGAGTTGTATAATATCGTCCTAGAGGTCGTGGATGTATAACCCTAGTTGTATATGTTTTGGTCGTGATATCTATATCAGGTTACTTTCCAAACCAGGTTATGTCAGGGCTGCACCATGTGTATGTTGAAAGGTTTCCGTGGATTCCGCTGTGTGGTGTTTCATATAGAATGTTTTATATCTATGATTAGTATGTTTATCAGGTTCAACGTTTCAGTAGGGTCAACAGGGATCGTTAGAGGTGACGATGTCTGTTGGCTTCACGCCGTCTTTCGGGCTAAGCTAGCAGGTGGTCCAGGAGGGGGTGTGACAACTTGGTATCAGAGCAGTTAGCACCATGGGAAATGAGACATGGTAGTTGGTGCTAAGAAAATCCAGGAAGTAAATAGTTAGACGTTTGGTCAGTTGTGGGGAGACCTAGGCAGCAGGGAAAAGTCTACGCCATGACTCAACAAGAAGCAGAGGATGCACCAGATGTGATCATTGGTACGATTTTGATTTGTAATGTACCTGCACGTGTTTTATTAGATCCAGGCGCTACGCATTCCTTTGTTTCTAGTATGTTTTTAACTAAGCTGGATAAGATGCTAGAGCCTTTATCTGAGGAGTTAGTCATATGCACTCCAGTTGGTGACATTTTATTAGTTAATGAGGTGTTGCGTGATTGTGAGGTTGTAGTAGAAGGTCTCTGTATGTTAGTGGATCTTCTTCCCCTAGAGTTGCAGGCGTTGGATGTGATTTTGGGAATGGATTTCTTATTCACTCACTATGCTTCTATGGATTGCCATACGAAGGAAGTGACTTTTAAGAAACCAGGTTCGACTGAAGTAGTTTTCAGAGGTGAGAGGAAGATTATTCCTACGAGTTTGATTTCAGCTCTGAAAGCTGAGAAGTTGTTGAGGAAAGGTTGCACAGCGTTTCTTGCACACGTAGTAGAGGTGCAAGAAGAAAAGCTGAAACCAGAAGATGTTCCTGTGGTGAACGAATTTCTTGATGTTTTTCCGGCTGATCTATCGGGTTTGCCACCTGATAGAGAGGTGGAGTTCACTATTGAATTGTTACCAGGAACAGCACCTATTTCACAGGCACCATACAGGATGGCTCCGAGCGAGCTTAAGGAGCTGAAGGTGCAGTTGCAAGAACTAGTCGACAAGGGATACATCAGGCCTAGCGTATCACCTTGGGGAGCTCCAGTGTTATTCGTGAAGAAGAAAGATGGTACCCTGAGATTATGCATTGATTACAGGCAGTTAAACAAGGTCACGATACGTAACAAGTATCCTCTACCACGCATCGATGACTTGTTTGACCAGTTAAGGGGAGCAGCAGTGTTCTCTAAAATTGATCTGAGGTCAGGATACCACCAGCTGAAGGTTAGGGAATCAGATATTCCTAAGACAGCATTCAGGACGAGGTATGGGCACTATGAGTTTTTAGTGATGTCATTCGGTTTAACGAATGCGCCAGCAGTTTTCATGGACCTCATGAACAGGATCTTCCATCAGTATTTAGATCAGTTTGTGATAGTGTTCATCGATGACATACTAGTTTACTCAATTGACAGGAAAGCCCATGAGGAACATCTGAGGATTGTTCTACAGACACTACGTGATAAACAACTATACGCTAAGTTCAGCAAATGTGAGTTCTGGTTGAATCAAGTAGTGTTCTTAGGGCATGTAGTTTCAACGGACGGAGTTAGTGTTGACCCGCAGAAAGTGGAAGCTGTTGTCAACTGGGAGAGACCAGCTAGTGCAACAGAGGTTCGTAGTTTCCTAGGCCTGGTCGGATACTACAGACGTTTTGTTGAGGATTTCTCACGGTTAGCGTTACCCTTGACAGCTTTGACAAGGAAGAATGCTAAGTTTGAGTGGTCGGATAAATGCGAACAGAGTTTCCAGGAGCTGAAGAAGAGATTGGTGACAGCGCCTATTCTGACACTTCCTGTAACAGGGAAGGAGTATGTGATCTATTGTGATGCTTCGAGGCAAGGATTAGGTTGTGTGTTGATGCAGGAAGGAAAGGTAATAGCTTATGCTTCAAGGCAGTTGAAGAAGCATGAGTGTAATTACCCTACCCATGATCTTGAGCTAGCAGCAGTTGTTTTAGCACTGAAGATCTGGAGGCATTATTTATTCGGTGAGAAGTGCCACATTTTCACAGATCATAAGAGTTTGAAGTATATCTTTGATCAGAAAGAGCTGAATCTGAGGCAGAGGCGATGGCTAGAACTGATTAAAGATTATGATTGTACCATAGAATATCATCCAGGTAAGGCTAACGTGGTAGCAGATGCGCTGAGTAGGAAGTCGAGACTTCCGAAGAGTGACTTATGTGGTATTCGAGCAAGCTTGCTAAGTGAGTTAAGAGGTTTCAAGGCAGTTATGACTGCAGGAAGCTCAGGGAGTCTTTTAGCTCAATTTCAGGTTAGGTCTTCTTTAGTAGCAGAGATTGTGGGAAGACAGCCAGAGGATAGTAATTTGCAGAAGATGCTTGCAAAGTCCAAGCAAGGCCCAGAGGCAGAATTTGAGTTGAGAACAGACGGAGCCATAGTTAAGCAGGGAAGACTATGCGTTCCGAGTATTAGTGAGCTTAAGAGTGCTATATTAGAGGAAGCTCACAGTTCAGCTTACGCTATGCATCCAGGAAGCACCAAGATGTATAGAACTCTGAAGAAAACTTATTGGTGGCCTGGTATGAAGCGGGAGATAGCTGAATATGTCGATAGATGTTTGATCTGTCAACAGGTTAAACCAGTGAGACAGAGGCCAGGAGGACTCCTTAATCCACTGCCAGTGCCGGAGTGGAAGTGGGAGTATATTACTATGGATTTTCTGTTTGGATTACCTCGTACTTCTAGTGGACATGATGGTATATGGGTAATAGTGGATAGACTCACCAAGACAGCGCGGTTTATACCGATTAAGGCGACGTCTACACTAGATCAGCTAGCTAAACTATACGTCGACAGGATTGTGAGTCAACATGGAGTGCCAGTGTCTATAGTTTCAGATAGGGATCCGAGGTTTACTTCTAAGTTTTGGCCTAGTGTGCAGAAAGCAATGGGAACAAAGTTGAAGTTCAGTACAGCGTTCCATCCCCAGACAGATGGTCAGTCAGAGAGGACCATCCAGACCTTAGAGGACATGTTGAGAGCATGTGTCCTTCAGTTTAAGGGAAGTTGGGATACTCACTTATCACTTATGGAGTTCGCTTATGATAATAGCTACCAGTCTAGCATCGGCATGGCACCATTCGAAGCTTTGTATGGCAGACCATGCAGGACTCCTGTGTGCTGGAACGAAGTGGGAGAGCGAAAGCTAGTTGGTCCTGAGTTGGTACAAGTTACGTCAAACAATATTAAGCTGATTAGGGAGAATCTGAAAATAGCTCAGGATCGACAGAAGAGCTATGCAGATAAGCAACGAAGAGACTTAGAGTTCCAAGTTGGAGATCGAGTTTTCTTAAAGTTATCTCCGTGGAAAGGTGTTCTTCGCTTTGGGAGGAAAGGTAAGCTGAGTCCTAGATATATTGGTCCTTACCAGATATTAGAACGAGTTGGACCAGCAGCCTATAGACTCGAGTTGCCAGTGGAACTCGCTCGAATACATGATGTTTTCCATGTGTCCATGTTGAGGAAATATATTCCAAATCCGTCCCATGTGTTGCAAATGCAACCAATTGAGCTGAAGGAAGACTTGAGTTATAAGGAGGAAGCGGTTCAGATCCTCGACAGGAAGGAGCAAGTTTTGAGAAACAAAACGATCCCACTCGTGAAAGTTCTTTGGAGACATCACGGAGTAGAGGAGGCAACCTGGGAGTCAGAAGATCAAATGAGGAGGAGTTACCCGACACTCTTCACCTAAGACTTCTAAATTTCGAGGACGAAATTTCATAAGGGGGAGGTAAGTTGTAAACCCGAGACTTTCTTTAGATAATTTTCTCTTGTCATCTATTGTGGAAGTTGGACCTAAGTTGTGTTGTTTCATTGTTGAAAGACAATAGCAAGTTTTGTGGTTATTGTGGTTTCATTGTTGGTTTAAGGTGTTGAAACTTACCAATTTAAAAGAAAAGAATGGAAATAAAGAAGAAAAGAAAAAGAAAAGGAAAAGGAAAAGGAAAAACAAAAGATAAAAAAAAAAGAAAAGAAAAGAAGTGGAAAAGGACAGCACAAACCCACCACCGACAGCCTTCTTTACCAGCCCATTACCATCCATTTTTCCATCATTTTCCATTCAAATCTTCAGAGCACTTGAGGGAGAGAGTGAAGGAAGAAGAAGAAGAAGAATTTCGTGGGTTTGAGGTTGAAGGAGATAAGAAAAGCTCATGCAAAGCCAGCCATAGCAGAATCTGGGTGCAAAACTGTCAACCTCTGGTTTTTTATTCGGTTTGAGCTACACAGAAGGAATCAAGAGGTGAGGTTTGATTTTCTTGAAGGTTAGTTCATTTTCTAACAAATTTCATGAAGGAAGCTTGACCTAAATCATATGAGAAGTTGATGGTTTTTGGAATGAAAAACAGAGAACAGGATTTTCGAGCAAAGCAGGAGGATCTCTGGTTTTCTCTGATGTTTTGAGCATTCTGGGGTGTACAAGTTGAATCAGAAGCTCTATTTGGTATGGTTGGAAATCTTATTCAATTATCTACAACTTTCATGAAGAATTTGTGAGCCAAAAATGACTTGAAGTACGTTTAATTTCAGGAGGAAGATAAAGGGTAGCAGAGAAGCTCGAATCTGTGTTGTCTGATTTCGGGGCATTTCTGGACAAATTTGTTGGGAATTTCGTTTTCATTTCTTCTGGCAAATTTACTTCTTTAAATTTAAATGATAAAAATTCTTTTTCTACTTCACCTTTGAACTTTATCGACCCTACTACTCCAAGTGTGCATGATGATTTAGATGTTTTTAGAAAAGTCAAGGTGAACATTCCATTGCTTGTGGCAATCCTGAAAATCCCAGCCTATATTGAGTTCTTAAAGACTTGGTATGAAGGTAAGGAAAAGTCTTCAGGTAAAGAAGAGGTTAGTGAAAATGTAAGTGCTTTACTTTCTGAGAACTTACCTGTTAAGTGTTCTGATCCTGGCATGTTTACTTTATCGTGTATGATCGAAGATAGCAAGATAAAATATGCCATGTTAGATCTAAGAGCATCGATTAATGTTATGCCTGTGTCTGTTTATAAAAGATTGAATTTAACTGATATTAAAACATCTGGCATAGTCATTCAACTAGCAGATAAGTCTTGCATAAAACCTATAGGAATAGTTTAAAACGTTTTAGTTAGGGTGGAGGATTTGGTTTTTCCTGTTGATTTCTATGTTTTAGATACTCCTAATCCTAATTACAATCCATCTTCTGCTACGATACTTCTTGGTCGTCCCTTTATGAAGACTGCCAAGACTATTATTAATGTAGATGAGGGTGTTGTATCAGTAGGATTTCAGGATAAAACCTTATACTTTAAAATTTTTTATGACATTGAATGTAAACCCGAGACTTTCTTTAGATAATTTTCTCTTGTCATCTATTGTGGAAGTTGGACCTAAGTTGTGTTGTTTCATTGTTGAAAGACAATAGCAAGTTTTGTGGTTATTGTGGTTTCATTGTTGGTTTAAGGTGTTGGAACTTACCAATTTAAAAGAAAAGAATGGAAATAAAGAAGAAAAGAAAAAGAAAAGGAAAAGGAAAAGGAAAAACAAAAGATAAAAAAAAAAGAAAAGAAAAGAAGTGGAAAAGGACAGCACAAACCCACCACCGACAGCCTTCTTTACCAGCCCATTACCATCCATTTTTCCATCATTTTCCATTCAAATCTTCAGAGCACTTGAGGGAGAGAGTGAAGGAAGAAGAAGAAGAAGAATTTCGTGGGTTTGAGGTTGAAGGAGATAAGAAAAGCTCATGCAAAGCCAGCCATAGCAAAATCTGGGTGCAAAACTGTCAACCTCTGGTTTTTTATTCGGTTTGAGCTACACAGAAGGAATCAAGAGGTTAGGTTTGATTTTCTTGAAAGTTAGTTCATTTTCTAACAAATTTCATGAAGGAAGCTTGTCCTAAATCGTATGAGAAGTTGATGGTTTTTGGAATGAAAAACAGAGAACAGGATTTTCGAGCAAAGCAGGAGGATCTCTGGTTTTCTCTGATGTTTTGAGCATTCTGGGGTGTACAAGTTGAATCAGAAGCTCTATTTGGTATGGTTGGAAATCTTATTCGATTATCTACAACTTTCATGAAGAATTTGTGAGCCAAAAATGACTTGAAGTACGTTTAATTTCAGGAGGAAGATAAAGGGTAGCAGAGAAGCTCGAATCTGTGTTGTCTGATTTCGGGGCATTTCTGGACAAATTTGTTGGGAATTTCGTTTTCATTTCTTCAGGTAAGTTGTAGAGTGTTCGAAAATTAAGAGTTTGATGTGTATTTCATTAATTTTGGTTCAGTATTGAGGAAGTTATGGGTGTTGGAAGTTAGGGTATAGAATCTGGAAAATCTGGAAAAGTAGAATGTGAATGTGATTCTTAATCCAATTGTTTAAAAATTCATGAGCATGGAAAGACAAAGCTATCTATGGTTCTAATGCTCGGTTTTGGTTATTTGACAGGCCAAGAGGAAATAGGTCGAGTCTACAAACCGGGGAACTAGATAAGACAGTGAGTGACAAAATGAATTTCGAAAATGTTCTTAAACGGTTGTTCATGATTATATGTTTTACATGCTTTCCTATGAATGATACATGGTTTTTATGAACGGTTTCAAGCATGAGTTTTGAGCTCAGGTTTTCTAATGAGGTTTATATACGAGCACGTGTCTAATGACTTTATGAAAAGTAGCTGAAACGATATCTTTTAAAGCAAAGTATGGATTAGCAAGTATTTCTAAATGATTTTCAGTTTTTCACGAGCAAGCTGAGTAAGCTTAAGTTTTACGAAAGATTATAAGCAGGCATGTTTTAATGTTTCCATGTGATTTTCTGAGATTTCTATTGACTACATGACTGAGATATTGAGCCCGAGGCTATATGGTACCGTGTGCACACAGGTTATATTCCGTTGTTGACGTTGAGTGTACTCCGTGACAACGATGCTGTCGTGAGTGCTGGGCGGGCCCCACTACGACAAAGACGATGGGAGTGCTGGGCGGGCCCCACTACATCGTAGGACTAGTAAACGTTGGTTGTACTGGGCGTGCCCTACACAACGTAGATCGGTCATGTTAGTTAAAACGTTTGATATACTTGATATGCCTTGCTAGATTTTTAATGACGAACTTGCGAGATATTTTAGAAAGCCTTTTTCATTACACGTTTATGTTAAACGCTTTGATTCAGCATATTTATACGTTTAAAGGTTTATCACGTGTTTGACTTCCGGATTTGGAGTTTTAAAGTTAGTCACTCACTGGGCTTCGTAGCTCATTCTTTCAAAATGTTTTTCCACTTTCAGGTAGAGATCGAGCTCCCGGTGCCTGATACACTGCCAACGTCTGCTGAAAGTTCTAGATCAAGCTCCAGTACGTGGTTGGAGTTGTATATTGAGTCCGTTCATATTGTAAATGTTTTGTAAGAGTTGTATAATATCGTCCTAGAGGTCGTGGATGTATAACCCTAGTTGTATATGTTTTGGTCGTGATATCTATATCAGGTTACTTTCCAAACCAGGTTATGTCAGGGCTGCACCATGTGTATGTTGAAAGGTTTCCGTGGATTCCGTTGTGTGGTGTTTCATATAGAATGTTTTATATCTATGATTAGTATGTTTATCAGGTTCAACGTTTCAGTAGGGTCAACAGGGATCGTTAGAGGTGACGATGTCTGTTGGCTTCACGCCGTCTTTCGGGCTAAGCTAGCAGGTGGTCCGGGAGGGGGTGTGACATTGAAAATCCTCATTCATCTTCTATTGAATACTATATGCTTGAACCTGACCCAGTGAATGATTGCACTTTAAATTCTAAATCATGCATGGTCACTAACAATGAGATGCATTCTTCTGCTATTAGATGCCCTGGCTTAGATGGAGAGTTAATTGATGTAGTTGATGAACACCAGATAACCCTTACTGATAAATCTGGTGGAGTCACCAAGTGTTCATCTTCTAGGATTAGGGCTGAGCGCATTTTCTGTCAGCCCACCTCTTCTTCCGATATTTTTTTCTACTTCTACTGATTCTTCCCTACAGGTCCCAAAATTACTAAAACAAGAAATTTCTAAAAACAATGTATTATGGACCTGTGGAGAGAAGCCTCCCTAAGAAAAAATAGAGGAGAGCGTGGTCGAGCAAACGACCTTAAACAATTGCACCCTTTAATTTTATTGCTTTTTGTTATTTCAATTCTTAGATAGGTTTATTTTTATCAGTTGCTTTTATGTTTGTTTCCTTGTTTTTGTTTGTTCTTTAGGATTGGCGGTACCAAAACGAAGTTTCTACATTTATAGAAAGCATGATTCACCACCCATGAGCGCAACATTCAGGGAAGTTCTATTCTTTCCCTGTGCATTGTCTATTTCTTCATGATTTATTACATTGAGGGCAATGTAAATTTTAGGTTGGGGGTGAGGAATCTACTTTACATTCCTATTGGGCCTTGAGCATCTGAGCGTCAGGCCAGCGTTTGTGCTTAATGAAATGTCTTGCTTGCTTGTTGTGTATATGCTTGTTTAAGTGATGATGATTTCCTAGGATTGACTCAAATTTTTTCGAAAATTTATTGCTTTCGATGAGTTGTGAACGAGAGTGTTCAAAAAATGAGCCTTTTTAAAACTTTTCTTGGAGATGTCTTGCACCTGTTGAGTGTCTATCTTGCTTTAAACTATGACTTGAATGTTTAGGCGCGAATTACTTAGCTCATATTCCTGTTGTCACCCTGATAGGTGTAAGGTTTAGCGAGAAAGTCTAAATTTTTTGCAAAATAGTGTGTGGAGTCTTGCCTAGGAGAGAAAAAGAAAATATGCCTGCAGTAAAAAAAAGAGTGGAAAAATAAGTCAATGGTAGCGAGGCAAAAGAAAAGAGAAAAAAATCATATGCTTGCCATCTTTACTTTGAGAAAGAAAAAAAAAGGGAGAGCATGCTTGCATTGAGCTTAAACGCTTAGGGGTAAAAAGAGCTACCTGCAGTGTGATCAGTTAGGCCAACCAAGAGTAAAACTCGGGTTATGGGTCCCTGTACTGTAGTGTGAAAGCTAGTGCCCTATCCAAAAGAAATGCAAAAGAAAAAGAAAGAGCAAAAGCAAAAAGCAAAAAGAAAGAAAAAAAAACAGAGAGAAGAAAAAGGAATTCCTTGATCAGGCACCTAAGCAAGAGGAAGCAACCTAGTTTGTTCCATTTGGGCCTTTTAGAAAGACCTTAGTGCCAGTGTAGGGGGAAGATAGGATGAGAGTTGAGTAAGCCAATCCCGGGCTAGTAAAGTCTTCTTTAGGTGGGATGGAGCTCTCTTGTGCAAGATAATCTTTGAAAAATTTTGATTTGTCTCCTCATTTGTCTCTCTTGCGAATGTCTCTTGATTGCTTTAGTTTTTGGAATGTTTGAGTCTTGAGGATTAAATCACTTTTCAATTATATGCACAACGCCTTTCTCTTTGTTTTGTGTGTGCCTTGCTCGAGGACTAGCAAGATTTAGGTTGGGGGTATTTGATAGGACCTAAATAGTTCTATTTTATCGCCTCTGATCTAAGCTTGTTGGAGTCATTTTATGCTTTACTTGTCCTATTTACAGGTTAATTGAGCTTAGGCCATGTCAGGAGCCAATCACGCTAATTGGTGTTAATTCGGGCCAATTAAAGAGTTTTTGGAGCGATCTCGATGTCTTAGATGGTGAGGAGGTGAAGAGACCCAATTGTGTTGAAGCGAGCCTGAATTGTGACACCAAAAGCTAAAGATTGAAAACCCGAACCGAGAAGAAGCAAGACCAAGCCGAGAAATAAAGCAGGAAGTCGAGCCATGAGGCTGGCGTCTCGACGCCAGCGTGTTTTCTATATATATGTAGTCTCAGTTTAGTCCGCCGTTAGGTTAGAATTTTGGTCCCTTACACGATTTCTTTGCCTCTTTTACATTCCAACACTGTTGTAGACCATTCTTGGTCGTATTTTATGGATTCCTTCATGTCTATTGTCGATTTTACTTCATCTATGCGTAGCTAAACTCATTTAGATCGTTGGATTTGATTTATGTCTTGATTCTAAGTAATATTGGCTGAGTTTTCTGGTTTATATTTTCTGTTCTTGTTGAGTTTTTATTAAGTTTTGCATGTAATCCTGTTTAAACCAATACATGAGGCTAGTCAATTAGGATTGACGCCCTATACGATTATCGCTTGTGTATTCTATCAGTTATTTGAGATAGCCACTAGGTTGTGGCAAGTCACTTTCTACGCGAGACGACCCTTGATCGGCCTAAGATGCATGTTAAAGGTTGTAGGAATTAGATTTAAATTGTATTTGAATTTAGTTCTTACGATTCCGGACCCAAGATCCCAAAGCGGCTAGTTTCAATAGGTGGTTGCAAAATTGCTTGTTAATAAACTAGTTAGATATAAGTAGTAACCGTTGCAGAGGTCTCGAATGGTTGCTACATTATGCATAAGGGGTGGCGAGCGATAGAGTCTACATTAATTAATCTTGTTAATTGTCGAATTCACGATGAGCGAGTTAATTAGCACAGGTTAGTGTAGGGGGGTCCTCCGAGTAACCCAGAAGCTGACCGGACTAATGAAATCAATTTAGAACTACTATTAGAGAAAACTAGGAAGCCAATGAATTAGAATCAAGCATAGTAAATCTCAATCCAACGATCCCTTTCTATGTTATTGGTCCCGTCTAATTTCTCCTTTGCATGTTTAGTTTTGTGTCATTTAAAATTCAGCATTCAGTTATTTTATTTTATTTTATTTTTCTTGCTTGTCTTTCATCATCAAAAATCCCCCCATTTTCATAAGCACAAAATTTTACAACTACTAGGTCCCTTTCCCTGTGTTCGACCCCGACCACTATTTCTACAAAATAGTTATAGTGTCGTGGAATTATAAATTTATTTGATACGACCTTCGACAAGTCGCTCTATCAAGTATCCGGATTGGAGGACTTTGGCTGCAGTCTTTAGTCCAGCAAAGTGTCATCCATATGGAGCTGCATGACAGGCTTCCAATATGAGTGGTATCTTTTCTTTTGTTACGCACCGTCTTAGTATTTGATCAGGTCCTCGTTTGTACAAGTATGGCTCATCCCAGTAGTAGTCCTTGACATCTTTCAGAAACTTCTTAAGCTGTTGAGCGGTTGATTCCGGTGGTTTTAGTCCACTGACTAAATAATTTACAAAATCTGCAAACCATGGAAGTTCAACTGTCCTTATTGCCAGAATTTGCTCATCTGCAAACGATTCTTGAATATGCAGCCCTTTCTCCATTTGTGCTTCCTCTCCAAGTCTTGATAGGTGGTCTGCTACCTGATTTTCGGTTCCCATTCTATCCTGCATTTCAATGTCAAACTCCTACAAAAGCAAAATCCAACGAATTAATCGGGGCTTGGCATCCTTTTTAGAAAGCAAATGTTTGAGAGCTGAATGGTCAATATGAACTATGACTTTAGTTCCCACTAGGTAGGATCTAAATTTGTCAAAACCAAATACTACAGCAAGTAATTCCTTCTCCATGACAGTATAGTTCAACTGAGCCTCGTTGAGCGTTTTGCTTGCAAAGTAAATAGGTTGCACTATTTTTCCTCTTTTCTGACATAGTACTACTCCAATTGCAAAATCGCTAGCATCGCACATCAACTCGAATGGTTGGGTCCAATCAGGTTCAATTATGATCGGTGATGTGCTGAGTGCATTCTTTAAAGTCTCGAAAGCTTGCTTACAATCTTCATTGAATTCGAACGATCTATCTACTTCAAGTAACCTGCACAATGGTTTGGAAATTTTAGAGAAATCTTTAATGAATCTTTTGAAAAAACATGCGTGGCCTAGAAAGCTCTTGATATCTCGAACTGTTTTTGGGAAGGGCAACTTGGATATGATCTCAATCTTCGCCTTGTCTACCTCGATTCCATTTCTGGAAATTTGGTGTCCAAGGACTATGCCTTCGCCTACCATGAAATGACACTTTTCCCAGTTCAGTACCAGGTTTATTTCTTCACATCTTTCCAGCACTTGGTCTAAATTCTATAAACACGCTGCAAACGTTTATCCGAAGACAGAGAAGTCATCCATAAACACTTCCAAGGTTCGCTCTACCATATCGGAGAATATAGCCATCATAAACCTTTGAAAGGTGGCTGGTGCATTGCATAATCCGAATGGCATTCTTCGAAAGGCAAATGTCCCGTATGGACATGTGAACGTAGTCTTCTCCTGGTCTTCTGGGGCTACTGTTATCTGATTGTAACCTGAGTAACCGTCTAAAAAGCAGTAATAAACCTTCCCTGCAAGTTTGTCCAGCATTTGATCTATGAATGGTAACGGGAAGTGGTCTTTCCTAGTTACTTTATTGAGGCGGGGATAGTCTATGCAGACTCGCCATCCTGTGACTGTCCTTGTCGGAATCAATTCATTTTTCTCGTTCTCCACTACAGTTATCCCACCCTTTTTAGGGACACATTGTACTAGGCTGACCCAACTACTGTCTGAAATTGGATAGATGACTCCTACGTCCAGCCATTTTAAAATCTCTTTCCTGACAACTTCTTTCATAATGGGATTTAGTCTCCGCTGACTTTCAATGGAATTCTTGGCTCCTTCTTCAAGGTTGATCCTATGCATGCAGAATGATGGGTTAATTCCTTGAATGTTTGCAATTGTCCATCCTATTGCCTTTTTATGACTAGAGAGGATCTGCAGCAAAGAGATTTCATCTTTGTTAGTGAGATAGGCGGATATAATAACTGGTAGTGTTTTGTTTTCTCCAAGGAAATTATATTTAAGATGTTCCGGTAGAGGTTTGAGTTCTAGATCCGGAGGGTTGATCATAGATGGTTGCAGCGGCTTGACTTCTTCCTGGTTTGATTCCGAGGAATCTCTCAACGCTTCTATCCTTGCTACTGCAGAACCATATGTGGCCGGTTATTTTATTCCTTCTATTTTTTTCCCACCTTTTTCCTCTTGTTCTTCCTTTTGAAGCATGTCTTCCAGCGTTTCCCCCTTTAATATTTCCTGCAAGGCAAATAAAGAAAGTTTGTCAATCTCATCCATCACTGAACATTCTTCAAGATCTCCTGGATACTTCAGTGCGTTCATGACGTTAAAGGTGACTTGCTGATCGTTGACCCTCATAGTTAATTCTCCTTTTTGAACGTCGATCAAGGTCCTACCAGTTGCTAAGAATGGTCGACCAAAAATAATCGGCACCTCTTTATCAGCTTCACAGTCTAATATGATGAAGTCTGCTGAGAATACAAATTTATCAACCTTGACTAACACATCCTTAATCTTGCCCATGGGTTGTGTTAGTGACCTGTCGACTAACTGTAGAGTTACAGTTGTTGGTCTAGCTTCTCCTATACCTAGCTGCTTGAAAACTGAGTATGGCATCAGATTTATGCTTGCTCCTAGATCACATAATGCCCTGCCAACATTTTGTCCTCTAATGGAGCATGGAATGGTGAAACTTCCTGGATCCTTTAGCTTTGGAGGGATCTTGTTCTTGACCAGTGCACTAGAGCATTCAGTAAATGCAACTGTTTCATACTCTCCTAATCTTCTTTTCTTGGACAGAATGTCCTTCAGGAATTTCACGTAAGTTGGCATCTGTTCAAGCGCTTCCACCAACGGAATGTTGATGTGAAGTTGCTTGAGGATATCTAGAAACATTTTAAACTGTGTGTCTTGTGAGGCATACTTGAATCTCTGAGGATATGGAGGCGGTGGTCTGTAATATGGATCTATAATAAACTTTTTAGGCTTTACGGTCGCATTTGCAGTCGCATTTTCCTGCTTTTTCTCTGAACTTGAACTTTCACTTTTTTCTTCCAAGGCTTCTGATTCTTTGGTCTTTTCTTTATTTTCTTTATTCTGAAAAACTTATGTGGTAACTTGTGACGTCTTTTCTAAAACTTCTTCTGGAGCTTTTTCTAGGATTTTCCTTACTTCTTGATTCACGGGGTATTCTGGTCCATCGTATTCTAATCCACTTCTCAAGGTGACAGCCTTGCACTGCTCCTTACCTTCTCAGTGAGGGTTTTCAGTCTTGCTAGGCAATGTCCCTTGTGGTCTATTTTTTATTTCTTGAGCGATCTGTCCAATTTGTACTTCCAAATTCCTGACAACGGCATCATTTCTCGCCATGTACTCCTTCATCAGAGCCTCTAGATTTGACTCTTGATTTTGAACTTGGACCGGTTGGAAATTCTTCTGCGGCTGCTGCTGTGTAGGCTGGGAGTTGAATTATGTTGAGGATTTCCCAAACTGATTTGTATTGGAATTACTCATACTGGCTTGACCTCCCCAAGATAAGTTTGGATGCTGCTCCAACCTGGGTTGTATGTAGCTCAGTATGGATTCCATCGGTTATGGTTCTGGTCCCTTGTTGTCCTACATAAAAAGCAGATGCAGGATTTAGTGAACAGTTATTAGTCACATGCTCCTCATTACAAATATCACAGCAGTGAGAAGAGATAGCATTAACGGGGGCTATGTTAGCTTGGTTGGCCATAGTCATGCTCATCATCATTTTGTGGATGGCACTGATCTGGGCTTGCATGGTTGAATTCACCTCCGTCTCTACTGCTTTAACTGGATTCTTTAAGATTGTTGGCTCTATCTCTCCTCGGTGTCTATTATTTGTGGCAATTGTGTCCAATATGGCACGTGCTTCATTTGCAGATTTCTTTAAGAAGGATCCATTGGCAGATGCATTGACTAGAGCTTTTGAAGCTTGATCCAATCCACTGTTAAAATGCTCTATGTTGATACATGCAGGCAATCCATGATGAGGACACTTCCTGACCAGCCTCTGGAACCTCTCCCAAGCTGCATCTAAAGGTTCATTATAAGATTGTCTAAAAGAAATAATCTCAGCTCTATACTTAGCATTTTTATTATAAGGAAAAAACTTCTCTAAAAACTTTTCAGCCAAGTTATTTCAGGATGTGATGGAGTTTGGAGGGAATGTGTCCAGCCAAGCTTCAGCATCTCTCTGCAATGAAAAAGGAAAAAAGCTTTAGTTTCAATGTATCTTCAAGTACTCCTGTAACTTTAAAAGAACTACAAATTCTCAAGAACTGCTTGATATGTTTATGTGGATCTTCACTCAGAAGTCCGGAAAACTGGCCCATGGTATTGAGCATTTGAAACATCACTAGTTTCATCTCAAATTGTGGAGCTTCTATTGGTGGCTCTAGAATTCCTGGATTCAGAGTTTGAAAAACGGGTAAGGCATAGTCCCTTATTGCTCTATTGCGGTCTTCAGCAATATAAATTGGATTTTCATGTGGTGGCACTAGTGGAACTGGAGGTGCTGGAGGGATTCTCCCACCATTTTGCTCCCTTCCACGATTCTGTGGGTCAACTTGAGGATCGACTCAAGGTTGGTCCATCGAAAATTCTTGTATATAAGAAGCTTCTTCAAGAGGTTCCTGTGCGCTCAACTCTTGTTGTTCCCTTTTATTTCGTCTCTGCTCTCTCCGACGACGACGAAAGGTTCTTTCTATCTCAAGATCTATGTCAAGGAGTGGACACCCCTTGTTCATGCACTAACCTTAATCTGCAAGAGAAAAATTGCAAATCAAAGTCAAATCCTTCTTGAGATAGAAATGCGGTCGCAATCGAATCGCAATCTCAATAAACAAAACTGGTTTCACTTTTGGTCCCTGGCAACGACACCAAAAACTTGATGCGTTGTCAGGCTGAAATGTGGAGGTTAGAAAAGATGGTAAATAATGATTAAGATAAATTCAACCAACCTAGTGCAAGTATACACCATCGCATGGAGTAATAAAAACCTTAGAAGTATTCCAAGGGTATCGATCCCAAGAGGACTAAATTGGAAACACCGATTTGAAGAAGAAACTGCTCAAAGATTGCTTGGATAAGGTAACCAAAGAAATAGTTGATGATGATTTTTGGAAATAGACAAAATAAACAAGTAAAGAAAACAATGATAAATAAACGAGGTGTTCAATATAGTTTCAACCCTAAGGTAAAATAACTCTAATCCTTGCTTATTAAACCTAAGTCTATTCATGCATTGGGTCAGATTTAACTTCTATTTGGCCTTGCTCCCAAGAACCGTTAGAAGGCTAAGCGAGTACCGTTATGCACATGTCTGTGACTCGACTCCGACATAGATAAATCAAGCATCCAATCTATAACCCTATAGTTGTTATAGGGTGTCTTAGGTAGTCTCGCCCTATAACACCGAATACACTCTTTCGACCCATTTCTCCTATATCACCTTTATGAGAACCGATATCGTTTGTCCCTTTCGAGTATCAAACTCACATAGCATGCAAAGTCAATTTGATCAATTTAAACTCAACAAGATTCATAATTATATTCAATAAAGAATGACATGCAATGAATAGAACTTAAGTAAATAAACACTTTCAAGCTATTTTTGTTGGGTTTTATGTCGTAAAACTCGTAGATAGTAAATGAAACAAATTAATTGATCTCAATAAAGCGTTATTTGAGTAATTCAGTAATTTGGTTATTGAATAAGCGAGTTTGCATTAATAAACCCTAAATCCAATAAACTAAGATCCAAGGTTGTTTAAATGAAACTTGGACTAGTATGTGGGGACATACGGGGATCAGTGTCCAAGTAACAACCTAAAAGGTGTATAGTATAGGGATAAGGCTGGGTACCTTATCCTGGTGACACTATGTGATACGACCCACATTGTATTCGATACAGATGCAATGATCCAAAGCATCCATGTAGGAGACATGCGGGTGGGGGTATCCTATGCAATGAGTTTGCATAAGACCGGACCGCGAAATAGTAACCACTAGATGTAACGTCGTTAACTAGTTTAGGTTTCTATTTCAATAGGATGACCTAGGTAACTCAATCTCAATCCTGAGTCTGTTATGAAACCCTTTCAGGAGGGATTGTCCTTAGATTTGTATGGGTGAGAGTGGCCAGTCCGCTGACTCAATAATCCTACCATTTCAGGGGCAAGACCGAATGGGGGCTGGGAACATAACAGTACAAGATGGAATTCACTCATTCCCCTATTGGGGTAAATAGATGTGTGTTCCCTTAAGGGCTAATTCCGGGGCTTGAACAAAGGCGCGCCGTCCTCTCCTGGCCCGAGAGGAACTCCTGTTTAGTGGTTGGACCCTAAACAACTTGTTCATTAGAGGAATCAGTGGTACTTAAGGAACCAGAGGTAACCCATGGGTAAAACGGTAATTTGACCCAGCTGGTGTGACGAACACACGTGAAGGATTGACTTACTGCTTGGTCGATATCCGTGGACACAGAAATATTCTACAGTGAGAAGAGTGCAGCTGTGGGTCTTTAGTGGAGTGACCCACAGTTAACGAATGTTGACTAAACTTGGTTAATGAGTTTGGCCAATTAGTCTCGTATCATTGGAGCTTCTGATCTGTAGGTCCATTAGGTCCCACTGGTAGCTCGTAAAATAGACTTGAGGCAATTAAGTATAAATTGTAAATTGAAAGTGTTCAATTTATTTGGGGAACCGTATAATGTATATTGATGCATTATAATATAAAGTTTATGAAACTTTATAATATAATTTTTGAATTAATTTCAAAAATTAATTCTTGAGAGAAAATATTTGAAAGAGTTCAAATAAATTTAATATGAATTGGATTCATATTAATTTCAATTTTAATAAAATCTCTAAGATTAAATATATGATATTTAATTGGGTAAATTAATTATTTATTTATTAAAATTAGAGAATTTTTCCTATTAGGAAAGAAAATATTTGAAAGAGTTCAAATAAATTTAATATGAATTGGATTCATATTAATTTTAATTTTAATAAAATCCCTAAGATTAAATATATGATACTTAATTAGGAAAATTAATTATTTATTTATTTATTAAAATTAGAGGCCTTTTGCTATTAGGAAAAGGTCTTCCTTTTCCTATTAGGAAAAATGTCTTGGCCTTTATCTATAAATAGGACCCCTGGGGTGGGGTGAAACACATCCCATTCATTCTCCTACTCTTAGAGAATTCTCTCAAAGGCTCCCACCAGTCTCCTGCCACTAGTAGTCTCAGAGTCATACCGGTGTAGCCATAGTGGTAGTGTTCACAATAGTTCCTGATTATTTCACAAGCAGTTGGTGAATTTAATCAGAGTCGTCAACGAGAGTAACTTGTTACTATATAAATTAGATTTCGATCTAATATTTTTGTATGCTTAGCCTTAATATAAATCTAGAATAGTTCTAAGTTTATTGCCAATGTATTGGTATTTTAGATTAAACAAAAATTAATTACGAATCGGTCCCAATCACGCTTCTGCTTTACGGAATTACGGAATTTCAATCCTTCAATTTTAACCATAACGGAATTCACTATATTGAACCCTCAACAGGATTTAGCTACGCATGATGGAATAAGATGCAAAAGAATAACTTTTCATTGGCATAATGAATATAAGAATACAGAAATAATGAAAAGAACAATTGCTGGAAATAAGGTGCAGTAGTTAAAACTAGGGTTTTTTCTTTTATCCAATCCTTCTAGAGTTCGTTCTACACTCTACTCTCCTTTACAAGTGGGAATAGAATGAAAATCTCTACAAACACTCAGGTTTGATGTCTAACTAAAGGTTAGAATTCAGTCATCTAAGAAGAACCACGGGCATCCCTACTAATGGGCGTCTACTAGGGTTCTGTCACCACCATCTTCTTCCCAGTGATTTCTGCTTGGATTTCTCTTCGAATCAAGGCCTTATATAGTGTGGGGAGTAGTTGAGAAGCCACGAAATAGGTGTTGGTAGGTAGCCCAGTCAGTTTTGGGGTCAAAACAACCAGTTAGGTGCGTGAAACTCTCGTTCAAAACGACCCGCGACGGACTCAAAACTGCCTCTGTCTGCCCAGAAATGCGGTCACATTTCAATTTTGCCTTCCCAGAAATGCGGTCGCATTTCTGGGTTTTTCCAGATTTCTTCTGTTTTTCTGCACAACACCAAATTAAATCAAATTCATATCAAAATAGATCTTTTTAAGCACTTTTAAGCATAATTTGACATATGTGACTCTCAACTCCCTAATTTATCAACGTTAACACTTTTAGAGCTCGGGAATAGTAAATTTGATCTAAAACATGCAACTTTGACAAGAAAATGAGCTAAATATAAGGGTAAAATAGGTATATTTTTTACCCTTATCAACTAGTTCCTTTCCTTCCCTCTTTGAATTTTCAATGTCAGAGGGGAGTTTACCATGTGGCCTAGCTTTCAATTCACTAGCTATTCGGCCCATTTTCACTTCCAGATTTCTTAGAGATGCTTGATGAGTTTAAATTGTGGCATCGTTTTTAGCCATATACTCCTAGATCAAGCTCTCTAAAGAAGTTCCAGGAACATGATGGTTCATGGTATTTTGGAGCTGATTTTGCTGATTTTTTTGCCCAAATCCAGGAGGTTCACTCATCTTTTATTGAGCTTGTTGGGTGTTGGAATTGCTTCCTTGACCTCCCTAAGCAAAACTAGGATGATTTCTCCAACCCGGATTATAGGTATTGGAATAGGGGTTATTCCTAGGGGAATTTTGGTTCCCAACATAACACACTGAGGCTGGATTTCCAGGCAAAACTCAAAAGTGTGATCCTCTCCACAGTAAACAAATGAATCTGCAGTATTCTGATTTATGTTAATAGCTGCAACAGTCTGATTTGCATTAGGATTAAACAGATTCGAATTTTCAAACCCCAAGGTCAACTTTTTCATCATATTTTCCATTGTATCAAACGTTGCATTGAAAGATGTCACAGTGTCAACCTGAAGGTGTTCATATAACACATGCGGAAGCAATTTTAGGATCGGAGGCACTTAACTACATCAATTTTAGAAAATGAAACCATGCTGTCCAAATACCGTTAACAGAGAGCAGAATTTGTACCAACCTTTTGGAGACCGATTCAGCAACTCCTTTTGATTCCTTTGATCACGAACGGTGTGTGGACCACCTCTAGTGTCTTCCCTACTATTCTCTGGGCCAAGAACGACTTGTGGGAGTCTATAGAGATAGGGAATGGGAAGGGAATGCTTGAACGTTCAAGCACTTGAGAGATATGTGGAGATGAGTGTGTTTGAGAGTAAATTCCAGCAGCATAACAGTATGGAAAATCACTCTCTTGGCCTTGAATCTGATTCAACCTCTACTTATAGAGATATTCCATGCAAGGAAAGACCTCAAGATGCAAGACACATGGTGGTAATGCAAGCCAAAGTGGATTCTAGGTGTTGAAGTCACAACACATGCAACAAGTGCATGGATGTGTTGTATTCCACTTTGTATCAACATGCAAGAGTGGAAATCCATCTAAATCCACTAAGTTTGGTCCTCAATCAGATTTTGCTTGCATTCTAATTTAAATTCCAATTCCAAATTGAAATTGATTTCATGGCAATTAATTAGAAACATTTCCAATTCATTTGTTATGATTAATCCAATTAATCATTGACACCTTGTGCAATCTAATTATATATGATTCCTAATTCATATATAGTATTTAAAACACTTTTAAATACATAATCTCTCATTTTCCAATTTAATTCATAATTAAATATTGTGTCAAACACAATTTACGAAAATGCCCTTTTTCCCGATTTTGAACAATTCAAAGAATCCTATCTTATTGTTCTACGCTTTATTCCGATATGAGCTAGTAGGGGGACCTAATGGACCTATAGATCATGGGCTCCAACGATTCGAGGCTAACCGACTAATCTCATTAACCAAGCTTAACCAACATTCGTTAACTACCGGGACACTCCACTATAGCCCGGTAGTTGCACTCCCCTCATTATAGATATATTTTTGCCCACTTGATTTAACCATGTTCAGTGAGTCGATCCTTCACTGGTTGTTTATAGCTATAGCTAGGTCAAAAAGTCTGTTTTACCCCTATAGTACTTCTATTTCCTTAAGTCCCACTGATCCTCTAATAAACAATTGGTTTATGGTCCAACCAATAAACTGAGTCCCTCTTGGGCCAATGAGAGGTCGGGATCCCTTTGTTCAAGCCCCGGAGTCAGCACTTAAGGGAACAACCTCTCTACTATCCCTAATTCGGGTAGGAGTGAATTCCTTCTCGCAGTACTATGTCCCCAACTATCTACCTGTTCCTATCCTTGAAATGGGAGGCTTATTGAGTCGGCGATACTGAGCCACTCTCACCTATGCAGATCTAAGGATAAGCCCGAATAAACAGGAGTTCATAGTTAGCTCAGGATTAAGATCGAGTTACCTAGGTCATCACATGAAATAGTCAATCTCGTCAGTAAACGGTGTTAGAAAGCGAGAGTGACTTATTTCTCGGTCCTGGTCTTATGCAAACTCATTGCATAGGACGCCCCCACTCGCATGTCCCTACATGGACGATTTAGGATCACATCGTCTGTACTATCTACAAAGTGGGTCGCGTCTCATAGTGTCCCCAGAATAAGGTACCCAGCCCTATCCCTATACTATAGACCATTTTGGCTATTACTCGAGCTTGATCCACGCTCAAGTGTTTATCCTATAGCCATGGATCTTAGTTTATTGGATTTGGGTTATCTAATGTGCAATTTACTTATTCAGTAATGACTTTACTGAATGAATCTCGATAACGCCTTTATCGAACAAGTATATAATTTTGTTTAACATTCACTATCTACGAGTTTTAGGACACCAATCCCAACACAACCTCCATCATGCCTTTATTATTCTTCCCAGCCACACTCCTCACATTAGACCATTGGCAACTATTTGTGGAAATTCTCTCCAAAATGTCATAAGCCTCATCAAAAGTCTTGGCTAATAAGGCACCATTGGCTGAAGCATCTACCATGTTTTGAGTGGCCAAATTTAACCCATTATAAAAGGTTTCCATTTGAATGCAATGGGGTAGACCATGGTGAGGGCATTTTCTCAACAATTTTTTAAATCTCTCCCAAGCTTCCTTAAAGGACTCATCCTCAAATTGCCTAAAGGACACTATCTCAGCTCTAAGCTTGGCATTTCTAGTGGGAGGGAAATATTTGATGAGGAATTTCTCTGCTAACTCATTCCATGTAGTGATGGAGCCAGGAGCAAAGTTATTTAACCAAGCTTTAACACCATCTCTCAAAGAATAAGGAAACAAGGTTAACCTCAAAGCATCTTGAGAAACTCCTTTAATTCTGAACGAGTCACTCACTCCCAAAAAGGATTTAAGGTGTAAGTGTGGGTCCTCAAAAGGTAATCCATGAAATTGTCCCACCGTTTGTAACATCTGGAACATAACAGGCTTCATCTCGAAATTTTGTGCCTGTATCTCGGGTCTAGCTATCCCAGGGTATAATTCATTTAATGTAGGGATGACATAGGCTCTAATAGCTCTTCCCCTATCATTGGCTATAAGGACAGGGTTTTCAGCATGATTGTCTACCCTAGGTTGCTGGTTTATCTCAGGATTAGGTTGCTGGTTGTTTTGGTTTTCTTGATCCCTAGGAGGTATAGGGGTAAAAGAGCTGGTGGATCCATTCTATTGTTTCTTCCCCTTTGTTCCCTTCTCCTCCTATGAAAAGTCCTTTCAATTTCAGGGTCAAATTTGAATTCTAAGTCAGGGAATTCGTTCATACACAGCTACCAACACCTGCAAAATCAAACAACCAAGTAGAATCTGTTTTAGCACACGTGCAAGTGCACACAATCAGCAGCAAGTGATAAGTATTTTTATATCGTTTCCACAGGGATTGATACAATGAAAATCACTATTTCTAAGCTTAATTTTTAATGAAATTCAAGTAACCAAGGACCAAATATTTTAATTAACTAATTTGCAATAATGTAAAACAAGTTTTTAAAAGATTTAAGTGACAAAACTAAAGAAAACAATGCAAAGGGGGTTGGACAACAAAGAAGAGTAGGCTCGGATTAGGAGTTCTTTTATTGCTATTAGGTGCTACTGCAGCTAAACCAGTGCAATTTCCATCTCACTCAGCTTGTTCACGAGAATTTTCCAATTCTCCTTGAGTTAGGTGATCAAATTTCCATTCAAAACCTAATTTAAAGTGCTACTGAATTGTGCATTAGGTGAGTGTTCATTCTCAAACTACCTACTAGCTTAGCCACTACTTTTATCAAGCTAATGTAAAGTAAAGGATTTGATTATCATTCACTTTCCCAAATTCATGACAACATTACTAGATAATGGCTGGCCAAATAAAAATCTATCTAGTGTTAAAATGAAGCACACTTTACTTTAAAATGGAAATAACAAGGTTCAACTACAACTATGCACTTAGTTACAATATAAAACTCCTAATCCTCACCTAATGAGGATTAGTTCATGTTCAAAAGAGAAATAAGTTCAATATAGCAGAAAATTCCCATACATAAC
The DNA here is from genome assembly GCA_017139565.1 of Luffa aegyptiaca. NCBI lineage: Eukaryota > Viridiplantae > Streptophyta > Magnoliopsida > Cucurbitales > Cucurbitaceae > Luffa > Luffa aegyptiaca. The sequence goes on from CM029398.1 coordinate 18,777,859, forward strand.
ATATTTCCAGCCTCAAACACAAATTAATGCCAAGGAAAAGAGATAAGATAAGAAGAAAGAGCTAAAGAAGAAGCCTTCAAGGTGGAATCCAGCTTTCCCAAGCTGGAAATTCTCTTTTCAGCAGCTCCCCTCTTTTTTTTTTCTTCCTCTTTTTCACCCCTAGCAGCAACTCCCAGGTTGATTTCTTTCTTTTCCAGTCGTCCCCCTTCCTTTTTGGGTCATCAATCCTTAAATAGCACACCCTAATCGTGGGATTCAAGGCTGATTGGACTCCTTTGGCCACATGGATTCTTTTCTAATGGCTGAAAATGGCTTGCATCAGCATCTGAGAGTGTCAGCTCAATTAATGAGCCTCCCACGTGGAGAACACGTGCAGCCACTAAAGATTTTCAGCTCCACTGTTACCTGCTGCCAGCTCAGCTGCTATAGCATTACGTGTGCAAATTACAGCTCCAGATTAGCTTCGAAAAACCAATTATGCACCAATTTACACTAAGCTTTTTTCCAACCAAATCCAAATAACATGGCTTCAAAATTCACAAATTCATGCACAAATTATCATCCATTCTCAACAAACATAAAGCTTTAAGCATAAAAATATAGCCAATAACTCTTGTTTCCAAGAGTTATCACTGACGTCACAGCGTCTCGACACCGTGACGTCACATTCGTGTTCTCCAAGTCGTCTCAGCGTCGAGACGCCGAGGGTTGCGTCTCAACGCCGCCCTCCGATTTGGACTTTCTCTTCTCGGCTTTTGGCCTGGTCTTGGGCCTTTCTCACCAGATTTTTGGCCTTTGGTCTTCACTTTAAAGTCCTTGCTTTGCTCTTTTGACCCATATCTTCATTATTTGGGCCAAAACTCCATCTTTTTCTCCAAAATTCAACACAAAGCTCCTTCGGGACATAATTGCTGAAATTAACATAATTAGACATTAAATCCACAATAAAACCAAGCAAAAACACTTAAATCTAGCGATAAAATGTTAGCATTTATGCATACTAACAGAACTATGAGAAGTTCAACAGCAGGAAACCCCTGAAGAAATTTTCTGCAAGAAATTGCGATGGAGCCACCTGTTGGAGACCCTCTCGGTGCGTAGCAAAAAGGAGCACAACCTAACAATGTGCAACAGCCAGATGTGGCATCAAATAATCCAATACTTATTGCAGATGAAAGGAATAAAGCCATTAGGGATTATGCGCCCGCAACTTTTTACAATCTCAATATAGGAATTGTTGAGCTAGTCATTGATGCCAATCACTTTGAGCTCAAGCCAATCATGTTCCAAATGCTTCAAACGATAGGCCAATTTGCAGGACTTCTTAGTGAAAATCCTCACAAGCACATGAAGCAATTCTTAAGAATATGCAACTCGTTCAAGCTCAATGGAGTATCCAATGAGACTTTGCGTCAGATTCTTTTCAACCGGATAGGATCACCACATGGGATGATCTTGTTGAAAAGTTTCTCTTGAAATATTTTCCGCCCACAAGGAATGCACAAATCCGAGGGGAAATTATCACTTTTAAACAAGGACCACAAGAAAGGGTAAACACAGCATGGGAACGCTTCAAGAAATTGATAAGGAAATGTCCACACCATGGTTGGCCCGCTTGCCTTCTTGTAGAGCATTTTTACAATGGATTGACTCAAGCTTCCAAAGTGGTAGTCAACGCATCAGCTAATGGTTCATTGCTTAAAAATTTCTTCAATTAGTCAAATGAAATTCTAGATGCTATTTTTGCAAACCACAGTCAATGGGGAGAAGAAGAAACACCTTCAAGGGGCAGTGTTAAGGTCCAAGAAATTAATCATCTCGAAACACTTTCAGAACGAATGTTAACTATGAACGATATGCTTATGAATCTGACTTTAAGAAATCAAGTTCAAGTTGCAACCGAGAGCCAAGTTTCAACCCCCATGTGTACTTGTAATGAAGAGCACTCATTGGAAGATTGTCCTCAAAATCCAGCTTCAGTTTGTTTTGTAGGTGCGCAAAATAGAATAAACCCTTATTCCAACACATATAATCCATGATGGAGACAACACCCTAACTTATCTCTTGGGGAGGACAAAATGCAAGCACATCAAATGCAACCCCATTTAAGTAGGGAGGATAACCCGGATTTAATAGTCAAACTCAAATGAAGATTGCACAGCCTTTGCAGCCGGCATTAGAGCAACCGATGCAAGTGCAACCCCAATCCACAACAAACTTGGAGAATCTTATGAGGGAGATGATGACCAATAATGATGTTGTAATTCAAAGTCAAACAGATTCTTTAAGGAGTCTTGAATCTCAGACTAGGCAGCTGGCTAAGGAAATGAGGAATAGACCATTAGAGACCCTACCAAGCAATACAGAGAATCCTAAAAGAGAAGGCCTAGGCAAGGATAAGGCTTCCATTGATCCCAAGTAATTTGGAATTGAGATTGTGTAAGATATGTATGATAGTTTGTGATTATTTTTGTTTCCTTTTTGTTTTGTATCTATTTCTTGTTTTGTTTTCTTTTTCTTTTGTTAAAGCAAAAAAATATTTCAAAAGATTGAGCACAAATGTGTTAGAGTGGTGGAAAGGCAAAATTTTATTCTTCTTCAAAGTTATATTGTTCTTCTTCAAATTTGTACATTTAACCCGTGTGAATATTCTAATCATTTTGAATAAGTGTGCAGAAGATAGGTAAAGGTGCAGGAAAAAGAGACTGGGAAAGGGAAGGATTTGCAACGTGAATGCGGTCACAAAATCCGCCTTATGCTAAATATGGAAAAAAATTTTAGGCAGTGATTTGCGATGCATTTGCAGGCGCAATTCCAAAAAAAATCTGAAGGCCCAGAGTGACGTCATTTAAAATCGCTAAATCATTTAAGGGAAGTTCGAAACATATAAATAGAGGAAGATTTGAAGCTGGTCAAGTAACTATTGAACTTTCCCAACGTCTTTCTCGCCCTAAAGAGCCCGCCAAGCCCCATGCTCTCTCCAACCAAGCCCTTCCAACCACCCTAGACGTCGAAGCTTACACCATTCTGTTTAGAAGCCACCGACGACACTTTCTATCTCTCACCCATGAAGAAAAAGCTGAAAAAGATGACGCCCCCATCAGCTCCTCAGTCAAAGAAACCGAGCCCTCAACGCAAACCATCAAAGGTTTCTTCTTCTGAGCGAGTGAAAGAGGTTTCGAAGTCTTCATCGTTTCCTCAACATATAAGCACGCGAAAATCAGCTTCGTCAGCCTCTACTCGATCGAAAGCTCAAGGTAAACCTCCCTGACCAAATACTCGTGCAAGAACGCGCTTAAGAGAGTGGGAGGAAGAACTAAGAAAAGCAACCGAGAAAAGTCATCGAGCTATTGAAGACGCTGCCATAGAAACTGAAGAAGAAAAAGAGGATCCTTACCTTCCAAGGCCTTCTCACACTGATCTCGACAGCCAACCTCACCTTCCAAGGTCTATAAAAGGGAATCAAGATGTTGGGTTTTATGCCCTAAAACTCGTAGATAGTAAATGTAACATTACGACTGTTTATAAATAAAGAGTTATTTCCATTCAATAAAGCATTATTGATTTTTGAATGATTAGTATTGCCTAAATAACCACAAATCCAATAAACTAGTAACCCCGGGCTATGTTATGAAAACTTGAACTTTATGTAGTGACATAAAAGTGGATCAAGTTCAAGTAATAGCCTAAACGGTCTATAGTATAGGGATAAGGTTAGGTACCTTATTCTAGGAAAACTATGTGACGCGACTCACTTTGTATACAGTGCAAATGATATGATCTCGAATCGTTCATGTAGAGACATGCGAGTGGGGGCGTCCTATGTAAATGAGTTTGCATAAGACCAGGACCGAGAAATAAGTCACTCTTGCTTTATAACGTCGTTTACTGACAAAACTGACTATTTCAAGTGATGACCTAGGTAACTCGATCTTAATCCTGAGCTAACTATGAACTCCTGTTTATTTGGAATTATCCCTTGATCTACATGGGTGAGAGTGGTTCATCATAGCCGACTCAATAAGCCTACCATTTTGGGGATAAGACCGAGTAAATAGCTGGGGACATAGTCTTGCAAGACGAAATTCACTCCTATCTGATTTAGGGATAGTAGAGAGGTTGTTCCCTTAAGTGCTGACTCCGGGATGTGAACAAAGGGATCCCGCCCTCTCATTGGCCCAAGAGGTATTAGGTTTAGTGGTCGGACCACAAACCAATTGTTCATTAGGGACTTAGTGGAGACTTAAGGAACTAGATGTAACTTCAGGGGTAAAACGGACATTTGACCCAGCTGTAGTTAGGAACAACCTATGAAGGGTCAACTTACTAATCATGGTTATATCGGGTGGACGAAAATATATCTACAGTGAGGGGAGTTCAGCTATCGGGCTATAGTGGAGTGTCCCGGTAGTTAACGAATGTTGGTTAACTAGGTTAAAAGAGTTTAATCGGTTAATCTCGAATTGTTGGAGCCCATGATCTGTAGGTCCATTAGGTCCCCTGCTAGCTCGTACGGAATAATCCTTAGAACAAAGTGATGAAAGAATTTGAAACGTTCATATTCAAATTAGGGAGTTAACGTTAAATTATGTACGACGTATTTAACATAATAGTTTAATTATGATTTAAACTATATTTAGAGAGAGTTGGAAATATTTAAATACGATTTAAATATTTATCATACGAATAGGGATTCTTATTAGTACACCGAGATTGAAAGATAGCGGGATTGGTAAATAATTCAATATTGGATATTGAATTAATAATTAATTAAATAGTTTAATTAATTTAAATTTTATCTAAAAATAGTTTTATATAAAATTAATTTAAAATAAATTGAATTTAACTTCAATTCTGAAAATTGAATTAAAATTCAATTTTAATCAATTAATAAAATGAAAATTCTTTTCATTTTAGGAGGTGCAGTGGATTAACTTGTAATCCAAAGTTTGCCTCTCAAATTGACACCTCTAATCCAACTAATCTCTTGATTATTTGTTGTCTCCTTAAGCTTGAATCAAGCTGCATGATATTTTGGTATATATGTTGAAGATCAAGCTGAGAATGAGCTAATGTTACTGAATATTCAAACCCAAAACTCCATAGCTCTCAAAACTTACAAAACCTCCCTTCATCTCAATTTCCATCGCAAATTCAAGTCCCACAACTCGTTCTAAGGCCGGAGAATATCGGGGAAGATCACGGTGGTCGTCCACATTGAGTTCATGTTGTGAATTACGCAAAGAAGCTCACAAATTTGCTTCCCAAAGGTTGGTAAAATTGCTCTCTATTTTTGGTTCTATGTTTATACATGTTTTCATTTGCAAAATTCATGAAATTGAGAGGTCATCGATCCAAATTGCTTCCGCTAGTGTCACGTGCACCCCTTTCACAAGATGTAAGAAGCAAAGAGATGCAGCCTTCGGCTCCTTACATAGCTGCTCCTAGCCATACCTGTGCAAAATATCCTCGATTAATGCTAGGAGAGGACCTGTCTTTGTGGAAAATGCTTTTTCTCATGTCAGAACCTGCTTCTTCATGATAGCTAGATGGGTCTGAGCGTCTGGGTGAGCTTTCACTTGTACTTCTACTCTCGGCCTCTTTGTTGGAGTCTTCTTCGGCCGAGGAACAACTTGTTCTCTCCTCACAAGCAGCGGTGATGGTGGTGTCTTTGCTTGGGAAAGCATAGAAGTCGCTTCCCTAGTGCTAGGCTTCCTTAGGGAACTTTCTGTTCTTTTTCTTTTTTTAGTTCTCCCTTCAACTGCACTGTCTTCTTCATGTTTGTCCCTCTTGGGTGGTTGGTCCCTTGAGATCTCAAAGACCTCTTCTTTATTAATTGGGACTTGTTGTTCCTCTTCTTGCTCATGTTTGATCAGGTCCTCGAACACTGCTTCCTTTTGGTGCTCGAACAGGTCCTCGTGCACATTTTTATCCACTTTTGGTGGAGGTGGGACTTGCACTTTAGACTGCACCTCAGGATCTAGTGCAGGCTCTATTTCTGTCTCCGTTTGCGCTATATTTGTGGTCGCAAGCTTCTCTGCAAAATCTTTTGAATGGTCCTCAGAAGCGGGCGCTAACTCTTCTTCCTCTTTCTTAGTGGTATCCACTGAGTCCTTTAGGCAAGCAGCGACGAAGTCTAGAGCAGTTTCCTCTTCTTCTTCGATTTTCTTCCTCTTAGCCTCCCTTTTCGCTTCCTTATTTCTTCTTTTTTTTCTCAGCCAGTTGCTCGCCTCTAATCTGGCAGGCCATGACTTTTGCAAACCATAGAGCATCGGCTACTACTTTGCTCTGTTTCTCCTGCCCCTTCTACTGCTGCAACATCGAACCCCATCATGTTGATCTTTTCCTTTTCAGCTTGGAGCTTGAACCTGTCTTTGCGCTCCAAATGCGGGCACTTTGGGTTTTATGCCCTAAAACTCGTAGATAGTAAATGAAACAAATTAATTGATCTCAATAAAGCGTTATTTGAGTGATTCAGAAATTTGGTTATTGAATAATCGAGTTTGCATTAATAAACCCTAAATCCAATAAACTAAGATCCAAGGTTGTTTAAATGAAACTTGGACTAGTATGTGGGGACATACGGGGATCGGTGTCCAAGTAACAACCTAAAAGGTCTATAGTATAGGGATAAGGTTGGGTATCTTATCTTGGTGACACTATGTGATACAGGCCACCTTGTATTCGATACAGATGCAATGATCCAAAGCATCCATGTAGGAGACATGCGGGTGGGGGTATCCTATGCAATGAGTTTGCATAAGACCGGACCGCGAAATAATAACCACTAGATGTAACGTCGTTAACTAGTTTAGGTTTCTATTTCAATAGGATGACCTAGGTAACTCAATCTCAATCCTGAGTCTGTTATGAAATCCTTTCAAGAGGGATTGTCCTTAGATTTGTATGGCTGAGAGTGGCCAGTTCGCCGACTCAATAATCCTACCATTTTAGGGGCAAAACCGAATGGGGGCTGAGAACATAACAGTACAAGATGAAATTCACTCCTTCCCCTATTGGGGTAAGTAGATGTGTGTTCCCTTAAGGGCTGATTCCGGGGCTTGAACAAAGGCGCGCCGTCCTCTCCTTGCCCGAGAGGAACTCCTGTTTAGTGGTTGGACCCTAAACAACTTGTTCATTAGAGGGATCCGTGCTACTTAAGGAACCAGAGGTAACCCAAGGGTAAAACGGTAATTTGACCCAGCTGGTGTTACGAACACACGTGAAGGATTGACTTAATGCATTGGTCGATATCCGTGGACACATAAATATTCTACAGTGAGAAGAGTGCAGCTGTGGGTCTTTAGTGGAGTGACCCACAGTTAACGAATGTTGACTAACTTGGTTGATGAGTTTAGCCAATTAGTCTCGTATCGTTGGAGCTTCTGATCTGTAGGTCCATTAGGTCCCATTGGTAGCTCGTAAAGAGACTTGAGGCAATTAAGTATAAATTGTAAATTGAAAGTGTTCAATTTATTTAGGGGAATCATACAATGTATATTGATACATTATAATATAAAGTTTATGAAACTTTATAGTATAATTTTGAATTAATTTCAAAATTAATTCTTGAGAGAAAATATTTGAAAGAGTTCAAATAATTAATATGAATTTGATTCATATTAATATAAATAATTTTAATAAAATCCCTAAGATTAAATATGTGATATTTAATTGGGTAATTAATTATTTATTTATTTATTAAAATTAGATATGAATAAGATAATAGATTTGATCTTATTCATGACCTTTTCCTATAAATAGGACCCCTGGGGTGGGGTGAAAGGCATCTCATTCATTCTCCTACTCTCAAAGAATTCCCCTGAAGGCTCCCTCTAGACTCCCACCAGTCTCCTGCCTCTAGAAGTCTTAGAGTCATACTGGTGTAGCCATAGTGGTGGTGTTCGTAGTAGTTCGTGATTGTTTCACAAGCAGTTGGTGAATTTAATCTGAGTTGTCAACGAGAGTAAGTAATTTGTTACTATATAAATTAGATTTTAGATCTAATATTTTTTGTATGATTAGCCTTAATATAAATTTAGAATAGTTCTAAGATTATTGCCAATGTATTGGTATTTTAGATTAAACAAAATTAATTACGAATCGGTCCCAATCACGCTTCCGCTTTACGGAATTACGGAATTCCAATCGTTCAGGCGCATCCTTCTTAGAAAGTGCCTCAGGGATTGGCACATCCTCATCTATCTGGGTGGTGGTTGCGATCGCATTTTTATGTCGACCCTTAGACAGATCTTCAGGTTGCTCCACATTTGCAGCCGCAACCTGTCTGCATGGTTCAACTTCATCTCTTTTTTTTCTTCTGAAGTATTTTACCTCCACTTTTCGTGCCTCTACTTCTTCCCTTTCCTTAATCCTTACTGCTTTTGGCTTAAGGACTAACGACGTGTCCTCTTCTTCTTCTTCCTCGGTGTCCAAGGTGGCGTCTTCAATGGCCTGGCGGCTATTCTCGACTGCCTTCCTCAGTTCATTCTCCCACTCTTTTGAGCGCAATCCTGCACGAGTGATCGGTCGGAGAGGTTTACCTTGAGGTTTCGACCGTGTAGAGGCCGAACGAACTGATTGTCGTGTACTTACTTGTCACGGGATTGAAAAAGGATTAGAAACCACTTTCAGCCGCTCAGAAGAAGAAACCTTTGAAGATTTTCATTGAGGGCTTGGTTTCTTCAACCGAGGAGCTGATGAAAGCTTCATCTTTTACCGTTTTTCTTTGTGGGTTGGAAACAGAAAGTCTCGACGGAAGTTTTTGAGTTGAATAGTGACCAACTCCGGTGGTGTGGATGGTTGGAATGGTTGATTAGAGAGAATGGAGTTTGGCGGGATCCTTTAGGGTGAGAGAGAGACGTTGGGGAAGTTCAAGCAATTGTTTGACCAATGTCAAATTTTCCTCTATTTATACGTTTCGAACTTCCCTTAAATGACTTGTCAATTTTAATTGACGTCACTCTAGGCCTTCAGATTTTACCGAAATTCTGCCTGCAAATGCATCACAATGTCCTTCCGATTTTTTTTTCCTTAATTAGCTCAAGGTTGCTTTGCGACCGCATTCACGTTGTTAATTCTGTCTTTCCTCCAATCGCCTTTTTCCTGTAATTTAACTTATTTTTTGCACACTTATTCAAAATGCTTAGAATGTTCATACGGGATAAGCATACAAAATTAAAGAAGAATTACATGACTTAATTGAAGATTTTGCTAGATTTTTGGCAAATCCGGAAAATGCAAGTCTTGGTTCACAAGACTTGATTTTCTTGTTTTTTTTTTTTTTTTTAACAAAAGGGAAAGAAAAAATAACACAAAATAGATACAAAGCCAAAAACAAAAACTATCATACATATCTTACAAAATTTCACTTCTGAATTTCTTTTGATCAATGGAGGCCTTATCCTTACCTAGACCTTCTCTCTTAGGAGCAGTTTGGTTTAAGGTTTTATAGATGCCTGAGAATAAAGGATGTTTAGGAATACTATGCTCGGGAATAAGATTGCTAGGAATAAAAAATAACTGTGTTTGGTTGTGAATGTGAATGTCATCCGGATTTTATGTGAACAAATTATGTTTGTATTTATTTTTTTATAATTAATCAGGTAAACTTTATGTAATTTTATAAATTAATCAATAAAATAATAAAAAATAATTCAAAGTATTAATAATTAATTGATTATAAATAATCAATAAGTAATTAATTATAATTATTGAAAAATGAATTTTTATAATAAATTCATTTAAATAATTTTAATTCAATAATTAAAAATATTTTTGATAATGTTAACTAATTAATTATAATTTTAGTAAATATGTAATTGCATCCATTTAATCAACTTGGACTAAGTATTTGTTTAAAAAAAACTTGAAATTCTTGACAAATTATTATTTATTTAATGTAATTAAATAATTTATTATATTATTTTTTAATTTAGTATCAATTAGTTAATTAATTAACTATATTCAAAATAAAATTGCATATAAAAAAAAAAAAAAAAGAGATGTACAAAGAGAAATCTCATGCTTTTGCAAGGCCATAGAAAACCCTTGTCTATGGGCATAAATGATGCCTGGGAATGCTTTATTCCTAGGGGCCCACCACAGAAACCTTGAAACAAACAAGGGTATCAAAAACACTTGTCCATTTCCATCTCCAAAACCCTGCACCAAACGACCCCTTAGGGTTTTTTTCGTATTGCTTGGTAGGGTTCCTACTGGTCTGTTCCTCATTTCCTTAGCCAGCTGCTCAATCTGAGATTCAAGACTCCTTAAGGAGGCTGTTTGACTTTGCATTACAACATCATTCTTAGTCATCAATTCCCTCATTAGATTCTCTAAGTTAGTTGTGGATTGGGGTTGCACTTGTATTGGCTGCTGCATTTGCGGTTGCAAAGGTTGTGCCATCTTCATCTGCATCTGGCCACTAAATCCGGTTGATCCTCCCTGCTTGACAAATGGGGTTGCATTTGATGTGCTCGCATTTTGTCCTCCCCAGGGATCTTAGTTTATTGGATTTGGATCATATTGTGCAATACTTAACAATAACACTTTATTGTAGAAACTCAATAACATTTTATTGAAACAAGTATACAATTTGTTTACATTCACTATCTACGAGTTTTAGGGCATAAAACCCAACATCCTGGACACAGAAATATTCTGCAGTGAGAAGAGTACAGTTGTGGGTCTTTAGTGGAGTGACTCATAGTTAATGAATATTGGTTAAACTGATTAATGAGTTTAGTCAGTTAACCTCATATCATTGGAGCTTCTGATCTGTAGGTCCATTAGGTCCCCTCTGCTAGCTCATAAAGGGTAATTAGGAACAATATAAAGTTTAATTTGAGATTAAACTTTATTAATTGAGAAAAATACAATTAAATATGATTTAATTGTAGGCTTAAAATTAAATATGAGATATCTAATTTTTTTTTTACACAAAGGAGATAGATTTCATTAATCAAAAGAAACCCTTCACGGGGTACAAACAAAGACTTCTCACGGAGAGTCATATTTTGAATCCAAACTGGAAATTCATCCAACCATAACATCGGGGGAGAGGAGAGACCGTGTCGAGCTAATTTATGAGCAATCCGATTGTGATCCCTCGGCGAATGCCCAAATTCCACCTTACTGAAACGAGAACCAAGATCCCGAATATCCCAAACGGTTGCTTGGATCTCTGAAACAGCCTCTACCTCCCTAATAAGCATGGAAATGAGGCCAAGACAGTCAGAGAGGAGAAAGACATTCTTAAACCCCATCCTTTAAGCTAAACGGGGGCCTTCAAGCAAGACATAAGCTTCTACTCATAAAGAAGATAGGAGAGATAACCATTGACCATGCATCGCCGCTACAAGAGACCCCCCACTATTGCGTACAACCACTCCAACACCACACATACGACTATGATCATTACACGATGCATCCACATGAACAACCATCATCTGTGGATTCGCAGGACGAATGTAGAACCTATCCCTAGAAGGAGGTATATTGTTGCAAACATTGGCAGTATGGAAATCCTGAATATAACCTTGAATCCAATTACATTTATCCTCTAGAATAGGTATAGATTTGCCATGCAGTACACTGTTACGGTCATTCCATAGTGCCCACGCACCCACACAGGCCCATTACAAAGTATGATTTGTATCATCTTCTAGCAGTGACAAGAAGCGATCTTGGACAGATGGATAATCCAACTCCTGAATGACGATCTTCCCAAACAACATTTTCCACAGTTTTTTGGCTCTCGAACATCGGAATAAAGCATGATCTGTTGTCTCAGGATGCTTTTGACAAAGGGGACACCAAATTAGCATCCACATGTCGGGAAATTAAATTCACTTGCGTAGGAATGCAGTTATGAAAAGCTCGCCACACAAAATGTTTTATTTTTGTGGGAACTCGTAAAGCCCAAAGTGTCTTCCACCGCCTTTTCAAGTTCTCTGAATTGGATGACGACGACCCCTCCAGTTTACATAGCATGTGGCCTTTATACCCACTTCGAACTGTATAACGACCATGTCTCTCAAAATTTCAGACCCACGAATCGGGGGCCCCACCACTAATTGGTATGGACGAAATCAGCTGGACATCTTCTTGGCAAAGGAAGTTCGCAAGCTTTGTAGTATCCCATTGTAATGCCAGAGTCATAAAGTTCTTGACCACACTATTAGCCATTTCAGAATTTTTGCTGAGAACTCTGAAAGTAGACGACCAAGGAAGCCATGGGTCTGTGAATAGTTTAATGGTATCCCCAGAGCCAAGATTCTTCCTTAATCCCTCAAAAGATCCCGACCCCAAATAAAACCTTTGCAAAAATAGGATGAAGATGACTTGACCTCAGCTTCAAGAATGGAAGTATGTGGAAAATAACGACTCTTCAAGACACATGCAAGTTTAGAGTGTGAGTTATTAAACACATGCCACACTTGTTTCGCAATCATGGCCTGATTGAAGCCTTCAAAATCTCAGAAATTCTACCCCCCAATCTCCTTGGGATAGCAGAGCCGCTCCCATCTCATCCAGTGAAGCTTCCGTTTTGTCTCAGAACTACCCCACCAGAATCTCGCACAAAGAGAGGAAATATGTGAAAGAAGAGACTTAGGAAGACGGAAACAACCCATAGCATAAGTTGGGATAGCCTGGACGATACTCTTAATTAAAACCTCCTTGCCTCCTCCCAAGAAAATAGAGGACTTCCAACCTTGAAGAACTTTCCAAATCCGGTCTAGAATCTGATGGAAATCTCGACCCTTACTTCTAGAAAAGATAGATGGGAGGCCCAGATAATTCCCCAAGTTACTTACCACATTCATGGTCAAGATATGACTCAGATAAGACGACTGGTCCTAAGAAACTGATGGTGAAAACAGACAACAAATTTACTAAAATTAAATTAACACATTGACTAGAGGTCCGTTCATAATCCTGGAGGATACCTCTAAAGACACCAAACTTAGCAACATTAGCCTTTAGAAAGACAAGACTATCATCTGCAAAAAATAGGTGGGTCACCCTCGGGGTCAGTCTCGTAATGGACACACCTGAAACCAAATTTTTCCTAGAAGCTTCCAATAATAATGAAGAGAAACCCTGTGAACAGAGTAAAAATAAATATGGCGAGAATGGATCCCCTTGACGGAGTCCCCGCGAGGGAGTAAAATAGCCTGTAGCTTCCCCATTCAGAAGGATAGAAAAGGAAGCCGAAGAAACACAACGCATCACCAGGTTTGTCCATTTCGAGTGGAAACCCAACTGGAGCAAAACTTGACGCAGATAAATCCATTCCACCCTATCATAAGCTTTACTCATGTCTAGTTTTAAAGCAACATATCCCGATTTACGACCTTTGACATGAGAAAGATAATGCAAGCATTCATGGCTAAGGATAATGTTATCAACAATTGATCGTCCCGGAATAAAATGCAGACTGACAATCATCAATAATATCATGCATAACAGAACGCATTCGATTTGCAATAGCCTTGACAACTATTTTATAGGTAACATTACACAGGCTAATAAGACGAAATTCGAATACTAACCTGGGCACACACACCTTTGGGATGAGGGAAATGTTGGTATGGTTCCATACTGAAATAGAAGATTCTTGATTGAGGATGGCAAGACAATCGGAAACGGTCTGATCACCCACTATTTCCCAGTACTTTTGGAAAAAAACTGTTGGAAACCCATCATGCCCAGGGCCTTTGAAGGATGGAAATTTCGGACTACCTTCTCAATTTCTTCCTCGGTAAACGGACGAAGGAGATTCACATTCATTTGATCAGTTACCCGATAAGGAATAAGAGACACCACTTTCGCCAAATCATCTGAAGAAGGCATAGAGGACTGGAAGATATAATGGAAATAGTCCTAAAAATTACCCCGAACATTGGTAGGATCTGTTTGCCAAGTGCCATTAGAATCTAGCACCCCTTCAATCATGTTTTGTTTTCTGCTACGCGCCGTCTTAAGATGAAACCACTTCGTATTACGGTCTCCCCATTTCAACCAATTCTCACGAGATCACTGCTTCCAGTAGATTTCCTCATCCAAAAGACATTCATCCAATCAGCGTTCTAAAGCGTGAATGACTTTGAAGTCTAAAGGCAAAGACTTAGCATATTCACCCTTCAATTGATCACGCAAAATTTGGATATTACGCCGAAGCTCAATATTTTGACCTTTACCCCAGTTACTTAAAGCTCGAGCACACCGTGATAAATTATGATGCAGGGTTGGGATTACAGAAGTAGTGGATTGCTAGTGTGATGATTGTAAGATAATGTCTTTGCAAGCGTCCTGCTTCGACCAAAACTCTTCAAACCGGAAACGATAGGCACGTCTCACCGGCCCTGGAGGATGCGGTTGATAAAAGCTAAGCTGGATAGGTCTGAGATCAGACTTGACCCAATCCAAGTTTGAAACATGGAAATTGGGAAAAAGATCAGCGAAGCACACATTAGCCAAGAACCTATCCAATCTCGTATGAACCTGGTCCCTCAATTCTCGTCTATTGCACCAAGTAAACGATCCACATTGATAATCCAAATCTAGAAGCTTACAATCGTCAAGAGCACGACGAAAAGCAAGCATTAAGGACTGATCTCGAGGAGGGCCTCCGACTTTCTCAGACTGCCACATAATTTCATTAAAATCCCCTCCAAGCACCCAAGCCAAATTGTTATGATCATGCAATCGATGTATCAATTCCCAAGTTTCATGACGTAGACTATGGTCCGGTTGACCATAAATTCCTGTGAAACGCCACTGAATTCCTTTAGAAGAAATGCTAGCATCAATATGGTGAATTGAAAAGTTACGAATTGTCACATCAATTTCATCACTCCACAAAAGGCACAGACCCCCACTCAAACCCTTCCGATCCACAATAAAACACCCCCGAGTAGCGCAACTTGAGTTTCAATTTATTCAAAATAGAAAGAGAGCACTTAGTCTCGACAGAAAACATAATTGAGGATTAATCCGAAACAATTCGACACACACATTACGAAATGCCCAAGGACTCCCCAATCTCCGAACAATCCAACATACAATTCTCAATCGTCCTGGCGGGGCTGTCCAGCAGTCCCCGCCTCCTCACAATCCGAGTCATCAATTTTCAGTCGTTTGGGGTGGCCAAGATTGATCAATCTGGACCTTCCTTCCGTTTCAGCATCTCTTGAGTCTCTGCAATCGTCATCCCTTTTGGAATAAAGCCCACTCGTGCACGTTTCTTCCAGGTGGCACCTTTGGACTTTCCTTTTGGCGAAAGAATCGTCCCTTTGGAAGTCCCCAAATATGAGATATTTAATTTAGTAGTTAATTAATTGAAGAATTTATTAATTATTAAATTAAATTTAATTAAAAACTATAGGTTATGTGGGAGATGTTCATTCAAATATGATTTAAATGAAATAATTAATTTTGTTTAAAAAAAAAGAAATAATTAATTAAATAAATCTTTATCCTATTACGATTAGGAAAACAAGTATAACATTCTATATAAATCATAAAATGCCTTCCCAGTTGTGAACACACTTCACTCTCAAGCAAAATTTCTCTCTAAGAATTTTCACAACATTCTAGTGAAATTCTTTTCCCAAATTCAAGAAGACCAAGTCCCACAACTTGGTTCCTAGTCCTAGAGATATAGCAGTGGAAGATCTTGGTGGTAGTGTCCCTACTATGATCGTACTGTTCTTGGTGGGAGTTCGTTGAAGAAAGTCTTCAACAAGGAAATACTTCTGTTCTATTATTAGATTTAGATCTTATGCATGCTTAGCCTAGTTTATATATAGAATCGTTCTGTATGGTTTGCCAATGTACTAGTATTTTAGAAAACTTAATTAAAATACGGATTGGTCCTATACGCTTCTGATGAGAATTTAGGAATCCAATCTCCAATCCTTCAATTTCCCTCTGTCAGGATGTTCTGTTTACAATACTAGTGAAACGTCTAACATTTATCTCTATGAGAATCTTAATGGACTTAATGCCAGTCCAATCAAATTTCTACCCCTCGATCTATCTCTCAGATTCCGGTCTATGGGGCCAATGGTTCTAATTTTCATACTAACTCAAAAAAAAAGGGAGAAAAAGAAAAAAAAAAAAAAAAACCCCACCCTATTGATAAAAAAAAACTTAAATAAAAATGGTATATGTGGAATCGATAAAATAATTATTATTACAGGCGCAGAATTGCTGTTGGCCCAAATTGCTAATACAGCTGGTGGCCTGATTTCATGTCCACCACCGCCTTCCTCCGCCGCCGTTGATTACCTCCGCCGCTCCCCCGCAGAGACCCACAAATATTTCTTCCTCTGAATTTTTCAACCAATTTCAATCTCCTCGAACCAATTCAACGATTCCAAAAAACCCCTGAATCCATCCTTGCCCGATCCATCATCGTCGATGGCGAACGAGCAAACGCCTCTCTCTCCATCGTCGTCGTCCTCCTCTGCCGCCGCTCCCTTGGGCAACTCCGTCATCCCAATAGTGAACAAGCTCCAGGATATTTTCGCTCAGTTGGGCAGCGAATCCACCATTGAGCTCCCTCAGGTTGCTGTCGTCGGTAGTCAGAGTAGTGGCAAGTCGAGCGTACTCGAAGCTCTCGTCGGTCGCGACTTCCTGCCGAGGGGTTCTGATATCTGCACGCGGCGGCCATTGGTGCTTCAGCTCTTGCAGACCAAGACTGACGAGGAGTATGGGGAGTTCTTGCACCTACCAGGGAAGAAATTCTACGACTTCTCTGAAATTCGGAGGGAAATTCGTGTAAGGCTTGCGTTTCTGGCTCTTGTCTTCTTTCATTGTTTGAAATATGTGCGAGTTTAAAGCTTAAACAATGGTGGCTTCTGAAGAGCGTTGGGAATGTTGGAATCTGAAATATCATTTCTGGTTTTCGTCGAGTATTATTTACCCGAAATGCGATAATTTTCCTAACTGAAAACTGTACAAGTGCTCCCCAACTATTGATATGCCAGGTAGATTGTTTCATTAGATTTGAGATTCGGGTACTTATGAGGTTGCAAACAAAACATCTAAAAAGAGAATGGAAAGAGGAACTTGGGAAGTATACTGTAGCTGCATAAAAAATTAGAGGATTTTAATTTACACGTTAGGCTAATGGGTGTAGAGCTCTGGAGCATTAGAAGTTCCTATCTGACATTGAGAATTCTTCAAATGAAATAATACAAAAGAGGGGGAAAAGCCAACCCCCGAGCCAAAAAGGATTTCCAAAAATCCATCCAAGAGGCTATAAACTCAGTAAGATGGTATGCCTTGAGGAGAGGGGACCAGGTTGAAATTTAAATGACCTCCTTTGTCATTGAAAGCTCTATTGTACCACTTGAACCATTTAGGCTAACCATGTAGTCCACAGAAAAGCCCAGTTGATGTGTAGCCGAAGGGTCTTCTCCTTTTTAAAGGGACGACTCGTTTAAACTAGAGGAAGGACCTATTTGTTCATCATTACTCTGAAACTTCAATTATTTGGAATAATATGCTAAGCACCTTCAGCTTTCAATAAATAGCTCTTAGAAACAAAAGGTCTCTTGGCCACCATTTGTCTCTTAGCTTCATATCTAAGGGCAAGCCAAAAATATGTGAACTTCTCTTGATTGTTTTGCGGGAAGATTGAAAGAAAAAGATTAGAAAAATTTTTGTGGGTAAGGAGAGAAGCTCCTAAGATATCTAGGATATCTAGGATTGGGTCATTATTAAGGAGAGAAGCTCCAAAAAATCAAAAATTTTCTTTGGGAACTTGCACATAGAGCTATCAGTACAAAAGACAGTCTGCAGCTCCATATGCCCTTCTTAGCCTTGTCCCCAAGTTGGTGCTCATAATGCAAGCAAAGTGACGAGACTTTGACCAATGTATTCATTCACTGCTCCTTCATTTGGTCATTATGGAGGAAATCTTTTCTTCTTTCAAGAGGCATGTGGCCCTACCATGGGACGTTAGAGATCTCCTGTCTTCTGTTTGATTAGGCCATCCTTTCAATGGTAACAAAGCACTGATTTGGGAGAACACCATTAGGGCTCTTCTATGGCTTCTTTGGAAAGAGCGTAATAACAGGGTCTGTTTGGACAAAAAGTTATCCTTTGATGAGCTCTTTGATCTTGTTATTTATAATGTTATTTCTTGGTGTAAATCGTCTAGTCTCTTTGCATATTATATCTATGCCTCCATAGTTTCAAATTGGGAGACCTTTTGTAATATCCATGGGAAGATGCTTGGTGTGATGTTCAGCCTCTTCATGTCTCTTTTCCTGATATTTATAAGATCTCTCATAAGAAAAGTGCTTCAGTGGAAGATTGTTGGGATGCTCACAGCCAAACGTGGAACCTAGGCTTTCGCAGAGGATTATTTGACCGTGAGCTGAGTAGTTGGGTGGCTCTTTTGGGCAAGCTTGATAACATTCAGATGGGTAATGAGATGGATAGAATCATTTGGAAATTGGAAGGTACAGGCCTTTACACTACTAAATCTATGTTCCAAACCTCGGTTGGTAAATCTCCCAAAATTAATATGTCTATAGTGGGTAAAATATGGAAGCATAAGATTGTGGCCCAAAAGAGCCTTTGGAGATATTTATTTGGCATTTATGGAAAGAAAGGAATGCTAGAACCTTTGGAGATAAGTCTTCTTCTTTTGATTCTTTTTGCAATACTGTACAAAATACAGCCTCTTGGTGGATTTCTTCACACAAAAAGTTCTTTTGTAATTATAGCTTGCTCATGGTTATTAGAGATTGGCAAGCCCTTTTGAGATAGTTTTGAGTTAGTTTTGGGAGGGGTGATCTCCACCCCGGCCTTTAGGCTGTTCCTTGGCTCTTTTGTGAATTCAATATATTCTCCTTTGATGTTTCTTATAAAAAAAAAAAAAAAAGTAATATCCATGAACTCTCTGTCCCTTTTGTAAATTTAATACATCAATAAAATTGTTTCTTATAAAAAAAGAAAAGGCTCGTAAGCCCCATATAGTTTTCTTACTTTCCTCCATTTATTATTAATGTTAATTGGAGAACCTATATGTATTCCTTCAACATTACTGGGCTACACATTGGTATATATGTATCTTTCTACACACCACCATTAAAATTTTGATAGTTGAGAGAGAGAAAGGTAAAAACTGAGAAATTGAAACTTTTTTACTCTCTCTATCCTAGCTGTCAAAATTTTAATGGTGGTATGTAGAAAGATACTTACACACCGATGTGTAGCCAAGTATTGTTCTTCTTCCTTGGTCCTATCTTTTGAAGCATATTTAATACTTCCTTTCGGTAGATTTCATAGATGTCAATACATATTTTTCTCTCTAGCTCTCTATTGAAGTAAGTCACATAATTTTTTTGAACAAGAAAGAAATGCTCGAAAGATACAAACTCCAGAGAGTGAAAAGAGAAAACAATAAAAGAACACCAAGGAAATAAAAAGTGAGTCACATAATTTTGCATTTAAAGTATGTTGAAGCATATTAATAATCTTCAACTTGCAATGTGCCCTTTTTTAATGCTGTAGGCCGAGACTGATCGGGAGGCTGGAGGAAATAAAGGTGTCTCAGACAAACAAATTCGTCTGAAGATCTTTTCACCAAATGTTCTTGATATAACTCTGGTTGATCTTCCTGGTATAACCAAAGTTCCAGTAGGAGATCAACCTTCTGACATTGAAGCTCGCATTAGGACAATGATTATGTCATACATTAAAGTTCCAAGCTGTTTGATTCTTGCTGTTACTCCAGCAAATTCTGATTTAGCAAACTCAGATGCTCTTCAGATTGCTGGAAATGCTGATCCTGATGGTAAGTTATTTCATAGCATTTAGTCCACGTGTTAGTACTTTATTCCCATCTAACTTATGCATTTTACATGTTCACAGGTCTTAGAACGATTGGGATAATCACAAAGGTGCTTCATGAATTTACGAAGTATGTGTTTACTTTGTAGATGAAACCAGTTTCTGATGGTTCTCCCCCCATAATTGCAGCTAGACATAATGGATAGAGGCACTGATGCACGTAACCTTTTGTATGGAAAAGTGATTCCATTGCGTCTTGGCTACTTTGGTGTAGTGAATCGAAGTCAAGAGGTAATTATATTCCTTCATTTTTCTCAATTAAAGCTCAGTTTCTTTTAAAAAAAGAAAAATTATTGAGGATGCAAACTCTTGTCTATGATGTTTATTCTTTTAAAGTTTTTCTTTTCTAGGTACATGTTAGTAGTCAATTTTTTTTTTCTTGTGTGGAGGTAGTAAAAAAGGAAGGAATCCATTTGTTGGAGGTAGAAAGCAAAGTTAGGTGGATGAAGGATGGGGATTGCAGGATTCTTTCACAGTCTTAAATTTAGGAGAATAATAGTCTCTTATTCAAATATGGACAACCTAGGTCTTCTTATATAGGAGAAAGACCTATTACAATATAAGGAAAGAATAAAGGCAATAATGACTAAATATTAACAAATAATATTTACACAATTATATAGACTAGAAATTCCAACACATAGATTAACAAGTGGTTGGAGAAGTAAAAACTTTATTGATTCTTTGGTGAATGACAAGGAGGAAACAATCAAAGGGGAGAGGGAGATGGGAGGAGAGATCCTCCCCTTTTTCTCTAAGCTTTATGCTCCCCAAGTGTGCCCCATACCTTTTGTTGATGGCTTGGAGTGGAGCCCCATATCTGAGAGGGATAAGAGTGTCTTGGATTCTACTTTTTCCTTGGAGGAGATAAGAAGGTTGTCTTCGATTGTAACGGGAACAAAGCCCTTGGTCCTGATGGTTTTTCGATGACTTTTTTCAAAATAATTGGGAGGCAGTCAAGGATGATCTGGGAAGAGTGTGCAAAGAATTCTTTGAGAGGGGCATCTTGGATTCCACTCTAAATGAAACCTTTGTTTGCCTTATCCCTAAACAGGAAAAGGCAAATAAGGTCAAGGACTTCGGACCCATTAGTTTGATCACAAGTACTTACAAGATCATAGCCAAGGCCTTAGCGAGCAGGCTTCGCTCAAGAAAGTCCTTCCATCCACGATTTCAGAGGCCCAAGGGGTTTTTGTTAAGGGATGGCAAGTCCTTGATTAAGCCCTAATAGCGATCGAGGCCATTAGAGGATTATCGAGGTAGGGTTTGGGAAGGTATTATTTTTAAAATTTGACTTCGAAAAAGCCTACGATCATGTGGATTGAGGCTTCCTAGATAAGGCGCTCGAGAAGAAAGGCTTTGGTTATAAGTGGAGATTGTGGATGTGGATCTGGAGTTGTCAGGTTGATCCAATACTCTATCCTCATCAATGGTAAGCCAAAGGGGAAGATTAGAGCCACGACAGGTCTAAGGCAAGGTGATTCCATCCCCTCTCCCCTTTTCTCTTTCTTTCGATTGTGGATTCCCCTAGTAGGATGGTCTCTGGAAGCTTGGAAGGTGGTATCATTCAGGGATTCGAGGTGGGGAAGGAGAATGTGGCCCTTTCTCATCTTCAATTCGTTGACGATACCATTTTCTTTGGCTCCGGCAAGGAGGACTCATTTCTCATCTTGAACCATATTCTCAGATTTTTTTGAGGCTTTGTCAAGGCTTAAAATCAACGGGGGTAAATGCCAAATTTTGGGTTTAAACTGTGAGGAGGGAAAATTAAGAAGATGGGCTTCTTTGGTCAGGTGCGAGGTTGGAGCCTTCCTGGTCATAACCCAAAATCTATCACCTTTGGAACCTAGTCATTGAGAAGGTTCGGAAGAGACTCACTTCTTGGAAGAGGAGCTTCTGCTCTAAAGGGAATAGGGTGACACTTATTCGCTCAGTTCTCAGCGACATTCCTATCTACTTCTTATCTCTTTTCAGAGCTCCTATTTCGATTTGTAATCTTCTAGAGAAGCTCACGAGGGATTTTTTATGGGAAAGGATTGAAGAAAGGAAAGGGCCACACCTAGTGAGTTGGGAGACAGTTGGAAAATCTGTGAGCCTGGGGGGTTTAGAGTTGGGTAACTTAAGAACTCGTAACACAACCTTGCTTGCTAAGTGGCTTTGGCGATTTTGCCTTAAATTCGATTCTCTTTGGGCTAGGATTATCATGAGTAAATATGGGTAGCATCCCTTCAAGTGGTTATCGGGTGGGATCAAAGGCACCTTCAGGAATTCCTAAAAAGACATTTCTTTGGAGCCCTCCTTCTTCTCTTCCTTAGTCCAGTGCGTAGTGGGTGATGGGAAGGACATTTACTTTTGGGAGGACTTACGGGTGGGGGATCGTTCCCTCTGCTCCTTGTTCCCGCGTTTATATCTATTATCTTCCATGAAAAATCGCACTGTGGCTGATGTCCTTGGCTCTGCGAGGAGCTCCCTGTCGTTTTCCTTTGGCTTTCATTGTCCATTATCTAATAGAGAAACCACAGACATCCTGACACTCCTATCTTTGTTAGAGGGGTTAGCCCAAGACTGGGTAGGAGGGATGTTCGCTTTTGGAGTCCCAACCCCTCTAGGGGCTTTTCTTGTAGTTTGTTCTTTCAATTTTTGTTAAATCCCTCCTCAGTTAGAGAGTTTGTTTTTTCGTGTTTGTGGAAGGTTAAAGTTCCAAAGAAAGTTCTGTTCGTTGTTTGACAGGTCATCTTGGGTCGGTAAACACTTTTGAGAGACTATCGAGAGTGATGCCCCCTGTGGTTGGCCATTTTTGTTGCCTTCTCTGACGGAAGGTGGGGGAAGATCTTGATCATTTGTTGTGGGTTGTGATTTTGCTCACTCTATCTGAAACCTTTTCTTTGAGGTTTTTGGGTTTCAGATTGTTGGCTAGCGTTGTTGTAGGGAGATGATCGAGGAGTTTGTGAGGTATCCTCACAGTGTTGATATATTCAGAGAAAAAGATCCCCTTAGGGCAATAAAAAACTCCTGACCAATTTAAGAGGGTCGGTAAACTCTCCCACTCCTCTGAGCTATTGAGACAATATTCACAATAAAGCATAAAAAAAACATTCTAAAGAAAAGACAACTATATACTACCCACAACAATAACGTGGGTCCCATCCCCAAAATAACTAACTTACTAGGGCCTTATTTCCCTTTCTACCCCTCCTAGGGTACTGAATTACGATTAGTGGCCTAACATCACCATTTTGAGATAGGACGACTCCCAACTCAGTTTCTGATGCATCCATCTCAATTACGAAGGGTTGATTGAAATCCGGCAGTGTGAGGACTAGTACTGTCATCATGGCATGCTTACGCTCAAAGGCTTCTATTGTTGCCTCAATCCACTAAAAGCCCCCACCCTTTATCACTTGGTGAAGAGGAGCTATGGTGATTGTAATTTGCCACAAATCTTCGATATTAGCCGGTTAGTCCAAGGAAGCGTCGAAGCTCCGGAATATTTTGGGGCAATGGCCATTCCACCATGGCATGCACCTTCTTTGGATCAACATGTATGCCTTCCGCTGAAACCCAATATCCCAGGTACTCAATGCTATCTTTCACAAATTGGCACTTGCTTTCATTTGCAAACAAGTTTTGTCCCTCAACTCATTGAAAACCACCTCGAGGTGGGTCAGATGGGTATCATAATCAGAGCTATCGACCAGAATGTCATCGAAAAAAACAAGAATAAATTTGTGGAGAAAAGGTCGGAATATGCGATTCATCAAGGCTTGGAAAGTGGAGGGCGTTGTTTAAGCCAAATGACATCATTAGAAATTCATAATGCTCCTCATGCATTTGAAATGCTGTTTTGTGGACATCTTCTTCATGTACCACGATTTGGTGATAACCTAACTTGAGATCAATCTTGGAATATATACTTGACCCATGGAGCTCATCGAGTAGTTCCTCAATCACGGGTATGGGGAATTTATCAGGCACTATCATATTATTGAGGGCTCTGTAATTAACAAAAAACCTCCACCCGTCATCTTTTTTTTTTTTGTCTAAAAGCACAGGACTGGAGTAGGGGTTGGTACTTGGTCGAATTATACCGGTGCTTGGTCGAATTATACCCGCGGTAAGCATCTCTTCCATTAGTCTCTCAATTTCTCCCTTCTATACTCATGTGTATTTATATGGCCTCACATTGACCGATTGAGTACCCTTTTGTAGCTGTATTCGATGATTAATGTCACACGATAGAGTTAGTTCCTTTGGTGGTTGGAAGATATTTGTGTAATTGTTCACCGGGCACCGCATCGAATTAGGCACATGGGCTTCAAGGGCTACTAATTCAGGTATGACTACTTAAGTGCTGCATTCGATGAGAAATCCCTGATCCTGCTCCCTCGTTCCCGCATCATTCTTTTAAGAGAAACCTTTGATTTGGTCAAAGCTGGATCCCCCTTGAAAGTTGCTTGAGAATCCCCCATTGATACTCACATGGTTAGTGCCCTCCGATCTACTTCTGTGACCCCCAAGGTATATAACCTTTGCATTCCTAATATGACATCAATGCTTCCTAGCTCTAGCAGTAGAAAATTTTCAATAATCGTCATCTCGACTACGTTCAAGCCCACTTGTTCGACGCCCATTTTGATCGCTAAATCTTGATCTTCAACCAGCTGGGCCTGTTTCATAATTTTCCTCAGCCCAACGGGCCGCCTGCTTACCACTTCGGCTCGTATCGTAGGGTTTAGTCTGTTTAGGAAGGTACTTTCCATAACCTTCTGTTGCAACTCCGACAACGGCACAAAGTAGATTTCAAACTTCTTTGAAACTCGGCGACTGTCCCTTCTTGCTTCACGACCAAGAATCTGGCACAAAGATTTCCCTCTTGGGAGGGTCGATACCTTTCGAACAACTTGCTTTGTAGTTCGTCCCATGTTTTGATCTTCTCTTGATTTGTTTCCCATCGATACCAGTCGACAACGTCGTGGTCGAAGCTGATGATTGCAGCAGTTATTTTCTCTGCCTTCGTCAATTGATGTATCATGTAGCTCAAAATAACGTTCTGCTCTAAAGAGCCAAGAATCAGGGTTTTCACCAGAAAACATAGACATTTCAAGTTTCTTAAACTTACACCGGTCTCCACTCTGAATCTCTTTCTGAACTCGATTCATCTTTAGCTCCCCTGGCTCCGTCGAAGTTCCATCTGTCACTGTGTTTGCGGATTTCTTATGCTTCTGCGATGACTGTAACGTCACATCAGAAGAGGACGCTTCCTTACTCACTGCCTGACCAGCCATGAGAGCCATAATCGCCCTCTGATTATCCTTCATTTCCATCAACAAATGTTCTAGGTTCTTTCTGAAACTCAACTATGCTTGTTTCACCTCGGCTATTTCCTTCTCACTTCCTTCTACCCTTTCCTCGATTTGTCGTTGAGGCATACTTCGTGTTCTCCCCAGGATTACACGTGATCTGATACCAAATTGTTAGGTATCTTCCTCAATAACTTGCACCAAAACAACCAAACAACACAAGAACAACATAAATATACTCGCACAACACACAATAGCATGAACCAACTCTGCCTTAGTGAGAGTTCCTCACTAAGCAAAGGGGTTATTTCATTGAGATAATACTCAAAAGATAGCCAAACAGTCTGCTACTTCCTCTACAAGATACCCCGCAATTCGAAAGGCTGGTTCTCTCCACTCTCAGACCTCTAGTCTAAGGACAAAAGCAAATACATACCCACATTCCTTCCCAAACAACAATATATCACTCACTCCCACAACTAGTGGCCCCCCCCCCCCCCCCCCCCCCCCCCCCCACATCATAACCGTTTTTTAGTCCCTTTCCGCTTTTACCCTTTCTCGAGTATGTTTTGGTGATTGGAGGTCTTACAGTGGTACACCCCCCAATAGGTCAACGTAAGCATGACAGCATCGCCTACTTCTACATGCATTGCTACCGCTTCTGTCGCAACATCGGTCTCCATGGCGGTCCTCCTCGTCGTCTTCATTATCATTCACTAAGAGAATACTCAGTTCCTTCTGTTTACAGCGATTCCCCTTGTGACAAACTTCCATTGCAATGAAAGCATAATCCCTTATCCTTTCTTACCGTGAATTCAAATTCTGATAGCCGTTTGGCCATTTCCTCTTTTCGTGTCATTCTTGGAGTTTGCCCACTTGGAATCGAAATCATTCGCATCTGAGAACTATCTCCCCTTTCAGCTGGTCTTTAGGAGTAGCAGGGCTGACCCTAGGGTTAGGAGCATGGGTCTTTGAATAATTGACAGTGGGCTTAGCGGCCTCGAGACATGCCTGTTCCTTATCTTCTATGAGCTGGGCCTTCTTCATCACTGTGTGAATCCCACTGGTCTCCCAACATTGGACCTCTACCTTGATCACTTGATCGAGTTCATTAAGGAAAGTATTCTCCAAAATCTCGTTTGACAGCGCGACAACGACACCATTAGCGAATCAAATGTTATTCGGTACTCTCTCATTGTGGTTTCCTGCTTGATGGCTAAGAAACAACCTAATACACTCCCTTGCTGAGCTACACGAAATCGTTCTAACAGCCGAATCTTAAAATCCCTCCAATCGCAAAAGGGTTCGCATTCCTATAGACCTCGATACCAATTCAGAGCTTCTCCCTTTAAGCTTACAACAACAACTATCAGTTTCTCATAGTCATTAACTTTATAAAGTTGAAAATACCTGTTGGCCCTGAACAACCACGAATCCAGATCTTCCCCACCGAATACTGGCACTTCCACCTTCTTGAACTTAAGCCATTCTCCTCCATTTCCTCCTCTTGGTTCTTTTTCCTTGAGCATGTTCAGTCATTCGTCCCTCCAAAGTTGCACTTAGACGGATCTCTTCCTTCGGTACTACATTGGTTCCTTCTTCATCTCGACTCTTCTATCTTGATGCATCTACAACTGTCGACGCTGGAGTGTGAGTTCTCTAGTAGGACATCTTAGTCGCAATGGCCGTAAGGGCCTTCACTGTTTCATGAGACGTTTGTGTAAGCTTGGCCAGACTGCGCTCCATGGCTAGTGGCTTCTGAACCTCCTTCTTGATGCCTTCCAACTTCGCATCAGTGATGTCCAAGCGTTCCTCTATTCTATTTTGCGCCATTTTCCCTAGTTTCCCCCATATTAAGTCTTTGATACCAATATGTGAGGTATCCTCACAATGTTGATATATTCAGAGAAGAAGATCCCCTTAGGGCAAATACAAAACTCCTGGTTGATTTGAGAGGTTGGTAAACTCTCCCTCTACTTTGAACTATTCAGACAATTCACAATAAAGCATAAAAGAAACATTCTAAAGAAAAGGACAACTATATACTACCCACAACAATAATGCATGGTCTCCATCCCCAAAATAACTAACTTGCTCGGGCCTTATTGTCCTTTTTATCCCTCTTAGCGTACTGAATTACGATCAGTGGCCTAACAAAGTTCTTCCTCCATCTGCCGTTTTGGGAGAAGGGAAGGTTTTTGTGGTATGTTGTTGTTTGTGCTATTCTTTGGGGATTATGGGGGGAGAGGAATAATAGAATTTTTAGAGGGGTCGGGTGATTTCCTTGTGAGGTTTGGGCTAATATATTAGATTTTTCGTTTCTTTATGGGCTTCGGTCTATAAGGCTTTTTGTAATTACCCGTTAGATCTTATTTTGATTGATTGGAAATCCTTTCTGTAGTTGGGTTCCTTTGCTTTGGGGCTTGGTTTTTTTTTTGGATGACCTTGTATTCTTTCTTTTTTTCTCAATGAAAGTTCGGTTCTTTGTAAAAAAAAAATGTTAGTAGTCAGTTTTGTGTAGGGATTTTTTTTTTTTTTTTTTTTTTTTTTTTTTTTTTTTTTTTTTTTTTTTTTTTTTTTTTTTTTTTCATTTTTGATCGTGTATCTTTATCTTAAATCTTAAAAAATGAAGAAGGAAAATTGATGATCACTAATGCTCTTTCATTTTATGTTCATTTATGGTCTACTTTCTATTTCTGGTGCGGTGTTTCTGATTTGTTGATTTCATTTCTAAACCAGGATATTTTACACAACCGGAGTATTAAAGATGCACTGATAGCTGAGGATAAATTTTTTCGCAGCCATCCAGTATGATCATGCTATACCCTTGTTATGCAATGGAGAAGGATTCTTGAACATATTTTATTTATAGTTTTAGCTGTTACTTAGGTATATGATGGTCTGGCTGATCGTTGTGGTGTTCCTCAGTTGGCGAAGAAGTTGAACCAGGTATTAAAATTGGGCATTTAGATGTGGGTTTATATTCGCTTCTAGATGATGGACTAGCATATAGATGTGAGCTTACTACCTTTTATCTCGGCCTCTCTCTCTCCATTATTCTCTTTCAATTGGATTGATTTTCAAATTTATTCTGTCTGAAAGCTCAGTTTCTTATGAAAGAAAAATATTCTGTCTGATTGTGACTCTTTGGCGGTCATTGAATTCAAAGTTCGGATCCTATTCCTTCAATTTGTAGATTTAAATATTCTGTCTGATTGTGACTCTTTGGCGGTCATTGAATTCAAAGTTCGGATCCTATTCCTTCAATTTGTAGATTTTGGTGCAACATATCAAGGCAATTTTACCTGGGTTAAAGTCACGCATAAGCTCTGCACTAGTTTCAGCTGCCAAGGAGCATGCCAGTTATGGAGAAATCACGGAGTCAAAGGTATATTTGATTTCTAAAGATTATTTTTATGGTTGAGATTTTGTACGCAGTCAAAAAGTATCACTTGTTTGAGGGTCTTTATTTATAATCCACAATGAATTACTGAAGGTCCTATAAAGTGTTCCATGGTGTTATTGATGTTCATGCATGCAATTCTTGAGCAAATTTACTCTCCACTTTTTTTTTTTTTTTTTTTTCTAACAGAAACCAAACTTTGCATTGAATAAATGAAAAGAGACTAATGTTCAAAAGATACAAACTCTACAAGGGAGTGAAAAAAAGTACAAAATAGAAAACAAAAAGAACATAAACGCTCTTCGAAGAAACTGAAAAGAACTTGCAATGATCTTGAGACTTTAAACCCCACAAAGAAAAGAGTGGATAATAATAGAACCAATGATGGGGAACGGGTAGATATATTTACAGAAGAAGGTGCACTAGCAACATATTTCGAAGGGGAAGGCTTTTCATTTTCCCGTAATATTAAGCCAAAAGATTCTGCATAAGAATCTTCCAAAATAACATCATATTTATCATTTTCCAGTCCTGTAATTCCAAAATTTGTGAGGCTGATTCCTCACTACTCAAACTGACAGGAATCTATTAGGGTCCAAGGTAGTATGAGATGCCTTTGTCCTACATTGGAAAGAAATGAACTCCTAATGGGGTATATAAGTGGTTGGTTCTCCCTAATGGGGTACATAAGTGGTTGGTTCTCCCTCTCACGGTAAAGACAAAATCTGTGCTATTACTTTAAAAACCTCCATTTTTTTTGGAAAAGCAATCGAGAAAGAAGTATGATCTATGATATTCTGCTAGCCGAGTCTCCAGCGCTTAATTCTTTGATAGAGACAGACCAACCGAAGCACTTGTTAAGTTTGGAAGAAAAGAAGGCTTTGAGGGGAATTTAAATTTTCTATCAATTTACATCTCTCTAAGTAAGAGAATAAATTTTCTTAGCTAACGATGAAGAAAACTGATCTGACTGTAAAGAATCGGGCTAGAAGCACTAATGGCAGTCCTATAGGTTGATGGATTAGTTAAGTAGGACGTTGCGATCCTTTCTTTTTCTTTTCATCTTCATATAGAAAGCTAGCCTTCCTCATACTCCTCCCTTCATTCATTGAGTTGGAGGAATATATATCAATATGGAAATATTTGGCACATGGAGCCGTGATCTGATATATAATCTATCTTTTTTATATAGATAGAAAATATCTTATCTTATATAGATAGGAATTGATCTTATCCTCTGTTATCTTATCTTCTGTTTTGGAATCAAAGAAAGATATTTTTAAACGGCTCATATGTTGTGACTTGGAATAAACGTTAGCCCCTTATCGCCGTGGAGGAAAAATAGGACTATTCGGAGGGGTTGGTGTGGGTAAAACAATTATGGAATTGATCAACAACATTGCCAAAGCTCATGGAGGTGTATTCGTATTTGGAGGAGTAGGTGAACCCCAAAGAGTATGATCCAAATCTTCCTCTGCCTTCCGACAAAGGATGCAACAAAAGGGGCCAAACAAAGGGACATTCCTTCTCAGGAGCCTATCGAAGGTATTAATCCTACCACAGAGAACTTGCCAAACAAAAAACCTAACCTTCTTCGGCACTTTCACCTTCCACAGGAGAGAAAAGATAGACTCGCTATAGGGAGGAGGATTCAACAAAGAAGAAAAGTAGGATTTACAAGAGAACCCGACAGAAGCATCAAGGCTCCAACAACGAAAATCTCTCTTTCCCAATCTAAAGACAAACTCCTCAATCAAGGAAAGAAGAGCCATGACATTCGTCGTTTCCCTATTGGATATATCCCCATGGAACTCAAGTGAAAGAGATGAGGAGCTCCCTGAATGGAATAGAACGTCGGCCACTGAACGATTTTTCATGAAGGAAAATAGAAAGAGACGAGGGAAAGTAAGGTAGAGGGGTCTATCCTCCACCCACCTATCCTCCCAGATACGTATCATTCCCATCCCCAACCACATGATGCACAAGACCAGAAAAGGAGGGGAGCTCCATGACAATATCTTTCCCAAAGAGTAAATGGGGGTAAATTTGGGCCACTCGCTCCCAAAGAGTAAAAAATTGGTTAAGGCACGATACTTCCTTGAGCCGGGAACGAGTTACACAACAAAGGAGATGGTGAGACCGAAATTGGAGGGGCATCCTTCTGCCCCTCCCCCAAGGACATACCGATATGAGAAGAAGGGAATTCCACTAACGAAGGGAACGAAAAGTTCGACAACCCCCCTTGACCAAATCCCAAAAAGGCCGGAGAAAAAGCCGAAGAAGAAGGGCATACCTGACTCGATGTCCCGACAGAGCATACCTGGGATGGCAACTGAGAAGGAATGATTGATGATGGCTCAATTTGATGTCTCCTAATCAGACGTTCGCTAGATTGATCCGAATAAAAAAATTTCGATTCCAACTTGTCACCTTCTTCCTTTCGGGTTTTCTCCATTTTCTTAGCTATCGTGGCTGGCATAGCTTCCTTTAATCGTTTATCATCCTAAAAAAAATCTTGCAAACTGACCACTGCATCTGTTTCGTGTAGGGAGTTGAGAGGAAGGATTCGTCATCGGAATAACTGACTATGGAGGGATCTGACGCGTATCTTTCTTCCCCCAACAAAGGTTCTGAGGTCCTTGTGCCCATACTCCTTTCCAGCTCAATTTTGGAGTCTAGCCCATCCACATCTCCTATTTGGGCTTTCGAATTTATAGCTGAGCCCAACCCATGATCCTCATACGCTGTCTTGCTATGCTCTCCACGTTTCATAATTTTAAATTTAGTTCCCCCCTTCAGCTGACGGGCCTTTGCATGTCGATCGAAAATTTTTCCCCCTTCCTTGCTTTCATTTTCTTCCAAATCTGATCGCCGGCCAGTTATTAATCTGTTCGGAAAGAAAATTCCAATCGTGCTGTAAATACCCTAGCTAGGGAATGAAGCCATCGTTCTTACCCTTTGCCCTGAAGCTTATTTCTTCCATCGAGACCTCATCGCCGAAAAGCTCCTTTTCCTCCGTCAACCCTCCACATAAATCCGCTAAAGATGAGATCGAGCTTCTTGTTCTCAAAAAAGGAGGGACATCCAACACCGATACCCAGCCTCCTATGAATGCTGCCTTTCTCCCTTCTGCAATTAGTTTTAGATTCCATTCACTCACTCGGAAGACCCTCGGATCAACTTTGTTACCCAATTCCATGACGACTTTAGCTTCCATGGGACTCCCACAAATTCCTACTGCTAGGTTAGCACAGAACGACTTGAAAATGAAACCCACTTGAGCTGGCTTTTGAATAGCATCTGTCGTAAATCTTTCAATGATAACCCATGAAGAACAGTCAAAGGCGAAATCTAGATCTTCTGAGTATTTGAAGCTCTTTTCCTCTGCTTTTCCTCTTTCTCCCTGAGTCGTTCCCTCAGAAACCACAGTGGCAAAGGATTCCTTCACTAAAGACCTTTCCAAATCATCCCGTTGAGGCATCACGCCATTTCACTGCTGCTGCACCAACCCCTTCGTATCTTTCCAACCTCTTGATGAATCGATGAATTCATCAGCCAGAGTGGCCCAACATTTCCCCTTCGCACCCTCAGGGAAGAAAATTCTGATTTTTCTACCTTTGAAAGGTTCTAGCGATAGCAAACCATATTTTCCTCTAGCATTAGAAAGAACCTGAAAAAATATAATTGCTGTCTCTAGCCTTCGTCTTCTCCAAAAACCCCCTGGACGATCGACTTTAGACACCGTCGATAGACAATCTCGGACCCAAGCTGCTCTACCCACATCAAACTCCACCCTCCTGGCTTTAGAACCATTGCGCTCCTCAACCGATATTTTCTTACCACACCCCCTCTGTCGGAGCATGAACGTTTTCCTATCTATATAACTACTCTCCTCATCTTTCCATTGTTGAGAATGACGAAGATGGGGGTGCTTGATCGGAATCAGAAGCCACACTCTCTCTCGAGCACTCTCTCTATCTAATAATAGGAAGATCTTTACAATTCTGTTCAAACTTGGGCTACCATTTTGATGATCTAATGGAGCCAAAAGCCTGGAATAAGACTCATCTATAATATCAGAATTGAAGATGGAAGAATCTAGAACCTTGGAAGTCAGAGGGATAAAGTGTTTTTTTCCTTGTATAAAATTTCAAATAGACTGCAATAGCCATCCTTTATTTCATTTATGCTCTCTGAAACGGAAGAAACAATATTAAAAGAAGACTCTTGAACTTCTGAAAGTAATGCCTTCTAATCAAAATTTAAAGGAGACTTTTGAACTTCTTCAAGTAATCTCTTCAAAGCATGGGAGTCTGAACACTCAATAATAGAGGAGAGGCAGAGACAAAAGGCAAAGATGAGTTAACTTCAATAGGCACGTGAGACGAAGCCAACTGTTCGTTTAAGGGGCAAGGAATTAATGAACTCTTAAGTCTTATCATGCATGATCGGTGCATTAATTACATCATCCCATAATGCATTAAGCTCTTCATTCCTTGGCGCATTAAAATCTTCATTCTCAGGCATAACGAACTTTTCAATCCCTAGCTCCTGGCTCCTTAAGTTCCTCAACTGGCGCATTAAATGCTTCCGGAAAATACTCATTCTCATCATCAATTGGAAGTAATAGTTAAAAACCTTTTATTTGAACTCTCTCTCTCTCTCTCCCACTCTCCCTCCTCGCCCGAAAATGTAACCGGCCAGTTATGGAGCGGTCGTCGACGGTGAACATCGACCATAAGGTCTTTCACCTGCGCAAGAATGAGATAGGGAAGAAGGTAGTTTTAGAGGAGCGGAGGGGGGCGAGAGTGAGTCGTATGAAGCTGGATTTGGGAACCGTAGCGTGGGTTAGAGATTGCTTGGTAGCCACTTCGTCTTCGTTGAATCCCTCAGGGTTTTGGAGGAGAAGACGATTAGACACAGGTATTATTTTCTTCCAAGTTCTAGTGAATGCCAAGGGGCAATTTGGGTTGCTGTCCATCGATACAAAAAGGGGAAGAAGGCCTGCGATATTCATCCCAGAAGGTTCGAAAGTGAAAGGATGGGGATTGCTGGCCACGACAATGACAGCTATTCCCCCACCGGTGGTTTCCGAGCAGTCGGTCATGAAGGAAGTTGGAGTAGAAGCTCAAGGGTGTGGTTTCAGCAGATTGTATATGGAGGCAGTGCGAGATGGGCCAAAACAAATGGAGGAGGAGAATGTTTTGTATTTGGAGGACATCGACTTTGCATTTGAATGTTCTGCCGCGGTTATTGTAGAACGAAGGAGCATCAAGTTGGAATGGATGGGAATTAAAGATGCGTGTCTGAGAATGGCCAAAATTGGCTTTAGTCTGAAACCATTTTGTGATAACTTGGCAGTGGGTTTTTGTGGAAGTTCGAAGGAAGCGGCTGACATTGTTAATATGAGCTCCAGGGCACAATCAAAGGAATCAAAGGAATTTCTTATCCACCCGTGGGACATCAAAATGATGGCAGAAAAGAAATGCTCAACGTTCAATGGTGGTTGGGTCACTGCATTTGACGTTCCTCCCTTCCTCAGGACGAAGCAAATGATTGAATCGATAGCGAATTTGTGCGGAGGTCTAGCTGAAGAAGAAGACATTCTCGACGAGACTTGCTGGACAGACGAAGTTTGTTTCAAGGCCAAAGGTAACGACGAAGGTTTTATTCCAACTAATTGCTTTCTTAATCACGATAACATCTTTCCGGTGAGAATTGTTGTCGATAGGGGAAGCTTCGTCAAAGAATCCGGCGAGCCAGCGGTTTCTCCAAGACAATCGAAAAAGGTTGTACTTCACTTGCCGAAATCAGCTTTGGTAGCAGGGCAGTCTGTCCATCCTTCGAGGAATCACGTGAAGAAGAGTCTATGCAAGTCTAAAGAGGGGCCAAACGGTGGTGGTCTATTTAAACCAGGAAATGGGCCTACTTCTGATGGGCCATCTGGGCTTGATGATAAAAGATCTACAGCATCAATTCCTTCAAATAATTCCAGTGCGAGAGGCAAAGAGATTTGCGTGGATATTAATAGGATAGCTAGGCCGGCGTCTGGATCAGGTAGTGGGCCTATTCCCAATGGGTCTTGTGGGCTTCTTGATTTAAAAACTACAACAACAACCTCCTTAAAAAAAGACAGCGTGAAAGGAAAAGCAGTTTGCGAGGATTTCATCAGAGATGGTGGGTCGGCGGATGGGCTAACTCCTGATCAACCAGATTTTATACAGAATGGGGAGATTTGTGAAAAAGACAAGGACTTGGAATGGAATATGGATATCAACCCTACTGACTTTCTTCTTGCCAAGGATGAAATTGGGTCTGACCCATCGGTAGTGAGCTACTCGAAAGATGAATCTTTCTTATCTACGCCGGTTACTAAGGAGTTGGAGATTCTGAGTCTCGGGAATGTGTTTATTGAAGAGGGAGAGAAGCTGTCGGAAGATGTTACTATCTCTCCTATGTCTTCCAACCACGCTGTGGGGTCTTCATTCGTTCCGGCAGATTTACAGCAGAAGGAGCCAAGTCCTATTCTTCATTCTCAATCGCTAAAGGTTAGCTCCGAAGGGAAGGCCAACCAGGTACGCTCACCACCTTTGGACTTTTCACTTTCCAACTCAGTTCCGATTGATAAGGGAGGGTTATTTTATCCGGGGGGGATGGCTTATTCCTATCCAGTGTCTTTATCCTTGCCAGGTGAGGGGGGAGGGTCTTTGGGTCTTGATCACAGCTTCTTATCCCCGTTATTTTCAATTCTTTTCATCCTTCGAGAAGTGCCTTGTCCCACCTGGCTGTTTACTCTTGTGGAGAGAATGTCTCATCTTTTGCTCCTTTATCCTATGTCTCGGGTAGTGGAATCGGGGGGGAAGGTCATCCTTTACCAAATGGGTTAGTTGGTCGAGTCCCTTTACCCATCTATAGTTCTTTAGGTATTCCGGGCTTCCATCCCAACAGGGAGAATAGTGGTTTTTGGCAACCAGGGTGGGCAGCCTTGAATGCCATAGGTATCCATGAGATTCCGACGGAAACTATTCCTAAGACCCCACCAGCCAATGAGAAAAATGAGGATAATGAGAAAAAAGGGAAGAAATCTTGTAAGAAAGAAGGAGATTCCAAAACGGTGGACAGGGAACTGAAAAAACTGAAATCATCTGTGAACTATGATCATAGGAGAGCCTCAAAGGAGGCTGGGGATGGTTCAGGTAATCAATGAAGGTCATCTCTTGGAATGTGAGGGGTCTTGGGGGTAGGGATAAACGTAGGATGGTGAAAGATTTTGTATCCCATGAGAGGATCCTGATATTGTGGTGTTGTTAGAGACTAAACGCTATAAATATAATCGGGAGTTTGTTAAGAGTATTTGGGGTAAAAGAAAGGTGGAGTGGGCGGGTATTGAGTCTATCGGGCCTCGGGAGGGGTTTTGGTGTTATGGGATAGTAACTCTGTGGATTGTCTGGAGGTGTTGAAAGGGGAGTTTTCTGTTTCTATTAGAATCAAGTGGTAGAATAAGGAAGTTGGTTGGATCACGGGTACGTATGGTCCTTCAAGACCCAAAGGCAGGCAGACATTTTGGAACGAGCTAGGTGATTTATTCGGTCTGTGTGGGCATTGTTGGTGTGTGGCGGGTGACTTTAATGTCACTCGCTTTCTTGGTGAGAAGGCGTCAGGTGGGAGATCGACGAAATCCATGAAATCTTTCAATGATCTGATCGAGGGTTGTAGTCTTTATGATCCTCCTCTGGCTAACGGGAGATTCACATGGGCCTATAGTAGAGCCCAGAGCAGAATTGACAGAGCCCTGTGCTCCAAAGGTTGGCTTGAGGCCTTTGTTAATATTAGACAATCCTTAGGCCCTAGAGTAGTAGGACCACTGGCCCTTGATCTTTGTCTCTGGATCTCAAAGATGGGGCCCTTGTCCCTTTCGTTTTGAGAACATGTGGCTAGATCACCCTTCGTTTAAAGCATCCTTTCCAGGTTGGTGGAATGTGGAGGTGGGAGGTAAATGGGAAGGTTATAGGCTTATGGGGAAGCTCAGCTCAGAGCCTTTAAAAGTTCTCTGAAAAGATGGAATAAGGAGGTCTTCGGGGATATCAGGGTTAAGAAGCAGGAAGTGTTGAGTAGAATCAGTAGCATCGACAATCTTGAAGAGGAAGGGCAAGTTGATGAATCCCTCAAAAGAGAAAAAACCATGCTCAAGATTGAGTTTGCTAAGTTGGTGGAAAAAGAGACGATCAGTTGGAGACAAAAATCTAAAGTGCGATGGGCTAAAGAAGGGGATTGTAATTCTGCTTTTTTCCATAGGGTGGCGAGTGGGAGAAGAAGCAAGAACTTTATCGGTTCCTTGGAGAACAATAGAGGGACTTTGATTCAGGGTGAGAAAGAGATTGAGGATGAAGTTCTATCTTATTTCTCCGGTATCTATGCCCCTCAAGTGTCCCCCAAACCTTTTGTGGAAGGGGTGGAGTGGAGCCCCATCTCAGATAGAGACAAAAATGTGCTGGACTCCCCGTTCTCAATGGAAGAAATAAGGTTGTTTTTGATTGTGATAGAGAGAAGGCCCCGGGTCTTGACGGTTTCTCGATGGCCTTTTTTCAGGATAATTGGATAGAGATCAAGGTAGACTTAGAGAGGGTCTTCAAGGAATTCTACGAAAGGGGCATCCTTGATAGTTCGTTAAATGAAACTTTTGTCTGCCTCATTCCTAAGAAAGAGAGAGCGAACAAGATTAAGGACTTCATACCTATTAGTTTAATCACAAGTGTTTATAAAATCATCGCCAAAGTTCTGGCTAATAGGTTGAAGAAGGTCCTCCCCTCTACGATTTCGGAGGCCCAGGGTGCTTTTCTCGAAGGGAGGCAAATCTTGGATCAAGCCCTCATTGCTAATGAGGCTATTGAAGAGTATAGACGAAGTGGTCGGGAAGGAGTTATCTTTAAGATTGATTTTGAGAAAGCCTATGATCACGTTGACTGGAACTTTTTGGACAAGATTTTGGAGAAAAAAGGATTTGGGTACAAATGGAGATCGTGGATTTGGAGTTGTACAAGATCTGTGACCTATTCGATCCTCATTAATGGTAGACCCAGTGGGAGAATTCGAGCTACCCGTGGCCTTCGCCAGGGTGACCCCCTATCTCTTTTCCTGTTTCTTTTGGTTGTTGACACGCTCAGTAGGTTGGTTTCAAAAGGGGTTGAGGGTAAGATTATTGAAGGTTTCGAGGTGGGTCGAAACAGGATTCCTTTATCTCACCTTCAGTTCGCTGATGACACGATCTTCTTTTGTTCTGGTAAGGAGGAGTCCTTTTCAGTCCTAAACCATATGCTAGCCTTTTTTGAGTCCATGTCGGGCCTTAAAATCAACAGGAGGAAATGTCAGCTTTTGGGTATTAACAGTGATAAGAGCAAAGTCAATAGATGGGCTTCGTTGGTTGGTTGCGAGGTGGGCTCCTTTCCCTTTTCTTACTTAGGTCTCCCGTTGGGCCATAATCCGAAGACTTCTTTCTTTTGGGAGCCAGTGGTGGGCAAGGTTAGGAAGAGACTTGCAAGCTGGAAAAGGAGCTTCTTTTCCAGGGGGAGGCTTACCCTTATCAAATCTGTGCTGAGTGGCATGCCTGTTTATTTTTTCTCCCTTTTTAGGGCCCTGCCTCCGTTTGCAATTGTATTGAGAAGCTTATAAGAGACTTCTTGTGGGAAGGGGTGGATGAAGGGCGGAGTGCTCACTTGGTTAGTTGGGAAACTATGGGAAAGCCCTTGAGCAGAGGAGGTCTAGAGGTGGGTAATTTGAGAATTCGCAACAAAGCTCTGTTGGCTAAATGGTTATGGCGCTTCTCCTCTGAGTCCAATACCCTATGGCATAGGATTATTGTGAGCAAATATGGTCGTCATCCTTTTGAGTAGGTGTCGGGTGGGTTCAAAGGCACTTCCAGAAACTCTTGGAAAGAAATCTCAGCTGAGCCTCCCTCTCTTTCTTTATTCATTCATCATTTTATGGGGAATGGGGAGGAAACCTGTTTTTGGGAAAACCGT
This sequence comes from Luffa aegyptiaca, assembly GCA_017139565.1. Classification (NCBI taxonomy): domain Eukaryota; kingdom Viridiplantae; phylum Streptophyta; class Magnoliopsida; order Cucurbitales; family Cucurbitaceae; genus Luffa; species Luffa aegyptiaca. The sequence continues at coordinate 18,816,456 of CM029398.1, forward strand.
TGGGTGGGTGATAGACCCCTTTGTGTCGCTTACCTTCGCCTTTATCATTTATCTTCGATGAAGAACCATTTTGTGGCCCAGGTGTTGATTCCTTTGGGAAGGTCCATTTCTTTTTCCTTTGGCTTTTCTCGCTCTTTATCCGAGAGGGAAACTTCTGATGTTATGTCTCTTCTTTCTTTGATTGAAGAGGTCACCTTTAGATCGGATAGGAGGGATACTCGTGTGTGGAACCCTAACCCATCTAAGGGTTTCTCTTGCTGCTCGTTCTTTCATTGTCTTCTTGACCCTTCTTCTCCTCCTCCTGAGAAATCAGTTTATTCTCTGGTTTGGAAAGTGAAAATTCCAAAGAAGGTGCAGTTTTTTACTTGGTAGGTCCTCCATGGAAGAGCAAACACCCTTGATCGGCTTGCGAGAAAGATGCCTAATTTGATAGGCCTGTTCTGTTGTATTCTCTGTAGGATGGCGGAGGAAAACCTCGATCATATTTTGTGGCACTGTGACTTTGCATGTTCGGTATGGAATGCTTTTTCCGAGATTTTTGGGCTTCAGTTTGCTAGACACAGGGATTTCAGGGAAATGATCGACAAGTTCCTTTCCCATCCTCCTTTTCGGGACAGGGAAATTTCTTATGGCAAGCTGGGATTTGTGCTATCATTTGGGGTTTGTGGGGGGAGAGAAATAACAGAATATTTAGAGGGAAGGAGAGGATTGCGGAGGATGTTTGGGACCTTAGTAAATATTCCGTCTCGTTATGGGCGTTGGTGACGCGTTTGTTTTGTAATTATTCTTTAGGTCTTATTTTGTTAGATTGGCGTCCCTTTATCTAAGGGGATTTCCTTTTGGGGCTTGGTTTTTTTATGCCCTTGTATTCTTTCATTTTTTCTCAATGAAAGGTTGGTTCTTTATAAAAAAAAAAATCAATTGGAAGAAGTAAAGGAAAATTGAATGCATCTAATCAACATTCCTTGGAACCATTAATACCTCAAACGGATTGGACTCAATTTAATCATCTCTCGCTGGAAACGAAGCATCCTTCTCAACAAAATCAAACACACCTTCATCGTTCATATAACTTGCTTTAAACGAAGGTGATTCAGGGATTTGATAAGTCTTTTAAAAATAAACAAATTGCCATGAATAATATTGAGGAGCCAAACCATCGACATTATCAAATTGAAGAGAAAAATTTCCAAGCTTTCTATCCATAACTTCAATTTTTGCTGGAATGAGGTCACACAAATTTCTTTTTTCAATTTTAGCTTCACTGAAATCCAACAAATTTAGGATTTGTGAGGAGATGCTAGCTTTTGAAACAATTGAAGGAGCTGTGATAGCTTTGAAGGAGATGCTAACTAATGCACCAAACTTTGAAGGAGCTGTGATAGCTGTGATAACTTCCAGAATGATGAACAAAATGATCAATAATAGGCGAGTCTGAAAATTTCTCGAGACTTAATAAAATTACTTGTCATTTTCCACAAGACAAACCATCATTTTTTATTAAAACCCATGGAAACTTGAATAAATTTTCACCCTCCAGTAGGTGCCACACAGTGCATTCCATAAACCAATCAGATAAGAATTTTCTTTTAACCAAACAAATTATACCACTGATATCATGAACTTGTTTGGAGAAATGCATGTGCTTCAGAAGTTGCAGAATATCTACTAACTTTTTTTCAACCCATCTTAAATGGGAAAAAGAGACGTAAAATCAGCTTGTTCTTCAGATCTTCAATAAAAAACTTATCTTCTGATGAAATATCTATTACTAACACAGCAGCTACGTGCTTCCATAATGAAATGGAGAACAAAACAAAAGCTAAAAAACAACTTATCTGATGAAGCTGGGAACTTGAGGCTTGTGAACAAGATCCAACGAAAAGATCAAGTCGACTGAATCCTTAAGACTTGAGGGTGAAAGATTGAGTGGGGAGGGGAGGGGAGGGGAGACGAGAGAGCTTTTTTTTTTTGGGGGGGGGGGGGGCTTTTTTTTGAAGAGTTATTTTTAGTGAAAAACTCCCGTCCATTGCCTTTTTCTTTGACCATTTGCTCTATTTGTATCTTGATCCTGAAAACTAAAGAGTCTCCTTGGCATCTATTCTATTTTAGTTTAGTTAAAAATTCATTCTGCTTGATGTTGGCTAATTGTTTCATAATTGTTAACTTCTTGGTACTTTAGGCTGGTCAAGGTGCTCTTCTTCTGAACATTTTATCAAAATATTGTGAAGGTAAGTGTGATTTCAGATTTTCACATGCTTTTCTTTCCTTTCTATGTGCAACCATACAAACTGAGCTGTGTCATCTACAAACCTAGTGACTTTCTGCTTAAGTAGAATTGAATCATGTCTTTCTCGTTGGAAACAGCATTTTCATCAATGGTTGATGGGAAGAATGAAGAAATGTCAACATCTCAGCTCTCCGGTGGAGCACGTATTCACTATATTTTTCAATCAATCTTTGTGAAGAGTTTAGAGGTACATGTAGCTTCATTTTCTTGGTAGTGAATTTTCATGGTTCGAGTCCCCATTAGTGATTTTTCTTATTTTTTCTCTTTTTCTTTTTTTTTTTTCAAGGGAGAAACAAAGATATTTTCATTGATTAAAGAAATTACAAAAGGAGATTATAATCTCCCGTTGGTGGATTACAAAAAAGCTAGGAAGCACGGACATGTCATATATGGCGAAGAATCTGTGTCGGACATGCAATTTTGCGTGTCCTATTTTATTTTATTTTAAAAAACGGACATGCTTGGACATGAAATTGGACATGTCTGGGCCCAAATCTACAGGCCCAAAGGGTTCTGTCTAAGAAGCACGAACACTTTAGTTTGGCTGGCGTGTCCGTGTTCGACACGTGTCGGACACTTGGACACTCTGACACTTGTTGGACACGTACCCAACACTTCTTAGCACAATTGATATAAATGCATGAATTTATTGATTTCAAATTTCCTTCTTGTATAAAAATAATATATATTTTTAAAAAAGTATATTTTACTAAACATGTCCATGCCGTGTCTGTGTCCTAGATTTTAAAAAAATGACGTGTCCCTGTTTCCGTGTCTAGTGTCCATATCCGTGCTTCTTAGGGTTCTGTTTAATTAAAAAAAAAAAGAAAACCCTAATACCCACAAAATCTTGAAACTAAAACTCCCACCTACCCACCTTGTCGATCTCCCTCATCGCTCTAGTCGTCGTCGATCTCCCTCATCGCACCTGTCGCCGCCGCCGCCGTCAGCTCCGGAAGTTGTCGCTGTCAGCTCCAGAAGTTGCTGCCGGAAGTTGCCTCCAAAAGCTTCAGAAGTACCCACCCACCTTTTTTTTCTTCGTAAGTTTAACTTTTTCTTTTCTTTTGTTTTTTTAAACCTCCTTTTATCATAAACTTAAGATTTAACTAGACAAATCTATATACCACAGGTAGGCCCAGTCCAATAAAAGAAGTATTTTTAAATTTAAAAAAAGGAATGAAGAAATTAAACTACTCAAAAGAAAAATTTATATATATACTAATTTTTTTTAAATATATATATATATATATAAATTTTAAAAAAATTATATATACTATTTTTTTTTTAAAAACAACGTATCCTCAACGTGTCCGTGTCCTAGTTTTTTAGATATTGACGTATCGCCGTGTCATGTCGTGTTCGTGTCCGTGTCCCATGTCCGTGTCCGTGCTTCTTAGCAAAAAAGCTCTCCAAGAATAAATTAAAGTGGAGAGGCTAAAAGCCTTAAAATGATAAACGCAATTTTTTAAATTCATAATTCATAATGTTATCAAAAGATGTAAATTTTTTGGTGAAGATCGACCTATCCGGTCAAGCCAAAGAGGCCGAAAGAAGGACAGATTGATTGGGAGTGTTATCATCTTTGAGATCCCTTCGGAACTTCATTTCGCAGGGCATCTGATACGTTTTATCTGGTTTTGCAGTTGATGGATTACTTGACTGGGCAGATTTTTAAATGCTTAGATTTTTACTATCTCAGTAACTTACATCTTGGTTTAGTTGTATTCCTTGCTATTTCTTCATGCAATTAATGCTGTCAGAGTAGTGGATGAGTGTTAATTCTCACTGATACGATGAAATGTTGTTCGTCAGGAAGTGGATCCATGTGAGGGCTTGACTGATGATGACATCCGAACTGCTATCCAGAATGCAACTGGTCCTAAATCTGCTTTATTTGTGCCTGACGTAGGTTATGTTACCTTTTGTTTTCCACTTTTATGTTGCACATAATTATTGTTGTACTCTCTATTTTTTATTATCTATGCTAAGAACTCTACATTTTATGCATGTATGTAACCCCCCTCCGTCCTCCCCCCAACACACACGCGCACACACACATCCCACCCCATAAGGTTTAGTCCCTAATCATTGAATATATGAGGAGTACAAAAGAAGGGGATACCTACCCCACGAGTCAAATGAGCTAGAAAAAAGGAGCGCTATTCAACTTTGATACAATAAATTACAATTGCAAAGGAATTCAGAGTCAGTGCACCTTGAGTTAACAGATCTCAATCTCATTATGTCCCAGACTTGTTTCCATTCTTTGAAGACATTGTGAAATTTTTGTGGTACTCCATGCTGAATAGAATTTAGCCACAACATATTATGGACAAGGTTCATTGTACTTTGATGTTGATCTGATCTTTCAATGTATGTAGGTTCCTTTTGAAGTTCTTATTCGCAAGCAAATAGCTCGCTTATTAGATCCAAGCCTTCAGTGTGCAAGGTTCATATATGAAGAACTAGTAAAGGTGGAGTTTATTTTTTTGCTGTGTTTTGTGCGAACTTATCCTATTACTAAGTTTCCTTATCTCTCTCCAGATTAGCCATCGTTGTGTGGTAAATGAACTACAGAGATTTCCTGTTTTAAGAAAGCGCATGGATGAAGTTATGGGCAATTTTTTGCGAGAAGGTCTTGAACCCTCAGAGACCATGATTGGGCATTTTATTGATGTGGAGGTATGTCCTCTATGTTTGATTTTGTGGTGATACATCCACATCCACAAGCACAAAATCATATTGATGTTATTTTGGTTAACCACACAAGACAGTGGCTGAAATATTTTGGTTATTTTGGAAAATATGGATTGGCATAATTATTGGTCTACTTGACCTATGGATTTTGTGACACATAATTTGTTGGATAAAACTTTACCAGTCACTGTAGTTTTATGGAATTACATACTAGAGGTCAGAAATATTATTTGTTTCGATGTTTATGTTGGCCATCATCTTTTGTCATTGTCAGTGGTAATTTGAATTTCCATATGCCAGGTAGTCAGTCAAATAGTTTGTTGGATTCTTGGGTCACTTGCAGGATTTTGTTTACTGCTTAAGAGCAAACTCCTACTTGGTTCTCTATCTGTAAACTAATATCCAAGAAAGTACTGTGAAATGTTCTCAAATCATTTTATATTGATAATAAAAAATATGGAGTCTACCCTCTTATTTTATTTTCCTATTTTTATGTGATGGTGGATACAAATTAAGCATCAAACTTATTATGTCCCCCAGTTGGATGACATTTCCTCAATGGACATTGATTTAAATTTCTTGAACAGAATTTTTTGTGTGAAATTCATTTTTGTTTTCTTTGGCCTTTCTGTCCTAATATATAAGAACCTATCTGAATAATATTTTGGGCAAAATACACTTTTGGTCCCTATGATTTGAGACTAGTGTCTATTTGGTCCCTGAGGTTTCAAAAGAGACATTTTAGTCCCCGAGGTTTGAGAAATAGTTCTAAATGATCCTTGGACCATTAGTTGACTGACAGAAAATGATGTGGCAGTTAAGTAGATGAAGGTGAGTTACTTTGTTGGCTAGTTTATTAATATTAAATTTTTTGGGCGAGGTAATTTCTTTTTTCTTTTCTTCCATTCGTCTCTTCTTCTTCCTTTCCTCTTCGAGGCTCTCTTCTTCTTCCTAATCTCCTCTGGTGAAACTTTCCACCGTTACAGTCGATGTTGATTTGAGACAATGGAAGTTCCTTCCAGCTCCAAATTTGGAACGTAGTGCTTTTGAGGATGATGCCATACTCTGCACAGTTGGATTAAAGAATAAGATGTTATTTAATCTTTCTCTGAATTGAACATTGAAAAGATTACATAAATTAATTGTGAAGATAATCAGGGATTGATATACTACATTTACTGCTGCTGAGAGTGTAAAGACAAATTCCAATTACAGAGTGCTATACATAGGCATTTGTGAAGTCTGGGATGATCTTTCTTTCTTTCTTTCTTTCTCCTTTTTTTTTTTTTTTTTTTTTTTTTTTTTTTTTTTTTTTTTTGTGTACTGTGAAGTCTGGGATTTTGTCACAGAGAATTGGGGGATTTTAGATTTTTTCATTACTCCATGAAATAAGCTAAGAAGCACGGACACTTCTAAAAGGACAAAGTGTCGGTGTCGGACACTTGTCTGATTTTTTTATTTTTTTATCTTTTTATTTTCCGACACGGCTCCGACACGGTTACGACACGGCTTTGACACGGCTCCGACACGGCTTTCCCTCCTGCCGAAGAAATATGTAAGGGTACTAGTATGGTGTATATGGGGAATAGTATCAGAAGGATAGTAAGGGTATAATAGGGGAGCCTTGGTTATAAATAGGGAAGTTTAGGGAGCCATAGGGGTGGAGAATTTTAATGTGAGTCTGAATGAAACATATATTTGTCTAATCCCAAAGAAACTGGACTCCAAATCTGTCTCCGATTATCGGCCTATTAGTCTGATTCCATGTGCATACAAGATCATTGCTCGTGTTCTGTCCAACAGATTAAAGTTAGTTTTGCCATCTACTATCGCAGATAATCAATTGGCTTTTGTAGCCAACAGACAAATTTTAGATGCTTCTTTAATGGCCAATGAGTTGATTGATGATTGGACTATTTCTAATAAGAAAGGTGTGGTTCTTAAATTCGATCTGGAGAAGGCTTTTGATAAGATTGATTGGAACTTCTTGGATGCAGTTCTTCAAGCCAAAGGTTTTGGTTTGATTTGGAGAAAATGGATTCATGGTTGCATTTCAAGTGTTAACTACTCTATTATCATTAATGGTAGACCTAGGGGAAAAATTATTCCTTCTCGTGGTATTCGCCAAGGTGATCCTCTTTCTCCTTTTCTGTTCATATTGGTTTCTGATTGCCTCAGTCGTCTTTTATCTCACAGTGCAAGATTGGGTAGAATTATTTCTCATCCAATAGGTAACTCTCGTCTCTCATTGACACACTTGCAATTTGCGGACGATACTCTTCTTTTCTCCATCTATGATTCTACAGCATTGGATAATCTTTTTGAGATTATCAAACTCTTTGAGATGGCTTCTGGTTTGAACATCAATTTTGCTAAGAGTGAGCTTTTGGGGATTCACATTGCCGACTCAGATATGGAATGTTTGACAGCAAAATTTGGTTGTAAGCAGGGTTCATGGCCTTCCACATATCTGGGGCTTCCTTTGGGAGGCAGTTCGAAAGGTTCTCAGTTTTGGCAGCCTGTTTTTGAAAGAATCCAACATAAGCTTCATAACTGGAAATACTCTTTTATCTCCAAAGGTGGTAGGCACACCCTCATCCAATCTACTCTCTCAAGTATGCCCACATATTACTTATCCTTATTTAAATTACCTTCTAAGGTTGCAAAATCTCTGGATAAGCTTATTCGAGATTTTTTTTGGGAGGGCTCCAGAGGCGAGGGCGGCATGCATAATGTAAATTGGGAGACAACTCAGCTTCCAAAATTTATGGGTGGAGTAGGCATTGGAAATTTCCATCACCGTAATTTGGCTCTCTTATCAAAATGGATTTGGAGGTTTTTACATGAAGGTAATGCCCTTTGGCGCCAACTTATTACTGCTAAATATTATTTCTCAGAATCAACTTGTACTTGGCCTAAACATATTCAGAGAGGATCTTTTAAATCTCCTTGGCGCTTTATTTGTTCTACCATAGATCTTGTTGCTAGTCGTATTCAGAGACGGCTTGGAAATGGTTGTTCCACCCTTTTTTGGCATGATTCTTGGCTAAGTTGTGGAGTCTTGTCTGAGGCTTTCCCTCGTCTTTATAGATTATCTAATCGCTCGGAAGGTACAGTTGCTGACTTTTGGGTTTCATTGAATTCGGCTTGGGATTTGAGTCTTCGTCGAAATTTAAATGATTCGGAGACAAATGAGTGGGCTAGTCTCTCTCATCTGCTTTCTTCCATCAGAATTCGAGTTATTGATGACACTTGGTCTTGGCCTATTGATTCGTCTAATGCATTCACAGTTAAATCTCTTATGGGAGATATGGTTGGTGATTCTGACCCCACATCGAGCAAATTATATAATGTGGTGTGGAAAGACGTTTATCCAAAGAAGATCAAAATTTTTATCTGGGAGCTTAGTCTTGGAGCTATTAATACGTCTGATCGACTTCAAAGACGAATGCCTTATTTGTACCTTTCTCCATCCTGGTGTGTTATGTGTTGTTCTGATGCTGAAAATACTTGTCATCTATTTGTGCATTGCTCCTTTGCTTCCCGTTATTGGTCTACAATCTTCAATGCCTTTGAGTGGTCCTTGGCTCTACCAAACAACATTTATGATGTTCTTGCTTCCATTTTTGTGGGACATCCCTTCCATGGTGTGAAGAAGATCCTTTGGCTTGCTCTTAACCGGGTCTTCCTCTGGTTTCTTTGGGGCGAAAGGAATGGTCGAATTTTCAGGGATTCTTTCTCATCTTTTGAGAACTTTATGGATTTGATCCTTTTTTATGCTTTATATTGGTGCAAATGTAAACATCCATTTTCTGATTATAGTCTTTCTTCTTTAATTCTTAATTGGAGATCTTTCTTGTAATCACCTTCTTAGGTATTGGAGTTTTACTCCTTTTATTTCATTTATCAATGAAATTTGTTTCCCTTCTCTAAAAAAAATAGGGGTGGAGAATTTTGGTATTGTCTCATAGTGGGACTTGGGATAGATTTAGCCCTCTCGAAAGGTTATCGGTTTTATATTGTAACCTCGTTTCGATATTGCAATATAATATATTAGTGTTTGGTGTCTTTTCTTAGTTTGGATACCTAACAAAATACAATGGCCCAAGTATTTGACTCGTTCCCTCACAAAAACACACTTCTTTCGGTTGGCATACAAGGAATTGTTCTTCAACGTTTCAAATACTATTGCCATATGCTTCCTGTGAGTGACTTCGTTTGGGCCATACACCAATATATCATAAAAAAACAAAAGTATAAATCTCCTAAAAAATGGTCGGAATCAATGTTATTAAAATTGTACGTTTCACGATTTGAATCGTATGATTCAAATCGAAATGGGAGGAAAACGATTCAAAACATGGTTTTGAATCGAAAATTCAGAGGGCTGGGAGCGAGGTAACCAATCTCCTGAGATCTTGGGAGAAAGAAGCAGAGTATCAATCAAATAAATTAGAAGAAATCGAGGAAGAACAGCCTAGCGAAAACAGAGTAGATAGGGCAGAGATGGTTTTTTTATGAAGATTCTCACCTGGAATGTCCGAGGGCTGGGAGCGAGGTCTAAAAGAGCCCTCATTAAAGACCTCATTTGTAGTGTTAATCCCGATATTGCGATCTTGCAAGAGTCTAAGTTGAATCAGACTGATAGAAGAATTGTGAAGTCCATTTGGAGCTCCAGACACATTGCGTGGTTGGCTTTGAACGCCATTAACTCTGCAGGAGGAATTCTAATTATGTGGAAAGAGACCGAGATTGATGTGATTAACTCAGTTATAGGGGCATTCTCTATTTCTATTCAATGCTCTTTTCAGGGTCAGATTGAGGGTTGGATCTCTGGGGTTTATGGGCCTTGTTCCTACAGAGAAAGAAGTCATTTTTTACAAGAGCTTTATGACCTTCAGGGGCTTTATCAGGGGGCTTGGTGTATTGCTAGAGACTTCAACATGATTAGATGGTCTAGGGAAAGATTAGTTGCTACGAATTACTTGAGAAGCATGAAGAAGTTTAATTGTTTTGTGCATATTTGTGCCCTCATTGATCCGCCCATGTTAAATGGTGAATTTTCGTGGTCTAGAATGGGAGTTAGAGTGGCTGCCTTGCGAATTGATAGATTCCTTTTGTCTAAGTCCTGGGTTGATTCGTTTGGGGATGGCAGAGTGGAAAGGCTTCATAGGCCCACCTCCGACCACTTCCCCATATTGATGTCCTTAGGTGCCTTGAATTGGGGGCCAACCCCTTTTAGATTTGAGAACGCCTGGTTAGATAATGTTGATCTCAAAGGCAAGGTCGAATCCTGGTGGACGGAGCTGGATCCGATTGGATGGGCTGGGTTTAGACTAATGGAAAAGTTGAAAGGCCTGAAATTTAAGATTAGGGAGTGGAGTAGGGAGAACCTTTCCAAAGCTGGCAGCAAAAAGAATGAGATTCTGGCTAAAATAGAATAGATAGACTATTTAGAAGAGAAAAATAGAGTCCAGCTGTTGCAGATTGAAGATAGGAAAATGCTTAAGGCAAAGCTGATGGAGATTATCATTGATGAACAAAGATGTCTGAACCAAAAGTGCAAGATCAAATAGCTGAGAGAGGGAGATGAGAACACGTCCTTTTTTCACAGATGGGTCTCAGCCAGGAAAAATAAATCCTTCATTTCGATTATGGAATCTGAGGAGGGCAGAATTCTAGCCAGGACTCTGAGATCGAAGAGGAAATCACTGGTTTTTTCAGACGGTTGTATGAGAAAGATAATGGGCGGTGGTTTGTGCTTAAAGGGGTGGACTGGTTCCCTATTGATACTCACCACAGTAACAAATTAGAAGAGATCTTTAGTGAAGATGAGATTAGTAGGGTTGTGAAAGAGATGAGAAATTTGAAGTCTCCTGGGCCAGATGACATGACAGGTGAATTTTGGAAGAATTATTGGAACATCTTGAAACCCGACATAGTAGAGGTGTTCCAAGAATTTTTCCAAAACGGCATTATCAACAAGAAAACCAATGAGACCTATATATGTTTGATCCCTAAGAAGAAAAAGCCCTCCAAAGTCAGAGACTACAGGCGGATTAGTTTGGTCACTTCTCCCTACAAGCTAATAGCTAAGGTGCTTGTTGAAAGATTGAAAAAAATTCTCCCACATACCATTAGTGACTGCCAGGCAACTTTTGTCCAAGGTAGGCAGATCCTCGATGCAATCTTAGTTGCTATTGAAGCAGTGGAGGATTATAGAACTAGAAAGGAAAAAGGTTGCTTGCTTAAAATCGACCTTGAGAAGGCTTATGACATGGTTAATTGGGAATCTTTAAATGAGATCTTTTTGCTCAAGGGATTTGGAGAGAAGTGGAGAAGATGGATTGGAGGGTGCCTTATCTTAATTTTATGAGAGTAATAGTCTCTTATTCAAATATGAACAACCTAGGTCTTCTTATATAGGAGAAAGACCCATTACAATAAAAGGAAAGAATAAAGGTAATAATGACTAAATATTAACAAATAATATTTACACAATTATAGAAACTAGAAATTCCAACACTCCCCCTCAAGCTGGTTTAAAGATGTCTTCCATAGCCAGCTTGTCAATTAGTTTATCGAATTGCTTCTTTGGAAGTCCCTTAGTTAGAACATCAGCAATTTGCTCTGTCGTCAGGAGATAAGGGATACATATTGCACCAGTATCAATCTTTTCTTTAATAAAGTGTTGTCAACCTCAATATGTTTTGTTCTATCATGTAGAACTGGATTGTGAGCTATAGATATGGCAACCTTATTGTCACAATAAATTCGAATAGGCTTAGTCTGAGGGAACTTGAATTCTTCAAGTATTCTTTTGATCCATATGCCTTCACAAATTCCATGGGCTAAAGCTCTAAACTCTGCTTCAGTGCTACTCCTGGCCACTACATTTTGCTTTTTGCTTCATCATGTGACTAGATTTCCTCCAACAAAGGAACAATAACCTGAGGTAGATCTTCTATCAGTAGTACTTCCAGCCCAGTCTGCATCTGTATAGACCTCTACTTGGAAGTGATTATTCCTTTTGAATAAAATACCTTTTCCAGGAGCTCCTTTTAAATATCGTAAAATCCTATAGGCAGCTTCGAAATGAGTTGGTCCGGGTGCATGCATAAATTGACTTACCATGCTTACAGCAAAAGCAATGTCTGGACGAGTATGAGACAAATAAATTAGTCTCCCCACAAGTCTTTGGTATCTCTCCTTATCCTTTATTTCATCTTCTTTTGCTGCTTCTAATTTCAAATTAGGTTCAATAGGAGTTTCAGCAACTCTGCATCCAAGTAACCCTGTTTCTTCAAGTAAGTCAAGGACATATTTTCTTTGATTTACAAAGATGCCTTTCCTTGATCTTGCAAATTCCATCCCAAGAAAATACTTTAACGTTCCCAAGTCCTTGATTTGAAACTCAGTTGCAAGGTTTTTCTTGAGATTAGTTAGACCTACTTCATCATCACCTGTGAGGATAATATCATCAACATAAACAATCAAGATAGAGATTTTATTATTCTCAGAGTGTTTATAAAATATAGTATGGTCAGCTTGACTTTGAAGAAACCCATAACCAGACACAACTTTTCCAAACCGTTCGAACCAAGCTCTTGGAGACTGTTTAAGGCCATATAGAGATTTCTTTAACCTGCAAATTCTATTACTTCCAAGTTCCTTTTCAAAACCTGGTGGCAAATGCATAAAAACTTCTTCCTCAAGGTCGCCATTGAGAAAAGCATTTTTCACATCAAGTTGGTAGAGAGGCCACTTTGAATTAGCTGCAAGAGACAACAGTACTCGAATAGAGTTAATTTTAGCAACTGGGGCAAATGTTTCCTGATAATCAATCCCATATGTTTGGGTGAAGCCTTTAGCTACTAATCGGGCCTTATATCTCTCAATACTACCATCTGCATTGCATTTTATGGTAAACACCCATTTACAACCCACTGGTTTCTTATCCTTTGGCAGCTCTACTATTTCCCAAGTCCCATTTTGTTTTAGAGCATTCATCTCCTCCATAACTGCTACTTTCCAATTTGGATCTTCTAAAGCCTCATGTATATTCTTTGGAACAAACAAATCATTTATCCTAGAGGTGAAGGCTTTATGACTATTTGACAAATTTTGATATGACATGTAGTTTGCAATAGGATATTTGGTACAACTTCGAGTACCTTTTCTAATGGCTATGGGCATATCAAGATCAGACACAACTGGCAAAGTATTTTGAATAGTTGGAGTAGGAATGGAAGAAGAATTACCTGATTTTTCAGTTTCAATCGTCGAAGTCTCAGATTGGTTTTGTGAAGGATCAACTATTTGGTCTTGGTTCCTCTGATTGAATTTTCTTCTAGTATAAAACTTAAACTCAGGAACTTGATCAGTAGGATCATTATGTAGTATTTCTCTCCCTGATTGAGAAGTTTCTATACTTGGCACCAAAGGACTAATATCATCAGGACAAATAAGGTAAGGAAGAGGAGTAGAAACATCCCAAAAGTTATCTTCCAAATTTGGTTTCTCCCCCTGAAGAGAACTTTGGGTAAAATATGGTTGATTTTCTAAAAAAGACACATCCATGCTTACAAAACATTTTTTTGTTTGAGGATCAAAACATTTATAGCCTTTTTGATTTGAAGAATAACCCAAAAAAATGCATTTAACTGCTCTATGATCAAGTTTTGACCGAAAGTGACTAGGGATGTGAACATAAGTAGTACATCCAAAAACTTTGAGAGGTAAATCAGAATATAAACGAGATTTCGGAAAAACATTTTTAAAGCAATCAATGGGAGTTTTAAAATTCAAGATCTTACTAGGCATTCTATTTATTAGATAGGTAGCTGTGAGAATTGCTTCGCCCCATAAATATTTTGGAACATGCATGGAAAACATTATAGCACGAGCTACCTCAAGCAAATGCCTATTTTTTCTTTCAGCAACACCATTCTGTTGAGGAGTATCTCGACAAGTAGATTGGTGAACTATACCTTTATCTTTTAAAAACTCACCAAAAGATTTATTAAAATATTCAGTTCCATTGTCAGAGTGTAAAATGCAAATTTCGGTTTGAAATTGAGTTTCGATCATATTGTAAAAATTTCTAAAAATGTCTTTCACCTCAGATTTCTTTTCCATTAAATACACCCAAGATAGACGAGTATGGTCGTCAATAAAAGTAACAAACCATCTTTTCCCACTATGAGTCTTAATTTTAGAAGCACCCCAAACATCACTATGTATTAAATAAAAATGTTTGGAAGCTTTGTAAGGTTTAGGTAAATAGGTGGAACGATGATTTTTTGCTAAAATGCAACTTTCACAATCAAATGAGGAGCAATCAAATCCCTTAAATAAATTTGGAAATAAATGCTTGAGATAAGGAAAACTAGGATGTCCTAACCTAAGATGCCAAAGCATAATTTGTTCTTTACCTGAAAGAGAACTAATACTACTGAAACCCTGAGTTACTTTATTGCTAAAAGAACCTTCATCAAAGTAGTAAAGGCCATCAAGCATCCTAGCACTCTCAATCATCTTCTCCGATTCTTGATCCTGAAGAATACAATGAGATTCAAAAAATATAACACGACAATTAGAATCTCTAGAAAGTTTGCTGACAGATAAAAGATTACAGGCTAATTTTGGAACATGTAAGATAGACTGTAAAGAAATATTTTCAGTCAATTTAATAGTTCCTTTTCCTGCAATGGAAGAAAAACTGCCATCTGCAATTCGATTTTTTTCATTAGAATAAGAAGGAGAATATGAGTTAAAAAAGTGAGAGGTACTAGTCATATGGTCAGAAGCTCCGGAATCGATAATTCACGGAGAAGAAGTGCCACAAGAAAAGGCTTGGGGATAATTACCTGTTTGTGCCAATGAAACACACGAATTATTAGATGATAAATTGGTTGGTAGCAGTTTTAAGATTTGATGAACTTGCTCCTTAGACATGATAAAGTAATGAGAGAATGGGAAATAATAAAATATTATCCAAACCACATAAACACTAAACCAGACCAATAGTGAACCGAACCAAACCAAGTAGTAGATCGAACCAAGGCAAAACCAAACCAATCAGTAAACTGAACCAGACCAAATCTGAAACAAACCAAAGCTTCTTCAACTCCATGCAATCATGATTGTGTAGAAAAAAATACCCAGTGAACACGGAATCAACTGCACTCGGATCACCGCCGTGGGTTTGCTCGATGGAAACCACAGGGACGAGGGACGAAACTGTGGCGGCTTGCGGCGCGGAGAAACGGCGGCGTGAGCTTCGGCTGCCTGCGGGTCGACGACGCGAGAGATAGAGCGAGAGAAAAAGCGCCCGCGGGGAAGAAAAACCTAGATGACTAACGGCGAAAAGAAAAACCACGCGGGGAAGAAGAAAAAACGGGTTGCGGTTGCAGGGTCGCGGGTCGTAGCTTCGTTCTCACGGGTTTATGGGTCACGAGGTAACCGACGGCAGCCAACAATCTAAGGTAATCGATGGCAGCTCAACCGTGATGATTGACGGAGGGTAGGGTTATTTTTAGGGTTAGGATTGAGTATCTTTAGGGTTATACGGAAGTGTATGGGCCAAAGCAAAACATGAGACCACCGATGCCGGGAGTAAGATGCACCGATCAAGAATGACGGCTAGGGTTCCGACGACGGCGATGGCTAGGGTTTCAAAAAAGTATGGTGGCTAGGGTTTTTTTGGGGGTTTTAGAGACGGCTAGGGTTTAACCTTGCTCTGATACCATCTTAATTTTATGAGAGTAATAGTCTCTTATTCAAATATGAACAACCTAGGTCTTCTTATATAGGAGAAAGACCCATTACAATAAAAGGAAAGAATAAAGGTAATAATGACTAAATATTAACAAATAATATTTACACAATTATAGAAACTAGAAATTCCAACACCTTAGTAAATCCAATTTCTCTATCATGATAAACGGTAGACCGAGAGGCAAAATTTTTGCATCTAGAGGCCTTAGACAAGGGGACCCCTTATCCCCATTCCTTTTCACTTTAGTTGGGGATGCAGTTTGCAAATCAGTCCAATATTGTCTGGAAAAGAATGTTCTGAAGGGCTGGCAAATTGGGAAGAATAAGGTGGGGGTGTCTATGCTCCAATATGCTGATGACACACCTTTTTTCTGCCCAAAAGGGATTTTTTCCTTAAATATGGAAAACCAGAGTATTCTGAGTTGGATTTATTCGCTCGAATTGAGAAAGTTGATACGACTCCGGAAGATGTGGTGAAATCCTCTAAGATTTCTTCCTTTTGGGTAAGGAAAGAGAGAGAAGTTATGAATTTGAATTTCAATTCCATTTTGGTGGTTTCTAGGTTGTTTGCTCATTACTCCTGGAAAGTTGTTCAAATCGCTTTAGAAAATCATTTTCGGATTGGAATTTCAATTAATCCTTTTATGGATGATAAAGCGTTGATCAAGTTTGATGTGGGTCTTTCTGATTTGAATTTTGATGGAAAGTGGGGTCTGTTTGATGACCTTCATCTGAAAATTGAGCATTGGTCCGATGAAAAACATTCTCACCTGGAATTCATCAAGAGCTATGGAGGTCGGATATCTATAAAGAATTTGCCTTTGATTTACTGGAAACGACCATGTTTTGAAGCTATTGGTTGGGCAACATTTTGGTGGATTGATGATTAGTATTTCCTCTCAAACACTTAACTTAATTGATTGTTCAACAGCAGTAATTGAAGTGGAGGAAAACATTTGTGGCTTCATTCCAGCTGAAATTGATGTTAAAGGCGGGAATATCAGAAATTTCTCTCTCCGTTTTGGTGACATAGTTCCTCTTGACCTTTCAGGTGGGTGTCGTTTGAACTCTGGAATTTTATCCTCACAAGATTTTACTAATTCAGTGGATTTAAAGAGAGTTAATCAGGTTTTGGAAGATGAAAGTCTCTTTTTACCACACGAAGATGATTAGGTGATGGCTATTGAGGATTCAAAGGCCCCTTCGTTGTATGACAAGAATCTTAATTCAAATGGTCCTTCTTTGGATGGGCATGCAAATGTTAACTCCCTTGAGCTGGTGTCTCCTCTGCAATCGAAGCAAAGTTTAATTAAACCCTTTCCTCTTCATTATTCTAGAAGAAAAGGGTTTTCCTCCACCATGGATCATTCAGAGTCTAATTCAGATTATGTTGAGGAATCTTGTGTTCGTCTTTTGTCTCTATCCACAAATCATTTGGAGTCTCCCACGAAAGGTTCTAAGATGCAAGAGACTTTATACCCTGTCAAGGTTTTAGTCAATCGCAAGTTTCTCTTCCTGGTTCAGACACACTATTCACCAAAGGGGTAGCAAGTCTCTCTTCTCCCTGTTTTGATTCTGATGGAGAATTGAATGTTAGTATGAGTAGCGAGGAGTCAATTTTTCATGTTGTAGAATTTGAGTTGGTAGATCAAGTGGAAGATGATTCATTTGCTGAAGCTTTTGAAAATCTTTTTGAAGTTAATGTTTAAGGTGTCGATAATATAGACGGAGTGATATCTTCGGTGGTTTCTCCTCAAATCCCAGCCAAATTTTCTTCTCTGATTGAGCTTTATGGGTTACAGATGCAGGAAATTCCTATTTTGTCTCTAGCAGTTAAAACTCGTTAATGGTTTTCTCGTTAGCTCAGTTTTATATTTCTCTCAGGGTTTTGTTCTTTTGAAGTTGGACTTTTGTCAGATTCCTTTGGTGCAGTTTCCTTTGGTGGTGGAGTTTTTTCGAGTATTCCTTTTAAGTTGATCTCTTCAGCCGTTTGGTGGTTTTGATCTTTTCTCTGATTTAGTTCGATTTGCTGGTTATTGTTTGTTGGTTTTTCAGCTGTAGCTTTCCTTCTGGAGTCTTTTTTGTGGTTCTCTTAGTTCTCTTATGGTCTTTTTTTTTCTAGTTCTTCTTTCTCTTTGAGTTGTATCTTCTTCTTTCTTTGGTGGTGTTTGTATTTTTGAGCATTAGTCTCATTCTTTATATCAATGAATGAAAATCTTTGTTTCCTGTTCAAAAAAAAAAAAAAAAAAACCAACTTTCCACCTGAAGCTATCAACTCCATAGATGTTGCCAATAACATACCTCCGGAGGGCTTCCTTCTCATGGGCAAATCTCCACAGCCGTTTGGTTAAAAGGGCAGTATTTCGATGGCCAAAAGCTCCCACCCCAATGCCTCCTTGGGAGGTAGGCAAAGCTGTCCACTCCCATTTAACAAGGTTGCAAGTGGGCCTAAACGATCCACTGTTCCATATAAAATCTCTAATAATCTTCTCCAACTTTTTAATCACCATCATAGGGGCTTTTAAGAGCGAAAAGTAGTATATGGGCATAATGTTGAGGATGGATTGCGCCAGCGTTACCCTTCCTCCTTTAGAAAGAAGCAAGCTCTTCCAACCATCTAATTTGGCTTTGAATTTGTCAACAATGGGATCCCAAAACGAAATTCTATGGTGATTGTCGCCCGAAGGAAAGATGAGATACTTAATGGGGAAAGCTTCAACTTTGCAGCCAAATCTGTTGGCCCAAAATTCCATCTCTTCGGCGTGCACTAGGGATGACAAAAATACCTATGGGGGCGGGGACCCGTTGGGAATCCCTGGTTTGATCGGGTATGGGGTGACAACTGGGGATTCTTTTCGGGTCCCTGGTCGGTGGTCGGGGACAGGGAGAGTATCCCAACTATTTGCCTTCCATTAATTCAAATAAGAATCTTATCCTACTTTTGTGAATATTAACTTATTTTATGGAGTTATTAGTTCAACAAATAGTTTTTTAAATGGTAAATCCAATTCTATTATCTAAGAAGTTAGATGATTCAGATAAGGATTCAGAAGTAAATCTAAGTAGTGTGGATTCACAGGAGCTTTCTTTAAATTTTGTAACACATGTTGCCAGCAACATGCAGATCCAACTGTAGATGGTATTGTTCTATTATTTCGTGAGCAAGATTCCCTTGGTTTTAAGGAAAGTTGCGATTTAGAAGTCCCTACTGAAAAGGAGGGGCAGTTTGTTTTTACATCTCCTAATGCTCCAGCTGACAAAGATTTATTTTCTTCTTATATTAATAAGGTGTAAACTTGAGGTCTATGAAATTCCCCCACACTTGCCAATTACTGGAAACTAATCTTTGTTTCTAAGGTAAGATGAAGATCTTATTGCGGAATCCTCGTGGTTAAGTTAACTTGAAAGTCTTCTTCAACAGAAGCGTTCAGAAGGCAGTTGAAAAGTCTTTGGAAGATTGGTCATCCTTTGGTAGTTTTAATTCTCCAGTGGTGGAGGTTGAGACCATTTTTGGAAATTGTCTTTGGTAGGGGGGTGAGGTTTCAGTTGGTGTGTCGCATTTGGGTGCATTTGAAGAAGTAGAAGTTAATTGGTATTTTGCTTGGAGAGTAGTTGATCCATTTATTGCTGATTTGTTGGTAAAGACAAATTTTTGATTGGTGCTTTGCATGAAGAGTTGTTGGTGGCTGATGAGCCTTTTATTGGTGTTTTCTTGCATGCCTCCTTGCATGAAGAGAAGTTGGTGGGAGTGGAGACGATTAATGTTGTTTTGTTGGTAACTGTAAAGTTTTTATTAGGTGCTTTGCATGCAGTGATTTGGAGGAGTAGAATTTAATTGGTATTTTTCTTGGAGTTTAGTTGGTGGGAGTTGATCTATGTAAACACTAAAGGTTTGAGAGAATTAGAATAAGCTATTCCATTCACATAAAAGATATATATATACAAGTGTACAAGGTTAATCTAAGAAGGAGAATGTAAGAAGACAATAAAGGACAACGCTATATAATTACACTCATACTGATATATTAACTCTAACAATCCATTTATTGTTGATTCGTTGGTTAAGGCGGAAATTTTTATTTGGTGCTTTGCAGGACGAGTTGATGGTGGTTGTAGAGTCTTTTAATGGTGATCTCTTGCATGCCACTTCAATTTTATAGCCTTTTCAAGTTTAATGGTTCTGTTGAAGATTTATCTTTGGCAGTTAATTGGTTGGCTGACTTTTAGCAGTCTAATGGTTCCTTGATTTCGTTGGCTTTTGTCACTTGCTGCATTTTTTTGTCTTTGGAAGCTTCTCAATTGGGTTTTGAGTTTCGTGAATGTTCTCCAGCTTTGTTTCTTCTTCTTTTTTCGGTTTTTATTTGGCTCCTTAGTCTATCTTTTTTGGTTGTTTGTAGTTATAGCATTTCTTTCAGCATTTGATTGGGTTGCTATTTACTTCCCTTTATTATTTTGTTTTATCTTCTTTTTCTCCTTTGTGGAGTTTGTATTGCTCAAGCATTTGTTTCTTGTTAAAAAGAAAATATTGTACTTGTATTTGCAGATGGGCTACATAAACACTTCACACCCAAATTTTCTTGGTGGGAGCAAGGCTGTTGAGATTGCATTGCAACAAGTCAAATCCTCTAGGGTTTCCCTGCCTATCTCTAGACAGAAGGTAAAGGCGACAACTGGGTATCATTTTTTTCTTTTTGGATAAAGAAACACTAAATTTAAGGAATAATTTACTTTCAAGGAACCTTACCTTTCTAATATTTTTGGACAATTGTTTTCGTGTGCTTTCCACCCCCTCTCTCGTATTGAGGACCATTAGGAAATAATTTGATGTAAATAATTTGATGAATGGAAGGATGGAAAATTTATAGTACTACAGTAGTATATACTCCTTCCATTCATCATTTTTCTTGTCATTTAATGATATAATATTTTATTCCATGGGTCCCACTCTATTCTTTAATGCTTCTTTCATGGCAAACAATGAAGAGAGGTAGTATGGAAAATTTTTCATACTATTGTAGTACTAGAAAATTTCCTCTCTTGGGAAAATTTCTAGTACTACAGTAGTACATACTCCTTCCATTCATCATTTGTTGCCTCATTTAATGATATAATATTATATTCCATGGGTCCCACACCATTCTTTAATGCTTCTTTCATGGAAAACAATGAAGGGAGGTAGTATGAAAAATTTTCCATACTATTGTAGTACTAGGAAATTTTCCCTCTCCTGAGCATGACTAGGCTTGGGTTTTAATGCCCTCTGCATTCTTCTTTTGGGTAGTGGTGAAGGAGTTTAAGGCACAAAAATGGAGAGTAGAAAAGAAATGGTTTGTTGTTGACTTTGGCTGGAAGAAGAAAGATAGATATGTTCTGTTTTCAGAAAATGACTAGTTTAACATATTTGAAATATGTGGAACAAAGGATGGCAGTGTGGATACCGATAGGTTAGAGGACCTCATTCTTAACCTTCTAAACTGAAATAACGTCCTCGGGATGATAAGCTTTTTTAAAGGCAAAGGGAGAAGTTTTTGGTTATTGAGGCCTTTGTGAGGGAGGATAAGTTTTCTTGGAATCAGTTGTCAAGATTGAAGTGTACCAATTTCTCTTGGTATAGTTTCTTAGCCTTTAGGGACAGAGGAGCTGAACATGAGGTTGGTGGAGAAGGATATCGGAAAAATAAATGGAAGGAGAGCTTAGAATGGGCAAATTAATCAACCTCAGTCTGGTGACCAGTTTTCAAAGGACAATGTTACAGCAACTATAGACCAAAAGGAAGTTTATCATTCAAACCCTTCCGAGCCAAGTTTTATTAGTAAAGATAGGGAGGACCTTGATAGATAGATTTTAAGACTGTACACATTTAGTTGGCAGAATTAGTTGAAGTTAAAGTTCTGTTTCAAGAAGACATGACTAAAGTTCAAGTTGAGAGGAGAGTTTCAATTCTAGGAGCTATACAAAATTTTGGAGTTGCAGTTTGGGCAAACTCGTCCTTTTTTTTTTTTTTTAAAAAAAACAAGAAACAACTTTCATTGATACATAGATTCAAATTGTTTGATGAAACAACCTCCAAAAGGAGAAAAATAAAAAAACCAAAAACCAACCAATTACAAATGGGACAAAACAGCAGTACCCAAAATAAATAAACCAAAGAGAACCAACTAACAAACCAGAAGTACCTAATGTGGAACAAAGAACTCCCAAACCATCAAAAGCCTAAAACAGACCACAATGCCAACAAGAATCCAGAAGAACAAAAAGAGGAACAAAAGAACTCCTCCCTTACCCAAACCAAATCTTAAACCAGCAACCAAGAACCCCAAGAATAGTGACTACCCTCAAGCCGATTAGGAGTCGTCTTTGTGCTTGATAGGAGGAAGGGTAATGCCTAACTTCATGAAAATAATCTAAAAAATCTAATTCTTCAAGAACATAGGGGTTAAAAGGCCATTCAGTAATCAATAGAAGATCCTTGCTTACAACCATTTTTAGCAAGATTAGACGAGTAAGAAGGATTCTCGATTGAACTCTTAACTTCAACTTCATTGAACAGAGAAAATAAACCATCTTCAAAGAAGTTTTCGTACAACCAGCATTAAAATCTTTAGCGAGAGTTGCCAACTTGAGGATAGGGCAATTGGTTATGGTACGATATATACCCTCACTAAGAGGTCAGAGGTTCGAATCTCCCCACCCCACGTTGTGGGACTAAGAAAAAAAAATCTACACAAGGGTTTTATCTACAAAAGAGAAAGATCCATAGCTGCCGACAGTTCCATTGCACACTTCTCTTCAACCGAGAATTCATTCTTGGAAGAGGAGGCTTGAAACTTATCTCTAGTAGGGTTGGCTGGTCGAAAAGATAAAAATACTCCTTCAAAATGATCGTTCGAGATAGATTTGAACTTGTTTAATATCCTTTGAGTATAAACACGAGGGGGATCTTTCAAAAGAGGCCCATTTAAAATTGATGAGCAAGGATGGGAGAGGGCTGCATTGGCCAAGAATTCCTCTTGTTTTAAAGTGGCCACCAAATTATGAGTTTAAAGTTGTGGAATTAATAGCACCAACAACCACCTTCTCACCAACCAGTTTATTAATCACCTTAGCATAAAGCTCCTTTAGAATTCACCAAATTAAATTCTCCATCGAGCACCTTTTCTCCAATCAATGAATCATGGGAGCCTGCAATGCAACTTTGGAATTTGCCAAATTTGAAGTATCAACAGCCAATTGTTCACCAACTAAATTAAATACAGGTGGCTTCCCACCAACCAAATTAAACATTTCAAATGGTGCATGAACATGCAACTTGGAATTGGAGATTGCCTCAACCATCTTCACCAACCCCATTAGATTCAAAAAGTTGCTTACCAGCCTCATTTAATACTTCATATGAAACATTAAAGAAAAATTAATAACCTGCTCACTCACCCGAGAATAACTCAACCTTATGTTATGGGAGATGATTCTACACAAAAGAAATTCCCTTTTTCTAAGGAACTAGTAATGACCTTGATAGAGTAGAATCTTAGTATAGACCCATTCCTAGCAAAAGGAAAGGTAGGAAAAAAAACTTTAAGCCGATCAAAATACCCGACTGAATAACCTCTCTCCCTCCCCAAAAAACCCTTCCCTAACCCTAGCTTCCAGTCGCTGTTTTCTTTAGTCGCCGTCGTCATCGTGGCTCGCCGCCCCTACCGTCTGTCCCGTCCGGTCTGTCATTCGCCATTTGGTCGCCTTTCTTCATCCATCGTTTTCTCTCTCACCGAAAAACCCTAGCCTCCCTTCTCTCTCTCCGAAAAACCCTACCCTAACCCTAGCCTCCAGCTGCCGTTTTCTTTCGTCGTCGTTGCCGTCGTGGTTCGCTGCCCTCGTCGTCCGTCCGTCCGGTCGCCATTCTTCGTCGTTTTTCATCCGCCGTTCGCCGTCCGTCAGCCTTTCTTTGCCATTTTTCGCTGCTTTCTTCCACCGTCGCTTTGGTTCATTTTCATCTGCTGTTTTGTTCGCCGCCAATCATCCGCCGTCTATCCGTTACTCTTCGCAGGTCGCCAGTCCGGTGTTGTTGTGTTTTCATCCGCCGTCAGTCTGGTTAGTTTGCCGTCATTCATTCGCCGGTCTGGTCTTTTCGTCAGTCATCCGACAGCTGCTTGTTATTCGTAGTTTTCTTTGGATTGTGGTTTTGTGGATCCCTTCGGTTTGTGGTTGAGTTCTGGTTTATGGTTCTATGGAAGTGCTGGAAGAGATGAGTTGTTGTATTTGGAATATTTACTTCCGTCTACGGGGTGGAAAAGATGAGTGTTTTATGGAAGGTATGAATAAAGATCAGAAAGTTCACCTTTCTTTATCCCTCTTAGGTTGGCTTGAAAACTTGCTGATTGAACTTTTGCGATTTCCAGTTCACTCATTTTTTAACAAGAAATTTAAGGATGACTTTGGGACCATTCGTCTGTCTAAATTTAGATGTGTCGAGGGTTGGTATTTGGAATGCGCAGTATGACCTTTTTATGGAGGGAGGAAGAATGTTCATGTTCCTGCGAGTTTTGATTAGGAAGGTTCGATGGTTTTTTAGGAAATGGTAAGAGATTTTTTCCTTAAATATGGAAAACCAGAGTATTCTGAGTTGGATTTATCCGCTCGAATTGAGAAAGTTGATACGGCTCAGGAAGATGTGGCGAAATCCTCTGAGATTTCTTCCTTTTGGGTAAGGAAAGAGAGAAAAGTTATGGATTTGAATTTCAATTCCATTTTGGTGGTTTCTAGGTTGTTTGCACATTACTCTTGGAAAGATGTTTAAATCGCTTTAGAAAATTATTTTCGGACTAGAATTTCAATTAATCCTTTTATGGATGATAAAGCGTTGATCAAGTTTGATGTGGGTCTTTCTAATTTGAATTTTGATGAAAAGTGGGGTCTCGTTGGTGACCTTCATCTGAAAATTGAGCGTTGGTTCAATGAAAAGCATTCTCACCCGGAATTCATCAAGAGCTATGGAGGTCAGATATCTATAAAGAATTTGCCTTTGATTTATTGGAAACGACCATGTTTTGAAGCTATTGGGTAGCATTTTGGTGGATTGATTAGTATTTCCTCTCAAACACTTAACTTAATTGATTGTTCTGCAGCCTAAGAAGCATGGACACTTCTAAAATGACGAAGTTTCAGTGTCGGACACGTGTCTGACACCGACACGCCCCGACACGCCTCCATGCCACGTGGCGTGTGATTTTTTATCCATAGTTATGTTTTTATCCTAGTAGTTTTTTCTGTTTTTATCCTTCTCTGCAGCCTTTGTGTGTGTGTGTGTGTTTTTCTTTTTCCCCCGTTTTTTACCATAGTTCTGTTTTTTTTTTTTTTTTTTTTTTTTTTTTTTTTTTTTTTTTTTTCTGTTTTTATCCATAGTTTTGTTCTTTACTTGTTTTAATGTTTAAATATAGAGGAAATTTACATAAAAGTATTAAATATTCATAATATGTTAAAATATGCACACATATATATGTTTTTTTTTTTAAAAAAATTAATGTGTCCTACTTTTTTGAAAATTGACGTGTCGCCGTGTCCGTGTCGTGTCGTGTCCATGTCGCATGTTAGTGTCTGTGTTTCTTAGTCAGCAGCAGTAATTGAAGTGGAGGAAAACATTTGTGGCTTCATTCCAGCTGAGATTGATGTTAAAGGTGGGAATATCAGAAATTTCTCTCTCTGTTTTGGTGACATAGTTTCTCTTGACCTTTCAGGTGAGTGTCGTTTGAATTCTGCAATTTTATCCTCATAAGATTTTACTAATTCAGTGGATTTAACGAGGGTTAATCAGGTTATGGAAGATGAAAGTCTCTTTTTACCAAACGAAGATGATTTGGTGATGGCCATCGAGGGTTCAAAGGTCCTTTCGTTGTATGATAAGAATCTTAATTCAAATGGTCCTGATTTGTTAAAAGGTATTTCTTTGGATGGGCATGCAAATGTTAATTCCCTTGAGCTGGTGTCTCCTCTACAATTGAAGCAAAGTTTAATTAAACCCTTCCCTCTTCATTATTCTAGAAGAAAAGGGTTTTCCTCCATCATGGATCATTCAGAGTCTAATTCAGATTCTGTTGAGGAATCTTGTGTTCGTCTTTTGGCTCTATCCACGAATCATTTGGAGTCTCCCATGAAAGGTTCTAAGATGCAAGAGACTTTATACCCTGTCAAGATTTTTAGTCAATCGCAAGTTTCTCTTCCTGGTTCAGACACACTATTCACCAAAGGGCTAGCAAGTCTCTCTTCTCCCAAGACAATTTCTCCCTGTTTTGATTCTGATGGAGAATCGGATGTTAGTATGAGTAGCGAGGAGTCAATTTTTCATGTTGTAGAATTTGAGTTGGTAGATCAAGTGGAAGATGATTCATTTGCTAAAGCTTTTGAAAATCTTTTTGAAGTTAATGTTCAAGGTGTCGATAATTTAGAGGGAGCAGTATCTTCGGTGGTTTCTCCTCAAATCCTAGCCAAATTTTCTTCTCTGATTGAGCTTTTTGGGTTACAGTTGCAGGAAATTCCTATTTTGTCTCCAGCAGTTAAAGCTCATTAATGGTTTTCTCGTTAGCTCAGTTTTATATCTCTCAGGGTTTAGTCTTTTCAAGTTGGGCTTTCGTCAGATTCCTTTGGTGTAGTTTCCTTTGGTGGAGTTTTTTCGAATATTCCTTTTCAGTTGGTCTCTTCAGCCGTTTGGTGGTTTTGATCTTTTCTCTGATTTTGATCGATTTGCTGGTTGTTTTTTTGTTGGTTTTTCGGCTGTAGCTTTCCTTCTGGAGTCTTTATTGTGGTTCTCTTAGTTCTCTGATGGTCTTTTTTTTTTTCTAGTTCTTCTTTCTCTTTGAGTTGTATCTTCTTCTTTCTTTGGTGGTGATTGTATTTTTGAGCATTAGTCTCATTCATTATATCAATGAATGAAAAACTTTGTTTCCTGTTAAAAAAAAAAAAAAAAAGAAAACATCAAGATGTTTAGAAAAGCACCATTCCTAGCATTGGGGTTTATTGGTTGCTTAATTCCTCATGTGCCTTCTCCACTGAATCAACTTTCTTTGGATTTGCATGCACTCAATTGACGCTAAAATCTCTATTACTAGAGTTTTTTTAGAAGTATAGAATTCCAAACAAATTTTAGATGTTTTTGTGTCGTAGTATACTAACGAGAGGCTCTAGAGGAACTCTCGATTTGTGCCTCACCCTATAGGTTATAGTCTTTGCCTCAAGGAGTATGAACTCTTGGATCATCTTTTCCTTAGTTTCCATTCTGCCCATAGTGGTTGGGCTTTAATATTGAAAGTGCTTGGTTTGTCTTTATGCCTTCCTAGACGTATTGATGATTGCCTTATGGAAGTCCACGATGATTGGTGCTTTAAGAGCAAGTCTAAGATTGTATGAAGCTATACGATTAGGGATCTTCTTTGGCATCTTTGAATGGAGCAAAGGTACTGGATTTTCTATACCTGAGAAAAGGCATCCTATTTCGAGTACCCAAGAAGAGGCATCATACATCAAGTTCCGAAGAAGAGGATACTTCGTTTATCGCTCATGGAACTATTTGGCTAAAAGCTTGGGATTTTCTTTCTGCCTCCCCAAGAAAGGGGATGATTGACATATGGATAGACTAAATGCTTAGATTCTGACAGAAATGCTGAGGTTGTTGGAAGTTGTGCTTTCAAAGCTCTTTTGTGGCACATTTGGAAGGAAATGAATGCTAGGTTTTTCCAAGATAAGTCTTTATCTTTGACTCTTTTTGTAATCTTGTACAAAATACAGCATCATGGTGGATATCTTTACACACAATTTTTTTTTGTAACTACGGCATCTTGATGACTATTGGTGATCGGAGAGCTCTCTTGATTCGGGGAGGTGATCAACTCTGGTCCTTACGCTGTCTTTGTTCTTTTTGGAATGAAATACTTTTGAGGCCTCTTTAAACATAATGTGTACCATACCTCCTCCTGGTTGTGTTCAAAGTATAGGAAATCCTTTTGTTTATATTCTTCTAATGATTGTATGGTCTTCTTTTGTACTTTGGGTATTACCCTTAGTCCCTAACCTGTTATGTGGTTGGCTTTCTTTTGAATAGTCTCTTGTTTCTTAAAAAAAAAAAAAAGTTGTGTATTCCTTTTCCAAACTAGGTTTTGATTCTTCTTTAATATTAAATTCTATGTTGATTAGGATGGTATAGAGCTTGATAAGGCAACAACATCAGAGAGAAGTTTGAAAACTCGTGGGATTTTGGCAAGGCAAGTAAATGGGATAGTAGCTGATCAGGTAGGGAATATTGTAACTTAAAATTGTAACTTAGTGGGGTGAATGTATTTCCATTATTTTCCTCAGTTACTTGTGCTACCATTGTTTTTCTTTTTGAATGTTACGATAGTTAAATTGAGAATTTATTATGCAGTGTTCTTATTCACATTCTTATACTATTTTTTTAATGGTTAGCAGGCTGTTCGTCCATCGGCAGAAGGTGAAAAAGTTACTTTGTCCGGTAATATTACTACTCTTCTATGAGCCAAATGTGTAATAAGTAATATGACTTGAACATATTTATTTTGACGAAGGAAACAGAGAATTATATTAAAAAACAGCTAATACAAACAAGGGGAGATGAGATACCCCACCAGACCAATGGATTACAAAAAGGTCTCTCAATTGGCAAAAGTATACAAGATGTCCTAATTACAAGACCATTAGAAAGGAGATACTAAGAAAAGAAAGTTCCACAAGGTCCCAAACTCTTTATGCCCTAAAGTTCTCTATGCTTGACTCGATTTGAAAAATGTCTGATTTCTCCCCAACCAATCTCCAAAGAGCAGCATATGCTGGTATCTTAGACCAAATAGTATTTAGCTTGTCCACTGGGATGAGGCCCTAGTAACAGTTGGAGTATTGTACTTACAATGGTCTTTGGGAAGCACCAGCTCATGCCAAAGATATTAAAAAGTTTGAATTTAATTTCTTGAAAGAGAAACAGTAGAAACCACAATACTGTCCCAATCTGATAAGAAGTTTCCTCAAACTTCAGAGTAAAAGTAAATCAAAAGGGTGATCTTAATCGATGTGAAAGCAAAAAGGACGAACCAAACTAGAAGCAAGTAGAACTCCCGTAACAGCAGAAAAAGTAGAAAAGACTGAACTCACTGCCTCAAAAATCATAATCAAGAGAACAACCATTCCAAACAACACCACAAACACTATGAAGTTTTGATTTAATCTACATCTACCTATTTTTTTTTTAATTTGATTTTCTCTTTTTGATAAATAACCAAAGTTTCTTTAAGAAAAAAAAAAAATTAAAGAATACAAGAGCATCCAAAAAACGATGACGGTAAAGGGGTACTATTTAAGGTTCCTTCGCTCTTCCCTTGTCCCAACTGAAAAACCCTAGTTGACAGAAGTCCTTATCTCTTCAGTGTTCTTCTCGTCCAACGTCGCACCCATTCTCCGACACCTTTCGTTGACGGTGGCTTTTGCTCGTGTGTCAGTTCGTAGCTTAGTTTGTTGACGGTTGCTTTTCCTCCACTCTTCGTTGCTTGGTTTGTCCTCTCCGACGTCTTCTCTCTTTCATTTTCATGATTCCTCTGCCTTTTACCATTGGTTTTTGCATTTCCTTCGCTCTTTGTTTCTGGGTTTTGCTAGTGGGCTCTTTCTTCCGTCCATTTTCTTCTTTTGAAGCTCATTTGTTTGTCGTCGTTCGTTTCTGAGTGTTGGGTTCATTCGTCCAGTCCTATTCTCTTCGTTTCTGATTCTATTGTTGGGTTTGCTGTTACATTTTTGAAGCTCCTTTGCTCGTCTTAGTTTGCGAGGTTTGTGTTTAGCAGTTCCTGGTTTCGGTGGTTTGTGGTTTTTGTGGCTTGTGCATCATCCTTTAGTTGCTATTTTTTGGGTTTCTTCCGTCTTTGGTTTATTTGTGGGAGTGTACTGGCTTATCTGCGTGGATGTGTATTTGTTTGTGGAGCTATGAAAGTGATGAGTTGTTGCATCTGTAATACTTATTTTTTATTATAGGGCAAAAATGACGGATATTTTATGGAAGGTATGAACAAAGATTAGAAGATTCATCTTTCTTTCTCCCTCCTAAGTTGGTTTGAAAGCTCCTTGGTTGAACTCTTGCAAAATCCACAAGAAATTTAGGGAAGATTTTGGGACCATTCATTTGTCTAAATTTAAATCATCCCATGGTTGACATCTTGACTGTGTTGTTTGACCTTCTTATGGAGGAAGAAAGAATGTTCATGTTTCTGCTGGTTTTAATAAGCAAAGGTGGATTGTTTTTTGGGAGGTGGTAAGAGATTTCCTCTTAAAGCATTCTGTGCTCGGTTACCCTACTTCGTGTGGGAAAGTTGATGCGTCACATGAAGAATTGATGAAATCCTCTGAGATTTCTTCTTTTTGGGTTAAGAAAGAGAGAGACGTGGTGGATTTGAACTTCAATTCCTTTTTGGTGGTTTCTAGGTTGTTTGCTCATTACTTCTGGAAGGACGTTCAAATTACTTTGGAAAATTATTTCCAATCTAGAATTTCACTTAATCCATTTATGTATGACAAGACTTTTGTAAAGACTGATGAAGATTTTTCTAATTTGAATTTTGATGGTAAGTGGTGGCTGCTTGGAGATCTTCATCTGAAACTTGAGCGTTGACCTAGTAAAAAACATTCTCATCTAGAAATTATTAAGGGTTATGGAAGATGGATCTCTATAAAGAACTTACCTTTGAGTTATTCGAAATGACCATTCTTTGAAGCTATTGGGCATTATTTTGGTGGTTTGATTAGTATTTCATCCCAAACACTAAATTTTATCGATTGTTCAGCGGATGTAATAAAAGTTGAGGAAAGCAATTGTGGTTTCATCCCAACAGAGATTGATGTCAAGGATGGGAACATTAGAATTTTTTCTCTCCGTTTTGGCGATATAGCCTCTGTTGACCTTCCAAGTAAGAGCCATTTGAATTTTGGCAACTTATTCCTTAAAGATTTTGTAAATACAAAGGATTTAAAGAGGGTTAATTAGGTTAAAGAAGATGAAAGTTTCTTTTTACCAAATGAAGATGATTTGATAATTGTCGGTGAGGATTCTAAGGTCCCTTCCGTGTATGAAAAACATTTTAATTCAGATGGCCTTGAGATGTTAGAAGACGCTAATTTTGTTGGGCTAGCCGAATTTAATTCTCTTTGTTCTAACAGGGTTTTGTCTCCTCAATCGAAGCCAAGATTTATAAAAGCTTACCTTATGCATATTTTTGGAAGAAAGCGATTCCTTCCATCATAAAAAATTCTGAAGTAAATTAGGATGTTTTAGAGGAATCTTTGTCTTTTTACTCACTCCACAAATTCGTTGGAGTCTCCGAATAAAGATATTATAAGATGCAAAAGTCCTTACATCCTAACATGAGTTTTAGTCAATCTCAAGTTACTTTCCTGGCTTAAACATTCAATTTACCAAAGGTTGTAACTAGTCTTTTATCACCTAAGAAAATTATCCTTGTTTTGATTGAGATGGGGAATTAGATGTTAATATGAGTAGTGCAGAATCAGTTTTTCCTATTCCAGAAACAGAGTTGGCTGATCAGTTCGGAGAAGATTCTTTTGCAGAAGCTTTTGAAAATCTATATGACGAGAATGAACAAGGTGTTGATATTTAGAGTGTTGTTCCATCAATGATTTCGCCTCAAATTCCTGATAAATTTTCTTCTCTGGTTGAGATTTGTGGTTTTTCAGATGCAAATAATTCCCAAGCCTGTCTTCTATTGTTAAGGCTCATTAGTGTTTGCCTCATTTACTCAATTTTGCATTTTTCTTAAGGTTTAGTCTCTTATAGTTGGATAGTTGTCAGATTCCATTGGTGTTGTATTTCGTTTGTGAGTGGTTTTCTCTCCTCCTCTTTAGTTGTTTGTTTCAAACGAAGTGTCGTGTAGTTCTTGATCTCCCTCCTTTTCGAGTTTGTTTTTTTCGTTGTGCAGCTTTTGTTTTGGTGGTTATTTTCTAGTTCTAGTTTTCTGTGTGTGTCGCGTGGAGGTGTATAAGTTGTTTTCTCTTTTTGTTGCCGGTGTTTTGGCTTTTCTTGGAGCTCCTCTTTCTCTTGCTTTGTTGGTTTTGTCTTTGTTTTCGTCGTTTGGTCTAGTTTTTCCTTGTATTCTGTGAGCAATAGTCTCTTTTCATTTATTGAATGAAAATTTCTATTTCTCCTTTGAAAGAAAGGAAAAAAAGGAGTACAATTTAAGAATGGGGCTCCCATCAAGTAAAATGAGACCTAAAAAGTAATTACCAAAACACTTCGTCATCGACATCCAAAGAAAAATATAGAACCTAACAGAAGACCTAAGCTATAAATCACTAGGGTCGGAGTGTGGAAGAAACTGAAAAAACCGAAGATTTTCACCACAAGGAGAATCAGAAAGGTGATTCGTTATCGCCTTTCCTTTTTCTCCTAGTGGTGGGTGTACTAAGTAATCTAGTATAGGCTGTACTAAGTAAGCTTGTGTCGGCAGGTGTGGATAATGGTGTTATTGAGGGCTTTAAGGTGGGCAAGGATTTGGTTCACTTGTCTGACCTTTAGTTTGCTGATGATAGTATCTTTTTTTGTTTAGGTTAGAAGAGCTGCTTTATTAATCTTAATAGATTTTTGTCCTTATCTGGAGTCATTTTTGGTCTAATAGGGGAAAAGCTCCATTTTTGGTTAAATTGTCGCCCCTCCAAGTTAGCTTTGTGGGTGGCATTGATGGGTTGAGAGCTAAACCTATACCCTTCCACGTATTTAGGGCTCCCCTTGGGTGGAAATTCTAAAAGACAATTGTTTTGGAATTCTGTTGGGTAGAAGTCTCGGAAATGGTTGTCTAGATGGAAAAAAGGCTTTCTTCTCCCAAATGGGGGAGGCTCACCCTTATTTGGGTAGTCTTAGGTGAGATACCTAGTTTTGTCTTGTCCATGTTTAGGATCTCGGTCCTTGTGACTGTGAGTGATATGCTTGAGAGATTAATGAGGAACTATTTGTGGGAGGGGGTCAAGGAGAAGGGAGGATCCCATTTGGTGAAGTGGGAGTTGGTTTTGAAGCCTATCAAGCTTGGAGGCTTGGTTATTGAGAGTTTGAGATTACGTAACGAGGCTCTTTTGGCTAAGTGGTTGTGGCGGTTCTTTACAGAATTTGACACTTTGTGGTTATGAAGCCCATGCACGTAGAATTTACCCAAAATTTCTCCAAAATGACCTAACTTTAAAACGTGGGGCATCACATGGCAGGTTTCACTTGGGAAGGTTAACACTTTGGATTGCGTTCAAAGACACTCTTCCATAGTTTTGTTCTCGCAACGGTACATTCTCTGTAGGAGACATGAGGACTTGGAGCATTTACTGTGGAAGTACTAGTTTGCTAACTACCTTTGGTTCTGTTGGAGGACTTCGTTTGGGGTTAGCAAGGTGTGTAATAAAGATGAGCGACCTTTGATGGAGGAGGTGTTCTTGCATTCGGGAGAGAGACAAAGTGTTATAGCAAACTAGTTTCTTTGCTATCTTATGGGGTATTTGGCTTGAGAGGAACAATAGGATTTTTAGAGAGAAAGAGAAGTCGAGTGAGGAGGTCTGGAAAATTATTAGGTTTAATGCTTTTTTGTGGGCATTGATCACTAGGCCATTTTGTATTTATTGTCTTGTCTCGTTCTTTTGGATTGAAGTCCTCTTTATAGCTAGTTTTTGGATTTCCATTGCTCTTGGGCTTATGAAAATGCCTCCGTTGCAACCATCAGTTTATTCAAAATAGCTGCTTCTATTCTTGGTAAACAATTATTTTTGTGCATTTAGTTTTATAAGGGTCTATATGGATTAATCTATTGACTTCTTTCTGCATTTTTCTCATTAGTATGTACGAGTTTTCCTCATTAATATCCTTCTGTAACTTGCCAGGAGGTACAGGTAGTTCTAGTTGGGGGATTTCATCTATTTTTGGTAGTAATGGCAGTGATAGCCGTACTTCTGTTAAAGAAAATTCACCAAAAAAATCATTTGGTGAGCCTCATCATAATGTGGAGCAATCTTTCTCAATGATCCAGTTGAGAGAGGTTAGTCATACTACCATAATCGAATCAACGGATTTTCATCTGCCCACCCTATTTGATTTAACCTGACTAACATTTTTCATGTTGTTTTAGCCACCAACTGTCTTGAGGCCCTCAGAAAGCCATACGGAGCAGGAGGCTATTGAAATTGCTATAACTAAACTGCTATTGAGATCCTACTATGACATTGTTAGGAAGAGTACAGAAGACTTTGTACCTAAAGTCATAATGCATTTCCTGGTATGTTTAAATCTTGCCAGTTCCTATCATATTTTTCTTCAATTAATTACTGGAAGCCATGAATTCCCATAAACCAAAGGGTTTGCCTTCTTATTATGAATTCATTAAAACGTCCCTCTCTCCCTCTCTTTTGATAGGAAACAAAAATTTTCATTGATGGATGAAATTACAAAAAAGAGATCCTAAGAAGGATAGGCTTTTTTGATAAGAAACAAAAATTTTCATTGAGGGATGAAATTACAAAAAAGAGATCCTAAGAAGGAGAGAGTTGGGAAGTGTAAACGCTAAAGGTTTGAGAGAATCTGAATCATCTATTCCATTCACGTAAGAGATATATATATACAAGTGTACAAGGTTAACCTAAGTAGGAGAATGTAAAAAGACAATAAAGGACAACGATATATAATTACACTTATACTAATATAATAACTCTAACACTCCCCCTCAAGTTGGAGCATATATATTCGTCATGCCCAACTTGTTAGAGAGATAATCTATTCGAGCTCCATTTGGTGCCTTTGTGAAGATATCTCCTAATTGCTCTCCAGTCTTTACATATCCTGTTGACACCAAACCTTGTATCTTTTCATGTATAAAATGACGGTCAACCTCGATGTGTTTAGTCTGCTCATGAAATATTGGATTAGATGCAACATGAAGAACTGCTTGATTATCACCACAATTTTGTCGGTGCTATGATATTAAATCCTAATTCAATAAGAAGTTGACGTATCCAGACTAATTCACATACAGACTGTGCCATTGCTCTATATTCTGATTCAACACTTGAGCGTGACACCACATTTTGTTTCTTACTCTTCCAAGAAACCAAATTACCACCCACAAATACACAATATCCTGAAGTTGATCTTCTATCTTCCCTAAACCCTACCCAATCAGCATCTGAGAAGCATTCAATGTTCGTGTGTCCATAATTCTTATATAATAAACCACATTCGAGAGATGCCTTCAAATAACACAAAATTTGTTCCAATGCAGCCCAATGATCAACTGTAGGAGAAGACATAAACTGGCTCACAATACTCACTGAATAAGCTATGTCAGGTCGAGTCACTGTAAGATAATTGAGTTTTTCCACTAACCTCCTATATCTTTCAAGATCTTTTAGTAATTCTCCATCTTTTGTAAGCGGTAAGTCTGGCATTATTGGGGTACTACATGACTTAGCCCCTAACTTCCTTGTTTCTATTAACAAGTCAATTACATATTTTCTCTGTGATAACAGAATCCCCCTCTTGCTTCTTATTACCTCAATTCCTAGAAAGTATTTCAATATTCCCGAATCTTTTGTATGGAATTGACCATGGAGAAAGGTCTTGAGTGCTTGGATGCCTGATGTGTCATCGCCAGTAATAACAATATCATCAACATACACAACCAACAAGATAACACCATTTTCAGATCGCTTATAAATGACAGAATGATCTGATTTACTTTTTCTCATTCCAAACATTTCAATCACCTGACCAAATTTTCTAAACCATGCTCGTGGTCTCTGCTTTGATCCATACAAGGATTTAAGAAGACGACATACCTTTCCATTCTCCCCCTGAGCAACAAACCCTGGTGGTTGCTCCATATACACTTCTTCAAGATCACCATGAAGAAAGACATTTTTAATATCAAGCTGATGCAAAGGCCGGTGATGAATGGATGCCAACGAAATGAATAATTGAACAAAAGTCAATTTAGCAACGGGAGGAAAGGTATCAAAATTGTCAACTCCATAGGTTTGTGCATAGCCTTTAGCAACAAGGCGAGCTTTCAATCGAGTCACAGATCCATCCGGATTGACCTTGACTGCAAATACCCACTTACAACCAATAGGCTTCTTTCCTGTAGGAAGTGAAAGTTGAAACTAAATTCCAAGTACAATTGTCATCTAAGGAATTCATCTCCTCAACCATTGCAACACGCCAACCAGGATGAGACAAAACTTCATGAACAAAAATAGACAAAACTTCATGTTGATATTTCTGGTTCAAAGATGTATAGACCTCTAGATTCACGCCCTCTATGAATAGTCCTCTTCGTTGTAAGATCCTGAAATAAGCAATAACCAGGAAAAAGTGAAACACAACAATTAAGGTTACGAGTGAGTTTATTAACATAAATCAAGTTAAAGGAAAACTGTGGTAAACTTAAAACAGATGACAACAAAATTGAGTTGGTAAGTCTAATGTTGTCGGTTCCTAAGACTGGAGAGGTGGTTTCATCAGCTATAGTGGCACTAGGCGAAGATGTAGATGGATAAATGGTAGAGAATAAACGGGGATTACCTGTCATGTGATCGGAAGCGCCAGAGTCTATGACCCATTTCAAAGAGGAGGAAAGATGACATGTAAATTTGTTTCCTGTGTCGGCAATGACAGTAATAGGAGTAAAAGATGAAGTCGTCAATGACTCTTGATACAGTCAGAATTTAGCAAACTCCTCAGCCGAGATCGTAACAGACTTGTCAGAATTATCAGGAGTAGAGGCAACATGTGCAGATGAAAACCTCTGGTTTCTATTAACCAATTTCCTACTATCACGTTTCATATGTTTTGGCTTATGACAATAATGGCAAACAATCCCTCCTGAATTTGCTTTTGGAGTGGTACAATTTCCTTTGGACGTGTTCGATCCTACCCCTCGATTACCTCTATATTCAGTTGTATGTCCAACTAAAGCACTGTTAGACTCAGGGCAATATCACTAACAACCTCTCTGTACGTAGTATCCAAGTATAAGCATCTTCCAACGATGAAATGTCTGAGCTCGAGAGAACGTGATCTTTAGCTGTAAAATATTTTGAAGCAAGACCAACTAAAAAACTGATGATAAACAGTTGTTTGCGTTGGACAGTCTAAACTTTTATATCAATACTCATGGACAGCAAAACATTAAATTCTGCATATGTTCTTTTGCACCCTGTAAAATAACCCGTTAGAGACTGGTAGACCTCCTATAACTCGGGTATACAAGAGAAAGGGTAGAATGGGGAATGTGCCTAGCAAACCGTTAGATGAGAGGGGGGGACCACATGAGATCGTGGGAGTGAGCACCTAATGTAGTGGGGGCAGAGGAATATTGAGGCAGGGATCATTTTGGGCTTAGACTAAGAGTAGTCTAGGGAGGAGAATACCAGCTTCTCGAATCGTTGGGAGGTTACCTTGCTGTGTTCTTGCTGTTCATGTTCTTTTCTTCTTATTTTGCTACTGAAGTATCAATATATCGACTAATAACCCCTCTATCTATTGAAGAACTATCAATAGTATAGAGTTGGGTCATATTCTCCTCCATTTCTGTGTGTGTTTGGCTATTTTCTCTTGTTTAAACAGGTTATATCAGGAAGATACCTAACAAATTGGTATCAGAGCACGTGAAATCCTGGGGAAGACAAGCAGTATGGCGCAAAAACAAGTAGAGGAGAGGCTGGAAGGACAAGAAAGAGAGATGAGTATGGTTAAAGAATCGCTGCTTCTGTTTGGTAAACAACTAGAACAGATGGCAGGGGAAATGAAAGAGAATCAGAGGTCGATAATGGCTTTGATGGCTGGACAGAGTACAAACCGGGGACAGTCGTCTTCTGATGTTACTCAGTCTTCGAGCAAGCAACCGAAAGGAAAAGAAACCGAGCCGAATGAGTTGGCCATCTTGACAGATGCGACGGAGGTCAACCGGGTACAGAAGGAGATACAAGGAGGAGATAGATGTAAGTTCAAGAAACTGGAGATGCCAGTGTTCGCCGGAGAAAACCCAGACTCATGGTTATTTCGTGCCGAACGTTATTTTGAAATACATCAGCTGACGGATGCTGAGAAGATTACGACTGCAATCATTAGCTTCGACCATGATGTGGTTGACTGGTATAGATGGGAGACGGAACAAGAAAAGATACAGACGTGGGAGCAACTGAAAGCCAGGATATTCGAACGATATCGTCCTTCCCAAGAGGGTAGCCTTTGTGCGAGATTTTTGGCCGTGAAACAGGAAGGAACCGTTGCCGACTTCAGAAAGAGGTTCGAGATATACGCGGTGCCGGTGCCGGGCTTGCCTCTGACGGTGCTCGAGAGTACTTTTCTGAACGGCTTGGACCCGACAATTCGTGCAGAGGTGGTCAGTCGTCGACCCGTTGGGCTGCGTGAAATCATGAAGGAAGCCCAGTTGGTAGAAGATCGTGATTTGGCGATCAAGTTGGCCATGGAGTCGTTGGGCCTGAGTAATCAGAAAACGGCCCAGTATGAGGGAGCCAAAATATCAGGTACGAATAGCTCCAAATCTTCCCTCCGAAATCATGACCCTCGGCAGGTTCGTACAGTTACCATACCGAAAGAGGGAGCTGTGCCTCGCAAGGACATCCCTACGCGCAGGCTTACAGATGCCGAATACAAAGAGAAGCGGGAAAAGGGCCTTTGTTTCAAATGTGACGAAAAATTTTCAGCAAATCACCGTTGTAAAACTAGAGATATCAGAGAGCTCCGAGTGATGCTAGTCAGTGGAGAGGAAGAGTTTGAGATAGAACCAGTGACGTCGGAAGAAGACGAGGAAGAGGCAGAGTTGCACACCTTTGAAGTAAGTGATATTGATTCCGTGGCATTCGATCTTAAGTCTGTGGTGGGATTCTCTACTCCAGGCACAATGAAGGTTCGTGGAATGCTCGAGGGAAAAGAGGTGGTAGTCCTGATCGATTGTGGCGCCACGCATAACTTCATTTCCCAACAGCTGGTCGATGAGTTCAACTTGCCGTTGGTAACCACTGCCAACTACGGAATCGTTATGGGAACTGGGGTAGCGATCAAAGGAAAGGGAGTTTGTAAAGCTGTGGTCGTGTCTCTCCCTGAGTTATCGATCAAGGAAGATTTCCTCCCACTCGAGTTAAGAGGGGTGGATGTCATCCTCAGAATGCAGTGGCTTCGCACCATGGGGGGCATGACAGTGAACTGGACAGATTTTACTATTTTTTTTGATGTGGATGGCACAAAGGTGACCATCCAAGGGGATCCAGCCCTGACTAGAGCAGAGATCTCGATGAAAATGTTGATGAAAACGTGGTCGGATTCCAATCAAGGTTATTTGGTAGAGCTGAGAGGGATAACCATCGAAGAGACCTCAGGGGAATCAGATGACAGTGGAACAGAGGACCAAGAAATACCGCGAGCCATCCAATCGTTGGTTGAAGAGTTCCAGGGCGTTTTTCAGTTGCCAAAGGGGTTACCCCCTCAGAGAAGCATAGATCATCGGATTGTGCTTCAGGAAGGTCATGGCCCCATCAATGTAAGACCTTATAAATACGCTCATGCCCAGAAGAATGAGATCGAGAACATGGTGAGTGAAATGCTGCTGTCGGGAATCATAAGGCCTAGTTTCAGTCCCTTCTCAAGCCCCGTTTTGTTGGTTAAGAAGAAGGATGGGGGATGGAGATTTTGCGTGGACTACAGGGCCCTGAACCAAGCTACCATTCCTGATAAATTTCCAATACCAGTGATCGAGGAGTTATTGGATGAATTGAACGGCTCGACAGTCTATTCGACGTTAGACTTGAAATCCAGGTACCATCAGATCCGAATGAAGGAAGAAGACATTGAGAAAACAGCTTTCCGAACCCATGAAGGCTATTATGAGTTCTTGGTCATACCTTTTGGGCTGACAAACGCACCAGCCACGTTCCAATCCCTCATGAACCAGGTATTCAGACCATTTTTGAGGAGATTCATTTTGGTATTTTTTGATGATATTTTAGTGTATAGCCCAGATTTGGATACTCACCGGAAGCACCTAGCTATTGTATTTGAAACTCTGATGAACAATTCCCTATTTGCCAATCGCAAGAAGTGTGTTTTTGCCAAGAGCCGCATTGAGTACCTCGGGCATTGGGTTTCAGCTCAAGGTGTGGAAGCTGACCAAGAGAAGGTCAGAGCAATGTTACAGTGGCTGATTCCCAGATCAGTAAAGGAGTTGCGAGGGTTCCTAGGTCTCACAGGGTATTATCGTCGCTTTGTGAAGAACTATGGTACCTTAGCAGCCCCTTTGACAAATTTACTCAGGAAGGATTCATTCACTTGGACCGAGGAAGCAACACAGGCCTTTGAAACCTTGGGGATGGCCATGATAACTCTGCCTGTTCTAGCACTCCCAGATTTTTCTTTGCCGTTCACCATCGAGACAGATGCCTCCGGGTATGGTTTGGGAGTAGTCCTTTCGCAAAAGAGCCGCCCTATTGCTATCTTTAGCCAAGCCTTGGGACAGAGGGCACAAGCACGGTCAGTTTATGAAAGAGAATTGATGGCCATAGTGTTTGCCGTGCAAAAATGGCGCCATTATCTTCTGGGACAGAGGTTCACTGTGCTAACCGATCAGAGAGCTTTGATACATCTGCTGGAACAAAGGGAAGTGCAACCAGAATATCAGAAATGGCTCGCCAAACTGTTGGGTTACGACTTTAAAATTAAATACCACCCCGGGCTCCTCAACAAAGCTGCTGATGCTTTGTTAAGAATAACCCCAGATTGTGAACTCAGAGCCATCTCTATTCCCTCACTGATCGATATTGAAAGAATTAAGACCGAAGTTGATCAAGACAGTGAGCTGCAAGCCATTTCCCAGGATATTCAAGAAGATCCTTTGAGACACCCGAAATTTTCTTTAGTTCATGGAATGCTACACTACAAGGGCAGGCTGGTTTTATCGAGTAAGTTTGAGTTGATCCCTACACTGTTACAAGTCTTCCACGATTCAATTCTAGGGGGGCATTCAGGGTTTCTTCGAACTTACAAGAGGTTGACTGGAGAGTTATTTTGGAGAGGAATGAAAAATGATGTCAAACGATATGTCGAGAGATGTCAGGTCTGCCAAGCAAACAAGACAGAGGCAGTGGCACCAGCAGGACTCCTTCAACCATTGCCTAGACCGGATAGAATCTGGGAGGATTTATCCATGGATTTCATCGAGGGACTGCCATTATCCCACGGAATGGACACCATCTTGGTAGTGGTGGATCGTTTGAGTAAGTATGCCCATTTTATTCTGCTTAAGCATCCTTTTTCAGCGAAAATAGTAGCAGCTGTGTTTTTAAAGAGGTAGTGAGACTCCATGGGTTCCCTCGTTCAATTGTGTCGGATCGTGACAAAATCTTTGTTAGCCATTTTTGGAACGAGATGTTCAGGATGTAGGGGACTGAATTGAAGAGAAGCACTACTTTTCACCCCCAAACCGATGGACAAATAGAAAGAGTCAATCGATGCCTCGAGACCTACCTCAGATGTTTTTGCAATGAACAACCCAAGAAGTGGTCGATGTGGATGCCTTGGGCAGAATTTTGGTATAACACTACTTATCACACATCCATCAACACCACCCCTTTCCATGTGGTTTATGGTCGAGCACCTCCACCGGTAATCTCCTATGGTGACAACAAGACTACCAATGACTCGGTGGAACAGCAGCTTATAGAGAGAGATAGACAGCTTCTTCGACTGAAAGAACAACTCCGATTGGCATAAGAACGAATGAAGAGGCAGGCAGATAAGAAACGCAGGGATGTGGAACTGCAAGTAGGGGATTTGGCTTATTTAAAGATTAGACCATACCGTCAGAAGTCAATTGCTCGCAAGAGATGTGAAAAATTAGCTCCCAGGTATTATGGTCCTTACAAGGTGTTAAAGCGGATTGGCATGGTCGCATATCAGTTGGAATTACCCCCTTCAGCTGCTATACACGATGTGTTCCACGTATCCCAACTCAAAAAGGCTGTGGGTCAACCAATTCTAGTTCAGGATGTCATCCCTCTGCTGTCTGAAGAGTTTGAGTGGATGATCGAACCTATGGCAAGGCTGGGGATCCGATGGAATGAGGAAACTGAAAGTGAGGAATGGCTGATGCAATGGAAGGACCAGGAAGCTTGTGATGCTACTTGGGAGAAGGCCTCGGATATCAAGCTGCAGTACCCGAATTTCCACCTTGAGGACAAGGTGAATCTTGCAGCCGGGGGTATTGTTAGACCTCCTATAACTCGGGTATACAAGAGAAAGGGTAGAATGGGGAATGTGCCTAGCAAACCGTTAAATGAGAGGGGGGGACCACATGAGATCGTGGGAGTGAGCACCTAATGTACTGGGGGCAGAGGAATATTGAGGCAGGGATCATTTTGGGCTTAGACTGAGAGTAGTCTAGGGAGTAGAATACCAACTTCTCGAATCTCTGGGAGGTTACCTTGTTGTGTTCTTGTTGTTCATGTTCTTTTCTTCTTATTTTGCTACTGAAGTATCAATATATCGGCTAATAACCCCTCTATCTATTGAAGAACTATCAATAGTATAGAGTTGGATCATATTCTCCTCCATTTCTGTGTGTTTGGCTATTTTCTCTTGTTTAAACAGGTTATATCAGGAAGATACCTAACAGAGACTTCTCGCCTTGATCAGGTTGAAAGAGAGTTCTACATAAATCAAATACCCAATTAATGTTTCCTTTCCCAAAGTAAAGAAAGTTTAAATATTCCAAGCTCTTTGACCGATTCACGGTGATTAACTAGCCCAATGATTGCACTTTCAATGGAATCTTTTATTTGTAGAATAAGTCGAGACTCATCCCGTAGCCAACTCTTCTTAGTATCATCTTTCGGCGGTGATTCTTCAGTCAGGTGGTCTTCCATATCAAGACTCCGAATATAACGATGAATATTCGACTGCCAAGCATAAAAGTTAGAACCATTCAACTGATGTTCCGTAATCTTGGATACCATTGGAATCATCTCGAACAACACTAAAACCTTCTTCTCAGCCATAACCTCAACAAAAAAACACACCAAAATAGAGTTGAAATCTGAATCACACAAACCCTAACATTCCAAACCAATGACTTTCAAACACAACAAATCAAACTCAATATGACCCAAACCAGCATACTACTAGAAAGAGGGGACCACGATGAGCCAACCCACAGAAAACGGAGCGAGAATGGCAATGCACGCGCTGGCGCGTGAAACTGGCGCAAGATTTTGTGGCGGCGCGTGAGGACCACGCGCAAGATTTTTTGATGCCGGATTTCGAGGACTAGTAGATTGGCGAGTGGGCTTTCTTTTGGGCTAGGTGGTGACAAAAAACTCCTCTGGTGATAGACCTAGACGGCAGCGGTTTCGGACCGCAGACGTTTTAGGCAAACCAAAACCCTCAAAAGGTGTTCCAAACCAAAACCCTAAAACGGTATTCCAAATCAAACCCTATAGGTTCACAAATCTCCAATGAGACAACCCGAATTACCCTAGACCTGCTCTGATTCCATGTAAACGCTAAAGGTTTGAGAGAATCTGAATCATCTATTCCATTCACATAAGAGATATATATATATATACAAGTGTACAAGGTTAACGTAAGTAGGAGAATGTAAAAAGACAATAAAGGACAACAATGTATAATTACACTTATACTAATATAATAACTCTACCAGGAAAGTTGAGGATTTTAGGCCCATTAGCCCTATTACGAGTGTGTATAAGATCATAGCGAAGGTGTTGGCTAACATACTTAAACGGGTCCTTCCCTCCACAATCTCAGAATTCCAAGGGGCCTTCATAGTAGGAAGGCAGATTCTAGATCAGGCTCTCATTGCTAATGAAGCCATTAAGGATTATAGGCGTGATCAGAAGGAGGGGGTCTTCTTTAAGATAGATTTTGAAAAAGCCTACGACCACGTTAACTGGAATTTCCTTGATAAGGTCCTAGCCAAGAAATGCTTTGAGTATAGATGGAGATTGTGGATTTGGGGTTGTCAAATCGGTGAGGTATCTCATCTTCATTAATGGTTGCCCCAAGGGTCACATTCTTGCTTCTAGAGGTCTTAGACAGGGCGATCCTCTATCACCCGTCCTTTCCTTATTAGTGGTGGACCCCCTTAGCAGAATGGTGATAATAGGTGTGGAAAGGGGTATTTTGGAGGGCGTCGAGGTGGGTAGAAATCAAGTGTCCTTATCCCACCTCCAGTTCACAGATGACACCATCTTTTTCTGTTTCGAGGAGGGTTCTTTTTGAATCTTGAATCATATCTTAGCCTTCTTTGAGGAGATGTTGGAGCTCAAGATCAATGGAGGAAAATGTCAAATCCTAGGCGTAAATTGTGATCTCGATAAAGTTAGAAGGTGGGCAGCCTTGGTGGGTTGTGACGTGGGTTCCTTCCCCTCTTCTTATCTGGGTCTTCTCCTCGGTCATAACCCTAAGAACCTTTTGTTTTGGACCCGTGGTAGATAAGGTTAGGAAAAGGTTAGCCTCTT
The DNA here is from genome assembly GCA_017139565.1 of Luffa aegyptiaca. Classification (NCBI taxonomy): domain Eukaryota; kingdom Viridiplantae; phylum Streptophyta; class Magnoliopsida; order Cucurbitales; family Cucurbitaceae; genus Luffa; species Luffa aegyptiaca. The sequence goes on from CM029398.1 coordinate 18,860,791, forward strand.
GGAAAAAGATTTTTTTCTTTAAAGGTGGTAGGTTGACACTTATTTGCTTTGTCTTGAGTGGGATTTCGGTCTATTTTTTTCTCGTTGTTTAGGGTTCCATGCGGTCTTTGTAAGGATCTTGAGAGACTCACGAGGAATTTTCTATCGGAGGGTGTCAATGAGGGGACAGGGTGCATCTTGTTAGCTGGGAGGTGGTGGGGAAACTTGTCGGTCTGGGGTCTTGAACTAGGTAATCTACATTCCAAAGGAACGTCAAACCACATAAGTGCCTTCTCACAAATAAGTTACATTCAGAACATTTCATACAAATACTTAAATGTGAGGCAATGTGAGTGGAACACACACATGAATATACATTCCAAAGCAACGTCAAACCACATAAGTGCCTTCTCGCAAATAAGTTTCATTCAGAACATATAACCGTCAATTCCAATATGGCTACTACAAATACAATCCCCAAAAAAAAAATTTGACATATCCAGATAGCCCTATCGATTCAATTCAAAATACTTTTCAAAACATTCAAAACCGTAAACATGCTTTCAGTTAACAAAACAGTTGAAACATAAACAATTTCAATCAAATCCTTTTCAATTTAAAACAAACAATTTTTACCAAAATTTCTATTTTGGAAGGGATGTGGAAATTACTTACATCGATCAGAACCTACAATTCTTAATCCCAATGCAATTCAAATTCCGAATCCAATTCAAATGCAATTCAAATTCCAATTCTGATTTCAATTGCTTGAACAATTGCCAATATCGTAAAAGTCGAAACATATTCAATACTTCATCCAAGGTTGTTAACTCGTGAAACGGAATACGTATCAAAATCAAATTTTAGTGTATCGTGTATCGTAAGTTTCAATTTGAAAAATAATATTTAAAAATAGGAGCTTCACTTATGCAGGGAGAATAGCCATTTGAAAAAAAGAAAATGAAAGGTTACAAATATGAGAGTGAATATTAGTATTGAGTACAGATGGCAGTTTGCATGACACTTTGCTGAGTCTATTTAATTTCTTGGAAGGAGAATTAAGAATAGGCATCGGAAAAAAAGAAAGAAAATGGGAGGGCACTGTATTTTTTATTTAATTTCTCTTTCTTCCCAATAAAAGTTTCGTTTCACGCTTTTCCTAATTTCTTTAACTCTCTCAGTCTCTCTCTTGTCTCTTCGTCTTCTTCAATATTCATAGACCGCCTCGTCTCGAGCCTTTCACTCTCCCTCTCATTCATCTTCTTCAATCAAACAAAACCCAACGCAACCCACAACCTTTCTTCATTTTCTTCAGGTACGAACTTCTTCACGACGAGGGTTTCTTCTCCACCTCTCCACGCATGTTGGCGAACTTATCCGGCGCTGACAAGTAATCCTAAACCCAAAATTGTAGGTATTTTGCGATTTTGTTTTTAGGTTTATTGATTTTTGAATCGAAAAGTTTCGATTCAAGCACAATTCTCACGATTCAGAAACGTGAATCGTACGAGACATGAAATTTTCGATTCAAAACCACGTTTTAAATCGTTTTCCTCCCGTTTCGAGTTGTATCGTACGATACAAATTGTGTATCGTACGCTTTTAATAACACTAACTTCATCAATCAGAAACCGAAAACTCCATCTTAAAGGTCTAATGACCAATCCAAATACCAATCTACCTATACTATTAATTTTTCCCACTTAAAACAAATTCTCTTCGTAAAAGGTTGGGAAATAGACTTATTGGATGACCAAAAACAGCACTGAAAATCTGGATAAATTCACTTTAAATTCCGAATTATACATACCAAAAATCAATAAAACAAATACCTTTCAATACCAATTAAACTACCAAACAAGGTTCAATTTTTCAACCTTTAAAACCTTCAAAACTATCTTAAAATTGGGACAAATAACCCAGAAAAATTTTTGCAACATAAATAATTATTTTCTAAGCTTTTAAGGGTAAAAAAATCACTATTTGCTACTTTTAATACACAAAATCAGATCTGAAAGGGTCTTTAAAAGTGCTGTAAAACAGTTCTCAAAAAAAAAAAAAAAAAAAGGTGCTGTAAAACAGTAAAAATATTCCTTCTTCATGAACAAATCAGCATAAATCACAACTCAAATTAGCAATTGTTTGACAAACTTTTTTGAACAAAAAAAATTCAATTTAAACACAAAAACAGCCCCAAAATTAAGGAAATTCAAGGCTGGAAAATTCTGGAAAATTTTCTTTTTACCAAATCTTGAATTTAAACTCAAAGCCGTAAGAGGAAAAACTTTGATAAAAAATTAGTCCAAAACAAAAACCTAAAGCTTTTTAGGGCAAAAGGTTTGAAAACCAATTTCATCCCAAATCCAATCAAGAAGAGGACAAATAAGACTTCATACTAAAACTTTTCAAAAACAAAATTCAATTGATCAAAAAGAAAAGAAAACAAAAGAAAAGCATAGAAGGGAAGAAAAACTTGCTATTTTTTCTCTGGGAAGGAAAGTGCAAAATGTGTTCTTTTTTTTTTTCTTTGACTCAGAGCATAAAAAGAATTTGGGCTAAAGAAAATGTCTTTTAAAAAGAACTCTGATTAAAATCCTAAAAGATTATTTCCCTTTTTTTAAAAAAGAAAAGGATAATTCAGGATTATCTCCTAATTTAAAAAGGAATAATTTCAAATTCCAAAAAGATTTTTGGAAAATCAATTAAATTAATTGAAGAAATATTTATATAAAAAAAATATATTTTTTTCTTTTCTCGGGTGTTACATGTTCGGAATGGTTGTTCTCTTAATTATGATTTTTGAGGCAGTGGTTCCAATCTTATTTGCTCTTTTAGTTTGGTTTGTTTTGGCTTTTGCTTTGAGATCGATAAAGGTCAACCTTTTGGTTTATTTTGCTCAAAAGTTTGTGGAAGTTTCTTATTAGATTGGGGTAGTATTGTGGTTGATTTGGCTTCCGTTCCTGCAAATGTTGTTTCTCCCTTAGTTAAAGTTTCCATGTTTTATCATGACGTTCTCTCTTAAAATTATTGCTGTTTTTTCCAAGTTTTTTTTTGGATGATTCCTTATTTCTTTTGCATTCTTTCTTATTTTCTCTTTTCACCCCCTTGTGGGTTTGGATATTTTGATGATTAATCTCTTTCTACTTTTTCAATGAAAAGTTTCATTTCTTGTTAGAAAAAAAGTATCAACATTAACTATCATCAATTGCAGACTTAGAGAAATCATCCTCCTTTCTCTGATCATTTGGGACAGAGACACCCTCATCATCCATAACTTGATGCAATCTAAAATGGTCCAAAGGGTTAGTGATATCGAGGTAGAACTTTTTTATCCATTTGGATCAGTGCTTTGTTTTCTAAAAATGGATTTAAAAGAACTAGGACTTTGAAATACTCTTATGATGTTGCTTTAATATCGATCCATTTGTTGTGTGCAAATAATTTGGATATAACTAATAAATGGTTAAAATCCAAGGAAACCATTGGCCTTTGTAACCCGAAACAAACCATGTCCCATAGAGTTGATCAAAGCAAATTCTCTTCGACTGGATTCTTCTGTTGTTCTGGATTGAGATCTTTTAGATTCGATAAAGCTATCTTTGCATAGTTCTTGTGGATGGAGTTGACTTTGATCAATGGTAGATTACATTAGGAAGAGTCCTTCATGTTCGTTCATAACTTCTTTATCAAAAAAAAAAAAAAAATGTTGGTTCATAACTTCAAACTTTAGGAGGAATTTTTTTAACATTTCCAAACGAGGAAATGTTAAGCCATCCTAAATAGGATCGTAGGAGCATAGTTGATTAGACAAGTTAGCGACATGTTTTGTGATACCTGAACTACCTGGTGATGTATATATACTTTCGTCTATTTTTGTTCTTGTTCTTTGGTCGAGTCTGAGATGAACCTGCTGTTTTGAGAAAGCAACTAAAAAGGATCATGTTTATTGCTTATGTTCTGGTTCATTTGTTTCAGGTAAACCATACCAAACGAGATCTGCACAATGTATTCATTAAAAAACTTTACAGGTATGTATCATTCTTCTACCATCTTTTTTTTTTTTTTTTTTTTTTTTTTTTTTTTTGTATCTTTAGAATTTCATGACACTCTTGATTATGTTTTTTGGTTAAGTGTTCTATGTTTTGGTGTGATGTTGTAAAACAGAGAGAACCTGTTTGAAGAGATGTTGCAGGAGCCTGATGAAGTAGCAATGAAGAGAAAGCGTACAAGGGAAACTCTCCGTGTACTTCAGCAGGCTTTTCGGGTATGGTTGTCCTGGTCACATCACGTGGCAATGCTTGCATCTTTCATGCTGAAATGTCTTCTGCATTAAAATAAATAAAATAAAATAACCAATCAGATGGTGAGTTTTGAAGCAATAAGAGTAGCAGATACATGCAAGGCTGATAGAAAGAGAAAAAATATGAATAATATTTGATCTCATCTCATAACGGGTAGGATGAATCTCACAGGAAATAAAGGGGTAGGGTATGAAAGTATCTAGACAGATGGATTCATAATTAGATGATACTGTTCATGGAACAAACAAGCCCCGAGCCAAGACAGTAAACATTGAGAAGATTGCTAACTAAAAAAACAAATGTTATCTCGGGTTCTATCATGGTTCCTATTGAAATAATTGTTCATTTCAGTTTTCTGTTTGATCATGACATTGGCACGAATGAAGTTGTATGAATATATCATTTTCCATGATTGTAGACATTGGATGAATTACCTCTGGAGGCTGAAACAGTTGAAAAGGGATACAATGTGGGTGCCGATCCAACGGGATTACCAAGGATCCATGGACTGCCAACATCATCAATGTATTCTACATCCAGTTACGGTGATTCATATTCTGCTTCTCCACGGCATCTGAAATCCCGCAAGTCATCTCATTCAGAGGAGCTTTTGTCTCCATTCCATGCTAATGCTGATTCTAATGGAAGTGGATTCCCGTAAACTCCAGGATGATCCATCTACCTATCTGTAAGACTTCTGATTGTGCACAAGAGTCCAGTTATTACTGAATGAAGACTATATATTCAATTTACTGCTTGACGAGGTTTTGGTGTTTTACCATCCAGAATTAGATTGTAGGGGAAGCAGCCTCTTTTTACTAAGTTTACATCCAAAATAAAAATATATTTTCCTCTACGCATGGTCTTGTATTCCTTGTTATATTTTAGTGTTAGAATGCATTATTTATGAAGATGCTATTAGAATAAATAGGGAGCAGATGAACTAGTCACTCCATTTCTGGAAGCTAGCTGGATGTAAAAATATATTGCCAGTGAAATTGTTCAGATTTTGGAATCAATGGCAAATTTTGCAGCTGCTATAGTTCAGTTGTAATTTTCCATTTTTCTGCTTCACTTTATATCTTGTAACTATATTGCTTAACACATCTTAGTGAGGGATTTTGTATGTTTGGATATAAGTTGGGGCATTTCAGTCCAAAACTTTTGTAATTGCAATTTTGAGGCAATCTTGTGTAACTAAATAATGAGCTGTTTTCAAGCCCATCACTGAACTACAGGATTATTTCCAATTTTGCTAATGAACAAAGGTGTTAAGTTCTCTCTCTCTCATAAGATTTCTCTCCACTCACTCTCTCTCCTCTCTTCCTCTCTCCTGTACTATTTGTGGAAAATGAATATTTTTCTGAAATATTATATTGCAAATAATGTGTGTGAATTCCAGTCTAAAACCCTAGAAAATGAGGTGAGCGTAATAACTTTGAGCTATATTTAGGTTGACATGGAAAATGAACATACATTAGGGGTGTACATTGGTTGGTTAGTTTTGGTTTTAGCACAAACCTGATGTCAAAAAATGTCCATTCGATTTTAGTGGGTCGACGAGTTGTACTTTGTACAAATCAACCAATTGTCTACTAGTTCGATAGGATGATTTGGGTTGATTTTTGGTGGATAGCAAAGGTTGTGTGTGGACTGTTGTGCATGGTTGAAATAAGAGATAAGTACATGTTAACCTATAAATGAACCCTATATTTCATTTTTGTTCAAACTCCTTTATTTGTTTTTACACAAATTGCTTAAGAGCTTAGAATTTTTACATATAAACCCCTTTAAAGGGCCACCGTCGTCGCAAACCCGAACAACCAGGCACCTATATGTCACTAGACGTCGTCAGCTCATCAATCACCCTCCTCCTATTGTTGTCCCGTAGTGGGTATTGTCAGATTTTGTCGCCGCCACCGTTCAAGCTAGCAACGTCCCAAACAATCAATTGTCGGCTTCACTGTAGGGAGGAGCTCAATGAGAAGTCACACGGTTGTCGAAGAAGAGAGTTTTTGGAAAATAGTAAACTTTTTTTTAGTTGTATATTTGTTTTATATCATGTATATATTTCCTAAAATATAAGAGTATATTTAATAATATGAGGAATATATTTTGTATATAACTTTCTTTTTTTTTTTGGAAAAGATATATATATATATATATTGTGTATATATTTATGCAAATGACAGGATGGTGGTGGCAAACAAATATATGGAGTATATATATTTGCAAATAACTAAATATACCAAGTATATTTGATGAAATCCATAATAGGGGAACAATCACTGAAGATGATATTTTTTATTATTATTTAAAATAGTAAAACAATCACCGGGTTTTTTTTTAATATCTATAGTTCTCTTAAATGTAGGGGTATATTTAATAATATGATATATGATATATGATATATTTATAAATTATATAGCGAGTATATATTAGCAAATAAATAAATCAAGTATATATTTAAGACTATAGTTATGACAAAAAAAAAAAAAAAAAAAAAACCCCGGTATATGTGGCTACAATAAAGATTAAAAAAATAAAAAATTATGTACATAGTATATATAAGCTGATATATATGAAATTATATATGAATAAAAACGTTTTTCCACAAAATGTAAAAATATGTAAAAAAAAAAAGTATGTGATACAAAATCAATGCTACGATTGGGAGACATTTAAGAAAAATGTACATATATATATATATGCTATGTATATGGTATACATGAAATTATATATGAATATCAACATTTTTTTAAATGCAAAAATCTTGAAAAAAAATCGTGTTACAAAAAAGTAATGCCAAAATCGTGAGACTATCAAAGAAAAAAAAAAACGGATTAAAAATTTCAAATAAAATTTAAAATATTTAATTATTAGGTATAATATAGAAAAGAGAATAAATAAAATCAATTAATTTATCATGGAGAGAGATCATAATGAAATGGAGAAAATCAGAAAATAAAACAAAATTCCTAAAATTGTGGAATTTGGAGAGAAAATTAAGAAGATTGATATATATGGATTGAATTTTAATTAGGAAAGATAATTGACAAAATATTTTCAAACTTGAATTTTGAAAGTGTTAATATCTAAAAAGCGGAAGCAATTTTGGATCTTAGGCACATAAGAAGCTCAATTTGATCACCAAAGACATGTTGTTCATATGAAGAAAAACAGAGACAGCTTGCCTACCTTGTTTCAATGGAGAAATTGGTTGGATTAGCTTCTTGTTTTTCTTCACCAACGAGTCACGGACAACCAAATGATCTTCCTTGCTATCCTCAAATCTTTGAAACGGATTGTGGGATCCTGAAGTGATGGAATTTTAGAGAGAGCTTGAGAAACAAGCTTATGAAAGTGGGTGGTGTGAGTATGGATTTTGGCAGAATTTCAGTACCTTTCTCCTCTAATTCTTTCAGCCTTCTTCTTCAATTATATAGAGGGATTAAGCATGAAAAAAGGCCCAGGGTTTACCACCAAATCAGCTCCAAATTAATGGAGTATTAAGTGGCTTAAGAGAGGGGAGTGCATGGGTTTAGTCACCATGCACTCCACCTCCAAAAAATCAAATTTCATTTTGATTTTAATTAATCCAATATTATCTTGAATTAATCCACTAACTTATTTATTTTAATTAATCTGAAATTTGAAAAAAAAAAATTCAATTTCTTAATTTTAAACTAATTGAAAATTAATTTAAAATTAATTATTAAATAAATAAATAATTATTAATTTAATATCTTAATATTAAATTAATATTTTGCCACTTTACCCGAACATTTTCGAAATTTTATTTTCCCTGACATGAATCCCTATTCATGTTCTCGATATTTAAATCATATTTAAATTTTAAAATCCATACACACTCGGTTTTCACAAAACCCGACGTTCTGTCTACACCTATCACCTTTATTCATTTTTCTCAACATGAACTTAAAAGTAATTCATATTTAATCCATCATATTGTTCCAAAGGTTAGTCTCGAGCTAGCAAGGGGACCTAATGGACCTACAGATCATGGGCTCCAACGGTACGAGGTTAAACTAGTCAAACTCTTTTAAGCTAGTTAACCAACATCCATTAACTACCGGGACACTCCACTATCGCATAGTAGTTGAACTCCCCTCACTGTAGATATATTTCCGTCCACTCGATATAACCATGATTAGTAAGTCAATCCTTCATAGGTCGTTCGTTACTATAGACAAGTCAAATGTCCGTTTTACCCCTATAGAACATCTTTGTTCCTTATGTCCACTGGTCCTCTATTGAACAATTTGTTTATGGTCCAACCATAAAACAAGAACCCTCTCAAGCCAATGAGAGGGTGGGGCCCCTTGTTCAAGCCTCGAACTCAGCACTTAAGGGAACAACCTTTCTACTATCTCTGTATCGGATAGGAGTGAATTTCGTTTTGCTTTACTACGTCCCCAACCATCCATCTAATGTTATCCCCAAAATGGTAGGAGTATTGAATGATACTTTTATGACCACTCTCACCCATGCAGATCAAAGGATAACCTTAAACCAACAGGAGTTCATAGTAAGCTCAGGATTAAGATCGAGTTACCTAGGTCATCGCATGAAATAATCAGTCTTAATAGTAAATGACGTTATAAAGTAAGAGTGACTTATTTCTCGGTCCTGTCTTGTGTAAACATCTTTTACACAGGATGCCCCTACTCGCATGTCAATACACGAACGAACCAGGATCATGTTGTTTGCTTTATTTAGCAAAGTAGGTCGCATCCATAGTGTTACCAGAACAAGGTACCCAACCTTATTCATTTACTATAGACCATTTAGGTTATATACTCGAACTTGATCCCTGTCCATATACATGATATAGTTCGAGTATCTCATGTTATAACCATGGATGTTTCTATTGGATTATTAAGATATTCATAAACATTTTTCATTGAATAACATCTTTATTTATATAAAAGATAACAAACCTTGAGTTCTAGGACATAAACCCCAACAAATTTAATTGTGGAGAGAGAATCAAAACAAGGGTATAATGGTAAGAAAATTTACACGAAAATCTAATTCTATAAATTTTCAAATCTTTTGACAAATCTAAAAATATGATTCTAAATTAGTCCATCCACCAAAATTTCTCTAACTAAGATACAATAGAGTCTGCCCGATAGAACCTATCCAGGCCAACTCTTTTTCTTTGGAGTATACTGCCTACCCAATAGAGCTTGACTACTTATCTCCCCATGACTACTTGAGGGAGTGAATATGGTTGACTATCAATTTTTAATTAAAAAAAAAACACTTTATCAAATTGGAAAATTTTAGAAAAAATTTAGGACAAGTTTGGAGAGCAAAAAAACTTGATGGAAATTTGATTAATTGAGCGTGTTTGAAGGGAAAAAAAATGACTCAAATTTATAGTAGGAGAAATTGAATTTTAGCCATTGTATTAAATTCAATTTGGATGGTAGGGATTTAATTTGATGAAAAAGGAAGGAAATTTGAAATAAAAAAAAAAGATTAAATTTAGGATAAAAATGAAATTGAAATTGAGATCTGAAAAGGATTAAATTTAGGAGAAAAATGGAATTGAAATTGAGATTTGAAAGGATTAAACTAGGAGAAAAATAGAATTGAAATTGGATTAAAATTAGGAGGAAATTTTTTATTTTTGTCTTACATTTTGTTTGTACTTAAATTGGAATAACATTTGTTTATTATAATAGTATAGAACAACTATTCTCTTTAACCTTTTATTGTATAATTTAAAGTAATAAGAAAATATAATTTATAATTTAAACTAAAAATTCTAAATAATTAACTTATTAAAATTCATATAGCGAAAATTAACATATAAATAACTAAAATAATATGTCTACTTTGGTCATTATGATTAAATCACAACAATTTTGTTTGAGTTTACCAAACACTATGAACTGGTTTTTAAGTTTAAAATTGAAATTTACCAAACGCTAATCTACTTCGTATAACAGTTGATTTCCTAAAAACACAGCTGCCAACCATTATTTCAAAAGCTACAACATGGAGCCTAAAAATAACTAAGAAATAAGAAAATGTTTAATAGCAAATAATAAAAAAAAATTATAAATGTAGATAGAAATATTTTAGAGTTGAAATTATTATTTAATGATGATATGAAACTATGTTTTTTTTTTTTGAAACTGATGATATGAAACTATGTTTTTTTTTTTGGAAACTGATGATATGAAACTATGTTATTATTTACTATTTAGTCGAGAAATTAAATTATGTCAACTAGTAATGTCTATTTAGTAGGAATATTAAGGACAAAAAGAACAAACGCGTATCTATATTTAAAATATTTCATTACTTTTAATAATAGAATTCTAATGAATTCTTTATTTGATAGATGAGCAATTTTTCTCATCGTGCATATTACATATTTATAAGTACTTCCCTAAACATGATACCAGTGCATGAGATGAGTTCACAACTCATGTGATTAAACTTCATGAACCTTTTGGTGTGTGGTCGGCTGAATGATGGATGTGAGATAAGATGATAGATAATAATAAAGATAGATTCAACCAACCCTAGTGCAAGTATACACTGTCGCACGTAGAAAAAAAAAACCCTTAGAAGTATTCCAAGGGTATCGATCCCACGAGGACTAAATTGGAAATTCAGATTTGAAGAAGAAATTGCTCAACTTGATTGCTTAAAAATAGGTAACCAAAGAAATATGATTGATGATTGGTTTTTAGAAAAATAAATAACACAAGCAAATAAATAAAAGAATAACAATAATGAATAAAACGAGGTATTCAACATGGATTCATTCCAAAGACAATAACCTTAATCATGGATTATTTAATCTTAAGCCTATTCAATGCATTGGGTCAGATTTAACTTCTATTTGGCCTTGCTCCCAAGAACCGTTAGAAGGCTAAGCGAGTACCGTTATAGATGATTCACGAATGCAATCTATAATCCTATAGTCGATATAGGGTGCCTTAGGCAGCTTGCCCTATACCGTTGAACAATCTCTTTCGAGCTTTTTCTCCTATATCACCTTTATGAGAATCGATATCGTTTGTCCCTTTCGAGATCAAACTCACGTAGCATGCAAAGTCTAAGTGATCAAGTTAAACTCAGCAAGATCAGAATTATATTCAATAAAGAATGACATGCATTGAACACAACTTAAGCAAATAAAACACTTTTAAGCTATTGAACCATAAGGGAATTCACCATATTGAACCCCTCAACGGAATTTAGCTACTCATGGTGAGATAAAGTGCAAATGAATACATTTTCATTGAAAATAAGATGTAAAGAATACAGATAAATGAAAAGTATCAAAAGTTGGAAATAATGGAAGTAGCCAATCCTTCTAGAGTTCGCTTAGACACTCCACTCTCTCGCTTTTACAAAGTGGAAATGGGTAAAAATCCCTACAAACCCTAAGGTTTGATGTCTAACTCAGGTTAGAATTTAGTCATCTAAGAAGGACCTCGGGCATCCCTACTCATAGGCGTCAACTAGGGTTCTGTCACCACCCTCTTCTTCCAAATAAGTTCTGCTTGAATTTGACTTCGAATCACGAGCTTATATAGTGTTGGAAATGGTTGAGGAGTTGCGAAATAGGTGCTGGTAGGTAGCCCAGTCGGTTTCGGGGTCAAAACAGCCAGTTAGTTGCGAAGAAGCCTCGTTCAAAACGACTCGCGGACGACTCGGAACTGCCTCTGTTTTTCCAGAAATGCGGTCGCATTTCATTTTGCCTTCCCAGAAATGAGGGGCAAATTCCAACATTTCCTCTGTTTTTTCTGCACAACAACAAACTTAGTCAAATTCCCTTAAAATTGAGTCCTTTTAAGCAGAAATGAGTATAATTTGACAAAAGTGAATCTCAACACCCTACCTTATCAACTCTAACATATTTTGGGCTCGGGAACAGTAAAATTGATCTAAAACATATAATTTTGACAAGATAATGAGCTAAATATAAGGGTAAAATAGGTATATGTTTGACCCTTATCACCTTCCTCATTTCCATTGTCCATCACCACATTGCCATGGAGGACAACTCTCTTTGGCAATATCGTTGATTTAAACCCCAGTGTCATAGATTACCCCAGCTCTCCAATCAGCAGGAAACACAGACTTTGCCCAAACCCATTTTCCATCATATCCTGAAGTTACCACCATTCTTAGTTGCAATGCACCTTCAGGTACGTTGTCTGTGTCCCAAACAGCTCCATAATTTCTCTTCATATGGCTCCAATCGGAAGTACCAACCTGAGCTATATCCACAGCAACTATATATGTTTGGCCACCTTGGTACAAAAATTTTATTGCCAAGTTGAATGGATTATAACTTGATTCTTCCACTTGTATCAACAAATTTTTATTTGGATATTCACCGGGCACCCTAAAAAAAGGGAAAACTTTTTTTATATTTCATTTGCATATACGTTTAGGGTAAGTGTTATATACTATTCAAACATTTTAAAACTCACCTCTTGTATTCAACATCAACAACTCCAAGATTCAAAAGATCTGTACCTTTACCATTGAGAGCCATGGTAAAGAAAGCTCTTTTACTGAGAACAAGGTCTGTTATGTTGTCATTATTTTGATCCGTTAGTACTACTTTAGTCCCCACTGTGTTGCAACACCTTCTATTTTTGCACCTTACCTACAAATACAGTAAATGCACAAGAAGATTACAAAAATTTCAACATAAAAGTAAATTTAAAAGGAAAGAAAATAGATATACTTGGTAGCATGCGCCACATCCAACTCCTTGTTTATAAAGAGAAGGAACAACAGTTGCAAAGAAGCCATTTGAGAACTGCAATGCCAAGTTGCCATAACCACGTGCTCCCCCATCTGTGTGATAAAATAGGTAGAAACTAATCATATTTTGACAATCATAGTCACAAGAGCAATAACTCCAGAAAGAAAAAAGTGAGTGAAAAAAAAAATCAATTTTTTTTACATGTAGTAGGTGATTCATAAAGATGACTAGCTTTAGACTGAAAAACACAACGATCACAAGCAGTAACAGAAGAAATGAAAAATAGAAAAAGAAAGCCAAGAAACCAAGCCATTTCGATAAGGAAATTGTTTGATGATTGTATGATGGATGAGGAAGAAGGAAGTAGGATAATTATGCTTATATAGGTGACTCAAAAAGGTGGATAGCAATTGGAGATTGCCTAATTAAAGACAAATGGGACTTGCTTTTTGAGTAGATGGGTTTTGAAGTGCTTATTTGGAAAGTGGATGAGAATGAAGAGGAGGAAGCATTAGATTAGACTATGTGAGAAAAAAGAGCAAAATAAAAATAACTGTCCAAATATGGAAGTCTGCGCCTAATCAACTTTGATGTAAAAATCCATCTTCTTTAGTCAGCTGATTGTGTAAAGCTCTACGGCTAGTTGATATGAACCCCACAACAAAAGAAGAAAAAAAAAAAAAAACCAACAAGAGCATAGCTCAACTGGCATAAAGTTGTACTGATAACCACAAGGTCTGTGATTCAAATCCCCCACCCTCACATATTGTCAAAAAAAAAAAAAAATAATAATTGTTGATGATCAAATTTCGCTAGGTAAATTACCTTCGCTCCACGTGATAATCGACAGTGAGTCGAGAATTGAGTTCGGGTCCCCTTCTCCAGTGGCGAAGAGGGGTATAAATACCTGCTCATGCTCCTAGGGTTTTTAGGAGTTCGGAGGTGTTTCGGGACAAACCAGGCGGAACCGGGGCGGCCAGAGGTACGCGGGCCGAGTGGTCGGCCGAGGCCGACCATTATGCTCGGCCTCGGCCCAAGGCCGAGGCCGACCGTACGGGTCGGGCCACGTTGGCCCAGCCCGTTGGTCCGGTCTTCCTCTGGGTCGTCTCCTGGTCCTATCCCCGCCCGGGTGTCCTCGTCAGCTCCTTGTACACCATGGTGGTCCAAAATTACCTATAACAATAATAATAATCAAATGCCTTTTTTAATCCTATAATAAAGATTATACGTTTTCTTTGTTAAACCTTTGCGTTTATTATAAATATTTGAGACTATGTTTTCTTTTTTACATTAAAATTTTAGATTATGTTATTTGAGTTTGATTTTTTTTTAACTGCATTTGAATTGGATTGATTTTTTTTTTTTTTTGAAACTGTCAAGACCTTTCATTACTTCAAACAATTACAATGCAAAATACATTTACAATGGGTATCATTCTCCATTGACAACAACCATCGTGGAAAATTAGATAACCATAAAATCGATCTAGAACAACTAAGAGCTTCTTTGACAAGTGAATCAACTCTTCTGTTGTGCTGTCTAGAAATATGAGAAAATACTATCGAATTGAAGTTCGTACTTAACTTTTCAATTTGCACAATCCAGTGAAACACTTCAAAAGGTACTTTGCATTTGAATTGGATTGATTTCCTATTGAAGTTGTGTGTGTTTTTTTCATGGATAAATTGGTATTCAATATTTTTTGAGTAAATATAGCTGCTGTTATTAAGCATTCGTGAGAAGAACCGTTTCCATTTTCTTGATCCAATTTTTCTTTCATTACTATTGTTGATGGTCAAATTTGGTCGGGAGGAACTCACCTGATCTTCATGTGCCACCAACGGTAAATTTGTATGAGAGGGGAAAAACGTGGCCTGCAAAATAGTAAAGCTGAACACCGGTGTGGTGCTTGTCACACTGCCTCCGATGCTTAAGTCAGAAAACGGAAGGAGGAGAGCAAGAGAGCAAGAGGAGAGAGTAGAGAATAGAGTTCGGGATACCTTCTTCAGTGACAAAGAGGGGTTTAAATGACTGCTCATGCTCCTAGGGTTTTTAGGAATTCGAAGGCGTTTCGAGACAAACCAGGCAGAATCGGGGCGGCCAGAGGCAGAGAGACCAAACAGAGGCGAACGAGCTCGGCCTGCGCAAGCAGACCGAATGGTCGGCCTCGGGCTGAGGCCGACCATATGGGTCGTTTGGTATGGTCTTCCTCTGGATTGGTTTCCTAGTCCTATCTCTACCGAGTTGTCCTCGTCAGCTCCTTATGCATCAGAGTGGTCCAAAATTACCTATAACAACTATCATGATCTTATGCCACTAATTCTTAAGAGTTACAAATCTAAATTCTTTAAATACTCAAGAAACCATAATTAAGTGTTTTCTCCACGCACTTTTAAGTATTTAAAAAAGAATAAATTACTTTGTGACTAAACACAATAAAAAAAAAAAACTATTAAAAATGGTTTTGATTAGTTAAGAAAGTTATTCATGATTTCGAAAATGTTGGTAGATTTCTTCCAACACACAATTCAAGTATATAATTTTTTTTTTTAAACCACAATTCAAGTATATAATTAATTCAAGAAAGTTTTGGACTTTAACTACTAGCAATCTGACTAAACTCACTATTAGTAATTATATAAGATTTTTGTTAAATGTACCGACTTTTAAATTTCAATAATGCATTTTTCAAAAAAAAAAAAAAAAAAAATATTTCAATAATGCAAGGTTAGTAAAAAAAAAAAAAGAGTTAAGGTTTTTTTTTTTTTTTTTTTTTTTGAGGCAAAATCGACAGCCAATTTCATTAAGATAACAGTTCTCGACAAATAACATCAGAAGCTTCAATAGGCCACTCCTCAAGCAAAATAGAATCAACATACTGAAAAGCTAAAGAGGCCAAAGTATGAGCTGCCAAATTGCCTAATCTGGGCGTAAATAACACCCTACATGAAGCACCTTGCCTGAGCATAGAACGAATCTCGTCTGCAACTGCACCAACCTCCGAAACATCTCTCAAATCCTCATTCAACATTCTAACTAATCTCTGAGAATCGGCCTCAACTTCGAAGCTAGAGAAACCCAACTCCCGAGTAGTTTGGATGCCCCTCAGCATGGCCAGTCCTTTAGCTAAATCAACGTTCCAACATCTAGGCAATAACACACATGCAGATAAAAGAACTTCCCCTCTGTCGTTTCGAAGAATAAAACCTCCACCCACTTGCCCAGATTCGGGTCTCACAACCGCGTCAGTATTGAGTTTGAACTCATTATGTGCCGGGGGAATCCACGAAACAGTAGGAGCTGCCGTCGGGCCTTGCAGCGAACCAGAGGAAGAAGAAAGGCCAGCCTTCACTGAAGCAGACTGAAATGCTTGTAGATAAGTCTCTGCCCACTGCATTAAATTTCGATCATCTGCAATACCCCCCATACTAGCGTATTATGAAGGTTCCAAACAGCCCACCAGAACACAACAATCAATTCAAAATCCAGCTTACAAACTCTGTCTTTCAAAGCCCACAGCAGAGAAACAAAATTTAAATCAACTAAAGAGTGGTACATGAGCGCAAATTTAGAACAGCCCCACATGGACTTAATCACAGAACAGTCCCAAAACAAGTGAAAGCAGTTCTCAGGGGAAGAGTTACATAAGACACACAAGGGAACAATGTCCATACCTCTTTTGAGAAGATTCTCCTTGGTAGGCAAGCGGTTATGCGATAGTCTCCAAAAGAAGAACTTAATTTTACTCGGTATTTTCAACTTCCAAATGCCCGACCACCACTCTTGCCAACCGGTCAAATCCGAAGAAGACGCCTGACTCTGGACTTTCAGGCTATGAGCTAACCTGTATCCACTTTTAACGGAATAAAGACCATTCTTCTCAAAATGCCAGATCAACTGATCATCAAGCAAAGTGTTGCCTAGTGGGATTTTCAATATAGACTCGCTGTCCAAAATGGTGAAGTGTGCTCGAATCTTCTCATCATCCCACTGCCCTGATCCAGTAAACAAATCTCGGACACAACTAGTCAATGGTAAGGAGGGAAAGGAATGAACCTGTAGTGAGAACTCATTTGGAAGCCAATTCGAGAAATAGATAGGGACCGAGGATCCATTACCTATTCGCCACCGACAACCTCGCGCCAATAATTCACGTCCCCACAATAAAATCCTCCAAATATATGAAGGACGGCGCCCCATATCAGCCTCAAGGAAATTGCCACCCGGGAAGTATCGACCTTTTAGCACCATATTGAGAAGAGAAGAGGGATCTCGAAACACACGCCAACACTGCTTTGCCAACAGAGACTGGTTGAACATTTCCAAATCTTTGAAACCCAGACCTCCACTACACTTGGGAAGACAAAGCGACTCCCAACTCATCCAATGTATCTTCTTACCCCCATCAACATTATCCCACCAGAATTTGGCCATGAGACGATGTATTTCTCGGACTAGGCACTTCGGGATCCTGAAGCAATTCATCGTATAGCACGGAATGGCTTGCACGATCGACTTTAGAAACACTTCTTTCCCTCTAGTGGAAAAGAACTTTCCTTTCCATCCCTGAATCTGCTTCCATACTTGGTCCTTAATGAACTTCAAAGTCCCCGATCTGTTTCGAGGCATGAACGATGGAAGCCCTAAGTACTGGGCATGACACGGTCTGCACACAACCAACAGAATCTGGCTCATATACTGTTTACACTCATCCCCTGTGTTTGGACTGAAGGCCACAACAGATTTCTCATAATTAATGGTTTGGCCTGAAGCACGCTCATAGAGCATCAGGATGTTTCGAACCACACTTCCCTCCGCAGCTTTTGCTCTAAAGAAAAGCAGACTATCGTCAGCAAACAACTAGTGCGAAACTGGTGGACACGTGCGAGCAAGCCGGAAACCCGAAATAAGAGCCCGTTGCTCGGCCCCACGAAGCAAGCTGGATAATCCCTAGGCACATAGGAGGAAAAGGTAAGGAGACAAAGGGTCACCCTATCGAAGACCCCTCGTTGGGACCACATGGCCTAGCTTTTCCCCATTCAAGTTAAACGAGAACGATACTGAGCCCACACATCTCATGATCAGATCCACCCATTCCTGAGCAAACCCCAACCGTAGCATGATCTGTCGAATAAAAGACCATTCCACCCTGTCGTAGGCTTTACTCATATCCAGCTTTAAAGCAGCCCATCTAGACTTCCCCACTGTCCGACTCTTCAGCTCATGAATACATTCGAATCCCAGGATGGCATTATCTACCACACATCTCCCTGGAATAAAAGCACTCTGATTTGGGGATATAACCTTGTTAAGAACACACTTCATTCGATTTACTATAGCCTTCGAAATTAGCTTGTAGCTAACATTGCAGAGAGAGATAGGTCCGAAGTCTGAAACCCGACAGGGAGACTTAATCTTCGAGATGAAAGTTAAAAAGAAAATATCTATATCTATACTATATTAAAAGGCAAGGATTCCTGAAAAACACCAAAGCGAGCTTAGTTTAGCGGTAATTGGCATGTACCTTCGACCATGAGGTCAGAGGTTCGAATCTCCCACCCCAAATGTTGATGTACTAAAAAAAAGAAAAAAATTCATAAAAAACATTTTTAGACCAGAATACCCTTCTAAATTTCAGATAATTACATAATTAGTTTTCAAATTCCAAAATCAAATTTCATAATTTAATAAAAATCCAAATAGTATGTGATTTTATCTTTAAGTTTTCAAATTCGAGAATCAAAATTTTTAATTTAATAAAATTTAAAAAGAATATTTGATTTGAGTCTAAATTTCGTCTATAATTTTTTCATCTTCTCCCAATGATTTTCACATCTACAACTATTTTTCTCCTCACATTGTTTGTTTCAGGTACCTCCCTTAATTATTATTATTATTATTATAATATTTTTGTTCAATTTTATCAATTTAATTAGAAGAAGGACATCCACAAATGTTATGCTCTGACTTCGATTTTGTTTGTTTTCTTTTTTTTTTTTTTAAATCAAGTTTTATTAAAAATTGCTTTTGTTAATTAAATTTTTGTTTTGTTTCACATTTTGTGTCAACTCGAAAGATTTTGATTTTTTCAAATTTCTATTTTTTTTTAAAATCATGTTTCATTAAAATTGTTTTTTGTCAATTAATATTTTTTCCACGTTTTGTGCTTAATGGGAAGAATTCTGATTTTGTTAATTTTTTTTTTAAAAAAATCAAGTTTCCTTCAAAGTTTATTTTGTCCATTTAAATTTTTTTCTATGTCTATTGGCTAGGATTTCAATTTTTTCAATTTTCTTTTTTTTTTCTAAAAAAAAACCAAGTTTCCTTAAAATTTGATTTTGTCAATTTTTTTTTTTTTTTTTTTTTTTTTTTTCACGTTTTGTGTCTACTAGGGAGGACACTAATTTTGTTCATTTTTTCTTTTAAAAAAAAGCAAGTTTCATTAAAATTTGATTTTTTCAATTTAAATGTTTTTTTGTTCAAATTTTTGTGTTTACTGGAAAGGATCTCGATTTTGTCACTATTCTCTGTTTAAAAAAAATCAAGTTTTGTTAAAATTTGATTTTGTCAATTTATTATTTTTTTTGTTTCACGTTTTGTGTTTATAGGGAAGGTTTTTTTTTTTTTTTTTTTTTGGTCTATTGGAAGGAGTTCGATTTTGTCAATTTTCATTCTTTTTTTTCTTTTTTTTTTTTTGAAAAATCAAGTTTCATTAAATTTTGATTTTGTCAGTTAATTTTTTGGTTTCACATTTTCTATCTACTTGGGAGGATTTCAATTTTGTCAATTTACATTTTTTTTAAAAAAAAATCAAGTTTCATCAAAAATTGATTTTGTCAATTTTTTTTTTCACATTTTGTGAGAATGATTTCGATTTTTTCAATTTTTTTTTTTTTAAATCAAGTTTCTTTAAAAGTTTATTTTTCTATTTATTATTTTTTTTTGTCAAGTGTTGTGTCTATTGGGAAGGATTCCAATTTTGTCAATTTTTTTTTTTAAAATTCAGTTTCATTAAAATTTTATTTTTTTGTTCACATTTTGTGTCAACAGGAAAGATTTTGTGAATTTAAATGTTTTTTTTTCACATTTTGTGTCTACTGGGATGTATTTCGATTATGTCAATTTTCTGTTTTTTTTTTTAAAACCATGTTTCAATAAATTTTGATTTTGTCAGTATAATTTTTTTTCTATGTTTTGTGTTTACTAGAAAGGATTTCAATGTTTTTTTTTTAATAATCAAGTTTCATTAAAGTTTAATTTTGTCAATTTTTTTTTTTTTGTTTTATGTTTTTTGTCGAGGACTTTGATTTTGTCAAATTTCTTTTTTAAAACATTCAAGTTTCATTAAATTTTGAATTGTTAAATTCAAATGTTTTTTTTGTTCACGTTTTGTGTCTACTGGGAAGAATTTTTATTTGTTAATTCTTTTTTTTTTTTTTAAAAAAAAAATCAAGTTTCTTAATTTCTTTTTCACATTTTGTGTCTATTGGGAGGATTTCAATTTTTTCAATCTTCTATTTTTTTTTTTTAAATCAAGTTTCATTAAAATTTTGTTATCTCAATTAGATGTTTTTTTTCATGTTTTGTAAGAAAGATTTTGGTTTTGTCAATTTTATTATTTTTTTAAAATCAAGTTTCATTAAAATTTTATTTCTTCAATTTAAAATTTTAGTTTCACATTTTGTGTCTATTGGAAAGGACTTTGATTTTTTCAATTTTCCTTTTAGAGAAATCATTTTTAAATTTAAATTTGTCAATTTAAAATTTAACATGATAATTTCATTCCAAATGAAGGTAGATTCAAAATCTTAATTCGATAAACATTGAATTGAATTCAAAATCTTGATGTCATGATTTTTTTTTTTTTGTGTGTATTATATTCTTTCAAACAATTTCTTAGATTTCTTTTTTATGCAGATGTCAGATATGTTAATTAGAGAACTCAAACCTCTTGACAAAGGTTGGAAGAGTGTAAGTGAAAATTCTCAATCCAACAATTCAAAACCAGAGAGGGAGATCCTGTAAGAATTATGAAATTGATTGTTATGGACAATGAAGTATTTATATTACACGTTTTGTTATTTTCTCCATGTTTAACATATATAATTGCATATTTTTTAAAACAAATGTCTTATATGCATAGTGCATGTGTTTAGGTGACTTTAAAAAAAGAGAGATTATATTGATGGACAATAAGCACGTATTAAAATATGAATCGTTAGCTATATATTGCTTAAACTTCTATAAGAATGTATAAAACTAATCTTAATTGGTTTTAAATTCATTTTAGTTCATAATATTTTCCTCAAATTATTACACGTGCAACGCACGTGGTAAAAATCTAGTATATATAAAAGAGAAAAAGATGTATAAATGCATTTAAAGTACCTTCTCAAAAAAAAAAAAAAAGCATTTAAAGTACAAATTTGATTTCCATGATTTAAAACAAATAGAATTTAGTCTCTATAATTTTTGTTTGATAAAACTTGAAATTTGTGTTTTGACCCATACAAGATAATGAAAGATCATTATTAAAAAAATACGAGAACTCGCCTTCGAGTGGAAATTTTCTGGAAAAGCTTTTAATAATTATATAAAGAAAGACAAGAATACTAAATATTATCATGTTTTGACTTTTAGGTAAAAAGTTGGGGACAGACAATATAATAGTAATACAATACCACATTCCTTTCTTTTTTTTTTTTTTTTTTAATAATACAATACTGTTGGGTTTTATGTCCTAAAACTCATAGATAATAAATGTAACAAAATTAGTCGATAAAGCGTTATTGAGGTTATTCAATGGTTGTTTAATTACGGATTAATGAACTCAAATCCAATAAACTAGAACCCATGGCTATATAACGAACACTTGAACTTTATGTGCAGACATAAAAGCGGATCAAGTTCAAGTTATAGCCAAAACGGTCTATAATATAGGGATAGAGGTTAGGTGCCTTATCCTGGGGACACTATGAGACGCGGTCCACTTTGTATTTAATACAAACGATGTGATCCTAAATCGTTCATGTAAAGACATGCGAGTGGGGGCGTTCTATGCAATGAGTTTGCATAAGACCAGGACCGAGAAATAAGTCACTTTCCTCTATAACACCGTTTACTGTGAAATTGACTATTTCATGCAATGACCTAGGTAACTCAATCTTAATCCTGAGCTAACTATGAACTCCTGTTTATTCGGGATTATCCTTTGATTTGCATGGGTGAGAGTGGCCCAACATCGCTGACTCAATAAGCCTACCATTTTGGGGATAAGACCGGGTAGATAGCTGGGGATATAGTCTTGCAAGATGGAATTCACTCCTACCCGCCTGTAAAGATAGAAGAGGTTGTTCCTTTAAGTGCTGACTCAGGGTCTTGAACAAAGGCGTGCCGTCCTCTCCTGGCACGAGAGGATTTTCTGTTTAATGGTTGGACCATAAACAAAATTGTTCATTATAGGATCAGTGAAACTTAAGGAACAAGATGTAACTTTAGGGGCAAAACGGAATTTTGACCTGCTGCAGTTACGAACAACCTGTGAAGGGTCGACTTACTGATTATGGTTGTATCAAGTGGACAGAAATATATCTACAGTGAGGGGAGTGCAGCTACGGGCCATAGTGGAGTGTCCCGTTAGTTGAACAAATGTTCGTTAACTTGGTTTATGAGTTTAATCGGTTAATATCGAATCGTTGGAGACCATGATCTATAGGTCCATTAGGTCCCACTGTTAGCTCATACGGACCAAACATTAGAACAAAGTGATGAAAGAATTTGAATCAGTCAAATTCAATTTAGGGAATTAAACGTTAATTATATAGAATATACTTAACGTATTATTTAATTATGAATTAAATTATGGAGAGAGTTAGAAATATTTAAATATGATTTAAATATCGTTAATGTGTATAAGTTACATATTTCGATTTGAATTTGAATAGTTTAAATATATTCAAACACAATTAACTATGAGAGAGGATGAAATTGGTGTCGGGATTTTGTAATCTATTTAATTTAGTATTTGATTTTAAATTAAATGAATAATAATTAATTAAAATGTTTAATTAATTGTTTAAAGTTTAATTTAAAATTAATTATTCGAATTAATTTTTCTTAAAATGAATAAATGAAATTAGTTTCATTAATTTGAAATTAATTTGTTAAATTTCATTTTAATCCAAGATGTTGTATTTTCATGAAATTGATTCATGCAAAATTCTAGAGAATGACACCTAGTTTCATGACAATGCCAATTCCATTATGTCTTGCCTCCATATATTTAGTTTGCTGCATGTCTGTCACACCCCCTCCCGAACTACCTGCTAGCTTAGTCCGAGAGATGGCATGAAGCCAACAGACACCGTCCTCCTCTAACGAAACCTGCTGACCCTGTTGAAACATTGAACCTAATAAACATGCTATCTTAGATATGGAATACTTTACATATGCAACACAACACAGCGGAACCTTGGAAACCTTTAGACATACAGGAAGTGCAGCCCTGACATAACTCAGTTTGGAGAATAACTTGATAGAGACATCACAAACCAAAAACGTATTCAACTAGGGTTTATACAACCACGTCCTTTAGAACTTACACAAACCGTAAATTATCCAATCCTTATAAAGACATTTACAATATAGACAGACTCAATGTACAACTCCACCCACGTACTGGAGCTTGATCTAGAACTTTCAGCAGAGTTGGTAGTGTATCAGGCACCGGGAGCTCGATCTCTACCTGAAAAGTGGGAAAACATTTTGAAAGAATGAGCTACGAAGCCCAGTGAGTGACTAAATTTAAAACCGTAAACCCGAAAATCAGAATACGTGTTAAACCTTTAAACGTATAAATCTATTCAATCAAGCGTTAAACATAAACGCATAATGACAAAATCTTTCTCAAATACTTCGCAAGCACGTCATTGAAAATCTAGCAAGACATATCAAGTATATCAAACATTTTAACTAACATGACCGATCTACGTTGTGTAGGGCACGCCCAGTACAACCAACGTTTACTAGCTCTACGATGTAGTGGGGCCCGCCCACCACTCCCATCGTCTTTGTCGTAGTGGTGCCCGTCCAACACTCACGACAGCATCGTTGTCACGGAGTACACTCAACGTCAACAATGGAATATAACTGTGTGCACACGGTATCATCTAGCCTCGGGCTCAATATCTCAGTCATGTAGTCAATAAAAGTCTCAGAAAACCACATGAAAACATTAAAACATGCCTGCTTATCTTTATTTTTCGGAAAACTCAAGCTTACTCAGCTTGCTCGTGAAAAACTGAAAATCTTAAACAATACTCACTAAAACATACTTTGCTTAAACTGATATCGTTTCAACTACTTTTCAGAGAGTCAATAATCACGTGCTCTCATGTAAATTTCATTAGAAAATTTAAGCTCAAAACTTATGCTTGAAAACATTCATAGAAATCATGTATCATTCATAGAAAAGCATATAAAACATCTAATCATGAACAACCGTTTGGAAATAATTTTCGAAATTTGTTTTGTCACTCACAGTCTTGGCTAGTTCCCTGGCCTGTAGACTCGGCCTATTTCCTCTTGGCCTGTCAAACAAATCAAAACCGAGCATCAAAACCAAAGGTAGTCTTGTCTTTCCATGCTCATGAATTCTAAAGACTTAAATTAAAATTACACTTCAAATTGTTTTCCAGATTTTCCAGATTCAATACCATAACTTCCTTAATACTTAACCAACATTAATGTAATATATATCAAACTCTTCATCTTGGAACCCTCTAAAACTTACCTGAAGGAATGAAAATGAGATTCCCAACAGATTTGTCCAGAAATCCCCCGAACACAACAAGTACAGATTCGAGCTTCTCTGCTACCCTCTATTTGTCTCCTGAATTTAAACCAACTTCTAGTCATTTTTGGCTCACGCATGCTTCATACAAGTTATAGGAAATTGAATAATCTTTCCAACCATACCAAATTGAGCTTCTGATGCTCGAAAAACCAGAGAAAACCAGAGATCCTCCTGGTTTGCACGAAAATTCTGTGCTCTGTTTTCCATTTCAAAAACCATTAACTTATCATCAGATTTAGCTCAAGCTTCCTTCATGAAATTTGTTAGAAAATAGAATAAATTTCAAGAAAATCAGACCTGACCTCTTAGTTCTTTCTGTGCAGCTCAAACCGAATAAAAAACCAGAGATAGGCAGGTTGAACCCAGATTCTGCCATTGTTGCCTTTGCTTGAGCTATTTGCTCTCTTCTTCAACCTCTCTCCCTTGAATGCTCCGAAGTTTGGATGAGAAATGATGAAGATAATGGGCTGAAATTACTTAAGCGGTGGATTCTTTTAAAGCACCGAAAGCGGGTTTTTCCATTTTTTTTTGTTTTGTTTATCCTTTTCCTATTTTCTTTTCTTTTCTTTTCTTCTTTTATTTCCTTTCTTTTCTTCCATTTTTTTTTCTTTTAAATTAAAAATTCTAAAATGATCAAAAAAATTTCAACCAAAAGCTTGCCATTTTCTTCAACAATGAAACAACAACTTAATTCAACTTCCTATCATATGTGACAAGAGAAAATAATCCAAGGAAAGTCTCGGGTTTACAATGTCTTTGATGGAAGTGGAATTTGTTGAAAATATTTCCATGGACAGCAAGCTTTGATAGCTCTCTCATAAACACATGAACTCTCAAAAACCCATTCTTTCTCCCTTTCAATTCATCACATTTTAGCTCCCACAAGCTAGTTCTATAGCTGGAGAATAGCGGGGAAGATCTCGGTGGTCGTCCACGACGTGTTCGTGAGAAGAAACATCTATGTAGTTGCAAGAATTCGAGCTACAAAGGTTAGTATGTTCTTGCTCTGTTTTCGGTTTAAAATGCATGCTTTTTAGTTAGAGAAATTAAAGTAATTAAGCGCCCAAGATCGTCAATTGCTTCCGCTAGAGTGATATACACTCCTTCAATTGGTATCAGAGCGTGGTTTAGGCGTTTAATTTGCTTTAATTTCATGTATGATGGGTAATTTCATAAGATGAATGCAGTGGGAGCTAAAGTTGGATAATTCCGGTCTTGGCATAAATTTTTCCATTCAATTCGTTGATAATTGTTGTAATAGCCTACATTTTTATGGGCTTTAATGATTGTAGAATGAGTTTGTAATTTTTTAGAGTCATTAGAGTCCATTAGGGTGCTCAATTGTTCGAGAAAAGAAGAAAAGCTCACGCTGAAAAGAAACAGAGCATGCTACCTGTATGCATAGCGTCGAGATTGTTGGGTTTTATGCCCTAAAACTCATAGATAGTGAATGTAAACAAATTGTATACTTGTTTCAATAAAGTGTTATTGAGTTTCTACAATAAAGTGTTATTGTTAAATATTGCACAATTTGACCCAAATCCAATAAACTAAGATCCAAGGTTGTTTGTATATAACTTGAACTAGTATGTGGGGACATACGGGGATCGATGTTCAAGTAACAACCGAAAAGGTCTATAGTACAAGGATAAGGTTGGGTACCTTATCCTAATAACACTATGTGATACGACCCGCTTTGTATTTGATACAGACGTATTGATCCAAAGCGTCCATGTAGTAGACATGCGAGCGGGGGTATCCTATGCAATGAGTTTGCATAAGACCGGACCATGAAATAGTAAACCACTAGATATAACACTGTTAACTATAGTTAGGTTACTGTTTCCATAGAATGACCTAGGTAACTCAGTCTTAATCCTGAGTGTGTCATGAACTCCTTCTCATGAGGGATTGTCCTTTGATTAGCATGGGTGAGAGTGGCCAATACGCCGACTCAATATGCCTTCCTTTTTGGGGACAAGACCGAGTGGGAGGCTGGGGACATGACAAAACAAGAAGGAATTCACTCATTCCCACTTCTAGGAGAAGTAGATGAGTGTTCCCTTAAATGGTGACTCCGGGACTTGAACAAAGGGATCCCGCCCTCTCACTGGCTCGAGAGAGACTTTCTGTTTAATGGTTGGACCATAAACAGGTTGTTCATTAGAGGAGCACTGGTACTTAAGGAGACAGATGTAACACAGAGGTAAAACAGTAATTTGACCCAGCTGTGATTACGGACACTCGTGAAGGATTGACTTACCGGTATAGGTCTATATCCGTGGACACAGAAATGTTCTACAGTGAGAAGAGTTCAGCTGTGGGTCTTTAGTGGAATGACCCACAGTTAATGAATATTGGTTAACCTGATTAATGAGTTTAATCAGTTAACCTCATATCATTGGAGCTTCTGATCTATAGGTTCATTAGGTCCCCCTGCTAGCTCGTAAAGAGTAATTAGGAACAATTATATCTTGAGAGAATTTGAATAGTTCAAATTCATATTGGGAATTAAGTTAATTGTATGAGATACAAATTAATATAATGTATAGTGATACATTAAAATGTAAAGTCTAATTTGAAATTAAACTTTATTATTATGAGAGAAATAAATTTTTGAAGAAGTTCAAATATTAATATGAATTTGATTCATACTAAATTCATAGGATATAAGAGAATTTGAAGGAGTTCAAATTTTAATATGAATTTGATTCATATTATAGAATTAATTAATTGAAGGCCTGAAATTAAATATATGATATTTAATTGGGCAATTAATTAATTAACTAATAGAAGGTTTGAAATTAAATATATGATATTTAATTGGTCATTAATTAATTAAAGAATTAATTATTTTGCAATTAATCAATTATGGGAATGATTAATCACTTATGGAAGTAATGAATCATTTATGGAAATGATTTAATCACTTATGGAAGTGATCAATCATTTATGGAAAAGATTAATCAATTATGGAATTGATTGGTTATGAAATTGATTAATTGTGGAAAAGATTAAATCAGTTATGGAAATAGTTGATTTTAAATGAATATTTTATTCATGGGCTTTCTCCTATAAATAGAACACTAAACCTAGGGTTTAGGTGATACAACATAAGGCCACAAGAATGCACTCTTGCATTCTCTCTAAACTCTCTCTCATATTCTCTCAACTAAAGAACTCTAGAGAGAATTTTCTCTCTAGAGTTTTTCCCATTCAAGATTAGCTAGTCCCACAACTACATTCCTAATCTCAGAGTTATAGCGGGGAAGATCAATTGGTGGTGTCCCAATTGTTGACGCTTGGTCCAAAATCAAGAAAGACGTTCTTGATATTTCAGAGACGACAACGACGGTATATTAGTTCTAAGGTTGTATGCTTAGCCTTAATAATTGATTTAGAATTTGTTCTATGAATTTTTGCCAATGTAATGGTAATTTTGGATAAACAAAATTAACTACGAATCGGTCCCAATTCGCTTCCGCTTTATGGAATTATGGAATTCCAATCCTACAGGGACGTTGTTCTTCAGCGTCTCGACGCTAGTGCGTTTTCAAACCAGATTCCCCAACGCGCAATTTTCATCCCAACCGGTTCAACTGGTCTCTTGGTCTGGTTCGTTTTTCCTCGACCGATTCAAGCATTATAAAGCTTTTGGTGGTGCAATTTGGTCCGGTTCACACTCATTTGAGTTTGTGGAGGTTCGATTCAAGCCCTATTGAGATGGTTCGAGCTGGTTCGAAGAGTTCAGGAGTTGTTGAAGGCCTTATTTTAATTATTATTGTAATGATTTAGTTAGTTTGATTGTTTGGATGCCAAAACCGGTCCACTTTAGTGTGTTTTAATCTATTATGCATTTGTGAATGTATGTTTAAATTAAATAGAAATTAAATATGCATATAGTATGACATATAGATTTAAAATCCCACCATAGGAAAGTTGTAGGAGTGTACAAGATACTAGCGGAAGCAATTGGGATCTAGAACCTCTCAACTTCATTAATTTTGGAATTGAAAACATGCACAAAAATGGCCGAAAAACAGAGAGTAAATTTTACAAACCTTTTGTTGAGAAATTCATGAGTTCCGTGGATGAATCTTCAACACAAACACGTCTAGGACAACCACCGAGGCCTTCCCTTCTATTCTCCGACCTTAGAACGAGTTGTGGGACTCTAGATGTGATGAATTTGAGAGGAAAAATGGAGAGAGTTATGTGGTTTTGAGAGAAAACTTCTTCAGCACTTTTCCCAGCAAGAACTCTCTCTTCATCTGAGTTTTCAACTTCTTTTAAAGTAATTAAACATGCGTAATGAAGTCTCATAATATGACAAAAAATTGCCATCAATATAACAAGGGATTAAGGTGTCAATTTGAGAGGGATTCTTTGGATTACAAGTTAATCCACTACACCTCCTAAAATGAAAATAGTTTTCATTTTATTAATTGATTTAAAATTGAATTTTCAGATTTGAAATTAAATTCAAATTAATTTTATATAAAAATATTTTTAGATAAAATTCAAATTAATTAAACTATTTAATTAATTTATTAATTTAATAATCAATATTGAATTATTCACCAATCCCTTTATCTGTCAAACCCGGTAAACAAATACGAATCCCTATTCGTATAATAAATATTTAAATTGTATTTAAATATTTCCAATCTCTCTCAATATTTTATAGTTTAATTCGTAATTAAACTTTAACATTAAATTTATCGAACATAATTTAACGATAACTCCCTATAATGAATTTGAACGTTTTAAATTCTTCATCACATTTGTTCTAAGGTTTATTCCGTATGAGCTAGCAGGGGGACCTAATGGACCTATAGATCATGGGCTCCAACGATCCAAGATTAACTTGTTAAACCCTTTTAATCCTAGTTAACCAACATTCGTTAACTACCGGGACACTCCACTATAGTCCGATAGTTGAACTTCCGTCACTGTAGATATATTTCTGTCCACCTGATATAACCATGATTAGTAAGTCGACCCTCCACAGGTTGTTCATAACTACAGCTGGGTCAAATGTCCGTTTTACCCCTAAAGTTACATCTGTTTCCTTAAGTCTCCACTGAGTCCCTAATGAACAATTGGTTTGTGGTCCAACCACTAAACCTAATACCTCTTGGGCAATGAGAGGGTGGGATCCCTTTGTTCACGTCCCGGAGTCAGCACTTAAGGGAACAACCTCTCTACTATCTAGGGGTGTTCAACATAACACCGAAAACCGACCCGACCGCCAAAAACCGACCGAACCGACGTCGGTCGGTCGGTTTAGAGAGCATATCGGTCGGGGTCGGTTTTTTATTTCAAAAAACCGATCGGTCGGTCGGTCGAAGAAAAAAATTCAAAATTTTCGACCGACCAACCGAATTATATGGGAAGGAAAGAAAAAACGAATTTTCCTTATTAAATTTTCAGATGGCATTAATGATAGGTGGTTTTGGTGCCCATGGTTTTTTCAAAACCACCTTGGTTTTAAAAAAGAATTATTTTTTTATCTTTATCTCCCTCCTCTCACTTCCCTCCCACGTTTTCTCTTCCCAATGCCATCATCTCCTTCTCTCTTCTTTTCCCTATGTCATTATGTCCTTCACTCTTCTTTTCCCAATGCCATCAACCATCATCTCCTTCTCTATTCTTTCCCCTCTCTTCATCTCTTCTCTCATTTTTTCTTTCTCATTTTTTCCACCTCCCATCGTCCACAGCTACTGCACCGCCACTGTCACCGCCGGTCCGCCATCTTCGTCTTCTCCATCTCTGTTTCTTTTTTTTTTCTTATCTTCTCATGTGTTCTTAATTTAGTGTGTTTTTCGTCTTCATCTTTTTTTTTTTTTCTTATTTCTTCTCCCTTGTTCTTTCTTTTCTCCCTCTCCATTGTTGGATTTCTTCTCTCTTCCCCTTTTTTCTTTTCTTTTCTTCCTGTTTCTCTCATTTTTTCTTTATTTTCGTTTTTTTTAAAATTTCGCCGGAATTACAAAACCGACAAAAACCGACCGACCAACCGTGAGTTTAGTCGGTCGGCGTCACCAACCTCTAGAAAACCGACAACAACGAGAACCGACCGACCAATTTTTTCGGTGGTCGGCGTCGGTTTTAGCCCAAAACCGACTCCGACCGACCGATGAACACCCCTACTACTATCCCTAGATAGGGTAGGAGTGAATTCTGTCTTAGGACTATGTCCCCAGCTATCTACCCGGTCTTATCCCCAAAATGGTCGGCTTATTGAGTCGGCAATGATGAGCCACTCTCACCGATGCAGATCAAAGGATAATCCCGAATAAATAGGAGTTCATAGTTAGCTCAGGATTAAGATCGAGTTACCTAGGTCATCGCTTTGAAATAGTTAGTCTTGACAGTAAACGACGTTATAAAGCAAGAGTGACTTATTTCTCGGTCCTGGTCTTATGCAAACTCATTTGCATAGGACGCTCCCACTCACATGTCTCTACACGAACGATTCAGGATCACATTGTTTGCACTATATACAAAGTGGGCCGCGTCACATAGTTTTCCTAGAATAAGGTACCCAGCCTTATCCTTATACTATAGACCGTTTAGGCTATTACTTGAACTTGATCCACTTTTATGTCACTTCATAAAGTTCAAGTTTTCATAACATAGCCCAGGGTTACAGTTTATTGGATTTGGGTTATTTAACGTGCAATTCACTCATTTAATAACTTTGAGTGAACAAAAACTCAATAACGACTTTATCGAACAAGTATATAACTATTTGTTTCATTCACTAACTATGAGTTTTAGGGCACCAACCCCAACAAAAGCATGTTTCATGCATGAGTAAAATAAATTATAAGAGTTATAATAAAAAGGAATGCATGTTAGAGTTTCATGTTAGATGCATGTTGAATGTTTAATTTTTTCGATAATATATGTTTAATATAAGCGTTATGTTAATAATCGAAAACGAACAAACATGCATCATGAAACCACCTTAGGATTATATAATCGTTATATAAATGTATGTTATAGGTTTTCTATGTTATAAATGTTATAAAACGAGATAGATGCTAAAACCTATAACAAAGATAAATGCATGCTCACTTAGGGTTAACAAACCACAATTTCGATCAAACCTTTTTTCATAGAATATGTCGATATCTTGTAAAGCTAAGGTTACAAGAGAACTCACCCGACGAGATGCTGTCTAAGGCTGGAGGTATTTAAGCTGACGGTTTACGGAACACCTCCTACCTAGGCATCGAGCCGGTGCTTGAGTTATGTTAACCCGGTTTCATGAGCCTGCGTGAGCAATGTAAAGTTTAAATAATTTATCACCTAGACATTGTAGCGTAATTGTTATGCTTTGGGAAATCACCTAGACATAGGTTATTTCAAAATGTTTATGCCTTCTAATGGTATATATATATATATATATATATATATATATATAATTAGAATTTGATTGTTATATGCTTTCATCATCATCAGAAGCATGTTATAGGGCTAATTCATTAAAAATTATAATAGTTATAAGGGTTAATGAATAGAAACCGTCAAACCTATAACAAAAAGTTGCATGCTAACATAGAATCTTAGGAAAAATGAATTAATTTTAAAACAGTTTAAAATTAATTAGACTTAAGATCACCATTTCTAATAGGATTAGAAAAATGTCTTACTTAGTATTTTAATAGATTTAAAATATGGTTAAGTAGGACGATAAGACTTCGGTTATAAGGGAACTCTCCCCGTAATTCGATACCTGAGTTGAATTAACCACGGTCTTATTGGCATGCAATGTCACTAGGTAATTAAAAAGGCTTAATACACCTAGATATTAGTGTAAAGACCTTATTTTAAGAGTTATAAGACATTGACTTAGATAGATTCATTTAGCCAGAATTTACCTAAGTAAAACACCCTAAAATACCAATAGGACACTTCAGTGGAAGGAAAAGTATAGAAATGAGATGCTTATATCAAATTTTTACTCTCTCGTCTCCCTGTGTTCACACTGTGAGATCCATGCTTGGCTTTGTGTTGCTCTGGGCGCGGCCTCCCATTTGGAGAGTGTTTGCATGAGTCAATACCAAGGTGAATGGGAAAAGTGTTCATAGTAAGTGTGAGCAGGACGTGTGTCAACGCATCCTGTGGTCTCCGCCCCTAGGTTGCACCGTGAGATTCTTGTGATCCGCCTGCGTGTCGTCCTAGAGCGACCATCCCATTTGAAGGGCTTGATCATAGGTTTCGGAACACCGCAAACTCCAAAGATGGATAGGGTCTCTTAGGGACCATTAGTTGTCTTTTCTATCGGTAGCCTGTTGGTGTGTCTCTCTGGGATCTGAAAGTGAGAGGGTTACACTTATGGGGACGAGTTAAATTGTTAACGAAATCCTTGACCAAACAAACGGTAACTACAACTAACGAAATATGAGATATTCTAGTGTTAGTATTTGGTTGTGAATGTCTCAATTCAGAGGAGGAGTAGCTGATCACCCATTTGGTGACTGTTGCTCTAAACCGCTGAAGTATCGTTGCAAAAGAATTATGATTCATAAGGTGCTTAATTACTTTTGCTAAATTTGATTGGATTATTTTGTAATGGGTTAAATACACAACCAATCTAAATTTAAGTTAATTTGTTTATTTCAGCATATAATAGTTCTATGAATGCCTCGTCTATACGCCAAATTCATTATTGGTATAAAACATACGACTAAGAAAACAAACTTAAACGCAAAACTCGTGGTAAGGGTTTTTCAAAACGGTCTTACACTGAGGAATGTCCTCAAAGAGTTCATGTCTAATTCATCTTGATAAATATGATGTAGAAAACTTCCTAGCCAAAAAGAACATGACCCAAGACTCTAAATAAGAGTTATTTTTCTTGGAAACGTGTTTAGTGAAGAATGACGATTCTACCTGGATATTCGATTCAGGGCGCACTAATCACGTGTGTTCTTTTCAAGGAATAAGTTCCTGGTAGCATCTGTAAGTTAGAAGATGTCTCTTAGAGTTGGAACAGAAGAGTTCATTCCGGTTATGGCAGTGGGAGACATAAAAGTTATTCTTCTCTGAGGAACGTTACATATTACATAGTTCCTAAAGATTAATAGAAGTTTAATTTCTATATCTTGTTTGCTAGAACAAGTCTATTCTATTACCTTTTAATGTATGAATTGTTCATTCCAAAAAGGATGCCAATATTGAAGGAATGAAAATCCTCTGAGCGGAAGCGTGTATCAGATATTTTCGTTCTTAATTGGGTTTCATGGAAATACCAGTACATTGGCAACAAGAATTTAAGAACTAATTCTACAAATTCTATCGATTAAGCATGTTTTAACTATTCTAAACTATTTAGATTTAAAGACTTACGTGAATGGAGGCCAAATCTGCACTATGCTCCAAAGTCACGTTCACTGAATCTTCCAAGAACACCACCCTTCGGATCACTCACTATGACTCTGAGTTATTGAGATTACGATTGTGGGATCGTCCTTGTCTTGGAAAGGGAATTGATTTACAACAAAGAACGATTGTTGTAATTCTTGTGTGTATAAGAGTGAGAGAGAGATCAAGATTGAGAGAAACTAAAATCGCAGAGAGTTGGAAAACCACTCTGTTCTTCTTTTGTGTTCCCACAAGAGAGAGTGTGAGAGGTTATGGGGGCGTTACACGTAGTAACTCCCCACCTCAGTTCAACTCCCAGCAACTGCTGGGAGTTTTAATTAAAATTAATTTTAATTAACTAAAATTAAATTTAAATTTAATTAAATTTAATTAATTACTATAATTGATTCAATTAATAATTAAATCATATTTAATTATTTATTTCACATAACCTATAGTATTAATTCAACTTGATTAAATCATATTCAACCAAATTAAACTAATCAATTAATTAATTCACAATTAATTAATCTATAAATTAAATATCTCATATTTAATTCGGTTCACATTTGAATCATATTCAAATATACATCTCTCTTTTAACCTATAGTTTTAATGTGCATCAAACGTACATTAAATATAAACAATAGTAATAATTTTAAAAAAATTAAATTAAATTAATTAATTATCCAATTAATTAATTCCCAAATTAATTAAGTATCACATATTTAATTAACTTCACATTTGAATCATATTCAAATGCATATTTCTCTCATAACCTATAGTTTTAATATGAATCTCATTCATATTAAATTTAACCTATAGATTTAATATGAATCTAATTAATGTTTAATATTTGAACTCCTTCAAATATCTAATTATCTCATTAATTAATTTTGAATCACATCCAAAATTAACTTTATATTATAAAGTTTAATTCATTAATTAAACTTATATTATAATGTATCTCCATACATTATATTAATTGTATCAAATACAATTAACTAAAATTCCCTTAATAATCAAGACTAATTAATCTCAAAACTCGTTACGAGCTAGCAGGTGGACCTAATGGACCTACAAATCAGAAGCTCCAATGATACGAGATTAACTGGCTAAACTCATTAACCAAGTTAATCAACATTTGTTAACTGTGGATCACTCCACTAAAGACCAACAGCTGCACTCTTCTCACTGTAGAATATTTTGTGTCCACGGATATCGACCATTACAGTAAGTCAATCATTCACGAGTGTTCGTAATGCCAGTTGGGTCAAATTACCGTTTTACCCCTGGGTTACCTCTGGATCCTTAAGTACCACTGATCCCTCTAATGAAAAACTTGTTTAGGGTCCAACCACTAAACAGAAATTCCTCTTGGGCCAAGAGAGGACAACACACTTTTGTTCAAGCCCCGGAATTAGCCCTTAAGGGAACACACATCTACTTACCCCAATAGGGGAAGGAGTGAATTCCATCTTGTACTGTTATGTTCCTAGCCCCGACTTGGTCTTGCCCCTGAAATGGTAGGATTATTGAGTCGACGAACTGACCACTCTCACCCATACAAATCTAAGGACAATCCCTCCTGAAAAGGAGTTCATAACAGACTCAGGATTGAGATTGAGTTACCTAGGTCATCCTATTAAAATAGAAACCTAAACTAGTCACCGGCGTTACATCTAGTGGTTACTATTTCGCGATCCGGTCTTATGCAAACTAATTGCACAGGATACCCCCACTCGCATGTCTCCTACATGGTTGCTTTGGATCAATGCATCTGTATCGAATACAAAGTGGGTCGTATCACATAGTGTCACCAGGATAAGGTACCCAACCATATCCCTATACTATAGACCATTTAAGTTGTTACTTGAACACTGATCCCCGTATGTTTCCACATACTAGTCCAAGTTTCATTTAAACAACCTTGGATCTTAGTTTATTGGATTTTAGGGTTAATTAATGCAAACTCGATTATTCAATAACAAATTACTGAATCACTCAAATAACGCTTTATTGAGATCGATTAATTTGTTTCATTTACTATCTACGAGTTTTTGGGCATAAAACCCAACAACTCCCACTTGAACTAAAACTCTAGTGGACAATGTACATCATCAATCATAATCAATGAATAATCAATGAAGTAGGAATAATGGTTTGTATTAATACTGTATAATACATGAAAAGTACAAATACAGATGAAATACAATAAACTAGGGCATTCACAATACCCATTACATTTCTCCCACTTGCCCTAGATTATTCTATGTACATATCTCGCAGACCTAGACTCTCTAGACGACCATCGAACACTTTAATCGTGAGAGCCTTCATAAATGAATCAGCAATGTTGTGCTCCGAAGCAATCTTTGTGACGATCACGTCCCCTCGTTGCACGATCTCTCTGATGAGATGATATTTGCGCTCTATGTGCTTGCCTCTCTTGTGATTGCGAGGTTCTTTAGAATTTGCCACTCTACCACTATTATCACAATAAAGGGTGATTGACAAGTTCATATTTGGAGCAACTTCCAAATCCATCAAGAACTTCCTAAGCCATAAAGCCTTCTTAGCTGCTTCACAAGCAGCGACATATTCGACCTCCATAGTGGAGTCTGCAATGCATCCTTGATTGGTGCTACGCCAGACTATAACTCCCCCATTGAGGGTAAACACTGACCCTGATATGGATTTCCTAGAATCCTTATCAGTCTGAAAGTCAGAGTCTGTGTATCTTGTAATAATCAAATCCTTAGCGCCATACAGAAGCTGATAGTCCCTCGTTCTCCGAACATACTTGAGGATGTTTTTCACTACAGTACAGTGGTCTAACCCTGGATTAAACTGGTATCTACTGACTATCCCAACTCATTAAGATACTATCTAAGGTTACCATTAAACTTAGTCACATTACTCATTAAGGTGCTACCGAAAATTCGGCAGCATAACGACGTAATTTTGATTAACCCAAAATTTTACAACCTGTTAAAACATCACATAACAATAAATAAGGTTCCAACACGATTACGAGTCAGATCTCGTAATCATTCCCATTCAGTGAACACAATTCAAATTAAGCCTAGTTCGAAATAATAAACGAAGTAAATTGACAACCATTATGCTAAACAGTGCCTCATGACTAACACAAAATTTTATCTCTCCTAACATTGTTTAAAACAACTAAAACATAATAATAATGAAATAGACTCTTAAACTCTGCTTTCTCAAGCCTGCTCCTCAGCATCACCAGGCTCGTAGTATTCCTCATCACCTGCAAAATCTGGTGGTGGGTCAGTACATAACCACGGTACTGAGTAAGTGGCTCACATCTGAAGAGCCATCAAACATCATACATCATACATAACAAACTTCATGCTTACGAACACAATATCACGAGGTGGACATTACACATAATGTAACATGCTCAATTAGGTAAACGTGCAACTAACCATGCACCTAACACATGAATTTTGCTCCATGCCATGCTCACTCAATACTCGTAGCCCTCACAAGCTCTCTGAGACTGATTCCTTCGAGTCACGCCGACCCCTGACCATATTACCCAGGGCCTTGACATTTCTCTATGACGCTCAGTGTTCGACCCTTGACCATATTACCCAAGGCCTCGAACTATGCATTGCCCCTTGGCCATAATACCCAAGGCACCCGATGACTTCACAATCAAACTGTACATCGCCCCTTGACCATATTACCCAAGGCACCCGATGCTCCTCTTAATCCATTGGTGACATACCACCCCTCGATCATTTTTACTCGAGGCACCTGGTATTCACCTAACTTTCCTTTTAGACACACAAGGTCCTCTGACCTCACACTCTCACTAGAATGCATGAATCCTACTCATCATGCTTCTAGACCATGCTTCATGCCAATGACATGCAACTCATAATGCACATACCAAACATGCTTTCTAAACCATGCATTGAGTCATAAAACACGTCAAATGAACTCCACATTTTTCAATCAATCACTATGAAATAACATTCTTAGCACAATAGGTTCAACGTATAAGCTCAACACAGCAGCCCAATGTATTCAGAACTCATCACGATCACATAACACATACATATTTGTACAGTATAAGATAAAACCAAGCAAGTAAAGCCCACAACATGCTAGCACACAAGCAAACATACCCAACAGGTAGAATTCCACTTACCAATCGATCTAGAACGCTTCGAGACTAATAGATAGCTCCTGAAATAACACAATTAAGATTCTAAGGTTACAATTCAGCTCGAAATTACTATTTGAAATCCAATGAATACTGAAGAGAGGTGTCCTTACCCAAAACCACTCTTAAGCTGACTTTGAAAAGTTGCGAAATTTATTCGATCCTAAAACAGATAGCATCCAATGGTTATAAGTCAATCTAAATAAATTTCAACGAATCCAAAAGGGTTTAAAATAGGAATTTACCACCTATAACTTACCCAAAAAGGGTTTAACACTCACCGAAAGTGATTGAAAGCGTTCGACTTCACCAATCAAAAGTCTTTAGGCTATGGCTAAATCAAACCAAGGTCGTTCAAATTGTGGGTAGTGGTCGAGAGCCAACTTTGAGCCCAAACGCTTGCTGATTGGTGTCCAAGAAGACCTAAACCTGAGAAATCGAAGTCGTTAGAGAATGGGTATCGCAAGACTAAAGTCGAGATCATGGGTAACCGTATCAAGGCCATTTGACTCATGGGTAACTCAAATTCGAAGTTTATATAGTGTGGGCTCAAGCAAAAGCTTACCAAAACACCCAGCAACGCTGAAGAAGGCTGGAAATCGCACGAGTCTCACACCAGGGAGAATTCGACGCTTGAAATCCCATGAGTCACGTCGAACCTCGAGAATGGAACGCCTGAGGAAATATACACCAGATTTGTGTGCGGTTCAGACCAAAACGAGAGGGAAAGGAACGATTAAATCGCACTTGAACCAAACAAGAATGAGAGAGAGATTTACCCACGGGTTTTGGTCAGAATCGAGAGGAAAAAGGGAAACAACGATGACAACGACGAGGGTTCTTGCCGGCACTGAAAAACGAAGGGAAACGGTCGCGAGTCTCACTGTTGGCGCTTGTCGTCGAAGGACCAACTCGCAGATGGAGAAGACGGCGCCACAACAAGGAGAAATCATCGAGAGAGAGATAGAGCCAGTACCGTCGTGGGCTTACTCTACCAGAGCTCTTCGTCGAAGGAGAAGGCCGAGAAGGGAGGAGACGGCGTCGCACGGAGGAGAAAACGTCGAGAGAGAAGGGAAGGGAAACCTGCGGTGCTGGAACCATCGTGGGTGGCTGGCCGGCGAATGAGGAAGACGAGGGAGAACGTCTTCACGGGTCTGCTATGCGTGTATGAGACTGAGGATTTGATCCTTACAAGATACACTCACACAGATTTTCAGATTGATAAGGATTTGAGAAAATATACATCAGTATCTGTGTTCACTCTTTACGAAGGAGCCATCAGATAGGCTGAAAACATAGCTGCTTGTGAAGCAGCGATAGAGACTGTATGGCTTAGGAAGTTCTTGACTAATATGGAATGTGTTCCAAATGTGAACTTTTCCATCACACTTTATAGTGATACAGTGGTGTTGTGGCAAATTCAAAAGAACCTCGCAACCCAAGACAAGCAGACACATTGAATTGAATGGAATATTGTTGATTCATTCACCAAGCCTCTATCGGTTAAAGTGTATGAGGGTCATCTAGAAGGTCTAGGTCTACGAGTTATGTACAAAGTGGGAGAAATGTAATGGGTATAGTGATACCATTATGTAATGCGTATAATGATGCCCTAGTTTATTGTATTTGTACATTGTATATGTTTTATACATGTATTTATACACCCGCTGCTACATATATTATTGTATATCCCACTAAACTAGAGTTTTAGTTCAAGTAGGAGTTTGTTGGGTTTTACGCCCTAAAACTCGTAGATAGTGAATGTAAACAAATTATATATACTTGTTTCAATACAGTGTTATTGAGTTTCTACGATAAAGTGTTATTGTTAAATATTGCACAATTTGACCCAAATCCAATAAACTAAGATCCAAGGTTGTTTGTATGTAACTTGAAATAGTATGTGGGGACATACGGGGATACATGTTCAAGTAACAATCTAAAAGGTCTATAGTACAAGGATAAGGTTGGGTACCTTATCCTGGTAACACTATGTGATACAACCCGCTTTGTATTTGATATAGACGTATTGATCCAAAACGTCCATGTAGTAGAAATGCGAGCGGGGGTATCCTATGTAATGAGTTTGCATAAGACCGGACCATGAAATAGTAAACCACTAGATATAACACCGTTAACTAGTTAGGTTACTGTTTCAATAGGATGACCTAGGTAACTCAGTCTTAATCTTGAGTGTGTCATGAACTCCTTCTCATGAGGGATTGTCCTTTGATTAGCATGGGTGAAAGTGGCCAATACGCCGACTCAATATGCCTTCCTTTTTAGGGACAAGACCGAGTGGGAGGCTGGGGACATGACAACACAAAAAGAAATTCACTCCTTCCCACTTCTAGGAGAAGTAGATGAGTGTTCCCTTAAGTGGTGACTCTGGAACTTGAACTTAGGGATCTCGCCCTCTCACTGGCCCGAGGGGGACTTTCTGTTTATTGGTTGGACAATAAACAAGTTCTTCATTAGAGGAGCGCTGGTACTTAAGGAGACAGATGTAACACAGGGGTAAAACGGTAATTTGACCCAGCTGTGATTACGGACATTCGTGAAGGATTGAGTTCAGCTATGGGTCTTTAGTGGAATGACCCACAGTTAATGAATATTGGTTAACCTGATTAATGAGTTTAATCAGTTAACCTCATATCATTGGAGCTTCTGATCTGTAGGTCCATTAGGTCCCCCTGCTAGCTCGTAAAGAATAATTAGGAACAATTATATCTCGAGAGAATTTGAATAGTTCAAATTC
Source organism: Luffa aegyptiaca (assembly GCA_017139565.1). Taxonomy (NCBI): domain Eukaryota; kingdom Viridiplantae; phylum Streptophyta; class Magnoliopsida; order Cucurbitales; family Cucurbitaceae; genus Luffa; species Luffa aegyptiaca. The sequence continues at coordinate 18,902,026 of CM029398.1, forward strand.
ATAATGGGAATTAAGTTAATTGTATGAGATACAAATTAATATAATGTATAGTGATACATTAAAATATAAAGTCTAATTTGAGATTAAACTTTATTATATTGAGAGAATGATATATTTGAAAGAGTTCAAATATATGGCTAATTAAATATATGATATTTAATTAGAAGATGAATTAATTATGAATTAATTAATAATTCAATTTAGTTTAAATTAAATGAGATTTAATTAAACTATAATCTATGAGGGAATTGTTAGAACATGATTCTAATGTGTAATTAATTAAATATGAGTGATATTTAATTATAAAATCAATTAATTATTGGAATTAATTAATTGATTAGTTTAATTGAATCAATTAAATGTGATTTAATTAAGTTTAATTAAACTATATATATTATGTGAGGGAATTACATTTAAATAAGATTTAAATGTGCATGAGATTAATTAATTAATCTTTAGTTAATTAATATGATTAATTATAATTAATTAATTAATTGATCTTGATCTAACGGTCAAGATGGTTTCCTAACCTCATATTAGGGTTTCCTCTCTTATAAAAGGAAAGGTTATGAGAACCCTAACCCTAAGGTCTCATTCTAGCATCCCTCTCATATTCTCTCAACTCAAGAACTCTAGAGAGAATTTTTCTCTCTAAGAGTTTTTCCCATTCAAGATTAGGTAGTCCCACAACTACGTTCGTAATCTCAAAGTCATAGCGGGGAAGATCAAATTGGTGGTGTCCCAATTGTTGACGCTTGATCCATATGAAATCAAGAAAGGCGTTCTCGATATTTCAGAGACGACAACGACGGTATGTTTGTTTCTCTCTATTAGATTTAGATCTAATAATTTTTGTATGCCTAGTCTTAAGTTTCTATAGAATATGTTCTGTAAACTTTTGCCAATGTATTGGTATTTTGGTGGAAACAAAATTAACTACGAACGGTCCCAATTCGCTTCCGCTAACGAAATTAGGAAATTCCAATCCTTCAATTGGTATCAGAGCTGATCGTAGATCTAATCTTGTTTCTTTGAAATTTGCATTGGCTGCTGGTGGGATTGATTAACGCATAATGTATGTATGGTCTGCATTGGACTGTTTAGGTTAATTTTATGGCCATAGATTTTACCGTTTTTATGTGATTTGAACATGTAAGGGCCCTGTGTTTTGGGCATTTAAATGTAAAATCGAGTCCTATGTATGTCCGGGTCTAGATTAGGTCTTTATGAGATGAAGATTGTTGAAATCGTTGTTGGAAACGAGGCCAAAAGACGAAAAACAACTACGGATTTACCAAGAAAATTGCTCTAGATGCAACAGCTTCGAGACCCTCATCCTAACCCGGGATTGACTTATTAGACTTTCATCCTATCTTATTAGACTCTCATCCTATCTTCCCCTACACTTGCACTAAGGACTCACTAAAAAGGCTAAATAGAACAAATTAGGTTGTTTTACTCATTACTTGGGTGCTTGAAAATAAACAAGGACCTCCTCACTTTTGCATTCTTTTAAGGCGGGGCACTAGCTTTTACACTATGATGTAGGGACCCATAACCCAAGTTTAACCCTTGGTTGGCCTAACTGAACACACCGAAGGTAGCTCTTTTGACCCCTTATCACTCATGAACATTGCAAAACATGTTTTTCCTCAAACACAAAACAAAAAAAGTTGAGTTACTGATAACTCTAAAAAAGGGAGTGATAAGCGACTTGTCGAGGGTCGTATCAAAAAAATTTATATTCATCGGTTCCTAGCTACCTTGCAGTAGAAGTGGCTGGGGTCGAGCACAGGGAGCACCCGAATTAATTAAATTAACTTAAGATTTTTCAATTAGTAACCAGAGGGGGGTGGCATGGAAGAAGATTTGCGGATGAAAAATGAAAATGCAGGAAATAAAATTACCAGATTTAAAATAACAGGAAAGTAAAAGGATGAACTGACTAATCTTACCTTGAGATTGCACAATTTGTTATCCGAATTTAGTTTGACATTTCCAAATCATAGACTCTCTTTATTAACAAATTATTAGCTAATTGTCTAACTTCCCACTGGAAAAGCCAACGAGATTAATGATTCCAATTAATTTCTAACTAGACAAAGGCATCGAGGCTAGAACCTAATTAAAAATCTAACCAATGACGTCTCACTAATTAGAATGTAATCGCATTAAGGTAGTGGAACTGTGATGCCCCGTGCATTTCTGGTATTAATTAAATTCTATGAATGTAGTCAAGAGGAATATAATTTCTATTTCGGCTTGAACTTAGGGATTTAAATTTTAATACCAAGGCATTGAGAAATTATTTAGGGAATATGAGCGTTAAAGTAATTAAATTCCTTCCTAAAGCTCGTTAAATTCCAAGTTACCGTTGTTATATGGTTGAAGCGTTGAAAAGCTTATGCTAATCAAAGGGGTTTAAGTTGGAGTTCTATTCTTGGTAATCCTATTTTTGGGTTGTTGGTTTTATGGGTTTATGAGAAAAGAAAAGAGAAATAAGGAAAAGGAATTAAAAAAAAAAGAAAGAAACCCTCAAGCCCTCAAACTCTCTCTCTTTCTTCCTCCATCGTGCAGCCCCATCTCCTTCTTCTTCTTGCTTCAGCCGCCGCTTGACCCAGCCTTGTCAGAGTTGAGCCACTGCCCGTCGTCGTCGGTATTTGAAGCGCCGCCACCCCGCCAGCCAGCCCGTCACGCTGCCCAGCCTTCGCTGGTCTTTTTCGACACGATCTCTCTCTCCTCGTGGGTTGTGGTCACGAATCTCCTCCTTTCGTGTCGTGCTATCATCGATCCTTGCCGAAAATCGAACACCTAGCCGCTGCAAGTCCTCTCTCTCGATCTCATGGGTCTCTTCTTCCTCATTATAGGTTGATTAAGGCCCGATCTAAGAGTACCTTGTGCTGTTTTGGTTAGATCTTGCGCAGGCAACAGTTCGGAGCCCCATCTTTCGCGTTTCGTCTCTGTCCAGCAGCATTATTGGGCATTTGCGACATCACTTAACAATCCCAATAAGTTTAAACGCTTACCCATGTTTGGTTGGTGCCTCGAATTAATTACCCATTCGTTTTATTGCTGGAAATTAAGTTCGGTGTTGGATTTTCAGTTCTGCAGCGCCGTCTTTGCTCAAATCGTGGGTGTCTCGGCGTTGTTTAACCAATTCTGGTAAGTCTAGGCATTTACCCATGCTTGGGTGGTGTTGAGATTAATTTGCCCATTCGTCTAGGTGCTGAAATTTTAATGTTGTGTTGGTATTCCTGTTCTGCAGCGCCATCTAAGTGTTCGATTGAGTTTGAAACACTTCAACTTGATCACCCACTGCCCAAGGAGCATTCTAACCCACTGTTCGAGGTTAGAATAACCCGTCTAGCGTGAAAGCGGGTCTGTTTGGGTAAGTTTCATTCCTGTCCCTAGCTTGTTAGTCTTAAGCTTGTTGCCCATTAGTTGTTCTAGCTTTAGGAGCATGTTTAATCGTTACCCATTAGTTATTTAGACTCTTAAGGTATTGTCAAATCTTTAGTGGTCCTAGTTTATGCATTTAAATGAGTCATCGTGACTGATTTGGGTAAAATGCATGTAGTTTAGCAATGCCCATTTAGTCTCGTCGCCTTTGTAGCTTTGCCCAACCCTTGTAGGTTCTTGAATCATGAGTTTAGTGGTGTCTGCTTGCTGTTCGTAGTTTAAAAAGCATGCCAAATAGGTTCCTATTAATTATCTAAGGCTTAGTCGCATTGCCCAAGTCTTAGGAGTTCTTAGAATGTCATTCTTGTGACTTTTTACTAGCTATCCAGCGACTGAAAAGCCTTGAATATGGTCATTCAGCGAATACCCATTGCCCGTCGAGCCTTAGACATGGTTGCCCATGGTCGAAAGGTTTTGAGTTTTTAATTTGGGGAATTTTGAGTGGCTGTCCAGCAAGGAAATAGGTCTTTTCTTAGTTGAATTAGGCCTTTTAAGCATGTTTAGGGTAGCTTTGAGTTGGTTCTATTTTAGTAGGATATATCCTTGTTGTTTAGGGCTTTATTGGACTGCCTTGGATTACTAAGGTTGCCTTGGAAGCGTTATAGGTAAGTAGTTTCTACTTACTAAGCTTGTTTGATTGCATGAAGTATGATTATTTGTTACCTGCTTTACTCGTATTTGTGCTATGTATGAAATGTCAAATACGAACTATTGTGTTGTGTTCGTTGAAGTGCTTGCATGAAGCATGAAATGTATCTTCTGTGTTGCTTGAGATGTGTACGCTTAAGGTGTTTAAACATGATGAGTGTTTGTCTTAAGCATGATGAATGTTTGGGTGCTAAGCATGATGAGATGTCGTGTTAAGCACGTTTGAGTCTGTCTTGCATGTTGCATGGGGGTGTGTAGCATGAGTCGGGTGTGAGGCGCAACACATGGCACGAAATTCATGTGTAGCGGAGCGTGACGCGAAAATCACGTGGGTGTGACTGCGGAGCGTGACGCGAAAATCACATAAGAGTGGCGCAACACATGGCGCAAAATTCATGTGGGGTAGGTGTGGAGCATGACTCGAAAATCATGTAATTAGCGGAGCATGACGTGGAAGTCATGTATTAGCGGAGTGTGACGCGGAAATCATGTGTATTAACGGAGCATGATGCGGAAATCATGTATTAGTGGAGCATGACCCAGAAATCATGTGTATTGTGGAGCATGACATAGAAATCATTTATTAGCGGAGCATGACGCAAAAATCATGTACTTGTGAAGCATGACGTGGAAATCATGTGGAGTCTAGTGCGTGCGTTGCATACCGTGTGATGCATTTGCATGATGGTTAATTGATGCTTGTGAGCATAGTTGTGTAATGTTTTTAAGCATGTGGTTAGTTTATAGCTTAAAAGCATGTTGCTTGTTTGTGGTTGTGTAATCCTATTGGATGCGTGTGCTAAGCATGTTGGTTGTATTGGTTGTTGTTTGTAGCTTGGTAAGTGTGAGCTGCTTACCAGTACCATGTTAAACTGATACCCCCTTCCCGATCTTCCCCCCAACATTTTAGATGATGCATGTTTGGATGACGAGCTGGACCTTGGTGAGGAAGATGAGAACTTCGAGGAAGAACCCTAGGGAGTTCGAGTGTTCTTTCCTTTGTATTGATGAAATATGCTAGAGTTGGATATTGGTTTATTTCGATTTGTTTTGGTTAGGCTTGTTAGTTTAGTGGATAACCATTATTTCTTTGATGGTGAGTTTTGGTTGAGTTGCTTATATTATGAACTTAAGGTTTAGTTCTGTTGTTATCTCATTTAATGAATAAAAGCTGAATAAGTAACGTGTTTTGTTGCATGATTGTTTTAATGCATGTTGCTATGAGGCCTGACTCGTATAGTGAAGTAGGTTGTATATCTGAATTGTAGTTTGGTGGAGTTGGGTTGGCTGTTTAGAAGTGTTTTTGTTCCTTATCAGGTGTTGTAAAATTTTGGTTCAGGCCATTTTACGTCATTATGCTGTCGAAATTTTTGTTACATTCGGTTTAAAGTGGTTCAGTTCCATGGTTAATGGTTTAAGGGTTGTAGTAGCGTCTCTAGGCTAGAGGTTGGAAAACCTGGGGCGTTACAATTGGTATCAGAGCGATGTCGTTCCTGTAGACTGACCTAGGTAGCCTAGGTTGTTGAGTTGTGTGTGTTAGAGGCTTTCCTCGTTCTCCTCTCCATCACCAGGTATGGAAGCATCATTATTTATTGTGTGTTGATAGCTGTTGGATGAATGAGTTATCTGCTTACCTTATATTGTCTTGTTTGTTGGTTGCTTTGTATGTTCTGTTCAAGCATGGTTGTTTTCCTTGGTTGCTTTATCTAGTAGAAGCTAGGTGTAGGATGTTCCCTTTAGGTGGCTAGATAGCTTGTTTTGTTTGTGCGCCTGTTGTTTGGTAGTAGGAGTAGGATGTTGCCATAGTTCCTAGATAGCTTGTTGTTGCTTTAGTTTGAGGTTAGTCCCTCCTATCCTTGTTTCTTAGGAGAGTTCCTTAAGCGAGTTCTTTGTTTCCTCTCTTAGTGATGAGTTACAGCGAAAGCCAAGGAAGTGGATGTTCTGGCCCTCCTGACGTTCCTGAGGTCAATTCACATCCCGAGGCGAATCCCCCTATTCCTCCCCCAGCGCCTCTTGTGGTGCTGACAGCGGAGGCATTGCAAGCTATGCTTAGCAATGCAGTCCAGAGTAATTTGCAGCACGCCAGTGCGAATCAAGCCCGTGCTCGTGGCAAAGATGCGCAGTTTTTCTGGAGCTTCATGAAGGCAAAGCCTCCCTCGTTCGATGGTCAACGTGGAAGTTCACAAGCTGTTGAAGAGTGGACTTCGAAGTTGGAAGCCCTATTTCAATATCTTGGAGCTGACGCCCAACAACGTGTCCAAGGAGCTGCCTCTATGCTCAGAGGCCATGCACGCAACTAGTGGAACGTAGTGGGTCAGTCTGAGAATCGCCTGGAGAATTCTCTTTCGTGGTCATGGTTTAAGGGTCTTGTGCGAGACCAATTTGGCCGACGTTTCCTCGACGCTGACGTTGATCTAGAAGCAGAGTTCGTCTCGCTCGTGCAAGGGACCATGACCATGGCGCAGTATGTTAGAAGGTTCGAGGAGTTGTCTTACCATGTCCCTGAGTTGGTTGCCACCGAGGCAAGTAGGATCAACCGGTTCATCAATGGGTTGCGTTCTGAAATTAGAGGGTTGGTCAGGCTAGGACGACCAACCACTTTCACAGCAGCTCTTGCGAGCCCCCAGATGTTGGATGATGACATCCCTAGGTTGGAGCAGTCACAAGAGGTGGGCACTTCGTTTGGTGCCAAGAGAAAACATGAGGAGTTAGTGCCTGCACCGAGTCAGAAGGTCAGAAGATCTCTGCCAGGGTCCAGTGAGTGCATTGTGGAGAAAGTCCAGCAAGAGAGTTCATGTCCTGGGTCACCGATGAAGAGCTCAAGGCGGAGTATCCAGAGCTCTACAACGATGATGATTCTGATGAAGAAGATAGCTCTTAAAGGTGGAGAGTCAGCGCACCCCTCGTTCAAGGTTAGTGATTTCTCTTTAAGTCTATATTCTTTGGCTCTAAAATTTCTTTTCATATGATTCATGTGTGTCTTGTGCTTATCTGCTTTGTCTATTGCGTGGTTGCATCGTTATGCTTCAATTCTCTAATCCGTAGTGCTTAGATTCTCTATTCTTTAGTTAGCTTCTAGGCTCTGTTTAGCGTTGCCCAGATCCTAAGGAGTCGAGAAATTTCATTGAGATAAGCCGAAGGTTTCCTTAGGATAGTTTTGTATCCAACCTATCTAGCTGAAGGTCAAGGAGTTAGTTTTCCAAGGATGCCTAAAAGCCAAGTTTTAGGGTTGCAAGTTGCAGTGATGTCTCCAGACTCATTATTAGCCTTGTCGCTGTGTGGATTTCATGAACCAAGTCTCAAGGTTTATGGACTTGCTCGTGACAATGCTCTTAATAGTGTTGGTTTATTCTCAGACCAAGAGTCAGAGCATCTCCCTCACGCAGTGAGATCTCAATCTAAGCCAAGGAGATATTGAGAATAATTAATGAGTCATGACTGCATAGTCAGTTGTCGTCACGATAGAGTTACTATGGTATGCAGTTAGTAAGGCAATTCCAATGGTGGCGTTAGTTTCATCTCATAGCCATTCTAGGAAGGATGGTTCGAAAGGTGAGTTGGCAGCGGAAGCCGTTTCGGAGTCGTTGTTCCTTCTTTACTGATGCCTATCTAAAGTTTGTGGTTGAAACTTACCAACTATGTGGGTTTAGAGTTGGTGAAGTTGCTGATGAAGCTTCCTGCAGGTTGGAGTTGTGTTTAAGTCATTGATGGTGGGTTGTAAAGTGTCTAGCTCAAGGTTTAAGATGGCATTGACAACCTATGTGGTGTAAATAACATCAGCGAATAGAAGTTTCTTGTAGGTCGTGCAAGGTCGGAGTTTGAATTCGAGTTGGTTGGCCGTTTGAGTTCTTGGTGGGAAGTCAAGTTGCTCGTAGGCAAGTTTTGCTACAAGTGTTGTATGTTCGACACGACTCGTCTCAAGAGTTGTTGTTATGCATACACAAAAACTATTCCTCTTGTTCCTTAGTTAAGCTTTGGGATTCTAGAGGAAAGTGGCTTGATGAGCGAAAAAGCCTCTAGCGTTAAGTGCCTTGAGGAGTGAGTTGGAGTCAAGGCCAGTTGCCTAGTGTGGTTAGACGAGCAACTCTCGAGATCTGGAGTTCAGTATTGGTGATCGTGTGTTTTTGCGTGTGACACCGATGGAAGGTTCTTCGCTTTGTGGAGGAAAAGCTTAGCCTAGGTTCATTGGACCAATGATGTCACACCCCCTCCCGAACTACCTGCTAGCTTAGTTTGGGAGATGGCGTGAAGCCAACGAACATCGTCCTCCTCTAACGATACCTGTTGACCCTACTGAACTGTTGAACCTGATAAACATACTAATCTTATATATGGAATACTTCACATGTAACACAACACAGCGGAATCCTTGAAAACCTTTAGACATACATGAAGTGCAGCTCTGGCATAACTCAGTTTGGGAAATAACCTGATAGAGACATCACGACCAAAACATATCCAACTAGGGTTTACACAACCAAAACATCTAGAGCTTACTCAAACCGTAAACTATCCAACTCCTACAAAGACATTTACAATACAAACAGACACAATGTACAACTCCACCCACGTACTGGAACTCGATCTGGGAGCTTTTAGCAGACTATGGAAGTTTATCAGGCACCGGGAGCTCGATCTCTACCTGAAAAGTGGGAAAACATTTTGAAAGAGTGAGCTACGAAGCCCAGTGAGTGACTAAATTTAAAACAGTCAATCCGCAAATCAGAACACGTGATAAACCTTTAAACGTATAAATTTGTTCAATCAAAGCGTTAAACATAAACGTGCAACGATAAAAGCTTTCTCAAATATTCCGCAAGTACGTCATTAAAATCTAGCAAGGCATATCAAGTATATCAAACATTTTAACTAACATGAAAAGTCTATGTTGTGAAGGGCACGCCCAGTACAACCAACATTTACTAGCTCTACGATGTAGTGGGGCCCGCCCAGCACTCCCATCGTCTTTGTCGTAGTGGGGCCCGCCCAGCACTCACGACAGCATCGTTGTCATGGAGTACACTCAACGTCAACAACGGAATATAACTTGTGTGCACACGGTACCATGTAGCCTCGGGCTCAATATCTCAGTCATGTAGTCATTAGAAGTCTCAGAAAATCACATGAAAACATTAAATCATGCCTGCTTATCCTTATCTTTCGTAAAACTCAATCTTACTCAGCTTGCTCGTGAAAAACTGAAAATCTTTAAACAATACTCGCTAATACATACTTTGCTTAAAATGATATCGTTTCAACTACTTTTCAGAAAGTCAATAATCACGTGCTCGTACATAAATCTCATTAGAAAATCTAAGCTCAAAACTTATGCTTGAAACCATTCATAGAAATCATGTATCATTCATAAGTTCATATTCAAGCATGTAAACCATTTAAGCATAAATAACAGTTTAGAAATCATTTTCGAAATTCGTTTTGTCACTCACAGTCTTGGCTAGTTCCCTGGCCTGTAGACTCGACCTATTTCCTCTTGGCCTATCAAACAAACCAAAACCGAGCATCAGAACTATAAATCGTCTTGTCTTTCCATGCTCATGAATTCTAATTTCTAGAAATAAAATCACACTTCACACTTTTTTCTAGATTTTCCAGATTCAATACCCTAACTTCCAACACTCATAACCTCCTCAATACTTAACCAAAATTAATGTAATATATATCCAACTCTTCATTTTGGAACCCTCTACAACTTACTTGAAGGAATGAAAATGAAAGTCCCAATGGATTTGTCCAGAAATCCCCCAAACACAGCAAATCCAGATTCGTGCTTCTCTGCTACCCTCTACTTTTCTCTTGAAATTAAACCTACTTCTAGTCGTTTTTGGCACATGAATTCTACATGAAAGTTATAGGAAATTGAATACGCTTTCCAACCATACCAAATTGAGCTTCTAATTCAACCTGTACACCACACAATGTTCAAAAAACCAGAGAAAACCAGAGATCCTTCTGATTTGCACGAAAATTCTTTGCTCTGATTTCCTTTTCAAAAACCATTAACTTAACATCAGATTTAGTTGAAGCTTCCTTCATGAAATTGTTTAGAAAATGGATTAACTTTCAAGAAAGTCAGGCCTCACCTCTTAGTTCTTCTTGTGTAGCTCAAACCGAATTAAAAACCAGAGATAGGCCGATTGAACCAAGATTCTGCCATGGTTGATCTTGCATGAGTTTTCCCCTCTCTTCTTCAACCTCAAAACTCTAGCAAGCTCATTCTTCTTCTTCCTTCACTCTCTTTCTCGAAAGTTCCTGAAATTTTGATGAGAAATGTTGGAGAAAGTGGGCTGAAATACTTTAGGCGGTGGTGGAATCTTTCTTTAACCATTATCCACCGAATGCATTGCTTTCATTTTCTTTTTTTTGTTTTCCTTTTCCTATTTTCTTTTCTTTTATTTTTCTTCTTTATTTCCTTTCTTTTCTTTGTTTCATTTCTTTCCATTTTCTTTAAATAAACTCCAAAATTATCAAAGACATCTTGAACCAAAAGCTTTGCCACTTTTCTTCAACAATTAAACAACAACAACTTTAATCCAACTTCCACAATAGGTGACAAGAGCAAATAATCCAAGGAAGGTCTCGGGTTTACAAGTATGTTAAAAGAGGAGAAAAATCATTTAAAAAAAGATTCGACGACTAAATCGTATTTTTGAAAATGAAATTTGTTTTTTATCTAATATTTGCAAAAAGATCATAAAATCTAAACAAAATGAAAACATAATTTTATCAAGTGATGAATAAGAGCTAGTTTGATAACATTATTGTTCTGGCCCAAAAACTTACCTAGTTCGTTCTTTGAGAAGGGCCTTTGATGAAAAGTATCAACGATCAACTTAAGCATGCCTGGTCAAACGAGTTTGTCGAGTCCTCGTGTTTGGGGGATTCGAATAACAAACCTAGACCAGTTGATCTATGCTCATGTCGGCTCGTTTGATAACTATAATTATTTCTACTTTTGCGATTAATTATGAAATTCAAAAGTAGAAAATAGAAAGTCCATTGGGATAGCTACATTCTCCAAAATGACAGACAAGACCTCTTTTAATAACTAACTAACTAACTTTATGTATATATATAAATATATATTTGACAACATGTTGGGGAGATTCGAATAACAAACCTACGCCAATCGATCTATGCTCATGTTGGCTCGTTTGATAACTAAAATTATTTCTTCTTTTGCAATTAATTAAAGAATACAACAAACATTATTTTTCACTACATTTATCTAAGTGTTTTAACAACGATGATGTAAACTGTTCTTTGATTAGTATTTTTTGTTTTACTAAGATAATAAATTTTCTTTGATTTTCGATTCTTTACCATAGAACAAAATAATCAAATAGTAAACAAAAATTTGTAAATTTATAAATCTATGAGCAAAATTTATCATGCAATCTGATTCAATTAGGTCGTTTAAGAAGTTGAATGTATTATGAACTCTGTAACAATGCAGTTGTGAAATGCACAAATATAGAAAAAGAAACAACAAAACCCAACTGCACTCTCCAAATTTTGGCAATGGTCTTTCTCTCACCTATATATGCAAACCTATTTAAGACCTCATGCACAACACCATAAGTCATCTATATGTGATACACCAATATCCAAAAAACTCAACACAAATAACTCGTCTAGTTTCTGCAATTTATTTGTTATTCGTCAATGGCTTTGCAACGTGGTTATTTCCTTTTCATCTCCTGCCTCCTCTTTACCATGTCTTTTCCTTCCACACTTGTGGCAACTTCTGGAGCCATACTCCATTAGTACCCAATCCAAAAGTCTTAAATGTCGCAATGCCTGCTAGTGCAACAACATTAAATAAACCACCATCTAAACAGCTAATTGAAGAGAAGTCTGGAAGTTTTAACGATTACAACACTTTTAAAGTTTCGAAGCCATCGAATACGAGTCCACAAATGCCTGACTCGACCTTTATAAACTGCAAACCTAAAGGTCCAATTAGATGGTCTGCTCCCAATCCAATCCACAATAATAACGTGCCTATGTGCTAAGCCCCTCGATGGAGTTAAAAACTCACAAATACCTTGTATCTATATGCATTATTACTTAATCAATCATTGATTATTTTTATATATTTTATTTTACTCCATATCATTTTAATTTTGTTTCATTTTATATCGTGTCTGGATTTACACTGCATCCTGAATTTATGGAAAGAAATAAGACTTTATCTAAGGTGGATCAATTATAATGAATGAATGGAATTTGATATACGTGAAAAATGGAGACAAGTTTTAAGTGTTAAAATTTCAAAAATTCGCACAACATTTTCATCCACTTACAACTTTAATAACATCTCGACATTAGAGTTGTAAAATTTCAATATTTGAAATTAGGAAAAAACAACTTCTTCCATTCGTTTTTAATGATGCTGATTAATTATATAAATGTTATTTGTTTTGACTTATATGAACTTTTCTTTTTTTAATCGATATATGATACTTTTCCTTTTATAGCATGTGCGAAAATCGATGAAGTTTGATATTTTGATTACAATTTTATATCAAATAAATAGTTAGAAAAAGTATGTGAAAAGAAAACTCATTTAAAAAAAGATTCAACGACTAAATCGTATTTTTCAAAACGAAATCCATTTTTGATCTAACATTTGGAAAAAGATCATAAAATCTAAACAATATGAAAACATAATTTTATCAAGCGATGAATAAGAGCTAGTTTGATAAAATTATTATTCTGGCCCAAAAACTTACCTAGTTCATTCTTTGAGAAGAGCCTTTGATGAAAAGTATCGACGATCAACTTAAGCATGTCTGGTCAGACGAGTTTGTCGAGTCCTCGTGTTGGGGGATTCGAATAACAAACCTACACCAGTTGATCTATGATCATGTCGACTCGTTTGATAACTATAATTATTTCTACTTTTGCACTTAATTATGAAATCCAAAAGTAGAAAATATAAAGTCCATTGGGATAGTTACATTCTCCAAAATGTCAAACAAGACCTCTTTGAATAACTAACTGACTTTATGTATATATATATTTATATATATAAATATATATTTGACAACATGTTGGGGAGATTCGAATAACAAGCCTACGCCAGTCGATCTATGCTCATGTTGGCTGATTTGATAACTATAATTATTTCTACTTTTGCAATTATTTAAAGAATACACACATGAATAATAATCATGTCTTGACCATATCGCCAAGTTTTGAAAATAGGTACTAAAATCATTGTCTTGACCATATCGCCAAGTTTCAAGAAAATTAATAAAATTCATGTCTTGACCATATCGCCAAGTTTCAAGAAAGTTATTTTAAATAATGTCTTGACCATATCGCCAAGTTTTTCAGTGTTAAAATTTCCAAGAACGTTTGTACCATGAGTCACACATATGCAAGTCCGAGGTCCCCTAACTAGCCTTATGATAATATCACACATGGAAATTCACATTCCATTCATATAACTTTCCACAACAAATAGCAAATTTCTAATTGACATGTTTAACATTCCAGAAACAAAACATATAAATCCTAGCAATTTCACATAATCAATCTCAACACAAGCACCACAATCAAAATAGATCAACACCCAATAATTTTACAATTATCTTGGCAACTAACGATTTACATTCCAGAAATAAATTTTCAACATGCTAATAGGGGAGTCATTTACACAGTACCGTCCAAGGATTTTACCCAAAATCCTTCCTCCAATGACTTTCTAAAACCTTAGCCAAGAATGCCCACAACTACACTAAAAGGTTTTCCAAGATTAGAAATTTTGGTTCAATAATTCAGTTAAAACTCAACCATGCTTAACACTTGAATACTCACCAAAAAATTCCAACACAGTGGCTAGACAGTGCTTTAAATTCGCAAAAATTCGTGAGTTCGGGGTGAATATTGATTGGGCACTCTAAAACGGAATGGAATATTCATGGGTCAATAACAGATATTAAAACCAACACCAAAGAAGGGGTTAGTTGACAAGGACTCACCCAAAAGTGACGAACCCTCTTTTGGACAGCAATTTGTAAGGTCGAGAACTTGAATTCGAACGGCCGAAACGTGCTATCTAGTTGGAAAATGAATCAGGAAAATCTATTGCTTGATCTATCCTTAAGAAATTTGCTAAAGAGACTCAAATAAAGCATGGAAACTCAACGAATCTTACCCCGACGTCACCTAATACGTAAGTATGGCTACTGCGAACAACACTCGACGATGACGGCGATAGAACACATGCTGGAACGAGCTGAATGCGTGGGTTTCGGGCTTCTCGCAACGAGCTTGTGTGTGTGTGGCGGCACGACGATAGATCAGCGAAACTACGCGACGGCAACGACGGATTTGAAGCGGCGGCGATACTGATGATCAGAGTGAGGAGGCGGCGACGGCTCTGAAGACGGGGAAGAGCGTGAGATCTGGGAGACGAGAGAGAGAGAGAGTTGGCTTACCGGAGGCTCACGACGGCGGCGGCGATCCGAGCAGGGAGGAGGCAACGACGATCCAAGCAGGGAGGAGGCGGCGACGTTCTGAGCAGGGAGGAGGCAACGACGATCCAAGCAGGGAGGAGGCGGCGGCGTTCTGAGTAGGGAGGAGGCGTGGCGTTTCGAGCAGGGAGGAGGCGATAGCGACTACACAGAAGAGAGAGGATGAGTGAAGGATGAGAGAGGAGGCGTGAGGGCTGAGAGATTAATCTTGAAGATAAGTTTTTTTTTCTGACCTGAGCAGGGTCTTTGTTCCGAGGTCGCTCGAGGCGCAGTTGTTGGACGACAATCTATTAACTCAGCCACTCTGACTGCCATGGCATAGTCCGGTGGTTGATGGGTGACCACACTACCTTGTATGTCATCCCTTAAACCCGTGATAAACCGTTCCACTTTGTCGGCCTCTGTAGCAACCATGGTAGGGGCAAACCGAGACAGTCTGGCAAACTCCGTCTCATATTCTTCCACAGTTCGGCTCCACTGATTGAGAGCTATGAACTCCGCTTGCTTCTTGAAACGTGCATTTGTAGGTTAATATTTCCTGAAGAACGCTTCCCTGAATTGGAGCCATGTCACAGGTCCATTACTGACGTCTATGGTCCTTTTGTAACGCCCCAGCTTCTCTAACCTCTAGCCTAGCGACGTTACTACTTACTCTAGACTCCTAAGCAACTGGGACAACTCACTTTAGACCGAATGTACTGAAAATTTTGGCAGCATAACGGCGTAAAACTGATTATCCCAAAATTATACTTCACCTTATAAAAGACATTTAGCACTTCTAAACAGGCAACCAACCAAGCTCCACCAAACTACAGTCAGATTTCACAACCTATCTTCTCTAGACAAGACATACTTTATCAAAACATGCAATAAGCCAAAACCATGCTATAAAAACATTTTATTAAGAGAAACAACCATTCCATTAGCAACTCACAAGCTAAACAGTTTATAACTCTGCAAGACTATCCAGCCTAGTTCTAAGCTAAAAAACAAAACCTTTCTCAGGTGAATCCCTCACCGTCATAGAACCACAAAATAAAACATTTCAGGCTAACTAATAAAGCAACTATGAAAAGTAGGACACGTAAGAACTCAGCGCCTAGGGATTTTCCTCATAGTCCTCCTCCTCGCCACCAAGGTCCGGATCATCCTCGATACCTGCAACATCTAAAATGTTGGGGGGAAAGGTGGGGAAGGGGGTATCAGTACAACCAGGGTATTGGTAAGTAGCTCACACGAGCTAGATCACAAGCATCAAACAAGGCAAACATCATGCTTCTCACACGCAAACAACATGCTTCTCACACGCAAACAACATGCTTCCAAAAGCAGTAAAACTCATCATGCTTAGAAAGCAATAAACGACAACATGCATATGCTTCCCACACTATGCACCCACACTATACTAGACCACACATGATTTACACGTCATGCTCCACACCTAACACATGAATTACGTGTCATGCTGCGCAAACCAACACGTGCATTACGAGCCACGCTACGCAAATCCTTTCGTATGCATTACGCGTCATGCTACGCTAAACCAAACACGTGAATTACGCGCCACGCTGCGCACCTACACATGAATTACACGTCATGCAACGCTACCGCTAGACTTATGCTACACTTCCCGTGACACAAGCTAGCCTAACCAACATGCTTGACACCCAACACGTCATGCTAGACAACAACCACAACTCAGCAAATCATGCCTAAACACAATAACACACATGCTTATCCCAAGCACTAAACAAACTAAGCTCATCTCAAGCGATTCAGAACGATTGCAAACATAACTTGCTCCACACAAGCACTTCAGTACATTTATATAGAACAGAACATGCTTTGCACAAGAACAAGGGTAAACATAAACAAACATCATGCTCACACAATCAAACAAGATCTAGCAAGTAGAAACTACTTACAAAACACGCTTCCAAATACCAACGAGGCAACACTTGCACCAAGCTCCACAAGCACCTCGAACTACAACCAAAAATGCTACCATCAAAGACTAAACTAAGAGGAAACGACCTAATAAGCTACTAGGGCCAAAACCACTTTACCCAGCTCATTTCTTTGCTGGACAGCCTTTAAACGTACCCCAAAATGAAAACCCAAAACCTTTAGACCATGGGCAACCACGTCTAAGGCACAACGGGCAATGGGTGTTCTCCAAACGACTCCAGATAAGGCTTTTCAGCCGCTGGACAGCAAGTAAACGACCCACATAAAGAGTATTAGGAACTCCTAAGGACCGGGCACGCTACCAAACCTAAAACAACTAATGGGGATCTAATCTAACATGCTTTTTAAGCCACGAACAGCAAGGAAAAGCTCACTTAACTCATGCTTTAAGAACCTATAAGGATCGGGAAACACACTAAGGCAACGAGACTTAATGGGCATTGAAAAACTACAAGCTTCTAGCCAAAACAACCATGATAACTCATTTAAACGCATAAACTAGGTCTTATAAAGGTTAGGCAACTCCTACGATCCTAGATATGCAATTAGTAATGATAAAATCATGATTCTAAGGCTAGGATAACTATTGAGCAGCAAACTACAAAGCTACAAACGAAGGGACAACCAAGAACTTACCCAAACAAACTTGCTTCCACGCTAGACGGGTTTTACAAACCACAACCAGCGAGCTAGAACGCTCCTTGGGCAGTGGGTATCCAAGTCGAAGTGTTTCGAACTTAATCGAACACCTAGACGGCGCTGCAGATCAGAAAATCAAACCAAACTCAATTTTCCAGCACCTAATACTAATGGGCATTCCATTTAAAGCACTAAACAAGAATGGGTATTCAAATTTAAGCTTCAACCAAGCATGGGTAAAACATAAACTTACCAAACGGAGCGACCTAAGGCCAAACGATCAGCTGGACAGAGACAAAAACGCGAGGAACTGGGGTTCAAGTTGCTGGACGCGCACGAATTCGACTGAAAAGAGCGAAGGGGGTTAGATCGACCTTATTTCATCCAAGAATGAGAGGAACAAGAGCTTACCCACGACTTTTATGGCTGAAACGCTGAGGAGACGGGGCTTCGAGCTGCTGTCCGGGCAAGATCTAACCATACAGACATGAGGGAGTCTTAGATCGGCCTTAAGGAATACAAATGAGTGAGTATGAGACTTACCCACGAGTTTTTCTTGGCCGAAAATTCAAGGGAACGAGAGATCTGCACCTTGAGCCACAAAACAGAGAGGGAACGGCGCGGTAATGAGGGGACCCAAGCGACGGCGGCACTAAACGGCGGCTGCGGCTGGACGAACACCAAGCAAACGCCGAGTGAGAGAGATGAAGAGAACTGAGACCCACAAGACGAGAAGACCCACGTGCGAACGGCGGCGCGGCGAGGGCTGGCCGAACGGAAGCGGCGCGATGCGAACTCGAGCGGCGGCGACGGCGGCAAGGGTCTTGGTCTCTCGGCTTGCTGAACGAACGACTGGGGGGGGCTTTCACGATAAGAGAAAGAGAGATAAGGAAGATGGGAACTTTTGAGATCTAGGGTCTTTCTTATTTTTACTCTTTCTTAGAGTTTCTTTTCTTTTTCCTTAATAACCATAAGCCCTAAAAAAAAGCCACTCACTCAACCAAAACCCAAAAATCAGCGTATAATTTAAATTATCACGCTTACGCTTCTCAACCAACTCAGACCAAGACCAAACGAGTTTTAGGGAGGGATTTTAAGACACGCTAATTTCCCTGAACACCTTAGTATATGATTAAATCCCTAAGTTCAAGCCAAAATAGAATTTATTTTCCTTTCAACTCTAAACTCGGGATTTAAATACACCCAAATGTGCACGGGCGTTACACCTTTTGTCTGACTGCCACCAAATCAAAGCATTGTCTTGCAACAGAAAAGCGGCACAATAAACCTTCTTGTATTCCGGACAATTCATGTGACGAAAGACGGTTTCAATGGAAGACAACCACAGCTCTGCCACTGTGGGGTCCTTTGATGTTCCATCAAATGGACGAGGGTCCCACTTCCTAAAGTCCCTTAAACACCTTGCCTCTCGCGACAATGCTTCATTATTTTGAGGCGCTTGGGCCTGCTGCCCCGCAATCACGCCTGCAACTGCCGCCTGTACTGCAGACTGTACTGCCCCGACCACCGCTGATTGCACAATTGCCTGAATAGCATCCACTGTGACGGGTTCAGCTGCAGGTGTCGGCTGCTCTACTTGGAGGGTCCTTTGTCAGATTGTTTTCTTGTCCCACTGGCGGTACAACTGCCTCAGGGGCCGTGCGACCCCTTCCACGACCTCTTCCACGACCCCTTCCACGAACTCTTCCACAAGGAGGCATGATTCTGATATTCGACAAAACTCAACTAAGTCTAATTCGCTGCTAACCTATACTTCAACCTTATCTACTATTATTATTATTATTTAATAGAGAATAGTAAGAATAATAATAATAACAATAAATAACAATAACAATAATCACCATACTAACTTTCACACCAACCATGTGATCACGCTTCACCAAAATAAAATATAAACATTTAAAACATGCTAATAAATAAATAAATAAATAGCATTTTGATTAAGGCAATTGTGTACCTGGCAATGACAAGGTGCTTGCTGGTAGGCCATGGGAACACTTAAGGTTTACGATGTAAACCAGTCTATAGAACCCTTAACCTAGAGCTCTGATACCAACTGTAACGCCCCAAATTTCTTTTAAACCTAAAGACTGACTAGGGACGTTACTACATACATGAATGATTCAAAGAACTATGGAGTTAAATTTTTCCTAGAAGTCTAGAATGCATAAAATAGGTAAATAATTTTAGTAAAACGTTTATCTGGGATCCCAAGAAAACTTGTAAAACATAAAAAAGTATTTGAACGCTTCAAAATGCAACAAAATAAAATAAGTCTTTGATTAATTACATAGAAGATTCAAATAACGAAAACTAATATGCGGAAGTAAAATATGCTGACACCGTCCACCATGGCACCACCAACAAGTACTCTTGATCAGTCGCCTAACACGTTCTCACCCTTGCCTAAAAAAAATTTTAAACAAACAAAGAATGAGTATTAAAAATACTCAGTAACCCCTCTACCAGGGTTGGTTATGCAAGCACAAACATTAGTGAGAGGACCTAAACTTTGTTTTATAACAACCTTACTTCTTCGCCATAATGCCAAACGTGACCCTATCTCCACGAACTATATTGTGACATTATCGCCACTAAAACTTTATCGTGATCATATCGCCACTTGTCACCATGGCCATATCGCCAAGTTTCAAGAAAATTAATAAAAATCATGTCTTGACCATATCGCCAAGTTTCAAGAAAATTATTTTAAATAATGTCTTGACCATATCGCCAAGTTTTTCAGTGTTAAAATTTTCAAGAACGTTCGTACCATGAGTCACACATGCAAGTCTGAGGTCCCCTAACTAGCCTTATGATAATATCACACATGGAAATTCACATTTTATTCATATAACTTTCCACAACAAATAGCAAATTTCTAATTTACATGTTTAACATTCCAGATACAAAACATATAAATCCTAGCAATTTCACATAATCAATCTCAACACAAGCACCACAATCAAAATAGATCAACACCCAACAATTTTACAATTATCTTGGCAACTAACGATTTACATTCCAGAAATAAATTTTCAACATGCTAATAGGGGAGTCATTTACACAGTACCGCCCAAGGATTTTACCCAAAATCCTTACTCCAATGACTTTCTAAAACCTTAGCCAAGAATGCCCACAACTACACATAAAAGGTTTTCCAAGATTAGAAATTTTGGTTCAATAATTCAATTAAAACTCAACCATGCTTAACTCTTGAATACTCACCAAAAACTTCCAACACAGTGGCTGGACAGTGCTTTAAATTAGCAAAAATTCGTGAGTTAGAGGTGAATATCGATTTGGCACTCTGAAATGGAATGGAATATTCATGGATCAATAACAGATACTAAAACCAACACCAAAGAAGGGGTTAGTTGACAAGGACTCACCCAAAAGAGACGAACCCTCTGTTGGACAGCAATTTGTAAGGTCGAGAACTTGAATTCAAACGGCCGAAATGTGCTATCTAATCGGAAAACGAATCAGGAAAATCTATTGCTTGATCTATCCTTAATAAATTTGCTAAAGACTCTCAAATAAAGCATGGAAACTCAACGAATCTTACCCTAATGTCACCTAATACGTAACTATGGCTACTGCGAACAACACTCGACAATGACAGCGATAGAACACATGCTGGAACGAGCTGAATGCGTGGGTTTCGGGCTTCTCGCAGCGAGCTTGTGTGTGTGTGGTGGCACGGCGGTAGATCGGTGGAGCTATGCGATGGCAGCGGCGGATCTGAAGCGGCAGCGATACTAACGATTAGAGTGAGGAGGCGGCGACGACACTGAAGATGGGGAAGAGCGTGAGGGCTGGGAGACGAGAGAGAGAGAAAGAGAGGGAGAGGTTGCTTATCGAAGGCTTGCGACGGCGGCGGCGATCCGACCTGGGAGGAGGCGACGGCTATCCGAGTAGGGAGGAGGCGGCGGCGTTCCGAGCAGGGAGGAGGCGGTGGCGTACCGAGCAGGGAAGAGGCGACAACGGCTACATAGAAGAGAGAGGATGAGTGAAGGATGGATTTTTCTTTTTTTTAAACAATCTGAACCCCCATTTCGTGGGGGAGTGGGCTGGCGTGAATAGTGCTAGCCCACTCTCTCTCTTCCTTTGACTATTTCTTTTTCTTTTTTTTTTCTTTTCTAGGTTGTTACATTAATTTTATCAATGTTATTTGTTTTAACTTATATGAACTTTTCTTTTTTAAATCGATATATGATACTTTTCCTTTTATAGCATGTGCGGAAATGGATGAAGTTTGATATTTTGATCGTCGCTGGCCACCGGATCGTCGCAGGCACTGCCGTCGGAAACCAACATTTCCTTTTTTTTCCTCTTTTTTCTCCCCTTTTCTCCTTTTCTCTCCTCCCTTTTTCTTCTTCTTCTTCTTCCCTCTTCCTCTCATCCCTTTCTTCACTGTTTTTTCAACAAAAAAAGAAGCAACCCACGACACCAGCTCGTCTCTCTCTCTTCTGCTTGGTTCGCCGGCGTTCGAATAGCGGGCATTCGCGGTGGGGTTCGTTCGTGGGTTTCGACGGCGGCAGCGCGGTACAGGAGGCTTCTAGTGTGGGTTTCGTTAGTGGGTTTCGGAGTCTGTTCGATTTCCGGTAGCAGAGGCGGTTGATCGACATTCGTTCCAGAGCCATTCGATTTCCGGCATCGGCGCGCCAGATGTTTTCAGATTTGGGTTTTTTTGGATGCTCGTTCTGACGCGCTGATGCCTGTTCGTGTGTTTTTTTTCAGATCTGGGCGTTTCACGAATGGCAGTAATGGCGTTTCACGAACGGTGGTTCCTTCTTGCGGCGTTTAACGAACGACAGATCTTGGCTTCTTGCGGCGACGACGTTTTGGTTCCAGCAGTCGATGGTGGTGGTTCCGGCGCCAAAAACGAATAAATGAGGAAAAAGAGAAAAAATATAGAGAGTTTGGGGAAAGAAGAAAGGAGAAGAAGAAGGAAGGTTGAGAAGAAAAGAAAAAAAAATCACGCCGGCAGCGATCGGCAGTCGATGGCGGCCGGCGGCTGCCGGCGGTGAGGCTATGGAGAAGAAAGGTTAATGAGACCTGGGATATGGGGAAGAAAGAAGAAGAAAGTAAAAAAGAAATAATAATAATAATAAAATATATATTTTTTAATTAATTTAATATATTTTTATTTTAAAAAATTTAAAATATTTTTTAATAAAAAAACAGCGCCACGTCAGCCAGCCGTTAGTTTTTAACTGAAAAATGGATGATAGGGACCAAATTGCTCCTTATCTCAAACCTCAGGGGTAATTTTGTTGAGTTTGAAAACTCAGGGACCAAAGTGTAACTTAACCCAAACCTCAGGGACCAAAAGTGTATTTTTCCCTATTTTGTTTTACTCCATATCATTTTAGTTTTATTTCATTTTGTATAATGAAAGAATGGAATTTGATTCACGTGTAAAACGGAGACAAGTTTTAAGTGTTATGATTGCAAAATATAATTGCTTCTAATTTATATTGAATTAACTAAAGAATATGTCGTTGTTGTGCATTAATCCAAGTAGAAATTATGCACTACCAAGTAATACCTGGAGTATTCCAGGGTCATATCCACAGGGAAGGAGCGAGTAGTAAAAATATCTCAAATTAAATCCTATTCTAATGATTTTGTGCTGGGGTAATAACAATAAAATATGGATGCGACAGGTTGAACTTGCGATAAAGAAAAGCAATAATAATGCGATAGAAAGATACGATGGATGATGAGCTATCAAGACTTTCGCCGCAGCAACCACATGCGACAGATAAGATATTAATGTAGCACATAACAATGAATCGACAGAATATTGATGCCTAAGCGAGAAATAAACATGTGATTCCCTTCCGATATTACACACATGCGATGAACTAAGAATATTCCTTTTGCTTAATTCATGCGTTTAATCAGTTCTCTATATGCTTGCAAGCGGTTGAATTATCCCTAAAGCAACCCAAACACATTCATGAAATATCCTAAGCGGCTGAGCTACTCCTAACACAACCAGACTACATGTAATGCATTATCTTGCTCTACTTAGATATTTCCACATGCATTACCCTTCCGGGATTTATCATGGATGCTACTACCTCTATCGGTTGATCAGACGGATATTAGTAATGAAAGAATTATCACATCTAAGTAAAAAGCATCAATATCATTGATTCATTGCATTGCATACAAAAATAATCCTAATGCCTTATGGGCGCATTGGCTAAGCCTTGATAAAAAGAAATTAGTTCATGCTACAACATATAATGAAACATAAAACTCTAAATTAGTTCATGTTACAACATGATAAAACATAAAACTCTAAGAAAGACTTGGATCCTTGGATCCCTGGATGTCTCACCTTTCATCAACCCTCTATTTATAAACTTCTCTTACTTGGAGCAAAAACATGTATTGCTTGGAGCCAAAGAGCTTGGAGCCAAAGGGTGTATTGCTTGGAGCCAAAGGGTATGTTGCTTGGAGCCAAAGCATCATCTCATGGATAGAAACTTGTTGTAACATCATCATGCATCCCATGCGCCATACTGCTTCAGCAACAAGCTTTCCATGCTTCAGACTGCTACAGCATCAAGCTTCTCATGCTTCAGCTGCTACAGCAACAAGCTTTCCATGCGTCAGCTGCTACAACATCAAGCTTTCCATACTTCAGCTGCTACAGCAACAAGCTTTCCATGCGCCAGCTGCTACAGCATCAAGCTTTCCATGCGCGAGTTGCTACAGCAACAAGCTTTCCATGCGTCAGCTGCTACAACAACAAGCTTTCCATGCTTGTTATGCTCTAGCGTGTTATGCTCTAGCGTGTCATGCTCCAAGCGCATCATGCTCTAGCGCATAAGCTTCCAAGCTTGACATGCTCTAGCGCATAATTGACAAGATTTTTCTGATGCAACAATAAATTAGAATTAGCGCAGTTTTGTATGAATTTTAAAGATAATAATCAATATGAGCACATTAATACAAATAAATCAATATTACTGCATCTAGCATATAAATTAATTAAAACTTGGGTATTTTCACTATCTTGAGGCTCACAATAAGCTTAAATTAGACACCTAACAACTTGATATTTTCAAGTTATCAAACCCCCAAACTTAAATTATTGCTTGTCCCAATCAATACTGCAACAACACTTTTTGCTTCTCAGATTGCCACAATGCCTCATGCCTTACTACAATTCCTTAGCGCACTCTACAAAAATTTACCTCAGCAGCGCGAAATACCAACATCCAACTTTCTAAACCTACGATCAACTTTGCTTTTACTACCTCAAAATGCCTTTTTCTCACTTAAATGGATTTCTCTCATTTCTCCTTCCTACACTTTTTCCTCTTTACTAGCTTACTTCTAAATCAAAACTTGGATGCTCTAACGTTTTTTTTTTTAAGAATGTTTACTCATAGCGCTCACGTTGCCAGTAAATATTTTTTTTTCATATGAGAATCCTTTTAGATGTAGCGCCTTCGTTCTGGCTTGCCAACATTGGTGATGAAAGCATCCAACTACGAGCGCCTCATCTTTCAGGTTGCCGAGGCATGCTCAATTCTTTTCAGCGCTTTCATGCAAAGGCAAACGATGGGTGTCATGAATGCCCCTGGTTATGCCCCTGGTTACTAATGCCTTCAAGAAAGTGGAGCATTCTTTTTTTTTTTTTTAACTTTCTTTGCTGAACAACTATGGAATATTGAAACATGCGCTATGCACCCCCCCAAACTTAAAATGGACAATGTCCTCATTGGACCCCCAAACTTGTTTTGCATTATGCGGTAGGGGAAGAGTTTCTAAGAATGCGTTAGTCACATTACACAAGCAGATTTGGGTCATTGGCTAGTAGAGAAGAAGTTATGCAACATAAGATACTCTGAGACAAATCTAAATAAGGAGAAAATGACATTTATCAATAGCTAAGGCAATGAAGAACTTAAGCAAAGAAAAATTGGTTGTCAGTTCTAGCGCATATTATCATAGGTTTATGTAAAGCAACGTAGGGGAAACGCGGGCGAGGCAGGGCAGTAACAATTTGATGCGATAACACTATTGCAGTAGAAAAAAACCAAAAAATTTAACGCATTAAAATATTAAACGCATGCAAATCAACTCAGGGGAGATTTAAGCACTAAAGAGACATGCTGAACTAAAAGCAAGCGCATTGAGAAACCATATCAAACTTGCAAAATGTAACAGTAACGCATGCTTTCTACTCATGACTCAAAGCTAGTGCATAGACCCAAACCTAAGGCTTTCTTCTACTTTTGGAAAATAAATAATTGCAAGAAAACTTTGACGGAAGAGATTGTCGAGGTCTCTTGTCAAATAAATTTATAATCCACGATTCCTAAAGCTAACTTGTAGCAGTAGTGGTCGGGATCGATCACAGGGAACAATCGGTTTATTTCTAAATTCTTTTGTGTCTTTGAGGTAACCGAAAAAAAAGGGGGTTTATAGATAAAGGATTAAGACATAAAGTAAAGGCATGAAAATAAATAAGGAAAATTAAATGCAAGGAAAGTAAAGGTGGGGTTAGTTGATCTTACCACGAGGATCACTGTAATCGGGGTTGAACTCGGTGTTAAGTTTGATTAATTTCATTCATCGATTATCAATTGATTTTAATTAACTATCTAAGTCTGGCGTACTCCGGCAACAAACCGAGAGCCATGATTCAACTATTACAACATGCAAACGCTAAGTTTGATTCTAGCTTAAATTAATTAATTGGCCTATTAACTAATATAAACCGCATTGGGATCTAGCCGAATTAATTCACATGCAACGGGCAACAAACCACAATTACAATTGATTAAATCATTTAGTTCAAGGGACGCATGCGTAATATCATAACGTTAGCCTATTTGCTACTTAGATTTAGCAAGTAAATTTAGACAGGGCGCGGTCAAGGTTGTCAATCTTTCCTACCACAATCTAAACTTGTATGCAAAGAACTAAAATCACAAAGACAATCAACTAAGTAATTAAGAATGGAAATCTCATAAAATGGAAACAAACTTACAAACTGAGGTCCCGATTACAACGATCCGAGCTTAGTTGGCCATAGACAAGCACCTCCAAGCTCGAGGCTCGATCAACCAACCCATGGACTAAGAAAACTTAAAAGAATTTTTTAAACTAGAGAGAAAAGTGGCTACAAAATTGTAGTGAGGGATGAATTGAGGGATGCCTCTAAACCTACACCAAAGGCCTCTATTTATAGAGTTTCTTGGCCTTCAATTCGTGGTAGAATGGTGCTGAATTGGGTCTTCAAACAAGGAAAAATTATGGCCAAAATTGGAAAAAATAGATTCTAGAAAATTGCCTAGCGTCGCGACGCTACGATACAACGTTGCGACGCTATGCCTTCAAGTAAGGAAAAATTTTTGCGGATCTTGTAGCATTGCGACGCTATGGTGGGAGCGTCGCGACGCTTTGGCTTGAGGTTCCCGCCAATGCCTTTTTTTCTTATTTGAGCAGCGTCCCGACCCTTCAACGGTAGCGTCTCGACGCTGCGAAGGCTTCAGGGGCAGTTTGGTCATTTTACGCTCCGGTTTTGCTCGTTTAAGCCCCGAATCCCTTCCAAAGCTCCGGTGAGGACCTATAGACTTATTATACTCATTTTAAAGCATTTTTCGCAAGGAATTCAACTAAGATAAGCATATTGGGAGATTCTAAGTGTATAATAATTTGGACTTATCAAACTTCCAAACAAACATAAAGTAAAGAAATAGAATACGTCCCTTGTTTAATTGCCTCAAAATGATCTGACTTCAATGCTCCGAGGCGTCAACATGCTCTTCCTTCATGTGTTGTCCAAAAAGATGATGGGCGCATTGTCCCACTACATCTCTTTCCCTTCATGAGATTTTATTCTTGATTTGCACTATCGGACTTTCTACCACACCTTGCAATGTTGGGCCTTCCCTCGAAGTTTGCATTCTAACCAAGACAAAGGTTGACAGCTTTTGTGTTTTTCCTTTACTGCAGTACCGCCATTCGTAGTTGTGTTTTGACTCGATGAGATTGTTTTCTTTGATGCGCTACTCCCCAACTTAACTCATTTTCCTTTTTTCGCCTTCCCTGAAGCATCATCATAAAGATTCATCTTTTCTGTTTCCGACTGTGTTGAAAAATATTTCGTTGGCGCATCATGTGTGGGTGCGTCATGTTTGAGCGCAACTTCTTCTTTTGGATGCTTAACTTTTTCTTCTAACGCATTGCACTCTTCTACTTTATCAGGGAATTTTAATGAGCTGAAAGCATTAAAAGTTACTTGTTCATCATTGAACCGCATGGTTAGCTCGCCTTTTTGCACAACAATCGAAGTTTGTCCGGTAGCCAAGAAAGGTCTTCCCAAAATGATTAGGACTTCTCTATCTGCTTCATAATCAAGAATGATAAAGTCAGCTGGAAAAATAAATTTATCTACTTTTACCAGTACATCTTCAATTTTTCCTTCTGGATGCACCACCGACCTATCTGCAAGCTGGAGAGTGACTGTTGTTGGACGCGCTTCTCCAATACCAAGGCGCTTGAATACTGATAAAGGCATTAAGTTAATGCTTGCGCTAAGGTCGCATAGGGCTCTCCCCACACCAATTCCTCCAATGGAACATGGAATAGTGAAGCTTCCAGGGTCCTTCAATTTTGGGGGAATTTTGCTACTGAGGATCGCACTACACTCATTTGTTAGCGCAACGATCTCGAATTCTCTCCACTGGCGCTTGTTCGAAAGGATGTCCTTTAAGAACTTTGCGTAGCTTGGCATTTTTTCAAGCGCCTCGACTAGGGGAATGTTGATATGCAACTGCTTCAGCACGTTTAGAAATTTCTTGAAATTTGTGTCATCATTCTTTTTTTTTAGACGCTGCGGAAAGGGAATAGGTGGTTTGTATGCGGCAGGTTCTTCATGTATCGATGGCTCTTCTTCTTTTTCCTTCACAACGCCTTCCTTGCTTGATTTAGCCGCATTGGGTTCTTCCAGAAACTTCTTTGGATCTTCTGAATTTACTATCGCATCTTCTAGCGCATGAGTCGTTGTATTACTTGGAACTTGTTTACCATCGCACAAGGTTAACGCATGGCAGTGCTCTTTTCCTCTTGACGCTTCAGTGCTGTTTGGAAGAGTTCCTACTGGTCTGTTCTTCAGTTTTGATGCTAATTGCCCTAGTTGAACTTCAAGATTTCTGAGTGATGCGGCCTGGCTTCGCACTAACGCACCATTCTTTGCCATATACTCCTATTGACTAATCATAAAATCTTTCAGCATGGTCTCCAACAAGTTAGAAGATGATGCGTCAGAGTCTCCACCGCGTGCATTGTTTATGTGTTGGAAATTTCCTTGGAATGGTCCCAGCAAAACTTGATCATTATTAGCGTTAAAGAGTTGAGGGCCAAAATTGTTACTCCCTTGCTACTGCGGTAGCTTTGATGCGCCAACATTACCATTCCATGAGAAACTAGGATGATTTCCCCAACCAGAATTGTAGGCATTTGGAAAGGGATTATTTCGTGCGTTACCTTGGGGTCCCACATAAAAAAATGATTCTGGATTTGATGGGCACTGATCATACATGTGGCTACCACGGCAGATGGCACATCCTAACGCAGCTAGATGCGCTACAATGGGCACTTGATTTGCAGCTAATTCGTCCATTCGTATGGTTAGCGCATCGATCTTTGCGTTAACTGTTGTCATGGGGTCTACTTCAAAACTTCCAGAACTTGTCTTTATTGGGTGCTTCCTTTTGTCCTCAACTGATCCCCATTCATAATTGTTCCTCGCGACGCGGTCAAGGATTTCATGCGCCTCATCATATGTCATTCTTAGCAATGCTCCATTGGCCGAAGAATCTAACAATACTTGAGAATTTTTGTTTAATCCCACGTAAAAAGTTTCTAGTTGGATGCAATGAGGTAGTCCATGGTGAGGGCATCTTTGTAAAAGATTTTTGAATCGTTCCCATGCATCTCTCAGTGACTCATCCTCTTATTGTGAGAAAGTTATAATCTCCTTACGCAATTTGGAATTAATCGTTGGTGGGAGATATTTCTCCAAAAATTTTTCAACTAAGACATTCCATGTAGCAATGGAACTTGCAGGTTGCTGATTTAACCATACCTTAGCAGCATCTCGTAGCGAATATGGAAATCGTATGACTTGAAGCTGCTCAGGGGTGACTCCTGGAATAATGAACTTGTTGCAAATATCGAGGAATGATTTTAGATGAGAGTGAGGATCTTCTGATGCACTTCCTCCAAACTGTCCTGCTGCAATAAGCATTTGAAACATAGCAGGCTTAAGTTCAAACCTTTCACTGTCAAGCTTGGGACGCACAATTCCAGGGTTGAAATTGCACATCCTTGGGGCTGCATAGTCTCTAATGTCTCGTTCTCTATCATCAGCCAATTGTATTGGATTAACGGGAGGATTTTGTGGGTTTAGTGTAGTGATAAATCTCCAAAAGGGAGTTATTTGGGCCTTAATTCTATAATGTTTTGTGTGTCATTTGTGCTAATTAGGGTTGCTATTAGATGATTATTGCATGTTCTAACCCATTTGGAAGAATGGATGCTTTGGAAGTTATTTTGTGCAGAATACATTGTTGAGCGACTTGAGGGAGCAAAATCTGCGATCCAGAAAAACAGGGAGCAAAACTACCACGTCACAGCTCATTATCCATTTTAATGAACTGAAGTTAGTTGAGCTATTCTCGGATTTGAGGAGCAAGGAGAGCCATCCACGTGTCTAGGTCAACCTAATTTAAGTTTGTCTTCATTCTATAAAAGGAAGAGTCATTCAAGTCAAATTAATTTCTTTCGTGGAGAGGAACATTCCACTTTTGGGGAAGAGATCATTTCTCATTTCCATCATTGGGAGCCGAATAGAGGAGAAAGATTGTAGACTTCAAGAAGACCATCAATTACGAAGTTGATCAAGGGAGTTAGTATTTTCATGTATTAATTTGTAATTATGGATGCACATACTCAGATTGTGGTGTGTGTTACCAGGTGTGTTATGAACTAATTTACTTTAGGTGTTGGTTAGGAAATATGTAATTGTTGCGCTTAATTCTTTATGCAATATATGTTGATTTGATGCATCTTGATTATTTGTTGTGCTTATTTATATTTTTTGCTCGCTTGGGCAGCCGGTATGAATACCACTTCCTAGTTTCAGGGATGTTTTTGGAAGTGTGTGGCATTTAATCACACTAGATCATTGTGTATTGGTGAACGCAAGTGACAGAGCTAGGGATAGCCAGTTTCCTAGTGCTTGATCGGTAGTGCGTCATTAGAGTTGAAACACATTTTAAAAATCCAGAGTTCCGGGAGGATCCTGCTAATAAGACTGCAAGAGTTTTGCCTGATCAATAATATTGCTATAGCATCTTTTAAAACAATTACTAAATCCTGACCAACGTCTGTTTCTAATCTGTCTGCTTTATTTGTTTACTTTCTGTTCCGTCATTTCTTTTGCTTCAGTATTCTATAAAAATCAATCATTTTTACTACTTTCAAAACCATTAAAGAGTTGCACAAAATAGATAAAGTGAGAACTAATTCAGACCTTGGATTCGATAAATACTTATTACTTGTTGCGGATTGTGTATGCTTGCACAAGTGTTCTAGAGTTTAATTTCACCTTATTTTTGTTCACTCTGGGAACCCAACAAGTTTTTGGCGTCGTTGCCGGGGACTTGAATAAGTTTTTATCTGATCTGTTTTGTGTATGTGTTTTAGTGGTTTGGTGCTAGAACTTTTTTATTGTTTCTTTTGTTTTTGCAGGTGTGAGTTTGGTGCATGAGCGATCCGCCTGGGGTAAGGTTTGAGCTTGATCCAGAAATTGAAAGGACATTCAGGAGAAGAAGGAGAGAGCAGCGTAGAAACAAAAATCCAATGGTTGATGTGCCGCATCTCCCGCAGGCTCTAGAAGATCCAGTAGACCCCCAGCAGAATCGTGTGCTGTAGCCAAATCCACCGTTGGAGCAAAATGGACAACAAAATAATCATGCTGAGAATCCTATCTTGGTAGCAAACGATAGGGCCAGAGCCATTCGAGCATATGCTTTCCCAATGTTTGATGAGTTAAATCCAGGAATTGCATGTCCTCAAATTGAGGCAGCAAATTTTGAAATTAAACCGGTAATGTTTCAGATGTTGCAAACCGTGGGTCAGTTCCATTGCTTATCATCTAAAGACCCTCATTTACATCTTAAGTCTTTTCTAGGAGTTAGTGATTCATTTGTAATTCAAGGAGTGCCTAGAGATGCCCTTATATTAACTTTGTTCCCGTATTCTCTAAGAGATGAAGCAAAGGCATGGTTAAATTCTTTTGCTCCAGGATCAATTAGGACACGAAATGAATTAGCGGAAAAATTTCTTAGTAAATATTTTCCACCAAATAGGAATGCTAAATTGAGGGGTGAAATAGTAGGGTTTAGGCAACTGGAGGATGAGACTTTTAGTGAGGTCTGGGAGAGGTTTAAGGAGCTTTTGCGAAAGTGTCCCCACCATGGTTTACCTCATTGTATCCAAATGGAAACATTTTACAATGGGTTAAATGGAGCAACCCAAGCTATGGTTGATGCTTCAGCTGGAGGGGCCCTTTTGGCAAAAACTTTTAATGAAGCCCATGAAATTTTAGAAAGAATATCAACTAATAGTTGTCAGTGGTCGGATGTTAGAGGCACAAATAAAAAGGTTAAGAGTGTATTAGAGGTTGATGGTGTGTCTACCATTAGGGTTGATATTGCAATGTTAGCTAACGCTCTTAAAAATGTGACAGTGGTTAGTCATCAACAGCCGCCAACTGTGGAGCCTGCTGCAGTGGTGAACCAAGTTGCAGAGGAAGCATGTGTCTATTGTGGTGAAGAGCACAACTACGAGTTTTGCCCCAGCAATCCAGATTCTGTGTTTTTTGTAGGTAATCAGAGGAATAACCCTTACTCTAACTTTTATAATCCAGGTTGGCATAACCACCCCAATTTCTCATGGGGAGGACAAGGAAGTAATATGCAAGCACAGCAGAAGGTGAACCAGTCGGGATTTGCTAAAGCGCAGATATTGCCCCAGCAAAATAAGCAGGCTCTGCCCCAGCAAAATTCAGAAAGTTCTCTTGAGGCAATGATGAAAGAATATATGGCTTGTACTGATGCCGCAATTCAAAGTAATCAAGCTTCTATGAGAGCGCTGGAATTGCAGATGGGTCAGCTAGCTAATGAGCTGAAGGCAAGGCCTCAAGGGAAACTTCCTTAAGATACTGAGCACCCTAAAAGGGAAGGTAAGGAGCAGGTAAAGGCAGTGACTCTAAGGATTGGTAAACCACTATAAGAGAGAAAAGAGCCTAGTAAACCCCAGGATATAGAGAAAAATTATGAGAAAAATGTTGTTGAGAAAGAGTTGGAGTCTGGTCATGGTGCTGGAAGATGTAATAATGATGCTGGAGCATTTGGTTCTGTTCCAGATGTGGAACCACCTTATGTGCCGCCCCCACCTTATGTACCACCTCTACCTTTTCCACAAAGGCAAAGGCCTAAGAATCAAGATGGTCAATTTAGGAAGTTTTAGAGATTCTTAAGCAATTGCATATAAATATCCCTTTAGTAGAAGCTATAGAGCAAATGCCTAATTATGCTAAATTTCTTAAGGATATTTTAACTAAAAAGAAGAGGTTAGGTGAGTTTGAAACTGTATCTCTTACTGAGGAATGTAATGCTATTCTTTAGAATGGGCTACCAACCAAGGCTAAGGATCCAGGATCATTCACTATTCCTGTATCTATAGGTGGAAAAGAGTTAGGTAGAGCACTTTGTGATTTAGGTGCAAGCATTAACCTTATGCCTCTTTCGGTCTATCGAAAGTTAGGTATTAGTGAAGCTAGGCCTACCACAGTCACACTCCAATTAGCTGATAGGTCTATCACTTATCCTGAGGGTAAATTAGAGGATGTCTTAGTAAAGGTAGATAAATTCATATTTCCTGTTGATTTTATTATCTTAGATTATGAGGCAGATAAAGATGTCCCAATTATTCTTGGTCGTCCATTTTTGGCTACTGGTAGGGCATTGATAGATGTTAAAAAATGGGAATTAACAATGAGGGTTTATAATGAGGAAGTGAAGTTTAATGTTTTTAAGGCCATGAAGTATCCAGACGAAATGGGGGATTGTTCTTTCATTCGGATTCTGGAGAATACAATTGTTGAGACAACAATGCAGGATTCGGCTGACAAGCATTTGGAAGATCATGGAAAGGTTAGTGTAGAGGATTTAGAAGTTTGTTCTTTAGAAAGAAAAAATGAAAAATAAGTGTCTAGGTGTGAGGATGTTTTTGAGTCTTTAGATTTAGATGAAAGGAAAGCTCCTCCTATTAAGCCATCCCTGATTGAGGCACCCACTTTAGATTTGAAGCCCTTACCGGATCATCTAAAGTATGTGTATCTTGGGGAAGGTGAGACATTGCCCATTATTGTTGCATTAGATTTAATGCCGGAGCATGAAGAGGCCTTAATAAAGTTGCTGCAGCAATATCGCAAGGCAATAGGATGGACATTGGCTGACATTGAAGGAATTAGCCCTTTGTTTTGTATGCATAAAATCACTCTAGAGGAGGGATCTTTTAGGAGTATTGAGCAACAAAGAAGGCTTAACCCTACAATGAAAGAGGTTGTTAAAAAGGAGGTGATTAAATGGTTGGATGCTGACATTATTTATCCAATTGCAGATAGCAACTGGGTAAGCCCGGTCCAATGTGTTTCTAAGAAAGGAGGTGTCACAGTGGTAACTAATAGAGAAAATGAGTTGATCCCAACCAGGACAGTAACTGGCTGGAGGGTTTGTATGGATTATAGGAGGCTTAATAAAGCTACCCGTAAGGACCACTTCCTTCTACCATTTATTGACCAAATGTTGGATAGATTGGCTGGTCAGGCCTACTACTGTTTCTTAGATGGTTATTCTGGGTATAACCAGATTACTATTGCTCCTGAGGATTAGGAAAAAACCACTTTCACATGCCCTTATGGGACATTTGCTTTTAGGCGAATGCCTTTTGGCCTTTGCAATGCTCCAGCAACATTTCAGAGGTGTATGTTAGCAATTTTTTCTGATATGATTGAGTCCACTGTTGAGGTATTTATGGATGATTTTTCAGTTTTTGGAAGATCTTTTCAGAGTTGTTTAGATAATTTGGGTAAGGTGTTAAAGAGATGTGAGGATACCCATCTAGTTCTTAATTGGGAGAAATGCCACTTCATGGTGAAGGAGGGCATAGTGCTAGGTCACAAGATTTCAATGAAAGATCTAGAAGTTGATCGAGCGAAAATAGAGGTTATTGAGAGATTAGAACCACCGAGTTCAGTTAAAGGGATTCGGAGTTTTTTAGGTCATGCTGGATTTTATAGAAGGTTCATAAAGGATTTCTCAAAAATTAGTAAACCTCGTTGTAACTTATTGTGCACTGATCATGTTTTTTACTTTAATGCAGATTGTAGGAAGGCTTTTGAAACTTTAAAGGCTGTTTTAACCTTAGCACCCATTCTTTGTGCACCTAATTGGAGTTTACCATTTGAAGTAATGTGTGATGCGAGTGATGCAAGTGATGTTGTAGTAGGTGCTATGCTGGGGCAGAAGCAGGGCAAATTTATCCATCCTATATATTATGCAAGTAGGGTTTTAAATGAGGCACAAGTCAACTACACAACTACTGCAAAGGAGTTGTTGGCTGTCGTGTTTGCCTTTGAGAAATTTTGCCCATATTTGGTTGGATCCAAAGTCACGGTTTTCACGGATCATGCAGTAATAAGGTACTTGATGTCTAAGAAAGATGCAAAGCCTAGACTAATTCGTTGGGTTTTATTGTTTCAGGAATTTGACTTGGAATAAAGGACAAGAAGGGATCAAAAAATGTCATTACAAATCATTTATCTCGTCTTGATCCAACATCATCTTTGCTAAAGCAATCTGCCATTTCAGATTCTTTTCTAGATTTATAGCTCTTTGCTGTTGAGGTAAAGGTAGTCAAGGATATTCCTTGGTATGCTGATATTGCCAACTTTTTGGTAAAGGGAGTCACTCCTATTGATATGGATTGGAGGCAGATGAAAAAATTTAAGCATGATGCGAAATTTTTCTATTGGGATGAGCCATTTATGTCTAAGCAATGCTGTGATGGTATTATTCGTAGGTGTGTTTCAGGTGATGAAGCAAAAGAAATCCTGGAGCAATGTCACTCTTCGCCGTATGGAGGTCATTTCAGCGGTCAGAGGACAGCTATGAGGATTTTGCATTGTGGATTCTTCTGGCCTTCTTTATTTAAGGATGCCCACTGGTTCTACAAGCAATGTGATGCTTGCCAAAGGAGAGGAAACTTAGGACCTCGAGATGAAACGCCTCTTACTTACATTTTGGAATTAGAATTATTTGATGTATGGGGTATTGATTTTATGGGGCCATTTACCCCTTCTAATGGTAATCTTTTTATCTTATTGGCAGTTGATTATGTGTCCAAGTGGGTGGAGGCCATTGCATGCCATCAGAATGATGCCAAGACAGTATCAAGGTTTCTTCAATCGCACATTTTTGCGCGGTTTGGGACACCTAGAGCTCTAGTGAGTGATGAGGATACACATTTTGTTAATAATGTTTTAACTAAGCTTTTAGCTAAGTATGAAATTAAACATAGGATAGCTACCCCATATCACCCACAAGCATATGGTCAAGCTGAGATAAGCAATAGGGAAATCAAATCTATTATAGAAAAAGTAGTCCATCCATCTAGGAAGGATTGGTCTTTTAGGTTGGATGAGGCTCTTTGGGCTTATAGGAAAACCTATAAGACTCCTCTAGGTATGTCTCCCTATAGGTTAGTATATGGGAAAACTTGTCATTTACCATTAGAGCTCGAGCATAAAACGTTTTGGGCTTTGAAAAAATTAAATTTTGATCTA
This sequence comes from Luffa aegyptiaca, assembly GCA_017139565.1. Taxonomy (NCBI): domain Eukaryota; kingdom Viridiplantae; phylum Streptophyta; class Magnoliopsida; order Cucurbitales; family Cucurbitaceae; genus Luffa; species Luffa aegyptiaca. Next base: position 18,938,215 of record CM029398.1, read on the forward strand.
AGTCGTGCAGGGGCAATTAGAATGCTGTAGCTCAACGAGCTAGAGGAATTTCACCAATTTTCTTATGAAAATGCGAAAATGTATAAAGAAAAGACTAAGCAGTGGCATGATAAGAAAATTAAACCTAAAGAGTTTGTCAAAGGTCAGAGAGTTTTGCTTTACAATTCTAGATTAAAGTTGTTTCCTGGGAAACTAAAATCTAAATGGTCAGGGCCATTTATTGTGATTGAAGTTTTTCCCCATGGAGCAATTACTTTGCTGGATGAAAAAGATGGGAGAGTGTTCAAAGTTAATGGACAGCGTATGAAACATTATTGGGGAGAGGAGTTCCAGTCGAAATATCCTTCCCTAAAGTTGGTTGATGATAGAGTGAGCAAGATATTTGCGGGAGCATTTCGCAAAACAATATTTTGAGCTCCCAGTGGTTGTTTTGATTTTATTTCTCGCTAGTTTGATTTTATTTTAATTTGAATTACTTTAGATTTGATTTGTTTAAATCTTGCATGATTTATGTTAATTCGTTGTTATTTTTAATTCGGTAGATTTTATTTTTGAGTATTTTTATTATTTTTTCTAAGTTTAGTTTTATTTATTCCGATTAGATTTAGTTCGATTTTATTTTAGTTTGTATTTTTGGTGATTTAAATTTTTGTTTAGGTTTTAGATAAAGTTTTTCTGATTTATTTAAGCGGTTAATTTAAAATTCCTGGTTTGATTTTTCTGATTTGAATTTGAATTCTTCCGTATCCAAGATTCTTCTAGAAGGTAATCTTTGTTCAGAAGGTTGTTGCGGTAATTTTATGACCGAATCAAATATTTCGTCTGAATAGGAAGGGTTCTGTTATGGATTAATTATTTTTACCGTTTGATTTTAAATTTGTTGTGGGCGGGTAAATTGCATGGAGAATTCTGATGCTGCCACGTGTCGCGCAGGGGAAATCCAAGGGTGTAGCCGTGAGACAGCGCATCATCATTTACCATGGGCGTTTGAACTTCAGATTTTACCGTTTGATGGTTTTAATTCTACTGATTGCATGTGATTTAAAACGGTAATTTTATTTAATGAAGAGCAAAATCTTTCGGTTGAGATTTTATTTTTGCTGAAGCCCTATTTATTCAAAGACTTTGGTAAGTTTATTTTCACTTCAACTTCTCGCTTCCATCCCTTGTCGTTTTTATTTTTCCTTTTTGCTTTTGTTTACTGTAATTCCTTTGAGTCTCCAATGGTGAAATCAAGAGGAAGAAAGGAAAGAGAAAATGAGAAAGAAGAAGTACCAGTTACCCCTGAGATACAAAAGACGAAGGCAAAGAAAAAGAAAACGCCGGAGGAAAAGGAAGCTACAAGAAGAAAAAGGCAACAGAGGGCTGAGGATCAAGAAATTGTACAAAAGGTAGTGGAGGATATTGCTGCCGAGGTAGTAGAGAAAGAAAATCCGAGGGAACCTGAAGGACAAAATCCTGAACAGACTGACCCGATAGTCGAGGGTACGCAAGAAGTTGAAGAAAAACAGACAGAGGATGTGCAAGAAGAACAAACAGAGGTTGTGCAGGAAAAAGGCAATGAGCAGGAGGCGCAAGAGCAGGAAGCCCGAGTCGAGGTTATTATGCCGGAGGTACCCCGTCGTCACCGTTGGAAGCAAAAAGCCAGCCGTGTCAAGGTAGTCCGGACTGATACCCCTTCACCTCCGACAACTGACTCTGAGAAAGAGAATGCAGAGAGAGAGGAACAGGAGAAAAAGGAAGCCGAGGACAAAGCAAGAGAGGAAGTAGCGAAAAAGGCTGAGGAAGAAATTTTGCCCAAACAAAGGGAAGACAAGGGCAAAGGTATTGCTGAAGCATCGTCGAAACCTGAAGATAGTGAAACAGAGGAGCCATGGTTATCGTATAATCGCTTCATCAACAATCTTGCTTGGGCAAAATACATAGAAATGCTGAGAAGAGACTTTTTGTTCGAATGAGGATTTGGCGATGACTTGGCACGGTTCTTGAGGACTGGAATAGCGAACCATGGCTGGAGTCAGTTCTGTGCAAAGCCGGAGATGGTCAATTCCAACATAGTTCGAGAGTTTTATGCAAATATTGATGATCTAGAGGGATTTCATGCTATCATCCGAGGAGTACCCGTTGACTGGAGCCCAGGAGTTATTAATTCTTTATTCAACCTCTAGGACTTTCCGCACGCAGGCTTCAATGAGATGGTGGTGGCACCATCGAATGATCAGTTAAATGCGGCTGTCCGAGAAGTTGGCATTGAGGGGGCTCAGTGGAGACTGTCGAAGACAGAAAAGCGTACATTTCAAGCTGCCTATCTGAAAAGCAAAGCCAATACATGGATGGGTTTCATCAAGCTACGCTTACTGCCGACAACTCACGATTCAACGGTGTCTCGAGACCGGGTATTGCTTGTTTTTTCTATTCTTCGTTCGATGAGTATTGATGTGGGCAAAATCATTTCTTCTAAGATTTATGACTGCTGGCGGAAGAAGGTAGGGAAGTTGTTTTTCCCTAACACTATAACAATGCTATGCCAAAGTGCAGGGGTCCCAATAATTGCGGATGATGTTGCTCTGAGCGATAAGGGAATAATCAACACACCAAACCTGGCTAGGCTTCAAAGGACACATGAAGCACGCCAAGGAGGTTTGGTGTGCGACATCCATCAGATGCAGGAGCAATTACAGATGCATTCCAACAGGATGGAATTCGCTGAAAGACAATTTCAAACCTTCTGGAACTATGTGAAGAGGATGGATGTCGCACTAAGGGGGGCTCTACAATCTAATTTTTCAAAACCATATCCAGCCTTCTCGATATTCCCTGATGACCTGTTGAATCCGTGGATCCCACCGCCGCCTGTCGAGAGAGAAGGAGATGAAGAAGAAGATCCTGGTCAGGAAGACTGAGGAGAGTTGGGCGCTCATTTCTTTTTGATGAAATATTTTTGTTGCTCGCGCATTTCTTTTTGATGAAATATTTTTGTTGCTTGCGCATTTCTGACCACATCTTTTTCTGTTTTTTCTGTTTTTGTTGCTTGTCTTTGCTTGTTTTTAATTTTTCTACTGCAGGATCACTGAAGAAAAAAATATATCTGCGAATGTAATTTTTTTCTTTTATTTTCAATGAAATTTCCAATAGTATTTTTGTTCTATGGCACTGAGTAATTCTAACTTAACTAATTTTCTTGTGAATTTTTGAAGCACGGGCTAGTTAAGCTTAATTAGATCAAGGTATTCTGATCTCCAGAAACCTTTTGCTTGAGCATTTCTTCTAGCCTGATCGTTGCTGCGGCGAGAAGATTCTGAGGTAGTGTCGATTTATCTGATCCACTTTAAAGCTTACTTCTAGTCCCACGCTTAGTTTAAAAATTCAGATAGAAAAAATTAAGTTTGGGGGTACAAATTCATATAATTAATAATTCATTGAGGAAAATGAATAATTCAAGTTTGGGGGACTTTTTGCTACTCCAATTGTTTTGCTCGAGCATTCCTCTCCTTCATTAAATATTTTGCTAGGTTATCGAGTAACCAGGGACATCTGTGACACCCACAGTTTGTCTTTGCGTCAAAAGATGACCTAGGGAAAGAAAAATGATGAAAAAAAATTATTTGCTGAAAAAAATTGTTTGTTGAAAATTTTGCTGAGAAAATTCATGGAGCAAAAGTTTTGAAGGATGAATGATATTCCTGCAGTTTTTCTGTTTCCCAGGACTTAGGTGAGCTTCATCATAAAATGTTGCCATTCTGAGGAGCAAGGGATAGAATAACTAAGGATTTTTGAGCTTTACAATGAGTATTTAGCCTAGTTGGTGATGAGTTTCAGGCAAGGGTATACTGCACCATAAAGTGGGTCATCTCATGCTTAAGAGCTTATGACTTTAGGGCTGCTCTAAGTCTGAAAAACAAAAATATAAACCCCTTAAAAAAATGTGTTTTAATATGTCTGATAATAGAGCTAGATTGTGGCAAGTTCTTAGAATTGAGTTAAAAGTGGTGATTAGTTGTCCATGCCGGAAGAATTACATTGCTGCAGCAGTCCTTGGTTTTGCAGAATGCTCAGGTAAAGGTTGAAGGTAGTGTTGGATTATCTGTTTTGATTAAGCTATGTTTTGTCTAACATTTTGAATTCTTAAGGGAAGGTTGGTTAGTATTGCTCGGGACGCGCAATAGTTCAAGTTTGGGGGTGTGATAACTCTCCAAAAGGGAGTTATTTGGGCCTTAATTCTATAATGTTTTGTGTGTCATTTGTGCTAATTAGGGTTGCTATTAGATGATTATTGCATGTTCTAACCCATTTGGAAGAATGGATGCTTTGGAAGTTATTTTGTGCAGAATACATTGTTGAGAGACTTGAGGGAGCAAAATCTGCGATCTAGCAAAACAGGGGGCAAAACTGCCATGTCACAACTCATTATCCATTTTAATGAACTGAAGTTAGTTGAGCTATTCTCGGATTTGAGGAGCAAGGAGAGCCATCCACGTGTCTAGGTCAACCTAATTTAAGCTTGTCTTCATTCTATAAAAGGGAAGAGTCGTTCAAGTCAAATTAATTCCTTTCGTGGAGAGGAACATTCCACTTTTGGGGAAGAGATCATTTCTCATTTCCATCATTGGGAGCCGAATAGAGGAGAAAGATTGGAGACCTCCAGAAGACCATCAATTACGAAGTTGATCAAGGGAATTAGTATTTTTTTGTATTAATTTGTAATTATGGATGCACATACTCATATTGTGGTGTGTGTTACCATGTGTGTTATGAACTAATTTACTTTAGGTGTTGGTTAGGAAATATGTAATTGCTGCGCTTAATTCTTTATGCAATATATGTTGATTTGATGCATATTGATTATTTGTTGTGCTTATTTATATTTTATGCTCGCTTGGCCAGCCGGTATGAATACCACTTCCTAGTTTCAGGGATGTTTGGGAAGTGTGTGGCATTTAATCACACTAGATCATTGTGTATTGGTGAACGCCAGTGACTGAGCTAGGGATAGCCAGTTGCCTAGTGCTTGATCGGTAGTGCGTCATTGGAGTTGAAACACATTCTAAAAAATCCAGAGTTTCGGGAGGATCATGCTAATAAGACTGCAAGAGTTTTGCCTGATCAATAATATTGCTAGAGCATCTTTTAAAACAATTACTAAATCCTGACCAACGCCTGTTTCTAATTTGTCTGCTTTATTTGTTTACTTTCTGTTCCGTCATTTCTTTTACTTCAGTATTCTATAAAAACCAATCATTTTTACTACTTTCGAAACCATTAAAGAGTTGCACAAAATAGATAAAATGAGAACTGATTCAGACCTTGGATTCGATAAATACTTATTACTTGTTGCGGATTGTGTATGCTCGCACAAATGTTCTAGAGTTTAATTTCACCTTATTTTTATTCACTCTGGGAACCCAACATGCAGCCATTTCTTGGGTATACACCTAACACACCTGAAAAAGACCCACTCAAGTTAGACGGTTGTAATAGCACAATACAAAGAATAAGAAATAATAAAAGACGTTCTAAACTACTGTTGCCTTCCCCGGCAACGGTGCCAGAAACTTGATTGCAAAATATAATTGCTTCTAATTTATATTGAATTAACTAAAGAATATGTCGTTGTTGTGCATTAATCCAAGTATAAATTATGCACTACCAAGTAATACCTAGAGTATTCCAGGGTCATATCCACAGGGAAGGAGCGAGTAGTAAAAATATCTCAAATTAAATCATATTCTAATGATGTTGTGCTGGGGTAATAAGAATAAAATATGGATGCGACAGGTTGAACATGCGATAAAGAAAAGCAATAATAATGCGATAGAAAGATACGATGGATGATGAGCTATCAAGACTTTCGCCGCAGCAACCACATGCGACAGATAAGATATTAATGTAGCACATAACAATGAATCGACAGAATATTGATGCCTAAGCGAGAAATAAACATGTGATTTCCTTCCGGTATTACACATGCGATGAACTAAGAATATTCCTATTGCTTAATTCATGCGTTTAATCAGTTCTCTATATGCTTGCTAGCGGTTGAATTATCCCTAAAGCAACCCAAACACATTCATGAAATATCCTAACCGACTGAGCTATTCCTAACACAACCATACTACATGTAATGCATTATCTTGCTCTACTTAGATATTTCCACATGCATTACCCTTTCGGAATTTATCATGCTACTACCTCTATCGGTTGATCAGACGGATATTAGTAATGAAAGAATTATCACATCTAAGTAAAAAGCATCAATATCATTAATTCATTGCATTGCATACAAAAATAATCCTAATGCCTTATGGGCGACTTGGCTAAGCCTTGATAAAAAGAAATTAGTTCATGATACAACATACAATGAAACATAAAACTCTAAATTAGTTCATGCTACAACATAATAAAACATAAAACTCTAAGAAAGACTTGGATCCTTGGATCCCTGGATGTCTCTCCTTTCATCTCCCCTCTATTTATAAACTTCTCTTAATTGGAGCAAAAACATGTATTGCTTGGAGCCAAAGGGTGTTGCTTGGAGCCAAAGGGTGTTGCTTGGTGCCAAAGGGTGTGTTGCTTGGAGCCAAAGCATCATCTCATGGATAGAAACTTGTTGTAGCATCATCATGCATTTCATGCGCCAGACTGCTACAGCAACAAGCTTTCCATGCTTCAGACTGCTACAGCAACAAGCCTTCCATGCGTCTGCTGCTATAGCATCAAGCTTTCCATGCTTTAGCTGCTACAGCAACAAGCTTTCCATGCGCCAGCTGCTACAGCAACAAGCTTTCCATGCGTCAGCTGCTACAACAACAAGCTTTCCATGCGCCAGCTGCTACAACAACAAGCTTTCCATGCTTGTCATGCTCTAGCGTGTCATGCTCCAAGCGCATCATGCTCTAGCGCATAAGCTTTCAAGCTTGACATGCTCTAGCGCATAATTGGCCAAGCTTTTCCTGATGCAACAATAAATTAGAATTAGTGAAGTTTTGTATGAATTTTAAAGATAATAATCAATATGAGCACATTAATACAAATAAATCAATATTACTGCATCTAGCATATAAATTAATTAAAACTTGGGGGTATTTTCACTCTCTTGAGGCTCACAATAAGCTTAAATTAGACACCTAATAACTTGATATTTTCAAGTTATCATGTTAAAATTTCAAAAATTTGCACAACATTTTCATCCACTTACAACTTTAATAACATCTCGGCATTAGAGTTGTAAAATTTCAATATTTGAAATTAGGAAAAAACATCTTCCATTCGTTTTTAATGATGCTGATTAATTAGGGAAGACAAAAGACTTAGAGAATTCATAGAAAAGCGTTCCAACCCTCGAGTGAAACACATTCACACACAAGAGAGAGAATCAGATGATTAACATTAGAGATTGTACACCCACACGCATACAAACATAAATACAATTATATATTTATTCCACGTGTCTCCATCTCTGAAGTTACGTGCGAACAAATTGGCACGCCCAATGGGACAATCTCTACCTCTCATCTCTTTCTCTTGTTAAAAGATCCAACCAACGTGATGACACCAAAGAAAGCTCCCACGAAGGTTACAACATCAAACGACTCTTACACTGGTCCTGTCACTCGTAGTTGTTCCCAAGGAATTGAGATCAAGAAGGATCATACTCTTCTTGTTGTTGCAAGTAGGATCTCAAAGTTGATTGAAGAATATTCTAAGGATAAGGTTGCAGTCAAAGACAACCCGCTGTTCGAATCCCTCATTCCAACATCTAAGCAGCCAAAGGATACACTAAATCCTGATGTGATGTCCGTCATGAGGGCTGATGTAGACCAGGATGAAAGAATGACAGAGATGGAAAGAAAACTCAATCTCTTAATGAAGGCAGTTGATGAAAGAGATCTTGAGATTGCCTATTTGAAGAACCAGCTGCAAAACCGAGAAATGGCTGAGTCTAGCCAGACCCCTACTGCAGGAAAGAATGATAAGGGGAAGGATGCCATGCATGAGGACCAACCACAACACTCTGCGTCAGTTGCCTCTTTGTTCGTCCAACAACTACAAGACATGATCATGAATTCCATCAGGGTTCAATATGGTAGACCGACTCAAAGTTCCCTCTTCTATTCCAAATCTTATACAAAGAGGATTGACAATCTCAGACTGCCCACTAGGTATCAGCCTCCCAAGTTCCAACAGTTTGACGGAAAGGGCAACCCAAAGCAGCACATCGCCCACTTTGTTGAAACCTGTGAGAATGCTGGTACTCGGGGAGATTTTCTTGTTAAGCAATTTGTCCGAACACTGAAGGGAAACACGTTCGATTGGTACACTGACCTGGAGCCTGAGACAATTGACAGCTGGGAACAGATTGAGAGAGAGTTTCTGAATCGCTTCTACAGTACGAGGCAGACAGTTAGTATGACGGAACTCACGAACACAAAGCAGCGAAAGAGTGAGCCAGTCATTGACTACATCAATCGTTGGAGAGCCTTGAGTCTCGACTGTAAAAGATAGACTCTCCGAGGTGTCCTCTGTTGAGATGTGCACCCAAGGCATGCACTGGGGACTTCTTTACATCTCTCAGCGGATAAAACGCCAAACCTTTGAAGAATTAGCAACTCGCGCTCATGATATGGAGTTGAGCATCGCTAGTAGAGGGAACAAAGATCTCGTAGTCCCAGACATGCAGAAAGAAAAGAAGGAAGTCAAAGGCAGTGAGAAAGTTACGAAGAGTGCCGCAAAAGAATCCATGGTCATCAACACGACCCCTTTGAAATTTTCCTCAAAAGGAAAACAAAACAAAACAGATAAGCGAACGGAGACATGCGAGAGACGTCGCCTAACTTTAAAAGAAAGACAGGAAAAGGTCTATCCATTTCCAGATTTCGATGTCCCAGACATGTTAGAACAACTGATAGAGAAACAATTAATTGAACTCCCTGAATGCAAACGACCGAAAGAGTTAGGACAAGTTAATGATCCTAACTATTGCAAGTATCATCGAGTCGTTAGCCACCCGGTGGAGAAATGTTTTGTATTGAAGGAGCTAATTGGTGCGTCGTCAGCTGAATGAATGGAATGTGAGATAAGATGGATAATAATAATAAAGAATAATTCAGCTAACCCTAGTGCAAGTATACACTGTCGCACGTCGTAATAAAAAAACCTTAGAAGTATTCCAAGGGTATCGATCCCACGAGGACTAAATTGGAAATTCAGATTTGATGAAGAAACTGCTCAAATGATTGCTTTTGAAAAGGTAACCAAAGAAATAAGTTTGATTGATTGGTTTTTACAAAAGATAAATAAGCATGCAGATAACTAAAAGAATAACAATAAGAAATAACGAGGTATTCAACATGGATTCATCCCAAAGGCAATAACCATAATTATGTAGTATTTAACTTAAGCCTGTTCAATGCATTGGGTCAGATTTAACTTCTATTTGGCCTTGCCCCCAAGAACCGTTAGAAGGTTAAGCGAGTACCGTTATGCACATTTCTGTGACTCGACTCCGACATAGATAATTCACGAATGCAACCTATAACCCTTTAGTCGATATAGGGTGTCTTAGGCAGCTGGCCCTATACCGTCGAACAATCTCTTTCGAGCTTTTTCTCCTATATCACCTTTATGAGAACCGATATCGTCTGTCCCTTTCGAGATCAAACTCACGTAGCATGCAAAGTCTAAGTGATCAAGTTAAACTCAACAAGATTGGAGTGATAATCAATAAACAATTACATGCATTGAACAGAAACTTAAGAAAATAAAACACTTTGAAGCCATTAAACCATAAGGGAATTCACCATATTGAACCCCTCAATGGAATTTAGCTACTCATGGTGAGATAAAGAGCAAATGAACACATTTTCATTGAAATAATAATGTAAAGAATACAGAATAATGAAAAGATTCAAGAGCTGGAAATAAAGCAGATAGCTAAATATTATGGGTTTTTCTATTTACTCAATCCTTCTAGAGTTCGCTAAGACACTCCACTCTCTCGCTTTTACAAGTGGGAATGGGTGAAAATCCCTACAAACCCTAATGTTTGATGTCTAACTCAGGTTAGAATTCAGTAATCTAAGAAGGACCTCGGGCATCCCTACTCATAGGCGTCGAGCCAGGGTTCTGTCACCACCCTTTTCTTCCAATGAGTTCTGCTTGAATTTGACTTCGAATCTCGAGCTTATATAGTGTAGAAAGTGGTTGAGGAGCTGTGAAATACGTGCTGGAAGGTTGCCCAGTCAGTTTCGGGGTCAAAACAGCCGGTTAGGTGCGAAGAAGACTCGTCAACAACGACCCGCAGATGACTCGGAACGGTCTCGGTTTTTCTAGAAATGCGGTCGCATTTCATTTTGCCTTCCCTGGGAAATTCCAGCTTTTCCTCTATTTTTCCTACACAGCAACAACTTAGTCAAATTCTCTTAAAATTAAGTCTTTCGAAGCACAAATAAGCATAATTTGACAAAAGTAAATCTCAACACCCTAACTTAACAACTTAAGCATATTTTGAGCTCGGGAACAGTAAATTGATCTAAACATGCAACATTTGACCAAGAAATGAGCTAAATATAAGGGTAAAATAGGTATATTTTTGACCCTTATCATACCCCCATACTTAACTCATTGCTTGTCCTCAAGCAATAGCCAATCAAAATGTTAGAGATAAACTTTTTAATTGCCAATGAAAATGTTAGAGCTCGATACTAAATAGCCAATCAAAATGTTAGAGATCAACTTTTTAATTGCCAATGAAAATGTTAGAGCTCGATACTAAATTGCAAACCAAAATGTTAAGGTTCATGTGTAGTAATAAATCAAGGTACTATTATCAACTTTCAATTTCAAATCAAGTGACATGGAATCAATTAAACATATTTTTCAAGATCGTTTTCTAAAAAGTTTGCCTTTCAGGAGAGGGTTCTACTCTAGTGCCAGTCACAACGTCCTGAGTTTCCTAGGCATGAAGATTTCTATTGTTCTTTTTCAAAGCAAAACTCTCCCTAATCCATCCTAACCAACATGCTTAAACTACCTAACTTCTACTCATAGAGTCTAGTGTAGTCCTTTTATTTAAGAAAAACAATCTTGAGGAAAAAAATGAGCATACATGAATGACTAGACCTTTTCTATCTCCCCCAAACTTATTTGACTGCTAGTGCTCTTTTTATTCAACTTCTTTTTCTCCCAAGAGTATCCTTGGTGTCATCTTTACCTTCGTTCTAGCTTATCGACACTTTGTGGTGAAGATATCTAGCTAGGAGCAAAGTTCACAAACTCGGAATGATACTCACTTCCCTTGGTAAACCTTTCATGCAGTGACAAACCATGGGTGTCATGAATGCCCCTGGTTACTCAGTAAACCCTAGGAAGGAGGAATAACTCTCGGTTTTTCATTTTTTTTTAAAGAGCATTGAGCACATACTCTTTTTCAGCAGTACAAATTTACAAAAAGCATGGTATAACATATAAAGCATAAAGCACCCCCCAAACTTAATTTAGACAAATGTCCTCATTGGCTTGTTTTGTGGCATGGGCTTAACATGAGGCTTTTCATTTTTTTCAAAACTTCAAGGCTAAACTCTCCTAGAGTGTTAGAACGGTTAAACACGAGGAAGTTTAGACTAAAGAAAATTTTGTAAAGAAAAAGACTAATGGAAAGCCTATGACTAGAAAACATTTCAGTTGTGATGGTGGCACTTTTGAAATAGAACAAAGCTCTAGTTTTCATCATCAAGGACGTAAAAGAAAACTCCTTTGAAAACATGCTTTTTCTTCCAAAACATTTTTTTTAAGCGATTTTTCCTTAAAGTTGATTTTTTCTTCCAAAAGTTCATAGGTAAAGCTCAAAACAGCAACCAGATTTTTTTTTTCAAGAAAAGATAAAAACCCAAGTTTAACTATCCGAAACTATCAACAAGCTCTTTAAACTACCCTATGAACAAAACTATTGACAACTAAACCTTTAAAACAATTAAAACAACAACTAAACAACTAAAAACAGAATTTAAACATGCTAAAACTAAAAAAAACAGCAAGCATAAAAACAGAATTATATACAAAAACAGCAAGTAAAGGGGTCAGAAAACTCCCTTAATCCTCGTCCGAGGAACTCTCTTTCTCTTCATTCTCTTCTTCGTCGTTCTCATCATCTTCTTCAGCATCCTTTTCATCAGAATCCTTGTCTTCTGGAGGCAACAACGACTTAGGTAAATCTAGAAAGACCGGAGCAATACTTGGGGCAATAGAGAGATAAAACTCTTTATTGGCTTCATCCCGTTCCTTTGCATATGCCCAATATGTCCTCAGGTTCTCCCTGATTTGATCTAGCTGCCGGTAGACAATAGCTAGGGCCTCCGATGATGGTGAGGGCCCTATAAAAGGAGTGTGCTGGGATGGAGAAGCCATGCTCGGCCCTGTCGGTGGAGTGGCCTGAGATGTGGAGGCTTTATCTTTCCTCTGGATGCTATTCTGCTGAAGCTTTCCAATCAAGGACAGGTCAATAGTCGGCTTGAAGAAGTGACGCTCCTCGTCCTTGCCTGGAACAATCTGTACCGTTTGACAGAGCTGGGTGATGAGTGATCCAAAGAAAAGCTTGCTTGCTCTTTTTCTCCCACAGGCTAAAATTTCATCCCTTATTATGCTCCCCATGTTGATTTCCAACCCCTTCATAATGCAATAGAGTAACATCACTCTATCCACTGGAATCTTGCTATCGTGGGTGGTTGGCATCAAATGGTTCTTGATGAAGTGAAGCCAAACTGCCGATTCTGGCTTTAGGTCGCTTGGCACCAGAGACTTCACTTTCGTCTATGATTTTTTCCATTGAACCCCCTTATTGGCCACAAGCTTCAATGCATCCTTCATCTGCTTGGCCGAAGGGTTCCTTATCACATCATTCCCTCTCGGATTTAGGGGTGCCTTAATCCTGTACACCCTATTAATGTCAACTGAGGAGAAACTGACCATCTTCCCCCTCACGACGGCCATGCTAATGCTCTCCTCCCTCAGGCCGATGTAAAATTCACGAACTAGAGGCACGACAGCCTCCTGAGGGTGAGCACAGAAGTCCTGCCATTTGTACTGCGAAATAATTCTGCTTACAAACTTTGGCAGTGCTCCTGCTCTATCAGAGAATCCCTTATCGTTGAGGAAATCCTTTTTCTTCATGATCTTCATCCGTTCCTGAAAGTTGACATCTTTAAATACCTCAGGAAATGGATTTTTGGGAGATGCAACCTTTGGTGATTTGCCCTTTGGCTTGGCGGGTGAGGTGGTGGGAGGAACTGCAGGAGAGGCGTCCATGGACCTAGTCCTCGGCCTCTTGGCAAATATCGGGTCATTCTTGTTCTTTGTCCTCCTCTCAGCCTTAATCTCTCTCTTTCTCTTTCTCCTCAACGCTGCAGAGATAAGAACTTGGTCGCCATCTAGTTCCCTTATCTCTGAATCAAATTCTGTATCAGAGTCAGTGGAGGTCTCGACCTCCTCGTCTTTCTCTTCTTCATCCCTCTTCTCTCCCGAAGAGGTGATGTCAGCTGCTGGTGGGTCATTTGTAAGTAGAGGCTCAAAAACCTCTTCAGCAGGCTGATCAATGGTGGCCTCGGCTAGGCCTTCCTCAGAATGTGGCCCAGATGCGGTCGCATTCTGTCCTTCTTCTTCTACTTCTCTTTCTTTTCCTTTTTCTAAATTTTCTTCTCTTGGCCTCGGTTGGGCCTCTTCTTCTACCTTCCCTTGCAGCAATTCAACTTCCCTTTGAGCCTTGTGGAGTGGCTCAAAACCTGCAAGGAAGTCTTCAGCTTCCTTTCTTCTTTTCTCATCTTCTTTTATTTCTTCCCTTCTTTTTTTCTCTTCCTCAAGGAGTTGCAAATCAATGGCTGCACTCCTGAGGTTTTCCTCATACTTTCTTTCTTCCTCAGCTTCTAAGGCCCTCTCGGCCTCTTGTTCTTCTTCTCTCCTTCTTTTCTCTTCTTCCTCATCCCTTCTCTTTGCAAAGTCATCCTCTTCCATCATATGCTGATTTTCCATCTCTCTCTCAGCCGCTACCTCTTTCAAAGCATCCTGTTCAGCTTTGTACCCTTCAGCAATCACGAGGGGCTTTTCTACTACTTGGCGGATTATATCTTCAAATATGTCCGAAATCATTCTCGCGGTTTTGAGGGGCTCAATTACAAGCGGCTTTTCAGGCACAACCTTGTTTGGGCTCTTCTTTGTTTCGCTATGGTTTGGTCCTGCAAGATGAAGAGGGGTTAGTCGAAGGTTCAGAATGCTTACCCGATGAAGCTTCTTCTTGCCGAGAGCTTCCAGCTGCCTTGGCGGCTTTTTCTTCAACTTGCCGATTCCCTTCTTCTTCAAGGACAGCACGTCTCTGAGCTCCCATCTCTCGGATCATCGCAAACCACTCCCGCGAGCGTTTCTTGAACTGTTGAGCGGCGGGTTTTTGGGTTTGATAGACGGCGGCGGCGCGCGTGAACCTCAGTGGGGTAGACGAACTCGACATCTTCCTCGAACTGGCTGACATTGCCGAAGAAGAGGGAGTTTGAGCGTTGGGTCCGACGTTCACAATCGCCAGCGAGAATCCCGTGGGTCTCACCCTTCGCGTGCTTTGCGTGGGCGTTTCGGATTGTTCTTCTTGTCGTTGCACGCTTGCTTCTTCTCCGTGGGTTGCTTGAGCACTTTGAGATCGAGTGTTCTTGAGTGAGGATGATGGTTTTTGAGTGTTCTTCATCTTCTTGAGTGTGGGTTTTTCGGTTTCAAGAAAATATGGAGAGTTGAGGTTTTGACTTAAATGCAAAAGTCTTAAGTGGTTTGGTGAAGAGGAAAAGAACATAAGTCAGCTATTTATACTTTTCTAATTAGGTGACGTGTAGGTCAAACGAAATTCGTGACTCCCCACTTATTTCTGAAAATGCGGTCGCATTCTCAAATACACTGGGGAGAAATGCAGTCGCATTTCACCGAGTTTTTCTGCCTTCACTTTTTTTTCCTGACCTTTTCACTTTCCTTTGCTTTTCTTCTTTGCTGAAACACTCATAAACATGTTAGAAAAATTCACATGCTTAATCATGATTTATTTTTTCCTTTTTCTTTTTTTTTTTTAAAAAAACAAAATGTTTTGATCAATTCAACTTCCAGGTAAGTCCCCAGGTAGAGGTGTTCCCAAAGGTCAGCTTAAATACCTCAGCCTAGGCAGGACTTGCCTTAGACAAAGTTCCCTCTTGATAAAAAAAAAAAAATCCTTTATTCTAAACACTCTTACAATTTTTCCTATTTTTCTACTTCCATTTTAACACAAGACAGGGCACAAAATAATATCGACTTTTAAAAACTCCCAAGTAAATCCCCAGGAAAAGGTATTCCCAATGGTCATCTTAAATACCTTTTCCTAGACAGGATTTTCCTAGGCAGAGTTGTTACTCTTGTCCAAATGTTTTGGAGGTCTTGTCTAGATTATTATTTTATTCCACAATAGATCCAGATAAAATACAGAATAACTTTTTAAAGTATAGAAATCATACCAGGTCAATCATGGAGACATGGGTTTCCTCATCCTCGAAGCCTTTTCCCTAATATGGTTTGATCCTCTGTCCATTTACTTTGAAATGCATGCCCTGACTATCGGTCAGTACCACAGTTCCATAGTCAAAGATCTTCACAATCTTAAATGGCCCTGACCACCTCGATTTAAGTTTTCCAGGGAATAATTTGAGCCTTGAATTAAAAAGTAGCACTTTTTGGCCTTTATAGAACTCCATTGGGTGGATTCTTCTGTCGTGCCACCGTTTGACTTCCTCCTTGTAGAGTTTTGCATTTTCGTAGGAGAAATGTCGAAGTTCTTCTAGCTCATTAAGTTGTAACTTCCTTTTGATTCCTGCTTTGTCCATGTTGAAGTTAAACTTTTTCAATGCCCAGTAAGCTTTATGTTCTAGCTCGAGCGGCAAATGGCAAGCTTTTCCAAATATGAGGCGATACGGAGACATCCCCAATGGCGCTTTATATGCAGTTCTGTGGGCCCATAGTGCTTCATCAAGTCGTAATGACCAATCCTTGCGGGAAGGGTCCACTGTCTTTTCCAGAATAGCCTTGATTTCCCTGTTAGAGAGCTCTGCTTGTCCATTAGTCTGGGGATGGTAAGCAGTGGCTACTTTATACCTAATGTTGTACTTGGAAAATAAGTTGGCTATCATTTTGTTCAGGAAGTGAGATCTTTCGTCACTTATGATGAAGCGTGGGGTTCCATATCTTGTGAAAATATTCTTTAGAAAAAATTTCCTCACCACCTTTGCATCATTTGTTGCAGTAGCGATTGCCTCAATCCATTTTGATACATAATCAACTGCGAGCAAGATGTAAATGTTCCAAAAGGATGGCGGGAACGGTCCCATAAAGTCTTTCCCCCATACGTCGAAGATTTCCACTTCAAGTATGAAGTGTAGAGGCATTTCGCTTTTAGCTGACAGGTTCCCTGTTCTTTGGCATTGATCGTAGTTTTTCGTGAAGAGGTGCACATCTTTGAAGAGGCTGGGCCCAAAATAACCAGATTGAAGGACTTTGGCCGCTGTCTTTAGTCCTGCGAAATGTCCTCCATATGGAGTTGCATGGCAGGCTCCCAATATCAAAGGCATCTCCTCTTCCGATACACACCGTCTTAGTATTTGATCAGGCCCTAGCTTATACAAATATGGTTCATCCCAGTAGTAGTCATTGACGTCTTTTGAAAACTTCTTGAGTTGTTGAGTGGTTGCCTCTGGTGGTTTTAGCCCACTGACTAGATAGTTTACATAATCTGCAAACCATGGAAGCTCAACAGTCCTGACTGCAAGAATTTGCTCATCTGCAAACGACTCTTGAATATCTAGTCCTTTTTCTCTCTGTGCTTCCTCTCCAAGCCTTGATAGGTGGTCTGCTACTTGATTTTCTGTTCCTTTTCTGTCTTGGATCTCTATGTCAAACTCCTGCAAAAGCAAAATCCATAGAATTAGTCGGGGTTTGGCATCTTTTTTTGAAAGTAAATGCTTGAGGGCTGAATGATCTGTGTGAACTATGACTTTAGTTCCCACAAGGTAGGATCTATATTTTTCAAAGCCAAATACTACAACAAATAGTTCCTTTTCTGTGACTGTATAGTTCAACTGGGCCTCATTGAGTGTTTTGCTTGCGAAGTAGATCGGCTGCACGATCTTTCCTTTTTTCTGAAATAGGACTGCAGCAACTGCAAAGTCGTTGGCGTCACACATTGTTGGGTTCCTAGAGTGAGTAAAAATATGGTATCAAAGGACTCTAGAACTCTGTGCAAGTATACACAGTCCGCAGCAAGTAATAAGTATTATCAATCCAAGGCCTGAACTAGCTTCCACTTTATCTATTTTGTATAACTTTTTAATGGTTTCAACGATGGTAAAAATGATTGGTTTTTATAAGAATAATGCTGAATCAAAATAAATGACAGAACAAAGAATAAACAAATAGGCAGACAGATTAGAAACAGGCGCTGGTCAGGATTTAGTAATTGTTTTTAAAAGATGCTCTAGCAATATTATTGATCATGCAAACTCTCGCAGTATTATTAGCGGATTCCTCCCGGAACTCCGGATTTTTTGGAATGTGTTTCAACCCCAATGAAGTACGACCGATCAAGCACTAGGCAACTGGCTATCCCTAGCTCAGTCACTGGCGTTCACCAATACACAATGATCGTAGTGTGATTAATCGCCACACACCCTCTAAATCATCCCTGAAACTAGAGAGAGGTATTCATACCGGCTGGCCAAGCGGGCATAAATAGAAATGAACACAACAATTAATCAAGATGCATAGAATCAATATTTATATTACTAAAGTTAAGCACGTCAATCACATTGTTCCTAACCAACGCCTAAGCTACTTAGTTCATAATATGCATGGAAACGCACGCTACAATCTGAGCAGGCATGTCCATAATTACAAGATAATAAAAGGAAATACTAATATCCTCGATCAGCTTGCAATGATGGTCTTCTAGGTGGTCTCCAATCTCTCTCCTCTATTTGGCTCCCAAAGGTGGAAGGAACTTCCCAAGAATGGAATGTTTTCTCCCAAAAGTGGAATGACTTTGACTTGGGCGGCTACTTCCTTTTATAGAGTTGAGGAAGGCTTGAATTAGGTTGACCTAGACACGTGTAGGGCTCTCCTTGCTCCTTTATCACGAGAAAAACTCAACAGAATTCGGTTCATTAAATTGGCTAACGAGCTGTGACGTGGCAGTTTTGCTCCCAGTTTTGCTGCAGCACAGAATTTGCTCCCTCAAGTCGCCCAGCAACAGATTCTGCACAAAATGATTTCCAAAGCTTCCATTCTTCCAAATGGGTTAAAGCATGTAATAAATAACTAAAACCAACCCTATTAAGCACAAAAGACACACAAATCAATATAGAAATGAGGCCTAAATAACTACCTTTTGGGTAGTTATCACACCTCCAAACTTGAACTATTGCGCATCCTGAGCAATACTAACCAATCTTTCCTTAAGAATTCAAAACATTAGACAAAGAATAGCTTAATCAAACCAGACAGTCCAACACTACCTTCAACCTTTACCTGAGCACTCTGCAAAACCAAGCTTCGCTGCAGCAAAATAATTCCTCCGGCATGGACAAATAACCACCACTTTTAACTCAGTTCTAAGAACTTGCCACAGCCTAGCTCTATTATCAGACATATTAAAACATATTTTCAAGGGGTTTATATTTTTTTTGCTCTTCAGACTTAAAGCAGCCCTAGAGTCATAAGTTCTTAAGCATGGGATGACCCACTTTATGGTGCAGTATACCCTTGCATCAAACTCATCACCAACTAGGCTAAATACTCTTTGCTAAGCTAAAAAATCCTTAGTTATTCCATCTCTTGCCCCTCAGAATGGCAACATTTTATGATGAAGCTCACCTAAGTTCTGGGAGACAGAAAAACTGCTGGATTATCATTCATCCTTCAAAACTTTTGCTCCATGAATTTTCTCAGCAAAATTTTCAACAATCACTTTTTTCAGCAAATAATTTTTTTTTCATTTTTCATATTTCCTAGGTCACCTTTTGACGCGAAGACAAACTGTGGGTATCACAAATGTCCCCGATTACTCAATAACCTAACAAATTATTTCATGAAGGAGAGGAATGCTCGAGCAAAACAATTGGAGTAGCAAAAAGTCCCCCAAACTTGAATTATTCATTGTCCTCAATGAATCATTAGTTTTGCAATCATACCCTCAAACTTAAATTGTTCTATCTGAATTTTAAAACTATGCGTGGGACTAGACCTAAGCTTAAAGAGGATCACATAAGTCAACACTACCTCCAGAATTTTCTTTGCCGCAGCAACGACCAGGCCAGAGAAAATGCTCAAGCAAAAGGTTTCTGGAGATCAGAATACCTTGATCTAATTAAGCTTAGCCAGTCCAAGCTTCAAAAATTCAGAAAGAGAATTAGTTAAGTTTGATTTACTCAGTGCTTATGGAACAGAAATAAATTCGGAAATTTCATTAAAACAAAGAAAGAAATTACAAAAGCAGATATATTTTTGTAGAAGCAGAAACATTAAAAAGAAACAAGCAAACATATTAGCCAACGGGGTCAGATATGCGCGAGCAAACAAAAATGGAAAAACAAAAGTAATGCTCGCTCAAAATCATCACATTAGTCAGTCTTCCTGACCCTGCTCTTCATCATCCTCCTCTTCTCATTCAACAGGTGGGGGTGGGATCCAGGGGTTCAACAGATCCTCAGGGAATGCTGGAAGGGCTGGATATGGTTTGGAAAAATTCTCTTGCAGCGCCTTCTTCAGATTTGCATCACGAGTTTTAACATAGTTCCAGAAGGTTAAAGCTTGCCTCTCGGCAAACTCTTGCCTGCTGGCTAAAAGTGCCAGTTGTTCTAAAACCGTGTTGATGCCGTAGATAAGCCCACCTTGACGTGCCTCCTGCTTACGCTGAAGCCGCGCCAAGTTAGGCGTATCTATAATTCCCTTGTCAAACAGGATAACATCTCCCTCATCCACTGGAACCCCTGCTCTTTTGCAAAGCATCGTGATTGTGTTCGGAAAGAACAGTTTCCCCACTTTCTTTTTCCAACAACCAGAAATCTCATTAACAATCATCTTCCCTACATCAATGCTAAGAGACCGCAAAATCGCGAAAGCCAGAAGAACCCGTTCCCTCGAGACCGTCGAGTCATGAGTCGTTGGAAGCATCCTCTGTCTGATAAATCCCATCCACGTGTTCGCTTCCCTCTTCATATAAGCTGACTGAAATGTCCTTTTCCCTGTCTTGGACAGCTGCCACTGTGCCCCTTCAATACGCACCTCCTGCACAGCATCACTTAACTGCTCATTAGATGGCGCTACAGCCATCTCATTATAAGCTGCATGGGGGAAATTCTGAAGGTTATACAGTTCATTGATAGCACTAGGACTCCAGTCTACCTCAACTCCTCGAACAATCACCTGGAAACCATCTTCTTTATCAATATTAGCATAAAATTCACGCACCACCTGTGCGTTTACAGACTCAGGCTTCGCACAAAACAACTCCCAGCCATGGTCTGCAATGCCGGTCCTCAGAAAATGCGGAAGATTACAGATAAATCCTCTTTCAAACAGGAAGTCTCTTTTTAGCAGCTCAACGTATTTTGCTCTGGCAAAATTGTTGACGAAGCGACCATGTTCTTCTATTTCATCAAGCTCCTCCGATGCTTCAGCAACACTTTTGCCCTTTTCCGCCCTTTGCTTGAGCAACTGCTCTTCCTCAGCCTTTTTCTCTACCTCTTCTCTTGCTCTGTCTTCGGCTTCCTTCTTTTCACGCTCTACTCTCTCTGCATTTTCTCTTTCTGAATCCGTGGTTGGAGGCGAAGGAGTGTCAGTTCGGACAACCCTAACGCGGCCTGCCTTCCTCTTAACGCGGCGACGTTTCGGTGCTTTTGGCATGATCACCTCCACTCGAGCCTCCTGCACTGGCTCATTATCCGTTACCTGAACATCTTCTGTCTATTGCTCTTGCACATCCTCGGCCTGCTTTTCTTGAACTTCTTGTGAAATTTCTTCTCGAACTTCCTCAGTATTTTCCTCTCGAACTTCCTCTGTTTGCTCCTCTTGAACTTTTTTCCGTATTCGCGACCCTCTGCTCAGCCTCCTCTGGGTTCTGTACATCAGGTTCTTGTGGGTCTCCTTCTTCTACTGTGGCAGCAACAACCTCTGTTGCCTTTTCTTGTTCCTCAGCCCTCTGTTGTCGTCTTCGTCTCTTGGCTTCTTTCTCCTCTGGTGTTTTTTTCTTCTTCGTCTTTACCTCCTGCACCTCAGGGGTAACAGGTACCTCTTCCTCCTCATTCTCTCTTTCTTTCCTCGCTCTTGTTTTTGCCATGAAGGACTCAAGGGTTTAACAGAGAAAGAAAGCGAAAACGAAAGCAAAAGGTCGAAGCAAGAAGATGAAGTAAGAGAAACGTACCGAGGGTTGCCAATAAATAAGGCTTCAGAAAAATAAAATCCTAACAGAAAGATCTTGCTTTCATTAAATTGAAATTACCGTTTTAAATCGCATGCAACCGGTAGAATTAAACCATCAAACGGTAAAATCTGGAATTCAAACGCCCATGGTAAATAATTATGCGTTGTCAAATAGCCAGACCGTTGGATCATTCCTGCACGACACGTGGCAGCATCCATGCAATCTACCTGCCCATAGAAAATTCAAAATCGAACGGTAAAAATAATTACTCCAACAAACCCCTTCTTATTCGGACGATTGGCTTCAGCCATAATTTTGCCGTAACAACTTCCTGAACCTGAAGAGTCCTGGACACGTGATTCAAATTTCAAAGCAGGAAAATCAAATCTTTTTAAATTCAAATTTAAATTTAACCGATCAAATCAAATCTAATCCTTTCTTTTTATTTTTGAAGCCGAATTAATTAGAGGAAATCTTTATTAAACCTACACTAATTAAAATGTAAATCTAAACTAAAATATAATAAAACCGAATTTAAGATAATTCAACTAAATAAATAAATAAACTGAAAATAAAATCCAACAAAATCAAATAAAATTCAAATATACATAGATAAAATCTAAAATAAATTCTACGGAATTAAAAATAACAACAGACTGAAAATAAATCATTAAACGAACTAAATCTAGAATACTCGAGATTAAAAATAAATCAGCAAAAAATTAAATTAAAACAAACTCTGGGAGCTCAAAATATTGCTTTGTAAAATGCTCCCGCAAACATCTTGCTCTCTTAATCATCAACCAACTTTAGGGAAGGATATTTCATCTGGAACTCCTCTCCCCAATAATGTTTGACACGCTGTCCATTCACTTTGAACATTCTCCCATCCTTTTCGTCTTCCAAAGTAACTGCTCCATGGGGGAAAACCTCAATCACCACAAACGGACCTGACCATTTGGACTTTAGCTTCCCAGGAAACAATTTCAATCTCGAATTATAAAGCAAAACTTTTTGACCTTTGACAAACTCTTTAGGCTTAATTTTCTTGTCATGCCACAACTTAGTCTTTTCTTTATACATTTTCGCATTCTCATAAGAAAATTGGCGAAATTCCTCCAATTCGTTAAGCTGCAGCATTCTTATTGCTCCTGCACGACTCAGATCAAAATTTAATTTTTTCAAAGCCCAAAACGTTTTATGCTCTAGCTCTAATGGTAAATGACAAGCTTTCCCATATACTAACCGATAGGGAGACATACCTAGAGGAGACTTATAGGCTGTCCTATAAGCCCAAAGAGCCTCATCCAACCTAAAAGACCAATCCTTCCTAGATGGATGGACTACTTTTTCTAGAATTGATTTAATTTCCCTATTACTTATTTCAGCCTGACCATTAGCCTGTGGGTGATAGGGGGTAGCTATCCTATGTTTGATTCCATACTTAGCTAAAAGCTTAGTTAAGATATTATTAACAAAATGTGTACCCTCATCACTTATTAGAGCTTTAGGTGTCCCAAACCGCGCAAAAATGTGCGATTGGAGAAACCTTGAAACCGTCTTGGCATCACTCTGATGGCATGCAATGGCCTCCACCCACTTGGACACGTAATCCACTGCCAATAAGATAAAAACATTGCCATTAGAAGGGGGAAATGACCCCATAAAATCAATACCCCATACATCGAATAATTCAACTTCTAAAATGTAAGTAAGAGGCATTTCATCTCTAGGCCCTAAGTTTCCTCTCCTTTGGCAAGCATCACATTGCTTGTAGAACCAATGGGCATCCTTAAACAAGGTAGGCCAGAAGAATCCACAATGCAAAATCCTCATAGCTGTCCTTTGACCGCTGAAATGGCCTCCATACGGCGAAGAGTGACATTGCTCCAGGATTTCCTTCGCTTCATCACCTGAAACACACCTACGAATAATACCGTCAGAGCATTGCTTATACATAAATGGCTCATCCCAATAAAAAAGCTTTGCATCATGCTTAAACTTTTTCTTCTGCCTCCAATCCATGTCAACAGGAGTAACTCCCTTGACCAAAAAGTTGGCAATATCAGCATACCAAGGGACATCCCTGACTACCTTTACCTGAACAGCAAAGAGCTGTTCATCTGGAAAAGAATCTGAAATGGCAGATTGCTTCAGCAAGGATGATGATGGATCAAGACGAGACAAATGATCTGCAATGACATTCTCTGATCCCTTCTTATCCTTTATCTCCAAGTCGAACTCCTGCAATAATAAAACCCAACGAATTAGTCTAGGCTTTGCATCTTTCTTAGCCATTAGATACCTTATTGCTGCATGATCCGTGAACACCGTGACTTTGGATCCAACCAAATATGGCCTGAATTTCTCGAAGGCAAACACAACAGCTAACAACTCCTTTTCAGTAGTTGTGTAGTTGACTTGTGCCTCATTTAGAACCCTGCTTGCATAATATATAGGATGGATAAATTTGCCCTGCTTTTGCCCCAGCATTGCACCTACTGCAGCGTCACTCGCATCACACATTACCTCAAATGGTAAATTCCAATTAGGTGCACAAAGAATGGGTGCTGAGATTAAAGCAGCCTTCAATGCTTCAAAAGCCTTCCTACAATCTGCATCAAAGTAAAAAACATGATCAATGCACAATAAGTTACAAAGAGGTTTACTGATTTTTGAAAAATCCTTTATGAACCTTCTATAAAATCCAGCATGACCTAAAAAACTCCGAATCCCCTTCACTGAATTCGGTGGTTCTAGTCTCTCAATAACCTCAACTTTTGCTGTATCAACTTCTAGACCATTCTTAGAAATCCTATGGCCTAACACTATGCCCTCCTTCACCATGAAGTGACATTTCTCCCAATTAAGAACTAGATGGGTATCCTCACATCTCTTTAATACCTGACCTAAATTATCTAAACAACTCTGAAAAGACCCTCCAAAAACTGAAAAATCGTCCATGAATACCTCAACAGTGGACTCAATCATATCAGAAAAAATTGCCAACATACACCGCTGAAATGTTGCTGGAGCATTGCAAAGGCCAAAAGGCATGCGCCTGAAAGCAAACGTCCCATAAGGGCAAGTGAAAGTGGTTTTTTCCTGATCCTCAGGAGCAATAGTAATCTGGTTATACCCAGAATAACCATCCAAGAAACAGTAGTAGGCCTGACCAGCCAATCTATCCAACATCTGGTCAATAAATGGTAGAGGGAAGTGGTCCTTACGGGTGGCTTTATTAAGCCTCCTGTAATCCATGCAAACCCTCCAGCCAGTTACAGTCCTAGTTGGGATCAACTCATTGTCTTTATTGCTCACCACAGTGACACCTCCTTTCTTAGGAACACATTGGACAGGGCTTACCCAATTGCTGTCTGCAATTGGATAAATGATGCTAGCATCCAACCCTTTAATCACCTCCTTTTTAACCACTTCTTTCATTGCAGGGCTAAGCCTTCTTTGTTGCTCAATACTCCTAAAGGATCCCTCCTCTAGAGTGATTTTGTGCATACAAAAAGATGGGCTAATCCCCTGAATGTCAACCAATGTCCAACCAATAGCCTTGCGGTATTGCTGCAGCAGTTTTATTAAGGCCCCTTCATGCTCCGGCATTAAATCTGATGCAACAATAATAGGCAACGTCTCACCTTCCCCAAGATACACATACTTTAGATGATCCGGCAAGGGCTTCAAATCTAAAGTAGGTGCCTCAATCAGGGATGGCTTAATTGGGGGAGCCTTTCTTTGATCTAAATCTAAAGACTCAAAAACATCCTCACACCTAAACAATTCTTTTTCATTTTTTCTTTCTAAAACCTCTAAATCTTCTATACTAACCTCTCCATGATTTTCCAAATGCTTATTTGTTGAATCCCGAATTGCTGTCTCAACAATTGTGCTCTCCAGAATCCTAATGAAAGAGCAATCTTCCATCTCGTCTGGATACTTCATGGCCTTAAACACATTAAATTTTACTTCCTCATTACAGACTCTCATTGTTAATTCCCCTTTTTGAACATCTATTAACACCCTACCAGTAGCCAAAAATGGACATCCTAGAATAATTGGGACATCTTTGTCAGCCTCGTACTCTAAAATAATGAAATCAACAGGAAATATGAATTTATCCACTTTCACTAAGACATCCTCAATTTTACCCTCTGGATATGTGATAGACCTATCAGCTAGTTGGAGTGTAACTGTGGTAGGCCTAGCTTCACCAATACCTAGCTTTCGATAGACCGAAAGAGGCATAAGGTTAATGCTTGCACCTAAATCACAGAGTGCTCTACCTAACTCTTTTCCACCTATAGACACATGTATAGTAAATGATCCTGGATCCTTAGCCTTGGTTGGTAGCCCATTTTTAAGAATAGCACTACATTCCTCAGTAAGAGATACAGTTTCAAACTCACCTAACCTCTTCTTTTTAGTTAAAATATCCTTAAGAAATTTAGCATAATTAGGCATTTGCTCTATAGCTTCTACTAAGGGGATATTTATATGCAATTGCTTAAGAATCTCTAAAAACTTTTTAAATTGACCATCCTGATTCTTAGGCTTTTGCCTTTGTGGAAAAGGTAGAGGTGGTACATAAGGTGGGGGCGGCACATAAGGTGGTTCCACATCTGGAACAGAACCAGATGCTCCAGCATCTTTATTGCTGCCTCCAGCACCCTGACCAGTCTCCAACTCTTTCTCAACAACAACATTTTTATCACTATTCTTTTCTATATCTTGGGTTTTACAAGGCTCTTCTAGTGGCTTACCACTCCTAAGAGTTACTGCCTTTACCTGCTCCTTACCTTCCCTTCGAGGGTGTTCAGTATCTGATGGAAGTTTCCCTTGAGGCCTTGCCTTCAGCTCATTAGCTAGCTGACCCACTTGCAATTTCAAGGCTCTCATTGAAGCTTGATTACTTTGAATTGCGGCGTCTGTACGAGCCATAAATTCTTTCATCATTGCCTCGAGAGAATTCCCCGAATTTTGCTGGGGCAAAGCCTGCTTATTTTGCTGGGGCAATACCTGCGCTTTAGCAAATCTCGACTGGTTCACTTTTTGCTGTGTTTGCACATTACTCCCTTGTCCTCCCCACGCGAAGTTGGGGTGGTTGCGCCAACCTGGATTATAAAAGTTAGAATAAGGGTTATTCCTCTGATTACCTACAAAAAACACAGAAGCTGGATTGCTGGGGCAAAACTCGTAGTTGTGATATTCACCACAATAAACACAAGCTTCTTCTGCAACTTGGTTCACCACTGCAGCAGGCTCCACAATTGGTGGCTGCTGATGACTAATCACTGTCACATTCTTAAGAGCGTTAGCAATCATTGCAAGATCAGCCCTAATGGTGGCCACACCATCAACTTCTAATACACTATTAACCTTTTTATTTGTGCCTCTAACATCCGACCACTGACAACTATTAGTAGATATTCTTTCTAAAATTTCATAGGCTTCGTTAAAAGTTTTTGCCAAAAGGGCCCCTCCAGCCGAAACATCAACCATACCTTGAGTTACCGCGTTTAATCCATTGTAAAATGTTTCCATTTGGATACAATGTGGTAAGCCATGGTGGGGACACTTTCGCAAAAGCTCCTTAAACCTCTCCCAAGCCTCACTAAAAGTCTCATCTTCAAGTTGCCTAAACCCTACTATTTCACTCCTTAATTTAGCATTTCTATTAGGTGGGAAATATTTACTCAAAAAATTTTCAGCTAACTCATCCCATGTCCTAATTGATTCTGGAGCAAAATAATTTAACCACGCCTTCGCTCCATCCCTAAGAGAATACGGGAACAAAGTTAATCTGAGAGCATCTCTAGGCACTCCTTGAATTACAAAAGAATCACTAACTCCTAGAAAAGACTCAAGATGTAAATGAGGGTCTTCAGATGACAAACCATGGAATTGACCCACGGTTTGCAACATCTGAAACATTACCAGTTTCATTTCAAAATTAGCCGCTTGAATTTGAGGACGTGCAATCCCTGGATTCAACTCATCAAACATTGGAAAAGCATATGCTCGAATGGCTCTGGTCCTATCGTTCGCTACCAAGATAGGATTCTCAGCCTGATTATTTTGCTGCTCATTTTGCTCCAGCGGCGGGTTTTGCTGCAGCACACGATTGTGCTGGGGGTTCGCTGGTTCTTCAGGACCCTGCGGGAGACGCGGTACGTCAGCCATTTGACTCTGCTGTCTACGCTGCTCTCTTCTTCTTATCCTGAATGTTCTCTTGATTTCTGGATCAAGCTCGAACCTCACCCCAGGCGGATCGTTCATGCACCAAACTCACACCTGCAAAAACAAACAAAACAATCAAAAAGTTCTAGCACCATACCACTAAAACACATACACAAAACAGATCAGATAAAAACTTATTCAAGTCCCCGGCAACGGCGCCAAAAACTTGTTGGGTTCCTAGAGTGAGTAAAAATATGGTATAAAAGGACTCTAGAACTCTGTGCAAGTATACACAGTCTGCAGCAAGTAATAAGTATTATCAATCCAAGGCTTGAACTAGCTTCCACTTTATCTATTTTGTATAAATTTTTAATGGTTTCAACGATGGTAAAAATGATTGGTTTTTATAAGAATAATGCTGAATCAAAATAAATGACAGAACAAAGAATAAACAAATAGGCAGACAGATTAGAAACAGGCGCTGGTCAGGATTTAGTAATTGTTTTTAAAAGATGCTCTAGCAATATTATTGATCATGCAAACTCTCGCAGTATTATTAGCGGATTCCTCCCGGAACTCCGGATTTTTTGGAATGTGTTTCAACCCCAATGAAGTACGACCGATCAAGCACTAGGCAACTGGCTATCCCTAGCTCAGTCACTGGCGTTCACCAATACACAATGATCGTAGTTTGATTAATCGCCACACACCCTCTAAATCATCCCTGAAACTAGAGAGAGGTATTCATACCGGCTGGCCAAGCGGGCATAAAATAGAAATGAACACAACAATTAATCAAGATGCATAGAATCAATATTTATATTACTAAAGTTAAGCACGACAATCACATTGTTCCTAACCAACGCCTAAGCTACTTAGTTCATAATATGCATGGAAACGCACGCTACAATCTGAGTAGGCATGTCCATAATTACAAGATAATAAAAGGAAATACTAATATCCTCGATCAGCTTGCAATGATGGTCTTCTAGGTGGTCTCCAATCTCTCTCCTCTATTTGGCTCCCAAAGGTGGAAGGAACTTCCCAAGAATGGAATGTTTTCTACCAAAAGTGGAATGACTTTGACTTGGGCGGCTACTTCCTTTTATAGAGTTGAGGAAGGCTTGAATTAGGTTGACCTAGACACGTGTAGGGCTCTCCTTGCTCCATTATCACGAGAAAAACTCAACAGAATTCGGTTCATTAAATTGGCTAACGAGCTGTGACGTGGCATTTTGCTCCCAGTTTTGCTGCAGCACAGAATTTGCTCCCTCAAGTCGCCCAGCAACAAATTCTGCACAAAATGATTTCCCAAGCTTCCATTCTTCCAAATGGGTTAAAGCATGTAATAAATAACTAAAACCAACCCTATTAAGCACAAAAGACACACAAATCAATATAGAAATGAGGCCTAAATAACTACCTTTTGGGCAGTTATCACACATCAACTCAAATGGTTGAGTCCAGTCTGGTTCAATTATGATTGGTGATGTGCTGAGTGCCTTCTTTAAAATCTTGAACGCCGGTTTGCAATATTCATCGAAGTTGAACGGTCTATCTACCTCCAGTAACCTGCACAAAGGTTTGGAAATTTTAGAAAAGTCTTTAATGAATCTTCTATAGAACCCTGCATGACCTAGAAAGCTTCTGATATCTCGCACTGTTTTTGGGAAGGGCAACTTGGATATGATCTCAATCTTTGCCTTGTCCACCTCAATTCCTTTCTTGGAGATGCGATGTCCAAGGACTATGCCTTCTCGTACCATAAAATGGCATTTCTCCGAGTTCAATACTAAATTGGTTCCTTCACACCTTTCTAGTACTTGGTCTAAATTTCGTAAACAAGCTGCAAATGATTCACCGAAGACAGAGAAGTCATCCATGAATACTTCCACGATCCGTTCCACCATGTCAGAAAATATAGCCATCATACACCTCTGGAAGGTAGCTGGTGCATTACATAAACCAAATGGCATTCTCCGGAAGGCAAACGTCCCGTATGGACATGTGAATGTAGTCTTTTCATGGTCTCTGGGACTATGGTTATCTGGTTGTACCCGTCTAAAAAGCAATAATAGTCCTTTCCAGCAAGCCTGTCCAGCATCTGATCTATGAACGACAACGGGAAGTGGTCTTTCCTGGTTACTTTATTAAGGCGGCGATAGTCTATACAGACTCGCCATCCTGTAACCGTCCTTGTTGGGATCAATTCATTTTTCTCGTTTTCTACTACGGTCATACCACCTTTTTTTGGAACACATTGTACTGGGCTAACCCAGCTACTGTCTGAAATTGGGTAGATGACTCCCGCGTGTAGCCATTTTAAGATTTACTTTTTAACAACGTCTTTCATGATGGGATTTAATCTCCGCTGGCTTTTAATGGAATTCTTAGCTCCTTCTTCAAGGTTAATTCTGTGCATGCAGTATGAAGGGCTGATTACTTGGATATCTGCAATGGTCCATCCTATTGTTTTTTTATGTTTTGAGAGGACCTGCAATAAAGAAATTTCATCTTGTTCAGTAAGGTAAGCTGAAATAATGACTGGTAATGTCCTGTTTCCGCCAAGAAAACTATATTTAAGATGCCCTGGCAAAGGCTTGAGTTCTAGTTCAGGAGGATTGATTAGCGATGATTGCAATGGCCTGATTTCTGCATGGTCTGATGAATCCCTTAATGCCTCTATTCTCGCTGCTGTAGAATCATTTGTGACTGCTATTTCTGCTCCTTCAATCCCTTTCTTTTCTGGTTCCTCCATTTCAAACTTCTTCCCTTCCAGTGGTTCCCCTTTTAATGTTTCCTGCAAAATAGATATAGAAAGTTCGTCAACTTCTTCAATCATGGAACATCTCTCAATGTATCCTGGATATTTCATTGCCTTCATCACATTAAACGTGACTTGCCGATCGTTAACCCTCGTGGTCAATTCTCCTTTCTGTACATCTATTAAAGTTCTGCCAGTAGCTAGGAACGGTCATCCTAAGATGATTGGCACGTCCTTGTCGGCTTCATAATCTAAAATGATGAAATCTGCAGGAAAAACAAACTTATCAACCTTGACCAATACGTCTTCAATCTTTCCCATGGGATGTGTGAGGGATCTATCTGCCAACTGTAGAGTTACAGTTGTCGGTCATGCTTCACCTATCCCTAACTGTTTAAAAACCGAGTATGGCATTAAGTTGATGCTTGCTCCTAAGTCGCACAACACTCTGCCTACATCCCTACCTCCGATGGAGCACGAAATAGTTAAACTTTCTGGGTATTTAAGTTTGGGAGGAATCTCGTTTTTCACTAGTGCACTGGAACATTCTGTGAGTGCAACCGTTTCGTATTCTCCCAACCTTCTCCTTTTTTATAGGATATCTTTCAGAAATTTCACATAGGTAGGCATTTGTTCAAGTGCCTCCACTAATGAGATATTGATGTGCAACTACTTCAATAAATTTAAAAACGTCTTGAACTGTACATCTTGTGAGGCATGCTTGAATCTCTGCGGGTACGGAGGAGGTGGTCTGAAATCTGGGTCTATCACAAATTTCTGGGGTTTTGCAGTCGCATTCCCCTTTTTCTCAAATTTTGATTTTTCTTCTTTTCCTACCAAAGCTTCATGCTCCTTGGCCTTTTCTACTTTTTCTTCTTTATTTTGTAAAATATCTGAGGTAAAGTCTAACTTCTTTTCAACAATCTTTTCTCGAGCTTCTTCTGGGATTTCTGCTTCTTGATTTACTGGGTATCTTGGGCCATCGTATTCTAATCCACTTCTTAGGGTCACTGTCTTGCATTGTTCCTTTCCTTCTCTGTGAGGGATCTCGATCTTGCTAGGCAACGTCCCTGCGATCTATTCTTAATCTCCTGAGCAATTTGTCCAAGCTGAACTTCCAAATTTCTTACTGCAGCATCGTTTCTCGCCATGTACTCCTTCATAAGAGTCTCTAGATTTAACTCCTGACTCTGTGGTGGAACTTGTTGGAAGTTTTTCTGCGGCTGTTGTTGTGTAGGCGGCTTTCCAAACTGATTTGTGATGGGATTACTCGACCCGTCTTGCCCTCCCCAAGAGAAGTTTGGATGTTGTCTCCATCCTGGGTTGTACTGTTGGGTTTTATGCCCTAAAACTCGTAGATAGTAAATGTAACATTTGACTTGCTTCAATGAAGTATTATTTCTATATATTTGTTTTGCCTAAATATAACCACAAATCCAATAAACTAAGAACCCATGGCTATATTATGTATACTTGAAGTTTATGCGTGACATAAGTAGGGATCAAGTTAAAGTAAATAGTCTAAACGATCTATAGTATATGGATAAGGTTGGGTACCTTAATCATGGGGACACTATTGGCGCGGCTCGCTTTGTTCCTTAAAGACAGATGATGTGATCCTAATTGTTCATGTATAAGACATGTGAGTGAGGGCGTCCTATGCAAAGAGTTTGCATAGAGATCGGACCAGGAGATAAGTCACTTTCACTTTACAACACCGTTTACTGTTGAAACTGAACATCTCATACATATAACCTAAGTAAGTCGATCTTAATCCTAAGCTAACTATGAACTCCTATTTATTTAGAATTATCCTTTGATTTGCATGGGTGAGAGTGGCCAAACATCGCCGACTCAATAAGCCTACCATTTTGGGGATAAGACTAAATGGATAGCTGGGGACATAGCTTTGGAAGATGGAATTCACTGCTACCCGTTTTAGGGTTAGTAAAGGTTGTTTTCTTAAGTGCTGACTCCGAGTCTTGAACAAAGGGGCCCTGCCCTCTCATAACCTTGAGAGGGACTTGGTTCAGTGATTGTATCGCGAACTAGTTGTTCATTAGAGGATTAGTGGAACTTAAGGAACAAGATGTAACTATAGGGGTAAAACGGACATTTGACCAAGCTTTAGTTACGAACAACCGGTGAAGGGTCGACTTACTAATCATGGTTATCTAAAGTGGACAAGAAATATATCTACAGTGAGGGGAGTGCAGCTACGGGCTATAGTGGAGAGTCCCGAAAGCTAACGAACGATGAATGACTAGGTTAATGAGATTAATCGGTTATCATCATTTCGTTGGAGCCCATGATCTGTAGGTCCATTAGGTCCCTCTACTAGCTCAATAGGAATAAAACTTGGAACAATATGATAGGTTCATATTTGAAACGTTCAAAATTCGGAAAAGGATACAAAAGTCGTTTATATACGATATTTAACAACATATTAGTTTAATTATGAATTAAACTTAAAATGAGAGTTATATATTTAAATATGATTTAAATATTAAACACGTGAATAGGGATTCATGTTCGAGAAAATTCGTTGGGAGAAAGAAACCAAGATTGTACAAATGGTATTAATTTAATATGAGATATTAAATTAAATAATTTTATTTTAATTAAATAAATGATATTTAAATTAAAATAAAAATAAAAATAAAAGAAAGTGGGATCATTCAGAATTTTATTTGCAAATTTTGAATTTAAAAGAAATTCAAAAGTTAGCAAATTTTGGAGGTAGTGCTTAATGACTAATCACTTGTAATTAGCCTTATAGCACCACCTAATCTTATGGCTCAAAATGATCCCTATTTGTTGTCAATTGTTTGTGCAATTCTTGTGCATGATTTTCCTCTATATATAGAGGATGAGCTGATGAGAATGGGTGGATTTCTTCAACCTAAAATGCTGCCAAAATTCCCCCAAGAACTTCCATGTTCATACTCTCAAGCTTCTTTATACCCATAAGTTTTCCTTTCCGATACCTATCAATCGAGGATCCCACAATCCGTTCCAAGGCCTGAGGATAGTAGAGAAGATCCAAGTGGTTGTCCAAAAGCCGTTCGTGTGAATTATATAGCATCGAATTGTACGAATTGGGAGCTCCAAGAGGTAGGTACCTTATTACTTTATTTTTGTTCTTATGAACAACATGACTTCAAGGATTAAATTGATCAAATTGTGTGCCTAAGATCCAAAATTGCTTCCGCATGTGTTATATTAACACCTACATGTACTTGGCCGAATAAGGATTCCATCCATTCTGGTTTTGATTTCCTTGTGGGCATACATAAAAAACAGATGCAGGGTTTAGTGGACAATTATCAGTGATGTGTTCCTCACCACATACCTCACAACAAAGGGAAGAAATAGCATTGGTAGGGGCTATATTGGCTTGATTGTTCATGGTCATGCCCATCATCATGCTATGGATAGCCTTGATCTGGACTTGCATCGTAGAGTTGGCCTCTGTTTCCACTGCTTTTACTGGATTTTTCAAAATGGTTGTTGGTTCGTTTTCTCCCCAATGGCGATTGTTGGTGGCTATGGTGTCTAGAATAGCATGCGCCTCATTAGCAGACTTCTTCAGGAAAGATCCTTTTGTAGATGCGT
The DNA here is from genome assembly GCA_017139565.1 of Luffa aegyptiaca. Taxonomy (NCBI): domain Eukaryota; kingdom Viridiplantae; phylum Streptophyta; class Magnoliopsida; order Cucurbitales; family Cucurbitaceae; genus Luffa; species Luffa aegyptiaca. Next base: position 18,972,243 of record CM029398.1, read on the forward strand.
TTACTAGTGCATTTGAAGCTTGATCTAATCCACTATAAAAATGCTCCAAAATAATGCAAGCAGGCAGTCCATGGTGTGGACACTTTCGAACCAGCCTTTGAAATCTTTCCCAAGCTGCATCCAAAGGTTCATCATAAGACTGTCTGAAAGCAATACTTTCAGCTCTGTACTTGACATTTTTATTGGAGGGAAAAAACTTCTCTAAGGATTTCTCTGCAAAATCATTCCAAGAGGTGATGGAGTTTGGAGGAAATGAATCCAACCAGGCTTCAGCATCTCCCTGCAAAGCAAATGGAAAAAGTTTTAACTTCAAGGTATCTTCTAGCACTCCCGTTACTTTAAAAGAATTGTAAACTCTAAAAAACAGCTTAATATGTTTATGTGGATCTTCATTTGGAAGTCCAGAGAATTGGCCCATTGTATTCAACATCTGGAACATCACTGGTTTAAGTTCAAACTGCGGAGCATCAATTGGTGGCTCCAAAATTCCTGGATTCAACGTCTGGAAAACTGGTAAAGCGTAGTCCCTTATTGCTCTATTGTGATCTTCAACAATGTAGATTGGATTTTCTTGTTGTGGCATCGGTGGAAGAGGAGAAACAGGAGAAATTCTCCCGCCATTCTGCTCCCTTCCACGATCTTGTGGATCAACTTGAGGCTCGACTCCAGGAGGTTCCATTGGAAACTCTTGAATGTAAGATGCTTCCTCTAGAGATTCCTGTGCGCTCAACTCTTGTTGCTCCTTTTTCTTTCGTCTCCGTTCCTTCCTTCGACGACAAAAGGTTCTTTCTATATCTGGATCAATGTCAAGGAGTGGACACCCTTTGTTCATGCACTAACTTTAACCTGCAAAAGCAAAACAAATGCAACCCAAAGTCAAATTCCCTTTGAGACAGAAATACGGTCGCAATCTGATCGCAATTTCAAAAAAAAATCTGGTTTCACTTTTGGTCCCCGGCAACGGTGCCAAAAACTTGGGCGTCGTCAGCTGAATGGATGGAATGTGAGATAAGATGGATAATCATAATAAAGAATAATTCAACTAACCCTAGTGCAAGTATACACTGTCGCACGTAGTAATAAAAAAACCTTAGAAGTATTCAAAGGGTATCGATCCCACGAGGACTAAATTGGAAATTCAGATTTGATGAAGAAACTGCTCAAATGATTGCTTTTGAAAAGGTAACCAAAGAAATAAGTTTGATTGATTGGTTTTTAGAAAAGATAAATAAGCATGCAGATAACTAAAAGAATAACAATAAGAAATAACGAGGTATTCAACATGGATTCATCTCAAAGGCAATAACCATAATTATGTAGTATTTAACTTAAGCCTGTTCAATGCATTGGGTCAGATTTAACTTCTATTTGGCCTTGCTCCCAAGAACCGTTAGAAGGCTAAGCGAATACCGTTATGCACATTTCTGTGACTCGACTCCGACATAGATAATTCACGAATGCAACCTATAACCCTATAGTCAATATAGGGTGCCTTATGCAGCTTGCCTTATACCGCCGCACAATCTCTTTCGAGCTTTTTCTCCTATATCACCTTTATGAGAACCGATATTGTCTGTCCCTTTCGAAATCAAACTCACATAGCATGCAAAGTCTAAGTGATCAAGTTAAACTCAGCAAGATTAGAGTGATAATCAGTAAAGAATGACATGCATTGAATAGAAACTTAAGAAAATAAAACACTTTCAAGCCATTAAACCATAAGGGAATTCACCATATTGAACCCCTCAATGGAATTTAGCTACTCATGGTGAGATAAAGAGCAAATGAACACATTTTCATTGAAATAAGAATGTAAAGAATACAAAATAATGAAAAGATTCAAGAGCTGAAAATAATGGAGATAGCTAAATATTATGGGTTTTTCTATTTACTCAATCCTTCTAGAGTTCGCTAAGACACTCCACTCTCTCGCTTTTACAAGTGGGAATGGGTGAAAATCCCTACAAACCCTAAGGTTTGATGTCTAACTCAGGTTAGAATTCAGTCATCTAAGAAGGACCTCGTTCATCCCTACTCATAGGCGTCGAGCCAGGGTTCTGTCACCACCCTTTTCTTCCAATGAGTTCTGCTTGAATTTGACTTCGAATCTCGAGCTTATATAGTGTAGAAAGTGGTTGAAGAGTTGCGAAATAGGTGCTGGAAGGTTGCCCACTCAGTTTCGGGGTCAAAACAGCCGGTTAGGTGCGAAGAAGACTCGTCAACAACGACCCGCGGATGACTCAGAACGGTCTCAGTTTTTCCAGAAATGCGGTCGCATTTCATTTTGCCTTCCCAGAAATGCGACCGCATTTCTGGGAAATTCCAGCTTTTCCTCCGTTTTTCCTACACAACAACAACTTAGTCAAATTCTGTTAAAATTAAGTCTTTCTAAGCACATATAAGCATAATTTGACAAAAGTAAATCTCAACACCCTAACTTAACAACTTAAGCATATTTTGAGCTCGGGAACAATAAAATTGATCTAAACATGCAACACTTGACCAATAAATGAGCTAAATATAAGGGTAAAATAGGTATATTTTTTACCCTTATCACTAATCCTTAAGTTGGCTCGTGAGAAGAAAATTGAGTTGGACATTGATGAGGTGGCTCAAGTGAATCATTGATGACTGCAAAGTGCACGGGCCGCAAGTAATATAAAACGGTAGTAATACCGAGTATCGAATCCACAGGGAAGCGAAGCGAAAATTAAGCAAAAAATCTCTTGAGCACTAAAAGTACTTAGGCAAAATAATATTTAGGGAACAACCCATGCAAATAAGAGAAATTTAAAATTCAAAGCAGGAAAATAATTTGATCAATCAAATAAAAAAATATGGAGAAAGAGATTTCTTTTAATGGGAAGAGGGGTCTTGAAAATCAATTATGAGCTAAACAATTGTTATAATTATCCTATCTCATTGCCCAACTAATTATACTCCTAGAATCTCCGTTAATCACATAGGTTCTCCTGTCGGTTTCCCCTAATTGTAATTAATTCATTTTAACAACCTAAGTGTCCTTAGCGCCATTAAAAATCATTAATTATTACGCTCTGATTCATTTTAGGAATCTAAGTTTAATCAACTAATCCCGGTGTCACGACGGGCAATTAAACTAGTTGCATGGATTATGATCTATCCTAACTTCTCTCCGTCGAGTTTCCATTAAGAATCGAATCATTACACAATTGGCCAGATTGAATAAAGCATTAAGCACATCCATACAAATAATTAGGAAAAAGGGCAAGAGACAGGTAATTATAACAACGTTTCAACTATAATTTCATTCCAAGACCCCAAATTGGGGTTTAGCTATACATAGCTAAAATATCAACAGCATTTACAATAGAAAGCATAATTTAAGAGCATAAAAGGAAAGGAATTGACCGTCGAAAAACCCCTTCGCTTGGCGCTCAGAGCTCCGCCGAACACTCCTTTGAGCTTCCTAAGATGCTCCCAAAATTCCCCAAAATATTTCCCACTAAAGAATTCTCTCAAAAAGGCTAGAAAGCCTTGAGAGAGGCTCCAAAGGAGCCAAAGGAAGGAAAGAATGGATTGAAGAATGAATTGATTGATGGTAAATGAGGCACCCAAGGGTGCCTTTTTATAGGCCCGGAATGGGGGTAGCGTCGCGACGCTACATTGCACAGCGTCGCGACGCTGCAACGCACGCGGCTTGGGCAACACGAAAAGGGTAGCGTCGCGACGCTGCTTACATAGCGTCTCGACGCTGCCCTAAAATTCCAGATTTTTCAGCTTCTTTTTGGGCTGATTTTTGGGCCTTCTTCTTCATTTCTTTTGGGCATTTTTTCATGAGTGTCTTCTTTGGGCTCCCATTTGATCAAGCTTGGATTTGGGCTTCATTTGCTTCATTTTTTGCACTTTTTCTCCCAAAATCACCAACTTCGCTCCTAGGGACCAAATAACGGAATTCATTAAATATTTTCATTAAAAACACGATTAAAGCACAGAAAAGCCTAATAAATTGGGACTAAAATAGCGACATTTCTGCTCGCTATCACACCCCCAAACTTAAGCTTTTGCTAGTCCCGAGCAAAATAAATTCTAAAGATGCATGAAATAGAATTGCTCAAGCCTCAATGATTTTGGAATTCTTAAGATAGAATGGAAAACATGCAAGTGGAATAAGCAAGCACCGCATACTCTTGAAGAAATCTTAAACTAGATTGAACTTAAGATTAATGAATAGCATGCTCAAGACTTATCTATTGATTCTTTTACTAACCTAGATTAGTCTTATGGCTTTCTCCATTTGTTTTCCCCCTACACTGGCTAAGAGCCCCTAATAGGTCGGAGTCCTTCTATCATGCAAAAAAAAAAGAAACTAGGGTGCCTGTCATTTTCTTTTTCATGGGGGAGCAAAACTCACAATTGATTTTTCTCTTTCTTTTGCTTTTTCTTTTGCTACTCCCCTAAACTTGCATTTTGATATCTAATGGTACTAGCTTTCACACTACGGTGCAGGGACCCTTAACCCGAATTTTATTCTCTGGTTGGCCTAACTGATCACACCGCAGGTAGCTCTTTTTACCCCTAGGCTTTTTCTTTTGTGCAAGCAAAAATTTTCTTTTTTCAACAGATTTTTCTTTTCTCTCATTTTCTTTTGTTGCTTTTGCTTTTCTCTCAGCAGGCATAACATTTTTTTTTTCTACCTAGCTCTTTAGAACAATCAAGCATGAACTTCCTAATATTAGAAACTAAGCCTATCGGGGTGACAACAAACTTTAAAAATCATAATAAGAATCTAGATTTTCAAAGACGTCATTAGATAAGGCTATTGCATGCTTTAGACATCAAAACTAAGTATCAAAAAATTTTAAAATTTCACAATTTCTGCCTTGCTCCCAGATTCCACAACATATAAACTATTTTCTCCCAAAATTTCTAAAATCACATCCCTGGCTATCATGGCTATCTATTCATGCATCCAAAAGAATTCAAATATGCTCAACACAGCGGAAGCCTCCCCCCCAAACTTAAACTAAACATTGTCCCCAATGTTTTTAAAACAGTAAAGCAAATAGAGGGATACTGAGACTTCCCTGAGCTAGGAGCGCTTTATCCTCTTCCTTTCGATCCAGCAAAATGGGATTCTTGGAATTTTGGGATTTGCTTAAGGTGATCCTGCAAAACAAAATTGGATCACGAAGCAAAGAAAATTATTTACCGCAAAAACAACTATCTAAACTTTAATCCTTGGGTTGCCTCCCAAGCAGCGCTTTCTTTAACGTCTTTAGCTAGACGAGGCTCGGCACGCTTACGGAGGCTCGAAATAAAAATTTTCATCATCCTCCGGGCCCTGTAAAAAATCACGCACTGAGTTGCATACCGCAAACAGGGGAGAAAAAAAACTTTCCCCTGGCCCATCATCACTAAAGAGATTATCATAATAACATTGCAGAAAATATGTAACAGCATCAAATCTCTTTTCTAAGTCTCTATTCACAAAGCAATTGTTAACAGAGTCATCAAGAGTTATAATATCTACCGGTCTAGGATCTAAAGATGGCCTATCAATCATGCCAGACCATTCATCAGAAAAAACATTTACATGCTCCTCAGATTCCTCAGACTCAGTATTAAAAAATGATTCAACTAGGCTATCACATGACTCACTATCAGAATTAAAGAATTCAAGCTCTTCAGGGTCAGATTCTATACTATGCACAGATTCGAGTTCCTCTGGGTCAGTTTCTATGCTATATACATCATCAGGACACGAATCAAAGGTATTATCATTATCAGGGTTCATGCATTCAGGAATGTCAAGATCAGACTCAATAGATTCAGTGTAATCACGATCAGACTCAAAATTATCTACCAAGTAATCTTTTTTATGCATTTCATGTTCATCCTCAATGTCAGGCAACTCTATATCATCATCAAAATTATCCATTTCAGGCAAATCTAATTCATTCTCAAAGGAAGGTAAATCATCAACTGCAGATCTTTCATTGTCACAAGCAGGCAAGTCTAATTCATTTTCAAAGTCAGGCAGTTCTAAATCATTCTCAAACAGAGGATTATTCAAATATGCATTGTGATCAAAATCCTCATCATCCATAGGCACTTCTCCTAAGCCTAAGCCAAGATTAAACTCTACCTCCTCATCATCGTCAGTCAAGTATTCAGGACCAATAGAAAAACATGTATGCAAACTACATACAGACTCATCTTGTCCAAAAATACTAAACACAACTTTTTCATCATCAATGTTCAAGGTAAGCTTACCTGTGTGGACACTGATCTCAGCTTTACCTGTAGCTAGGAAAGGTCTGCCTAGAATAATGGGCACCTCCTTGTCCTCCTTCATGTCTAGTACCACAAAATCTACGGGGAAGATAAACTTGTTGACCTTCACCAATACGTCCTCCACAACACCCATTGGTTGGGTAATTGATCTGTCAGCAAGCTGGAGAGTGACGTCGGTGTCCTTCATACCTGTTAAACCAATCCTCCTGTAAACAGAATAGGGCATCAAGTTTATACTTGCTCCTAAATCACATAAGGCCCTATCGAAAGATGCTTCTCCTATGGTGCAGGGAACAGTAAAACTCCCTGGATCTTTTTGTTTAGAAGGCATCTTCCCAGATACTATGGTACTGCTACTTTCAGACAATTTAAAAATTTCTTTTTTCAGACTTTTCTTTCTAGAAAGCATTTCTTTCATGAATTTCCCATAATTAGGCATGTTATACAAGGCATCTACTAAGGGAATATTCACAGACAATTTCTTAAACATTTCTAGAAATTTTTGAAACTGCTCATCTAATTTAACATTCTTAAAGCGCTGAGGAAAAGGTAACTCCCTGTAGTCAAAGGTTGGACATTCGCCCCTTCGCCTGGGCGGGCTGATGTGCGAGCCTTTGTCATGGTGGTTGCATGGGACCACTTCTTCCTCGTACAGTTTCTTGTTGTGCCTGCCATCCTGCTTTTTATCTTCTTTTCTACCTGCAAAATTGTTAGAAAAATCACAATTTAAGTCAATAGAGTCAGGAGGATGTTGGGACCTTTCATAGGAGGCTTTTTGTGCCTCAGCCCTTTCATCTTCATCCCTTCTCTTTTCTTCTTCCTTCTTCTTTTCTGAACTGTTCTCCAGCTGTCTACCACTTCTCAGTGTCACCATCTTGCACTGCTCTCTTGGGTTAGGCTCAGTGTCGCTTGGAAATTTTCCCTTTTGAAGTGCATTCACTGCTGAAGCGATCTGTCCTATTTGAACTTCCATGTTTTTCAGAGCTGTGTCGTGGTTATTGACTGCTGTCTGGAGATTGACGTTCAAAACTTTCTGTTCCTTTACAAACATAGCCACCAACTCCTCCAGGTTATTCTTCTTTTCAGGCACACTAGATGATGCAAAACCTGGCGGTGGCTGCAAGACATTCTTTGTATTTGAGTATGAGAAGTTCTCGTGATTGCGTAGACTGGGGTGGTAGAAGTTCGGTATTCCTTGCGTAAATGGTCTATTTCCTACGTACTGGACTTCTTCCACATCTTGACCTTCCTTCTTTGAATGACCTTCAGCTAAGGTGGAAATGGACTTGACCACCTCAGACGAAGTCAACTTGTTTAGCGCATTGGTCAGAGATGCCAGTTGTGCCTTCAGTGAACTTGACTCATCCAATTCATATAATCCAGCCTTCTTTGAAATTGCTCCCCTCTCGGTTGGCCATTGATAACTGGTTGCCGCCATTTCCTCAAGCAGATCTTTGGCTTCTGTCACTGTCTTGGAAAGAAAACTTCCTCCTGCTGATGTGTCTAGGACTGTCTTCGTGGAGGGATTCAATCCATTATAAAATAACTGCACTTGAAGCCAATCAGGATATCCGTGTTGGGGGCACCGCCTAAGCATTTCTTTGTATCTTTCCCACGCCTCGTACAACTGCTCCTCGTCAAGCTGCCTAAATGTTCCGATTTCAGTCCGGAGCTTGGTAGTCTTGGCAGGCGGGAAAAATTTTGTCAGAAAAGCCTGGGCAAGCTCATCCCATGTACTTATGCTGCCCGTCTCGACTGATTCGAGCCAATCCTTTGCTTTATCCTGTAGAGAGAATGGAAATAACCTCAATCTGATAGCGTCGGTCGGAACTCCGTTCATCTTCACCGTCCCACAAATTTCCAGGAATGATCGCAGATGTGAGTGTGGGTCCTCAGAAGGGTGTCCCTTAAACGAGTTATCGCGCGCCATCTGAATCAATCCCGTCTTTAACTCAAAATTTGTAGCTTGGATTGGGGCGTAGACAATCCCAGAATTCTCGGTGGGGAGAACTGGCTGTAAGAAATCTCTAATTGCCTTGGGAGCTTCCTCTTGGTGGGCCATTGCTTCTGCTAATCTTTTCTCTCTTCGAATGGATCTAAGAGTCCTGTCAATTTCAAGATCTAACGGAAACAAATTAACCACCTTGTTCCTTCGCATACAATACTCCCAATCAATCAAGAGAACCAAACAAAATAAAACAAAAACAAATGATATTCACAAAATAATAAAAGAAAAATATTTACACCTAAATTACTATTTATCCCTTTCTTTTCGATGTCAAGAAAAATTAATTTGCTTAAAAATCAAGCTTCCCCGGCAACGGCGCAAAAAACTTGATGACCGCAAAGTGCACGGGCCGCAAGTAATATAAAACGGTAGTAATACCGAGTATCGAATCCACAGGGAAGCGAAGCGAAAATTAAGCAAAAAATCTCTTGAGCACTAAAAGTACTTAGGCAAAATAATATTTAGGGAACAACCCATGCAAATAAGAGAAATTTAAAATTCAAAGCAGGAAAATAATTTGATCAATCAAATAAAAAAATATGGAGAAAGATATTTCTTTTAATGGGAAGAGGGGTCTTGAAAATCAATTATGAGCTAAACAATTGTTATAATTATCCTATCTCATTGCCCAACTAATTATACTCCTAGAATCTCCGTTAATCACATAGGTTCTCCTGTCGGTTTCCCCTAATTGTAATTAATTCATTTTAACAACCTAAGTGTCCTTAGCGCCATTAAAAATCATTAATTATTACGCTCTGATTCATTTTAGGAATCTAAGTTTAATCAACTAATCCCGGTGTCACGACGGGCAATTAAACTAGTTGCATGGATTATGATCTATCCTAACTTCTCTCCGTCGAGTTTCCATTAAGAATCGAATCATTACACAATTGGCCAGATTGAATAAAGCATTAAGCACATCCATACAAATAATTAGGAAAAAGGGCAAGAGACAGGTAATTATAACAACGTTTCAACTATAATTTCATTCCAAGACCCCAAATTGGGGTTTAGCTATACATAGCTAAAATATCCACAGCATTTACAATAGAAAGCATAATTTAAGAGCATAAAAGGAAAGGAATTGACCGTCGAAAAACCCCTTCGCTTGGCGCTCAGAGCTCCGCCGAACACTCCTTTGAGCTTCCTAAGATGCTCCCAAAATTCCCCAAAATATTTCCCACTAAAGAATTCTCTCAAAAAGGCTAGAAAGCCTTGAGAGAGGCTCCAAAGGAGCCAAAGGAAGGAAAGAATGGATTGAAGAATGAATTGATTGATGGTAAATGAGGCACCCAAGGGTGCCTTTTTATAGGCCCGGAATGGGGGTAGCGTCGCGACGCTACATTGCACAGCGTCGCGACGCTGCAACGCACGCGGCTTGGGCAACACGAAAAGGGTAGCGTCGCGACGCTGCTTACATAGCGTCTCGACGCTGCCCTAAAATTCCAGATTTTTCAGCTTCTTTTTGGGCTGATTTTTGGGCCTTCTTTTTCATTTCTTTTGGGCATTTTTTCATGAGTGTCTTCTTTGGGCTCCCATTTGATCAAGCTTGGATTTGGGCTTCATTTGCTTCATTTTTTGCACTTTTTCTCCCAAAATCACCAACTTCGCTCCTAGGGACCAAATAACGGAATTCATTAAATATTTTCATTAAAAACACGATTAAAGCACAGAAAAGCCTAATAAATTGGGACTAAAATAGCGACATTTCTGCTCGCTATCAATCATGAAACAGTAATGGCGAATGTGGGGGATCAAATTCCCTTAATCTCCTCATGTGATTATGAAGAGAGGCTGATTCAATTCGGGACCCTTAATCCCGTAGTGTTTCGATTCCAAAAAGAAGCCACAATGAAGGGATCCCAAGAAAAATATAATTCCATTGAAGATGAGAACGAAGGCTGGACCCTTGTCGTTCGTCGCAAAAAGAAAAAGCAAAGTTACGCACGGAAAGAGTCCCGCCTATTTCGAGATAGTAAAAGAAAAGTTAAGTCTCAAAGGAAGAAAGGAAAAAAGAAGACAAGGAGGTCAAAGCCTGTCGTGGAGGAAAGTGAAGATTTCTTTTGCCCTCTATAACCCATAACTTTGATAGAATACTTCCCAAGGCGTTTTCTCGATGATAGTCAAGGAGAGGCACTTGAAACTGTCTCGTGTCACGTTGTGGACGTGGTGGAAGACGACGATGTTCCTGCTAGCTCCTCGGGAACGGTGGCAGGTCCAGGAGACTTATCCTCCTTCAGCATAAAGGACTTATTGTCACTTCCTCAAGAAGCTAAAAGCGTCCTTATTGATGCATTGATGGGGTCTGGTGGTACAAACATCCCAACCTCTGAGGCACGCACATGTGCTTCATGTTACATGTCTATTGGATTTTCTGATGAAGATTTGCTGTTAGGGTCGAAGCCCCATAACAGACCTTTATTTGTTTTGGGATACATCCGAGAACAAAAGGTTAGTCGAATCATCATCGATGATGGATCAGCTGTCAACATAATGCCTAAGTCAACCATGAAGCAATTAGGCATCTTGATGGAGGAACTATCAAACAGTAAATTGGTGATCCAAGGTTTCAATCAAGGTGGACAGCGGGCGATTGGCATGATACGACTTGAACTCATCATTAGAGACTTAAAAGCTGATACTTTGTTCCATGTAATAGATTCTAAGACCACCTATAAGTTGTTGTTAGGTCGTCCTTGGATTCATTGTAATGGAGTCATAACCTCTACATTGCACCAGTGTTTCAAATTCTATCAAGATGGCATCAAGAAAGTTGAAGCTGACACTAGCCCATTTTTAGAAGCTGAGTCTCATTTCGCTGATGCAAAATTTTATCTGAAGAATGAAAACACAGGGTAAACTGTGCCTGCAGAAATCCCCTTGATAAAAAAAATGATAAACTCGATTTAGAGCCACAAGCAGATGCAAGAAAGGAAGCTGTTGAAGATGTGAATACCGCCGACCTAAAAAAGGGTGTAGCGTCTACAAGCCTTGTGAAACCTAAGGTTCTAAGGGCCCGTTTGGTTTAAGGTTTTATAGATGCCTGGGAATACTATGCCTGGGAATAAGATTGCTGGGAATCAAAGATAACTGTGTTTGGTTGTGCATGGGAATGTCATCAGGATTTTATGAGAACAAATTATGTCTGTATTTATTTTTTAGAATTAATCAGGTAAACTTTATGTAATTTTAATAAATTAATCAATAAAATAATCAAAATTAATTCAAACTATTAATAAAAATTAATGAAATAATAATCATGAAATGATTTTAATGGGATAAACTAGGTTAATTTAACAAACTAAAATTATTTAATTAATTTTTTAATAAATATCTTTAACTACAATAATTTAATATATTGTATCCATAAAAATTAATTAGATAAATATTTAATAATAATATGATTATTTATTTATTATAAGGAAATTTAAAAAAGTAATTAATTGATTATAAATAATCGATAAGTAATTAATTATAATTATTGAAAAATGAATTTTTATACTAAATTCATTTAAATGATTTTAATTCAATAATTAAATATATTTTCGATAATATTGACTAATTAATTATAATTTTAGTAAATATGTAATTACATCCCTTTAATAAACTAGAAAAAAGTATTTGTTTAAAAAAAATGAAATTCTTGACAAATTATTATTTAATCTAATTAAATAATTTATTATATTATTTTTAATTTAGTATCCATTAGTTAATTAATTAACTATATTCAAAATAAAATTGCATATAAAAATAAAAAAAGAAGAGATGGGAAAAGAGAAAACCCATGCTTTTGCAAGGGCATAGAAAACCCTTGCTTATGGGCATAAATGATGCCTGGGAATGCGTTATTTCCTGGGCCCACCACATAAATCTTGAAACAAACAAGGGTATTAAAAACCCTTGCCCATTCCCATCTCCAAAAACCTTGTACCAAACGGGCCCTAAAGGATGAGAAATGTTCAAATTCACCTATCCTACGAAACGTCCCTTTATCTTGATGCAAAAAGGGTGAATCACCTTTCACTGAATGTTCAGAAAGCATAAAGGTCGGTGACGTTGAAATTCTGAAGGAAAGTTCACTACGCCTCTTACAAAGATCACAAGACAAGAGGTTAAGAAACCTGAGAATGATCAGATAAAAATAATTTTGCCTGACAAACAGACTAAAGACGGGTTTGACCCCAAGGCATACAAACTTCTAGCGAAAGCAGGTTATGACTTCACAACTCACACTGAGTTTAAAAGTCTAACGGTTTTTTATGAAAGATCTGCGCTCTCAGCAACACAGAAGAAACTTCTAAAGGAAGGTTATAGTCTGCCAACAACGAGAAAAGGGCTTGGATATAAGTCGCCAGAGCCGGTTCGCATAACAAGAAGAGGGAAGGCGAAAATGGCAGACACAAATCATATAACAGTAGAGGAGGTTGATGACTCAAAAGAAAAAGTGAGTGTCGACCAACGAACTTCTGTTTTTAGGTGCATCAGGCCACCAGTTGCTCGTACTTTAGTCTTTTAGAGATTAAGTCTCAATGAAACGGAAGAAGAAAGCATACAACCTACCAATAACTCCACTCAACCTTCAGTTTTTCGAATTCACCTATCCTACGAAACGTCCCTTTATCTTGACGTAAAAAGGGTGAATCACCTTTCACTGAATGTTCAGAAAGTTTAAAGGTCGGTGACGTTGAAATTCTGAAGGAAAGTTCACTACGCCTCTTACAAAGATCACAAGACAAGAGGTTAAGAAACCTGAGAATGATCAGATAAAAATAATTTTGCCTGACAAACGGACTAAAGACGGGTTTGACCCCAAGGCATACAAACTTCTAGCGAAAGCAGGTTATGACTTCACAACTCACACTGAGTTTAAAAGTCTAAGGGTTTGTGATGAAAGATCTGAGCTCTCAGCAACACAGAAGAAGCTTCTAAAGGAAGGTTATAATCTGCCAACAACGAGAAAAGGGCTTGGCTATAAGTCGCCAGAGCCGGTTCGCATAACAAGAAGAGGGAAGGCGAAAGTGGCAGACACAAATCATATAACAGTAGAGGAGGTTGATGACTCAAAAGAAAAAGAGAGTGTCGACCAACGAACTTCTGTTTTTAGGTGCATCAGGCCACCAGTTGCTCGTACTTTAGTCTTTCAGAGATTAAGTCTCAATGAAACGGAAGAAGAAAGCATACAACCTACCAATAACTCCACTCAACCTTCAGTTTTTCGAAGGTTAAGTATGCCCATTGAGGAAGAAGATAGTACATTTTCAACTCTGAATGTCACTCGACCTTCAGCTTTTCAAAGGTTAAATATGCCCATTGGGAAAGAAGAGAGTGCATTTTCAACTCTGGATGTGACTCAACCATCAATTTTCCAGAGGTTAAGTGTTACCACGAGAAGAGATAAAAAAGAACAGTCTGCTTTGTCAATTTCTTACCGACTTCAATATGAAGATGCGATGAAAAATGAAAAGATCACGAAGGCCGATGGAGAAATTCGTAGTGCAGTTCCTTCACGAATGAAAAGAAAAACCATTGTTACTGTCGATACGGATGGTTCCTTGAAGGTAAAGCGACGTGATGTTGTCATCACCAATCTTTCGGAAGAAGATAGTGACCAGGAAGAAGAACAAACCTCTTGTCTTCATATCACTGTTGAAGAGGAAACAGAGGTCGAGGTGTCTGAAGTGGATGAGGACGAAGCACCTTTATTACTTGAGAACGACAGCGAATCCACAGTGGATGAGCTTAAATAAGTAAACTTGGGTACACCAGAAGAGTCGCGCCCAACTTTTATAAGCGCGTCACTTACTCCCGAGGAAGAGTGTGAATATATGAGTTTACTCGCTTCGTATAGAGACATCCTCGCCTGGTCATATAAAGAGATGCCTGGACTTGATCCAAAAGTAGTTGTCCATCATCTCGCAATTAAAGAGGGGTAGCAGCCAGTCAAGTAGGCTCAACGACGCTTTCGCCGGAAAATTATCCCTCAAATCGAAATAGAGGTCAATAAGTTGATAGAAGCAGGATTCATCCGTGAGGTAAAATACCCTACGTGGATAGCCAACATTGTTCCTGTTGGAAAAAAGAATGGACAGCTTCGTGTTTGTGTTGACTTTCGCGATTTGAATAACGCATGTCCCAAAGACGATTTTCCAATGCCAATCACAGAAATCATGGTGGATGCCACCACAGGGCATGAAGCTTTGTCTTTTATGGATGGATCATCGGGTTATAAACAGATTCGAATGGCTCTTGCAGATGAAGAAATGACAGCCTTTTGAACTCCAAAAGGGATATACTGTTACAAAGTGATGCCCTTTGGATTAAAGAATGCTGGTGGTACTTATCAACGTGCTATGCAAAAGGTCTTCGGCGATATGCTGCATAAACATGTCGAGTGTTATGTCGATGATCTTGTTGTTAAGTCAAAGAGACGACAAGGTCATTTGAAGGATCTAAAACTGGTCTTTGATCATTTGAGAAAGTAGCAATTGAGGATGAACCCTCTCAAATGTGCATTCGGTGTTACTTCCGGGAAATTCCTTGGGTTTGTCGTTAGACATCGAGGAATCGAAATAGACCAGTCAAAGATTGACGCAATCCAAAAGATGCCAAGGCCTAAAATTTAACATGAGTTGAGAAGCCTGCAAGGTCGTCTGGCCTACATTCGAAGATTCATCTCTAACTTAGTCGGTCGATGCCAACCTTTTCAAAGGCTAATGAGGAAAGGAGAAAAATTCGAGTGGGATGAAGCATGTCAAAACGCTTTCGAAAGCATTAAGAAATATTTGTTTGACCCTCCTGTCTTAGGAGCCCCCATAGCTGGAAAACCATCAATTCTATACATCGCTGCTCAAGAAAGATCACTGGGAGCGTTATTGGCACAAGAAGTTGAGAAGAGAAAAGAACGAGCCCTTTATTACTTAAGCAGGACTCTGAATGGAGCTGAGATAAATTACTCACCAATTGAGAAAATGTGTCTTGCTCTTTTCTTCGCTATTGACAAGTTAAGGCATTACATGCAAGCTTTCACAGTGCACTTGGTCGCAAAAGCTGATCCTATCAAGTACGTTCTATCGAGGCCAGTTATTTTTGGACGTCTAGCTAAGTGGGCCATCTTACTCCAGCAATATGACATCATTTATGTACCTCAAAAGGCAGTTAAGGGGCAGGCATTAGTCGATTTCTTGGCAGATCATCCAATCCCGTCGGATTGGAAGTTATGTGAAGACCTACCTGGTGAAGAAGTCTTCTATGTTGAAATCACCGAACCTTGGACCATGTACTTTGATGGCGCAGCACGAAGAAGTGGAGCAGGGGCAGAAATCGTTTTTATTTGGCCTGAGAAACACATGCTCCCTTAAAGCTTCATGCCTGGTGAATTGTGCTCAAACAATGTTGCTGAATATCAAGCGCTGATAATTGGCCTCCAAATGGCCTTGGAGATTGGTATAACATATATAGAGGTCTATGGTGATTCAAAGTTGGTCGTTAATCAACTCTTACTCCAGTATGAAGGGAAGCATAAAGACTTGAAGCCTTATTTCATCTATGCAAAACAACTACTAGAAAGGTTTGACAGTATAGTACTGGAGCATGTTCCGAGATCAGAAAATAAAAAGGCAGATGCTCTAGCAAATTTGGCGATTGCCCTAACAATCCCAGAGGATATGTCGATGAACATCTCACTTTGTCAGAAGTGGATTGTGCCACCAATAGAAGATGAAGGTGAAGAGGAAAATATGATCTCTGTTTATGCAATCGAGGAAGAGGACTGGCGACAGCCTATTATAGATTATCTTCGACATGGAAGACTTCACACAGATCCCAGATGTAGGGTCGATATACGAAGAAAAGGCTCCCGATTTTACCTACTACAAGGAGACCCTTTATCGTCGTTCTTACGAGGGACTCTTCCTTCGATGCCTTGGAAAGGAAGAAGCAGCAAAGGCATTAGATGAGGCACATTCAGGTGTTTGTGGCGCTCACCAGTCAGGTCGAAAACTCCTGTTTCAATTAAAAATGATGGGTTATTATTGGCCTACAATGATTCGAGACTCAATGGAATATGCAAAAAAGTGTGAAGCTTGTCAATTTCATGCAAACTTGATACATCAGCCACCAGAGCCTCTTCATCCAACTGTAGCTTCATGGCCTTTTGAAGCTTGGGGACATGACCTTGTTGGCCCTATAACACCTAAGTCTTCAGCAGGACATTCTTACATTCTTGCAGGGATGAATTACTTCTCAAAATGGGTTGAAGCTGTCGCATTGAAAGAAGCCAAGAAAGAAAATGTCGTGGATTTCGTCCGAACTCATATAATCTATCGGTACAGTATCCCTCATCGTATTGTGACAGATAATGGAAGTTGTGTGAGAAGTTTAACTTCAAGCTGTAGACACCATATTTGGTCCGGTTAGATTTATTTTATTTATATTATGCTTTTTATTATCATGAATATTTTTATTTTTGATATTTGTTATTGTTAGAAAAAAAAGAATAAAAATAAAACAAATTAAAAAAAAAATCTTCTAACCACCCTTCTTTTTAAAACGTTTTTTTCTCCCATATTTTTCTCATCCTTCCCCCACTAACGTATCTTTCTCCCTCAAAATCTCAGCCCTCTCACCCACATTACCATGTTCCCCCTCTTTTCTTTCTACTCACCGTACTGTTTGGAGAATGATGACACTTATAAATGGGGGAGGCCTAAGCAAGAAAGGGGGAGGAGTTTTGAAGATAAAAAGATAAAATAGAGATTGTAAAGGTTGAAATGAGAGGAAATTTTGGTCAAAATTGGCATCTTGATTTTGAACCGCCACTTTCTCTCTCCTCTCCTTTCCTTTCCTCCATGAAAATTGCTTTCTTCCTCCACCCAAACCCATTTTCTTCTTCCTCCAAAAAACCCACACACTTTGAATTCCGATGAGCGATAGCAACTACAAGCTTACCACCTACACGAACCCACGAGCTTCCCGCAATGAAACCAGGAGTAACTCTGACCCACATTCCAGTGAATTTCCATGGAAGAGAAAGGTAAAGAAGGAGCTTGGGGAAGGAGATGAGAAAAAAGAAAGAAAATTGGTGGGACCCACTTCTTTTCCTTTATATTTTTTTTCTTTCTTCCAATTTATCTATTCTTTTCTTTATTTGCTTGAAGAGCATTTTTTTTTAATTTAAAGTTTTAAGTGTTTTTCTTTTATTTCCTCTTCGATTTTATAAAAAATTATGAGTTTGAATTGGGAAATTTCTTCTAAATTAACTTCAATTGAAATTTTCCCAAATCAACTTCAATTATGTTTTAACTTCCATTTTCTAATTAGAAATTTAAATTGATTTATTTTAGATTTCTAAAGAACTCTTAATTGGGTATTAGTTGAAAGTTTTTTTAAATCTAATTTCAATTAGAGTTTAATTGGGAGTTTCCAAACTAATTTTAATTGGCTTTAAATTGAATTTCTATTACCAATTTCAATTGGATTTTAATATGACATTTTCAACTTTAATTGTCTTTCTTATTAATTTCAGTTGGATTCTAACATAAAATTTCTAATTTGAATTTGAATTTGTATTTTCCTAATAAATTTTCACTGGTTTGTAATTAGAAATTTCAATTTTCTTTAAATATGAAATTTTAATGTTTTCAAATTTATTTTAGTTTGAATTGTTCAAATGAATTTCAAAGGGTTTGAAATGCTCTAATGAATTTCAAACAAATGACATTGAACTAAGATTTTCAATTTGATTTTCACTTGATTTTTTTTAAAGATGATTTTAAACTTTCTTTCCATTGGTTTCAATAATTAATTTGGAATTTCGTAATAAATTTCTAATTGGATTTAATTTGGGATTTCAACTTTTGTTTATTTTTAATTGATTTCATTTTGACATTTACTAATGAATTTCAATTGGAATTTTATTTGAATTTTCACTTTCTCCTCAATTGGTTTTAATCTCGAATTCAATGAGTTTCAAAGTGATTTGGAATTTTTCAATAAATGTCAATTTGGTTCTAAATTAAAGTTTCCAAGTCAATGTCTTTTGGTTTTATATTGAAAATCAATTTCAATTTTAAACTAAATTGGAAATCAATTTCAATTTTGGAAAGGTTAAATCAAATTTCAAAAACATTATTTAATATTTTGAATGGTTAAAATAGATTGATTATGAAAACTTTAATGCTAATTTTGTCTAAGAACGGGTATTTAAGCTGACCGAAAGGGAACGCCCTGCCTGGAAATTAGCCTAAAGTTTAACTAGTTAATTATTTTGGCAATCAAAATTTCAATTGGATCTTAATTTAGAAAATTTTCAAATCAACTTCAATTTGATTCTAAATTGGATTTTCCAAATGAATTTCAAAATAGTTTTACTTTAGTAATTCGAAATGAATTTCTATTTGAATTTGATTTAAAAATGAAAAAATATTTTTCCATTGAATGGTGTCATACCACTCATGATTATTACTTCACATTTTATTTTTGAAATGTGAAGTAATAGATGTGAGACAAATTAGCTCATGTACAACCCATGACGGAGTTGAGACAATTTCTCAAATTCTTGAGGTGATAAATTTTCTTTTAATTGAAAGAAAATTCTAACATGACAAGTAATTATTGGGTATAACCCCACTCACTACATCACATCCGTACTTTATGTTTTAAAGCTAAGGTAAGATCAAGTGGGACATTTGTTATTTGATTTTTTTTTCTTCAAAATAAAGGACCGTTTCATATTATAAAAGGATAATTTTAAAATAAAATATGGTAACCGTTTTTTAAACGGGTGTTGTAGGGTTGCTAACACCTTCCCTACACTCAATCGACTCCCGAGCCTAATTTTTGGTTTTCAAAGACCGGTTTTTCTTTAAAATGGGTGACCAATCACACCCCAAGATGATTGGTGGCGACTCCAAACCTTTAACCTCGAAAGAGACCCTTAGGGAAGGACGTCGGCCGCTCCGCGTCGCGATGACGTTGCAACACAAGCAATACAAGTCCTCTATGTACAATGTCGCGGCAAATGGGTTGGCAGAAGCATTCAATAAGACGCTGTGTAACTTATTGAAGAAAGTAGTCTCCAAGAAAAAGAGAGATTGACAAGAAAAGATTGGTGAAGTGTTGTGGGCTTACCGAACTACTCATCGCACTCCTACAGGGGTCACACCTTATTCTCTCGTCTATGGGGTAGAAGTTCTGCTCCCGTTAGAAAGAGAGATTCCCTCATTAAGGATGGTCGTCAAAGAAGGGTTGACAACGGAAGATAATGCAAGGTTGTACCTTCAAGAGTTAGAAGCACTTGATGAAGGGAGGTTAGAGGCTCAACAAGCATTGAAATGTTATCAAGCACGAATGTCTAAAGCCTTTGATAAGAATGTGAAGCTTCGATCATTTAAAGTTGGTGATCTTGTACTCGCTGTTCGAAGACCCATCATCACGAACGACACACAGGGAACAAATTCACACCTAAATGGGATGGACCCTACGTCGTCAAAGAAGTCTACACAAACGGAGCGTACAAGATTGTGGACAAAGACGGATTAAGAATAGACCCGATAAATGGCAAGTTTCTTAAAAAGTTTTATGCGTGAAATGTAATACTCCTTATCGTAAGAGTCTAAACTACATGATACTCCTGGACCGCATGAGTTAAAAAGGTGAAAACCCAAAAAAAAAAAAAAAACAAATTTGTATATTAAACTACGTTATGACTTGATCCCTTCCCACTTGAAGGGTACGTAGGCAGCTTAAGAAAAAAAACATAAGTTCAGTCAAAGCAAAGAAAAAAATCCATGTTGTAAAATAGTATTCTAAATTTTTACTAAGGCATAAATAAAGTAGAAATGTCTAATACAATAAATTGAAAGAATTTCTAATACAATGAATTGAAAAAATGTCTAATACAATGTCTAAAAAAAAAAATTCTTGCACATGTTAAAAAGCTTGGGATCATGAATTAAGGATTCCATTGAAGTGCTTTCAGCTCGTCACGAGTACTCTCTAAAAGTCCGCGAATTGTCGCTAGGGTGCAAACGTCTGAAGCGCTGACGGTGGGGGCACACTCGATGTCACTAATCTCCTCACGTATGTTCGAAACTACAAGTTTTTCATGAGCTAAGTCCTTTTCCTTTTTAGAGACCGAATTGGAAAGGCTTTCTACCTTGGCCTCTGCAGCTGTTAACTTGGCCTCTAGTTCTGCAACCTTGGTCTTTAGATCTGCAACCTCTGAGACAGAGCGAGCAAGTTGTTTCTGAAGTGCATCTTTTTCCTCAACAACACGACTTTAGGTAGACAAAGCCTTCTCTAAGTGGAGCTTCTTTGCCTCCAACTGACTATCCCTACTCGATGGGGTCAAGTGAGTAGAGAGCGAAGATTATAATCCATTGTATTCTCGCACTTTCTTGAAGTAGCTGCCTACAAATTCTAGCAGAGGTTTCAAGTTGTTCGTAGTGGCCTCTGCCATTACATCGAAGATCTTGTGAGATTCTTGCTCAAGGTGCTCAAGGCTAGCAACATCTTCGAAAGGAGTGCGTACAATCTTCTGTTGTATGCTTGTCCATATGGATAAAGCAGCTTGTCGCCGGAAGTTGGAAATTACATCATCAACATAGAACTGAGAAACCTCAAAGACTGGGGCAACCACTTTCTCATGAGTATGTTGAGGGACTTTCTTAGTAGAACGAGAAGACGAATTCACCACTTGTTTGCTCGAGGATGCATATAAGAGCTTCCGAAGTTCTTCACAGAAGAAGCAAAAGCATCAGGACTTGTCAAAGATTGCTCGCTCGAACATTCTTCCTCTTCTTGAACACGATCATTTAAAGGAAGCTGCAAAAGAAAAATAAAAGAGGGTCTAAGTAAAAAAAAAAAAAAACAAAACAAAACAAAAAAAGAGAAAAAAAAAGGGTTGTTCAACCAAAGTCTCAGTGTCATCTGGAGTCTGTGAAGCATTAGAAGCACTCTTGATGGGCTCGTCATCGAGATCAGAAGCTTTCCTGGGTCTTTTGGCTCTTTTCCAGTGTCGATCTCCAGTGCTGTTTTGACTCTCTTCTTCAGTTGAATCGTCAGATCTGGCAACCTTGAGCAGACAGAGTTCTTTTCCCCCAAATTTAGAGTCGCCTTTTTTAGGTAGCTTAGGTTGGGTTCGAGAGGGAATGGTACTGTCAACCAACTTACTTATGTCGTCCCCTAGGTAATTATCATACTTTTTAGACCACCAACTTCGATAACGTGAGGTGACATGGTCTTGAGGATTCAATGTACGAGCTGGAAGAAATACTTGACACTTCGCATTAGTTCGCATGCAAACCCGCCAGTGGTGTAAAATGTTGTCCAATGTGACTAGGGGCGAAATTTCTCCTAAGTCATTGGGTATGTCTTGATAAAAGCCAAACTGGCGGCCGAATCGGTATGGGTTGTAGGGTTCGATAACTAATGAATCTTTACATCACACTGACAAATAGCATGAGCGAAGGCTCGAGAAATAGGAAGAAGGTATGAATTTCGTAACCTTTTCAGGTTTTATGATCTCGTTTTTGTTCCTAGTAAAGTTCGTGTGCCATGATATGGATGCACCCCCATGGATTAATTCGCCGGAAAAGTCAACCATGCTAGGACCTCGAACTTTCACTGGAGTTTTATAATTGGTGCCAAAATAATGGGCGAGCCAACCAAAAATGTAATGCACGGGGAGAGAAGCATCGTGTAACGTCCGTAATTTAAGTTAAATCTCAAATTTCATTAGTTTGGAGTTAATTTGGGTTAATTTGGAATTGGAGGGAAGATAAAAGATTTGAAGATTGGTGAAAATTTAAAAATTTGAGTTGGAGTGGCATTTTCGTAATATTTGAGATGTTGGAGTCAAGCCAAGCCCAAGCCTTTCTATTTTAAAATTAGCCAGCACGTAGCCCTAGACTATTTCATCTTCCCCATCTTCTTTTCCCTTTTCTCCTCCTTAGAACCCACGACCACAGCAGCCTATTTTTCTTCTTCCTTTTCCTTCTGGCAGATCAGTGGTGTTGCGGCGGCGTGCAGGTCGCGGCGGCGTCTTCTCCGGCAAGTTTAGGCCGTTTTCTGATTGCTGGTGTCGTTCGCGAGTTGGTGGTCGCCGGCAAAGGTGGGATGCAGCTGGTTCTCGCGAGTTGTGGGTCATAGAGCAGCAGACGCGCGTGGGTAACGTCGTTTTTGGGTGTTTTCAGCATGGGTCTTTGATTTTCAGCGAGCTTTGTGAGGGTAAGTGAGTTTTAGAGTGGTTTTTGGCTTATTTATTTCTAAATCATGAATACCCATTGAAGTTTAGCCTTTGATTCAAGGTGTTTTTCAAGTTGTTGGAGCTGAACTAGCGTAATTGGGCTAACTTTGTTACCCGACCAGCAGCTGCAAGTGACGTTTAAGCTGGATTTTGAGCAATTCCGGCATTGGGTAAGTTAGATTGAAGGTTGCTTTGCTTGATTTTAGTTTTTAATTTAATACCCATCCAACGTTTAGTTCGTTCGTCAAGTTCTTCGCTTAAAATCCGGCAAAATCTTGAGTGGGTAATTGAGATTCAAGTTTATTAGGATGGATTTTAAGGTTTAATTAAATACCCATTGATTTCTCCTTGTGGTTTCAAGGCGGTTAGCGTGTTGGTGATTCAATTGGAGGATTCAAGTGGATTTGGGACCTCGATCAGCAAGCGACATTCTGTTTTGTGTGGTTAAGGATCTTGGAGTTAAAGAATTAAGTTAGTTCTGTTGAGAATATTTAAGCCAAGGTAAGTGAACTTACTGTTGAACTTTTTAATTGGGTGCGCGTGTTTGATTTTCTAAAATTCTCGTGCTTATGTGTTATCCTTGAAATTTATTTTATTTAATAAAAGCATGAGAATTGTATGAAAGTTTATTATCTTTTATTTGAGTATGCGTTTATGAAAATTATTGAAAGCATGAAATTCATTATCATCGCTTGCATTTGTTAATGTGTAAAATAGTTGAGCTGGTGGTCTCTTTTAAATTCCATTAAAGGAATAAGTTTAAATTAGTGTACATGAAATTGATGTACGTTCGGAGATGCCTACACAGGGCTTAGGGACATGAAATTGATGTACCTAAGTCGAGGTTTGTGAAATTGACGACCTCGAGGTTTCGTGAAATTGACGGCCTCCGTAGGAGACATATGAAATTGATGTGTCTAGAATATGCATGAAAGTGATGCATATTCTCTCTCATTAGAAATACACATGAAATTGATGTACCTAAGTCGAGGTTTGTGAAATTGACGACCTCGAGGTTTCGTGAAATTGACGGCCTCCGTAGGAGACATATGAAATTGATGTGTCTAGAATATGCATGAAAGTGATGCATATTCTCTCTCATTAGAAATACACATGAAATTGATGTGTCTAGGATATGCATGAAATTGATGTATATCCTAAGTTTAAAATAAAGTTTAG
This sequence comes from Luffa aegyptiaca, assembly GCA_017139565.1. NCBI lineage: Eukaryota > Viridiplantae > Streptophyta > Magnoliopsida > Cucurbitales > Cucurbitaceae > Luffa > Luffa aegyptiaca. The sequence continues at coordinate 18,995,954 of CM029398.1, forward strand.
AGCCACCAAAATTATATTTGTTGTTGATTTTTAAAATGTTTTTAAAGCGTGACCCAACCTCAATAGTAAGGTCACTTGCTGAGTATTTAAAATACTCATTCTTTTCAAAATATTTTTTTTCAGGTAAAGACAAGGGCAGATGAAAGGCGTTTGATGAGAATCTGATAGACACCCATGAGAGGACTTGAGTTTCATATTTTATTTTTCTTCCGCTTTAAGAACTCTGTTTTACTTTATTGAATTGTAAATTTGTTTTGAGATATTTTCCAGAGGCCATGTACATTTATATTTTAGAAATCATTTTAGCGTATTTAAAACCTTTAAAATTAGGGATCCCGAATAAAAGTTTTGTTTTAAAGTTTTTACTTAAATTAGGTGCTTATGTTTTAAAATATTTTTATTTAAAAAGACCTCCAAAGCATGCATTATCGTATCGATCCCTTAAAAGGCTTATTAAGAAGTCGGGTCGTTACAGTTGGTATCAGAGCCCAGTTAATGGTTCTGTAGACTGCTTACATCGTAAGCTTATGAGTTCCATGGCTAAATAATAAGATTCTCATCATTGCCAGGTATGCCCTTGTAAATTAAAAGACTATGTTTTACATGATTATATGTTTATATAATTATTTCTCTTGAGATGTGTTTCTATCCATGTCTTTTAATTTTCGGCTAGATTATTAAATAGGCCCAGTTTGGGAGACACTTAGAGAGAAAAGTAAGTTGTGTTACTGAGAAGCTTTGATATCTTTGCAAGACAAGGACAATCGACAGTTGAGACTCCAAGTGCATGTATAGCTTGATCCTTATTGACTTGACTAATGTTCAAGAGTCTTTAGGATTGTTGAAGAAATTTTGTGAGTCTGTGACTAGTGGGAGTTGAGAACCTTGGTGTGTATTTTGGTTGTAAGGAATTGTATGCGACTTTGGTTATGAAATTCAACTTTAGTACAAGAAGTTCCTCTCAAAGCAAAAGATTAGGCAAGAACAAGCAAAATAGTGAAAGAGTGCTTGGAGAAGCTTTTGCCTTAAATTTACTAGGAGCTAGAGGGAAGAAGTTTTTAAATAAAGTTTATTATTTTCAATAATTGTCAGAGAACAATTGAAGTAAAACTTCGAGGTTTTATTAGTGAAGTGTTAGATAGTTGATCTCGTAAGCAAGTTTGGTTGGATGTTATTTTTCTTCTTTTGTTTAGCTTTAGCTTATGATTGGTGCGAGATCTAACTCACTTTGCTTGTGTATGTTGGAGCTTGTTTGTTGATCTGAGGCGTTGTTAGTAGCAGTTGGATGATTTTGCCTATAAAAGTGTGTTTCACTTGTTTATCAGGTTAAGGAAATTTTTGGGTTAACCATCTTTATGTCGTTATGCTGCCGAAATTTTTGGAGCATTCAGTTAATATTAAGATAGAAGTTTTAGTAATGTCGCTAAGTTAGGTATAGAACTTAGGGCGTTACGCTTGCCAAGTCAGCACACTCCTTTTAGGGATGCATGCTTACTTTGCAAATAAGTGGGCATGACTGTGTTTAAAAGAGATGAGAATCAAGTGTCTAGAGCTCTTCCAGGACCAACAACTTTCGAGGACGAAAGTTCTTAAGGGGGGAAGATTGTAACGTCCGTAATTTAAGTTAAATCTCAAATTTCATTAGTTTGGAGTTAATTTGGGTTAATTTGGAATTGGAGGGAAGATAAAAGATTTGAAGATTGGTGAAAATTTAAAAATTTGAGTTGGTTCGTAATATTTGAGATGTTGGAGTCAAGCCAAGCCCAAGCCTTTCTATTTTAAAATTAGCCAGAACGTAGCCCTAGACTATTTCATCTTCCCCATCTTCTTTTCCCTTTTCTCCTCCTTAGAACCCACGACCACAGCAGCCTATTTTTCTTCTTCATTTTCCTTCTGGCGGAGCAGTGGTATTGCGGCGGCGTCTTCATCGGCGAGTTTAGGCCGTTTTCTGATTGCTTGTGTCGTTCGCGAGTTGGTGGTCGCCGGCAAAGGTGGGATGCAGCTGGTTCTCGCGAGTTGTGGGTCGTACAGCACCAGACGCGCATGGGTAACGTCGTTTTTGGGTGTTTTCAGCATGGGTCTTTGATTTTCAGCGAGCTTTGTGAGGGTAAGTGAGTATTAGAGTGGTTTTTCGCTTATTTATTTCTAAATCATGAATACCCATTGAAGTTTAGCCTTTGATTCAAGGTTTTTTTCAAGTTGTTGGAGCTGAACTAGCATAATTGGGCTAACTTTGTTACCCGACCAGCAGCTGCAAGTGACGTTTAAGCGGGATTTTGAGCAATTCCGGCATTGGGTAAGTTAGATTGAAGGTTGCTTTGCTTGATTTTAGTTTTTAATTTAATACCCATCCAACGTTTAGTTCGTTCGTCAAGTTCTTCGCTTAAAATCCGGCAAAATCTTGAGTGGGTAATTGAGATTCAAGTTTATTAGGATGGATTTTAAGGTTTAATTAAATACCCATTGATTTTGCCTTGTGGTTTCAAGGTCGTTAGCGTGTTGGTGATTCAATTGGAGGATTCAAGTGGATTTGGGACCTCGATCAGCAAGCGACATTCTGTTTTGTGTGGTTAAGGATCTTGGAGTTAAAGAATTAAGTTAGTTCTGTTCAGAATATTTAAGCCAAGGTAAGTGAACTTACTGTTGAACTTTTTAATTGGGTGCGCGTGTTTGATTTTCTAAAATTCTCGTGCTTATGTGTTATCCTTGAAATTTATTTTATTTAATAAAAGCATGAGAATTGTATGAAATTTTATTATCTTTTATTTGAGTATGCATTTATGAAAATTATTGAAAGCATGAAATTCATTATCATCGTTTGCATTTGTTAACGTGTAAAATAGTTGAGCTGGTGGTCTCTTTTAAATTCCATTAAAGGAATAAGTTTAAATTAGTGTACATGAAATTGATGTACGTTCGGAGATGCCTACACAGGGCTTAGGGACATGAAATTGATGTACCTAAGTCGAGGTTTGTGAAATTGACGACCTCGAGGTTTCGTGAAATTGACGGCCTCCGTAGGAGACATATGAAATTGATGTGTCTAGAATATGCATGAAAGTGATGCATATTCTCTCTCATTAGAAATACACATGAAATTGATGTGTCTAGGATATGCATAAAATTGACGACCTCGAGGTTTCGTGAAATTGACGGCCTCCGTAGGAGACATATGAAATTGATGTGTCTAGAATATGCATGAAAGTGATGCATATTCTCTCTCATTAGAAATACACATGAAATTGATGTGTCTAGGATATGCATGAAATTGATGTATATCCTAAGTTTAAAATAAAGTTTAGAGCCACCAAAATAATATTTGTTGTTGATTTTTAAAATGTTTTTAAAGCGTGACCCAACCTCAATAGTAAGGTCACTTGCTGAGTATTTAAAATACTCATTCTTTTCAAAATATTTTTTTTTCAGGTAAAGACAAGGGCAGATGAAAGGCGTTTGATGAGAATCTGATAGACACCCATGAGAGGACTTGAGTTTCATATTTTATTTTTCTTCCGCTTTAAGAACTCTGTTTTACTTTATTGAATTGTAAATTTGTTTTGAGATATTTTCCAGAGGCCATGTACATTTATATTTTAGAAATCATTTTAGCGTATTTAAAACCTTTAAAATTAGGGATCCCGAATAAAAGTTTTGTTTTAAAGTTTTTACTTAAATTAGGTGCTTATGTTTTAAAATATTTTTATTTAAAAAGACCTCCAAAGCATTCATTGTCGTATCGATCCCTTAAAAGGCTTATTAAGAAGTCGGGTCGTTACACATCGTCTATGCGTCCAACTGAAACAGAAGCATTGGAAACTTTGCTTAACCCGTGGTAGATGTTAGCAAGGACGGGGATTGCAAGACTGAAAGTCTTCCCCTCGGCCATTAAGCTGGCAGCTTTAAAAACACTGGGACGAATGTGGTTAGCATTCCCTTGGGGAACACAAAGGCGCATAGCCAACAAGATAAAAAGGCCGCCAAATATGTCTGATCCCTGTGTTTCATATTAATCTTTAACTCGTGAAACAAGTTGTTCTCCTCATCTGACCACTCGTGATGCTTAATATTTGTGTCGTCTGGGATATGAGTCGTGCTAGGGCGAGAGGTCTTTTTGGGTCTCCGTTGAGGAGGCTTTGCGTATCTCTGTTCACCCTTGAACCAAAACGAAGTCCATGAGCTGATTGGAACATGGGAATGGTCAGTTCTTGAAGTGCTAAGCAAGTAGAATGCGTGGAAAAGGTGTTCGCAGCTTTTTGGAAGATGCTTTGCCTGGTTGTTTGACCCAGTCAACTCTTTAAAACTAGGGATAACTTCCTCATAAAATCTACCTCTGATGGGCAGACCCCCAAATGTCCAAAGATCCCATAAGGAAATTGAAAGTTTCCCGCACGAGTGTGAAGTGTATTGGTTGTAGGACACCAAGTTTCACAAAAAGCCCGAACTATATCGTTGTTTCGATCGTAAGTGTAAAGGGAAGCTACCACTACATCCAATAAATGAGCAGTCTGAAGCACCTCTTCATTCCGACCAACAACAAATTCCAGCCACTCCCAATAGCGAGGAATAAAAAGAAATTCGCTTGAAATTTTCAATGCGGATTCCCAACGAATTGATCCATCAATTATTCGGTGCCCTAACGTCACCTCTGGATGTCGACTAGGATTTTCTGTATGGATTGAAGATTCTAGAAACCAAGCCTTAGAATATTGGTCCAGAGGCCTATCTATGGACCAATCAGAAATGGTATGCAGATTTAGTGGTGGGGGCCATTGGGCTGCTAGATGACCGGTCTTAGGCTCTTCTACTAAGAAGCTGAGCCCGCTTCTTATGGGTTGATTGTTGTCTTTCAAGAGAACGAGGTACGTCTTATCAGAGACAATGTGTTCTGCAAAGCTCACCATGACTCTGCAAAATTTAAGGAGATGAAAGTTAACACAAGTCAAAAGAATAAGATTTTTACGAAGATAAGTTAAAATAATAATAATAATAATAATAATAATGCATCAAGAAAAATTTCCTAGGACTAATGTTCTGAAACGTCATGACAACAAAAGTCCAAAGACGTCATATGTCCTTGTACTTATGCTGAAAGACGTTGCAGCAAGAAAGGAGCCAAAGTGGGAATGACATCATGTCCTTGTACTAATGTTGAAAGGCGTGGTAGCAGTAAAGGAACCCAAGTGGGAATGACATCATGTGTCCTTGGGCCGGGGAACGTCGTAGCAACAAAAGTCCAAAGACGTCATATGTCCTTGTACTAATGTTGAAAGACGTGGCAGCAGTAAAGGAGCCCAAGTGGGAATGACATCATGTGTCCTTGGGCCGGGGAACGTCGTAGCAACAAAAGTCCAAAGACGTCATATGTCTTTGTACTTATGCTGAAAGACGTTGCAGCAAGAAAGGAGCCCAAGTGGGAATGACATCATGTGTCCTTGGGCCGGGGAACGTCATAGCAACAAAAGTCCAAAGACGTCATATGTCCTTGTACTTATGCTGAAAGACATTGCAGCAAGAAAGGAGCCCAAGTGGGAATGACATCATGTGTCCTTGGGCCGAGGAACGTCGTAGGAACAAAAGTCCAAAGATGTTGATAACTTGCAAAAAGCAAGTTATTTCTCCTTTAAACTTAGGCTAAAATAAGGCTAAAAGATATATTGATGCGTTACTACAGTGCAGTAATGAAGAAAAATGCGATGGTTTCATGCGAAAGGCTATATTTATAAATGCGATACGAAATTATAAAATTATAGGGTGCTAACGTATTAAAATGCAGTTGTTTGTTGCCCAAGTTTTCTTCAGCGCAGGCACACATTCCAAAAAGATCGAAGGATGGGTGAAAAGAGCATGCTGACACATAACTGAAATGCAAGTTGGCAGAAGATAACTGGGGCACGTTTTTCTGGTTCCTTGGTGAAGTCATTTTCCCTTGCCTATAAAAAGCTTCCACCTGCCTAAGGAGAGCAGAGGGAGGAAAGCAAGAAAAAGATCAAGAAAATAAAGGAGAAAGAGAAATCACAGAAGGTCACTATGGAGGAAAGGCTTGTATTGTACGCAAGATGTATTACGTAGTTTCTTTCCCTGCTCACATGACCTAACTTTCTTTTTCAAGGCTTAGCGCAGGCACCCATGATAAATCCCTGACAGGTAATGCATTTGGAAGTTTATTTTGTAAGCGCACACTTTGATTTAATGAAACATTTATGCCTTCTACTTAGATGCGATACTATTTTCATTACTAACTCCCGCCTGGCTAGCCGGATGCGGTAGCAGCATGATAAATCCCTGACAGGTAATGCATGTGGAAATATCTAAGTAGAGCAAGCTAGTGCATTGCATGTAGTCTTGGTAGCATTGGATAAATACTACCGCTATAAGATAGTGCATGGATGAGCTTTGACTGTGTTAAGACTAACGCAGTCTCTTGTAAGTTGCTAGAGAACTAAGCCTACGCATGAACTAGCCAAACAAAACAGTTGTTAGTTCTACGCCAAACGCAGAAGTAGTACCGGAAGGAAATCTTATGATTTTTTCTCACTTAGGCATTAATGGATCAATTAGTCATGGTATGCGCTACAAAGTTACTTATAAAACGCATGAGGTTGCTACCGCAACAACCTTGATAGTATCCTCATTGAGACTTTCTTTTAACACTCTACGCATGTTTTACTTTCCTGTTTATTTATTTTTCATTCCCATCAAATCTCTTTTTTTTTTTTACTTTCATATATAATATCACGCGTCCTTGAGTTCAAATCAGTAAAGTTATTAAATATTTTCAAATCGCCTTTCCCTGTGGATTCGACCCTAGAACTCACTAGGTACTACTTGATTGTGTTAATTTATACTTGGATTAATACATATCTGCGATAAAATCTGTATTAATTATTAGCATACTAGCAACCGATCAAGTTTTTGGCGCCCTTGCGGGGGAGTGGCAACTAATTTTTTAATAATCTTTTTTGATTTGACACTCTGTTTGATATTATTTACTGTGTTTCCTGTTGAGTAATTTTTCTCCAGGCAACCGTAGATTGCATGTGTGCTGCTCGTCAGATCGATTTTGAAGTTGCACCTGAAATTGACCGAACTTATCATAGAAGGAGAATAAATCAACGTGCTCGAAGACAACCAATTGAACAACCTATAGAGATGGCAGCACCCAACCAACCAAATAGACCAGTAAATCCCATCCAAATGGTTGATGATAGAGCTAGAGGAATCAGAGATTATGCAACCCCTGCAAATGTAATTTCAATCTAGGGATAGTACAACCAACCTTTGAAACAGAGAGGTTTGATTTAAAACCTGTTATGTTTCAGATGCTGACTGCTGCAGGACAATTCGGAGGAAGTCCAGCTGAAGATCCACACTCTCATTTAAAATCATTCTTGGACATCTGTAATAAATTCTTCATTCCAGGAGTAACACAAGAGCAGCTGCAGGTTATCCTTTTTCCCTATTCATTAAGAGACGCTGCAAAAGTATGACTAAATCAGCAACCAGCCAATTCCATTGCTACATGGAATGACTTAGCCGAGGAGTTTCTAGAAAAATACTTCCCACCAACAGTAAACTCAAGACTCAGAAAGGAAATCATGACTTTTGCTCAGATAGAAGATGGAACACTCAGTGAGGCATGAGAGCGTTTTAAAAGTCTATTGCAAAGATGCCCACATCATAGACTGCCACAGTGCATTCAGCTAGAGACCTTCTATGTAGGACTCAACAAAAATTCGCAAGTATTAGTGGATTCATCTACTAATGGTGCGCTCCTCGGAAAAACTTATGATGAAGCACACGCAATCCTTGATCGTATTGCGCGCAACAATTATGAGTGGGGCACCGCGGAAGACAAAAGAAAAAGACCTATAAAAACTAGTTCTGGAAGTTTTGATGTCGACCCATTGACTTCAGTAAACGCAAAAATCGATGCGTTGACAGCAAGCACAGCACCATTGATTGCACAACTCAACACTGTGGGATGCGGAATCTGCGGAGAGGGACACACGCATGATCAGTGTCCTTCGAATCCAGAATCTGTATTTTATGTGGTAACACAAAAAACTGTGCGCAACAATCCGTTCTCAAATACATACAACCCTGGATGGAGGAATCACCCAAATTTCGCATGGAACGGTGACGCAAACAAACAGTCGCAGCAAGGTAATGCAAACTCTGCACCAAGATTATTTAACTCTAATAGTGAGCAATCATCGCAGGGCCAATTTCAGCGCAATTCCAACACAGAAGGCGGAAACCAAAGAGCATCATCTTCAAATACACTGGAAATAATGATGAAAGAATTCATGGTAAGCCAAAAAGAATACATGGCCAAGAATGATGCGGTGGTTCAAAGCCAAGCCGCATCCTTACGAAATTTGGAGATTCAGGTAGGACAGCTTGCGTCAGAACTTAAAAATAGATCTGCGGGAGCATTACGAAGCAACACATAAGCCCCTAAAGGAAAGGAGCACTGCCATGCACTAACTCTCCGCTGTGGAAAACAGCTGCAGTCAAATGATCCTACAACAGCGCAGGAAAATTTGACTAATGCTGCGACCACAACGAGTGACATTCAAGAACAAGAAAAGAACGCAGTTGAAGAAGAACCCAAGAAGGTAGAGATACAAGCAGAGAAAGAACCTGACGCATATAAGCCCACAATCCCTTTTCCTCAGAGACTAAGAAAGAAGAATGACGAGGCCCAGTTCAAGAGGTTCTTAAACGTCCTGTGAGAATTTCACATTAACATCCCACTGGTGGAAGCATTGGAAAAAATGCCTAGTTATGCAAAATTCTTGAAGGACATCTTGACGAACATGAGACCATGGAAGGAATTCGAGACAGTTGCGTTGACTAACAAATGCAGAGCAATACTTGCCAACAAGTTCCCACCCAAACTAAAGGATCCGGGAAGCTTCACCATTCCTTGTTCAATAGGAGGAATTGACGTTGGTAGAGCCCTATGCGACCTCGGCGCAAACATCAATTTAATGCCCTTGTCAGTATACAAGCGCCTAGGGATTGGAGAAGCACGCCCAACCACTGTCACGTTTGAACTTGCAGATAGATCAGTGGTACATCCAGAAGGAAAAATCGAAGATGTTCTGGTGAAAGTCGAAAAATTTATTTTTCCAGCAGATTTCATTATACTTGACTACGAAGCAGATAGGGAAGTTCCTATTATTTTGGGAAGACCATTCCTGGCGACTGGCCAGACACTAATTGATGTCCAAAAAGGAGAACTCACCATGCGCATGAACTATCAGAAAGTAGTTTTTAATGTGTTCACCACATTAAAATACCCAGATGACACTAAGGAATGCGACATGGTGGCACGCATAGATGTATGTTCCCAAATGGAAATTCTGCAATTAAATGCGCTCAGAACTGCGCGAGAAGAAGCAAAGGAAGAACAAGTCGCAGGAGAAACAGATGATAATTACATTATGGCGCAACCCACAGAAGTAATTCATGCGGTATATCTCAAAGAAAGAACTCCCACCTTACCTTCCATTGTACAGCCACCTGCGTTGGAACTCAAACCACTCCCAGCGCATCTGAAATACAAATTTTTGGGTGAAGAAGGATCTCTACCTGTGATCATTTCATCAAAGCTAAATCTGCCGCAAGAAAGCCTTCTAATGCAAGTATTAGCAAGGCACAAGAGTGCTATTGGATGGATTCTCGCAGACATCAAGGGAATCAGCCCCTCATACTGCATGCACAAAATCTGTTTGCAAGACGAATCTGATGAATTTGTTGAGCGTCAGAGAAGATTAAACCCTGCTATGATGGAGGTTGTGCGTAAGGAAATCATCAAATGGCTTGACGCAAGAGTAATTTACCCTATCCCATACAGTAGATGGGTAAGTCCTGTACAATGCGTACCTAAGAAGGGTGGAATGACAGTAGTCGCCAACGGAAAGAATGAGTTAATCCCATCACATACCATTACCGGGTGGCGTGTATGTATGGACTACCGCAAGCTCAACGCAATCAATGATAACTTGCAAAAAGCAAGTTATTTATCCTTTAAACTTAGACTAAAACAAGGTAAAAAGAAACAAAGATGCGTTACTTCCGCGCAAAAAAAGAAAGGAAAATGTGATGATTTCATGCGGTGAGCTATATTCATGTATGTGGTGAGAAATTATAAAATATAGGGCGCTAATGTAAGCTAATTCAGTTGTTTGTTTTAGTTCCTTCTCAGCGCAGGCACGCATTCCAATATGATCAAGAGACAGATAAGATGATGAAAAGACAGCGCTGACACAACTGAAATAGCTAACGCAAGTGGGAAGAAAAAGGGTTGAAAAGATGAGCAAGTTGACTAAAATGATGATTATCGCAAGTTGATGATTACTTAGAGAAGTCATCTTCCCTCGCCTATAAATAGAAACCATACTCAGATGAAGAGGCATTGAGACTTTTTTTTTTTTATCAAGAGAGAAGAAGGAAGATCAATAGAGAAATCACAGAGATCTGTGATTAGGAGCAATCTTGCGTTTGTAATGTTCTATTTCATGATGTCTTGTTTTGCTAGCATGAGCTAAATTCTTCTTCAAGGCTTAGCGCAAGCACCTCATGCGGTGATAAGTATATTTTTTAAGCGCATATTTTGAGTTAAATGAAACATTAATTGCTTTCTATTTAGTTGCGATACTATTTTCATTACTAACTCCCGCTTGGCCAGCCGAATGCGGTAGCAACATGCTAAATCCCTGACAGGTAACGCATGCAGACATCTCTAAGTAGACCGAGTTAGCGCATGTCATGTAGTCTTGGTAGCGTTAAAACACTACCGCTAAAAGATAGTGCACGCATGAGCTTAGACAGTGTTGTGACTAACGCAGTCCCTTGTAAGTTTTAGAGAACTATGCCTAAAGCATAAACTAGCCAAATAACTTCTTGATAGTTTATGTCAGACGCAAAGGAGTACCGGAAGGGAAACTTATGATACTTTCTCACTTAGGCATTAATGGATCAATTAATCAAAGTATGCTCTACAAGGTTATTATAAACGCATGAGGTTGCAACCGCAACAGCCTTGATTATTCTCCTTATAAATTTTCCTTTCATTCTTGTCGCATGTGTTGTTTTTATGCAAACAGTCACTCTTCAAATATACCAAATCTTTTGTTTATTCTTTTAAATAATATCATACGTTCTTGAGTTTAGATCAGTAAATATTGTTAAAAGACTTTGTGAATATCCCTTCCCTGTGGAATTGACCCTGGACTCACCAGTATTACTTGATTAAAGTCAATTTATGCTTGGATTGATTATTATCTACGACAATATTTCTGATTATACTAAGACAACTGACAACCAATCAATCACCAAAAAGGATCATTTCCCTATTCCCTTCATTGATCAAATGCTAGACAGACTTGCAGGACAGGCGTACTACTGTTTTCTTGATGGATATTCAGGATATAATCAAATATTCATTGCGCCAGAAGATCAGGAGAAGACAACTTTTACTTGCCCCTATGGAGCCTTTGCGTTTAGGAGAATGCCCTTTGGATTATGCAATGCGCCAAGGACATTTCAAAGATGCATGATGGCCATTTTCTCAGATTTACTGGAAAAATCAGTAGAAGTCTTCATGGATGATTTCTCCATTTATGGAAAGTCTTACGTAGATTGCCTGACGCAATTGGAACGTGTTTTGGAGCGATGCAAAGAGACCAACTTAGTGCTAAACTGGGAAAAATGCCATTTTATGGTCGAGGAATGAATAGTCTTGGGCCACCGCATATCAAAAGCAGGTATCGAGGTAGACAAGGCAAAAATAGATGTGATAGAAAAACTGCCACCACCCACTTCTGTGAAAGGAATTAGCAGCTTCCTGGGTCACGCAGGTTTTTATCGCCGCTTCATAAAGAACTTTTCGCATATCACCAAACCCCTGTGAGCATTGTTGGAAGCAAACAGAAGATTTTAATTTTCAGAAGAATGCGCTAAGACATTTAATGACCTGAAGCATGCGTTAGTCACTGCACCCATTCTCAGAACCCCTGACTGGACAGAACCATTTGTCCTGATGTGTGACGCAAGCGACGTGGCAGTAGGTGCAGTTCTAGCATAGAAAAAGGAGAAATCACTTCACCCCATTTATTATGCCAGCAAGACATTAAATGAAGCACAAAATAATTACACAACAACCGAGAAGGAATTATTGGCAGTTGTTTATTCTTTCGATAAATTTCGTGCCTATTTGATTGGCTCCAAAGTTACCGTTTACACTGACCATGCGACAATCAAATACCTAATCGTGAAAAAAGATGCAAAACCAAGGCTGATTAGATGGATTCTCTTGCTGCAAGAATTTGATTTGGAAATCAAGGACAAAAAGGGAAGTGAAAACCAAGTGGCAGATCATTTATCGCTGCTTTAAAACCTTGAAAAGGTGGATGCGCTTGATATTCCCATCGTAGAAGAATTCCCAGATGAAAAGTTGCTAAAAATTGAAGAGGAAGAACAATGGTTTGCGGACATAGCAAACTATCTCGCCGCAGGAGTTGTGCCTGAAGAGTACTCCACGCAGCATCGTAAGAAATTCTTCCATGAACTCAAATTCTATTTATGGGATGATCCTTACCTTTATGCAGAGGACCAGATCAAATCATTCGAAGATGCGTTGGATGCCAGGATGCGTTTAAGATTTTGGAAGCATGTCACGAATCTCCTTATGGAGGACATTTTGGGGGACAACGCACTACGGTGAAGGTGCTACAGAATGGCTATTGGTGGCCAACGCTCTTTCAAGACGCAAAGAAGCAAGCAGATAAATGCGACAAATGCCAGCGCACAGGTAACATTAGCGCAAGAAGGCCACATAATTATATAGTAGAAATAGAACCATTTGATGTTTGGGGAATAGATTTTATGGGACCATTTCCGTCATCGCAAGGGTACCAGTACATCCTCCTCGCAGTCGACTATGTCACTAAGTGGGTGGAAGCAATTTCCTGCATAAAATATGATGCAGCAACCGTGGCAAAATTCCTTAAGAAAAACATCTTCACAAGTTTTGGAGTGCCACGTAGACTCATCAGCGACGAAGGAACACATTTCGTGAACAAAATCATGACTAAGCTCTTGCAAAAGTACAATGTTAAGCACCATGTCGCAACAACTTATCATCCCCAGAGCAATGGTCAAGCAGAGGTATCAAACAGAGAAATCAAAAGAATCCTTGAAAAAGTAGTCAACATAAATAGGAAAAGATTGGGTGCAACATTTGGACGATGCGCTATGGGCTTATCGCACGACTTTTAAGACACCTATAAGGATGTCTCCTTATGCGTTGGTGTTTGGGAAAGCCTGCCACTTGCCTTTAGAGTTGGAATACAAAGCGCACTGGGCATTAAAACGCCTAAACTTTTACAGTTGCGGCAGGTCAAGCAAGATTGCGCCAGCTCTCAGAGTTAGAAGAATTCAGAAGAAGTGCTTATGAAAATGTCAAACTCAACAGAGAGAAACAAAAACAGTGGCATGACAAGAGAATATGCAAAAAGGACCTGAAGGAAGGAATGAAGGTATTATTATTTAACTCTCGTTTACGTAGTTTTCCAAGTAAACTGAAATCAAGATGGTCGGGCCCATACATTATCCACAAGATATATCCATATGGGGCTGTGGACCTATATTCTGCTGATGGAAAAAGAATTTTTAAGGTCAACGGACAACGAATAAAACCATACATTGATGGGACCTATGACAAGGTAGTTGAGATTGTCCTTCTAGATGACCCACCATGAAGCAGCAAGGAAAAGATAGGTCCAGAAAAAGAGTGCTCTTAGTTGCGGCAGGACCTAACGCAAAGCAAAGAGCACCGAAGGTCAGAACTTTTCTTAATTTTTTTTTTTTTCGCATATTTCTATTTTATTACGATAGTGTTTTGGTAGGTTAGAGCCTTAGGAAGAAAACCCTAGCGCATGTCCTCATTCGTCAGTAAGCTACCCGCAATCGGGGCGCAGCTACATCATTTCACATTTAATGAGCTGCACTACTTTCTGCTGCTACACTCTACCCGAAGCATCACCCACATTCTCCCATGATAATCATAGTCTACCTACCTGTGTGGGATGTGAAGGGGCATCATTGCCCCAAAAACAGAAAGCACTTTGCGACAACTATAAAAGGTCTCGAAGCAATGCGATTTTCTTATTCTATCTCTTCATCTTCTTCATCTTCCTCGTGCGAAAACCCTAAACATTCCCCCTTCTCTCTCATGAAGCATCTCTCCCTCTCCGAACTTCCGCCATGTCTGACTCACAAAACCTTTCAGTCGCCGGCTACGCAGACGACGCACAACCTTCATGGTCGGAAGTGGAAGGACCCAACAGGGAGATCGTCATTTCCTCTGACGAGGAAAATGGCAATCCGAACTAGGGCATGGAAGAAGAAGAACCCGAGGTGATTGACTGAGAGTGGCCCATTGAAAGCACCGAAATACAGCCCGCCGCCGCGCCGTCCACCTCCGGAACTGATGCAATGGAAGTGCTTGACTTAGCACCCTTGGCTACTTCCTCCTACAACATCCAGCAAGTAAACCTCCAGCCAGCCCAAAACCTCCCCGCCCCACGAAATCTAACCCCATTCTCTTCCCCCTTTCCGACCACATTCCTTCTCCCACCACCCGATTCTTCGGCTACCCTAGCCTCAAGTCCAACCCCATCTTTTTCCTCCACTCCCGCAGCCATTTCCGATTCCCTCCCACCTTCCACCTCCACAAATGCCACTTTACCGCAATTTTCTGAGCGTGAAGTGTGATGTGGACTTTTCCTACCGCAAGCGCACGGGTCAAGTAATAATATAGTGAATGAAATTCGAATGTCGTCCTCTGGATTGGATTTTTAACAAATCAAGTATTGTGAATTATCTTGCTCAATTTTATTTAGGGATCAAAAAGTGATGAATAGATGATATGAAAACTAAATCAAAACAAGTAAAAAGTGTGGAAATTCAATTGGGAAAAACACTTAGGGAATTGATTTCGCCGATTTAGTCTAGGATTGATTTTAAGGATTAAGTTATTATGCACAATGAAATTATGAGCCAAAGACCCTTTAATCACAACTACCTCTCCCAAGTATAATTGATTCTCATGCAAATTAACCAACTTGATATCCCTATCTAAGTTTATTAATATGCAAGGCAATGAGATCTTTTGACCAATTCTAAAGTTAATCTAAAACCGTCACGAATTAGAAAATAAACTTTAGTCATGCAATCTTGAGTATGTCTATATCAAATCCCCTCTCCCGAGCTAGATTCAAAACATAAATCATCCAACTAATGGCCAATCAATTGAAAGCATTAAATCAAGATTACAAACATAATAAACATTGCACAACTTAAACCATAAATCAATCCATAAACTCAATCAACTACATCAATCCCTAAGCTACAAGTTTAGCTACTCATGATTTGTATTACAAGCTCAACTAAACATAATAAAAGCCATAAAGTCTAGCTAAAGAAAGGAAAAGGGAAGGAAAAACACAATGTAGGCCGAGACCGAGCGTCCCCGTCACGATCCCCACGAACGATGGGTTGATTTCCCCCTTGCTCCCTTTGCTTCAGCCTTAATCCTCTCTGTTTCTGCTCTGTTTACGGCTCCAAGAAGTCCCAAAATTGAATCCCCCAAAAACCTAGCCGAAAAGAATGATTTATACTGATTTTTCGTCGTAGCGTCGAGACGCTATCAAGACAGCGTCTCGACGCTGCCTCTAAACACGCGTATTCTGGAAAGGAAATTACGCAGCGTCGAGACGCTAAGGTCGCAGCATCGAGACGCTGTGACCTTTTTGCGCCTATTCTGATATGGAATGCCAGCGTCGAGACGCTTAAGGGATGGCGTCTCGACGCTGGTCAAATGTTGACCGAATGTTGACTTTTTTCTCTTTGATTCTTTTTCATTCCTTTGCATCTTTTCATGTCCCGAGCACCCGATTAACTTCGATATTGCGCTATAGCTCCAATCAACCATTTCCTACAAAATAAACAATAAAGTGCAATAAAATGGCCAATAATCATCAAAGACTAGCTAAATTCAATAAGTAAAGATAGCTAGCTACGCTCGCTATCAAATACCCCCAAACTTAAGCTTTTGCTAGTCCTCGAGCAAACTACAAATCAAACATACAATGGAAGAATGGATGCAATAATCATGACTCAATCCTCAAGGCTCAAAAGTCAATAGTCAAGCAAGCAAGAGATATGCACACAAGGACCAATGAGGGAGACAAATTAAAATTTCTCCAAAATTAATTTGCACAAGCGAGATCTAACTCAACAAGATCAGACTCTACTAGCCCGGGATTGGATTATTAAACCCTCAGCTCATCTTCCCTCTACACTGGCACTAAGGTTTCACTAATGAGTTAATGAAACAAATTAGTTTGTTTTTCTCCATACTTAGGTGCTTTTAATTAACAATTGAATGAAGCATGTACATGTGGCACTAGCTTTCACACACCCATTGCAGGGACCCTTAACCTGAGTTTTCTCTGGTTGGCCTAACTGATCACAACAGGGGTAGCTCTTTTTGCCTTAATCTTTATTAACCATTGCATATTGCGCGCATAAGTCATGACTTTTTTCTTTTTCAACAATAATGATTTTTCGTTATGAATATGATAAGCAGATATTCTTTTCTTTTCTCCTAAGCAAGATCAAACATGCTAATTTGCAAAAAAATTAACTCTTTAGCTATACCCTACACCTATCGAGGTGACAACAAGCATATGAACCCAATAATTCGCTCCTAAGCATTCAAATCCAAATCTCGCCAAGACAAATACTCTACTCATGCAAGCCATCTCCTAGAAAATTTTTAAAAAGTCTCCCTTTTTGGGCACTCATGCTTACAACTCATCACAAGCTTGAAAATTGACAAGAAAGCCTATCCTAGGAAATCATAGTCATGCAAAAATAGCATCCAGAAAACAACCATATGCTTGATTCAAAGAAAGCTCAAAACTATAGCCCGAACTCGGATGCTCAAGGGCTCCACAACCATGCTACTCCACCCCCAAACTTAAAACATGCATTGTCCTCAATGTATAAAGAAAACAAGGCATAAACAAGCATGAGAACAATAAAAGAATGAGAGGAGTGAATAATACTGGCCTGGAATGATGATGACTTCTTGATTGAGATCTTGAAAGCTTAAAAGCAAAGGAGAGAAAGAAAACAAGACCTACAACACAAAAACAAACAATAAATCAAAAGCAAACAGAAAAGCACAACTACACTTACTTGGGTTGCCTCCCATAAGCGCTTGTTTAACGTCATTAGCTCGACGTGTTGCCGTGCTTCAAGGAGGCTTCTTTTCTGTGAATCCAACAGTGGTGCTCTTTCTTGCACCTTTCTTGTATCCCATAAAAAGCACGTCTAAGTGTCCCTTAGAGTCTTCAACTGCTTTAAATATTTCTTTGTCATTCCGGACTCTTACAGTGAGCTCCCTGCGCTCAATATCAATAATCACTCGCCCAGTGGCGAGGAATGGTCTTCCTAATATGACAGGCATTGAAGGATTTTCTATCATGTCCATAACATACAAATCAATAGGGAGGAAAAATCTACCTACTCTGATTAAAACATTTTCTACAATGCCAACTGGTCTAACCACAGACTGATCAGCCAATTGGAGCTTTACAGGAGTAGATTTAATCTCACCTATGTCTAACTTTTTACACAAGGACAAAGGAATGATATTAATGGTAGCACCTAAATCACATAATGCTCTGAAAGAATAAGTACCAAAACTACAAGGAACAGAAAAACTCCCTGGATCTGCTACTTTTTCAGGTACTTTCTGTTGTACTCTGGTGCTGCATGTGGAAGCAAGATATACGGTGTCAACCTTCTTTTCCTTTCGCTTCTTTGCTAACCACTCCTTCATGAACCTGTTATATTGTGGCATCTCTAATGCCTCTACAAAAGGAATATTAATGTTCAGATTCATAGAAGAAGAAGCAGCTAGAGAGAACGAACGCGCCAGCAAAGCGGCGCAAGATCGGGTTGTGGAAGAAGTCGCCGCAGCAAATCTGACCGTAATTGCGGCAGCCCTGGGCTCACCAACGCAAGGGTCAGAATCAACGGATTCAGAAGATGGTCTCCCCCTGACCCATCGCCGCAACGTCCAACCTGCTAGGGTAACCATCCAAGAGCTCTCAGAGAGACCTGCGGCAGGCCCAAGCAGAAAGAGAAAGGGGGCCCCGATCGCATCAAAAGGAAAAGAGAAAGTGGGAGAAGAGAAGAGCAACTTCGTAGAAGAACGGGGGTTCAACTGCAAGCTCCCGCAGATTATGACGGACCAAATCTCCCACCACAAATGGGAGTTAGTCTATAAGAACTTTCCCAACTACGCCCCTGCGCTGGTCCGAGGTTTCTACAGAGCGCAGTGGCAGGAAGAAATTAATGAAGTATTGGTGCGTGGCCACACAGTCGCCTTTGCCCCTGCGTGCATCAACTCCATGTTTGAGCTTCCAGACATGCCAGACGCAGACAGCAATGCACTATTGACCTCCCAGGACGACGAATTCCTGAACACAGTGCTAACTGCGGTGGCCAGACCAGGTGCTTAGAGGGATGGGCATGGTTCTGCGAGGACTCTCCGGG
Organism: Luffa aegyptiaca; assembly: GCA_017139565.1. NCBI lineage: Eukaryota > Viridiplantae > Streptophyta > Magnoliopsida > Cucurbitales > Cucurbitaceae > Luffa > Luffa aegyptiaca. The sequence continues at coordinate 19,014,593 of CM029398.1, forward strand.
CGCAGCTGTTAGGTTTTGAAGCCACAACTTGGATGCATTGGATAAAGAACCGCATCATGCCCACATCGCATGATGCCACGTTAGCATCCCAAGGGTGGTCCTGGTCTACTGTATAATGAAGGGGATCCCACTTGACTTGGGCAGAATCATCTTAGAAGCCCTGCGCCAAACTGCTGCAAAACCAAAGGGCGCAATGTTCTGCCCTGGCCTTGTCACCTGCCTCTGCCGCGCATCCGGCCTGCTGCAAGAGCCAGACGAAGAAATCCGACCCATGCGGAAGGACTTTGATGATCACTGGTGGACGCTCATAACGCGCACCCACAACTTACGTCTACAGGTAGAGGCTCAGCGCCAAGATCCTGCAACTCAGCGCTAAGACCCCGCATCCCAGGCAACAGAAACTGCCCCTGCGCCCGAAGCACCAAAGAAGAAAAGGCGAAAACAAACCGCTGGTCGCAATCCTCCGCTAGCCGCAAGGAATCCTCAGTCAGATCCATCGGCGTAGGAAAACACTGTCTGCACCACAATTCAAGAATTTTTGCCGCCACCACCACCAATACCGCCGTCGCCGCCTGTCATCCAGCCACTATCTTCTATCCAGCAGGAAGAGACCGTGCATCAATTTGAGGTCCGCGAGACCCCGTTACCTGACCCTCCCCGCGAACAAGAAAACCCCGCGCCTAGCTCCCAACCGCAGTCCACACCATCTGCCAGCACAAGCCATGCTACGCCTATTTCGCAACTAGATGTGGAAACGACCCTTATCTTCTCGGAGTTAAGGCAGATGGTCCATGAAGTCGTGAAGCCACTACGCAAGCAGGAGGAGGAGCTGTGTCAACAGCAGGAAGCGCTACGCAAGCAGCAAGAGGAATTATCTCAGAGAGTCAATGCCTTAGTACTCTTCCTGCTGCGTTGGACCGAATCTTTTGGTCGTCTGCCCGTCACGCCAAATCTTTTCGTCATGCCACCTGTGCAACCTAGACCTGATGGCGCAGGCACGTCTCAAATGCGTGCCCCCATGGCTCCACCTGCGCCGAGACAACCACCGCCACCGCCCCTACCACCACCGCAGCAGTAAAAATATATCTCTTTTCACTTGTCTTTTTAATTTTTCATTTATCAGTATATGTTTGCGCCAGTTTTTTTTTGTAATGACATTTTTGTACCGCATTAGTTAATATAGTTTGTCACTTTATAATTGCACATTTTCTTTTGCCTTAGTATAATGCCTTAATCTAAAAAAAACTCTTTGCGTTAGCTCCTTCGTTTTGCCCCGCACATCTAAAATTCTTAGCTTCCTTGGCCGCATTAGTTTATAGGATTCACCCCTGTTTTCATTCCCTCAGCTCTTAGGAGAAATTCCTTTGCATGACGACCCTATCGCATCTCAGCCTTAATCTCCTTAAGTCCACGCGCTCCAAATTAAGTTTGGGGGACAATGGGGACATTGTCCATTTTAAGTTTGGGGGAGTGCGATAGTTAGCGCACGAATAAAATACTTATGTGTTCCTCTGGTATGAGATGCGTTTGTAGCCAGGGGCATTCAAGACACCCATAGTTTGCAACTGCGCGAAGACGAATCCGCATCCCATGAGCGTTTAGGACAATAAAAAAATGTAATGCCCGTAGTTGGATACCTTTCATCACAAATGTGGGTAAGCCAAAACGAAAGCATACGTTTTGATGTCTAATGCCTTCTACTTAAAAATATATAATAATAATAATAATAATAATAATAATAATAATAATAATATACGTGCGCCCAGGACATGAGAAGAAATGGCTGAGTTAGTGCAAGGTAGAATCTAAGTGTAAGAACTTTCCTTAAGCAATGAGGAAATTTAGCAGAGGTCTAATCCTGTTTAGTAATGCGCAAAAGAAAAGAGAAAGAGGATGTAAGGAGCAATGGCGCTGAGAGCTAAGTAACCCTCGCAAAGTTGATAATAGGCATTGCTTGGGGACAAGCAATAGTTTAAGTGTGGGGGTTTGATAACTTGCAAAAAGCAAGTTATTTCTCCTTTAAACTTAGGCAAAAATAAGGCTAAAAGATATATTGATGTGTTACTACAGTGCAGTAATGAAGAAAAATGCGATGGTTTCATGCGAAAGGCTATATTTATAAATGCGGTACGAAATTATAAAACTATAGGGTGCTAACGCATTAAAATGCAGTTGTTTGTTGCCAGAGTTTTCTTCAGCGCAGGCACACATTCCAAAAAGATCGAACGATGGGTGAAAAGACCGTGCTGACACATAACTGACACGCAAGTTGGCAGAAGATAACTGGGGCACACGTTTTCTAGTTCCTTGGTGAAGTCATTTTCCCTTGCCTATAAAAAGCTTCCACCTGCCTAAGGAGAGCAGAGGGAGGAAAGCAAGAAAAAGATCAAGAAAAGAAAGGAGAAAAAGAAATCACAGAAGGTCACTGCGGAGGAAAGGCTTGTATTGTACGCAAGATGTATTACGTAGTGTCTTTCCCTGCTCGCATGAGCTAACTTTCTTTTTCAAGGCTTAGCGCAGGAACCCATGCAGTGATAAGTTTATTTTGTAAACGCATACTTTGATTTAATGAAACATTTATGCCTTCTACTTAGATGCGATACTATTTTCATTACTAACTCCCGCCTGGCCAGCCGGATGCGGTAGCACCATGATAAATCCCTGACAGGTAATGCAAGTGGAAATATCTAGGTAGAGCAAGCTAGCGCATTGCATGTAGTCTTGGTAGCATTGGATAAATACTACCGCTATAAGATAGTGCATGGATGAGCTTTAACTGTGTTAAGACTAACGCAGTCTCTTGTAAGTTGCTAGAGAACTAAGCCTACGCATGAACTAGCCAAACAAAACAGTTGTTAGCTCTACGCTAAACGCAGAAGTAGTACCGGAAGGGAATCTTATGATTTTTTCTCACTTAGGCATTAATGGATCAATTAGTCATGGTATGTGCTACAAAGTTACTTATAAAACGCATGAGGTTCCTACCGCAACAGCCTTGATAGTATCCTCATTGAGACTTTCTTTTAACTCTCTACGCATGTTTTACTTTCCTGCTTATTTATTTTTCATTCCCATCAAATCTCTTCTTTTTTTTTTACTTTCATAATATCACGCGTCCTTGAGTTCAAATCAGTAAAGTTATTAAATATTTTCAAATCGCCTTTCCCTGTGGATACAACCCTAGAACTCACTAGGTACTACTTGATTGTGTTAATTTATACTTGGATTAATACATATATGCGATAAAATCTTTATTAATTATTAGCATACTAGCAAGCGATCAGACGTCATATGTCCTTGTACTAGTGTTGAAAGACGTGGCAGTAGTAAAGGAGCCCAGGTGGGAATGACGTCATGTGTCCTTGGGCCGGGGAACGTCATAGCAACAAAAGTCCAAAGACGTCAAATGTCCTTGTACTTATGTTGAAAAACGTGGCAGCAGAAAAGGAGCCCAAGTGGGAATGACATCATGTGTCCTTGGGCCAGGAAACGTCATAGCAACAAAAGTCCAAGGACGTCATGTGTCCTTGTACTAATGCTGAAAGACGTTGTACCTGCAAATAAAAAAACAACACTACAAAAAAAAAACAAAAAAAAAATTTAAAAAAGGGGTGTTTGCCTAACTTACCTTTTTGGTGAGTAGATGGATGTATTGTTCCTACAAGGAGAATATTGGCAATAGTTCAGAAAAGTGAATGTTAAAAAAAAAACAAAAAAAAAAGAGAAGAATTACTTAGAAATTTGTCTATAAAATTAAGGGGGGCAAAAGATGTTCAAAGTATATATATATTCTCCAAGTCTCCAAGTCAAGCTTCTTTCCTAAAAAAAACATCAAATAAAATCAAATAGAAGATGTTGGAGGCTTATGGAAAATTTGAAATTAGACAATGTCGGTTTATGTAACGCCCCGCGTTTCATAATCAAGCCATTATGGGATTTGATAAGCGTTCTTATTCTAGTTTGAAAATTAGTATTTAAGTTTAACCTTGGGTCATTAAATTAAATTTCTGTAGTTTGGAAAAGAGATTTATATTAAATCCTTGATTTCCAAGATTCTAGAATTAATTTAGATACTGTCTCCAATTCAAAGAGAATCTCTCAAATCTTTTTCAATTAGAATTTCTAAAATCATTTAAAAGTTTAAGTTGGGTTTAATATTGGGAGAAAGGATTAAAATTAGGGATTCAGAAGCCCCAAGTATTTTTCCCTTTTGTTTAATTAGGTATTTCTTATTTGGTGGATTAATAGTAATACAAGAAAAATAAACCCTGGCTTCACAAATCTCCTTCTTCCCCTCCTTCTAACCGCACGCGTGACCCCCCCCCCCACCCATTTCCGTCTTCTTCTTCCACGCACGTAGCAGACCACCGTCTGCCATTTTTCTCTTCCCTCGTTAACTCCTTCACGCCGGCGTCCCTCCCTTTCCGTTTGTGTTCGCCGACAGTGAGACCCATGAACAAGGCGCCGTCGCCACCCTCTGGTGAAGCTGACGCTCTCAACCTCTCTCTCGCGTGGATGTGTGGCTCGAGCAACAGACCTGTGCGTTCTTGTCCTTACGCCACTGACCCTCTCAATCCTTCTCTTCCTCGCTCCAGCCACTGTGAGCAGCCGACATCAACTCTCTCTCTCGTTTTCGGCTTTGGGCGCACCCAAACCGTGAGTACTACGACTATCACACAACTTGTAGCCGTGGGTAAGTTTCCTTTTTCTTTAATCATTCGTTTTCGTCGTTTTGTGCGTTGTGATGGCAGTTGGTGAATGCCTACAACCTATGTAGCCTCGATTCGACATACCCATAGCTTAAGGAGTTCGTAGTTGAATGTTCACACCTGTTCAACCACATTCTAGCAAACTTTCGAGCTCTCTTGGGTAAGGTCCGATATGTAAATACTATTTTAGACCCTTTCGACCTCGATTAATTTGGTTTAGTTCTGTTCCTAACTCTTATAAGTTGTTGTTTGTAGTTTTGGGCTCGAATTTAGTGTTCGACAATTACCCACAGGCCGAACATCTTTGATTCAGATTACCCGTGGACCGATAGCTCAAGTTTAACGGTCTCAACTCTAGCGTGCACCAACTAGCATGGGTTCAAGCTTGTTTAGGTTGGTTCAGTAAGTTTCAACCCACTTTGAATCATTTCAATCTCGTTTAACGTGTTTTAAAGTAGTTTAAGTGCTTTCAAATTCGTTTATAATAGTCTGGGTGAGTTTCTAATGCTTGAGAGGAATATTCATCGTAGGTTCAGACTCATTTAATCTCGTTTACCAAGGAACAAAGCCCATTTCGATGAGTTTTAGGTGCTTATGCTTCGCTTAGTCCCTTTTGAATTCTTATGAGTGCTTTAGATCAAATTCTAATCTCCGATAACTCTTGGTTTATAGTTTGAAAGTGTTTGAATAGCCGTTAGAGTTTTCCTTGGATAAAATTTTCCCTCTTAAATTCCTTATTAGCTTCAACTAAGTTTTAGAATTGAGTTTAGCCTTGAAACCTTACTCGTCTTGTTTCAGGGACTTGTTGGACTAAGTTAGGAGCATTTTAGGAGTATGGTAAGTGGATTTCTACCTATTGAGTTTGTTTGCTTGAGTGCTAGTATGCTGTGTGCTTTACTCGCTTGGTTTTAGGATATGTTGTACATTTACGTATGTGTTATATGTTCATGATGAGTTCTAGGCACGATGAACTGCTGACTTGATCTATTATGTTAAGACTGTGGCGTTAAGTACGTGGTTTTGTTGTGGTTGATCGAAAGACATGAACATAATGTTGAAAGCGTGCTGTTCGTTTTATGTATTTTTATGACATAAAGCATGTTTGGAATGTGCATGTCATTGGCATAGTACATGGTCTAGGAGCATGATGTGTAGGATTCATGCATTCTAGTGAGAGTGTGAGGTCAGAGGACTTTGTGTGATTAAAAAGGAAAGTTAGGTGAATACCAGGTGCCTCGGGTAAAAATGGTCGAGGGGTGGTATGTCACCAATGGATTAAGAGGAGCATCGGGTGCCTTGGGTAATATGGCCAAGGGGCGATGTGATGAGTCTATATATTGTGAAAGTCATTGGGTGCCTTGGGTAATATGGCCAAGGGGCGGTGTACGGTTTGATCGTGAAGTCATCAGGTGCCTTGGATAATATGGCCAAGGGGTGATGCACAGTTCGAGGCCTTGGGTAATATGGTCAAGGGTCGAATGCTGAGCGCCGTAGAGAAACGTCGAGGCCCTGGGTAATATGGTCAGGGGTCGGCGTGACTCGAAGGAGTCAGTCTCAGAGAGCTTTGTGAGGGCTATGAGTGTTGAGCGAGCTCGTGGAGCTTGAGAGAAAACTGAGTATGCATGGCATGGTGCGGAAATTCATGTGTTTTGAGTGAGCATTGAATGGTGCGGAATTCATGCGTTAGGTGTATGATTGTTGCACGATTGTGTTAGTTGAGTATACTTTTATGTGTTGATTGCTCACCTTGTATATGAGGCATGATATATTGTAGTTGAAAAGCATGATACTTGACTTGTATATGTATGCTGTTTGATGACTCTTCAGGTGTGAGCCACTTAGTCAGTACCGTGGTTTTTGTACTGACCCACCATCAGGTTTTGCAGGTGATGAAACCATATTCAGACTTGGTGATGAAGAGGAGACTGGAAAGAAGAGACCCTATAGATAGTAGTTATTATATGTACCTTGGCGTTTAAATACTTGGATTTGTTAAACTAAAGTGGTTGTCAAATAACTGTTTCGTAACTGTAATAGACTTAAGATTTTAGTTTCTTTTATCTCGGATTTGCCAGTTTTATCAATTGCACTTGTTACGAGATCTGACTCGTATTATATTTGCTTGAGATGTGGAGGTTCTTAGTTCATTGAGTATGTTTGGATTTTGTCAAGTGAAGTAGAGTTGCGATCTGGATTAGAAGTGTGTAGTCTCGTTTTTCAGGTAATTAAAATTTTTGGTTAGTTAAAGTTACGTCGTTATCCTGCCGAAATTTTCGGGGCATTAGGTTGTCATGAGAATAAATGTTTAGTAATGTCCCCTAGTTTAGGTTGAATTTTGGGGGTGTTACAGTTTACTTTGAAAGTTTACCTTTATGAGCTATAAGCAAGGATCATGAAGATTGTTCCTAAGAAAAAAAGGAAAAAAAAAGTGTTGAAATCATATGCATATGTACAAATATTGCACAAATTAAATTTTACATATGTATATATATCAAACAAAGCATTAAAAAAAGCTTGAAATTGTGAAAATAAAAAAAAAGAAGTTAAATAAAAGAGAAAAAATAACAAAAGAAGCATGAAGCAATGTGAAAAAAAAAAAGAAACAAAAAAATTAAAAAAAGGAATACTATCTTCACAATTTGAAAAAAAGTTAAAAAAGTTAAAAAAGTTAACTTTTTCACAGAGAGTGAAAAGTTGAAAAAAGGAAACAAAAAAATTTTGAAAAAAAGGAAAAAAAGGAAGTCACGGTTTCTTCACAATTTCTGTTTTTCTCTCTCTCCCACCACATTCTTTCTCTCACTATCTTCCCCATTTTTTTTTCTCTCTCTCTCAACACCAAAGATCTCTCTCTCATGCCTCTCTAACTTTCTTCTCCCTTTCACCTATTTCCTTCAGCCAAGCTGCCAACCGACCACATGAAATTTAATCGCAAGACCCATGGCCCACAGCGTCATATGGTGCTCGTTATTTCAATTTCAAAGGTGGCGACTCGTAATACTAGTGGTTGCCAGTGCCAAAAAAAGTTGCAGTAAAAAAGTAAATCAAGATAGAAGAAGTTGCAAAAAAAATCGAAAGAGAAATAGTTGCAGTAAGAAAAGAAATCAAGATAGAAGAAGTTGCAGAAAAAAAAATCGAAAGAGAAGAAGTTGCGCAGTAGAAAAAAAATGCTTTGAACTGAGTTTGGAGAACCTTCAGTAAAGCCTTCCATGAACCTTAAGTGAAATTGCAGTCAAAATCCAAAGAAATTAAATTTTAAGAAACAAGTGGGTGTGGGGCTAAAAAAAAATGATAAAAAACCACATTGTTCCTTTGCAAGATTAAAAAAAAGGCAAAAAAAAGGTCTAAACTCACAATTGATCGACAAGGCAAGAAGTTGTTTTCACCGAGCTGCCGAGAAAAAAAAAAAAAAAAAAGATCTCAATTCAATTTGATTTCAAATCAAATCATAAATCTAATTGGAATACTCCTCAAATAAGATATTTTGATTTAAATTGAATTGAAAATTAAATTCAATTTGAATCAAATTCCTAGTGGATTGATGTTGTGATTTTGAATTCCAGATTAAATCTCCACTCAATTAATTCTTGACCCGGTTGAATTTGTGTTCTACTAATCCAACTTTAAATCAAATCAAATTCGGGTGGAATTCAAATGATTTGAATCAGATTGTTAGGCCATTCTTTGTTTAAATTAATGATTTCAGTATAGTCAGACTTTTATCCCGAATTTTTAGAGGACATGTATTGTTTGGATGGAATCTAACATTTACCTCAAATAAAAAAGGGGGTATAATAAAAATTCCATCCCAAATTAAGATTTGGCAAGACTCAAAGCCAAATTCTACTCTCAAATTCAAGTTAAACATTTTGATTATAATTTGGATCTTACTTTAAACGTAAGTTAAATTAAAGTAGGTCATAAATTTCACTAAAGTTCAAATCAAAGTTTGATGCCAAATAAGGAAAAATCAAAATTTTTACCAAACTTCAAATTTCGATTAATTGGCAATTGAAGTGTGTCGAATAAAAAAATACTAATCAAAATTTTGAATCAAATTCATATTTTGATTAAGTTGACACATCAAACGGAGTCAAAATTAAGAGAAATACCTTACATTTTGATTCCAAAACATCTTTTTCTAGATTCAGTCACACATAATTTGTGCCTAAATCTCGAAAGTGGGGCATTTGTTGATGGAGAAATTTTGACCAATCACGAATTGCCACGTCGTTACATGAAATTAATGACGAAATTAAAATTAATTAAATTTGGGACCAATTATAAATTGACATGTCTCCCAAATTTAATGTGAAGATAAATACAATTATATATTTATTCCCCGTGTCTCCATCTCTGAAGTTACGTGCGAACATATATCAATGTTATTTGTTTTGACTTATATGAACTTTTCTTTTTTAAATCGATATATGATACTTTTCCTTTTATAGCATGTGCGGAAATGGATGAAGTTTGATATTTTGATTACAATTTTATATCAAATAAATATTTAGAAAAAGTATGTTAAAAGAGGAGAAAAATCATTTAAAAAAAGATTCAACGACTAAATCGTATTTTTTAAAACGAAATTCGTTTTTGATGTAACATTTGGAAAAAGATCATAAAATCTAAACAATATGAAAACATAATTTTATCAAGTGACGAATAAGAGCTAGTTTGATAACATTATTGTTCTGGCCCAAAAACTGACCTAGTTCGTTCTTTGAGAAGAGCCTTTGATGAAAAGTATCGACGACCAACTTAAGCATGCCTGGTAAGACGAGTTTGTCGAGTCCTCGTGTTGGGGGGATTCAAATAACAAACCTACACCAGTTGATCTATGCTCATGTCGGCTCGTTTGATAGCTATAATTATTTCTACTTTTGCGATTAATTATGAAATCCAAAAGTATAAAATAGAAAGTCCATTGGGATAGCTACATTCTCCAAAATGACAGACAAGACCTCTTTTAATAACTAACTAACTTTATGTATATATATATTTATATATATAAATATATATTTGACAACATGTTGGGGAGATTCGAATAACAAACCTACGCCAGTCGATCTATGCTCATGTTGGCTCGTTTGATAACTATAATTATTTCTACTCTTGCAATTATTTAAAGAATACAACAAACATTATTTTTCACTACATTTATCTAAGTGTTTTAACAACGATGATGTAAACTGTTCTTTGATTAGTACTTTTTGTTTTACTAAGGAAATAAATTTTCTTTGATTTTACATTCTTCACCATAGAACAAAATAATCAAATAGTAAACAAAAATTGTTAATTTATAAATCTATGAGCAAAATTTATCATGCAATCTGATTCAATTAGGTGGTTTAAGAAGTTGAATGTATTATGAACTCGGTAACAATGCAGTTACAAAATGCACAAATATAGAAAAAGAAACAACAAAACCCAACTGCACTCTCCAAATTTTGGCAATGGTCTTTCTCTCTCCTATATATGCAAACCTATTTAAGACCTCATGCACAACACCATATGTCATCTATGTGATACACCAATATCCCAAAAACTCAACTCAAATAACTCGTCTAGTTTCTGCAATTTATTTGTTATTCGTCAATGGCTTTGCAACATGGTTCTTTCCTTTTCATCTCCTGCCTCCTCCTTACCATGTCTTTCCCTTCCACACTCGTGGCAACTTCTAGAGCCATACTCGCATTAGTGCCCAATCCAAACGTCTTAAATGTCGCAACGCCTGCTAGTGCAAAAACATTAAATAAACCACAATCTCAACAGCCAACTGAAGAGAAGGCTGAAAGTTCTAATGATTACAACACTCTTAAAGTTTCGAAGCCATCGAATACGAGTCCACAGATGCCTGACTCGACCTTTATAAACTGCAAACCTAAAGGTCCAATTAGATGGTCTGCTCCCAATCCAATCCACAATAATAACGTGCCTATGTGCTAAGCCCCTCGATGGAGTTAGAAACTCACAAATATCTTGTATCTATAGCGTTATTACTTAATCAATCATTGATTATTTTTATATATTTTTTTTTTACTCCATATCATTTTAATTTTATTTCATTTTGTATAATGAAAGAATGGAATTTGATTCACGTGAAAAACGGAGACAAGTTTTAAGTGTTAAAATTTCAAAAATTCGCACAACATTTTCTTCCACTTACTGTGAAAGATAGAGAACTAAGGTTTGCATATTTTCATTAAAAGATAAAATACACCCTAATGAAGTTTATATAGGTAGGGTAACAACGAGAATAAATAAAAGACTAATCTACCCTCAATGACAAATAATAATAGTAAAATAATATATGCTAACATCCCCCCGCAAACTCACGATGCTACAGCTATAAGCATCGAGAGTTTGTCAGACAAAAAACGGAAGCGCGAAGCGGAGTGTGCCTTGGTAAACATGTCAGCAATTTGCAAAGAAGAGGGAACAAAAGGCAATGTGATGGTGCCAAGTTGAAGATGATAACGAGTAACATGACAATCAATCTCAATATGCTTGGTTCGCTCATGAAAAACTGAATTACGCGCTATCTGAATGGCACTTTGATTATCGCAATATAACGGAGTGGGTTGATGAAAAATAAACGCCCATATCTGCAAGCAACCAACGTAGCCAAACAATTTCACAAGTAGTTGACGCCATGGCACGATACTCAGCTTCTGTAGAAGATCGAGAAATAACATCTTGTTTCTTACTCTTCCACGAAATAAGTGAATCGCCAAGAAAAACACAGAATCTGGTGGTCGACTTGCGATCCGTAGGATCACCAACCCAATCAACATCAGAGTAAGCACGCAAGGTTAAAGATGATGTGGAAGGAAATAAGAGACTCTGAAACTGAGTACCTCGAAGATACCGGAGAATACGAAGAACAGCAGCCCAATGAACTGTAGTAGGAGCAGTAACAAACTGACTAACCACATGAACAACATGTGCAATATTTGGACGAGTCACAGTCAGATAGACTAAGCTCCCAACAATAGTACGATATAAACTAGGATCCGACAAAGTAAGACCATCTGATGGAGAGTATCGAGCATTAGTCTCAAGAGGAGTATCAACAATCCTATTGTAAGTAAGACGTGCACGATAAAAAAGATCAGCTACATACTTCGACTGAGATAAGAGATAACCTTTAGAGGAACATGCCACCTCAATGCCCTGAAAGTAACGAAGGACGCCCAAGTCTTTCATAGCAAAACAACGAGATAGTTCAGATTTTAAAAATTCTATTCCATCACAATCATCGCCTGTAATGATCATGTCATCGACATATAAGGATAATAAAATCACTAGAACAAATTTGGCTTTTAATGGCGGGCATTGCCCGACATTAAAGGTCTTTAATGTCGGTCACTGACCGACATTAAAAACACCGACATTAAAAGTTTTAATGTCAGTAAACCGCTTTTAATGTCGGTCGGCCCTGTCCGACATTAAAAGTAGCCTTTTAATGTCGGTCATAGCCCGACATTAAAAGACTGTTTTGTTGTCGTGTTGACCGACATAGATAGCGCGGTTTTACTGTCGGTCGCTTTTAATGTCCATTATTGCCCGACATTAAAAGCTCTGTCCGACATTAAAAGTATACTTTTAATGTCGGTCTTTCCCGACATTAAAAGTGGCGATATCAAAAGCGTGCGACATTAAATGTGCGACATTAAAAGTTTGCAAATTTTAATTTTCCCATATAATATGTCCGACATTAAAAATCCATTTTTGTATGTTTCAATGACAGGCAATGCCCGTCATCATTTTTATTCAGTATTAAATAAAAAAAATTGTTGGTTGCAAACGTAGCTAACCAACAATATTATTTCTTCCTTCCTGTAAACAAAAATAGAATTTGACTTCATAACTTCCAATACAAATAGGTCAATCCAAACACAATTTTTTTATGTCACAAAACCAACTTGAAATACAAACACTTCCATATATCATTTACAATATTATACTTGGACCACCCGTCCCTCCACAAATTAGATCCAACCAAATATTCCATAATCAAGCATTTTCAGAAGAGAGAACACATATGAACATTCACTATTGAAAAGTATGTACACTATTGAAAAGTATGTACACCTAAACAAATCATCCACTATATATATACACATTTCAAGCTAATTAATGTATATTCAAGTACACCTAGCTTACACAAATCCTCCAACAAAATTTGCCCATTCTATACGAACCTCGTCGATCTCGTCTTGTGTAAATGCATTCTTTGTGTTAAACTACAAAAAAACAAACACAATTACATGACAAAAGAATGAAAAGAAACATAAATTATAATAACATGTAAGGATAGTGATAATACTTACAAGTTTAGTTATAGGGGTAGTAGAGTTGTGCATTATTTCTCTTATATATTTTTGCACAAAATACCCACACTCTGTCGAACCTGATTGACGAGGGCACTACAATGAAAAAGAACATACTTGAGTGACGAGGGCACTACAAGATTTCAATGTCTATAATATCATGAATGTTAATTTACCTTCACTAGTTTCCAACTAATAGCATATCGATATTGAGGAAGCGAGTGCTTAGCTTGCCACATTGTCAACCCCCTAAATAATTTAAAACATTAGAACAATTCAAGTTTTAATTTTCCTTTTAAACACTACAAAAATTTGAGACACACTTACGTATTTATAGTTCCACTAAACTCTTCTTCAACTTTACTGCGCAAAGAATTCAATATATACACAGTGTTTTCTCGAGGCTGGATCGCGATCAACATCCAATGATCGCTAGTAAGAATTACCTACCCAGTGTTAAAGGGAATGAGAACTAGTTGATCCAAATCAACCATATAGTCTGTTAGATAGATTTCTAGAACAAAGTTCTTGAGACTTCACGTACGATGAGATTGTTGCTTGATCAATCACAAAAAACTTGTTTGTTATCTCGGGATCAAGTACAATCCAGAGGTACCTAAAGAAAATAATACAAGTATTCATCAACTCAAACACTTCCAAAGCATAATACATCACCCCCCCCCCCTCCAAACTCAACTAAACTTGTAAACCAACACGTCAAATACTAAAACTTAAGTCAAGCATTTTTCAAAGCATAATACAAGTATTCATAAACTCAACCACTTCCAAAGCATAATACATCACCCCCCCCCCCCTCCAAACTCAACTAAACTTTTAAAGCAACACCTCCAATAATACAACTTAAGTCAAGCATTTTTCAAAGAAAATAATACAAGTATTCATCAACTCAAACACTTCCAAAGCATAATACATCACCCCCCCCTCCAAACTCAACTAAACTTTTAAAGCAACACCTCCAATAATACAACTTAAGTCAAGCATTTTTCAAAGAAAATAATACAAGTATTCATAAACTCAAACACTTCTAGAGCATAATACATCACCCCCCTCCAAACTCAACTAATCTAGTAAACCAACACCTCCAATGCTACAACTTAAGTCAAGCATTTTTCAAAGCATAATACAAGTATTCATCAACTCAAACACTTCCAAAACATAACTCAAACACTTTCAAAACATAAAACAAGTATTTATCACCCCCTAAACTAACACAAACAACTTCAAGTCTTAAATATTAAGAAAATCTCATTCTACTAAGAAAATAGAAAACTCATGAATCAAAATGTGTAATAATTTTGTTTACTTACGTAATGTACGTGAGTATGCATGAGTAACATATCTCAACATTCCCACAATATTGCATGATGTCTTCACGATGTAAAAATATTGATGCTTCCTTTCCCAAGATACGCTCGTGTATATTGATCGTTAGTGTATCTTCTTGTTGCACCGAAAGCATCGCGTATCTATTTAGGAGCATAATAGTAACATGGACATCTGTATGTTTGCTTGATTGTACTATGGGCTTAGCTTTGGCAGGAGGCTCCTATAAAAAAATATCAAGTCACTATATTTCTTTTAAAAAAATTATTTCAATTGAAAATAAACATACCTCTTTGTCATCTACAGTAATAACAAGCATGCGAGGCCATCCCACAAAATTACCGACCGCTTGATGCAACGTTTGTAGTTCATCGTTCACAGGAATCGGTAATGCACAATCATCACCTATGACCATGTCCACCACAACTCGAACATTTTTGACTCCTAATGGAACTCCATGGATGGTTGCATTTTGTGAAGGCGACTCGTACATTGTGCCTACGACAACAATGTTATCCATAGGGCCCATCGCAAGGTGACAAGGTGTTCCAACCTACAAAAGTTTAAAACATCGAAGCTAAGTATATATATATACAAAATTCCAACAAGGATAATAATAATTTACCTCTTTATTCTCAGGTATCTCACGAACGACATCTTTTCCTTTTGACATTTTATGTGTGGCACTCGAAGCGTCGCTTTGTGGTTGCTTTCGTCGAGGGGCTTCGATCTTGACATTCGAAGCTTCGCTTTGTGGTTGCTGACTCAATTTTGACTTCTCTCTTGCGACATTGTAGTACACAAAGGGCGTTACGAACTCGCCCACTCCCCTTACACGCCCCCTGTGTTCTAGCGTGCCCAACGCTTCAGTCAAGATGTCCTTACCTTCATTCAATGCAACTAACTCGTCCCATCATAAACATTTCAATAAGAATTTTTCAATTACTAAAGTATAACATAATCCAAAACTTCTTTCAAATATATATATATAAACTTACAATTCGATTGACACGTGCTACAGTGACCTCATCGCAATATTCTTTATTTTTTCCCTTTCGTGCTTCCTTCCATAGAATTGCACGATTGGAAGGATCGTCAGTCAATTCCTGTAGAAACATACATATTATTAAAGGTATGAATAAATTTTCATAAGTCATTTACTTTAAATAGCCATACTTACTAAGTCTTTGGTAAGATTTGCATATCCCTTACGAGAGATATGATGATTATACAAGCATCTTTCTCGAATTTCTTTTTGAGCCTTACTTAACGCCTGTATATTTAATTTGAATGACAAAAACAACTAAGTGAATGCATGAATATTTAATTTACAAAATAATTTCACTAATCTAAAGTTTATTTACCTCCCACTCTGATGTTAGTCTACTACTCCACTCTGATGTTAGTCTACTACTAACAAATGTCTCTCAATCCTTTTGATCAATGTGTGAATATTTGGAAGGAGGAGTTGCCAAGCGCTCTGGTTCATCTTTCAATGGATTGACATACTTCTGCGTTAGGTACGTCTTGAATGTTCGAAATTTTCTGGACGCAAATTGAAGTATACTACTCTTGGACCTAAGGTCCACCACGAACAACATCTGCATAAAAAAAATACCAAAGTAGTTAGCAAAACAAGTAAACTAAATAAGCTCTTCATTCCTATAGATCATTAAACTTTTTACCTCTATACAATCAAAAATCTTATCCTTCAGTTCCTTAGGCACATCCGTCCAGTTTTCGTATGTTATTGGGATTTGTTGTCTCACACAAACCCCTATGTAACTATGCATCTGGTTAGCATTATCTCCAACAGCTTGACCTTGGTTGTTGTAAACAATCGTCAAGCGTTCTCAATTATTTATGAGGCGTGCCAATCGATTCATCGTAGTAGGCCATCGTCCTGGCACCCGTGGTTGAATAAACACATTTCCTTCATCTCCACTGCTACTGCTTTGTTCACTCATTATAACAATCTGCAAGAAAGACACAAAACATACATTCATGAGATATATAAACTTAGAAGATCTATTAAGTAATAAAAAATATAATAAATAAATGAATTTGAGATAGTACCATATTCAACACACTACTTATCAACCCATATACCCTCACAATCATTTCTAGCATATGTTGATGACATTTCATCGTCATTGTGAAATACATCAAGATTAGGCATTCTTTCTAGGACCCCATAACCACAATCTTGGACAATATCTCCAACTTCATCTTCATAGAAATCTTCTTCAACTATTCTTTGAGGAGGTGTTAAAACCACTGACCAACGAGGATTTAGGGGATCTGTTACATAGAATACTCGCTTGACTTGAGAGGCCAAAATAAACGAGTCTGATTTATGCCCAATGCGATTAAGATCTACAGTGGTAAACCCAAACTCGTCTATTTTAAGTCCATTATTGTTCTCAACCCAGTCACATTTGAATAAAATAACAGTTAAATCGTGATAATCAAGTTCCCATCTTTCTTGTATGACACCATAAAATGTCATGTCCGACATGATAGGATTTTTGTCTTTAGCACTAGAAACTTGCATTGTATTTGCTGTTACCATAACTCCACTATTTCGGACATTCCTAATGTCATCATGTTTCTTTACATGATAGCAAATACCATTAATCACGTAACCAGCATATGTGGCGACATCTGGACGAGGCCCATGAGCTATCCATCTTAAAGATGATGGTATGGAGTTTCTTGGCACCTCTAGGGCAAGTGCAACCTGAGTTTTATATTTAAATAATTAGTTACTAACTTTGTATTGTAACTAAAAGAGTATGGCTCTAGTAATTACCCGAGTGCGCAACCAACTACTAAATGTGCGATTATGCTTGTCTTGAAGCCATTTTTTGTTTTTAGATTTACTGGGATTGAGTCTGGACAAAGTGTTCATGTGTTGCCTATTGGATTCGTTTAAATAACAAAGTTAGTAGATCATCACATAATCAGAAAATTGTGTAAGGACTTAGATTAGTGTGCATACCCTACATATGGAAGCACGTCGTTTACATTTTGAAGAACATAAAGATGAGCTTGATTTAACTGATCCTTACTCGGTCTGAAATAGGAAGCTACAGACCATGGTCTATCAATTTCTGGATTCTCTTTCCTTGTCGATGAGCGCAATCCAATACTTTCAATTCCAGAGATAAACTCAGAACAAAATTCTACGGCCTCTTCTACGATATAATTTTCTCCAATGCATCCTTCAGGACGATTTTTATTTCGTACATAACTTTTCAGTACTTTCATATATCGTTCAAAAGGATACATCCATCTCAAATACACTTGTCCACAAAATTCTACCTCTCTTACAAGATGCACCACAAGGTGCATCATTATTGTGAAGAATGCCGGTGGAAAATATTTCTCTAACAAGCATAATGTGACCACTATATCCTCTTGCAAGCCTTTTAGCTTGGATGAATCAATTGTCTTACTACATATAGCATTGAAGAAGAAACATAGGCGAACAATTGCGAGTCTAACATGCTTTTGTAAAATGCCACGAATTGCCACAGGCAATAATTGTTGCATAAGAACGTGATGATCGTGCGACTTGAGTCCATAAAGTTTTAAATCTGTGAGTGACACTAGATTTTGTATGTTGGATGAATAGCCCTCAGGTACTTTAATTTCGGATAGTGTCTTACACAAGTTCAATTTCTCCATCCACGATAGTGTATAGCATGCTGGAGGTAAGAAGATCTTTTTCTCTCCCAACTGAGGAGCCAATTCTGATCTAATGTTCAATTTAACCAAATCCAAACAAGTTTTAATCCATCTTTTGTTTTGCCAGGAATATCAAGTAGCATACCAATAATATTTGCACAAACATTCTTTTCGATGTGCATCACATCTAAACAATGTCGCACATGAAAATATTTCCAATATTCTAACTTAAAGAAAATGGACTTCTTCTTCCAATAACTACTTGCAAGATCTCCATTATTTTTTTCCTTTCCTGCTTTCTTACCAAATGAATATATGAATTCGTTTGTTTTTGCAAAAATTTCCTCTCCATTTAATGGTTCGGGAGCGAAACCCAATTCTTGTTCGCCATTGAAATGTTTCTTTTGCTTTCTAAATGGATGGTTATGGGGTAAAAACTTTCAATGCCCAAGATACGCCATCTTTTTTCCTTTAGGCAAATAAGTAGATGCAGTTTTCTCCCCACAAATTGGACATGCATGATATCCTTTTACTGTACAACCACTCAAATTGCCATACGCAGGAAAATCATTAATAGTCCACAATAAAATAGCTTTGAGAGTGAAAATTTTTTCTTCATGTATGTCATAACATTCTACACCCTCATTCCAAAGCATTTTCAAATCGTCAACTAGTGGAGCTAAATAAACATCAATGTCATTTCCTGGTTGTTTGGGGCCAGATATTAATGCAGTTAACATCAAAAATTTTCGTTTAATGCACAACCATGGAGGTAGATTATATGTCACCAACATAACTGGCCAACAGCTATATCTACTACTAAGATCACCATGTGGATTGACACCATCCGTAGAAAGAGTCAGACGAAGATTTCTAGGTTCTGAACCAAACTCTGGCCACAAATTGTCTACTTGTTTCCACGACAGTGCATCCGCAGGATGTCGTAAGTGTCCATCACTTTCTCGTTTTTTGGCATGCCACTTCAACAAATTCGATATTTCTTTACTTCGGAACATTCGTTCAAATCTTGGAACAGGTGAGAAATACCACATAACTTTTGCTGGAACATTTTTCATCATATGGTTCGAATTTTTTCGAAGCTTCCATCTTGATGTTCCGCATATAGGGCATACTTCTGCATCTGATAGTTCCTTTCTAAACAAACAACAATCATTAATACACGCATGTATCTTCTCCTACTTCATTCCAAGAGTACACAAAGTCTTTTTTGCTTGATATGTTGAAGTTGGAATTTCATTAGGGCTTGGTAAGATGGCACGAAGTATTGTCAATAACTCAGTGAAACTTTTATCGCTCCATCCAAATTTTGTCTTTCAATTATAAAACTTTACCAAAGTAGATATCTTGGTAAAATTCTTCCAATCCGGATATAATGGTTTCTTGGCATCTTCTAATAGTTCCTCAAAAACCTTAGATTTGTCATTAAAATAATCATGTGCAGCCTCAAACATTCCTATTGTGTCCTCAACATCATCGTCATCTTCAGCTTCAACTTTTTCACTAATAGATGCATTTCCATTGTCTTTCTTATTCGATGGTGATTCACCATGCCAAATCCATGTCTTATAGCTTTGATCGATACCATGAACAAACAAGTGGTGTCTTACAATATTCACATTTTGAAACTTTACATTCACACACTTCAAACATGGACAACGAATGATATTTGGTCTATTCGAATGTCGTAATCCATTTTCAATGAACATCTCAACTCCGAAGCTATATTCTTCTGACATTCAACTTTTTGTCATCCACGACTTATCCATTACTATAATTTTGTAGCTTGAGAGGTTAATCTACAAAGAAGAACAATTATTACTTAAACTTGTGTACTTTTTAGGTCATTAAGAAGAAAATTAGTGAAAGTTGAACTACTAACGAGTTCATTGTTCACTCAAGTCCACAATCTTGACACTAAAAGTCAACATCATGATATAACATCTCAATTGCAAGAGATAACTCAACAAACCATTTCAAAGCATGACTTAAGTATCCATCAACTTCCCAATAAATCCAACTAAAAACATAAACTCACAAACACCTTCAAACCATAACACAAGTATTTCTCAACTCCCCCCCCCCCCCCCAACTCTACTAAACTTATAAACCAACACAAACAAACAATTTCAAACCATAACTAAGTAGTTCTCAACCCTCAACTAAACTTACAAACTAACACCAACAATTTGAAAACTTAATTCAAGTATTTATCAACTTCCACCTAAACTCAACTAAAAACATAAACTAAAACAACCAACTTTAAAATCCTAATTAAAACATTTCTCAACTTCTCCTCCATTAAACTCGAGTAAAATAAAGAATTATAACAAACAATTTCAAGAGATATCTTAAGTATCAATCAACTTCCCAAAAAACTAAACAAAAACCATAAACTCAAACAAACCATTTCAAAGCATGACTTGAGTATCCATCAACTTCCCAATAAATCCAACTAAAAACATAAACTCACAAACACCTTCAAACCATAACACAAGTATTTCTCAACCCCCCCCCCCCCCCCCCCCTCCCAACGAGTTCATTGTTCACTCAAGTCCACAATCTTGACACTAAAAGTCAACATCATGATATAACATCTCAATTGCAAGAGATAACTCAACAAACCATTTCAAAGCATGACTTAAGTATCCATCAACTTCCCAATAAATCCAACTAAAAACATAAACTCACAAACACCTTCAAACCATAACACAAGTATTTCTCAACTCCCCCCCCCCCCCCCAACTCTACTAAACTTATAAACAAACACAAACAAACAATTTCAAACCATAACTAAGTAGTTCTCAACCCTCAACTAAACTTACAAACTAACACCAACAATTTGAAAACTTAATTCAAGTATTTATCAACTTCCACCTAAACTCAACTAAAAACATAAACTAAAACAACCAACTTTAAAATCCTAATTAAAACATTTCTCAACTTCTCCTCCATTAAACTCGAGTAAAATAAAGAATTATAACAAACAATTTGAAGAGATATCTTAAGTATCAATCAACTTCCCAAAAAACTAAACAAAAACCATAAACTCAAACAAACCATTTCAAAGCATGACTTGAGTATCCATCAACTTCCCAATAAATCCAACTAAAAACATAAACTCACAAACACCTTCAAACCATAACACAAGTATTTCTCAACCCCTCCCCCCCCCCCTCCCAACGAGTTCATTGTTCACTCAAGTCCACAATCTTGACACTAAAAGTCAACATCATGATATAACATCTCAATTGCAAGAGATAACTCAACAAACCATTTCAAAGCATGACTTAAGTATCCATCAACTTCCCAATAAATCCAACTAAAAACATAAACTCACAAACACCTTCAAACCATAACACAAGTATTTCTCAACTCCCCCCCCCCCCCCCCAACTCTACTAAACTTATAAACAAACACAAACAAACAATTTCAAACCATAACTAAGTAGTTCTCAACCCTCAACTAAACTTACAAACTAACACCAACAATTTGAAAACTTAATTCAAGTATTTATCAACTTCCACCTAAACTCAACTAAAAACATAAACTAAAACAACCAACTTTAAAATCCTAATTAAAACATTTCTCAACTTCTCCTCAATTAAACTCGAGTAAAATAAAGAATTATAACAAACAATTTCAAGAGATATCTTAAGTATCAATCAACTTCCCAAAAAACTAAACAAAAACCATAAACTCAAACAAACCATTTCAAAGCATGACTTGAGTATCCATCAACTTCCCAATAAATCCAACTAAAAACATAAACTCACAAACACCTTCAAACCATAACACAAGTATTTCTCAACCCCCTCCCCCCCCCCCCCTCCCAACGAGTTCATTGTTCACTCAAGTCCACAATCTTGACACTAAAAGTCAACATCATGATATAACATCTCAATTGCAAGAGATAACTCAACAAACCATTTCAAAGAATGACTTAAGTATCCATCAACTTCCCAATAAATCCAACTAAAAACATAAACTCACAAACACCTTCAAACCATAACACAAGTATTTCTCAACCCCCTCCCCCCGCCCCCCCCCCCCCCAACGAGTTCATTGTTCACTCAAGTCCACAATCTTGACACTAAAAGTCAACATCATGATATAACATCTCAATTGCAAGAGATAACTCAACAAACCATTTCAAAGCATGACTTAAGTATCCATCAACTTCCCAATAAATCCAACTAAAAACATAAACTCACAAACACCTTCAAACCACAACACAAGTATTTCTCAACTCCCCCCCCCCCCCCCCCCAACTCTACTAAACTTATAAACCAACACAAACAAACAATTTCAAACCATAACTAAGTAGTTCTCAACCCTCAACTTAACTAAACTTACAAACTAACACCAACAATTTGAAAACTTAATTCAAGTATTTATCAACTTCCACCTCTACTCAACTAAAAACATAAACTAAAACAACCATCTTTAAAATAAAGAATTATAACAAACAATTTCAAGAGATATCTTAAGTATCAATCAACTTCCCAAAAAACTAAACAAAAGCCATAAACTCAAACAAACCATTTCAAAGCATGACTTGAGTATCCATCAACTTCCCAATAAATCCAACTAAAAACATAAACTCACAAACACCTTCAAACCATAACACAAGTATTTCTCAACCCCCTCCCCCCCCCCCCCCCCCCCCCAAACTCAACTCAACTCAACTTATAAATCAACACAAACAAACAATTTCAAACCATAACTAAGTATTTCTCAACCCTCAACTTAACTAAACTTACAAACTAACACCAACAATTTCAAAACTTAATTCAAGTATTTATCAACTAATTCCCAGCTACGCAACTCCCATGCCATTGTCTTTCACAAAAACAGTCACATTTGCCGAAACCGAAGCCCCAAAAAGGTTGATGAGTTTTTGTGTGTGTTTGAAATGGTTTGGTTAGTTTTTGTTTGGTTGTGAGCCTCATTTTCCAAAGCTAAAAACCCAACATTTTAGGGCATTTTTCCTCTCTTTTTTGGTTTGGGATTCAACAAATAATGTGTTTCTAAGAAAGGAAAGGCCGTCATTTCTTTGGCCTGACACCAAATAATGTGGTTTGGGATTCAACAAATAATGGGATTCAACATGCAAAGCAATTGCAATACACACACAATACAATCACAATGCCAAAACCAAAATCAAACCTTATCATTTTCACACACAACACCCAATTTTGAAATCATTGTCCAAAACCAATACTATATACTACTACACTCTTTCACTTTTGTGTGTGTAAAATATATTCATCCACACACCATCTTTATATTCATCTTCATCTTCTACGAATTAGGTACATGCTTCTTCCAATGCACAAACGGCCAAAAAAATTTATTTTCATTGCTTGAAACATGCTTCCAATGCAAAACGGCCAAAAAAAAAAAAAAAAAAAACTCTACATTTTATAAAATTAAAAAGAAGCAAAAAAAATTTACCACTCAAATCTTAGAAATCAAACAGATCGGACTAAACCGTGTCGGATTTGCTACCCACGACCTCAGATCTACGCACAAACGGCCACGACCACCCACTAATTCGTACCGATGAACAGAGACGAGAAGAGAAATGTCGCCCTTAGATTTGGAACCACGACCACCACGAAAGCCCACCTGTCGGAGATGAGAAGAGAAACGCCGCCGTCGCCGTCAGTGAGATGAAATGCCGTCGTCGCCGTCGGTGAGAAGAAATGTCGCCGTCTCCGTCAGTGAGAAGAGAAAACTAGTCGCCGTCGATGAGAGGAAGTTGCCGTCGATGAGACCCAGTCGCCGTCGATGAGAGGAAGTTGCTGTCGATGGTTGAAGGGCCGTCCGAAGGTTGAAGGGAAAGAAAACACGAGGGTTTCACTGTTGGAGAGGAGATGTCTGTCGGGGAGAGAGAAAACTTTACTCTTTTACCGCTTTTTCTTTTTACCGTTTAAACAAAATAATATCCTTTAATGTCGGGCAGGGTTCGAAAATTTCAAAATGCGCCTGTCCGACATTAAAAGACCCGCGTGTTTTTTGTCCGACATTAAAAGCTGCGCGCCCATTTTTTTGTCCGACATTAAAGCTATAATTTGTTGTAGTGAATGCGACCTACACTTGTACGCTTGACAAACAATGCAGAATCATGATGACTAGGAACAAAACCAAGCGAAGTGATCACCATGGAGAACTTCTCAAACCAAGCACGAGGTGCTTGTTTGAGACCATAAAGTGCTTTGTGAAGCCTACAAACTTCACCAGGTTTATGAGCAACACCAGGAGGAGGCATCATATATACTTCTTCATGAAGATCACCATTCAAGAAAGAATTCTTGACATCCATATGAGATATTTTCCATCTACGGACTGAAGCCACTGCAATCATAGTGCGAACTGTCGTCATTTTTGCAACAGGAGCAAAAGTCTCTTCATAATCCATGCCACACTCCTGGGAATAACCTTTAGCAACAATTCGAGCCTTGTATCGTTCAATGGATCCATCAGATTTAGTTTTGATCTTGTAGACCCAACGAGAACCAATGGGACGTTTGCCAGACGACAATGATACCAAATCCCATGTATGAGTCTGATGTAGAGTAGTAAGTTCCTCAGCCATAGCATCCTGCCAAAGTGGATCACGAATAGCCTCTCAAAAGGATAAAGGCTCAAAAAGACGATGAATTAAAGCAACAAATGAAGAAAAAAAACTGGAATAAGAAGAATAAGAAAAATCTGGTAGTTTAGTAGACTACACGAGTAGATTTACGAGGTGGAGGATCATCCGCAACCTCAGGAGATGATTGAGTGATTGTAGGAGGACGTTAAACAGAGGTGGATGTCTCGTCAACCAAAGTATCAGATTATGTGGTGCTATCAGTAGAAGCAACTGGAACTGAGGGTGGAACTTCTTCAGTGTCAATATTGAAGGGATCAATGAGAATGAGATCTGACTGTGTCATGTTATGTGAACTAGCAGGAATGGAGAAGAAAGGAATATGCTCCAAAAACACAACGTGGTGAGAAACATACAATTTTTGACTAACTGGATCAAAACAACGATATCCCTTTTGACCAACGCCATAACCCAAAAAGACACAGAAGGCAGACCGAGGGGACAATTTGTTGCGCTCAGCATGAGATCTGAGAACAAAACAAGTACAACCAAAGACACGCAATGAGGAATAATCAGACACGTGTCCATATAATTTTTCAAACGGAGACAAACCTGAATTATGTGAGATTGGGATTCGATTAATCACATAAGCAGTAGTAAGAATCGCTTCCCACCAAAACACACTAGGAACATCAGCTGACAACAAGAATGAACGGGCTGTTTCAACAAGATGGCGATGTTTCCTTTCAGCAACACCATTTTGTTGAGGAGTATCAGTACAAGAGGCTTGATGTATAGTCCCATCCGAAGCAAGTAAATGGGAAAAATCATTAGAATTATACTCGCCCCCCAAATCACAGCGAAAACACTTTATGATAGCCGAATGTTGGTTTTTCACAAGAGCTCTACAGTTGTTAAAAATTTCAAGGTAATCAGACCTATGTTTCATTAGATAGACCTAAGAATAACAAGTGTAATCATCAATAAACGAAACATAATATCTATAACCTCCTTTTGAGGATATAGGAGAAGGTTCCCACACATCAAAATGCACAAGATCGAAAGGAGCAGAAGAAACAGAAACACTTTTATAAAAAGGTAAGGCTGAAAATTTTGCCAGTTTACAACCACTACAATCAGAGATATCATGACTGTCTAATTGTCCTAAAGCTCCTGTAGACACCAAAAATTGCAAACGAGATGCAGAAACATGACCTAAACGAGAATGCCTTAAATAAAAGATAGAAGACGAATGACTCAAACGAAACGAAGACAAATCCACACTAGAAGCTATCACATCTGATACTTTGAGTTGATAAAAAACATAAAGTCCCCCTTGCTTACGGCCTGTCCCAATCACCTTCTGAGATCGCGGGTCCTGTATAGAATAAGTGGAAACAGAAAAAGAGACTAAGTAACCAGATTCACAGAATTGACTAACAGAAACAAGGTTTAAAGCAAGACTGGGAATATAAAAAACATCAGCGAGTGACACAAGAGATGTAACGATGGAACCAACACCTACTAATGGCATAGGAATGCCATCAGCAGTTACAATAGATATGGAAGAATGGGGAGACAAGGAAACAAAGGAGGACAAATGAGGGGACATATGATGAGAGGCACCTGAATCCAAAATCCATAAGGAAGAAGATATACCTTAGGTACTGGATGAGGACAAACCTTTATGAGATGAGGCCGACATGGTATGAGATTGTGAACTGAGGAACTGCTGAAATTGCTGAAACATATATGGATCCAAAGATGGGGCGGCCACTTCATTAGTGGAATGACGTGGTCTAGGTGTCATAGTATTTTGTGGCGGACGATGTTGTTGTGCACGTTGTTGCTGCAATTTACCTTTATTCAACAATGACGGACATTGAGCTTTCCAATGACCTTTCTTTTTACAGAATGCACACTCATTGGGAGCAACTTTAGAGGCCAGCCTATGTTGGTTACCAACAGGAGGTCGCTGTGGAACTGCAAAAACAAATGGATTTGAAGGCGAGGTAATTTTCTTATTGCCTTGAGACTTAAGACGAATCTCCTCTGCTAACAATTCACTAACTACTGAATCAACAGAAGGGAGAGGAGTACGATGTAAGATTGTCCCACGCAATCCCTCAAACTCAGGACGAAGAGCCATGAGAAACTGAACTAGACGTTGCACTTCTCTCCGAGTGATGTAAGCTTGAAATGTGCTCAATTTTGAGGATTTTGTCAATGCTAACTGATCCCGTAATTCAGACATAGCAGAATAAAATTCTTGAATACTCATTATTCTGCTGAAGCGCACGAATATCCGTCTCCAATTGATACTGTTTGGCAAAGCTGGATTGTGTATTCAAGCTAGTCAAATGATCCCAAACCTCTTTGGCAGTCTCATATTTTGCCAACTGAGCACCAATAGAATGCACAACAGAATTATTAATCCACATGATAATCTTCGAATTATCAGCCTCCCAAGCATCTAATAAAGAAGCATAATCAGCAACCTTTCTATCTGTAGGTTTTACTTGTTTACCTGTGATGTAGCTATACATAGATTTTCCTCGCAAAAACTTCTTCATAACATAACTCCAATATGAATAATTTTTACTATCCAATTGTACGCTAATTGATTGAAGTGAATCATCCTTACGATTCGACATGATGATAATACAAATTTCTAAAATAGCGAAGCCAATAAAAACCAAATAATACCAAATACCAATCAATTTCAACCTCTAGAATTCAATAAATGAGAAATCAATGAACCATGGACAATGCAATCAATTTCAGCAATTGATTTTAACCATGCATCAAATTTCAAATTTCAATTTACCAAACTCAATATACTGTAGCAAGAATAGTAAAATAAACCAAATTCTCGCAACTCAAATCACCGCCCGAAACCAAACCAAAGCAACACTTAAATCTTAAGAATAGTAAAATAAACCAAATTCTCAAGATTGAAACCAAATTCTTGCAACTCAGATCAACGCCTGAAACCAAATCAACACTTAAATTCTCAACCAAAGCAAAATCATCGCCTGAAACCAAATTCTAAACCAGATTCACTATCTCTGTAGCAACACCGGCAAAGCAATACAAAACCACAAATCAAATAAAATCCAGAACGAGAACACCGACTCAAATAAAACCCAACATCGGCAGAACAACTCAAAACCACAAATCAAATCCGGTGAAACTATTTTTTCGGCAAACTCCAAACCAAATAACATGTCTCTGATACCATGTGAAAGATAGAGAACTGGGGTTTGCATATTTTCATTAAAAGATAAAATACACACTAATGATGTTTATATAGGTAGGGTAACAACAAGAATAAATAAAAGACTAATCTACCCTCAATGACAAATAATAATAGTAAAATAATACATGCTAACACTTACAACTTTAATAACATCTCGGCATTAGAGTTGTAAAATCTCAATATTTGAAATTAGGAAAAAACAACTTCTTCTATTCGTTTTTAATGATGCTGATTAATTATATCAATGTTATTTGTTTTGACTTATATGAACTTTTCTTTTTTAAATCGATATATGATACTTTTCCCTTTATAGCATGTGCGGAAATGGATGAAGTTTGATATTTTGATTACAATTTTATATCAAATAAATAGTTCGAAAAAGTATGTTAAAAGAGGAGAAAAATCATTTAAAAAAAGATTCAACGACTAAATCGTATTTTTGAAAACGAAATTCGTTTTTGATGTAACATTTGGAAAAAGATCATAAAATCTAAACAATATGAAAACATAATTTTATCAAGTGACGAATAAGAGCTAGTTTGATAACATTATTGTTCTGGCCCAAAAATTGACCTAGTTCGTTCTTTGAGAAGAGCCTTTGATGAAAAGTATCGACGACCAACTTAAGCATGCCTGGTCAGACGAGTTTGTCGAGTCCTCGTGTTGGGGGGATTCGAATAACAAACCTACACCAGTTGATCTATGCTCATGTCGGCTCGTTTGATAACTATAATTATTTCTACTTTTGCGATTAATCATGAAATCCAAAAGTAGAAAATAGAAAGTCCATTGGGATAGCTACATTCTCCAAAATGACAGACAAGACCTCTTTTAATAACTAACTAACTAACTTTATGTATATATATATTTATATATATAAATATATATTTGACAACATGTTGGGGAGATTCGAATAACAAACCTACGCCAGTCGATCTATGCTCATGTTGGCTCGTTTGATAACTATAATTATTTCTACTTTTGCAATTATTTAAAGAATACAACAAACATTATTTTTCACTACATTTATCTAAGTGTTTTAACAACGATGATGTAAACTGTTCTTTCATTATTATTTTTTGTTTTACTAAGGAAATAAATTTTCTTTGATTTTAAATTCTTTACCATAGAACAAAATAATCAAATAGTAAACAAAAATTGTAAAATTATAAATCTATGAGCAAAATTTATCATGCAGTCTGATTCAATTAGGTGGTTCAAGAAGTTGTATGTATTATGAACTCGGTAACAATGCAGTTACGAAATGCACAAATATAGAAAAAGAAACAACAAAACCCAACTGCACTCTCCAAATTTTGGCAATGGTCTTTCTCTCTCCTATATATGCAAACCTATTTAAGACCTCATGCACAACACCATATGTCATCTATGTGATACACCAATATCCAAAAAACTCAACTCAAATAACTCGTCTAGTTTTTGCAATTTACTTGTTATTCGTCAATGGCTTTGCAACGTGGTTATTTCCTTTTCATCTCCTGCCTCCTCCTTACCATGTCTTTTCCTTCCACACTCGTGGCAACTTCCAGAGCCATTCTCGCATTAGTACCCAATCCAAAAGTCTTAAATGTCGCAACGCCTGCTAGTGCAACAACATTAAATAAACCACAATCTCAACAACTAACTGAAGAGAAGGCTGGAAGTTCTAACGATTACAACACTTTTAAAGTTTCGAAGCCATCGAATACGAGTCCACAAATGCCTGACTCGACCTTTATAAACTGCAAACCTAAAGGTCCAATTAGATGGTCTGCTCCCAATCCAATCCACAATAATAACGTGCCTATGTGCTAAGCCCCTCGATGGAGTTAGAAACTCACAAATATCTTGTATCTATATGCGTTATTACTTAATCAATCATTGATTATTTTTATATATATATTTTTTTACTCCATATCATTTTAATTTTATTTCATTTTGTATAATGAAAGAATGGAATTTGATTCACGTGAAAAACGGAGACAAGTTTTAAGTGTTAAATTTTCAAAAATTCGCACAACATTTTCATCCACTTACAACTTTAATAACATCTCGGCATTAGAGTTGTAAAATCTCAATATTTGAAATTAGGAAAAAACAACTTCTTCCATTCGTTTTTAATGATGCTGATTAATTATATCAATGTTATTTGTTTTGACTTATATGAACTTTTCTTTTTTAAATCGATATATGATACTTTTCCTTTTATAGCATGTGCTGAAATGGATGAAGTTTGATATTTTGATTACAATTTTATATGAAATAAATAGTTCGAAAAAGTATGTTAAAAGAGGAGAAAAATCATTTAAAAAAAGATTCAACGACTAAATCGTATTTTTGAAAACGAAATTTTTTTTTAATGTAACATTTGGAAAAAGATCATAAAATCTAAACAATATGTAAACATAATTTTATCAAGTGATGAATAAGAGCTAGTTTGATAACATTATTGTTCTGGCCCAAAAACTGACCTAGTTCGTTCTTTGAGAGGAGCCTTTGATGAAAAGTATCGACGATCAACTTAAGCATGCCTAGTCAGACGAGTTTGTCGAGTCCTCGTGTTGGGGGGATTCAAATAACAAACCTACACCAGTTGATATATGCTCATGTCGGCTCGTTTGATAACTATAATTATTTCTACTTTTGCGATTAATTATTGTAACGTCAACGTTATCGGTAAGTCTTAATTTCCCTAATTTGAGTTTAATTTCATGAGATTTGGAGAGAAATAAGTTTTATTTTAATGGTCTTTGATGGTTTTTCTCAATGGAAAAAGGGGTGAAAATGTAACGCCCCAGGTTCTCCAACCTACAGCCTAGCGACGTTACTACTCACTCTAGAATTTTAAGAAACTAGGAAAACTCTCTTTAAACCGAATGTACCAAAAATTTCGGTTGCATAACGGCGTAAAGCTGGTTATCCCAAAATTTTTACAACACCTAATAAAGACGATTATCACTTATAGTTATACACAAATCAAACTCCACCGAACTACAGCCAAATTTCACAACCTATCTCCTCTAGACGAGACATACCTTATCGATACATACAATAAGCTAAAACCATGCTACATGGCATAAGCATCTTATTAGCAGAAAGAGATTCCACTTAGCACAAGCTAACCAATCATAATATTTATTAATCACCAAACGAGACGGTACCAGTTCTAAGTTCATAATCTTAACCATTCTTAGGTGAATCCCTCACCATCACAGAACTACAAAATAAAACAACTCAAGCTATCTATTAAAGCAACTAAGAAAAACATAACCACAAGAGGACTCAACGCCTAGGAATTTTCCTCATAGTCCTCCTCCTCGCCATCAAGGTCCGGATCATCCTCGATACCTGCAACATCTAAAATGTTGGGGGGAAGGTGGGGAAGGGGGTATCAGTACAACTGCAGTACTGGTAAGTAGCTCACACAAGTCAGATCACAAACATCAAACAATGGCAAACAACATGCTTTTCACACGCATACAACATGCTTCCAAAAGCAGTAAAAGAAAAACCAACATGCTCATAAAGCAATAAACGACATCATGCATATGCTTCCCACACTATGCACCCACACTCTACTAAACCACACACGATTTACGCGTCAAGCTACGCTAACAACCACATGCATTACGCGTCATGCTATGCAAAACTAACCGCATGCATTACGCGCCATGCTGCGGAAAACCATACACGTGCATTACGCGCCACGCCACGCAAATCCATTCGCATGCATTACGCGCCATGCTACGCAAAACTAACTGCATGCATTACGCGCCATGCTATGCAAAGCCATACACGTGCATTACGCGCCACAATACGCAAATCCATTCGCATGCATTACGCGTCATGCTACGCTAGACCAAACACGTGAATTACGCGCCACGCTGCTCACCTACACATGAATTACGCGTCATGCAACGCTACCGCTAGACTCATGCTACACTTCCCGTGACACATGCTAGCCTAACCAAACATGCTTGACCCAAACACAACATGCTTAGTCAACAACCACAACTCAGCAGTCACATATTTCGTGCTTGTCACAAACAATCATCAATACATGCTCATCTCAAGCATTTCAGTACATTTACATATAACGAAACATGCTTTACACAAGAACAAGGATAAACATAAAACAAACATCCTGCTCCACACAGTCAACCAAAATCTAGCAAGTAGAAACTACTTACAAATCGCTTTTAAATACCAACGCTAGCTGGAATTGCATAATCACGCTCCAAAACGAGCTTCCAGCTACAAATAAACTACCAACCATTAAAGGAAGTCTAAACTAGAGAATAGCACCCTAAAACATGATGCTAAGGGCGAAACTGAACCAATAACGGTTTATTTTTTTGCTGGACAGCATCTAAACATAACCCAAATTGAAAACCCAACGCCATTAAACCATGGGCAACCACGTCTAAGGCGTTACAGGCGGTGGGTATTTGTTGGATGTGGATATTAAGGCTATACAGCCACTGGACAACAAGCAACAACCACCTAAAACGCATGAACGATATTCTAAGAGCTCCTAAAGCTTAGGCAATGCAAATATGGCCTAGGTAATTATTGGAAACCTATTTAGCAAGCTTTTAAACTATGGACATCAACCAAAAGCTCAATAATTCATGCTTTAAGAACCTACAAAGGTTGAGCAAGGTTACTAGGCAAGAACACTTAACGGCATTGGTACTACATGCTACTAAACAACGAACAACGGCAACGACCCATTTTAAAAATGCTCTAGGACTTATAACGATTAGGCAACTCCTACGAGCCTAGATATGCAATTGGTAACAACATCACATGCTTTGAAAACTAAGACAACTAATGAGCAACCTAACTTAAAAGCTATCGAACAAGGGACAGCGAAGAATCTTACCCAAACGAACTCGCTTTCACGCTAGACGGGTTATTCTAACCTCCAACGATGCACTAGAAAGATCCTTAGGCAGTGGGTATTCAAGTTGAAGTGCTTCGAACTCAATCGAACACTTAGACGACGCTGCAGATCAGAAAATCAAACATCAACTTAATATTCAGCACCTAAAATGAACGAGCAGTCTACTTTAAGCTCTAAACATGAATGGGTAAGAGCTAAACTTATCGGAAACGCTAAATGACGCCGAAACACTCACGAACTGAGCATAGACAGCGCTGCAGATCAGAATTCCAACATCAAAGCTTAAATTCCAGCACTCAAATGAATGGGTAAACTGATTTTAAAACCAAAAGCACGAGGGTCAGCACTTAAAGCTTACCGACAAGGTGAACGACGCTGCTACGATCCAGAACGGAGTCAAAATGCCGCTGGACAGAGGCGAGGATGCGCGAAAACGAAGCTCGGGTTGCTGGCCACTCAAGATCTACCCATAACAACACAAGAATCACTTAGATTGGCTTTAAACCAACAAGAACGGAAGGGAAAAGGCTTACCCACGACTTTTCTTGGCCAAAAACGCACGGACAGAGAGACCCGCGCGAGAAGAGAACCCACGCGGCGGCAGCGACTGGATGGTGGCGACGCTGCAAGAGGCGGCTGCGGCTGGACGAACAGCACGTGAACACCGAGTGAGAGAGAGGGCAAAGAGAACCACAACCCACGAGAAGAGAAAGGGGACTGCGCGAAGGGGGTGGCGCGACGAGGGAGAGAGGGCTCACGGAGGGAGATGACGACCCACGGTTCAGGCGTGACGATGGCTGCTGCGGCGGCGCGATCTCCGACAAGGGCTGGGTGTCGGCTCAGATTCAGTTGGGGGGGCTTTCAAGCGAGAAGAGAAAGAGATAGGAGAAGAAGGGAAAAAAGAGCTTAGGGTTTCTTTCTTCTTAATTATCTTTTCTCTTGAATTTCTTTTTCTTTTCTTTATTCCAATGAATAATTCAAAAGCCCAAAATAGAAACCCAAGAATAGGATCTCCCAACAAATTCTCTTGACTAAGCGTGAAAAACTCAACGCTTAGACCAACCTGCTAAACCACGCTAACCGATTTAATTGAGCTTTTGGGAAGGGGAAATAAATTAATATAACAGAATAATTTCCCACACCTTAGTATATAATTAAATCCCTAAGTTCAAGCCAAATTAGAATTTATATTTCTTTCAACTCTAAACTCGAAATTTAAATACACCAAAAAGTGCACGGGGTGTTACAGAAAAGGAAATTTGTGTAAACACCTTGAAGTGAGAATTAGCACTAGTCCCTCCCTTGTTCTTTTTGAGCTACACGCAACCATCTCCCCTTCCTCACGATTTTCAGCCTCCAACAACAGCCCTTGTCGTCACCTCCAACGCTGCAGCCATCCCCTTTTCTTTTACTTCGTTCTGGCCAGTCAGTCCCACTCCCGAAGCTCCGACGCCGATGACAGGTACCCACCGGTGAGGCTCGTGTTTCCGGCGGCGTCACTCCAAAGCAATGGGCGGCGGCGGCTTCGTTGTTCGACTAACAGGTGCGTTGTTCTCTCGTGAAATCCCTTCTCCCTCACCGATCTCTCACTCCTGGTCTCTCTATTCTCTCTTTTTCATGTTGTTGAGTGTGGGTGTGGTTGAGTTAGCGGTATTTTCCGCCCGCAGTACCGTTAGGCGCGACCAACCTTGTTCGGGGACGTTTTCGGCATTGATCTCCGACGTTTTATTCAGTGGGTAAGTTAGTAGATGTTGTTCCTTGGTTGTTTGCTAAGTTTAATCGATTACCCATGCATTTTTCTTTTCGTTCAGCAAGCGTCCTCATATCCGACGAATTAAGCGGTGGATCTTCAAAGTTCACGAGGTCATTGAGCGCTATCGGTAGTGGATATGCGTTTTAAATTTGAGTTTTGGTTGAATCTTTGGTGTTAAAGGTTTACCCATTAATTGGAGTTTTGTTTTCTTAGTTCTCTTGGCAATTGATGAGTTAAGCGTCGTTTTGCAGTGCAATCAAAACTCGGACTGCAAGCGTTAGTTTCAGTTTTGGGTAAGCTTTGGGGGAATAATTTTTCCCCAAAATTATGTGGTTCCTAGTTTCACGTTAATCTCCAGTTGATTTGGTATGTTTTTTGCCTTATGATGTAGTTAATTGAGGGCCTTAGAGCTAGGAGGTTCTTCAGTTTTATATCACAACTTTCTATCTAAGGTAAGTAACTTTTTGGACCTGACTTAGGTGCTTTTGTACCGTTGTATGCTTGGTGGTAGTGATATGAAACCTTGGATGGGTTTTCATGCTTTAGTCTAATTTTCCATTTGAAATTGTAACGCCCCGACTTTTTTAAAACCTAAAGACTGACTAGGGACGTTACTACATGCATGAATGATTCAAAGAACTATAAAGTTAAATCTTTCCTAGAAGTCTATAAAGTAGGTAAATAATTTTAGTAAAACATTTATTTAGGATCCCAAGAAAACTTGTAAAACATAAAAATGTATGAACGCCTCAAAATGCAACAAAATAAATGAGTTCTTGAATATTTACATAGAAACTCCAAATAACAAAAACTAATGTGCGGAAGTAAATTATGCTGACACCGTCCACCATGGCACCACCAGCAAGTGCCCTTGATCAGTCGCCTAACACGTTCTCTCCCGTGCCTGCAATAATTAAAATAAACAAAGAATGAGTATTGAAAATACTCAGTAAGTAACCCCTCTACCAGGGTTGGTTATGCAAGCTAGAGTGTGTTCCTAGGGTTATTAAATCCTTAAGTCTTATACAGCTAGAGTGTGTTCCTTCCCCATCTCAAGACTTATAGAACCTAGTTACCAGGCACGTTTGCGTGTGTTCTATCAGTTGATTGTTAGAGCTTAGTTTTAGGCACGCTAGCGTGCACTCTCTCAGTTCAGGACGGTGTTGAGTTTATGATCAGGCACGTTCTTTGTGCGCCAGTTGGCACCAGGCATGTTTTCATCCGTCAGTTACTCCATCGTATTCTATGTTTATATTTCAGGGGTGTTGTGTTGGGATAGGTATAGTTCTGCTAAAGGTGGCCAACTAGTTTCTAGTTTACTAGGCTTACCCGACTGACCCACACAACACTCTAGTTGGCACAGGTTGGGGATAGGTAATCACCCTAGACAGAGCATATTATGTAATCAGTTGTGGCCCTAGGGTTAGAAACCCGAATGTCTATTTTCAGTTAGGTCCCTATGACTCTAAGACCCAGAAATTCAGTTTCAAGTTACTAGATCTCATGTAATCTGTTTCGACTCTTAAGTAGGCTACTTACTGAGTATATTCTTATATACTCACCCATGGTACATGTCTTTCCTTTTCAGGTGGTACTTGTGGGCGTTGGCAATTGGCGAGGGTCGTGGCTTGACTGGCTATGGGGTTGCAGCTTCAGATTATCTCTCTCTCCTTAGGATTTTCAGTTTTCTTCCATCCTAGGATCAAACTTTATGTTGAGCACTCATTTTTTAAATGATTGTTTTCCTTTGAGATTTTGTTTTGACGTTTTACATTGTTCTTTAATTATTGAACTTATTCATGTTTTGGGCCCTGTTTGAATTAAATGAAAAACATTATTATTCTTCCGCTTTAAAGTTTACAAATTTGTAGGTACGTATGCATGTAGTAGCGACCCTTTGTATGTTTTAATTCCTTTTTACCCGGGTCGTTACAGTTGGTATCAGAGCTTAGTTTCTAGGTTCTATAGGCTCGCTTACGTCGTAAGCATCAGATTTCCCGTAGCCAAGTACCAGTAAGCACACCTCGTCATCGCCAGGTATATCAGTACCAAGTAGGAAAGAGTGTTATGAATGATGATCTATATTATGCGTGTAACTCGAATCTATATAATCTTGTTATCTGGGTTAGGATGAGTTTATTCTCGTTATCATTAGCTTGGAGGATTTAGCTTGACCCTTTGTAATGTCTCTTGAATGCTAGATTATGCCTCCATGTGTTCGAGGTCGAGGACGCAGTCGTGGACGTTGTAGGGATCATGTACCTCTAGAACAAGTTGATCTTCCAGTGGGTCATCAAGCTGGCAATGAGCTTGGAATTAAGATGCCTGCACCGCCTGCACTGCCTGCGCAGGTACAAACAGTCACCCTAACGTTAGAAGCTCTTCAGGCCCTCCTGAGTAATTTCACGACCAATCAGATAGCTCCTACGAATTAGAACCATGTTCGAGCGGGGTCAACTGAGGGTTCCCAGTATTTGAAAGACTTCAAGAGATATGACCCGCCGTAGTTCAATGGGAAGACGGTGGACCCTACTGCAGCGGAGGCTTGGATGGCAACGATGGAGGAGATCTTCTGTTACATGGGGTACCCCGAGGCTCAGCAAGTCCCATGTGTCGTGTTCATGCTGAGGGAGGATGCGCTAATGTGGTGGCGGTCAGCAGAGAGATCTATCGATACCACCGCAGGTTCTGTCACATGGCTCCAGTTCAAGGAGGCATTTTTCCAAAAGTACTACTTCGTGATCATCCAGTACAGGAAATAGGCAGAGTTCCTGGCTTTGAAGCAAAGTGACAAGTTTGTGGAGGAGTACGAGCTGGAGTTCACGCGTTTGTCCCATTTCGCACCAGAAATGGTGGATACTGAAGCAAAGAAGACGAAGAGGTTCATCTTGGGCCTCAGGGACGATGTGCAAAGAGTGGTAGGGGCCCTTGCCCCAGCTGATTATGCGGCGGCCCTTCGAGCAGCCACATTCATGGGTATGCCGGCTGCGAGTGCACTCCGGTGGCCAGGGAGCCAGAATCCAATGCAGGTCAGAAGAGGAAGTTTAATCGAAGTTTCTCCAAGTCGCAGTAGAACTCTCAAAATCGGCGGTCCCCGCGCCAGAGAAATGCAGGCAAGGAAAAGCCCTTGTGTCCTAAGTGTGATTGACGTCATAAAGGTCAATGCTTGGCACGCATTGTGGTATGCTTCAGATGTGGAAAGGGTGGGCACATGGCTGCAGAGTGCCCCAAAGGAAAAAAACTCAGACTCTAGACGACCCTTCGGTTCAAATCAGGCTAGCACCAGCAGCCAGAAGGGTTCATCTCATGCCTCTACCAGTAAGAAGGCTGGTAATTCCAATGATGTGGTGACAGGTACATTACTGGTTCTTGGGCACTTGGTGCGGCAGAGGCTGAATAATGGATGTGAGATAAGATGATAAATAATAATAAAGATAAATTCAGCCAACCTTAGTGAAAGTATACGCTATCGCACGTAGTAATAAAAACCTTAGAAGTATTCCAAGGGTATTGATCCCACGAGGACTAAATTGGAAAACACAGATTTGAAGAAGAAACTGCTCAAATGATTGCTTAAAATAGGTAACCAAAGAAATAATTGATGATTGGTTTCTGGTAGATAAGTAAAACAAATAAATAAAGAAATAACAATGATAAATAAAATGAAGCATTCAACATAGTTTCATCCCAAAGGCAAATAACCTTAATCATAGAATATTCAACTTAGCCTAATCAATGCATTGGGTCAGATTTAACTTCTATTTGGTCATGCTCCCGTTATGCACATTTATGTGACTCGACTCCGACATAGATAATTCACGAATGGAATTTATAACCCTATCGTTGATATAGGATGCCTTAGGCAGCTTGCCCTATACCACCGAACAATCTCTTTCGAGCTTTTTCTCCTATATCACCTTTATGAGAACCGATATCGTCTGTCCCTTTCGAGATCAAACTCACATAGCATGCAAAGTCTAAGTGATCAATTTAAACTCAGCAAGATCAGAATGATAATCAATAAAGAATGACATGCATTGAATATAAACTTAAGCGAATAAACACTTTAAAGCTATTGAACCATAAGGGAATTCACCATATTGAACCCCTCAACGGAATTTAGCTACTCATGGTGGGATAAAGTGCAAATGGATATCTTTTCATTGAAATAAAGAATAAAGAATACAGATAAATGAAAAGTAACACAAGCTGGAAATAATGACAGTAGCTAAATACTAGGGTTTTTTCTCTTTTATCCAATCCTTCTAGAGTTCGCTCGACACTCCACTCTCTCGCTTTTACAAGTGGGAATGGGTGAAAATCCCTACAAACCCTAAGGTTTGATGTCTAACTAAGGTTAGAATTTAGTCATCTAAGAAGGACCTCGGGCATCCCTACTCATAGGCGTCAACTAGGGTTCTGTCACCACCCACTTCTTCCAAATGAGTTATGCTTGAATTTGACTTTGAATCACGAGCTTATATAGTGTTGGAAGTGGTTGAGGAGCTGCGAAATAGGTGCTGGTAGTGAAGGATTGGAATTCTGTAATTCCGTAAAGCGGAAGCGTGATTGGGACCGATTCGTAATTAATTTTGTTTAATCTAAAATACCAATACATTGACAATAATATTAGAACTATTCTAAATATATATTAAGGCTAAGCATACAAAAATATTAGATCTAAATCTAATTTATAAAGTAACAAATTACTTACTCTCGTTGACGACTCAGATTAAATTCACGAACTAGTGGGAACACCACCACTATGGCTACACCGGTATGACTCTGAGACTTCTAGAGGCAGGAGACTTGTGGGAGCCTTTGGGAGAATTCTCTGAGAGTAGGAGAATGAATGGGATACCTTTCACCCCACCCCAGGGGTCTTATATATAGTAAAGGCCAAGACCTTTTTCCTAATAGGAAAAGGGAGACCTTTTCCTAATAGGAAAAAGTCTCTAATTTTAATAAATAATTAATTAATTCCATAATTAATTAATTTCCCAATTAAATATCATATATTTAATCTTAGGGATTTTATTAAAATTAAAATTAATATGAATCCAATTCATATTAAATTTATTTGAACTCTTTCAAATATTTTCTTTCCTAATAGGAAAAGGTCTCTAATTTTAATAAATAATTAATTAATTCCATAATTAATTAATTTACCCAATTAAATATCATATATTTAATCTTAGGGATTTTATTAAAATTAAAATTAATATGAATCCAATTCATATTAAATTTATTTGAACTCTTTCAAATACTTTCTCTCAATAATTAATAAATTCAAAAATTATATTATAAAGTTTCATAAACTTTATATTATAATGCATCAATATACATTATACGATTCCCCAAATAAATTGAACACTTTCAATTTACAATTTATACTTAATTGCCTCAAGTCTCTTTACGAGCTACCAGTGGGACCTAATGGACCTACAGATCAGAAGCTCCAACGATACGAGACTAATTGGCCAAACTCATTGACCAAGTTTAGTCAACATTCGTTAACTGTGGGTCACTCCACTAAAGACCCACAGCTGCACTCTTCTCACTATAGAATATTTCTGTGTCCACGGATATCGACCAAGCAGTAAGTCAATCCTTCACGTGTGTTCGTAACACCAGCTGGGTCAAATTACCGTTTTACCCCTGGGTTACCTCTGGTTCCTTAAGTACCACTGACTCCTCTAATGAACAAGTTGTTTAGGGTCCAACCACTAAACAGGAGTTCCTCTCAGGCTAGGAGAGGACGGAGCGCCTTTGTTCAAGCCCTAGAATCAGCCCTTAAGGGAACACACATCTACTTACCCCAATAGGGGAAGGAGTGAATTCCATCTTGTACTGTTATGTTCCCAGCCCCCATTCGGTCTTGCCCCTGAAATGGTAGGCTTATTGAGTCGGCGAACTGGCCACTCTCACCCATACAAATCTAAGGACAGTCCCTCCTGAAAGGGGTTCATATCAGACTCAGGATTGAGATTGAGTTACCTAGGTCATCCTATTGAAATAGAAACCTAAACTAGTTAACTGCGTTACATCTAGTGGTTACTATTTCGCGGTCCGGTCTTATATGCAAACTCATTGCATAGGATACCCCCACCCGCATGTCTCCTACATGGATGCTTTGGATCATTGCATCTGTATCGAATACAATGTGGGCCGTATCACATAGTGTCACCAGGATAAGGTACCCAGCCTTATCCCTATACTATAGACCATTTAGGTTGTTACTTGGACACTGATCCCCGTATGTCCCCACATACTAGTCCAAGTTTCATTTAAACAACCTTGGATCTTAGTTTATTGGATTTAGGGTTTATTAATGCAAACTCGATTATTCAATAACCAAATTACTGATTTACTCAAATAACACTTTATTGAGATCGATTAATTTGTTTCATTTACTATCTACGAGTTTTAGGGCATAAAACCCAACAGGTAGGTAGCATAGTCGAATTTGGGGTCAAAATAGCCGGTTAGGTGCGCATAGTCTCGTTCAAAATGACCCGCGGTAGACTCGGAACTGCCTCTGTTTTTCTAGAAATGCGGTCCAGTTTCAGCTTCCTCTGCTTTTTCTGCACAACAACAAACTTAGTCAAATTCTCATCAAATTAAGTCTTTTTAAGCACAAATAAGCATAATTTGACAAATGTGACTCTCAACTTCCTAACCTATCAACCTTAACATATTTTGAGCTCGGGAACAGTAAAATTGATCCAAAGCATATACTTTTGACAAGATAATGAGCTAAATATAAAGGTAAAATAGGTATATTTTTTACCCTTATGAGCACTATGCGCACGTACTTTTTGATTCAGGCTCTACGCATTCGTTTATATCTGATGTGTTTGTTAAGCATGCCCAGATAGAGTTAGAGCCATTAGGTTTTAACCTGTCAGTTTCTACCCCGACTAGAGTAGAGTTGTTAGCTAGGGAGAAAGTTAAAACCTGTCAGGTATTAGTGTCAGATCGTTTGTTAGATGTGACACTAATCGTGCTAGAGATGAGGGACTTTGACGTTATCCTGTGCATGGACTGGTTAGCCGAGAATCATGCCATCATTGATTGCCACCAGAAGGAAGTATTATTCAAGCCACTAGAAAGAGCAAGCTTCAAGTTCAAAGGGATCAGATCAGAGACTATTCCTAAGGTGGTATATGCGATAAAGGCAAGGAGACTTGTGGGTCAAAGAGCGTGGTACTTTTTAGCCAATGTGTCAAATACTCGAGTTGAAAAAGCGGGAATAAGCTCTGTACCGGTGGTCCGTGAGTTTATGAATGTATTCCCTGAAGATCTTCAAGGTTTGCCTCTGGTTCGAGAAGTGGATTTCAGCATCGAGCTTGAGCCAGACACAACCCCTATTTCTAAGGCACCCTACAGAATGGCTCCAGCAGAATTGAAGGAACTCAAGGTGCAGATACAAGAACTCCTTGACAAGGGTTTTATACGCCCTAGTGTTTCACCTTGGGGAGCTCCAGTCCTTTTTGTGAAAAAGAAAGATGGATCTATGCACTTATGCATTGATTACCGGAAGTTAAATAAAGTGACGATTAAGAATAAGTACCCACTTCTTCGCATAGATGATTTGTTCGAC
Source organism: Luffa aegyptiaca (assembly GCA_017139565.1). Taxonomy (NCBI): domain Eukaryota; kingdom Viridiplantae; phylum Streptophyta; class Magnoliopsida; order Cucurbitales; family Cucurbitaceae; genus Luffa; species Luffa aegyptiaca. Next base: position 19,056,806 of record CM029398.1, read on the forward strand.
CAGTTACAGGGAGGGTCAATATTTTTGAAGATTGATCTACGATCAGGTTACCACCAGTTGAGGATAAGAGATGAAGATATTCCCAAGACTGCGATAAGATCTAGATACGGGCATTACGAGTTTACTGTGATGTCTTTCGGGCTGACAAATGCACCTACAATATTCATGGATTTGATGCACAGGGTGTTTAAGGAATATCTCGACACCTTTGTGATTGTGTTCATTGACGATTTATTGGTTTACTGCAAGTCAGATGAGGAACACGAGCACACCTCAGAGGGGTTTTGCAACCCTAAGACAAAATCAGTTATATGCCAAGTTCTCTAAGTGTGAGTTTTGGCTCCAACAGGTGTCCTTTTTAGGGCACGTGGTGTCGAGTGATGGAGTTTCAGTTGATCCAGCAAAAGTTGAATTGGTTACCAAGTGGCCTCGCTCGTCCACTGTCATTGAAGTTCGAAGTTTCTTGGGATTAGCAGGATACTATCATCATTTTGTGCAAGACTTTTCCAAGATACCACTGACACAGTGGAATAGTGCTTGTGAAGCAAGTTTTCAGAAGCTCAAGTAGAGGTTGCTTTCAGCTCCAGTGCTCACTGTTCCAGATGGATCAGGTTCTTTTGTCGTTTACAGTGACGCATCCAAGAAAGGGTTAGGTTGTGTTCTTATGCAGCATGGTAAGGTTATTGCCTACGCCTCCCACCAACTAAATTACTATGAACGCAACTACCCGACGCATGATATGGAGTTAGCAGCGGTGGTTTTTGCTCTGAAGATTAGGAGACATTATTTGTATGGTGAGAAGATCCAAGTCTTCACAAATCACAAGAGCCTAAAGTATTTCTTCTGTTGGGTTTTATGCCCTAAAACTCGTAGATAGTAAATGAAACAAATTAATCGATCTCAATAAAGTGTTATTTGAGTAATTCAGTAATTTGGTTATTGAATAATCGAGTTTGCATTAATAAACCCTAAATCCAATAAACTAAGATCCAAGGTTGTTTAAATGAAACTTGGACTAGTATGTGGGGACATACGGGGATCAGTGTCCAAGTAACAACCTAAATGGTCTATAGTATAGGGATAAGACTGGGTACCTTATCCTGGTGACACTATGTGATACGGCCCACCTTGTATTCGATACAGATGCAATGATCCAAAGCACCCATGTAGGAGACATGCGGGTGGGGGTATCCTATGCAATGAGTTTGCATAAGACCGGACCGCAAAATAGTAACCACTAGATGTAACGCCGTTAACTAGTTTAGGTTTCTTTTTCAATAGGATGACCTAGGTAACTCAATCTCAATCCTGAGTCTGTTATGAACCCCTTTCAGGAGGGACTGTCCTTAGATTTGTATGGGTGAGAGTGGCCAGTTCGCCGACTCAATAAGCCTACCATTTCAGGGGCAAGACCGAATGGGGGCTGGGAACATAACAGTACAAGATGGAATTCACTCCTTCCCCTATTGGGGTAAGTAGATGTGTGTTCCCTTAAGGGCTGATTCTAGGGCTTGAACAAAGGCGCGCCGTCCTCTCCTAGCCTGAGAGGAACTCCTGTTTAGTGGTTGGACCCTAAACAACTTGTTCATTAGAGGAATCAGTGGTACTTAAGGAACCAGAGGTAACCCAGGGGTAAAACGGTAATTTGACCCAGCTGGTGTTACGAACACACGTGAAGGATTGACTTACTGCTTGGTCGATATCCGTGGACACAGAAATATTCTATAGTGAGAAGAGTGCAACTGTGGGTCTTTAGTGGAGTGACCCACAGTTAACGAATGTTGACTAAACTTGGTCAATGAGTTTGGCCAATTAGTCTCGTATCGTTGGAGCTTCTGATCTGTAGGTCCATTAGGTCCCACTGGTAGCTCGTAAAGAGACTTGAGGCAATTAAGTATAAATTGTAAATTGAAAGTGTTCAATTTATTTGGGGAATCGTATAATGTATATTGATGCATTATAATATAAAGTTTATGAAACTTTATAATATAATTTTTGAATTAATTTAAAAAAAAAATTAATTCTTGAGAGAAAGTATTTGAAAGAGTTCAAATAAATTTAATATGAATTGGATTCATATTAATTTTAATTGTAATAAAATCCCTAAGATTAAATATATGATATTTAATTGGGTAAATTAATTAATTATGGAATTAATTAATTATTTATTAAAATTAGAGACCTTTTCCTATTAGGAAAGAAAATATTTGAAAGAGTTCAAATAAATTTAATATGAATTGGATTCATATTAATTTTAATTTTAATAAAATCCCTAAGATTAAATATATGATATTTAATTGGGAAATTAATTAATTATGGAATTAATTAATTATTTATTAAAATTAGAGACTTTTTCCTATTAGGAAAAGGTCTCCCTTTTCCTATTAGGAAAAAAGTCTTGGCCTTTACTATATATAGGACCCCTGGGGTGGGGTGAAAGGTATCCCATTCATTCTCCTATTCTCAGAGAATTCTCCCAAAGGCTCCCACAAGTCTCCTGCCTCTAGAAGTCTTAGAGTCATACCGGTGTAGCCATAGTGGTGGTGTTCACACTAGTTCGTGATTAATTCACAAGCAGTTGGTGAATTTAATCTGAGTCGTCAACGAGAGTAAGTAATTTGTTACTTTATAAATTAGATTTAGATCTAATATTTTTGTATGCTTAGCCTTAATATATATTTAGAATAGTTCTAATATTATTGCCAATGTATTGGTATTTTAGATTAAACAAAATTAATTACGAATCGGTCCCAATCACGCTTCCGCTATATGGAATTATGGAATTCCAATCATTCATCTTCACCCAGAAAGAGCTTAATATAAGACAGCGCAGATGGCTTGAGTTGGTGAAGGATTATGATGTTGAGATTCTTTACCACCCGGGCAAGGCGAACGTGGTTGCAGATGCACTCAGTAGAAAGGTAGCCCATACCTCAGCCTTAATCACAGACCAGACTCACATAAGGACTGACTTGGTGCATGCAGGGATAACAGTTCTAGTAGGAGAAGTTTCCTCACAGTTGGTTCAGTTGTCAGTTCAGCCGACGTTGAGACAATGTATCATAGACTTTCAGAGGGAGGATCCCAGCCTTAGTGACCTCTTCCACTAGGTAGAGACAAGGCAGGGGGATGAGTTTTCTCTATCCTCAAATGATGGCCTTCTTTTTAGAGGGCGATTGTGCAAATCTGAGAGTGATGAGCTCAGCAATGAGATTCTGAATGAAGCTCACAGTTTTCCTTTTTCAATACACCCAGGTGGCACGAAGATGTACCAAGACCTGAAGTAGTACTACTGGTGGCGTGGCATGAAGAGGGATGTAGCGGAGTTTGTAAGCAAGTGTTTGGTTTGTCAGCAAGTTAAAGCTCTTAGACAGAAGCCAGCAGGGTTATTGCAGCCTTTGGATGTGCCTCAGTGTAAATGGGAGGAAGTGGCTATGGATATCATTGTCGGGTTGCCAAGAACAGCCAGAGGTTTCACTGTAATTTAGGTGATTATTGATACTCACTAAATCCGCTCATTTCCTGCCAAGGAAGCCCACCTATTCTGTTGAGAAATGGGCTCAGTTATACATGGAAGAAATTGTCAGGTTGCATGGGGTTCTAGTTAAAATTGTTTCAGATACAGACCCCTGTTTCACCTCTTATTTCTGGACCGGTTTCCAGAAAGCTCTGGGCAGATAGTTGAACTTTAGTACAACTTTTCATCTCCAAACTAATGGTCAGACAGAGAGATTGAATCAGACGTTGGAAGACATGTTGCGAGCTTGTGCATTAGACTTTCTAGGCAGTTTGGACAACCACTTGCATCTGATGGAATTTGCCCATAACAACAGTTATCAAGCAACGATTGACATGGCTCCGTTTGAAGCCCTGTATGGGAAGAGATGTAGGTCACCTATTTATTGGGATGAAGTTGGTGAACGCAAATTGGTTGGACCTGAGTTGGTTCAAGTTACTAATGAAGTAGTCTAAAAGATTAGAGCAAGGATGAAGACGGCTCAGAGCAGGCAAAAGAGTTATGCAGACACCAGACGTAGACTTGGAGTTTGCAGTTGGAGACTTTGTGCTTTTGAAAGTTGCACCTATGAAGGGAGTTTTGAGGTTTGGAAAGAAAGGGAAGTTAAGTTCCAGGTTTATAGGTCCATTTGAGATTTTGGAGAGTGTTGGTCCTGTAGCCTATCGTTTGGCTTTACCACCATCCCTCTCTTCAGTTCACAATGTGTTCCATGTATCTATGCTTCATAGATACATAGCAGACCCGTCTCATATAATTGATTTTGAACCTTTGAGACTGAATGAAAACTTGTGTTATGAAGAAAAGCCAGTTCGAATCCTTGTCAGAGATCGCAAGACCCTTCGTAATAGGGAGATAGCACTGGTCAAAGTTCTTTGGCAGAACCATTAGGTGCAGGAAGCAACATGGGAGCGAGAAGATGATATGAAAGCGAAGTACCCGGAGCTCTTCTAGGAGTAGCAACTTTTGAGGACGAAAGTTTCTAAGGAGGGAAGATTGTAACGTCAACGTTATCGGCAAGTCTTAATTTCCCTAATTTGAGTTTAATTTCATGAGATTTGGAGAGAAATAAGTTTTATTTTAATGGTCTTTGATGGTTTTTCTTAAAGGAAAAAGGGATGAAAAGGGCATTTTCATAAATACTTTGAAGTGAGAATTTGCCCTAGTCCCTCCCTTGTTCTTTTTGAGCCACACGCAGCCATCTCCCTTTCCTCACGATTTTTCACCCTCCAACAATAGCCCTTGTCGTGACCTCCAACGCAGCAGCCATCCCCTTTTCTTTTACTTCTTCATTCCGGCCAGTTAGTCCCACTCTCGAATCTCCGACGCCGACGACAGGTACCCACCGGTGAGGCTCGTGTTTCCGGAAGCGTCACTCCAACACAGTGGGCGGCGACGACTTCATTGTTCGGCCAGTAGGTGCGTTGTTCTCTCGCGAAATCCCTTCTCCCTCGCCGATCTCTCACTCCCGGTCTCTCTCTTCTCTGTTTTTCTAGTCATAGGCTTTCCAGTAGTCTTTTTCTTTACAGAATTTTCTTAAGTCTAAACTTCCTCATGTTTAACCTTTCTAACACACTAGGAGAGTTTAGCCTTGATGTTTTGAAAAACAAAAGCCTCATGTAAGCCCATGTGTAAAAAACAAAAGTCAATGAGGGCATTGCCTATCTGATGTTTGGGGAGTTCTTTACTTTGTAAATAAATATTCATTTTGTAAGTTTGTACTGTGGAAAAGAAGTATATGCTCAGTATTTATCATAAAAAAAAAAAAGAGAAAAACCGAGAGTTACTCCTCCTTGCTATAGTTTACTGAGTAACGAGGGGCATTCATGACACCCATGGTTTGCCACTGCATGAAAGGTTTACTTAGGGAAGTGAGTATTAGTCCAAGTTAGTGATCTTTGCTCGTACATAGATATCTTCACCACAAAGTGTCGATAAGCTAGAACGAAGGTAAAGGTGACAACAAGGATACTCTTGGTCTTTGAAGGAAATGAAGTTGAATAAAAAGAGCACAAGTAGTCAAATAAGTTTGGGGGAGATAGAAAAAGTCTAATAACTCATGTATGCTCAAGGAACCTCAAGTCTTGTTTTTCTTAACTAAAAGGATTACACTAGGCTGAATGAGTAGTAGTTAGGTAGTTTAAACACATTGGTTAGAATGGACTAAGGAGAGTTTTGCTTTGAAAAGGAACAATATCAATCTTCATGCCTAGGAAACTTAGCAGTTGTGACTGACACTAGAGTAGAAACCTATCTTGAAAGGCAAACTTTTTAGAAAACGATCTTGAGAAACTTGTTGACTTGATTCCATGACATTTTGATTTGCAATTAAGTTAGATGCTAGTACCATGATTTGGTTTGCAATTATTATTGAGCTCTCACATTCTGATTGGCAATTAAAACTTGATATCTAACATTTTGATTGGCTATTGCTTGAGGACAAGCAATGAGTAAAGTTTGGGGGTATGATAAGGGTAAAAAATATACCTATTTTACCCTTATATTTAGCTCATTTTCTTGTCAAAATTACATGTTTAGATCAAATTTACTATTCTCGAGCTCTAAAAGTGTTAAAGTTGATGAATTAGGGGGTTGAGAGCCATGTATGTCAATATTATGCTTATTTATGCTTAAAAGGACCCATTTGGATATGAATTTGACTTAATTTGATGTGCTACAGAAAAACACAGGATATCTGGAATTTCCCAGAAATGTGACCGCATTTCTGGGAAGGCAAAATCCAAATGCGACCGCATTTCTGGGAAGACATAGGCAGTTCTGAGTCGTCGCAGGTCGTTTTGAACGAGTGTTTTGTGCACCTAACCGACTGTTTTGACTCCGAAACTGATTGGGCTTCCTAGCAGCATCATTTTTGTGGCTCCTCAACTACTCCCCACACTATATAAGGCCTTTATTCGAAGAGAAATCCAAGCAGAACTCACTGGGAAGAAGAGGGTGGTGACATAACCCTAGTAGACGCCCATGAGTAGGGATGCTCGAGGTCCTTCTTAGATGACTGGATTCTAACATTTAGTTAGACATCAAACCCGAGTGTCTGTAGAGATTTTCACCCTATTCCCACTTGTATAGCAGAGTAGAGTGTTGAGCGAACTCTAGAAGGATTGGATAAAAGAAAAAAAAACCCTAGTTTTAGCTACTGCACCTTATTTCCAGCAATTGTTATTTTCATTATTTATGTATTCTTACATTCATTATGTCAATGAAAATTTATCGTTTTGCATCTTATTCCATCATGCATAGCTAAATCCCATTGAGGGGTTCAATATAGTGAATTCCCTTATGGTTAAAATAGCTTGAAAGTGTTTATTTGCTTAAATTCTCTTCATTGCATGTCACTCTTTATTGAATATCATTCTGAATCTTGCTGAGTTTAAATTGATCCCTTAGACTTTGCTTGCTATGTGAGTTTGATCTCGAAAGGGACAAACAAAACCGGTTTTTATAAAGGTGATATAGGAGTAATGGCTCGAGAGAGTGTATTCGGTGTTATAGGGCGAGACTGCCTAAGGAACCCTATAACAACTATAGGGTTATAGATTGCATGCATGAACTATCTATGTCGAAGTCGAGTCACAGAAATGTGCATAACGGTACTTGCTTAACCTTCTAACGGTTCTTGGGAGTGTTGGGTTCCTAGAGTGAGTAAAAATGCGATATAAAAATGCTCTAGAACACTGTGCAAGTATACACAGTCCACAGCAAGTAATAAGTATTATCAATCCAAGGCCTGAACTAGCTTCCACTTTATCTATCTTGTATAACTCCTTAATGGTTTCAAAAGATGGTAAAAATGATTGGTTTTTATAAGAATAATGCTGAAGCAAAATAAATGACAGAACAAAGAATAAACAAATAGGCAGACAGATTAGAAACAGGCGCTGGTCAGGCTTCAGTAATTGTTTTAAAAGATGCTCTAGCAATATTATTGATCATGCAAACTCTCGCAGTATTATTAGCGGATTCCTCCCGGAACTCCGGATCTTTTGGAATGTGTTTCAACCCCAATGAAGTACGACCGATCAAGCACTAGGCAACTGGCTATCCCTAGCTCAGTCACTGGCGTTCACCAATACACAATGATCATAGTGTGATTAATCGCCACACACTCTCTAAATCATCCCTGAAACTAGAGAGAGGTATTCATACCGGTTGGCCAAGCGGGCATAAAATAGAAATGAACACAACAATTAATCAAGATGCAATGATCAATATTTATTACTAGAATTAAGCACGGCAATCACATTGTTTCCTAACCAACGCCTAAGCTACTTAGTTCATAATATGCATGGAAACGCACGCTACAATCTGAGTAGGCATGTCCATAATTACAAGATAATAAAAGGAAATACTAATATCCTCGATCAGCTTGCAATGATGGTCTTCTAGGTGGTCTCCAATCTCTCTCCTCTATTCGGCTCCCAAAGGTGGAAGGAACTTCCCAAGAATGGAATGTTTTCTCCCAAAAGTGGAATAATTTTGACTTGGGCGGCTATCTCCTTTTATAGAGGTGGTAGGAGGCTTGAATTAGGTCAACCTAGACACGTGTATGGCCCTCCTTGCTCCTTTATCCCGAAAATAACTCAACAGAAGTCGGTTCATGAAGTTGGCTAACGAGCTGTGACGTGGCAGTTTTGCTCCCAGTTTTTGCTGCAGCACAGAATTCGCTCCCTCAAGTCGCCCAGCAACAGATTCTGCACAAAATGATTTCCAAAGCTTCCATTCTTCCAAATGGGTTAAAACATGTAATATATATCTAAAACCAACCCTATTAAGCACAAAAGACACACAAATCAATACAGAAATGAGGCCTAAATAACTACCTTTTGGGCAATTATCAGGGAGCAAGGCCAAATATAAGTTAAATCTGACCCAATGCATGAATAGACTTAGGTTTAATAAGCAATGATTAGACTTTATTTTACCTTAGGGTTGAAACTATATTGAACACCTCGCTTATTTATCATTGCTTTTCTTTACTTTATTTTCAAAAAATCATCATCTTCTAAGCAATCTTTGAACAGTTTCTTCTTCAAATCTGTGTTTCCAATTTAGTTCCTGTGGGATCGCTACCTTTGGAATACTTCCAGAGATTTTTTTTACTACATGCGATACTGTATACTTGCACTAGGTTGGATGAATTATTCTTAATCTTTATTTACTATCTTTTCCTAACATCTACACCCATATTCAACCCAACGCCACATCAGTAAGCTTTGGGGGAATAATTTGTCCCCAAAATTATGTGGTTCCTAGTTTCACGTTTGGGTTAATCTCCTGTTGATTTGGTATGTTTTTCCCCTTATGATGTAGTTAATTGAGGGCCATGGAGCTAGGAGGTTCTTAAGTTTTATCTCGCAACTTTCTATCTAAGGTAAGTAGATTTTTGGACATGACTTAGGTGCTTTTGAACCGTTGTATACTTGGTGGTAGTGATATGAAGTCTTGGATGGGTTTTCATGCTTTAGTCTAATTTTCCCTTTGAAATGCAGCATGCTTGCTTGGACATGATTTAAGCATTGTTTGTTGGGCATGACTTAAGTGTTTATTTGTGCTTGTGGAATTTAAATACGCATAATGAGTTTCGTTTCAAGGCACGTCAATATATGATAATCCTAAAATTCACTATGGCATGTTCACTTTTGCATGTTTGGTTGGATAACTTGTAGTTTGCCTTGGTTCTGTTTAAGATAATGGAGGATGGGATTAAATGTCTGTTGGAGTTGTGATTGGTTTGTGAATGCGAGGTCTGTCTCGCTGTGGGCAAAGAAGTGTATATTCTTGTTTCCATGTGCAAGGAAAAAATTTTGGTTCCCTATATGTATGCCGTTATGCTGTCGAATTTTCGGTAGCGTTATAGTGGTTCAGGGGTTAAGTTTATATACGCCTTGAGACGAAGTGTACATAACTAGTTGGCTGACTAGTTAACCTTAGGGATCATAATTGTATTCGAGGAAAGGCTTAGAATAGGGACCTTAACTACGTTTGAGGGCGTCAAGTAGACTTACTAAATCATTAAGTCTTACACAGCTAGAGTGTGTTCCATCCACATCTCAGGACTGATAGAACCTAGTTACCAGGCACGTTTGCGTGTGTTCTATCAGTTGACTGCTAGAGCTTAGTTTCAGGCACACTAGCATGCACAATCTCAGTTCAGGACGGTGTTGAGTTTATGATCAGGCACGTTGTTTGTGCACCAGTTGGCACCAGGCATGTTTTCATGCGTCAGTTACTCCACCGTATTCTATGTTTATATTTCAGGGGTGTTGTGTTGGGATAGGTATAGTTCTGCTAGAGGTGGCCAGCTAGTCTCTAGTTTACTTGCCTTACCCGACTGACGCACACAACATTCTAGTTGGCACAGGTTTGGGATAGGTAATCACCCTAGACAGAGCATATTATGTAATCGGTTGTGGCCCTAGGGTTAGAAACCCGAATGTCTATTTTCAGTTAGGTCCCTATGACGCTAAGACCCAGAAATTCAGTTTCAAGTTACTAGATCTCATGTTATCTCTTTCGACTCTTAAGTGGGCTACGTACTCAGTATATTCTTATATACTCACCCATTCTACATGTCTTTCCCTTTCAAGTGGTACTCGAGGGCGTTGGCAATTGGCGAGGGTCGTGGCTTGACTGGCTATGGGGTTGCAACTGCAGATTATTTCTCTCTCCTTAGGATTTTCAGTTTTCTTCAATCCTAGGATCAAACTTTATGTTGAGCACTCATTTTTGAAACGATTGTTTTCCTTTGAGATTAATTTGTTCAAGCGTTTTACATTGTTCTTTATTTTATTGAACTTATTCATGTTTTGGGCCCTGTTTGAATTAAATGAAAAAACATTATTATTCTTCCGCTTTAAAGTTTACAATGTTTTACGTACTCATGCATGTAGTAGCGACCCTTTGTATGTTTTAATTCCTTTGTAGTCGGGTCGTTACAATTATGAAATCCAAAAGTATAAAATAGAAAGTCCATTTGGATAGCTACATTCTCCAAAATGACACACAAGACCTCTTTTGATAACTAACTAACTATCGAATATGAGTCATCGAATATGAGGAAGTAGTTGTTTTTTCCTAATTTCAAATATTGGGAGTGTATATGTGTTCTCTAGCAGGTGTTAAAAAAATTGGGATAGCTATAGTTATGTCGTTATGCTGCCGAAATGTTTGAGGCATTAGGTTGATAAGAGGGTAAATATTTAGTAACGTTTCCTCAAGTTAGGTTAAATTTTGGGGGCGTTACAATAATGGATCAAAAATATCTCAGAAAGGCTTAATTTTGAAACGCGGGGCGTTACAGAACTTTTCCTTTTTAAATTGATATATGATATTTTTCCTTTTATAGCATGAGCGGAAATGGATGAAGTTTGATATTTTGATTACAATTTTATATAAAATAAATAATTAGAAAGAGTATGTTAAAAGAGGAGAAAAATCATTTAAAAAAAGAGGATTTAACGACTAAATCGTATTTTTGAAAACGAAATTCGTTTTTTATTCAAAATTTGGAAAAAGATCATAAAATCTAAACAATATGAAACATAATTTTATCAAGTGATGAATAAGAGATAGTTTTATAACATTATTGTTCTGGCCCAAAAACTGACCTAGTTCGTTCTTTGAGAAGAGCCTTTGATGAAACGTATCGACAAGTCCTAGTGTTGGGGGGATTCGAATAACAAACCTATGCCAGTTGATCTATGCTCGTGTCGGCTCGTTTGATAACTATAATTATTTCTACTTTTGCGATTAATTATGATATCCAAAAGTAGAAAATAGAAAGTCCATTGGGATAGCTAGATTCTCCAAAATGAAAAACAAGACCTCTTTTAATAACTAACTAACAAACTTTATGTATATATATGTTTATATATATAAATATATATTTGACAACATGTTGGGGAGATTCAAATAACAAACCTACGCCAGTCTATCTATGTTCATGTTGGCTCGTTTGATAACTATAATTATTTCTACTTTTGCAATTAATTAAAGAATACAACAAACATTATTTTTCACTACGTTAACCTAAGTGTTTTAATAACGATGATGTAAACTGTTATTTGATTAGTATTTTTTGTTTTACTAAGGAACTAAATTTTCTTTGATTTTAGATTCTTTGCCATAGAACAAAATAATCAAATAGTAAACAAAAATTGTAAATTTATAAATCTATGAGCAAAATTTATCATGCAGTCTGATTTAATTAGGTGGTTTAAGAAGTTGAATGTATTATGAACTCCATAACAATGTAGTTACAAAATGCACAAATATAGAAAAAGAAACAACAAAACCCAACTGCACTCTCCAAATTTTGGCAATGGTCTTTCTCTCTCCTATATATGCAAACCTATTTAAGACCTCATGCACAACACCATAAGTCATCTATGTGATACACCAATATCCAAAAAACTCAACTCAAATAACTCGTGTAGTTTTTGCAATTTCTTTGTTATTCGTCAATGGCTTTGCAACGTGGTTCTTTCCTTTTCATCTCCTGCCTCCTCCTTACCATGTCTTTTCCTTCCACACTCGTGGCAACTTCCAAAGCTATACTCGCATTAGTACCCAATCCAAAATTCTTAAATGTCGCAACGCTTGCTAGTGCAACAACATTAAATAAACCACCATCTCAACAGCTAGCTGAAGAGAAGGCTGGAAGTTCTAACGATTACAACACTTTTAAAGTTTCGAAGCAATCGAATACGAGTCCACAAATGCCTGACTCGACCTTTATAAACTGCAAACCTAAAGGTCCAATTAGATGGTCTGCTCCCAATCCAATCCACAATAATAACGTGCCTATGTGCTAAGCCTGGAGTTAAAAACTCACAAATACCTTGTATCTATATGCATTATTACTTAATCAATCATTGATTATTTTTATATATTTTATTTTACTCCATATCATTTTAATTTTATTTCATTTTATATCGTGTCTGGATTTACACTGCATCCTGAATTTATGGAAAGAAATAAGACTTTTATCTAAGGTGGATCAATTATAATGAATGAATGGAATTTGGTATACGTGAAAAATGGAGACAAGTTTTAAGTGTTAAAATTTCAAAAATTCGCACAACATTTTCATCCACTTACAACTTTAATAACATCTCGACATTAGAGTTGTAAGATTTCAATATTTGAAATTAGGAAAAAACAACTTCTTCCATTCGTTTTTAATGATGCTGATTAATTATATAAATGTTATTTGTTTTGACTTATATGAACTTTTCTTTTTTAAATCGATATATGATACTTTTCCTTTTATAGCATGTGCGAAAATCGATGAAGTTTGATATTTTGATTACAATTTTATATCAAACAAATAGTTAGAAAAAGTATGTGAAAAGAAAACTCATTTAAAAAAAGATTCAACGACTAAATCTTATTTTTCAAAACGAAATCCGTTTTTTATCTAACATTTGGAAAAAGAACATAAAATCTAAACAATATGAAAACATAATTTTATCAAGCGATGAATAAGAGCTAGTTTGATAAAATTATTATTCTGGCCCAAAAACTGACCTAGTTCATTCTTTGAGAAGAGCCTTTGATGGAAAGTATCGACGATCAACTTAAGCATGTCTGGTCAGACGAGTTTGTCGAGTCCTCGTGTTGGGGGGATTCGAATAACAAACCTACACCAGTTGATCTATGATCATGTCGGCTCGTTTGATAACTATAATTATTTCTACTTTTGTGATTAATTATGAAATCCAAAAGTAGAAAATAGAAAGTCCATTGGGATAGCTACATTCTCCAAAATGGCAGACAAGACCTCTTTTAATAACTAACTAACTAACTTTATGTATATATATATTTATATATATAAATATATATTTGACAACATGTTGGGGAGATTCGAATAACAAGCCTACGGCAGTCGATCTATGCTCATGTTGGCTGATTTGATAACTATAATTATTTCTACTTTTGCAATTATTTAAAGAATACACACATGAATAAAAATCATGTCTCCACCATATCGCCAAGTTTTGAAAATAGGTACTAAAATCATTCTCTTGACCATATCACCAAGTTTCAAGAAAATTAATAAAATTATGTCTTGACCATATCGCCAAGTTTCAAGAAAGTTATTTTAAATAATGTCTTGACCATATCACCAAGTTTTTCAGTGTTAAAATTTCCAAGAACGTTCGTACCATGAGTCACACATATGCAAGTCTGAGGTCCCCTAACTAGCCTTATGATAATATCACACATGGAAATTCACATTCCATTCATATGACTTTCCACAACAAATAGCAAATTTCTAATTGACATGTTTAACATTCCAGAAACAAAACATATAAATCCTAGCAATTTCACGTAATCAACCTCAACACAAGCACCACAATCAAAATAGATCAACACCCAACAATTTTACAATTATCTTGGCAACTAACGATTTACATTCCAGAAATAAATTTTCAACATGCTAATAGGGGAGTCATTTACACAGTACTGTCCAAGGATTTTACCCAAAATACTTACTCCAATGACTTTCTAAAACCTTAGCCAAGAATGCCCACAACTACACATAAAAGGTTTTCCAAGATGAGAAATTTTGGTTCAATAATTCAGTTAAAACTCAACCATGCTTAACTCTTAAATACTCACCAAAAAATTCCAACACAGTGGCTGGACAGTGCTTTAAATTAGCAAAAATTCGTGAGTTCGGGGTGAATATTGATTGGGCACTCTGAAACGGAATGGAATATTCATGGGTCAATAACAAATATTAAAACCAACACCAAAGAAGGGGTTAGTTGACAAGGACTCACCCAAAAGTGACGAACCCTCTGTTGGACAGCAATTTGTAAGGTAGAGAACTTGAATTCAAACGGCCGAAACGTGCTATCTAATCGGAAAATGAATCAGGAAAATCTATTGCTTCATCTATCCTTAAGAAATTTGCTAAAGAGACTCAAATAAAGCACGGAAACTCAACGAATCTTACCCCGACGTCAGCTAATACGTAACTATGGCTACTGCGAACAACACTCGACGATGACGGCGATAGAACACATGCTGGAACGAGCTGAATGCGTGGGTTTCGGGCTTCTCGCAGCGAGCTTGTGTGTGTGTGGTGGCACGACGGTAGATCGGCGGAGCTACGCGACGACAACGGCGGATTTGAAGCGGCGGCGATACTGATGATCAGAGTGAGGAGGCGGCGACGGCGCTGAATACGGGGAAGAGCGTGAGATCTGGGAGACAGGAGAGAGAGAGAGTTGGCTTACCGGAGTCTCACGACGGCGGCGGCGATCCGAACAGGGAGGAGGCAACAACGATCCCAACAGGGAGGAGGCGGTGGCGTTCTGAGCAGGGAGGAGGCGTGGCGTTTCGAGCAGGGAGGAGGCGATAGCGACTACACAGAAGAGAGAGGATGAGTGAAGGATGAGAGAGGAGGCGTGAGGGCTGAGAGATTAATCGTGAAGATAAGTTTTTTTTTCTTTTTCTTTTTTTTTAAACAAACTGAACCCCCATTTCGTGCGGGAGTGGGCTGGTGTGAATAGTGCCAGCCCACTCTCTCTCTTCCTTTGACTATTTCTTTTTTTTTTCTTTTCTAGGTTGTTACATCATACTAACCTTAAAAGAACTTTCGTCTTCAAAAGTTGCTTCTTAATAGAAAAATTAAAGTTTTATTGGCTTGCAATCTACGATTGTAATTCTGCTTATAGATAATTATATTTTACCACAATAATTGTCAAATTCGGTAGATGGTCCAACTTACCATTTGATAAGTTTCCACTACTTTCTTATTCAAAAAATTCAATCCAACATGCATACATGGAGGCAACACTAAAACTAGTTTTGCTAGAATGAGAGACTGATACAAGTGCAAGAGCAGGGAAATGTTCCATCAACATTAACATAACTGAAAAAAAAAACGTACTAGTGAACTTTCTTAAGTAGTAGAGTTTCTGGCTCCTCTAGTGTTCTTATGGGGGAAGTTTGATGCCATATGACCCACCTGGCCACATCGAAAACACACACGAGCTCCCAACAAGCAACGCCCCCAGTGGCGCTTTCCACAATTATTACACACCGGTTTCTCGCAGACAGTATTCTGTTTGTTTGCTTGTTGTCCCTGTGCTTGGGCCTGAGGTGGATTCACGACTATGTCCTGGGATTGTTGTACGATATCCAATGTTTGGTCAAATCTCCTTTTCTGACCTGAGCAGGGTCTTTGTTCCGAGGTCGCTCGAGGCCCAGTTGTTGGACGACAATCTAACTCAGCCACTCTGACTGCCATGGCATAGTCTGGTGGTTGATGGGCGACCACACTACCTTGTATGTCATCCCTTAAACCCGTGATAAACCGTTCCACTTTGTCGGCCTCTGTAGTAACCATGGTAGGGGCAAACCGAGACAGTCTGGCAAACTCCATCTCATATTCTTCCACAGTTCGGCTCCACTGATTGAGAGCTATGAACTCCGCTTGCTTCTTGAAACGTGCATTTGTAGGTCCATTACTGGAGCCATGTCACAGGTCCATTACTGACGTCTATGGTCCTTTTGTAACGCCCCAGGTTCTCTAACCTCTAGCCTAGCGACGTTACTACTTACTCTAGACTCCTAAGCAACTGGGACAACTCACTTTAGACCGAATGTACTGAAAATTTCGGCAGCATAACGACGTAAAACTGATTATCCCAAAATTTTACTTCACCTGATAAAAGACATTTAGCACTTCTAAACAGGCAACCAACCAAGCTCCACCAAACTACGGTCAGATTTCACAATCTATCTTCTCTAGACAATATATACTTTACCAAAACATGCAATAAGCCAAAACCATGGTATAAAAACATTTTATTAAGAGAAACAACCATTCCATTAGCAACTCACAAGCTAAACAGTTTATAACTCTACAAGACTATCCAGCCTAGTTCTAAGCTAAAAAACAAAACCTTTCTCAGGTGAATCCCTCACCTTCATAGAACCACAAAATAAAACATTTCAGGCTAACTAATAAAGCAAGTATGAAAAGTAGGACAGGTAAGAACTCAGCGCCTAGGGATTTTCCTCATAGTCCTCCTCCTCGCCACCAAGGTCCGGATCATCCTCGATACCTGCAACATCTAAAATGTTGGGGGGAAAGGTGGGGAAGGGGGTATCAGTACAACCACGGTATTGGTAAGTAGCTCACACGAGCTAGATCACAAGCATCAAACAAGGCAAACATCATGCTTCTCACACGCATACAACATGCTTCCAAAAGCAGTAAAACTCATCATGCTTAGAAAGCAATAAACGACAACATGCATATGCTTCCCACACTATGCACCCACACTATACTAGACCACACATGATTTACGCGTCATGCTCCACACCTAACACGTGAATTACGTGCCATGCTGCGCAAACCAACACGTGCATTATGCGCCATGCTACGCAAATCCTTTCGCATGCATTACGCGCCATGCTACGCAAACCACTCGCATGCATCATGCTACGCTAAACCAAACACGTGAATTACGCGCCACGCTGCGCACCTACACATGATTTACGCGTCATGCAAAGCTACCGCTAAACTTATGCTACACTTCCCGTGACACAAACTAGCCTAACCAACATGCTTGAAACCCAAAACATCATGCTAGACAACAACCACAACTCAGCAAATCATGCTTAAACACAATAACACACATGCTGATCCCAAGCACTAAGCAAACTAAGCTCATCTCAAGCGATTCAGAACGATTGCAAACATAACTTGTTCCACACAAGCACTTCAGTACATTTATATAGAACAGAACATGCTTTGCACAAGAACAAGGGTAAACATAAACAAACATCATTCTCACACAATCAAACAAGATCTAGCAAGTAGAAACTACTTACAAAACACGCTTCCAAATACCAACGAGGCAACACTTGCACCAAGCTCCACAAGCACCTCGAACTACAACCAAAAACGCTACAATCAAAGACTAAACTTAGAGGAAACGACCTAATAAGCTACTAGGGCCAAAACCACTTTACCCAGCTCATTTATTTGCTGGACAGGCTTTAAACGTACCCCAAAATGAAAACCCAAAACCTTTAGACCATGGGAACCACGTCTAAGGCACAACGGGCAATGGGTGTTCTCCAAACGGCTCCAGATAAGGCTTTTCAGCCGCTGGACAACAAGTAAACGACCCACATAAAGAGTATTAGGAACTCCTAAGGACCGGGCACGCTACCAAACTTAAAACAACTAATGGGGATCTAATCTAACATGCTTTTTAAGCCACGAACAGCAAGGAAAAGCTCACTTAACTCATGCTTTAAGAACCTATAAGGGTCGAGAAACACACTAAGGCAACGAGACTTAATGGGCATTGAAAAACTACAAGCTTCTAGCCAAAACAGCCATGATAACTCATTTAAACGCATAAACTAGGTCTTATAAAGGTTAGGCAACTCCTACGAGCCTAGATATGCATTTGGTAATGATAAAATCATGATTCTAAGGCTAGGATAACTATTGAGCAGCAAACTACAAAGCTACAAACGAAGGGACAACCAAGAACTTACCCAAACGAACTCGCTTCCACGCTAGACGGGTTTTACAAACCACAACCAGCGAGCTAGAACGCTCCTTGGGCAGTGGGTATCCAAGTCGAAGTGTTTCGAACTTAATCGAACACCTAGACGGCGCTGCAGATTAGAAAATCAAACCAAACTCAATTTTCCAGCACCTAATACTAATGGGCATTCCATTTAAAGCACTAAACAAGAATGGGTATTCAAATTTAAGCTTCAACCAAGAATGGGTAAGGAATAAACTTACCAAACGGAGCGACCTAAGGCCAAACGATCAGCTGGACAGAGACAAAAACGCGAGGAACTGAGGTTCAAGTTGCTGCACGCGCACGAATTCGACTGAAAAGAACGAAGGGGGTTAGATCGACCTTATTTCATCCAAGAATGAGAGGAACAAGAGCTTACCCACGACTTTTATGCCTGAAACGCGGAGGAGACGGGGCTTCGAGCTACTGTCTGCGCAAGATCTAACCATACAGACATGAGGGAGTTTTAGACCGGCCTTAAGGAATACAAATGAGTGAGTATGAGACTTACCCACGAGTTTTTCTTGGCCGAAAATTCAAGGGAACGAGAGATCTGCACCTTGAGCCACAAAACAGAGAGGGAACGGCGCGGGAATGAGGGGACCCACGTGACGGCGGCTGCGACTGGACGAACACCAAGCGAACGCAGAGTGAGAGAGATGAAGAGAACTGAGACCCACAAGACGAGAAGACCCGCGTGCGAACCGCGGCGCGGCGAGGGTTGGCCGAACGGAAGCGGCGCGATCTGGACGAGGAAAGTGGCAGCTGCAGAGGGAGGCGGCGACACAAACTCGAGCGACGGCGGCGCAGGCAAGGGTCTGGGTCTCTCGGCATGCTGAACGAACGACTGGGGGGGGCTTTCACAATAAGAGAAAGAGAGATGAGGAAGATGGGAACATTTGAGATCTAGGGTCTTTCTTATTTTTACTCTTTCGTAGAGTTTCTTTTCTTTTTCTTTAATAACCATAAGCCCTAAAAAAAAGCCACTCACTCAGCCAAAACCCAAAAATCAGCGTATAATTTAAATTATCACACTTACGCTTCTCAACCAACTCAGACCAAGACCAAACAAGTTTTAGGGAGGGATTTTAAAACACGCTCATTTCCCTGAACACCTTAGTATATGATTGAATCACTAAGTTCAAGCAAAAATAGAATTTATTTTCCTTTCAACTCTAAACTCGGGATTTAAATACATCAAAATGTGCACGGGGCGTTACACCTTTTGTCTGACTGCCACTAAATCAAAGCATTGTCTTGTAACAGAAAAGCGGCACAATAAACCTTCTGGTCTTCCAGACAATTCATGTGACGAAAGACGGTTTCAATGGAAGACAACCACAACTCTGCCACTGTGGGGTCCTTTGATGTTCCATCGAATGGACGGGGGTCCCACTTCCTAAAGTCCCTTAAACACCTTGCCTCTCGCGACAATGCTTCATTATTTTGAGGCGCTTGGGCCTACTGCCCCGCAATCACGCCTGCAACTGCCGCCTGTACTGTAGACTGTACTGCCCCAATCACCGCTGATTGCACAATTGCCTGAATAGCATCCACTGTGACGGGTTCCGCTGCAGGTGTCGGCTGCTCTACTTGGGGGGTCCTCTGTCGGATTTTTTTCTTGTCCCACTAGCAGTACAACTGCCTCAGGGGCCATGCGACCCCTTCCACGACCTCTTCCACGACCCCTTCCACGAACTTTTCCACGAGGAGGCATGATTCTGATATTCGACAAAACTCAACTAAGTCTAATTCGCTGCTAACCTATACTTCAACCTTATCTACTATTGTTATTATTATTTAATAGAGAATAGTAAGAATAATAATAATAACAATAAATAACAATAACAATAATCACCATACTAACTTTCACACCAACCATGTGATCACACTTCACCAAAATAAAATATAAACATTTAAAACATGCAAATAAATAAATAAATAGCATTTTGATTAAGGCAATTGTGTACCTGGCGATGACAAGGTGCTTGCTGGTAGGCCATGGGAACACTTAAGGTTTACGATGTAAACCAGTCTATAGAACCCTTAACCTAGAGCTCTGATACCAACTGTAACGCCCCAAATTTTTTTTAAACCTAGAGACTGACTAGGGACGTTACTACATACATGAATGATTCAAAGAACTATGGAGTTAAATTTTTCCTACAAGTCTAGAATGCATAAAATAGGTAAATAATTTTAGTAAAACGTTTATTTGGGATCCCAAGAAAACTTGTAAAACATAAAAAAAATATTTGAACGCTTCAAAATGCAACAAAATAAAATAAGTCTTTGATTAATTACATAGAAGATTCAAATAACGAAAACTAATATGCGGAAGTAAAATATGCTGACACCGTCCACCATGGCACCACCATCAAGTACTCTTGATCAGTCGCCTAACACGTTCTCACCCTTGCCTAAAAAAAATTTTAAACAAACAAAGAATGAGTATTAAAAATACTCAGTAACCCCTCTACCAGGGTTGGTTATGCAAGCACAAACATTACTTCTTGGGCATAATGCCAAACGTGACCCTATCTCCACGAACTATATTGTGACCTTATCGCCACTAAAACTTTATCATGACCATATCGCCACTTGTCACCATGGCCATATCGCCAAGTTTTGAAAATAGGTACTAAAATCATTTTCTTGACCATATCCCCAAGGTTCAAGAAAATTAATAAAAATCATGTCTTGACCATATCGCCAAGTTTCAAGAAAATTATTTAAAATAATGTCTTGACCATATCGCCAAGTTTTTTAGTGTTAAAATTTCCAAGAATGTTCGTACCATGAGTCACACATGCAAATCTGAGGTCCCCTAACTAGCCTTATGATAATATCAAACATGGAAATTCACATTTTATTCATATAACTTTCCACAACAAATAGCAATTTCACATAATCAATCTCAACACAAGCACCACAATCAAAATAGATCAACACCCAACAATTTTACAATTATCTTGGCAACTAACGATTTACATTCCAGAAATAAATTTTCAACATGCTAATAGGGGAGTCATTTACACAGTACCACCCAAGGATTTTACCCAAAATCCATACTCCAATGACTTTCTAAAACCTTAGCCAAGAATGCCCAGAACTACACATAAAAGGTTTTCCAAGATTAGAAATTTTGGTTCAATAATTCAATTAAAACTCAACCATGCTTAACTCTTGAATACTCACCAAAAACTTCCAACACAGTGGCTGGACAGTGCTTTAAATTAGCAAAAATTCGTGAGTTAGAGGTGAATATCAATTGGGCACTATGAAATGAAATGGAATATTCATGGGTCAATAACAGATACTAAAACCAACACCAAAGAAGGGGTTAGTTGACAAGGACTCACCCAAAAGTGACGAACCCTCCGTTGGACAGCAATTTGTAAGGTCGAGAACTTGAATTCAAACGGCCGAAATGTGCTATCTAATCGGAAAACGAATCAGGAAAATCTATTGCTTGATCTATCCTTAATAAATTTGCTAAAGAGACTCAAATAAGGCATGGAAACTCAACGAATCTTACCCTAACGTCACCTAATACGTAACTATGGCTACTGTGAACAACACTCGACAATGACAGCGATAGAATACATGCTAGAACGAGCTGAATGCGTGGGTTTCGGGCTTCTCGCAGCGAGCTTGTGTGTGTGTGGCGGCACGGCGGTAGATCGGTGGAGCTACGCGACGGCAGCGGCGGATCTGAAGCGACAGTGATACTGACGATCAGAGCGAGGAGGCGGCGACGACACTGAAGACGGGGAAGAGCGTGAGGGCTGGGAGATGAGAGAGAGAGAAAGAGAGGGAGAGGTTGCTTATCGAAGGCTCGCGACGGCGGCGGCGATCCGACCAGGGAGGAGGCAACGGCTATCCGAGTAGGGAAGAGGCGGCGGCGTTCCGAGTAGGGAGGAGGCGGTGGCGTACCGAGCAGGGAGGAGGCGACAGTGGCTACATAGAAGAGAGAGGATGAGTGAAGGATGGATTTTTCTTTCTTTTAAACAATCTGAACCCCCATTTCGTGGGGGAGTGGGCTGGCGTGAATAGTGCTAGCCCACTCTCTCAGTCCTTTGACTATTTCTTTTTCTTTTTTTTTCTTTTCCAGGTTGTTACATTAATTATATCAATGTTATTTGTTTTAACTTATATGAAGTTTTCTTTTTTAAATCGATATATGATACTTTTCCTTTTATAGCATGTGCGGAAATGGATGAAGTTTGATATTTTGATCGTCGCTGGCCACCGGATAGTCGCAGGCACTGCCGTCGGACCTCTGCCGTCGGAAACCAACATTTCCTTTTTTTTTCCTCTTTTTTCTCCCCTTTTCTCCTTTTCTCTCCTCCCTTTTTCTTCTTCTTCTTCCCTCTTCCTCTCACCCCTTTCTTCACTGTTTTTTCAACAAAAAAAAAAAAGAAGCAACCCACAGCACCAGCTCGTCTCTCTCTCTTCTGCTCGGTTTGCCGGCGTTCGAAGGGTGGGCATTCGCGGTGGGGTTCGTTCGTGGGTTTCGGCGGTGGCAGCGCAGTACAGGAGGCTTCTAGTGTGGGTTTCGGTGTCTGTTCGATTTCCGGTAGCAGCGGCGGTTGATGGACCTTCGTTCCAGAGCCATTCGATTTCCGACAGCGGCGCACCGGATGTTTTCAGATTTGGGTTTTTTTGGATGCTCGTTCCGACGTGCTGAAGCCTGTTCGTGTGTTTTTTTTTCAGATCTGGGCGTTTCACGAATGGCAGAAACGGCGTTTCACGAACGGTGGTTCCTTCTTGCGGCGTTTAACGAACGACAGATATTGGCTTCCTGCGGCAACGGCGTTTTGGTTCCGGCAGTCGATGGTGGTGGTTCCAGTGCCAAAAACGAATAAATGAGGAAAAAGAGAAAAAATATAGAGAGTTTGGGGAAAGAAGAAAGGAGAAGAAGAAGTAAGGTTGAGAAGAAAAGAAAAAAAATCACGCCGGCGGCGATCGGCGGTCGATGGCGGCCGGCGGTGAGGCTATGGAGAAGAAAGGTTAATGAGACCTGGGATATGGGGAAGAAAGAAGAAGTAAAAAAGAAATAATAACAATAATAAAATATATATTTTTTAATTAATTTAATATATTTTTATTTTAAAAAATTTAAAAATATTTTTTTAATAAAAAAACAGCACCACGTCAGCCAGCCGTTAGTTTTTAACTGAAAAATGGATGACAGGGACCAAATTGCTCCTTATCTCAAACCGCAGGGGTAATTTTGTTGAGTTTGAAAACTCAGGGACCAAAGTGTAATTTAACCCAAACCTCAGGGACCAAAAGTGTATTTTTCCCTATTTTGTTTTACTCCATATCATTTTAATTTTATTTCATTTTGTATAATGGAAGAATGGAATTTGATTCACGTGAAAAACGAAGACAAGTTTTAAGTGTTATGATTGCAAAATATAATTGCTTCTAATTTATATTGAATTAACTAAAGAATATGTCGTTGTTGTGCATTAATCCAAGTATAAATGATGCACTACCAAGTAATACCTGGAGTATTCCAGGGTCATATCCACAGGGAAGGAGCGAGTAGTAAAAATATCTCAAATTAAATCCTATTCTAATGATGTTGTGTTGGGGTAATAAGAATAAAATATGGATGCGACAGGTTGAACTTGCGATAAAGAAAAGCAATAATAATGCAATAGAAAGATACGATGGATGATGAGCTATCAAGACTTTCGCCGCAGCAACCACATGCGACAGATAAGATATTAATGTAGCACATAACAATGAATCGACAGAATATTGATGCCTAAGCGATAAATAAACATGTGATTCCCTTCCGATATTACACATGCAATGAACTAAGAATATTCCTATTGCTTAATTCATACGTTTAATTAGTTCTCTATATGCTTGCAAGCGGTTGAATTATCCCTAAAGCAACCCAAACACATTCATGAAATATCCTAAGCGGCTGAGCCATTCGTAACACAACTAGACTACATGTAATGCATTATCTTGCTCTACTTAGATATTTCCACATGCATTACCCTTCCGGGATTTATCATGCATGCTACTACCTCTATCGGTTGATCAGACGGATATTAGTAATGAAAGAATTATCACATCTAAGTAAAAAGCATCAATATCATTGATTCATTGCATTGCATACAAAAATAATCCTAATGCCTTATGGGCGCCTAGGCTAAGCCTTGATAAAAAGAAATTAGTTCATGCTACAGCATATAATGAAACATAAAACTCTAAATTAGTTCATGCTACAACATAATAAAACATAAAACTCTAAGAAATACTTGGATCCTTGGATCCCTGGATGTCTCTCCTTTCATCTCCCCTCTATTTATAAACTTCTTTTACTTGGAGCAAAAACATGTATTGCTTGGAGCCAAAGCATGTATTGCTTGGAGCCAAAGGGTGTTGCTTGGAGCCAAAGGGTATGTTGCTTGGAGCCAAAGCATCATCTCATGGATAGAAACTTGCTGAAGCATCATCATGCATCCCATGCGCCATACTGCTTCAGCAACAAGCTTTCCATGCTTCAGACTGCTACAACATCAAGCTTCTCATGCTTCAGCTGCTACAACAACAAGCTTTCCATGCGTCAGCTGCTACAACATCAAGCTTTCCATACTTCAGCTGCTACAGCAACAAGCTTTCCATGCGCCAGCTGCTACAGCATCAAGCTTTCCATGCGCCAGTTGCTACAGCAACAAGCTTTCCATGCGTTAGCTGCTACAACAACAAGCTTTCCATGCTTGTCATGCTGTAGCGTGTCATGCTCCAAGCGCATCATGCTCTAGCGCATAAGCTTCCAAACTTGACATGCTCTAGCGCATAATTGGCCAAGATTTTCCTGATACAACAATAAATTAGAATTAGCGCAGTTTTGTATGAATTTTAAAGATAATAATCAATATGAGCACATTAATACAAATAAATCAATATTACTGCATCTAGCATATAAATTAATTAAAACTTGGGTATTTTCACTCTCATGAGACTCACAATAAGCTTAAATTAGACACCTAACAACTTGATATTTTCAAGTTATCAAACCCCCAAACTTAAATTATTGCTTGTCCCAATCAATACTGCAACAACACTTTTTGCTTCTCAGATTGCCACAATGTCTCATGCCTTACTACAATTCCTTAGCGCATTCTACAAAAATTTACCTCAGCAACGCGAAATACCAACATCCAACTTTCTAAACCTACGATCAACTTTGCTTTTACTACCTCAAAATGCCTTTTTCTCACTTAAATGGATTTCTCTCATTTCTCCTTCCTACACTTTTTCCTCTTTACTAGCTTACTTCTAAATCAAAACTTGGATGCACTAACGTTTTTTTTTTTTAAGAATGTTTACTCATAGCGCTCACGTTGCCAGCAAATATTTTTTTTTTCATATGAGAATCCTTTTAGATGTAGCGCCTTTGTTCTGGCTTGCCAACATTGGTGATGAAAGCATCCAACTACGAGCGCCTCATCTTTCAGGTTGCCGAGGCATGCTCAATTCTTTTCAGCGCTTTCATGCAAAGGCAAACGATGGGTGTCATGAAAGCCCTGGTTACTAATGCCTTCAAGAAAGTGGAGCATTCTTTTTATTTTTTTTTTTTAACTTTCTTTGCTGAACAACTATGGAATATTGAAACATGCGCTATGCACCCCCCCAAACTTAAAATGGACAATGTCCTCATTGGACCCCCAAACTTGTTTTGCATTATGCGGTAGGGGAAGAGTTTCTAAGAATGCGTTAGTCACATTACACAAGCAGATTTGGGTCATTGGCTAGTAGAGAAGAAGTTATGCAACATAAGATACCCTGAGACAAATCTAAATAAGGAGAAAATGACATTTATCAATAGCTAAGGCAAGGAAGAACTTAAGCAAAGAAAAATTGGTTGTCAGTTCTAGCGCATATTATCATCCTAGGTTTATGTAAAGCAACGCAGGGGAAACGCGGGCGAGGCAAGGCAGTAACAATTTGATGCGATAACACTATTGCAGTAGAAAAAAAACCCAAAAATTTAATGCAAATCAACTCATGGGAGATTTAAGCACTAAAGAGACATGCTGAACTAAAAGCAAGCGCATTGAGAAAGCATATCAAACTTTCAAAATGTAACAGTAACACATGCTTTCTACTCATGACTCAAAGCTAGCGCATAGACCCAACCTAAGGCTTTTTTCTACTTCTGGAAAATAAATAATTGCAAGAAAACTTTGACGGAAGAGATTGTCGCGGTCTCTTGTCAAATAAATTTATAATCCACGATTCCTAAGGCTAACTTGTAGCAGTAGTGGTCGGGATCGATCACAGGGAACAATCAGTTTATTTCTAAATTCTTTTATGTCTTTGAGGTAACCGAAAAAAAAAGAGGGTTTATAGATAAAGGATTAAGACATAAAGTAAAGGTATGAAAATAAATAAGGAAAATTAAATGCAAGGAAAGTAAAGGTGGGGTTAGTTGATCTTACCACGAGGATCACTGTAATCGGGGTTGAACTCGGTGTTAAGTTTGATTAATTTCATTCATCGATTATCAATTGATTTTAATTAACTATCTAAGTCCGGCGTACTCCGACAACAAACCGAGAGCCATGATCCAACTATTACAAACATGCAAATGCTAAGTTTGATTCTAGCTTAAATTAATTAATTGGCCTATTAACTAATCTAAATCGCATTGGGATCTAGCCGAATTAATTCACATGCAACGGGCAACAAACCACAATTACAATTGATTAAATCATTTAGTTCAAGGGACGCATGCGTAATATCATAACGTTAGCCTATTTGCTACTTAGATTTAGCAAGTAAATTTAGACAAGGCGCGGTCAAGGTTGTCAATCTTTCCTACCACAATCTAAACTTGTATGCAAAGAACTAAAATCACAAAGACAATTAACTAAGTAATTAAGAATGGAAATCTCATAGAATTTAATCAAACTTACAAACCGAGGTCCCGATTACAACGATCCGAGCTTAGTTGGCCATAAACAAGCACCTCCAAGCTCGAGGCTCAATCAACCAACCCATGGACTAAGAAAATTTAAAAGAACTTTTTAAACTAGAGAGACAAGTGGCTACAAAATTGTAGTGAGGGATGAATTGAGGGATGCCTCTAAACCTACACCAAAGGCCTCTATTTATAGAGTTTCTTGGCCTTCAATTCGTGGTAGAATGGTGCTGAATTGGGTCTTCAAAGAAGGAAAAATTATGGCCAAAATTGGAAAAAATAGATTCTAGAAAATTGCCTAGCATCGCGACGCTATGCCTTCAAGTAAGGAAATTTTTTTGCGAATCTTGTAGCGTTGCGACGTTATGGTGGGAGCGTCGCGACGCTCTCGCTTGAGATTCCCACCAATGCCTTTTTTCCTTATTTGAGCAGCGTCCCGACCCTTCAACGGTAGCGTCTCGACGCTGCGACGGCTCCAGGGGCAGTTTGGTCATTTTACGCTCCGGTTTTGCTCGTTTAAGCCCCGAATCCCTTCCAAAGCTCCGGTGAGGACCTATAGACTTATTATACTCATTTTAAAGCATTTTTTTGCAAGGAATTCAACTAAGATAAGCATATTGGGAGCTTCTAAGTGTATATTAATTTGGACTTATCAAACTTCCTAACAAACATAAAGTAAAGAAATAGAATACGTCCCTTGTTTAATTGCCTCAAAATGATTCGACTTCAATGCTCCGAGGCGTCAACATGCTCTTCCTTCATGTGTTGTCCAAAAAGATGATGGGCGCATTGTCCCACTGCATCTCTTTCCCTTCATGAGATTTTATTCTTGATTTGCACTGTCGGACTTTCTACCCACACCTTGCAATGTTGGGTTTTCCCTCGAAGTTTGCATTCTATCCAAGACAAAGGTTGACAGCTTTTGTGTTTTTCCTTTACTGCAGTAGCGCCATTCGTAGTTGTGTTTTGACGCGATGAGATTTTTTTCTTTGATGCGCTGCTCCCCAACTTAACTCCTTTTCCTTTTTTCGCCTTCCCTGAAGCATCATCATAAAGATTCATCTTTTCTGTTTCCGACTGTGTTGAAAAATATTTCGTTGGCGCATCATGTGTGGGTGCGTCATGTTTGAGCGCAACTTCTTCTTTTGGATGCTTAACTTTTTCTTCTAACGCATTGCACTCTTCTACTTTAACAGGGAATTTTAATGAGCTGAAAGCATTAAAAGTTACTTGTTCATCATTGAACCGCATGGTTAGCTCGCCTTTCTGCACAACAATCGAAGTTTGTCCGGTAGCCAAGAAAGGTCTTCCCAAAATGATTGGGACTTCTCTATCTGCTTCATAATCAAGAATGATAAAGTCAGCTGGAAAAATAAATTTATCTACTTTTACCAGTACATCTTCAATTTTTCCTTCTGGATGCACCACCGACCTATCTGCAACCTGGAGAGTGACTGTTGTTGGACGCGCTTCTCTTATACCAAGGCGCTTGAATACTGATAAAGGCATTAAGTTAATGCTTGCGCCAAGGTCGCATAGGGCTCTCCCCACATCAATTCCTCCAATGGAACATGGAATAGTGAAGCTTCTAGGGTCCTTCAATTTTGGGGGAATTTTGCTACTGAGGATCGCACTACACTCATTTGTTAGCGCAACGATCTCGAATTCTCTCCACTGGCGCTTGTTCGAAAGGATGTCCTTTAAGAACTTTGCGTAGCTTGGCATTTTTTTAAGCGCCTCGACTAGGGGAATGTTGATATGCAACTGCTTCAACACGTTTAGAAATTTCTTGAAATTTGTGTCATCATTCTTTTTTTTTAGACGTTGCGGAAAGGGAATAGGTGGTTTGTATGCGGCAGGTTCTTCATGTGTCGATGGCTCTTCTTCTTTTTCCTTCACAACGCCTTCCTTGCTTGATTTAGCAGCATTGAGTTCTTCCAGACACTTCTTTGGATCTTCTGAATTTACTATCGCATCTTCTAGCGCATGAGTCGTTGTATTACTTGGAACTTGTTTACCATCGCACAATGTTAACGCATGGCAGTGCTATTTTCCTCTTGACGCTTTAGTGCTGTTTGGAAGAGTTCCTACTGGTCTGTTCTTCAGTTTTGATGCTAATTGCCCCAGTTGAACTTCAAGATTTCTGAGTGATGCGGCCTGGCTTCGCACTAACGCACCATTCTTTGCCATATACTCCTATTGACTAATCATAAAATCTTTCAGCATGGTCTCCAACGAGTTAGAAGATGATACGTCAGAGTCTCCACCGCGTGCATTGTTTATGTGCTGGAAATTTCCTTGGAATGGTCCCTGCAAAACTTGATCATTATTAGCGTTAAAGAGTTGAGGGCCAAAATTGTTACTCCCTTGCTACGACGGTAGCTTTGATGCGCCAATATTACCATTCCATGAGAAACTAGGATGGTTTCCCCAACCAGAATTGTAGGCGTTTGGAAAGGGATTATTTCGTGCGTTACCTTGGGGTCCCACATAAAAAAATGATTCTGGATTTGATGGGCACTGATCATACGTGTGGCTACCACCGCAGATGGCACATCCTAACGCAGCTAGATGCGCTACAATGGGAACTTGATTTGCAGCTAATTCGTCCACTCGTGTGGTTAGCGCATCGATCTTTGCGTTAACTGTTGTCATGGGGTCTACTTCAAAACTTCCAAAACTTGTCTTTATTGGGTGCTTCCTTTTGTCTTCAACTGATCCCCATTCATAATTGTTCCTCGCGATGCGGTCAAGGATTTCATGCTCCTCATCATATGTCATTCTTAGCAATGCTCCATTGGCCGAAGAATCTAACAATACATGAGAATTTTTGTTTAATCCCACGTAAAAAGTTTCTAGTTGGATGCAATGAGGTAGTCCATGGTGAGGGCATCTTTGTAAAAGATTTTTGAATCGTTCCCATGCATCGCTCAGTGACTCATCCTCTTATTGTGAGAAAGTTATAATCTTCTTACGCAATTTGGAATTAATCGTTGGTGGGAGATATTTCTCCAAAAATTTTTCAACTAAGACATTCCATGTAGCAATGGAACTTGCAGGTTGCTGATTTAACCATACCTTAGCAGCATCTCGTAGCAAATATGGAAATCATATGACTTGAAGCTGCTCAGGGGTGACTCCTGGAATAATGAACTTGTTGCAAATATCGAGGAATGATTTTAGACGAGAGTGAGGATCTTCTGATGCACTTCCTCCAAACTGTCCTGCTGCAATAAGCATTTGAAACATAGTAGGCTTAAGTTCAAACCTTTCACTGTCAAGCTTGGGACGTACAATTCCAGGGTTGAAATTGCACATCCTTGGGGCTGCATAGTCTCTAATGTCTCGTTCTCTATCATCAGCCAGTTGTATTGGATTAACGGGAGGATTTTGTGGGTTTAGTGTAGTGATAAATCTCCAAAAGGGAGTTATTTGGGCCTTAATTCTATAATGTTTTGTGTGTCATTTGTGCTAATTAGGGTTGCTATTAGATGATTATTGCATGTTCTAACCCATTTGGAAGAATGGATGCTTTGGAAGTTATTTTGTGCAGAATACATTGTTGAGCGACTTGAGGGAGCAAAATCTGCGATCCAGCAAAACAGGGAGCAAAACTGCCACGTCACAGCTCGTTATCCATTTTAATCAACTAAGTTAGTTGAGCTATTCTCGGATTTGAGGAGCACGGAGAGCCATCCATGTGTCTAGGTCAACCTAATTTAAGCTTGTCTTCATTCTATAAAAGGGAAGAGTCGTTCAAGTGAAATTAATTTCTTTCGTGGAGAGGAACATTCCACTTTTGGGGAAGAGATCATTTCTCATTTCCATCATTGGGAGCTGAATAGAGGAGAAAGATTGGAGACCTCAAGAAGACCATCAATTACGAAGTTGATCAAGGGAATTAGTATTTTCTTGTATTAATTTGTAATTATTGATGCACATACTCAGATTGTGGTGTGTGTTACCAGGTGTGTTATGAACTAATTTACTTTAGGTGTTGGTTAGGAAATATGTAATTGTTGCGCTTAATTCTTTATGCAATATATGTTGATTTGATGCATCTTGGTTATTTGTTGTGCTTATTTATATTTTATGCCCGCTTGGGCAACCGGTATGAATACCACTTCCTAGTTTCAGGGATGTTTTTGGAAGTGTGTGACATTTAATCACACTAGATCATTGTGTATTTGTGAACGCCAGTGACTGAGCTAGGGATAGCCAGTTGCCTAGTGCTTGATCGGTAGTGCGTCATTAGAGTTGAAACACATTCTAAAAATCCAGAGTTCTGGGAGGATCCTGCTAATAAGACTGCAAGAGTTTTGCCTGATCAATAATATTGCTAGAGCATCTTTTAAAACAATTACTAAATCCTGACCAACGCCTGTTTCTAATCTGTTTGCTTTATTTGTTTACTTTCTGTTCTGTCATTTCTTTTGCTTCAGTATTCTATAAAAATCAATCATTTTTACTACTTTCAAAACCATTAAAGAGTTGCACAAAATACATAAAGTGAGAACTAATTCAGACCTTGGATTCGATAAATACTTATTACTTGTTGCAGATTGTGTATGCTTGCACAAGTGTTCGAGAGTTTAATTTCACCTTATTTTTGTTCACTCTGGGAACCCAACAAGTTTTTGGCGCCGTTGCCGGGGACTTGAATAAGTTTTTATCTGATCTGTTTTGTGTATGTGTTTTAGTGGTTTGGTGCTAGAACTTTTTTATTGTTTCTTTTGTTTTTGCAGGTGTGAGTTTGGTGCATGAGTGATCCGCCTGGGGTAAGGTTCGAGCTTGATCCAGAAATTGAAAGAACATTCAAGAGAAGAAGGAGAGAGCAGCGTAGAAACCAAAATCCAGTGGCTGATGTGCCGCGTCTCCCGCAGGCTCCAGAAGATCCAGTAGACCCTCAGCAGAATCGTGTGCTGCAGCCAAATCCACCGCTGGAGCAAAATGGACAACAAAATAATCATGCTGAGAATCATCTCTTGGTAGCAAACGATAGGGCCAGAGCCATTCGAGCATATGCTTTCCCAATGTTTGATGAGTTAAATCCAGGAATTGCACGTCCTCAAATTGAGGCAGCAAATTTTGAAATTAAACCGGTAATGTTTCAGATGTTGCAAACCGTGGGTCAGTTCCATGGCTTGTCATCTGAAGGCCCTCATTTACATCTTATGTCTTTTCTAGGAGTTAGTGATTCATTTGTAATTTAAGGAGTGCCTAGAGATGCCCTTATATTAACTTTGTTCCCGTATTCTCTTAGAGATGGAGCAAAGGCATGGTTAAATTCTTTTGCTCCAGGATCAATTAGGACATGGAATGAATTAGCGGAAAAATTCCTTAGTAAATATTTTCCACCAAATAGGAATGCTAAATTGAGGGGTGAAATAGTAGGGTTTAGGCAACTGCAGGATGAGACTTTTAGTGAGGCCTGGGAGAGGTTTAAGGAGCTTTTGCGAAAGTGTCCCCACCATGGTTTACCTCATTGTATCCAAATGGAAACATTTTACAATGGGTTAAATGGAGCAACCCAAGGTATGGTTGATGCTTCAGCTGGAGGGGCCCTTTTGACAAAAACTTTTAATGAAGCCCATGAAATTTTAGAAAGAATATCAACTAATAGTTAAGAGTGTATTAGAGGTTGATGGTGTGTCTACCATTAGGGCTGATATTGCAATGTTAGCTAACGCTCTTAAAAATGTGACAGTGGTTAGTCATCAGCAGCCGCCAACTGTGGAGCCTGCTCCAGTGGTGAACCAGGTTGCAGAGGAAGCATGTGTCTATTGTGGTGAAGAGCACAACTACGAGTTTTGCCCCAGCAATCCAGATTCTGTGTTTTTTTGTAGGTAATCAGAGGAATAACCCTTACTCTAACTTTTATAATCTAGGTTGGCGTAACCACCCCAATTTCTCATGGGGAGGACAAGGAAGTAATGTGCAAGCACAGCAGACGGTGAACCAGTCGGGATTTGCTAAAGCGCAGGTATTGCCCCACCAAAATAAGCAGGCTCTGCCCCAGCAAAATTCAGAAAGTTCTCTTGAGGCAATGATGAAAGAATATATGGCTCGTACTGATGTCGCAATTCAAAGTAATCAAGATTCTATGACAGCGCTGGAATTGCAGATGGGTCAGCTGGCTAATGAGCTGAAGGCAAGGCCTCAAGGGAAACTTCCTTCAGATACTGAGCACCCTAAAAGGGAATGCAAGGAGAAGGTAAAGGCAGTGACCTTAAGGAGTGGTAAGCCACTAGAAGAGAGAAAAGAGCCTAGTAAACCCCAGGATATAGAGAAAAATTATGATAAAAATGTTGTTGAGAAAGAGTTGGAGTCTGGTCATGGTGCTGAAAGCAGCAATAATGATGCTGGAGTATTTGGTTCTGTTCCAGATGTGGAACCACCTTATGTGCCGCCCCCACCTTATGTACCACCTCTACCTTTTTCACAAAGGCAAAGGCCTAAGAATCAAGATGGTAAATTTAGGAAGTTTTAGAGATTTTTAAGCAATTGCATATAAATATCCCTTTAGTAGAAGCTAAAGAGCAAATGCCTAATTATTCTAAATTTCTTAAGGATATTTTAACTAAAAAAAAGAGGTTAGGTGAGTTTGAAACTGTATCTCTTACTGAGGAATGTAGTGCTATTCTTAAAATGGGCTACCAACCAAGGCTAAGGATCCAGGATCATTCACTATTCCTGTATCTATAGGTGGAAAAGAGTTAGGTAGAGCACTTTGTGATTTAGGTGCAAGCATTAACCTTATGCCTCTTTCGGTCTATCGAAAGTTAGGTATTGGTGAAGCTAGGCCTACCACAGTCACACTCCAATTAGCTGATAGGTCTATCACTTATCCTGAGGGTAAATTTGAGGATGTCTTAGTAAAGGTAGATAAATTCATATTTCCTGTTGATTTTATTATCTTAGATTATGAGGCAGATAAAGATGTCCCAATTATTCTCGGTCGTCCATTTTTTGCTACTGGTAGGGCATTGATAGATGTTAAAAAATGGGAATTAACAATGAGGGTTTATAATGGGGAAGTGAAGTTCAATGTTTTTAAGGCCATGAAGTATCCAGACGAAATGGAGGATTGTTCTTTCATTAGGATTCTGGAGAATACAATTGTTGAGACAGCAATGCAGGATTCGGCTGACAAGCATTTGGAAGATCGTGGAAAGGTTAGTGTAGAGGATTTAGAAGTTTGTTCTTTAGAAAGAAAAAATGAAAAATAAGTGTCTAGGTGTGAGGATGTTTTTGAGTCTTTAGATTTAGATGACAGGAAAGCTCCTCCTATTAAGCCATCCCTGATTGAGGCACCCACTTTAGATTTGAAGCCCTTACCGGATCATCTAAAGTATGTGTATCTTGGGGAAGGTGAGACATTGCCCATTATTGTTGCATCAGATTTAATGCCGGAGCATGAAGGGGCCTTAATAAAGTTGCTGCAGCAATATCGCAAGGCAATAGGATAGACATTGGCTGACATTCAGGGAATTAGCCCTTCGTTCTGTATGCATAAAATCACTGTAGAGGAGGGATCTTTTAGGAGTATTGAGCAACAAAGAAGGCTTAACCCTGCAATGAAAGAGGTTGTTAAAAAGGAGGTGATTAAATGGTTGGATGCTGACATTATTTATCCAATTGCAGATATCAACTGGGTAAGCCCGGTCCAATGTGTTTCTAAGAAAGGAGGTGTCACAGTGGTAACTAATAGAGAAAATGAGTTGATCCCAACCAGGATAGTAACTGGCTGGAGGGTTTGTATGGATTACAGGAGGCTTAATAAAGCTACCCGTAAGGACCACTTCCTTCTATCAATTATTGACCAAATCTTGGATAGATTGGCTGGTCAGGCCTACTACTGTTTCTTAGATGGTTATTCTAGGTATAACCAGATTACTATTGCTCCTGAGGATCAGGAAAAAACCACTTTCAGTTGCCCTTATGGGACATTTTCTTTTAGGCGAATGCCTTTTGGCCTTTGCAATGTTCCAACAACATTTCAGAGGTGTATGTTAGCAATTTTTTCTGATATGATTGAGTCCACTGTCGAGGTATTTATGGATGATTTTTCAGTTTTTGGAAGATATTTTTAGAGTTGTTTAGATAATTTGGGTAAGGTGTTAAAGAGATGTGAGGATACCCATCTAGTTCTTAATTGGGAGAAATGCCACTTCATGGTGAAGGAGGGCATAGTGCTAGGTCACAAGATTTCAAAGAAAGGTTTAGAAGTTGATCAAGCGAAAATAGAGGTTATTGAGAGATTAGAACCACTGAGTTCAGTTAAAGGGATTCGGAGTTTTTTAGGTCATGCTAGATTTAATAGAAGGTTCATAAAGGATTTCTCAAAAATTAGTAAACCTCGTTGTAACTTATTGTGCACTGATCATGTTTTTTACTTTAATGCAGATTGTAGGAAGGCTTTTGAAACTTTAAAGGCTGCTTTAACCTCAGCACCCATTCTTTGTGCACCTAATTGGAGTTTACCATTTGAAGTAATGTGTGCTGCGAGTGATGTTGTAGTAGGTGCTATGCTGGGGCAGAAGTAGGGCAAATTTATCCATCCTATATATTATGCAAGCAGGGTTTTAAATGAGGCACAAGTCAACTACACAACTACTGAAAATGAGTTATTGGCTGTTGTGTTTGCCTTTGAGAAATTTCGCCCATATTTGGTTGGATCCAAAGTCACGGTTTTCACGGATCATGCAGCAATAAGGTACTTGATGTCTAAGAAAGATGCAAAGTCTAGACTATTTCGTTGGGTTTTATTGTTTCAGGAATTTAACTTGGAATAAAGGATAAGAAGGGATCAGAAAATGTCATTACAAATCATTTATCTCGTCTTGATCCAACATCATCTTTGCTGAAGCAATCTGCCATTTCGGATTCTTTTCCAGATTTATAGCTCTTTGTTGTTGAGGTAAAGGTAGTCAAGGATATTCCTTGGTATGCTGATATTGCCAACTTTTTGGTAAAGGGAGTCACTCCTATTGAAATGGATTGGAGGCAGATGAAAAAATTTAAGCATGATGCGAAAATTTTCTATTGGGATGAGCCATTTATGTATAAGCAATGCTTTGATGGTATTATTCGTAGGTGTGTTTCAGGTGATGAAGCAAAAGAAATCCTGGAGCAATGTCACTCTTCGCCGTATGGAGGTCATTTCAGCGGTCAGAGGACAACTATGAGGATTTTGCATTGTGGATTCTTCTGGCCTTCCTTATTTAAGGATGGCCACTGGTTCTACAAGCAATGTGATGTTTGCCAAAGGAGAGGAAACTTAGGACCTCGAGATGAAACGCCTCTTACTTACATTTTGGAATTAGAATTATTTGATGTATGGGGTATTGATTTTATGGGGCCATTTACCCCTTCTAATGGTAATCTTTTTATCTTATTGGCAGTTGATTACGTGTCCAAGTGGGTGGAGGCCATTGCATGCCATCAGAATGATGCCAAGACAGGATCAAGGTTTCTTCAATCGCACATTTTTGCGCGGTTTGGGACACCTAGAGCTCTAGTGAGTGATGAGGATACACATTTTGTTAATAATGTTTTAACTAAGCTTTTAGCTAAGTATGGAATTAAACATAGGATAGCTACCCCATATCACCCACAAGCAAATGGTCAAGCTGAGATAAGCAATAGGGAAATAAAATCTATTCTAGAAAAAGTAGTCCATCCATCTAGGAAGGATTGGTCTTTTAGGTTGGATGAGGCTCTTTGGGCTTATAGGAAAACCTATAAGACTCCTCTAGGTATGTCTTCCTATAGGGTAGTATATGGGAAAGCTTGTCATTTACCATTAGAGCTCGAGCATAAAACGTTTTGGGCTTTGAAAAAATTAAATTTTTATATGAGTCGTGCAGGGGCAATTAGAATGCTGCAGCTCAACGAGCTAGAGGAATTTCACCAATTTTCTTATGAAAATGCAAAAATGTATAAAGAAAAGACTAAGCAGTGGCATGATAAGAAAATTAAACCTAAAGAGTTTGTCAAAGGTCAGAGAGTTTTGCTTTACAATTCTAGATTAAAGTTGTTTCCTGGGAAACTAAAATCTAAATGGTCAGGGCCATTTATTGTGATTGAAGTTTTTCCCCCTGGAGCAATTACTTTGCAGGATGAAAAAGATGGGAGAGTGTTCAAAGTTAATTGACAGCGTGTGAAACATTATTGGGGAGAGGAGTTCCAGTCGAAATATCCTTCCCTAAAGTTGGTTGATGAGTGAGTGAGCAAGATATTTGCAGGAGCATTTCGCAAAACAATATTTTGAGCTCCCAGTGGTTGTTTTGATTTTATTTCTCGCTGGTTTGATTTGATTTAAATTTGAATTACTTTAGATTTGATTTGTTTAAATCTCGCATGATTTATGTTAATTCGTTGTTATTTTTAATTCGGTGGATTTTATTTTTGAGTATTTTTATTATTTTTTCTAAGTTTAGTTTTATTTATTCCGATTAGATTTAGTTCGATTTTGTTTTATTTTGTATTTTTGGTGATTTAAATTTTTGTTTAGGTTTTAGATAAAGTTTTTCTGATTTATTTTGCTTCGAATAAAGAGATTTGATTTAAGCGGTTAATTTAAAATTTCTGGTTTGATTTTTCTTATTTGAATTTGAATTCTTCCGTATCCAAGATTCTTCTAGAAGGTAATGTTTGTTCAGAAGGTTGTTGCGGTAATTTTATGGCCGAATCAAATATTCCGTCTGAATAGGAAGGGTTCTGTTATGGATTAATTATTTTTACCGTTTGATTTTAAATTTGTCGTGGGCAGGTAAATTGCATGGAGAATTCTGATGCTGCCACGTGTCGCGCAGGGGAAATCCAAGGGTGTAGCCGTTAGACAGTGCATCATCATTTACCATGGGCGTTTGAACTTCAAATTTTACCGTTTGATGGTTTTAATTCTACTGATTGCATGTGATTTAAAACGGTAATTTTATTTAATGAAGAGCAAAATCTTTCGGTTGAGATTTTATTTTTGCTGAAGCCCTATTTATTCAAAGACTTTGGTAAGTTTATTTTCACTTCATCTTCTCGCTTCCATCCCTTGTCGTTTTTATTTTTCCTTTTTGCTTTTGTTTACTGTAATTCCTTTGAGTATCCAATGGCGAAAACAAGAGGAAGAAAGGAAAGAGACAATGAGGAAGAAGAAGTACCAGTTACCCCTGAGGTACAAAAGACGAAGGCAAAGAAAAAGAAAACACCGGATGAAAAGGAAACTACAAGAAGAAAAAGGCAACAGAGGGCTGAGGATCAAGAAATTGTACAGAAGGTAGTGGAGGATATTGCTGTCGAGGTAGTAGAGAAAGAAAATTCGAGGGAACTTGAAGGACAAAATCCTGAACAGATTGACCCGATAGTCGAGGGTACACAAGAAGTTCAAGAAAAACAGACAGAGGATGTGCAAGAAGAACAGACAGAGGTTGTGCAGGAAAAAGGCAATGAGTAGGAGGCGCAAGAGCAGGAAGCCCGAGTCGAGGTTATTATGCCGGAGGTACTCCGTCATCACCGTTGGAAGCAAAAAGCCGGCCGTGTCAAGGTAGTCCGGATTGATACCCCTTCACCTCCAACAACTGACTCTGAGAAAGAGAATGCAGAGAGAGAGGAACAGGAGAAAAAGGAAGCCGAGGACAAAGCAAGAGAGGAAGTAGCGAAAAAGGCTGAGGAAGAAATTTTTCCCAAACAAAGGGAAGACAAGGGCAAAGGTATTGCTGAAGCAACGTCGGAACCTGAAGATAGTGAAACAGAGGAGCCACGGTTACCGTACAATCGCTTCATCAACAATCTTGCTCGGGAAAAATACATAGAAATGCTGAGAAGAGACTTTTTGTTCGAATGAGGATTTGGCGATGACTTGCCACGGTTCTTGAGGACTGGAATAGCGAACCATGGCTGGAGTCAGTTCTGTGCAAAGCCGTAGCTGGTCAATTCCAACATAGTTTGAGAGTTTTATGCAAATATTGATGATCTAGAGGGATTTCATGCTATCATCCGAGGAGTACCCGTTGACTAGAGCCCATGAGCTATTAATTCTTTATTCAACCTCTAGGACTTCCCACACGCAAGCTTCAATGAGATGGTGGTGGCACCATCGAATGATCAGTTAAATGCGGCTGTCCGAGAAGTTGGCATTGAGGGGGCTCAGTGGAGACTGTCGAAGACAAAAAAGCGTACATTTCAAGCTGCCTATCTGAAAAGCAAAGCCAATACATGGATGGGCTTCATCAAGCTACGCTTACTGCCGACAACTCACGATTCAACGGTGTCTCGAGTCCGGGTATTGCTTGTTTTTTCTATTCTTCGTTCGATGAGTATTGATGTGGGCAAAATCATTTCTTCTGAGATTTATGATTGCTGGCGGAAGAAGGTAGGGAAGCTGTTTTTCCCTAACACTATAACAATGCTATGCCAAAGTGCAGGGGTCCCAATAATTGCGGATGATGTTACTCTGATCGATAAGGGAATAATCAACACACCAAACCTGGCTAGGCTTCAAAGGACACATGAAGCACGCCAAGGAGGTTTGGTGTGCGGCATCCATCCGATGCAGGAGCAATTACAGATGCATTCCAGCAGGATGGAATTCGCTGAAAGACAATTTCAAACCTTCTGGAACTATGTGAAGAGGAGGGATGTCGCACTAAGGGGGGCTCTACAATCTAATTTTTCAAAACCATATCCAGCCTTCCCGATATTCCTTGATGACCTGTTGAATCCGTGGATCCCGTCGCTGCCTGTCGAGAGAGAAGGAGATGAAGAAGAAGATCCTGGTCAGGAAGATTGAGGAGAGTTGGGCGCTCATTTCTTTTTGATGAAATATTTTTGTTGCTCGCACATTTCTTTTTGATGAAATATTTTTGTTGCTCGCGCATTTCTGACCACATCTTTTTATGTTTGTTCTGTTTTTGTTGCTTGTCTTTGCTTGTTTTAAATTTTTCTACTACAGGATCACTAAAGAAAAAAATATATCTGCGAATGTAATTTCTTTCTTTTATTTTCAATGAAATTTCCAATAGTATTTTTGTTCTATGGCACTGAGTAATGCTAACATAACTAATTTTCTTTTGAATTTTTGAAGCACGGGCTAGTTAAGCTTAATTAGATCAAGGTATTCTGATCTTCAGAAACCTTTTGCTTGAGCATTTCTTCTAGCCTGGTCGTTGCTGTGGCGAGAAGATTTTGAGGTAGTGTCGATTTATCTGATCCACTTTAAAGCTTACTTCTAGTCCCACGCTTAGTTTAAAAATTCAGATAGAAAAATTTAAGTTTGGGGGTACAAATTCATATAATTAATAATTCATTGAGGACAATGAATAATTCAAGTTTGGGAGACTTTTTGCTACTCCAATTGTTTTGCTCGAGCATTCCTCTCCTTCATTAAATATTTTGCTAGGTTATCGAGTAACCAGGGACATTTGTGACACCCACAGTTTGTCTTTGCGTCAAAAGATGACCTAGGGAAAGAAAAATGATGAAAAAAAAATTATTTGCTGAAAATCTTGCTGAGAAATTTCATGGAGCAAAAGTTTTGAAGGATGAATGATATTCCTGCAGTTTTTCTGTTTCCCAGGACTTAGGTGAGCTTCATCATAAAATGTTGCCATTCTGAGGAGCAATGGATAGAATGACTAAAGATTTTTTAGCTTTACAATGAGTATTTAGCCTAGTTGGTGATGAGTTTCAGGCAAGGGTATACTGCACCATAAAGTGGGTCATCCCATGCTTAAGAGCTTATGACTTTAGGGTTGCTCTAAGTCTGAAAAACAAAAATATAAACCCCTTAAAAAAATGTGTTTTAATATGTCTGATAATAGAAATAGGTTGTGGCAAGTTCTTAGAATTGAGTTAAAAGTGGTGAATATTTGTCCATGCCGGAAGAATTACATTGCTGCAGCAGTCCTTGGTTTTGCAGAATGATCATGTAAAGGTTGAAGGTAGTGTTGGATTGTCTGTTTTGATTAAGCTATGTTTTGAATTCTTAAGGGAAGGTTGGTTAGTATTGCTCGGGACGCGCAATAGTTCAAGTTTGGGGGTGTGATAACTCTCCAAAAGGGAGTTATTTGGGCCTTAATTCTATAATGTTTTGTGTGTCATTTGTGCTAATTAGGGTTGCTATTAGATGATTATTGCATGTTCTAACCCATTTGGAAGAATGGATGCTTTGGAAGTTATTTTGTGCATAATACATTGTTGAGCGACTTGAGGGAGCAAAATCTGCGATCCAGCAAAACAGGGGGCAAAACTGCCACGTCACAGCTCATTATCCATTTTAATGAACTGAAGTTAGTTGAGCTATTCTCGGATTTGAGGAGCACGGAGAGCCATCCACGTGTCTAGGTCAACCTAATTTAAGCTTGTCTTCATTCTATAAAAGGGAAGAGTCGTTCAAGTCAAATTAATTCCTTTCGTGGAGAGGAACATTCCACTTTTGGGGAAGAGATCATTTCTCATTTCCATCATTGGGAGCCGAATAGAGGAGAAAGATTGGAGCACTACAACAAATTTGGCTTTTAATGTCGGGCAATGCCCGACATTAAAAGTCTTTAATGTCGGTCAGTGACCGACATTAAAAGTTTGAATGTCGGTCGCTTTTAATGTCGGGCAAAGCCTCTTTTAATGTCGGTCGCTTTTAATGTCGGGCATTAACCGACATTAAAAGCTCTGTCTGACATTAAAAGTACCCTTTTAATGTCAGTCATTGCCCGACATTAAAAGAGCCCTTTTAATGTCGATCAACCACTCATTGTCCGACATTAAAAGTTACTTTTAATGTCGGTCATTGCCCGACATTAAAAGTTGTGACATTAAAAGTGTCCAACATTAAATGTGTGACATTAAAACTGTCCGACGTTAAAAGTGTCAGTAGTAAATAAAAAAAAATTGTTGGTTGCACACGTGGCTAACCAACAATATTTCTCCATTTATCAACCTATGCACAAAATAAAGTCCCAAAAGTATTTTTACACAACTAACTCAACGAACATATACTTAATTAATAAAATATAATAGTGTATATAATACATAAAACTTTCCATCCATCCAATTTACAAAGAAAAAGTAAACTTTCTAAACAAAATAAGTACATAACTCTAAAATATTTCAACCTCAAAGACGACGCTGAGGCAACAACGACTTCGCCATAGAGGACACTGTCTTGGAAGACGATGACAATTTGATATTATTCGACGTCGTTGAGTTTCTTTTGCTAGGGTCATGACCACTATGGTGAAGGTTATGAGTCGAAGACGAAGAAGACGAAGTATTCCTCAATTGCCTAATCGGACACAACCTGAAGAGTTTACCTTGTTAAGCCAAAAAAGTAGAGGACAGAGAATTCAATTAGAACATCTTGGGTCTCATTCCAAGAGTAAGAAAAATCAAACAAAATAGAAGAACACAAACAAAATCAAATCCAGAGATTAAAAAAAAAAAGAATGTAGACTTCGCTTACCTTTCCGTTAACTTTCCATGGGCAAAATAGCTGGATAAACACGTCCTTTAATGTTAAATCTCTGACTGCAGATTCAGAGCAACTGGATATTCACAACAATTTCACGAATATGAATCCGAAAATGATCAGCAGATGAATATTCAAAAGCAGCAGATCAAACTCATTCTCTAGTTTAGATATCGATTACAGAGTAAACAGCACGATTCATTAGCCTAACAGATTGTGTGCAATAACATGATAGAAAATCCAAAAAACATGCCATATATATGAAAAGCTTTCAACAAAATGCTAGGTAAGAATAATGAAACATTTACCAATCATCGCCCAAATGATAAATGTCTTGGCCCTCTATGTTGTAACTTTCACCAGGTTTTTTTTTTTTTTAAAAAAAAAAGAAACAAAGGTTTCATTGAAAAAAATGAAGGAGTGTATTATTCCAAGAAAGATTCAATTTACAAGGAATGTATTCTTCCACTGAATGACATATAAACCAAATAATACGAAGGTAGCTTCAAACCAACCAAAACTAATAAATGCAAGATTTGAGCTTGATGAAATTACCTTCACATTAAGAAACTCTCCAGATTCAAAATCCATGATCTGGTGAGAAAAGATTTGTAGTAGTGCTCATTCTTCTAGCCTCTTGAATTGTTCTTCCTTCTTCTCTTATATTTTGATCTTTTTGATTTAACACAGTTTCTTTCTCTTCGACTGCCTTTGAAGATGATAACTTCAAGCATTCTAGTGTTGGTTATCCTATGAAAGAACTATGTTCGCCAACCTGCCATTGAAGATGAAAACAAAAGCAAAATAACAAAACAAAACAAAAAACAAAAAACAAAAAATGACGTTATCAAACAAAAAATGACTTTAGTAACATCTTTATTAGCTTCTTTCAAACAATCAAACACGGAGGCACCGCCAGATCCTCACACATCCAACAAGTATACACATTACAAGTATACAAAATAAATGTAAATCAAATAGTTTAGCATTCCATGGTTATGCTTCAGCAATATTCCAAAATTTTGAAAATAGAATAAGTTATGTGATTGCTCCTTGTTCAATCAACAACACATTACAAAAAACTAAAATTTTTACGTGTGCCTAAAAACTCAAATCACCACAAAAGCAAGCAAATTGGACAAAAAACCACACCATTTTAGAATTCACTAACCTCGGTTTAACAAGATCTCTAAAGTATCAGTAATCTAGCATTGCTCATCCTCACATTTTGTTCAAGGTGACCCACTTTCCTGAATCACGTCTCTGTACTCGTATCACTGCTGGACAGCCTGTGCGTGAACTAAGATGAAAACCCTCCTTTGAACACACAAGCCTGCGAGTAAGATACCATCCCATCAGTTCGTGATTTGTACAACTGACCCATTTGAACTTTGAATCCAACGTGTTGTGCAAATGAAAACCCTTCTTGCAAGGAGAGTTGACAATTTTGACAATGCTAAAAGAAGTGAAACTAAACTTATAACAATTCAATGAAACTAAACTTTTAACAACTCAATCATTTGCACTTATGTAAAACCATTGAAACTTTTTTAATGAAACAACTCAACTTATCAACGAAAACAATTAAGTACAACAATGTAGCAAACCTCATAAACATAAAAACTCAATGGGAAACAAGTGAAACTAAATTTATAACAACTCAAACTTTTGCACTTTCTCAAATCATCGAAAAATGTGGCACAAATCATACAAATTCAATATTCACTACATTGCAAGTTTCAACCCAAAATCCCAACAAAGGCATGAAAAATGGATCACCATTTGAGACAAAAAATTAATAATAATAATTTTTGGTATCATGTTAGTTTTTACCTTTTTACAAG
Source organism: Luffa aegyptiaca (assembly GCA_017139565.1). Taxonomy (NCBI): domain Eukaryota; kingdom Viridiplantae; phylum Streptophyta; class Magnoliopsida; order Cucurbitales; family Cucurbitaceae; genus Luffa; species Luffa aegyptiaca. The sequence goes on from CM029398.1 coordinate 19,101,165, forward strand.
TGATTAAGGAATACTGAACATGATCTCCAATAGTAAAAAAAAAAGTCTTAAAACAAAGAGCTTGCCACTTACACTCTTCAAATAAGTAACATCTTGGCTACAAGGACTAGATTCAAGAAAACTAGTCATTTTTTTGCGAGTTATGCACCTGGAAATACACAAAAATAAAAATTTCAAAATAGAAGGGATCACTTTAGAAGTAAGAAAATGACCATTTATGGTTAATCAATATGGGAGTAAAATTTTGACATAGATTCAAGAAAACTAGTCATGATAGCAGGACAAATAAGAATCAATTCAAGCTTCTCCATCAAGAGAGAACTGGTCATCATAGCAGTATGAGAGTAAAAGTTTGGCATAGATTCAAGAGAACTAGTCATGATAGTCAATCCAAGCTTAACAACTTCATGCATAAACTTTTGACACCAAAAGAACAGCAAGAAAAGATGAATACAAATGTTGTAGAACAAAAATGAGAGGCTGCATTTAGATCAACTAGCGGCATACAAGTCGGAAAATGCAAATAAATTAAAAAAATGGAGACAATTTATGACTGCAGCACAAATTCAGAAATAGGAAAGCAATAATTTCTGTACTAAAAAATAGTTTTGAAAACTAAGAATGAAAAACATTTTCAAAATAATTTTTCAAACAACCCCTAAGAAAATGAAGCTCATACCACACACTGATTAAAAGGATTTCAAAAGAAAGTTTCAATTGATTGCAGATCAACCATACATTCATATCACAGGCAAAAACGAAAAAGAAAGAAAACAAGGAATATTACCCTCATGGCCTTTTGGATCAAGAAAGCACCTCTCTCCAAACAAGAATTTTTGGAGTAGAATGTTTACTACTTTTGGATGGCATTTGGCTACTCCTTGGGATGTAAAGGATCTCCTGAATCCTGTTTTATTGGGTCATCCTTTTAAAGGTGTTAAAGCCAAGTTATGGAATCATATTACCAAGGCCTTCCTTCACAGAAACTGTAAAACGATGTGAACATTCCTAGTCCCAAAGAAACTATGGATTTTTATCAATGTGGCAAGGCTCAAGTTCAATTCTCAAGAAGAAATGACTTCACTAAGAAATTACCAAGTCGAGGAAGTCATAAATAGGTGACCATTTGAACATCATATTTTACCATAGTGAACATATGAGCATCATATATTTTACCATTTCTCACAAATCATTCAAAGAGGGAAAAAAAAAGAAAGAAAAAAGTTCACCTGTGTTAAAGTTGTAGCATCAGCAATGACAGATGACACATTCACAAATCGAGCCAAAGTCTTTGCAAGTAGCGTCTTCCCTATTTTACAATTTGCAAATTAGAATGGGAATCTGATACATTGTGGGTGGTTAATATCATGCCAATGACAATTAGTGTCAGTACATTGGAACTCAATAAGTGTAAGAGGGTCATACCAGAGCCTGTTGGACCCATCAAGAGAACATTGCTCTTTTCTAGCTCCACGCTATCGTCATCATCTATCATATCTTGGGTTCTTGATTCAGTTCCTGGCATGCTACATGAATCCACAATATCAGTAACAGCTAGTTATGGACATGGACTGAAGGAAAATATTTTTACCAAATAACAATTTTGATGCAAATGCTATATTTTAAATGCAAATGTTATAGGAAAAACTAACACTTTTTTCCAAGGAAGCATGATATATTCATTTGTAATGGCTATGTACAGCCACAAAAAGTACCTAAGAAAGATAAAGAAAGTTGTCTTTGAAATTTTACAATAGTTCTTCATATAATAATGCAATAAATCAGCGCATGATATATCATTTCTCACTAGATACAAACACCTAAATTTTGCAAAAATATATATCTTCAGCACGGGATATCATAGCTCACATTCACTCCTACCCATAAAACAAAATCACACAAGAATAAGACCAATGACAATGACTCTGCTTTGGCATTGATTCAAAAGCACTCACCGGTTGAGAGTGAGTTTTGTGATCACAATGGAATAAACCCACAAACTCACGAACCTACGACCACCACGACCTCAGATCTAAGCACGAACAACCACATGGAATAAACCCACGAACGCGGCCAAACCCAAAGGTGAGGGAAAATCGCGCCACAGATCTACATTTACAAACCCACAAACAAAAGAAACTCACGTCGCCCCAGAGATGAAGAACTCAATCGCCATCGTGAGAAGGGGAAAAGTCGTGCCAAAGGTGAGAGGAAACCGCGCAGAAAGTGAGGGGAAACCGCACCGGAGTTGCAAAGCTTCAGTCGCTTGTGAGTTTCAGTTGTCGTCGGTGGGTTACAAGCCGCAATCGAGAGAGTGGGGAAGGGTTTGGGTGTGTGAAGACGCGAGCTGAATTTTTTTGGGGAGAGAGTGGGAAATGTTGGGGAGAGAGAATGTTGAGGGAGTGGTTTTTCGGGGAGAGAAAAAGATTATTTCTTTTTTAAATGCCACTAATACCGACATTAAAGGAGGCTTTTAATGTCGGGCAATGCCTGACATTAAAAGTCTGGAGACATTTCAAAAAGGCGCATTTTCATCCATCCGACATTAAAAGTCCCACGCGTTTTTTCGTCCGACATTAAAAGTTCCGTGCTTTTTTTCCGTCCGACATCAAAGGTATAATTTGTTGTAGTGGAGACCTCAAGAAGACCATCAATTCCGAAGTTGATCAAGGGATTGTGGTGTGTGTTACCATGTGTGTTATGAACTAATTTACTTTAGGTGTTGGTTAGGAAATATGTAATTGCTGCGCTTAATTCTTTATGCAATATATGTTGATTTGATGCATCTTGATTATTTGTTGTGCTTATTTATATTTTATGCTCGCTTGGCCAGCCGGTATGAATACCACTTCCTAGTTTCAGGGATGTTTGGGATGTGTGTGGCATTTAATCACACTAGATCATTGTGTATTGGTGAACGCCAGTGACTGAGCTAGGGATAGGCAGTTGCCTAGTGCTTGATCGGTAGTGCGTCATTGGAGTTGAAACACATTCTAAAAAATTCAGAGTTTCGGGAGGATCATGTAAATAAGACTGCAAGAGTTTTGCCTGATCAATAATATTGCTAGAGCATATTTTAACACAATTACTAAATCCTGACCAACACTTGTTTCTAATTTGTCTACTTTATTTGTTTACTTTCTGTTCCGTCATTTCTTTTACTTCAGTATTCTATAAAAACCAATCATTTTTACTACGTTCGAAACCATTAAAGAGTTGCACAAAATAGATAAAGTGAGAACTGATTCCGACCTTGGATTCGATAAATACTTATTACTTGCTGCGGATTGTGTATGCTCGCACAAATGTTCTAGAGTTTAACTTCACCTTATTTTTATTCACTATGGGAACCCAACATGCAGCCATTTCTTGGGTATACACCTAACACACCTGAAAAAGACCCACTCAAGTTAGATGGTTGTAATAGCACAATACAAAGAATAAGAAATAATAAAAGTACTGTTGCCTTCCCCGGCAACGACGCCAGAAACTTGATTGCAAAATATAATTGGTTCTAATTTATATTGAATTAACTAAAAAATATGTCGCTGTTGTGCATTAATCCAAGTATAAATTATGCACTACCAAGTAATACCTGGAGTATTCCAGGGTCATATCCATAGGGAAGGAGCGAGTAGTAAAAATATCTCAAATTAAATCCTATTCTAATGATGTTGTGCTGGGGTAATAAGAATAAAATATGGATGCGACAGGTTGAATATGCGATAAAGAAAAGCAATAATAATTCGTTTTTAATGATGCTGATTAGTTAGGGAAGACGAAAAACTTAGAGAATTCATAGAAAAGCGTTCCAGCCCTCGAGTGAAACACATTCAAACACAAAAGAGAGAATCAGATGATTAACATTAGAGATTGTACACCCACACGCATACAAACATAAATACAATTATATATTTATTCCACGTGTCTCCATCTCTGAAGTTACGTGCGAACAAATTGGCACGCCCAGTGGGACAATCTCTACCTCTCATCTCTTTCTCTTGTTAAAAGATCCAACCAACGTGATGGCACCAAAGAAAGCTCCCGCGAAGGTTACAACATCAAACGACTCTTACACTGGTCCTGTCACTCGTAGTCGTTCCCAAGGAATTGAGATCAAGAAGGATCATACTCCTCTTGCTATTGCAAGTAGGATCTCAAAGTTGATTGAAGAATCCTCTAAGGATAAGGTTGCAGTCAAAGACAACCCGCTGTTCGAATCTGTCATTCCAACATCTAAGTAGCCAAAGGATACACTAAATCCTAATGTGATGTCTGTCATGATGGCTGATGTAGACCAGGATGAAAGAATGGCAGAGATGGAAAGAAAACTCAATCTCTTAATGAAGGCAGTTGATGAAAGAGATCTTGAGATTGCCTATTTGAAGAACCAGCTGCAAAACCGAGAAATGGCTGAGTCTAGCCAGACCCCTGCTGCAGGAAAGAATGATAAGGGGAAGGATGCCATGTATGAGGACCAACCACAACACTCCGCGTCAGTTGCCTCTTTGTTCGTCCAACAACTGCAAGACATGATCATGAATTCCATCAGGGTTCAATATGGTGGACCCACTCAAAGTTCCCTCTTGTATTCCAAATCTTATACAAAGAGGATTGACAATCTCAGACTGCCCACTGGGTATCAGCCTCCCAAGTTCCAACAGTTTGACGGAAAGGGCAACCCAAAGCAGCACATCGCCCACTTTGTTGAAACCTGTGAGAATGCTGGTACTCAGGGAGATTTTCTTGTTAAGCAATTTGTCCGAACACTGAAGGGAAACGCGTTCGATTGGTACACTGACCTGGAGCCGGAGACAATTGACAGCTGGGAACAAATTGAGAGAGAGTTTCTGAATCGCTTCTACAGTACGAGGCGGACAGTTAGTATGACGGAACTCACGAACACAAAGGAGCGAAAGGGTGAGCCAGTCATTGACTACATCAATCGTTGGAGAGCCTTGAGTCTCGACTGTAAAGATAGACTCTCCGAGGTGTCCTCTGTTGAGATGTGCACCCAAGGCATGCACTGGGGACTTCTTTACATCTCTCAGCGGATAAAACCCCAAACCTTTGAAGAATTAGCAACTCGCGCTCATGATATGGAGTTGAGCATAGCTAGTAGAGGGAACAAAGATCCCGTAGTCCCAGACATGCAGAAAGAAAAGAAGGAAGTCAAAGGCAGTGAGAAAGTTACGAAGAGTGTCGCAAAAGAATCCATGGTCATCAACACGACCCCGTTGAAATTTTCCTCCAAAGGAAAACAAAACAAAACAGATAAGAGAACGGAGACAGGCGAGAGACGTCGCCTAACTTTAAAAGAAAGACAGGAAAAGGTGTATCCATTTCCAGATTTCGATGTCCCAGACATGTTAGAGCAACTGATAGAGAAACAATTAATTGAACTCCCTGAATGCAAACGACCGGAAGAGTTAGGAAAAGTTAATGATCCTAACTATTGCAAGTATCATCGAGTCGTTAGCCACCCGGTGGAGAAATGTTTTGTATTGAAGGAGCTAATTGGTGCGTCGTCAGCTGAATGAATGGAATGTGAGATAAGATGGATAATAATAATAAAGAATAATTTAGCTAACCCTAATGCAAGTATACACTGTCGCACGTAGTAATAAAAAAACCTTAGAAGTATTCCAAGGGTATCGATCCCACGAAGACTAAATTGGAAATTCAGATTTGATGAAGAAACTGCTCAAATGATTGCTTTTGAAAAGGTAACCAAAGAAATAAGTTTGATTGATTGGTTTTTAGAAAAGATAAATAAGCATGCAGATAACTAAAAGAATAACAATAAGAAATAACGAGGTATTCAACATGGATTCATCCCAAAGGCAATAACCATAATTATGTAGTATTTAACTTAAGCCTGTTCAATGCATTGGGTCAGATTTAACTTCTATTTGGCCTTGCTCCCAAGAACCGTTAGAAGGCTAAGCGAGTATCGTTATGCACATTTCTGTGACTCGACTCCGACATAGATAATTCACGAATGCAACCTATAACCCTATAGTCGATATAGGGTGCCTTAGGCAGCTTGCCTTATACCGTCGAACAATCTCTTTCGAGCTTTTTCTCCTATATCACCTTTATGAGAACCGATATCGTCTTTCCATTTCGAGATCAAACTCACATAGCATGGAAAGTCTAAGTGATCAAGTTAAACTCAGCAAGATTAGAGTGATAATCAATAAAGAATTACATGCATTGAACAGAAACTTAAGAAAATAAAACACTTTCAAGGCATTAAACCATAAAGGAATTCACCATATTGAACCCCTCAATGGAATTTAGCTACTCATGGTGAGATAAAGAGCAAATGAACACATTTTCATTGAAATAAGAATGTAAAGAATACAGAATAATGAAAAGATTCAAGAGTTGGAAATAAAGAAGATAGCTCAATATTATTGGTTTTTCTATTTACTCAATCCTTCTAGAGTTCGCTAAGACACTCCACTATCTCGCTTTTACAAGTGGGAATGGGTGAAAATCCCTACAAACCCTAAGGTTTGATGTCTAACTCAGGTTAGAATTCAGTAATCTAAGAAGGTCCTCGGGCATCCCTACTCATAGGCGTCGAGCCAGGGTTCTGTCACCACCCTTTTCTTCCAATGAGTTATGCTTGAATTTGACTTCGAATCTCGAGCTTATATAGTGTAGAAAGTGGTTGAGGAGCTGTGAAATAGGTGCTGGAAGGTTGCCCAGTCAGTTTCGGGGTCAAAACAGTCGGTTAGGTGCGAAGAAGACTCGTAAACAACGACCCGCAGATGACTCGGAACGGTCTCGATTTTTCCAGAAATGCGGTCGATTCATTTTGCCTTCCCAGAAATGCGGTCGCATTTCTGGGAAATTCCAGCTTTTCCTCTATTTTTCCAACACAGCAACAACTTAGTCAAATTCTCTTAAAATTAAGTCTTTCGAAGCACAAATAAGCATAATTTGACAAAAGAAAATCTCAACACCCTAACTTAACAACTTAAGCATATTTTAAGCTCGGGAACAGTAAATTGATCTAAACATGCAACATTTGACCAAGAAATGAGCTAAATATAAGGGTAAAATAGGTATGTTTGTGACCCTTATCATACCCCCAAACTTAACTCATTGCTTGTCCTCAAGCAATAGCCAATCAAAATGTTAGAGATCAACTTTTTAATTGCCAATCAAAATGTTAGAGCTCGATACTAAATTGCAAACCAAAATGTTAAGGTTCATGTGTAGTAATAAATCAAGGTACTATTATCAACTTTCAATTTCAAATCAAGTGACATGGAATCAATTAAACATGTTTTTCAATATCATTTTCTAAAAAGTTTGCCTTTCAGGAGAGGGTTCTACTCTAGTGCCAGTCACAACGTCCTGAGTTTCCTAGGCATGAAGATTTATATTGTTCTTTTTCAAAGCAAAACTCTCCCTAATCCATCCTAACCAACATGCGTAAACTACCTAACTTCTACTCATGGAGTCTAGTGTAGTCCTTTTAGTTAAGAAAAACAATCTTGACGAAAAAAATGAGCATACATGAATGACTAGACCTTTTCTATCTCCCCCAAACTTATTTGACTGCTAGTGCTCTTTTTATTCAACTTCTTTTTCTCCCAAGAGTATCATTGCTGTCATCTTTACCTTCGTTCTAGCTTATCGACACTTTGTGGTGAAGATATCTAGCTAGGAGCAATGTTCACAAACTCGGAATGATACTCACTTCCCTAGGTAAACCTTTCATGCAGTGGCAAACCATGGGTGTCATGAATGCCCCTGGTTACTCAGTAAACCCTAGGAAGGAGGAATAACTCTCAGTTTTTCTTTGAGCACATACTCTTTTTCAGCAGTACAAATTTACAAAAAGCATGGTATAACATATAAAGCATAAAGCACCCCCCAAACTTAATTTAGACAAATGTCCTCATTGGCTTGTTTTGTGGCATGGGCTTAACATGAGGCTTTTTATTTTTTTCAAAACTTCAAGGCTAAACTCTCCTAGAGTGTTAGAATGGTTAAACAGGAGGAAGTTTAGACTAAAGAAAATTCTGTAAAGAAAAAGACTAATGGAAAGCCTATGACTAGAAAACATTTCAGTTGTGACGGTGGCACTTTTGAAATAGAACAAAGCTCTAGTTTTCATCATCAAGGACTTAAAAGAAAAGTCCTTTGAAAACATGCTTTTTCTTCCAAAACATTTTTTTTAAGCGATTTTTCCTTAAAGTTGATTTTTTCTTCCAAAAGTTCATAGGTAAAGCTCAAAACAGCAACTAGATTTTTTTTTTTTCAAGAAAAGATAAAAACCCAAGTTTAACTATCCGAAACTACCAACAAGCTCTTTAAACTACCCTATGAACAAAACTATTAACAACTAAACCTTTAAAACTATTAAAACAACAACTAAACAACTAAAAACAGAATTTAAACATGCTAAAACTAAAAAAAACAGCAAGCATAAAAACAGAATTATATACAAAAACAGCAAGTAAAGGGGTCAGAAAACTCCCTTAATCCTCGTCCGAGGAACTCTCTTTCTCTTCATTCTCTTCTTCATCATTCTCATCATCTTCTTCATCATCCTTTTCATCAAAATCCTTGTCTTCTGGAGGCAACAACGACTTAGGGAAATCTGGAAAGACCGGAGCAATACTTGGGGCAATAGAGAGATAAAACTCTCTAATGGCTTCATCCCGTTCCTTTGCATATGCCCAATATGTCCTCAGGTTCTCCCTGATTTGATCTAGCTGCCGGTAGGCAATAGCTAGGGCCTCCGATGATGGTGATTGCCCTGTAAAAGGAGTGTGCTGGGATGGAGAAGCCATGCTCGGCCCTGTCGGTGGAGTGGCCTGAGATGTGGAGGCTTTATCTTTCTTCTGGATGCTATTCTGCTGGAGCATTCCAATTAAGGACAAGTCAATAGTCGGCTTGAAGAAGTGACGCTCCTCGTCCTTGCTTGGAACAATCTTTACCGTTTGACAGAGCTGGGTGATGAGTGATCCAAAGAAAAGCTTGCTTGCTCTTTTTCTCCCACAGGCTAAAATTTCATCCCTTATTATGCTCCCCATGTTGATTTCCAACCCCTTCATAATGCAATAGAGTAACATCACTCTATCCAATGAAATCTTGCTATCGTGGGTGGTTGACATCAAACGGTTCTTGATGAAGTGAAGCTAAACTGCCGATTCTAGCTTTAGGTCTCTTGGCACCAGAGACTTCACTTTCGTCTATGATTCTTTCCATTGAACCCCCTTATTGGCCACAAGCTTCAATGCATCCTTCATCTGCTTGGCCGAAGGGTTCGTTATCACATCATTCCCTCTCGAATTTAGGGGTGCCTTAATCCTATACACCCTATTAATGTTGACTGAGGAGAAACTGACCATCTTCCCCCTCACGACCGCCATGCTAATGCTCTCCTCCCTCAGGCCGACGTAAAATTCACGAACTAGAGGCACGACAACCTCCTGAGGGTGAGCACAGAAGTCCTGCCATTTGTACTGCGAAATAATTCTGCTTACAAACTTTGGCAGTGCTCTTGCTCTATCAGGGAATCTCTTATCGTTGAGGAAATCCTTTTTCTTCATGATCTCCATCCGTTCCTGAAAGTTGACATCTTTAAATACCTCAGAAAATGGATTTTTGGGAGATGCAGCCTTTGGTGATTTGCCCTTTGGCTTGGCGGGTGAGGTGGTGGGAGGAACTGCAGGAGAGGCGTCCATGGACCTAGTCCTCGTCCTCTTGGCAAATATCGGGTCATTCTTGTTCTTTGTCCTCCTCTCAGCCTTAATCTCTCTCTTTCTCTTTCTCCTCAACGCTGCAGAGATAAGAACTTGGTCGCCATCTAGTTCCCTTATATCTGAATCGGATTCTGTATCAGAGTCCGTGGAGGTCTCGGCCTCCTCGTCTTTCTCTTCTTCGTCCCTCTTCTCTCCCGAAGAGGTGATTTCAGCTGCTGGGGGGTCATTTGTAAGTAGAGGCTCAAAAACCTCTTCAGCAGGCTGATCAATGGTGGCCTCGGCTAGGCCTTCCTCAGAATGCGGCCCAGATGCGGTCGCATTCTGTCCTTCTTCTTCTACTTCTCTTTCTTTTCCTTTTTCTAAATTTTCTTCTCTTGGCCCCGGTTGGGCCTCTTCTTCTACCTTCCCTTGCAGCAATTCAGTTTCCCTTTGAGCCTTGTGGAGTGGCTCAAAAGCTGCAAGGAAGTCTTTAGCTTCCTTTCTTCTTTTCTCATCTTCTTTTATTTTTTCCCTTCTCTTTTTCTCTTCCTCAAGGAGTTTCAAATCAATGGCTACACTCCTGAGGTTTTCTGTTGGGTTTCCAGAGTGAGTAAAAATAAGATATAAAAATGCTCTAGAACTCTGTGCAATTATACACAATCCGCAGCAAGTAATAAGTATTTATCGAATCCAAGGTCTGAATTAGCTTTCACTTTATCTATTCTGTTTAGTTTTTCAATGGTTTCAAGAATGGTAAAAATTATTGGTTTTTATAGAATGCTGAAGCAAAAGAAATGACGGAACAGAAAATAAAGAAATAGGCAGACAGATTAGAAACAGGCGCTGGTCAGGATTTAGCAATTGTTTTAAAAGATGCTCTAGCAATATTATTGATCATGCAAAACTCTCGCAGTCTTATTAGCAGATTCCTCCCGGAACTCCGGATTTTTTAGAATATGTTTCAACTCCAATGAAGCTCTACCGATCAAGCACTAGGCAACTGGCTATCCCTAGCTCAGTCACTGGCGTTCACCAATACTCAATGATCTAGTGTGATTAACTGCCACAAACTCCCTAAATCATCCCTGAAACTAGAGGGAGGTATTCATACCGGCTACAAGATAATAAAAGAAAATATTAATCTCCTCTATCAGCTTGCAAATGATTGTCTTCTTGATGGTCTTCAATCTCTCCTCTATTCGGCTCCCAAAGGTGGAAGTAACCTATTAAGCACAAAATAATTTCCAAAGCTTCCATTCTTCCAAATGGGTTAAAACATATAATATTCATATAAAAACAACCCTATTAAGCACAAAAGACGCACAAATCAATATAGAAATAAGGTCTAAATAACTCCCTTTTGGAGAGTTATCATTTTCCTCAAACTTTCTTTCTTCCTCAGCTTCTAAGGCCCTCTCGGCCTCTTGTTCTTCTTCTCTCCTTCTTTTCTCTTCTTCCTCATCCCTTCTCTTTGCAAAGTCATCCTCTTCCATCATATGTTGATTTTCCATCTCTCTCTCAGCCGCTACCTCTTTCAAAGCATCCTGTTCAGCTTTGTACCCTTCAGCAATCACGAGGACCTTTGCTACTACTTGGCGGATTATATCTTCAAATACGTCCGGAAGCATTCTCGCGGTTTTGAGGGGCTCAATTACAAGCGGCTTTTCAGGCACAACCTTGTTCGGGCTCTTCTTTGTTGCGTTATGGTTTGGTCCTGCAAGATGAAGAGGGGTTAGTCGAAGGTTCAGAATGCTTACCCAATGAAGCTTCTTCTTGCCGAGAGCTTCCAGTTGCCTTGGCGGCTTTTTCTTCAACTTGCCGATTCCCTTCTTCTTCAAGGACAACACGTCTCTGAGCTCCCATCTCCCGGATCATCGCAAACCACTCCCGCGAGCATTTCTTGAATTGTTGAGCGGCGGGTTTTTGGGTTTAATAGACGGCGGCAGCGCGCGTGAACCTCCGTGGGGTAGGCGAACTCGGCATCTTCCTCGAACTGGCCGGCATTGCCGAAGAAGACGGAGTTTGAGCGTTGGGTCCGACGTTCACAATCGCCGGCGAGAATCCCGTGGGTCTCACCCTTCGCGTGCTTTGCATGGGCGTTTCAGATTGTTCTTCTTGCCGTCGCACGCTTGCTTCTTCTCCGTGGGTTGCTTGAGCACTCTGAGATCGAGTGTTTTTGAGTGAGGATTATTGTTTTTGAGTGTTCTTCATCTTCTTGAATGTGGGTTTTTCGGTTTCAAGAAAATATGGAGAGTTGAGGTTTTGACTTAAATGCAAAAGTCTTAAGTGGTTTGGTGAAGAGGAAAAGAACATAAGTCAGCTATTTATACTTTTCTAATTAGGTCACGTGTAGGTCAAACGAAATTCGTGACTCCCCACTTATTTCTGAAAATGCGGTCGCATTCTCAAATACACTGGGGAGAAATGCAGTCGCATTTCACCGAGTTTTTCTGCCATCACTTTTTTTTCCTGACTTTTTCACTTTCCTTTGCTTTCTTCTTTGCTGAAACACTCATCAAAATGTTAGAAAAATTCACATGCTTAATCATGATTTATTTTTTTGTTTTTTTTAAACAAAATGTTTTGATCAATTCAACTTCCAGGTAAGTCCCCAGGTAGAGGTGTTCCCAAAGGTCAGCTTAAATACCTCAGCCTAGGCAGGACTTGCCTTAGACAAAGTTCCCTCTTGATAAAAAAAAAAAAAAAAAAATCCTTTATTCTAAACACTCTTACAATTTTTCCTATTTTTCTACTTCCATTTTAACACAAGACAGGGTACAAAATAATATGGACTTTTAAAAACTCCCAGGTAAATCCCCAGGAAAAGGTGTTCCCAATGGTCATCTTAAATACCTTTTCCTAGACAGGATTTTCCTAGGCAGAGTCGTTACTCTTGTCCAAATGTTTTGGAGGTCTTGTCTAGATTATTATTTTATTCCACAATAGATCCAGATAAAATACAGAATAACTTTTTAAAGTATAGAAATCATACAAGGTCAATCACGGAGACACGGGCTTCCTCATCCTCGAAGCCTTTTCCCCAATATGGTTTGATCCTCTGTCCATTTACTTTGAAATGCATGCCCTGACTATCGGTCAGTACCACAGTTCCATAGTCAAAGATCTTCACAATCTTAAATGGCCCTGACCACCTCGATTTAAGTTTTCCAGGGAATAATTTGAGCCTTGAATTAAAAAATAGCACTTTTTGGCCTTTATAGAACTCCTTTGGGTGGATTCTTCTGTCGTGCCACCTTTTGGCTTTCTCCTTGTAGAGTTTTGCATTTTCCTAGGAGAAATGTCGGAGTTCTTCTAGCTCATTAAGTTGTAACTTCCTTTTGATTCCTGCTTTGTCCATGTTGAAGTTAAACTTTTTCAACGCCCATTAAGCTTTATGTTCTAGCTCGAGCTGCAAATGGCAAGCTTTTCCAAATATGAGGCGATACAGAGACATCCCTAATGGAGCTTTATATGCAGTTCTGTGGGCCCATAGTGCTTCATCAAGTCGTAATGACCAATCCTTGCGGGAAGGGTCCACTGTCTTTTCCAGAATAGCCTTGATTTCCCTATTAGAGAGCTCTGCTTGTCCATTACTCTGGGGATGGTAAGCAGTGGCTACTTTATACCTAATGTTGTACTTGGAAAATAAGCTGGCTATCATTTTGTTCAGGAAGTGAGATCTTTCGTCACTTATGATGAAGCGTGGGGTTCCATATCTTGTGAAAATATTCTTTAGAAAAAATTTCCTCACCACCTTTGCATCATTTGTTGCAGTAGCGATTGCCTCAATCCATTTTGATACATAATCAACTGCGAGCAAGATGTAAATGTTCCCAAAGGATGGCGGGAACGGTCCCATAAAGTCTATCCCCCATACGTCGAAGATTTCCACTTCGAGTATGAAGTGTAGAGGCATTTCGCTTTTAGCTGACAAGTTCCCTGTCCTTTGGCATTGATTGCAGTTTTTCGTGAAGAGGTGCACATCTTTGAAGAGGCTGGGCCAAAAATAACCAGATTGAAGGACTTTGGCCGCTGTCTTTAGTCCTGCGAAATGTCCTCCATATGGAGCTGCATGGCAGGCTCCCAATATCAAAGGCATCTCCTCTTCCGATACACATCGTCTTAGTATTTGATCAGGCCCTAGCTTATACAAATATGGTTCATCCCAGTAGTAGTCTTTGACGTCTTTTAAAAACTTCTTAAGTTGTTGAGTGGTTGCCTCTGGTGGTTTTAGCCCACTGACTAGATAGTTTACATAATCTGCAAACCATGGAAGCTCAACAGTCCTGACTGCAAGAATTTGCTCATCTGCAAACGACTCTTGAATATCCAGTCCCTTTTCTCTCTGTGCTTCCTCTCCAAGCCTTGATAGGTGGTCTGCTACTTGATTTTCTGTTCCTTTTCTGTCTTGGATATCTATGTCAAACTCATGCAAAAGCAAAATCCATAGAATTAGTCGGGGTTTGGCATCTTTTTTCTTAAAGTAAATGCTTGAGGGCTGAATGATCTGTGTGAACTATGACTTTAGTTCCCACAAGGTAGGATCTAAATTTGTCAAAGCCAAATACTACAACAAATAGTTCCTTTTCTGTGACTGTATAGTTCAACTGGGCCTCATTGAGTGTTTTGCTTGGGAAGTAGATCGGCTGCACGATCTTTCCTTTTTTATGACATAGGACTGCACCGACTGCAAAGTCATTGGCGTCACACATCAACTCAAATGGTTGAGTCCAGTCTGGTTCAATTATGATTGGTGATGTGCTGAGTGCCTTCTTTAAAATCTTGAACGCTTGTTTGCAATATTCAACGAAGTTGAACAGTCAATCTACCTCCAGTAACCTGGACAAAGGTTTGGAAATTTTAGAAAAGTCTTTAATGAATCTTCTATAGAACCCTGCATGACCTAGAAAGCTTCTGATATCTCGCACTGTTTTTGGGAAGGGCAACTTGGATATGATCTCAATCTTTGCCTTGTCCACCTCAATTCCTTTCTTGGAGATGCGATGTCCAAGGACTATGCCTTCTCGTACCATTAAATGGCATTTCTCCCAGTTCAATACCAAATTGGTTCCTTCACACCTTTCTAGTACTTGGTATAAATTTCATAAACAAGCTGCAAATGATTCACCGAAGACAGAGAAGTCATCCATGAATACTTCCACGGTCCGTTCCACCATGTCGGAAAATATAGCCATCATACACCTCTGGAAGGTAGCTGGTGCATTACATAAACCAAATGGCGTTCTCCGGAAGGCAAACGTCCCGTATGGACATGTGAATGTAGTATTTTCTTGGTCTCTAGGGCTATGGTTATCTGGTTGTACTCGTCTAAAAAGCAATAATAGTCCTTTCCAGCAAGCCTGTCCAGCATCTAATCTATGAACGACAACGGGAAGTGGTCTTTCCTGGTTACTTTATTAAGGCGGCGGTAGTCTATACAAACTCGCCATCCTGTAACCGTCCTTGTTGGGATCAATTCATTTTTCACGTTTTCTTCTATTGTTATCCCACCTTTTTTTGGAACACATTGTACTGGGCTGACCCAGCTACTGTCTGAAATTGGGTAGATGACTCCCGCGTCTAGCCATTTTAAGATTTCCTTCTTAACAACTTCTTTCATGATGGGATTTAATCTTCGCTGGCTTTCAGTGGAATTCTTAGCTCCTTCTTCAAGGTTAATTCTGTGCATGCAGTATGAAGGCCTGATTCCTTAGATATCTGCAATGGTCCATCCTATTGCTTTTTTATGTTTTGAGAGGACCTGCAATAAAGAAATTTCATCTTGTTCAGTAAGGTAAGCTGAAATAATGACTGGTAATGTCCTGTTTCTGCCAAGAAAACTATATTTAAGATGCCCTGGCAGAGGCTTGAGTTCCAGTTCAGGAGGATTGATCAGCGATGATTGCAATGGACTGATTTCTGCTTGGTCTGATGAATCCCTTAATGCCTCTATTCTCGCTGCTGTAGAATCATCTGTGACTGGTATTTCTGCTCCTTCAATCCCTTTCTTTTCTGGTTCCTCCATTTCAAACTTCTTCCCTTCCAGTGGTTCCCCTTTTAATGTTTCCTGCAAAATAGATATAGAAAGTTCATCAACTTCTTCAATCATGGAACATCTCTCAAGGTATCCTGGATATTTCATTGCCTTCATCACATTAAACGTGACTTGCCGATCGTTAACCCTCGTGGTCAATTCTCCTTTCTGTACATCTATTAAAGTTCTGTCAGTAGCTAGGAACGGTCGTCCTAAGATTATTGGCACGTCCTTGTCGGCTTCACAATCTAAAATGATGAAATCTGCAGGAAAAACAAACTTATCAACCTTGACCAATACGTCTTCAATCTTTCCCATGGGATGTGTGAGGGATCTATCTGCCAACTGTAGAGTTACAGTTGTCGGTCATGCTTCACCTATCCCTAACTGTTTGAAAACCGAGTATGGCATTAAGTTGATGCTTGCTCCTAAGTCGCACAACACTCTGCCTACATCCCTGCCTCCGATGGAGCACGGAATAATTAAACTTTCTAGGTATTTAAGCTTGGGAGGAATCTCGTTTTTCACTAGTGCATTGGAACATTCCGTGAGTGCAACCGTTTCGTATTCTCCCAACCTTCTCCTTTTTGATAAGATATATTTAAGAAATTTCACATACGTAGGCCTTTGTTCAAGTGCCTCCACTAATGAGATATTGATGTGCAACTGCTTCAATAAATCTAAAAACTTCTTGAACTGTACATCTTGTGAGGCATGTTTGAATCTCTGCGGGTACAGAGGAGGTGGTCTGAAATCTGGGTCTATCACAAATTTCTGGGGTTTTGCGGTCGCATTCCCCTTTTTCTCAAATTTTGATTTTTCTTCTTTTCCTACCAAGGCTTCATGCTCCTTGGCCTTTTCTACTTTTTCTTCTTTATTTTGTAAAATATCTGAGGTAAAGTCTGACTTCTTTTCAACAATCTTTTCTCGGGCTTCTTTTGGGATTTCTGCTTCTTGATTTACTGGGTATCATGGGCCATCGTATTTTAATCCACTTCTTAGGGTCACTGCCTTGCATTGTTCCTTTCCTTCTCTGTGAGGGATCTCGATCTTGCTAGGCAACGTCCCTTGCGATCTTTTCTTAATCTCCTGAGCAATTTTTCCAAGCTGAACTTCCAAATTCCTTACTGCAGCATCGTTTCTTGCCATGTACTCCTTCATAAGAGTCTCTAGATTTAACTCCTGACTCTGTGCTGGAACTTGTTGGAAGTTTTTCTGCAGCTGTTGTTGTGTAGGCAGCTTTCCAAACTGATTTGTGATGGGATTACTCGACCCGGCTTGCCCTCCCCAAGAGAAGTTTGGATGTTGTCTCCATCCTGGGTTGTACTGTTGTCATTTGACTTGCTTCAATGAAGTATTATTTCTATATATTTGTTTTGCCTAAATATAACCACAAATCCAATAAACTAAGAACCCATGGCTATATTATGTATACTTGAAGTTTATGCGTGACATAAGTATGGATCAAGTTAAAGTACATAGTCTAAACGATCTATAGTATATGGATAAGGTAGGGTACCTTAATCCTGGGGACACTATTGGCGCGGCTCGCTTTGTTCCTTAAAGACAGACGATGTGATCCTAATTGTTCATGTATAAGACATGTGAGTGAGGGCGTCCTATGCAAAGAGTTTGCATAGAGATCGGACCAGGAGATAAGTCACTTTCACTTTACAACACCGCTTACTGTTGAAACTGAACATCTCATACATATAACCTAGGTAAGTCGATCTTAATCCTGAGCTAACTATGAACTCCAATTTATTTAGAATTATCCTTTGATTTGCATGGGTGAGAGTGGCCAAACATCACCGACTCAATAAGCCTACCATTTTGGGGATAAGACTAAATGGATAGCTGGGGACATAGCTTTGCAAGATGGAACTCACTGCTACCCGTTTTAGGGTTAGTAAAGGTTGTTCGCTTAAGTGCTGACTCTGAGCCTTGAACAAAGGGGCCCCGCCCTTTCATAACCTTGAGAGGGACTTGGTTCAGTGATTGTATCGCGAACTAGTTGTTCATTAGAGGATTAGTGGAACTTAAGGAACAAGATGTAACTATAGGGGTAAAACGGACATTTGACCAAGCTTTAGTTACGAATAACCGGTGAAGGGTCGACTTACTAATCATGGTTATCTAAAGTGGACAAGAAATATATCTACAGTGAGGGGAGTGCAGCTACGGGCTATAGTGGAGTGTCCCGGAAGCTAACGAATGATGAATGACTAGGTTAATGAGATTAATTGGTTATCATCATTTCGTTGGAGCCCATGATCTGTAGGTCCATTAGGTCCCTCTACTAGCTCAATAGGAATAAAACTTGGAACAATATGATAGGTTAATATTTGAAACGTTCAAAATTCAGAAAATGATACAAAAGTCGTTTATATACGATATTTAACAACATATTAGTTTAATTATGAATTAAACTTAAAATGAGAGTTATATATTTAAATATGATTTAAATGTTAAACACGTGAATAAGGATTCATGTTCGAGAAAATTCGTTGGGAGAAAGAAACCAAGATTGCACAAATGGTATTAATTTAATATGAGATATTAAATTAAATAATTTTATTTTAATTAAATAAATGATATTTAAATTAAAATAAAAATAAAAATAAAAGAAAGTGGGATCATTTAGAATTTTATTTGCAAATTTTGAGTGTAAAATAAATTCAAAAGTTAGCAAATTTTGGAGGCAGTGCTTAATGACTAATCACTTGTAATTAGCCTTATTGCACCACCTAATCTTATGGCTCAAAATGATCCCTATTTGTTGTCAATTGTTTGTGCAGTTCTTGTGCATGATTTTCCTCTATATATAGAGGATGAGCTGATGAGAATGGGTGGATTTCTTCAACCTAAAATGCTGTCAAAATTCTCCCAAGAACTTCCATGTTCATACTCTCAAGCTTCCTTATACCCATAAGTTTTCCTTTCCGATACCTATCAATCGAGGATCCCACAATCCGTTCCAAGGTCTGAGGATAGTAGAGAAGATCCAAGTGGTTGTCCAAAAGTCGTTCGTGTGAATTATATAGCATCAGATTATACGAATTGGGAGCTCCAAGAGGTAGGTACCTTATTACTTTATTTTTGTTCTTATGAACAACATGACTTCAAGGATTAAATTGATCAAATTGTGTGCCTAAGATCCAAAATTGCTTCCGCATGTGTTATATTAACACCTACATGTACTTGGCCGAATAAGGATTCCATCTATTCTGGTTTTGATTTCCTTGTGGACCTACATAAAAAACAGATGCAGGGTTTAGTGGACAATTATCAGCGATGTGTTCCTCACCACATACCTCACAACAAAGGGAAGAAATAGCATTGGTAGGGGCTATATTGGCTTGATTGTTCATGGTCATGCCCATCATCATGCTATGGATAACCTTGATCTGGACTTGCATCGTAGAGTTGGCCTCTGTTTCCACTGCTTTTACTGGATTTTTCAAAATGGGTGTTGGTTCATTTTCTCCCCAATGGCGATTGTTGGTGGCTATGGTGTCTAGAATAGCATGCGCCTCATTAGCAGACTTCTTCAGGAAAGATCCTTTTGCAGATACGTTTACTTGTGCATTTGAAGCTTGATCTAATCCACTATAAAAATGGTCCAAAATAATGCAAGCAGGCAGTCCATGGTGTGGACACTTTCGAACCAGCCTTTGAAATCTTTCCCAAGCTGCATCCAAAGGTTCATTGTAAGACTGTTTGAAAGCAATACTGTCAGCTCTGTACTTGGCATTTTTATTGGAGGAAAAAAACTTCTCTAAGGATTTCTCTACAAAATCATTCCAAGAGGTGATGGAGTTTGGAGGAAATGAATCCAACCAGGCTTCAGCATCTCCCTGCAAAGCAAATTGAAAAAGTTTTAACTTCAAGGTAACTTCTAGCACTCCCGTTACTTTAAAAGAATTGTAAACTCTAAAAAATAGCTTAATATGTTTGTGTGGATCTTCGTTTGGAAGTCTAGAGAATTGGCCCATTGTATTCAACATCTGGAACATCACTGGTTTAAGTTCAAACTGCGGAGCATCAATTGGTGGCTCCAAAATTCTTGGATTCAACGTTTGGAAAACTGGTAAAGCGTAGTATCTTATTGCTCTATTGTGATCTTCAACAATGTAGATTGGATTTTCTTGTTGTGGCACCGGTGGAACAGGAGAAACAGGAGGAATTCTCCCTCCACTCTGCTCCCTTCCACGATCTTGTGGATCAACTTGAGGCTCGACTCCAGGAGGTTCCATTGGAAACTCTTGAATGTAAGATGCTTCCTCTAGAGATTCCTGTGCGCTCAACTCTTGTTGCTCCTTTTTCTTTCGTCTTCGTTCCTTCCTTCGACGACGAAAGGTTATTTCTATATCTAGATCAATGTCAAGGACTATACACCCCTTGTTCATGCACTAACTTTAACCTGCAAAAGCAAAACAAATGCAACCCAAAGTCAAATTCCCATTGAGACAGAAATGCGATCGCAATCTGATCGCAATTTCAAAAACAAATATGGTTTCACTTTTGGTCCCCGCCAACGGTGCCAAAAACTTGGGCGTCGTCAGCTGAATGGACGAAATGTGAGATAAGATGGATAATCATAATAAAGAATAATTCAGCTAACCCTAGTGCAAGTATATACTGTTGCACGTAGTAATAAAAAAAACCTTAGAAGTATTCCAAGGGTATAGATCCCACGAGGACTAAATTGGAAATTCAGATTTGATGAAGAAACTGCTCAAATGATTGCTTTTGAAAAGGTAACGAAAGAAATAAGTTTGATTGATTGGTTTTTAGAAGAGATAAATAAACATGCAGATAACTAAAAGAATAACAATAAGAAATAACGAGGTATTCAACATGGATTCATCCCAAAGGCAATAACCATAATTATGTAGTATTTAACTTAAGCCTGTTCAATGCATTGGGTCAGATTTAACTTCTATTTGGCCTTACTCCCAAGAACCGTTAGAAGGCTAAGCGAGTACCGTTATGCACATTTCTGTGACTCGACTCCGACATAGATAATTCACGAATGCAACCTATAACCCTATAGTCGATATAGGGTGCCTTAGGCTGCTTGCCCTATACCGTCGAACAATCTATTTCGAGCTTTTTCTCCTATATCACCTTTATGAGAATCGATATCGTCTGTCCCTTTTGAAATCAAACTCACATAGCATGCAAAGTCTAAGTGATCAAGTTAAACTCAGCAAGATTAGAGTGATAATCAATAAAGAATGACATGCATTGAACAGAAACTTAAGAAAATAAAAAACTTTCAAGCCATTAAACCATAAGGGAATTCACCATATTGAACCCCTCAATGGAATTTAGCTACTCATGGTGAGATAAAGAGCAAATGAACACATTTTCATTGAAATAAGAATGTAAAGAATACAAAATAATGAAAAGATTCAAGAGCTGAAAATAAAGGAGATAGCTAAATATTATGGGTTTTTTCTATTTACTCAGTCCTTCTAGAGTTCGCTAAGACACTCCACTCTCTCGCTTTTACAAGTGGGAGTGGGTGAAAATCCCTACAAACCCTAAGGTTTGATGTCTAACTCAGGTTAGAATTCAATCATATAGGAAGGACCTCGGGCATCCCTACTCATAGGCGTCGAGCCAGGGTTTTGTCACCACCATTTTCTTCCAATGAGTTCTGCTCGAATTTGACTTCGAATCTCGAGCTTATATAGTGTAGAAAGTGGTTGAAGAGCTGCGAAATAGGTGCTGGAAGGTTGCCCAGTCAGTTTCGAGGTCAAAACAGCCGGTTAGGTGCGAAGAAGACTCATCAACAACGACCCGTGGATGACTCAGAACGGTCTCAGTTTTTTCCAGAAATGCGATCGCATTTCATTTTGCCTTCCCAGAAATGCGACCGCATTTCTGGGAAATTCCAGCTTTTTCTCTGTTTTTCCTACACAACAACAACTTAGTCAAATTCTCTTAAAATTAAGTCTTTCTAAGCACATATAAGCATAATTTGACAAAAGTAAATCTCAACACCCTAACTTAACAACTTAAGCATATTTTGAGCTCGGGAACAATAAAATTGATCTAAACATGCAACATTTGACCAATAAATGAGCTAAATATAAGGGTAAAATAGGTATATTTTTTACCCTTATCACTAATCCTTAAGTTGGCTCGTGAGAAGAAAATTGAGTTGGACATTGATGAGGTGGCTCAAGCGAATCATGCAACAGTACTGGCGAATGTGGGGGATCAAATTCCCTTAATCTCCTCATGTGATTATGAAGAGAGGCCGATTCAATTTGGGACCCTTAATCCCGTAGTGGTTTGATTCCAAAATGAAGCCACAATGAAGGGATCCCAAGAAAAATATAATTCCATTGAAGATGAGAACGAAGGCTGGACCCTTGTCGTTCGTCGCAAAAAGAAAAAGCAAAGTTACTCACGGAAAGAGTCCCGCCTATTTCGAGATAGTAAAAGAAAAGTTAAGTCTCAAAGGAACAAAGGAAAAAAGAAGACAAGGAGGTCAAAGCCTGTCGTGGAGGAAAGTGAAGATTTCTTTTGCCCTCTAACCCCCATAACTTTGGTAGAATACTTCCCAAGGCGTTTTCTCGATGATAGTCAAAGAGAGGCACTTGAAACTGTCTCGTGTCACGTTGTGGACGTGCTGGAAGACGACGATGTTCCTGCTAGCTCCTCGGGAACGGTGGCAGGTCCAGGAGACTTATCCTCCTTCAACATAAAGGACTTATTGTCACTTCCTCAAGAAGCTAAAAGCGTCCTTATTGATGCATTGATGGGGTCTGGTGGTACAAACATCCCAACCTCTGAGGCACGCACATGTGCTTCATGTTACATGTCTATTGGATTTTCTGATGAAGATTTGCTGCTAGGGTCGAAGCCCCATAACAGACCTTTATTTGTTTTGGGATACATCCGAGAACAAAAGGTTAGTCGAATCCTCATCGATGATGGATCAGCTGTCAACATAATGCCTAAGTCAACCATGAAGCAATTAGGCATCTTGATGGAGGAACTATCAAACAGTAAATTGGTGATCCAAGGTTTCAATCAAGGTGGACAGCAGGTGATTGGCATGATACGCCTTGAACTCATCATTGGAGACTTAAAAGCTGATACTTTGTTCCATGTAATAGATTCTAAGACCACCTATAAGTTGTTGTTAGGTCGTCCTTGGATCCATGGTAATGGAGTCATAACCTCTACATTGCACCAGTGTTTCAAATTCTATCAAGATGGCATCAAGAAAGTTGAAGCTGACACTAACCCATTTTCAGAAGTTGAGTCTCATTTCGCTGATGCAAAATTTTATCTGAAGAATGAAAACACAGGGGAAACCGTGCCTACAGAAATCCCTTTGATAAAAAAAATGATAAACTCGATTTAGAGCCACATACAGATGCAAGAAAGGAAGCTGTTGAAGATGTGAATACTTCAGACCTAAAAAAGGGTGTAGCGTCTACAAGCCTTGTGAAACCCAAGGTTCTAAAGGATGAGAAATGTTCAAATTCACCTATCCTACGAAACGTCCCTTTATCTTGACGTAAAAAGGGTGAATCACCTTTCACTAAATGTTCAGAAAGCATAAAGGTCGATGACGTTAAAATTTTGAAGGAAAGTTAACTACGCCTCTTACAAAGATCACAGGACAAGAGGTTAAGAAACCTGAGAATGATCAGATAAAAATAATTTTGCCTGACAAACGGACTAAAGACGGGTTCGACCACAAGGCATACAAACTTCTAGCGAAAGTAGGTTATGACTTCACAACTCACACTGAGTTTAAAAGTCTAAGGGTTTTTGATGAAAGATCTGAGCTCTCAGCAACCCAGAAGAAGCTTCTAAAGGAAGGTTATAGTCTGCCAACAACGAGAAAAGGGCTTGGATATAAGTCGCCAGAGTCGGTTCGCATAACAAGAAGAGGGAAGGCGAAAGTGGCAGACACAAATCATATAACAGTAGAGGAGGTTGATGACTCAAAAAAAAAAAAAGAGCGTCGACCAACGAACTTCTGTTTTTAGGTGCATCAGGCCACCAGTTGCTCGTACTTTAGTCTTTCAGAGATTAAGTCTCAATGAAACGGAAGAAGAAAGCATACAACCTACCAATAACTCCACTCAACCTTCAGTTTTTCGAAGGTTAAGTATGCCCATTGAGGAAGAAGATAGTACATTTTCAACTCTGAATGTCACTCGACCTTCAGCTTTTCAAAGGTTAAATATGCCCATTGGGAAAGAAGAGAGTGCATTTTCAACTCTGGATGTGACTCGACCATCAATTTTCCAGAGGTTAAGTGTTACCACGAGAAGAGATAAAAAAGAACAGTCTGCTTTGTCAATTTCTCACCGACTTCAATATGAAGATGCGATGAAAAATGAAAAGATCACAAAGGCCGATGGAGAAATTCGTAGTGCAGTTCCTTCACGAATGAAAAGAAAAACCCTTGTTACTGTCGATACGGATGGTTCCTTGAAGGTGAAGCGACGTGATGTTGTCATCACCAATCCTTCGGAAGAAGATAGTGACCAGGAAGAAGAAGAAATCTCTTGTCTTCATATCACTGTTGAAGAGGAAACAGAGGTCGAGGTGTCTGAAGTGGATGAGGACGAAGCACCTTTATTACTTGAGAAGGACAGCGAATCCACAGTGGATGAGCTTAAATAAGTAAACTTGGGTACACCAAAAGAGTCGCGCCCAACTTTTATAAGCGCATCACTTACTCCCGAAGAAGAGGGTGAATATATGAGTTTACTCGCTTCGTATAGAGACATCTTCGCCTGGTCATATAAAGAGATGCCTGGACTTGATCCACAAGTAGTTGTCCATCATCTCGCAATTAAAAAGGGGTATCAGCCAGTCAAGTAGGCTCAACGACGCTTTCGCCCGAAACTTATCCCTCAAATCGAAATAGAGGTCAATAAGTTGATAGAAGCAGGATTCATCCGTGAGGTAAAATACCCTACGTGGATAGCCAACATTGTTCTTGTTAGAAAAAAGAATGGACAGCTTCATGTTTGCGTTGACTTTCGCGATTTGAATAACGCATGTCCCAAAGACGATTTTCCACTGCCAATCACAGAAATCATGGTGGATGCCACCACAGGGCATGAAGCTTTGTCTTTTATGGATGGATCATCGGGTTATAAACAGATTCGAATGGCTCTTGCAGATGAAGAAATGACAGCCTTTTGAACTCCAAAAGGGATATACTGTTACAAAGTGATGCCCTTTGGATTAAAGAATGCTGGTGGTACTTATCAACGTGCTATGCAAAAGGTCTTCGACGATATGCTGCATAAACATGTCGAGTGTTATGTCGTTGATCTTGTTGTTAAGTCAAAGAGACGACAAGGTCACTTGAAGGATCTAAAAGTGTTCTTCGATCGTTTGAGAAAGTATCAATTGAGGATGAACCCTTTGAAATGTGCATTCGGTGTTACTTCTGGGAAATTCCTTGGGTTTGTCGTTAGACATCGAGGAATCGAAATAGACCAGTCAAAGATTGACGCCATCCAAAAGATGCCAAGGCCTACAATTTAACATGAGTTTAGAAGCCTGCAAGGTCGTCTGGCCTACATTCAAAGATTCATCTCTAACTTAGCCGGTCGATGCCAACCTTTTCAAAGGCTAATGAGGAAAGGAGAAAAATTCGAGTGGGTTGAAGCATGTCAAAACTCTTTTGAAAGCATTAAGAAATATTTGTTTAACCCTCCTGTCTTAGGAGCCCCCATAGCTGGAAAACCATGAATTCTATACATCACTGCTTAAGAAAGATCACTGGGAGCGTTATTGGCACAGGAAGTTGAGAAGAGAAAAGAACGGGTGATGTGGAATTTTCCTTACCGCAAGCGCACGGGTCAAGTAATAATAAAGTGTTCGTATAAACGAGTGTCGTCCTCTGGATTGGATTTTTAAGCAAATCAAGTATTGTGAATTATCTTGCTCAATTTTATTTAGGGATCAAAAAGTAGTGAGTGAATGATATGAAAACTAAATCAAAGCAAGTAAAAAGTGGAAATTCAATTGGAAAAACACTTAGGGAATTGATTTCGCCGATTTAGTATAGGATTGATTTTAAGGAGTAAGTTATTATGCACAATGGAATTATGAGCCTAAGACCCTTTAATCACAACTACCTCTCTCGAGTATAATTGATTCTCATGCAAATTAATCTACTTGATATCCCTATCTAAGTTTATTAACATGCAAGGCAATGAGATCTTTTGACCAATTCTAAAGTTACTCTAAAACCGTCACGAATTAGAAAATAAACCTTAGTCATGCAATCTTGAGTAAGTCTACATTTAATCCCCTCTCCCGAGCAAGAATAAAAACTCAAATCATTCAACTAATGGCCAATTATTTGAAAGCATTAAATCAAGATTGCAACATAATAACCATTGCACAACTTAAACCATAAATCAATCCATAAACAAAATCAACTACATCAATCCCTAAGCTACAAGTTTAGCTACTCATGAATGAAATTACAAGCTCAACTAAACATAACAAAGCCATAAATCTAGCTAGAGAAAAGGAAAGGGAAAAGAAAACTCAATGTAGGCCGAGACCGAATGTCCCCGTCACGATCCCCACGAACAATGGGTTGATTTCCGCTTTTATCCCTCTTGTTCAGCCTCAATCCTCTGTTTTCTCCTCTGTTTTACGGCTCCAAAAGTATCCAAAAGAGTCCCCCCAAAAACCTAGCCGAAAAGAAGCTTATATTCTGTTTTTTCGTCATAGCGTCAAGACGCTGTCAAGACAGCGTCTCGACGCTGCCTTCAAAACGCGCGTTTCTGGAAAGGAAAACTCGCAGCGTCGAGACGCTGTGACCTTTTAGCGCCTATTCAGATATGGAATGCCAGCGTCGAGACGCTCAAGAGCTAGCGTCTCGACGCTAGCCTGCAGCTGACCCTACTTTGACTTTTCCTTCTTTGATTCTCTTTGGTTCTTTTGCAACTTTTCACGTCCCGAGCAACCGATTAACTCCAATATCGCGCTTTAGCTCCAATCAACCATTTCCTACAAAATAAACAAATAAGTGCAATAAAATGGCCAATAAATCATCAAAGACTAGCTAAATTAATTAGGGGAAACTAGCTAGCTATGCTCGCTATCAAACACCCCCAAACTTAAGCTTTTGCTAGTCCTCAAGCAAACTAAAAATCAAGCATATAATGGAAGAATAGATGCAACAAACATGACTCAATCCTCAAGGCTCAAAAGTCAATAACCAAGCAAGCAAGAGACATGCACATAAGGACCAATGAGGGAGACAAATTGAAAATTTTTCCAAAATTAACTTGCACAAGCGAGATCTAACTCAACAAGATCAGACTCTACTAGCCCGGGATTGATTTATTAAACTCTCAGCTCATCTTCCCTCTACACTGGCACTAAGGTTTCACTAATGAGTTAATGGAACAAATTAGTTTGTTTTTCTCCATACTTAGGTGCTTATAATTAACAATTAAATTAAGCATTTATACGTGGCACTAGCTTTCACACACCTGTTGCAGGGACCCTTAACCTGAGTTTTCTCTGGTTGGCCTAACTGATCACAACAGGGGTAGCTCTTTTTGCCTAAACTTTATTAAACATTGCAAACTGTGCACAGGCCATGGCATAAGTTTTTCTCAATAATAACAACAAGAATGATTTTTCTTTATGAACATGATAAGCATATATTCTTTTCTTTCCTCCTAAGCGAGATCAAACATGCTAATTTGCAAAAAAAATAACTTTTTAGCTCTTCCCTACACCTACCGAGGTGACAACAAGCATATGAACCAAATAATTCGCTCCTAAGCATTCAAATCCAAATCTAGCCAAGAAAAATACTCTACTCATGCAAGACATCTCCTAGAAAATTTTTAAAAAGTCTCCCTTTTTGGGCACTCATGCTTACAACTCATTGCAAGCTTAAAAATTGACAAGAAAGCCTATCATAGGACATCATAGTCATGCAAAAATAGCATCCAGAAAACAACCATATGCTTAATTCAAAGAAAGCTCAAAACTATAGCCCGAACTCAGATGCTCAAGGGTTCCACATGTAGGGATAAAAACCCTAGCGCAGCGGAAACGTACAGAGACCTTAATCGGTTTAAATGCCGATTGGGAAACCAATACGACGGCAAAACAATTATACAGCAGAAAATTAAAGAATCATGCTTTAAAATTGAAATAAAACATGCTTAAATAGCCCTAAAAACAATAGATCTAATCTATAAAGAATCCTATTGATCCTAGGGTTCAAGAATACTTACCCTTGAAGTTTTCTTGACAAGGTTTCACCAAAATCCTTCGGTTCCACAAAAAAAAACAGCAGCCAGGAACTCCTCTTCTTTGCTGGAGAATAATCACGAACACCACCACCACGATTGCACCGATATTCTCTTAGGTGTGAATGTTGAGTGGCTTGTGGGAACCCAGATCTCTAAGGATTTTTCTCTGAAAAGACACTCTGTATTCACAGAGGGAGAGACGAACGAGAGAGAGGGAGAGAGGCGTGAGTGTGGGGAGTGTCGCCTCAAAACTGAATATGACCCCTTCAAAAATAACCTCACGCATAATATCAGGTAACTGAAATATCAGTTACCTGATATTTTTAATTAATTATAAATTTAAAAATAATATTTTAAATTATAATTAATTAAATTTTAATTAATCAATATTAATTAAAATAACATTAATTTAAATCTTATTTAAATTAATATCCCTCTTAACCTATAGTTTAATTAAATCAAATTTAATTAAACTAAATCAATTAATTAATTCAAAATTAATTAATTTAAAAATAATAAAATTGAACATCATATATTCAATTATTATTATTCTCTCTCATAAAACTATAGTATTAATATACATCTAATGCACATTAATTATAACCTATAGTTTTAATATGAATCAAATTCACATTTTAGTTTAATATTCGAACCCCTTCGAATACTTAATTTAACCTTAGAAATTTACCTCAACGCCCTTATAGAGCTACCGATGGGACCTGATGGACCTACAGATCAGAAGCTCCAACGATATGAGATTAGTTGGTTAAACTCATTAACCAAGTTAATCAATATTCGTTAACTGTGGTTCACTCCACTAAAGAACCACAGCTGCACTCTTCTCACTGCAGATATATTTCTGTGTCCACGGATATCGACCGTCAACAGCAAGTTAGCCCTTCACGTGTGTTCGTACCCCAGCTAGGTCAAATTACCGTTTTACCCCTGGGCTACCTCTTGGTCCTTAAGTACCAGTGCTCCTCTAATGAACAACCTGTTTGTGGTCCAACCAGCAAACAGAAATCCCTCTCGTGCCATAAAGAGGGTAGGGCCCATTGTTCAAGACCCGGAGACACCACTTAAGGGAACACACCTCTACTTACCCTAATATCGGGAAGGAGTGAATTCCATCTTGTAAGACTACGTTCCCAGCTCCCCACTCGGTCTTGTCCCCAAAATGGTAGGCTTATTGAGTCGGCGAACAGGCCACTCTCACCCGTACAAATCAAAGGACAATCCCTCATGGACAGGAGTCCATAATCCACTCAGGATTAAGGCCAAGTTGCCTAGGTCATCCTAGTGAAATAGAAACCGAGCTAACTAACGGTGTTACAGTTAGTGGTTAACTATTTCGCGATCCGGTCTTTGTGCAAACTCATTGCACAGGATACCCCCACTCGCATGTCAACCACATGAACGCGTTGGATCATTACGTTTGTATCAATATACAAAGCGGGCCGTATCCATAGTGTCACCAGGACAAGGTACCAAGCCTTATCCCTATACTACAGACCCTTTAGGCTAAAACTTGAACATTGATCCCCGTATGTCCCTACATACTAGTTCAAGCCTCATTCTATTAGCCTTGGATGTTTAGTTTATTGGATTACGGTTCATAAGACAAGATATAATACAAACATTGAATAATACATCAGTTTTATTAATGTTCGGTCAAATGTACATTTACTATCAACGAGTTTTAGGGCATAAAACCCAACAAACTCCCACTTGAACTAAAACTCAAGTTACAGGGAAAGTATATACAATATAATCCAAAGCTGGAAATGGTACATGTATGTTGTACATTACATGAAAAGTAAATATACAAAATACAATAAACTAGGGCATCCTTACACCCAGCTATATACATGTCTCGCAGACCTAGACTTTCTAGATGACCCTCAAACACTTTAGCCGAGAGGGCCTTCGTAAACCGATCAGCAATGTTGTGCTCGGAAGCGATCTTGGTCACGACCACATCTCCTCTTTGCACAATCTCTCGAATCAGATGATACTTCCTCTCTATGTGTTTACCTCGTTTGTGGCTGCGAGGTTCCTTTGAATTGGCTACAGCCCCACTGTTGTCACAGTATAACGTAATGGGCAAGTTCATATTTGGAACAACTTCCAAATCTGTCAAGAACTTCCTTAGCCAAACAGCTTCCTTAGCCGCTTCACAAGCAGCTACATACTCAGCCTCCATCGTGGAGTCTGCTATGCAACCTTGCTTTATACTTCTCAAAACTACAGCTCCCCCGTTAAGGGTGAAAACTGACCCTGACGTGGATTTCCTAGAATCCTTGTCAGTTTGGAAGTCAGAGTCGGTGTATCCAGTGAGAACTAACTCTTTAGCCCCAAACACCAGCATGTAGTCCCTCGTTCTCCTAAGATACTTGAGGATTCCTTTAACGGCGGTCCAGTGGTCTAACCCTGGATTTGACTGATATCTGCTGACAATCCCTACAGCATAACAGATGTCAGGCCTCGTGCATAGCATAGCATACATTAAGCTACCCACTGCAGAGGCGTAGGGAATCCGTCTCATATCCTCAACCTCTTGAGGTGTCTTAGGAGACTGTTCCTTAGACAGGTGAACCCCATGCCTGAAAGGCAATAAGCCCTTCTTTGAGTTCTGCATCGAATATCGAGCCAACATCTTGTCGATATACGTTGCCAGAGACAGAGCTAGCGTTTTGTTCTTTCTATCCCGAATAATCTGGATGCCAAGAACATACTGAGCCTCACCCAAATCTATCATTTGGAATTGAGCTGCTAGCCATTCTTTTACGTCAGACAGATACCCTACATCATTCCCAATGAGGAGGATGTCGTCAACATAAAGTACGAGGAAAGCTACTTTATTCTTGTTGATTTTCTTGTATACACAAGGCTCATCAACATTCTGGTCAAAGCCAAAAGATTTGATCGCAGTATCAAATCTAATATTCCAATACCTAGAAGCCTGTTTCAACCCATAAATGGATCGATTCAGTTTACAAACTTTTTGCTCCTGACCTTGCGTTATGAACCCTTCGGGCTGAGACATAAAAATACTCTCGTCAAGGTTGCCATTCAAAAAAGCTGTCTTGACATCCATTTGCCATATTTCATAGTCATAAAACGTGGCAATGGATAAGAGAATTCTTATGGACTTAAGCATAGCAACTGGAGAAAAGGTTTCTTCATAGTCCACCCCTTCTCGTTGGGTATAACCCTTTGCTACTAGTCTCGCTTTGAAAGTCTGTACTTTCCCAGCAGCATCTCTTTTCCTCTTATAGATCCATTTACACCCAATGGGTCTAACCCCTTCAGGTGGATCTACAAGTTCCCAAACTTGATTGAAGTACATAGACTCCATCTCAAGGTCCATAGCTTTGACCCACTCGTCCTTATCTACGTCATTCATTGCCTGACGATAAGACAATGGATCTTCTATGCCGTCGTCAGGTATGACTACTTGTGTTTCCGTTAAACCCAAGTAGCGGTTGGGTTGTTTCACAACCCTCCCACTGCGTCGAAGCTCTCCCACTACGTGAGGAGGACTAGATTGACGAGAAGAACTGGATTCTCCAACAACTCTTGTTGAAGGACCAGATTCATCAACAACTCTTGTTGATCCTTCTGTAGCTTCGCCTAATACTAACTTACTTCGTGGTCTATGATCTCGAATGTGGTCTTCCTCCAAGAAAGTTGCATTTGTCGATACAAATACTTTATTATCTTGAGGGTCGTAGAAAAGACCACCTCTCGTTTCTTTCGGGTACCCAACAAATTGGCATATTCTTGTACGTGATTCCAATTTCTTAGGATTTGTCACTAACACATGTGCAGGACAACCCCAGATACGGAAGTAACGCAAACTAGGTTTACGCCCCCTCCATAACTCAAAAGGAGTTTCAGAAACACTTTTTGAGGGAACACTGTTAAGAATATGTACTGCAGTCTCTACTGCATACCCCCAAAACGAGCTAGGCAATTGAGCATAGCTCATCATAGATCGAACCATGTCTAACAAGGTTCTATTTCTCCTTTCTGATACACCATTCTGCTGAGGTGTACCAGGTGTTGAGAGTTGTGATTGGATTCCATGTTTTATCATATAGTCCTGGAATCTTTGATCCAAATACTCTCCACCTCGATCGGATCGAAGCATCTTAATTGTTTTACCTAACAGGTTTTCTACCTCAGCCTTAAACTCTTTGAACTTTTCAAGAGCCTCAGACTTATGGCCCATCAGGTATAAGTAACCGTATCGTTAATAATCATCTATAAAAGAGATGAAATATTCAAAACCACCTCGAGCCTTTACATTCATTAGACCACAAAGATCCGAATGTATCAGTTCAAGTGGTTCTTTGGCCCTGTAACCTTTTCCAGTAAAAGGCCTCTTGGTCATTTTACCCTCGAGACACGATTCACAGGGTGGTAAAGATGTATCTTCTATATCAGTTAGAAGCCCATTTTTAACCAAACGATCGATCTGATCGATGTTAATATGACCAAGACGAAGGTGCCAAAGATACGTGTTATTACTTAAAGGAGAAATCTTTTGCCTTTTGTTTTGCGTTTCAGCTGTTTTAAACATTTCATGACTTAAAATAGCCTTAGCATCAGTTGGTTTTAACACAAACAAATTATTCTCACGCTGAGCAGAACAAATATAAATACCATTCCTTGAAATAATTGCTTCATTAAGCTGAAAGGAAACAGAGTATTCTTGTTCTAACAAAGCGGAAACAGAAATAAGGTTCCTTTTAATTCGAGGAACCAAAAACAAGTTCTCCAAAATTAAAAACTTATTTCTAAAGAATAATTTTGCAGCTCCCACTACACGAGCTGAAACGACGTCTCCTGTTCCAACCTTGAGCGTCATTTCACCGTCTGCCAGCTGCTGGAAATTATTTCCCTGAAAAGAAGAGCAAACATGATTAGTGGCCCCCGAATCCAGTATCCAGGAAAACTCATCATGTTCTACGAGACACGTCTCTAATACAAGTAAATCGAATTTACCTTCTTTTTCTCTTCTCTTTTTCAGCAAGGTAACGGGGACAGTTCCGCTTCCAATGACCATCTGCGTTGCAGTGGAAGCACCTGCCTTTGTCGGCCACGACCTTGGCCTTTCCCTTCCCTTGCACAGCCTGTGCAGGAGCCTTCCCCTTGTCTCCCTTCCTCTTCTGTATTTGCTTCGATGAAGAAGCCTGGGGTACAGATTTAGTCCCTGAGGATGAACCCTTCAGGAACTTCTTTTTGGAATGGGCCACATTGGCCTCTCCTTTCACCACACGTTTGCCCTTGCTCTTCTGCAAGGACTCATAAATCTGTAACTCCGAGAGGAGGGTAGTCAGGTTGAACTGAATCTTATTCATGCTCGCGTTCGTCCTGAAAGACAGATAACTCGCTGGGAGCGAGTGAAGGATGAACGCAACCTGACTGCGCTCGCAGACTACCCCGCCATTTGCCTCAGCTATATTGAACTGGTTAATCATGTCTAGGACGTGTTCCCGAACAGATTGACCTTCCTGCATCTTGGCATTGAAGACGTTCTTCAGGGCGTCGTGGTGGATCTGGTAGGACGGGAGTCCAAACATCTCCTGCAGGGAATTCATAATTTCCCTGGCAGTTTCCACGTTTTCATAACGCTTGGCCAATACTTCAGATAAGCTGACCAGTATGTAGACTTTGACCTTTTCATTGGCCTTAGTCCAGCGTTCATAGGCGTCTTTTACTGCCTGAGTGGCAGTGCGAGGGGGAACGGGAGGACACTCCTCCCTTAAGACGAACCTTAAGTCCTCAACCACGAGTATTGTATTAAGATTCGATTTCCATTGTGGAAAATTTTCGCCGGTAAGTTGTTCGTTTTTAAGCAAGGAAATTATGGAGGAAGACATTGCTGAAAAAACAAACAATTGACCGTATTAGTTATCTTTGCCTTAACCCATCACACAAGCAATACAAACAATTGCAAACATCCAATCAATTTTGCAAACAAACAATCAAAGAACCCTAATAAAACTATGATTGTGTTTCGCAACGATGCTTTAGAGGTTTAGAAGAACAGCCACCGAAGGGTGATCAGTTGTTCCTCCTCTAAAATGAGACTCTTCTCAGTCAATTTCTAATACCAGAATAACTCATAT
This sequence comes from Luffa aegyptiaca, assembly GCA_017139565.1. NCBI lineage: Eukaryota > Viridiplantae > Streptophyta > Magnoliopsida > Cucurbitales > Cucurbitaceae > Luffa > Luffa aegyptiaca. The sequence goes on from CM029398.1 coordinate 19,135,333, forward strand.
TCCATTAGAAATTAACCACCGTTGTTCGGTCAAGGATTTGTTAACAATTAACTCCTCCCCGTAAGTGTAACCCTCCCACTTTCAGATCTCAAAGGCACGGACCAACAGGTTACCGTTACGAAAGACAACTGTTGGTAATTAGCTTAAGCGATCCTATCCTATTTAGGAGTTCACGGTGTTCCGAATCCTATGATCAGGCCCTCCGAAGGGATGGTTGCGCCGAGACAACACGCAGGCGGATCATAGGAATCTCACATTGTGACCTAGGGGTGGAGACCGAAGGATACGTTGACACGCGTCCCGCTCCCACTTACTATAGTCACTTTCCCCATTCACCTTGGTATTGACCCATGCAAACACTCTCCGAAGGGAGGCCGCGCTAAAACGACACAAAGCCGAGCATGGATCTCACGGTGTGAACATCACAGGGACGTAGGAGCAAAACTCAATTTAAATTAAGTTTTGTAATTTTCCTCCCACTAAAGTAACCTATCGGGTATTTTAGGGTTTGATTAAACCAAGATAAATCCGGCTAAGTCATTTATCTAAGTCTAGTCCTATTATAACTATTATAATAAGACCTAATGTCTAGGTATATTAAACAAATTTAATTTACCTAGTGACATTATTCTAACATTAACCTGAAATTAATTCAACTCCGGTGTTCCAGATCAGTTCCCAGGTAGGAGGTGTTCCGTATACCGTCAACTTAAATACCTCCAATCCTTAGACAGAACTTTACTGGTAGAGTTCCCTTATAATTTCAGGAATGTTTGTCCTACTTAGTTCATTAAAACTATTTTAAAACTAAGTAAGAATTTCTAATCCTATTAGAAAATGATCTTAGGTCTAATTAATTTTAACTCATTAAAATTAATTCATTTTAACCTAAGATCCTATGTGAGCATGCATATCTTGATTATAGATTGACGGTTTCTAATCATAAATTTTAAACTATTTCAAATTTTTAACGATTAGCCCTATAATCATGCATACTATAGTTTAATTTAATTAACAATCATATTCGAATTAATCAAATATAAACTATATACTTTTGCATTGCATGAAAAATTAATATAACTTTTATATTAACCTATGGATGTTTCATGCTCAATGCGACTTGATTTCCATTTTAATAAATTAACAATTAATTATTGCCAACAATGGAAAATCAAATTAGCATGCTGCAAACAATTTATTTTTAATATAACTCTTATATTAAAACTATATAGATGCATGCATCATACTTTTCCATTTTCATGAATTTAATATAACTCAACTATATATTAAATCAATCGTGAAAATCCATGCATTATCAACCAAATATTATAATCATATTATAACATACATAATGCATGAGCATGCTTTATAACCTAAGGTGTGATTAATATTTAAATGACATCCACAAAGCATTTAAATAGCTAACGAACCGGTTTAATTGGCCCCTACGATAGAATAAAGCTTAATTACACTAAGAAAGCAAATAATCTATCCTATTACAAGAGTCTGCAGCTCCAAAACCGGACCAGCAAGCACGAACCGACCCGAATCGCTTCGAACCGACCTTGAAGAACCCGAACCGAACCAAAACCGGGCTGAACCGGACCAAAACCGGTCCCAGCTCAACCCATTCACGCGAACCGAACCAGCAGTTAGGGTTTCTCCCACGTCTCAACGTAAAAACGAACTGCCGCACGAAATCGTGACAGCGTCGAGACGCTTAAGGAACAGCGTCCCGACGCTGACGCGATTTCAACCCGTCCGAAGCGTGATATCGCGATAGCGTCGAGACGCTTAACGCCTAGCGTCCCGACGCTAACGCGTCTGGAGCAGTTTTCTATGCAGAACAGCGACTGTCTTCTCCCAATTGGCCTCAAATTTTATCCAGTTCTTCACAGATCTTCATGCCTAAACTAGACCCGGACTTACAGACTCCAAATTTATGAACAATTGCCCAAAACACAGGGGCCCTTACATTTGATCAAATCAAAATAATCATAAATTTATGGCCAATTAAACCAAAACAGTTCACAGCAAACCAAACATTCTAAATGCAAATTAAATCCCACCTTACAGCCAATCGCAATTCCCAAATTAACATTCAAAACACGATTTGGCTCTGATACCAATTGTAGGGATAAAAACCCTAGCGCAGCGGAAACGTACAGAGACCTTAATCGGTTTAAATGCCGATTGGGAAACCAATACGACGACAAAACAATTATACAGCAGAAAATTAAAGAATCATGCTGTAAAATTGAAATAAAACATGCTTAAATAGCCCTAAAAACAATAGATCTAATCTATAAAGAATCCTATTGATCCTAGGGTTCAAGAATACTTACCCTTGAAGTTTTCTTGACAAGGTTTCACCAAAATCCTTCGGTTCCACAGAAAAAACAGCAGCCAAGAACTCCTCTTCTTTGCTGGAGAATAATCACGAACACCACCACCACGATTGCACCGGTATTCTCTTAGGTGTGAATGTTGAGTGGCTTGTGGGAACCCAGATCTCTAAGGATTTTTCTCTGAAAAGACACTCTGTATTCACAGAGGGAGAGACGAACGAGAGAGAGGGCGAGAGAGAGGGAGAGAGGCGTGAGTGTGGGGAGTGTCGTCCTCAAAACTGAATATGACCCCTTCAAAAATAACCTCACGCATAATATCAGGTAACTGAAATATCAGTTACCTGATATTTTTAATTAATTATAAATTTAAAAATAATATTTTAAATTATAATTAATTAAATTTTAATTAATCAATATTAATTAAAATAACATTAATTTAAATCTTATTTAAATTAATATCCCTCTTAACCTATAGTTTAATTAAATCAAATTTAATTAAACTAAATCAATTAATTAATTCAAAATTAATTAATTTAAAAATAATAAAATTGAACATCATATATTCAATTATTATTATTCTCTCTCATAAAACTATAGTATTAATATACATCTAATGCACATTAATTATAACCTATAGTTTTAATATGAATCAAATTCACATTTTAGTTTAATATTCGAACCCCTTCGAATACTTAATTTAACCTTAGAAATTTACCTCAACGCCCTTATAGAGCTACCGATGGGACCTGATGGACCTACAGATCAGAAGCTCCAACGATATGAGATTAGTTGGTTAAACTCATTAACCAAGTTAATCAATATTCGTTAACTGTGGTTCACTCCACTAAAGAACCACAGCTGCACTCTTCTCACTGCAGATATATTTCTGTGTCCACGGATATCGACCGTCAACAGCAAGTTAGCCCTTCACGTGTGTTCGTACCCCAGCTAGGTCAAATTACCGTTTTACCCCTGGGCTACCTCTTGGTCCTTAAGTACCAGTGCTCCTCTAATGAACAACCTGTTTGTGGTCCAACCAGCAAACAGAAATCCCTCTCGTGCCATAAAGAGGGTAGGGCCCATTGTTCAAGACCCGGAGACACCACTTAAGGGAACACACCTCTACTTACCCTAATATCGGGAAGGAGTGAATTCCATCTTGTAAGACTACGTTCCCAGCTCCCCACTCGGTCTTGTCCCCAAAATGGTAGGCTTATTGAGTCGGCGAACAGGCCACTCTCACCCATACAAATCAAAGGACAATCCCTCATGGACAGGAGTCCATAATCCACTCAGGATTAAGGCCAAGTTGCCTAGGTCATCCTAGTGAAATAGAAACCGAGCTAACTAACGGTGTTACACCACAAACATGCTATCCCACCCCCAAACTTAAAACATGCATTGTCCTCAATGTATAAAGAAAATAAGGCATAAACAAGCATGAGAACAATAAAAGAATGAGAGGAGTGAATAATACTGGCCTGGAATGATGATGACTTTTTGATTGAAATCTTGAAAGCTTGAAAGCAAAGGAGAGACAGAAAACAAGACCTACAAAAACAAACAATAAATCAAAAGCAAACAGAAAAGCACAACTACACTTACTTGGGTTGCCTCCCATAAGCGCTTGTTTAACGTCATTAGCTCGACGTGTTGACCGTGCTTCAAGGAGGCTTCTTTTCAGTGAATCCAACAGAGGTGCTCTTTCTTGCACCTTTCTTGTAGCCCATGAAAAGCACTTCAGATTGTCCCTTGGAGTCTTCAACTGCCTTAAAAATTTCTTTTTCGTTCCTGACTCTCAGAGTGAGCTCCCTGCGCTCAATATCAATAATCACTCACCCAGTAGCGAGGAATGGTCTTCCTAGTATGACAGGCATTGAAGGATTTTCTATCATGTCCATAACATACAGATCAATAGGGAGGAAAAATCTACCTACCCTGATTAAAAAATTTTCTACAATGCCAACTGGTCTAACCACAGACTGATCAACCAATTGGAGCTTTACAGGAGTAGATTTAATCTCACCTATGTCTAACTTTTTGCATAAAGATAGAGGAATGATATTAATGTTAGCACCTAAGTCACATAATGCTCTAAAAGAGTAAGTACCAAAAGTGCAAGGAACAGAAAAACTCCCTGGATCTGCTACTTTTTCAGGTACCTTCTGTTGGACTCTAGTGCTGCATGTGGAAGCAAGATACACCGTGTCAACCTTTTTTTCCTTTCGCTTCTTTGCTAACCACTCCTTCATGAACCTGTTATACTGGGGCATCTCTAACGCCTCTGCAAAAGGAATATTAATATTCAGATTCATAAAAGCATTCATAAATTTGTCAAACTGAACCTGGTTGTTCTTTTTCTTCTTTTTCTTTTTCTTTTCTTTGGGAACCATCAGTGTGGGAGAAGGAATAGGAGGCTCAGGTTCAGGCTTTTCAGCCTCATCTGATGATGTGTCCTCCTCAGCTTCCCCTATAGGCGTGTCATAATCCTCAGACTCAGGCTCCCCTTCATTTTCCTCCTGGTGCACAGTGATTGCCTTACAGTACTCCATTTGGGTTTTCTCTTGCTCAGCTGGGGCCTTACCTTTATTCATGGTGCTTACAACACTTACCAACTGTCCCAGCTGAGTCTCAATATTCTTGATGGCAGCACTGTGGCCATTCACTGCTGAGTTGATGGCAATGACTGCCTCCTCCAATTTAGTTGTCCTGTTACTAGACTCTGCAATGAAACCTCCAACAAGATCTTCTAACTTTTTATTTTCTTGAGTTTAAGGGGCAAACCCAGGAGGATTAAGAACATTCTTATTATTAGCATAAGAGAAATTTTCCTGGTTCCTATTGTTAGGGTGATAATGTGTAGGTGTAGAATTATTATTATATCCCCTAGAATTAAAATTTGATACATACTGAACCTGCTCGATGGTCTCCTCCTGAGGTCTAGATGCTAAAGCAGCAGCTGATTCAATTGACTGTGCACTCCCTGTACCTGAAAATTTCATAAAAGCATTAGCAAGGGAGGTCATCTGGGCCTGGAGTGCACTTACTTTATCAACCTCAAACACTCCAGCAACAATCTTTTTAGGTGCAGACCGCTCTGATGGCCACTGATAGCTGTTGGTGGCCATATCCTCTAGAAGTGTACGAGCATTTTCCACGGTCTTGGACAACAGAGTCCCACCTGCAGCTGCATCAACAATCGTTTTTGTACTAGGAGTCAAACCATTATAAAACAATTGAACCTGAAGCCAGTCGGGATATCCATGCTGAGGGCACTTCCTCATTAGCTCTTTAAATCGCTCCCAGGCCTCGAACAACTGCTCATCATATTGTTGTTGGAATGTCCCAATCTCGGTCCTCAGCTTGACCGTCTTTGTAGGAGGGAAAAATTTCTTTAAAAAGGCCTGGACTAAAGCATCCCACGTGGTGATGCTCCCAGGGGGAATGGACTGCAACCAATCTCGTGCTTTATCCTGCAAAGAAAAAGGAAATAAGCGTAAGCGAACAACATCCTCAGAAACGCCATTAATTTTTACCGTCCCACAAATGTCCAAAAATGATTTAAGATGAGAATTTGGATCCTCGATGGGCGATCCTCTATATGTACAGTCTCGAGCCATCTGAATGAGACCGGTCTTCAGCTCAAAGTTGTTGGCATTAATTGGGGCATAGACAATCCCCGACTGTTGCCCCTGAAACACGGGCTGAAAGTAATCTCTTATAGGCCTAGGCTCCTCAGGTGGATTTTGGTCAGCCATCTGAATAATTTCTCTATTTTTCCTTCACTTCTCTACTACTACGCATACAAAAAACAAATCTACCCTAAAAAGGAAAGAAAACAATTATGGAAAGAAACAAAGAAAAGAAAACAACTAATCTAAATATGGAAAATATAATCTTGAAAAGGAAACAAAATAACCTAATATGGAATGCAAAAATAAATATGGCAAAACACAAATAAGGAATCTAACAAATAAGGAAAAACTAATCTAAAAAGGAATAACAAGAAACAAATACGGAAAAGATTACTCAACTAAAAGAAAAACTAAACTCGAAAAACAAATATGGAAAAATGCAATCAACCTAGAAAAGTAAAAATACACCCTAAATTAAGATCAAACAATTTTTTTCACAATATCAATCTAGCTAAATGTACCAATCCCCGGCAACGGCGCCAAAAACTTGATGTGGAATTTTCCTTACCGCAAGCGCACGGGTCAAGTAATAATAAAGTGTTCGTATAAACGAGTGTCGTCCTCTGGATTGGATTTTTAAGCAAATCAAGTATTGTGAATTATCTTGCTCAATTTTATTTAGGGATCAAAAAGTAGTGAGTGAATGATATGAAAACTAAATCAAAGCAAGTAAAAAGTGGAAATTCAATTGGAAAAACACTTAGGGAATTGATTTCGCCGATTTAGTCTAGGATTGATTTTAAGGAGTAAGTTATTATGCACAATGGAATTATGAGCCTAAGACCCTTTAATCACAACTACCTCTCCCGAGTATAATTGATTCTCATGCAAATTAATCTACTTGATATCCCTATCTAAGTTTATTAACATGCAAGGCAATGAGATCTTTTGACCAATTCTAAAGTTACTCTAAAACCGTCACGAATTAGAAAATAAACCTTAGTCATGCAGTCTTGAGTAAGTCTACATTAAATCCCCTCTCCCGAGCAAGAATAAAAACTCAAATCATTCAACTAATGGCCAATTAATTGAAATCATTAAATCAAGATTGCAACATAATAACCATTGCACAACTTAAACCATAAATCAATCCATAAACAAAATCAACTACATCAATCCCTAAGCTACAAGTTTAGCTACTCATGAATGAAATTACAAGCTCAACTAAACATAACAAAGCCATAAATCTAGCTAGAGAAAAGGAAAGGGAAAAGAAAACTCAATGTAGGCCGAGACCGAACGTCCCCGTCACAATCCCCACGAACAATGGGTTGATTTCCGCTTTTATCCCTCTTGTTCAACCTCAATCCTCTGTTTTCTCCTCTGTTTTATGGCTCCAAAAGTATCCAAAAGAGTCCCCCCAAAAACCTAGCCGAAAAGAAGCTTATATTCTGTTTTTTCGTCATAGCGTCGAGACGCTGCCTTCAAAACCCGCGTTTCTGGAAAGGAAAACTCGCAGCGTCGAGACGCTGTGACCTTTTAGCGCCTATTCAGATATGGAATGCGTTTCAGCAGTTGACCCTACTTTGACTTTTCCTTCTTTGATTCTCTTTGGTTCTTTTGCAACTTTTCACGTCCCGAGCACCCGATTAACTCCAATATCGCGCTTTAGCTCCAATCAACCATTTCCTACAAAATAAACAAATAAGTGCAATAAAATGGCCAATAAATCATCAAAGACTAGCTAAATTAATTAGGGAAAACTAGCTAGCTATGCTCGCTATCAACGGGCCCTTTATTACTTAAGCAGGACTCTGAATGGAGCTGAGATAAATTACTCACCCATTGAGAAAATGTGCCTTGCTCTTTTCTTCGCTATTGACATTACATGCTAGCTTTCATAATGCACTTGGTCGCGAAAGCTGATCCTATCAAGTACGTTCTATCGAGGCCAGTTATTTTTTATGCCTAGCTAAGTGGGTCATCTTACTCCAGCAATATGACATCATTTATGTACCTCAAAAGGCAATTAAGGGGCAGGCATTAGTCGATTTCTTGGCAGATCATCCAATCCCGTCGGATTGGAAGTTATGTGAAGACCTACCTGGTGAAGAAGTCTTCTATGTTGAAATCACTGAACCTTGGACCATGTACTTTGATGGCGCAACACGAAAAAGTGGAGCAGGGGCAGAAATCGTTTTTATTTGGCCTGAGAACACATGCTCCCTTAAAGCTTCATGATTGGTGAATTGTGCTCGACCAATGTTGCTTAATATCAAGCGCTGATAATTGGCCTCCAAATGGCCTTGGGGATTGGTATAACATATATAGAGGTCTATGGTGATTCAAAGTTGGTCGTTAATCAACTCTTACTCCAGTATGAAGTGAAGCATAAAGAGTTGAAGCCTTATTTCATCTATGCAAAACAACTACTAGAAAGGTTTGACAGTATAGTACTGGAGCATGTTCCGAGATCAGAAAATAAAAAAGCAGATGCTCTAGCAAATTTGGCGACTACCTTAACAATCCCAGAGGATATGTCGATGAACATCTCACTTTGTCAGAAGTGGATTGTGCCACCAATAGAAGATGAAGGTGAAGAGGCAAATATGATCTCTGTTTATGCAATCGAGGAAGAGGACTGGCGACAATCTATTATAGATTATCTTCGACATGGAAGACTTCCCACAGATCCCATATGTAGGGTCGATATACGAAGAAAAGGCTCCCGATTTTATCTACTACAAGGAGACCCTTTATCGTCGTTCTTACGAGGGACTCTTCCTTCGATGCCTTGGAAAGGAAGATGCAGCAAAGGCATTAGATGAGGCACATTCAGGTGTTTATGGCGCTCACCAGTCAGGTCGAAAACTCCAGTTTCAATTAAAAATGATGGGTTATTATTGGCCTACAATGATTCGAGACTCAATGGAGTATGCAAAAAAGTGTGAAGCTTGTCGATTTCATGCAAACTTCATACATCAGCCACCGGAGCCTCTTCATCCAACTGTAGGTTCATGGCCTTTTGAAGCTTGGGGACTTGACCTTGTTGGCCCTATAACACCTAAGTCTTCAGCAGGACATTCTTACATTCTTGCAGGGATGGATTACTTCTCAAAATGGGTTGAAGTTGTCGCATTGAAAGAAGCCAAGAAAGAAAATGTCGTGGATTTCGTCCGAACTCATATAATCTATCGGTACGGTATCCCTCATCGTATTGTGACAGATAATGGAAGGCAATTCTCTAACGGCCTAATGGACAAGTTGTGTGAGAAGTTTAACTTCAAGCTGTAGACACCATATTTGGTCTGGTTAGATTTATTTTATTTATATCATGCTTTTTATTATCATGAATATTTTTATTTTTGATATTTGTTATTGTTAGAAAAAACAAAGAATAAAAATAAAAATAAAACAAATTAAAAAAAAAAAATCTTCTAACCACCATTCTTTTTAAAACGTTTTTTTCTCCCATATTTTTCTCATCCTTCCCCCTCTAACGTATCTTTCTCCCTAAAAATCTCAGCCCTCTCACCCACATTACCACGTTCCCCCTCTTTTCTCTCTACTCACCCTACTGTTTGGAGAATGATGACGCTTATAAATGGGGGAGGCCTAAGCAAGAAAGGGGGAGGAGTTTTGAAGATAAAAAAATAAAATAGAGATTGTAAAGGTTGAAATGAGAGGAAATTTTGGTCAAAATTGGCATCTTGATTTTGAACCCCCACTTTCTCTCTCCTCTCCTTTCCTTTCCTCCATGAAAATTGCTTTCTTCATCCACCCAAACCCATTTTCTTCTTCCTCCAAAAAACCCATACACTTTGAATTCCGATGAGCGATAGAAACTACAAGCTTACCACCTACACGAACCCACGAGCTCCCCGCAATGAAACCAGGAGTAACTCTGACCCACATTCCAGTGAATTTCCATGGAAGAGAAAGGTAAAGAAGGAGCTTGGGGAAGGAGATGAGAAAAAGAAAGAAAATTGGTGGGACCCACTTCTTTTCCTTCATATTTTTTTTTTCTTTCTTTCAATTTATCTATTCTTTTCTTTATTTGCTTAAAGAGCATTTTTTAATTTAAAGTTTTAAGTGTCTTTCTTTTATTTCCTCTTCAATTTTATAAAAAATTCTGAGATTGAATTGGGAAATTACTTCTAAATTAATTTCAATTGAAATTTTCCCAAATCAACTTCAATTATGTTTTAACTTCCATTTTCTAATTAGAAATTTAAATTGATTTATTTTAGATTTCTAAAGAACTCTTAATTGGATATTAGTTGAAAGTTTTTTTAAATCTAATTTCAATTAGAGTTTAATTGGGATTTTCCAAACTAATTTTAATTGGCTTTAAATTGAATTGCTATTACCAATTTCAATTGGATTTTAATATGACATTTTCAACTTTAATTGTCTTTCTTATTAATTTCAGTTGGATTCTAACATAAAATTTCTAATTTGAATTTGAATTTGTATTTTCCTAATAAATTTTCACTGGTTTGTAATTAGAAATTTCAATTTTCTTTAAATATGAAATTTTAATGTTTTCAAATTTATTTTAATTTGAATTGTTCAAATGAATTTCAAAGGGTTTGAAATGCTCAAATGAATTTCAAACAAATGACATTTGAACTAAGATTTTCAATTTGATTTTCACTTGATTTTTTGTAAAGATGATTTTAAACTTTCTTTCCATTGGTTTCAATAATTAATTTGGAATTTCATAATAAATTTCTAATTGGATTTAATTTGGGATTTCAACTTTTGTTTGTTTTTAATTGATTTCATTTTGACATTTACTAATGAATTTCAATTTGGAATTGCCCAAATGAATTTCAATTGGAATTTTATTTGAATTTTCACTTTCCCCTCAATTAATCTCGAATTCAATGAGTTTCAAAGTGATTTGGAATTTTTCAATAAATGTCAATTTGGTTCTAAATTAAAGTTTCCAAGTCAATGTCTTTTGGTTTTATATTGAAAATCAATTTCAATTTTAAACTAAATTGGAAATCAATTTCAATTTTGGAAAGGTTAAATCAAATTTCAAAAACATTATTTAATATTTTGAATGGTTAAAATAGATTGATTATGAAAACTTTAATGCTAATTTTGTCTAAGAACGGGTATTTAAGCTGACCGAAAGGGAACACCCTGCCTGGAAATTAGCCTAAAGTTTAACTAGTTAATTATTTTGGCAATCAAAATTTCAATTGGATCTTAATTTAGAAAATTTTCAAATCAACTTCAATTTGATTCTAAATTGGATTTTCCAAATGAATTTCAAAATAGTTTTACTTTAGTAATTCGAAATGAATTTATATTTGAATTTGATTTAAAAATGAAAAAATATTTTTCCATTGAATGGTGTCATACCACTCATGATTATTACTTCACATTTTATTTTTGAAATGTGAAGTAATAGATGTGAGACAAATTAGCTCATGTACAACCCATGACGGAGTTGAGACAATTTCTCACATTCTTGAGGTGATAAATTTTCTTTTAATTGAAAGAAAATTCTAACATGACAAGTAATTATTGGGTATAACCCCACTCACTACATCACATCCTTACTTATGTTTTAAAGCTAAGGTAAGATCAAGTGGGACATTTGTTATTTGATTTTTTTTCTTCAAAATAAAGGACCGTTTCATATTATAAAAGGATAATTTTAAAATAAAATATGGTAACCGTTTTTTAAACGGGTGTTGTAGGGGTGCTAACACCTTCCCTACACTTAATCGACTCCCGAGCCTAATTTTTGGTTTTCAAAGACCGGTTTTTCTTTAAAACGGGTGACCAATCACACCCCAAGATGATTGGTGGCGACTCCAAACCTTTAACCTCGAAAGGGACCCTTAGGGAAGGACGTCGGCCGCTCCGCGTCGCGATGACGTTGCAACAAAAGCAATACAAGTCCTCTATGTACAATGTCGCGGCAAATGGGTTGGCATAAGCATTCAATAAGACACTGTGTAATTTATTGAAGAAAGTAGTCTCCAAGACAAACAGACATTGGCAAGAAAAGATTGGTGAAGTGTTGTGGGCTTACCGAACTACTCATCGCACTCCTACAGGGGTCACACCTTATTCTCTCGTCTATGGGGTAGAAGTTGTGCTCCCGTTAGAAAGAGAGATTCCCTCATTAAGGATGGTCGTCCAAGAAGGGTTGACAATGGAAGATAATGCTAGGTTGCGCCTTCAAGAGTTAGAAGCACTTGATGAAAGGAGGTTAGAGGCTCAGCAAGCATTGAAATGTTACCAAGCACGAATGTCTAAAGCCTTTGATAAGAATGTGAAGCTTCGATCATTTCAAGTTGGTGATCTTGTACTCGCTGTTCGAAGACCCATCATCACGAACGACACACAGGGAACAAATTCACACCTAAATGGGATGGACCCTACGTCGTGAAAGAAGTCTACACAAACGGAGCGTACAAGATTGTGGACAAAGACGGATTAAGAATAGGCCCGATAAATGGCAAGTTTCTGAAAACGTTTTATGCGTGAAATGTAATACTCCTTATCGTAAGAGTCTAAACTACATGATACTCCTGGACCGCATGAGTTAAAAAGGTGAAAAACCAAAAAAAAAAAACAAATTTGTATATTAAACTACGTTATGACTTGATCCCTTCCCACTTGAAGGGTACGTAGGCAGCTTAAGAAAAAAAACATAAGTTCAGTCAAAGCAAAGAAAAAAATCCATGTTGTAAAATAGTATTCTAAATTTTTACTAAGGCATAAATAAAGTAGAAATGTCTAATACAATAAATTGAAAGAATGTCTAATACAATGAATTGAAAAAATGTCTAATACAATGAATTGAAAGAATGTCTAAAAAAAAAAAAAATCATGCACATGTTAAAAAGCTTGGCATAAACTAAAGGGATCATGAATTAAGGATTCCATTGAAGTGCTTTCAGCTCGTCACGAGTACTCTCTAAGAGTCCGTGAATTGTCGCTAGGGTGCGAACGTCTGAAGCGCTGACGATGGGGGCACACTCGATGTCACTAATCTCCTCACGTATTTTCGAAACTACAAGTTTTTCATGAGCTAAGTCCTTTTCCTTTTTAGAGACCGAATTGGAAAGGCTTTCTACCTTGGCCTCTACAGCTGTTAACTTGGCCTCTAGTTCTGCAACCTTGGTCTTTAGATCTGCAACCTCTGAGACAGAGCGAGCAAGTTGTTTCTGAAGTGCATCTTTTTTCTCAACAACACGACTTTAGGTAGACAAAGCCTTCTCTAAGTGGAGCTTCTTTGCCTCCAACTGACTATCCCTACTCGATGGGGTCAAGTGAGTAGAGAGCGAAGATTATAATCCATTGTATTCTCGCACTTTCTTGAAGTAGTTGCCTACAAATTCTAGCAGAGGTTTCAAGTTGTTCGTAGTGGCCTCTGCCATTACATCAAAGATCTTGTGAGATTCTTGCTCAAGGTGCTCAAGGCTAGCAACATCTTCAAAAGGAGTGCGTACAGTCTTCTGTTGTATGCTTGTCCATATGGATAAAGCAGCTTGTCGCCGGAAGTTGGAAATTACATCATCAGCATAGAACTGAGAAACCTCAAAGACTAGGGCAACCACTTTCTCATGAGTATGTTGAGGGACTTTCTTAGTAGAACGAGAAGACGAACTCACCACTTGTTTGCTCGAGGATGCATGAGAGCTTCCGAAGTTCTTCACAGAAGAAGCAAAAGCATCAGGACTTGTCAAAGATTGCTCGCTCTCGAACATTCTTCCTCTTCTTGAACACGATCATTTAAAGGAAGCTGTAAAAGAAAAATAAAAGAGGGTCTAAGTAAAAAAAAACAAAAAAAAAAACAAAAAAAAAACAAAACAAAAAAAAGAGAAAAAAAAGAGTTGTTCAACCAAAGTCTCAGTGTCATCTGGAGTCTGTGAAGCATTAGAAGCACTCTTGATGGACTTGTCATCGAGATCAGAAGCTTTCCTAGGTCTTTTGGCTCTTTTCCAGTGTCGATCTCCAGTGTTGTTCTGACTCTCTTCTTCAGTTGAATCGCCAGATCTGGCAACCTTGAGTAGACGGAGTTCTTTTCCCCCAAATTTAGAGTTGCCTTTTTTAGGTAGCTTAGGCTGGGTTCGAGAGGGAATAGTACTGTCAACCAACTTACTTATGTCGTCCCCTAGGTAATTATCATACTTTTCAAACCACCAACTTCGATAACGTGAGGTGACATGGTCTTGAGGATTCGATGTACGAGCTGGAAGAAATACTTGAAACTCCGCATTAGTTCGCATGCAAACACACCAGTGGTGTAAAATGTTGTCCAATGTGACTAGGGGTGAAATTTCTCCTAAGTCATTGGATATGTCTTGATAAAAGCCAAACTGGCGGCCGAATCGGTAAGGGTTGTAGGGTTCGATAACTAATGAATCTTTACATCGCACTGACAAATAGCATGAGCGAAGACTTGAGAAATAGGAAGAAGGTATGAATTTCGTAACCTTTTCAGGTTTTATGATCTCGTTTTTGTTCCTAGTAAAGTTCGTGTGCCATGATATGGATGCACCCCCATGGATTAATTCGTCGGAAAAGTCAACCATGCTAGGACCTCGAACTTTCATTGGAGTTTTATAATTGGTGCCAAAGTAATGGGCGAGCCAACCAAAAATGTAATGCACGGGGAGAGAAGCATCGTCTATGCGTCCAACTGAAACAGAAGCATTATTGGAAACTTTGCTTAACCCGTGGTAGATGTTAGCAAGGACGGGGATTGCAAGACTGAAAGTCTTCCCCTCGGCCATTAAGCTGGCAGCTTTAAAAACACTGGGACATTCCCTTGGGGAACACAAAGGCGCAGAGCCAACAAGATAAAAAGGCCGCCAAATATGTCTGATCCCTGTGTTTCATATTAATCTTTAATTCGTGAAACAAGCTGTTCTCCTCATCTGACCACTCGTGACGCTTAATATTTGTGTCGTCTGGGATATGAGTCGTGCTAGGGCGAGAGGTCTTTTTGGGTCTCCGTTGAGGAGGCTTTGCGTATCTCTGTTCACCCTTGAACCGAAACGAAGTCCATGAGCTGATTGGAACATGAGAATGGTCAGTTCTTGAAGTGCTAAGCAAGTAGAATGCGTGGAAAAGGTGTTCGCAGCTTTTTGGAAGATGCTTTGCCTGGTTGTTTGACCCAGTTAACTCTTTAACACTAGGGATAACTTCCTCATAAAATCTACCTCTGATGGGCAGACCCCCAAATGTCCAAAGATCCCATAAGGAAATTGAAAGTTTCCCGCACGAGTGTGAAGTGTATTGGTTGTAGGACACCAAGTTTAACAAAAAGCCCGAAGTATATCGTTGTTTCGATCGTAAGTGTAAAGGGAAGCTACCACTACATCCAATAAATGAGCAGTCTGAAGCACCTCTTCATTCCGACCAACAACAAATTCCAGCCACTCCCAATAGCGAGGAATAAAAAGAAATTCGCTTGAAATTTTCAATGCGGATTCCCAACGAATTGATCCATCAATTATTCGGTGCCCTAACGTCACCTCTAGATGTCGACTAGGATTTTGTGTATGGATTGAAGATTCTAGAAACCAAACCTTAGAATATTGGTCCAGAGGCCTATCTACGGACCAATCAGAAATGGTATGCAGATTTAGTGGTGGGGACCATTGGGCTGCAAGACGACCGGTGTTAGGCTCTTCTACTAAGAAGCTGAGCCCGCTTCTTATGGGTTGATTGTTGTATTTCAAGAGAACGAGGTACGTCTTATCAGAGACAATGTGTTCTGCAAAGCACACCATGACTCTGCAAAATTTAAGGAGATGAAAGTTAAAACAAGTTAAAAGAATAAGATTTTTACGAAGATAAGTTAAAATAATAATAATAATAATAATAATAATAATAATGCATCAAGGAAAATTTCCTAGGACTAATGTTCCGATACGTCATGACAACAAAAGTCCAAAGACGTCATATGTCCTTGTACTAATGTTGAAAGGCGTGGCAGCAGTAAAGGAGCCCAAGTGGGAATGATATCATGTGTCCTTGGGCCGGGGAACGTCGTAGCAATAAAAGTCCAAAGACGTCATATGTCTTTGTACTTATGCTGAAAGACGTTGTAGAAGAAAAGGAGCCCAAGTGGGAATGACATCATGTGTCTTTGGGTTGGGGAACATCATAGCAACAAAAGTCCAAAGACGTCAAATGTCCTTGTACTTATGCTGAAAGACGTTGCAGCAAGAAAGGAGCCCAAGTGGGAATGACATCGTGTGTCCTTGGGACGGGGAATGTCGTAGCAACAAAAGTCCAAAGATGTCATATGTCCTTGTACTAATGTTGAAAGACGTGGCAGCAGTAAATGAGCCCAAGTGGGAATGACATCATGTGTCCTTGGGCCGGGGAACGTCGTAGCAACAAAAGTCCAAAGACGTCATATATCCTTGTACTAATGTTGAAAGACGTGGCAGCAGTAAAGGAGCCCAAGTGGGAATGACATCATGTGTCCTTGGGCCGGGGAACGTTGTAGCAACAAAAGTCCAAAGACGTCATATGTCTTTGTATTTATGCTGAAAGACGTTGCAGCAAGAAAGGAGCCCAAGTGGGAATGACATCATGTGTCCTTGGGTCGGGGAACGTCATAGCAACAAAAGTCCAAATACGTCATATATCCTCGTACTTATGCTGAAAGACATTGCAACAAGAAAGGAGCCCAAGTGGGAATGACATCATGTGTCCTTGGGCCGAGGAACGTCGTAGGAACAAAAGTCCAAAGACGTTGATAACTTGCAAAAAGCAAGTTATTTCTCCTTTAAACTTAGGCTAAAATAAGGCTAAAAGATATGTTGATGCGTTACTACAGTGCAATAATGAAGAAAAATGCGATGGTTTCATGCGAAAGGCTATATTTATAAATGCGATATGAAATTATAAAATTATAGGGTGCTAACGCATTAAAATGCAGTTGTTTGTTGCCCAAGTTTTCTTCAACGCAGGCACACATTCCAAAATGATCGAAGGATAGGTGAAAAGACCGTGCTGACACATAACTGAAACGCAAGTTGGCAGAAGATAACTGGGGCACGTTTTTCTAGTTCCTTGGTGAAGTCATTTTCCCTTGCCTATAAAAAGCTTCCACCTGCCTAAGGAGAGCGGAGGGAGGAAAGCAAGAAAAAGATGAAGAAATGAAAGGAGAAAGAGAAATCACAGAAGGTCACTATGGAGGAAAGGCTTGTATTGTACGCAAGATGTATTACGTAGTTTCTTTCCATGCTCGCATGAGCTAACTATCTTTTTCAAGGCTTAGTGCAGGCACCCATGCGGTGATAAGTTTATTTTGTAAGCGCATACTTTGATTTAATGAAACATTTATGCCTTCTACTTAGATGCGATACTATTTTCATTACTAACTCCCGCCTGGCAAGCCGGATGCGGTAGCAACATGATAAATCCCTGACAGGTAATGCATGTGGAAATATCTAAGTAGAGCAAGCTAGTGCATTGCATGTAGTCTTGGTAGCATTGGATAAATACTAACGCTATAAGATAGTGCATGGATGAGCTTTGACTGTGTTAAGACTAACGTAGTCTCTTGTAAGTTGCTAGAGAACTAAGCCTATGCATGAACTAGCCAAACAAAACAGTTGTTAGTTCTACGCCAAACGCAGAAGTAGTACCGGAAGGGAATCTTATGATTTTTTCTCACTTAGGCATTAATGGATCAATTAGTCATGGTATGCGCTACAAAGTTACTTATAAAATGCATGAGGTTGCTACCGCAACAGCCTTGATAGTATCCTCATTGAGACTTTCTTTTAACTCTCTGCACATGTTTTACTTTCCTGCTTATTTATTTTTCATTCCCATCAAATCTCTTTTTTTTTTCTTTTTTTACTTTCATATATAATATCACGCGTCCTTGAGTTCAAATCAGTAAAGTTATTAAATATTTTCAAATCGCCTTTCCTATGGATTCGACCCTAGAACTCACTAGGTACTACTTGATTGTGTTAATTTATACTTGGATTAATACATATATGCGATAAAATCTGTATTAATCATTAGCATACTAGCAACCGATCAAGTTTTTGGCGCCCTTGCCAGGGAGTGGCAACTAAGTTTTTAATAATCTTTTTTTATTTGACACTCTGTTTGATATTATTTACCGTGTTTCCTGTTGAGTAATTTTTCTCCAGGCAACCGTAGATTGCATGCGTGCTGCTCGTCAGATCGATTTTCAAGTTGCACCTGAAATTGACCGAACTTAACATAGAAGGAGAATAAATCAACGTGCTCGAAGACAACCAATTGAACAACCTAGAGAGATGGCAGCACCCAACCAACAAAATAGACCAGTAAATCCCATCCAAATGGCTGATGATAGAGCCAGAGGAATCAGAGATTATGCAGCCCCTGCAAATGTAATTTCATTCTAGGGATAGTACAACCAACCTTTGAAACAGAGAGGCTTGAGTTAAAACCTGTTATGTTTCAGATGCTGACTGCTGCAAGACAATTCGGAGGAAGTCCAGCTGAAGATCCACACTCTCATTTAAAATCATTCTTGGACATCTGTAATAAATTCTTCATTCCAGAAGTAAGACAAGAGCAGCTGCAGGTTATCCTTTTTCCCTACTCATTAAGAGACGCTGCAAAAGTATGACTAAATCAGCAACCAGCCAATTCCATTGCTACATGGAATGACTTAGCTGAGGAGTTTCTAGAAAAATACTTCCCACCAACAGCAAACTCAAGACTCAGAAAGGAAATCATGACTTTTGCTCAGATAGAAGACGGAACACTCAATGAAGCATGGGAGCGTTTTAAAAGTCTATTGCAAAGATGCCCACATCACAGACTGCCACACTGCATTCAGCTAGAGACATTCTATGTAGGACTCAGCAAAAATTCGCAAGAATTAGTGGATTCATCTGCTAAGGGTGCGCTCCTCAGAAAAACTTATGATGAAGCACACGCAATCCTTGATCGTATTGCGCGCAACAATTATGAGTGGGGTACCGCGGAAGACAAAAGAAAAAGACCTATAAAAACTAGTTCTTGAAGTTTTGAGGTCGACCCATTGACTTCAGTAAACGCAAAAATCAATGCGTTGACTACCAAGATGGATGCGTTGACAGCAAGCACAGCACCATTGATTGCACAACTCAACACTGTGGGATGCGGAATCTGCGGAGAGGGACACACGCATGATCAGTGTCCTTCGAATCCAGAATCTGTATTTTATGTGGTAACACAAAAAGCTGTGCACAACAATCCGTTCTCAAATACATACAACCCTGGATGGAGGAATCACCCAAATTTCTCATGGAACGGTGGCGCAAACAAACAGCCGCAGCAAGGTAATGCAAACTCTGCGCCAAAATTATTTAACTCTAATAGTGAG
Source organism: Luffa aegyptiaca (assembly GCA_017139565.1). Lineage (NCBI taxonomy): Eukaryota > Viridiplantae > Streptophyta > Magnoliopsida > Cucurbitales > Cucurbitaceae > Luffa > Luffa aegyptiaca. Next base: position 19,154,685 of record CM029398.1, read on the forward strand.
CAATCATCGCAGGGCCAATTTCAGCGCAATTCCAACACAGAAGGCGGAAACCAAAGAGCATCATCTTCAAATACACTGGAAATAATGATGAAAGAATTCATGGTAAGCCAAAAAGAATACATGGCCAAGAATGATGCGGTGGTTCAAAGCCAAGCCGCATCCTTACGAAATTTGGAGATTCAGGTAGGACAGCTTGCGTCAGAACTTAAAAATAGACCTGCGGGAGCATTACCAAGCAACACAGAAGCCCCTAAAGGAAAGGAGCACTGCCATGCACTAACTCTCCGCAGTGGAAAACAGCTGCAGTCAAATGATCCTACAACAGCGTAGGAAAATTTGAGTAATGCTGCGACCACAATGAGTGACATTAAATAACAAGAAAAGAACGCAGTTGAAGAAGAACCCAAGAAGGTAGAGATACAAGGAGAGAAAGAACCTGACGCATATAAGCCCACAATCCCTTTTCCGAAGATACTAAGAAAGACGATTGACGAGGCCCAGTTCAAGAGGTTCTTAAACGTCCTGCGAGAATGTCACATTAACATCCCACTGGTGGAAGCATTGGAAAAAATGCCTAATTATACAAAATTCTTGAAGGACATCTTGACGAACATGAGACCATGGAAGGAATTCGAGACTGTTGCATTGACTAACGAATGCAGAGCAATACTAGCCAACAAGTTCCCACCCAAACTAAAGGATCCGGGAAGCTTCACCATTCCTTGTTCAATAGGAGGAATTGACGTTGGTAGAGCCCTATGCGACCTCGGCGCAAACATCAATTTAATGCCCTTGTCAGTATACATGCGCCTAGGGATTGGAGAAGCACGCCCAACCACTGTCACACTTCAACTTGCAGATAGATCAGTGGTACATCCTGAAGGAAAAATCGAAGATGTTTTGGTGAAAGTCGAAAAATTTATTTTTCCAGCAGATTTCATTATACTTGACTACGAAGCAGATAGGGAAGTTCCTATTATTTTGGGAAGACCATTCCTGGCGACTGGCCAGACACTAATTGATGTCCAAAAAGGAGAACTCACCATGCGCATGAACGATCAGAAAGTAGTTTTTAATGTGTTCACCACATTAAAATACCCATATGACACTAAGGAATGCAACATGGTGGCGCGCATAGATGTATGTTCCCAAATGGAAATTCTGCAATTAAATGCGCTCAGAGCTGCGCGATAAGCAAAGGAAGAACAAGTCGCAGGAGAAACAGATGATAATTACATTATGGCGCAACCCACATAAGTAATTCATGCGCTATATCTCAAAGAAAGAACTCCCACCTTACCTTCCATTGTACAGCCACCTGCGTTGGAACTCAAACCACTCCCAGCGCATCTGAAATACAAATTTTTGGGTGAAGAAGGATCTCTACCTGTGATCATTTCATCAAAGTTAAATCTGCCGCAAGAAAGCCTTCTAATGCAAGTATTAGCAAGGCACAAGAGTGCTATTGGATGGAGTCTCGCAGACATCAAGGGAATCAGCCCCTCATATTGCATGCACAAAATCTGTTTGCAAGACGAATCTGATGAATTTGTTGAGCATCAGAGAAGATTAAACCCTACTATGATGGAGGTTGTGCGTAAGGAAATCATCAAATGGCTTGATGCAAGAGTAATTTACCCTATCCCAGACAGTAGATGGGTAAGTCCTGTACAATGCGTACCTAAGAAGGGTGGAATGATAGTAGTCGCCAACGCAAAGAATGAGTTAATCCCATCACATACCATTACCGGGTGGCGCGTATGTATGGACTACCACAAGCTCAACGCAATCACTGATAACTTGCAAAAAGCAAGTTATTTATCCTTTAAACTTAGACTAAAACAAGGTCAAAAGAAACAAAGATGCGTTACTTCCGCGCAAAAAAAGAAAGGAAAATGTGATGATTTCATGCGGCGAGCTATATTCATGAATGCGGCGAGAAATTATAAAATATAGGGCGCTAACGCAAGCTAATTCAGTTGTTTGTTTTAGTTCTTTCTCAGCGCAGGCACGCATTCCAATATGATCAAGAGACAGATAAGATGATGAAAAGACAGCGCTGACACAACTGAAATAGCTAACGCAAGTGGGAAGAAAGAGGGCTGAAAAGATGAGCAAGTTGACTAAAATGATGATTATCGCAAGTTGATGATTACTTAGAGAAGTCATCTTCCCTCGCCTATAAATAGAAACCATACTCAGATGAAGAGGCATTGAGACTTTTTTTTTTTTTAATCAAGAGAGAAGAAGGAAGATCAATAGAGAAATCACAGAGATCTGTGATTATGAGCAATCTTGCGTTTGTAATGTTCTCTTTCATGATGTCTTGTTTTGCTAGCATGAGCTAAATTCTTCTTCAAGGCTTAGCGCAAGCACCTCATGCGGTGATAAGTATATTTTGTAAGCGCATATTTTGAGTTAAATGAAACATTAATTGAATTCTATTTAGTTGCGATACTATTTTCATTACTAACTCCCGCTTGGCCAGCCGGATGCGGTAGCAACATGCTAAATCCCTGACAGGTAACGCATGCAGACATCTCTAGATAGAGCAAGTTAGCGCATGTCATGTAGTCTTGGTAGCGTTAAAACACTACCGCTAAAAGACAGTGCACGCATGAGCTTAGACTGTGTTGTGACTAACGCAGTCCCTTGTAAGTTTTAGAGAACTATGCCTAAAGCATGAACTAGCCAAATAACTTCTTGATAGTTTATGCCAGACGCAAAGGAGTACCGGAAGGGAAACTTATGATACTTTCTCACATAGGCATTAATGGATCAATTAATCAAAGTATGCGCTACAAGGTTATTATAAACGCATGAGGTTGCAACCGCAACAACCTTGATTATTCTCCTTATAAATTTTCCTTTCATTCTTATCGCGTGTGTTGTTTTTATGCAAACAGTCACTCTTCAAATATACCAAATCTTTTGTTTATTCTTTTAAATAATATCATACGTTCTTGAGTTTATATCAGTAAATATTGAGACTTTGTGAATATCCCTTCCCTGTGGAATTGACCCTGGACTCACCAGGTATTACTTGATTAAAGTCAATTTATGCTTGGATTTATTATTATCTACAACAATATTTCTGATTATACTAAGACAACTGACAACCAATCAATCACCAAAAAGGATCATTTCCCTCTTCCCTTCATTGTTCAAATGCTAGACAGACTTGCAGGACAGGCGTACTACTGTTTTCTTGATGGATATTCAGGATATAATCAAATATCCATTGCGCCAGAAGATCAGGAGAAGACAACTTTTACTTGCCCCTATGGAACCTTTGCGTTTAGGAGAATGCCCTTTGGATTATGCAATGCGCCAAGGACATTTCAAAGCTGCATGATGGCCATTTTCTCAGATTTACTGGAAAAATCAGTAGAAGTCTTCATGGATGATTTCTCCATTTATGGAAAGTCTTACGTAGATTGCCTGACGCAATTGGAACGTGTTTTGGAGCGATGCAAAGAGACCAACTTAGTGCTAAACTGGGAAAAATGCCATTTTATGGTCGAGGAATGAATAGTCTTGGGCCACCGCATATCAAAAGCAGGTATCGATGTAGACAAGGCAAAAATAGATGTGATAGAAAAACTGCCACCACCCACTTTTGTGAAAGGAATTCGCAGCTTCCTGGGTCACGCAGGTTTTTATCGCCGCTTCATAAAGAACTTTTCGCATATCACCAAGCCCCTGTGCGCATTGTTGGAAGCAAACAGAAGATTTGAATTTTCAGAAGAATGCGCTAAGACATTTAATGACCTGAAGCATGCGTTAGTCACTGCGCCCATTCTCAGAACCCCTGACTGGACAGAACAATTTGTCCTGATGTGTGACGCAAGCGACGTGGCAGTAGGTGCAGTTCTAGCACAGCAAAAGGAGAAATCACTTCACCCCATTTATTATGCCAGCAAGACACTAAATGAAGCACAGAATAATTACACAACAACCGAGAAGGAATTATTGGCGGTTGTTTATGCTTTTGATAAATTCCGTGCCTATTCGATTGGCTCCAAAGTTACCGTTTACACTGACCATGCGACAATCAAATACCTAATAGTGAAAAAAGATGCAAAACCAAGGCTGATTAGATGGATTCTCTTGCTGCAAGAATTTAATTTGGAAATCAAAGACAAAAAGGGAAGTGAAAACCAAGTGACAGATCATTTATCGCGGCTTTAAAACCCTGAAAAGGTGGATGCGCTTGATATTCCCATCGTAGAAGAATTCCCAGATGAAAAGTTGCTAAAAATTGAAGAGGAAGAACAATGGTTTGCGGACATAGCAACCTATCTCGCCGCAGGAGTCGTGCCTGAAGAGTACTCCACGCAGCATCGTAAGAAATTCTTCCATGAACTCAAATTCTATTTATGGGATGATCCTTACCTTTATGCAGCGGACCAAATCAAATCATTCGAAGATGCGTTGGATGCCAGGATGCATTTAAGATTTTGGAAGCATGTCACAAGTCTCCATATGGAGGACATTTTGGGGGACAACGCACTGCGGTGAAGGTGCTACAGAATGGCTATTGGTGGCAAACGCTGTTTCAAGACGCAAAGAAGCAAGCAAATAAATGCGACAAATGCCAGCGCACAGGTAACATTAGCGCAAGAAGGCCACATAATTATATAGTAGAAATAGAACCCTTTGATGTTTGGGGAATAGATTTTATGGGACCATTTCCGTCATCGCAAGGGGACCAGTACATCCTCCTCGCAGTCGACTATGTCACTAAGTGGGTGGAAGCAATTGCCTGCATAAAATATGATGCAGCAATCGTGGCAAAATTCCTTAAGAAAAACATCTTCACAAGTTTTGGAGTGCCACATAGACTCATCAGCGACGAAGGAACACATTTCGTGAACAAAATCATGACTAAGCTCTTGCAAAAGTACAATGTTAAGCACCATGTCGCAACAGCTTATCATCCCCAGAGCAATGGTCAAGCAGAGGTATCAAACAGAGAAATCAAAAGAATTCTTGAAAAAGTAGTCAGCATAAATAGGTAAGATTGGGCGCAACATTTGGACGATGCGCTATGGGCTTATCGCACAGCTTTTAAGACACCTATAAGGATGTCTCCTTATGCGTTGGTGTTTGGGAAAGCCTGCCACTTGCCTTTAGAGTTGGAATACAGAGCGCACTGGGCATTAAAACGCCTAAACTTTTATCTAGTTGCGGCAGGTCAAGCAAGATTGCCCCAGCTCTCAGAGTTAGAAGAATTCAAAAGAAGTGCTTATGAAAATGTCAAACTCAACAAAGAGAAACAAAAACAGTGGCATGACAGGAGAATCTGCAAAAAGGACCTGAAGGAAGGAATGAAGGTATTATTATTTAACTCTCGTTTACGTAGTTTTCCAGGTAAACTGAAATCAAGATGGTCGGGCCCATACATTATCCGCAAGATATATCCATGTGGGGCTGTGGACCTATATTCTGCTGATGGAAAAAGAATTTGTAAGGTCAACGAACAACGAATAAAACCATACATTGATGGGACCTATGACGAGGTAGTTGAGATTGTCCTTCTAGATGACCCACCATGAAGCAGCAAGGAAAAGATAGGTCCAGAAAAAGAGTGCTCTTAGTTGCGGCAGGACCTAACGCAAAGCAAAGAGCACCGAAGGTCAGAATTTTTCTTAATTTTTTTCTTTTCACATATTTCTATTTTATTACGATAGTGTTTTGGTAGGTTAGAGCCTTAGGAAGAAAACCCTAGCGCATGTCCTCATTCGTCAGTAAGCTACCCGCAATGGGGGCGCAGCTACATCATTTCACATTTAATGAGCCGCACTACTTTCTGCTGCTACACTCTACCCGAAGCATCACCCACATTCTCCCATGATAATCATAGTCTACCTACCTGCGTGGGATGTGAAGGGGCATCATTACCCCAAAAACATAAAGCACTTTGCGACAACTATAAAATGTCTCGAAGCAATGAGATTTTCTTATTCTATCTCTTCATCTTCTTCATCTTCCTCATGCGAAAACCCTAAACACTCCTTCTCTCTCATGAAGCATCTCTCCCTCTTCGAACTTCCACCATGTCTGACTCACAAAACCTTTCAGTCGCCGGCTACGCAGACGACGCACCACCTTCATCGCCGGAAGTGGAAGGACCCAACAGGGACATCGTCATTTCCTCTGACGAGGAAAATGACAATCCGAACCAGGGCATGGAAGAAGAAGAACTTGAGGTGATTGACGGAGAGCGGCCCATTGAAAGCACTGAAATACAGCCCGCCGCCGCGCCGTCCACCTCCGGAACTGATGCAATGGAAGTGCTTGACTTAGCACCCTCCGGAACCACATGCATTACGCGTCATGCTACGCAAAACTAACCGGTCCCATGCTGCGCAAAACAATACACGTGCATTACACGCCACGCTACGCAAATCCATTCGCATGCATTACGCGCCATGCTACGCAAAACTAACCGCATGCATTACGCGCCATGCTATGCAAATCCATACACGTGCATTACGCGCCACGCTACGCAAATCCATTCGCATGCATTACGCGTCATGCTACGCTAGACCAAACACGTGAATTACGCGCCACGCTACGCAGCTACACATGAATTACGCGTCATGCAACGCTACCGCTAGACTCATGCTACACTTCCCGTGACACATGCTAGCCTAACCAAACATGCTTGACCCAAACACAACATGCTTAGTCAACAACCACAACTCAGCAGTCACATATTTCGTTGTTGTCACAAACAATCATCAATACATGCTCATCTCAAGCATTTCAGTACATTTACATATAACGAAACATGCTTTATACAAGAACAAGGATAAACATAAAACAAACATCTTGCTCCACACAGTCAACCAAAATCTAGCAAGTATAAACTACTTACAAATCGCTTTTAAATACCAACGGTGGCTGGAATTGCACAATCACGCTCCAAAACGAGCTTCCAGCTACAAATAAACTACCAACCATTAAAGGAAGTTTAAACTAGAGAATAGCACCCTAAAACATGATGCTAAGGGTGAAACTGAACCAATAACGGTTTATTTTTTTGCTGGACAGCATCTAAACATAACCCAAATTGAAAACCCACGCCATTAAACCATGGGCAACCACGTCTAAGGCAATTCAGGCGGTGGGTATTTGTTGGATGTCGATATTAAGGCTATACAGCCACTGGACAACAAGCAACAACCACCTAAAACGCATGAACGACATTCTAAGAGCTCCTAAAGCTTAGGCAATGCAAATAAGGCCTAGGTAATTATTGGAAACCTATTTAGCAAGCTTTTAAACTATGGACATCAACCAAAAGCTCAATAATTCATGCTTTAAGAACCTACAAAGGTTGAGCAAGGTTACTAGGCAAGAACACTTAACGACCATTGGTACTACATGCTACTAAACAACGAACAACGGCAACGACCCATTTTAAACATGCTCTAGGACTTATAACGATTAGGCAACTCCTACGAGCCTAGATATGCAATGGGTAACAACATCACATGCTTTGAAAACTAAGACAACTAACGAGCAACCTAACATAAAAGCTATCGAACAAGGGACAACGAAGAATCTTACCCAAATGAACCCGCTTTCACGGTAGACGGGTTATTCTAACCTCTAACGATGCACTAGAAAGATCCTTAGGCAGTGGGTATTCAAGTTGAAGTGCTTCGAACTCAATCGAACACTTAGACGACGTTGCAGATCAGAAAATCAAACACCAACTTAATATTCAGCACCTAAAATGAACGAGCATTCTACTTTAAGCTCTAAACATGAATGGGTAAGAGCTAAACTTATCGGAAACGCTAAATGACGCCGAAACACTCACGAACTGAGCAAAGACAGCGCTGCAGATCAGAGTTCCAACATCAAAGCTTAAATTCCAGCACTCAAATGAATGGGTAAACTGATTTTAAAACCAAAAGCACGAGGGTCAGCACTTAAAGCTTACCGACAAGGTGAACGACGCTGCTACGATCCAGAATGGAGTCAAAACGCCGCTGGACAGAGGCGAGGAATGCGCGAAAACGAAGCTCGGGTTGCTGGCCACTCAAGATCTACCCATAACAACACAAGAATCACTTAGATTGGCTTTAAACCAACAAGAACGGAAGGGAAAAGGCTTACCCACGACTATTCTTGGCCAAAAACGCACGGATAGAGAGACCCGGGCGAGAAGAGAACTCACGCGGCGGCAGCGACTGGATGGTGGCGACGCTGCAAGCGGCGGCTGCCGCTGGACGAACACCACGTGAACGCCGAGGTGAGAGAGAGGGCAAAGAGAACCACGACCAACGAGAAGAGAAAGGGGACCGCGCGAAGGGGGCGGCGTGACGAGGGAGAGAGGGCTCACGGAGGGAGACGACGACCCACGGTTCAGGCGTGACGACGGCTGCGGCGGCAGCGCGATCTCCGACAAGGGCTGGGCGGCGGCTCAGATTCGGTTGGGGGGGCTTTCACGTGAGAAGAGAAAAAGATAGGAGAAGAAGGGAAAAAAGAGCTTAGGGTTTCTTTCTTCTTAATTTTCTTTTCTCTTGAATTTCTTTTTCTTTTCTTTATTCCAATGAATAATTCAAAAGCCCAAAATAGAAACCCAAGAATAGGATCTCCCAACAAATTCTCTTGACTAAGCGTGAAAAACTCAACGTTAGACCAACCTGCTAAACCACGCTAACCGATTTAATTGAGCTTTTGGGAAGGGGAAATAAATTAATATAACAGAATAATTTCCCACACCTTAGTATATAATTAAATCCCTAAGTTCAAGCCAAAATAGAATTTATATTTCTTTCAACTCTAAACTCGGAATTTAAATACACCAAAAAGTGCACGGGGTGTTACAGAAAAGAAAATTTTTGTAAACACCTTGAAGTGAGAATTAGCACTAGTCCCTCCCTTGTTCTTTTTGAGCTACACTCAACCATCTCCCCTTCCTCACGATTTTTCAGCCTCCAACAACAGCCCTTGTCGTGACCTCCAACGCTGCAGCCATCCCCTTTTCTTTTACTTCGTTCTGTCCAGTCAGTCCCACTCTCGAAGCTCCGATGCCGATGACGGGTACCCACCGGTGAGGCTCGTGTTTCCGGCTGCGTCACTCCAAAGCAGTGGGCGGCGGCGGCTTCGTTGTTCGGCTAACAAGTGCGTTGTTCTCTCGTGAAATCCCTTCTCCCTCATCGATCTCTCACTCCCGGTCTCTCTATTCTCTCTTTTTCATGTTGTTGAGTGTGGGTGTGGTTGAGTTAGCGGTATTTTCCGCCCGCAGTATCGTTAGGCTCGACCAACCATGTTCGAGGACGTTTTCAGCATTGATCTCCGGCGTTTTATTCAGTGGGTAAGTTAGTAGATGTTGTTCCTTGGTTGTTTGCTAAGTTTAATCGATTACCTATGCATTTTTCTTTTCGTTCAGCAAGCGTCCTTATATCCGGCGAATTAAGCGGTGGATCTTCAAAGTTCACGAGGTCATTGAGCGCTATCGCAGTGGGTATGCGTTTTAAATTTGAGTTTTGGTTGAATCTTTGGTGTTAAAGGTTTACCCATTAATTGGAGTTTTGTTTTCTTAGTTCTCTTGGCAATTGATGAGTTAAGCGTCATTTTGCAGTGCAATCAAAACTCGGACTGCAAGCGTTAGTTTCAGTTTTGGGTAAGCTTTGGGGGAATAATTTTTCCCCAAAATTATGTGGTTCCTAGTTTCACGTTTGGGTTAATCTCCAGTTGATTTGGTATGTTTTTTCCCTTATGATGTAGTTAATTGAGGGCCTTAGAGCTAGGAGGTTCTTCAGTTTTATCTCGCAACTTTCTATCTAAGGTAAGCAACTTTTTGGACATGACTTAGGTGCTTTTGTACCGTTGTATGCTTGGTGGTAGTGATATGAAACCTTGGATGGGTTTTCATGCTTTAGTCTAATTTTCCATTCGAAATTGTAACGCCCCGACTTTTTTAAAACCTAAAGACTGACTAGGGACGTTACTACATGCATGAATGATTCAAAGAACTATAAAGTTAAATCTTTCCTAGAAGTCTATAAAGTAGGTAAATAATTTTAGTAAAACATTTATTTAGGATCCCAAGAAAACTTGTAAAACATAAAAATGTATGAACGCCTCAAAATGCAACAAAATAAATGAGTTTTTTAATATTTACATAGAAACTCCAAATAACAAAAACTAATGTGCGGAAGTAAATTATGCTGACACCGTCCACCATGGCACCACCAGCAAGTGCCCTTGATCAGTCGCCTAACACGTTCTCGCCCGTGCCTGAAATAATTAAAATAAACAAAGAATGAGTATTAAAAATACTCAGTAAGTAACCCCTCTACCAGGGTTGGTTATGCAAGCACAAACATTTACGAGGGGACCTAATTTTGCTTTATAATAACTTTATTCCTTGGCCATAACGCCAAATGTGACCCTATCGCCACGAAAAAACTATTCTGTGACCTTATCGCCACTAAAAACTTTATTGTGACCATATCGCCACTTATCGTCATGGCCATATCGCAAAGTTTTTGAAATAAATGTAAAAATCATTTCCTTGACCATATCGTCAAGTTTTAGGAAAATTATAAAGAGGAAAAAAAACGTATTGACCTTATTGCCAAGTTTTAATTAAACTCTTTGCCATATCACCAATCTTTTCAATGACAAAACTTTTAGGATTGTACGTCACTGTGAGTCATACATATGCACGTGAGGTCCCTTGTCTAACTTTATGATAATGCCACACAACATAATTTCGTTTCATTCCAATAACGTCATGGTATCGAAACAACAAGTCCTAATTTGCATGCTCATTACTCAACATACAAGAATATATCATAGTAAATTTCACACAATAACATCCCAATACATGCTCCACCATCAAAACATATTAGTACCCAATATAATGATTTTACAAATATCCAGACAAACAACAATCACATTTAAATAGTAATTTTTCCAACATGCTGATAGGGGAGTCACTTACTCAATACTGCCCAATAATTTACTCAAAAATTCTTACTCCAATGATTCTCTTATTCGCTAGCCAAAATGCCCATAACTTCGCACAAAAAGGGGTTTCCAAGATTAGAATTTTGGTCCAATAATATACTTAAAACTCAACTATGCTTAAGGGGTCTTTACTCTTGAAAACTCACCCGAGATGGCCTAGAAAGCTGCTGGACACCACCTAAACCCGTTGAATTTTTGAAATCCCAAGCCGGAAAAGAGTGGGTAACGCCGAAACAGGTCCAATAAAGAATGGGTCAACACCGATTGGAAAAATGATCTCAATTGGAAATTAAATTGACAAGAAAACTCACCCAACTCGGCAATCCCTTTGCTGGACAGCAGATGAAAGAGTCGAATAATTGAATTTATATTTCTTCCAAAATTAGAGTTTTGGTCCAATAATATACGTAAAACTCAACCATGCTTAAGGGGTCTTTACTCTTGAAAACTCACCCGAGATGGCCTAGAAAGCTGCTGGACACCACCTAAACCCGTTGAATTTTTGCAATCCCAAGCCGGAAAAGAGTGGGTAACGCTGAAACAGGTCCAATAAAGAATGGGTCAACACCGATTGGAAAAATGATCTCCATTGGAAATTAAATTGATAAGAAAACTCACCCAACTCGGCAATCCCTTTGCTGGACAGCAGATGAAGGAGCCGAATAATTGAATTTAAACATTGGAGACAAGCTATGAGGTCTGAAATTGGTTTGGAACTAAATGGGTAAATTTCTATTTTTAAGAAATCTACTAAAAAAAATATAAGAAACTTGAATCGGGCAAGGAACTCACCAAATCGTCACGAACACAAGACCTTTGCAGCGGCTGAGGCGGCGACGTGCGGCTGACCGACTGAACGCGGAGATGGCGGTCCTCGGTGCATGGCGCGGCGGCGGAGCTACAACAGAGAGAGAGTACGGCCGAGAGACTGAAACGGGAGAGAGAGAAGAAACAAGAGTTACCAGCGATTCGGTTCGCGATGGTGACCGGAGAAGAGAAACAGCGGTGGGTGGTCCTGCGGTGATAGGTGGCGGCAGTTTCAGTATAGAGAGAGAAAGAGAGAGAGAGTAGACAAGAGGGGGTGAGCCATCGGGGGAAGAAAAAAATATATCTTAGATATTTTTTTTTAAACCAGTCCTTTGATCGAAAGTGGGGGGAACTTTCCCCCTCTTTTCTCCCTTTTGACCGGATCTTTAAAAGACCCACATTTTTTTTGGGTTGTTACAGAAATGTAGCATGCTTGCTTGGACATGATTTAAGCGTTGTTTGATGGGCATGACTTAAGTGTTTGTTTGTGCTTGTGGGATTTAAATAGGCATGATGAGTTTCGTTTCAAGACACGTCGATATATGATAATCCTAAAATTAACTATGACATATTCACTTTTGCATGTTTGGTTGGATAACTTGTGGTTTGCCTTGGTTTTGTTTAAGATAATGGAGGATGGGATTAAATGTCTATTGGAGTTGTGATTGGTTTGTGAATGCGAGGTCTGTCTCGCTGTGGCCATGGAAGTGTATATTCTTGTTTCTAGGTGCAAGGAAAAATTTTGGGTTCCCTATATATATGTCGTTATGCTGCCGAATTTTCAGTAGCATTATAGTGGTTCAAGGGTTAAGTTTATATACGCCTTGAGATGAAATGTACATAATTTGTTGGTTGACTAGTTAACCTTAAGGATCATAATTGTCTTCAAGGAAAGGCTTAGAATAGGGACCTTAACTACGTTTTATGGCCTCAGGTAGACTTACTAAATCCTTAAGTCTTACACAGCTAGAGTGTGTTCCTTCCTCATCTCAGGACTGATAGAACCTAGTTACCAGGCACGTCTGCGTGTGTTCTATCAGTTGATTGTTAGAGCTTAGTTTTAGGCACGCTAGTGTGCACTCTCTCAGTTCAGGACGGTGTTGAGTTTATGATCAGACACGTTCTTTGTGCGCCAGTTGGCACTAGGCATGTTTTCATCCGCCAGTTACTCCATCGTATTCTATGTTTATATTTCAGGGGTGTTGTGTTGGGATAGGTATAGTTCTGCTATAGGTGGCCAACTAGTTTCTAGTTTACTAGGCTTACCCGACTGACCCACACAACACTCTAGTTGGCACAGGTTGGGGATAGGTAATCACCCTAGACAGAGCATATTATGTAATCAGTTGTGGCCCTAGGGTTAGAAACCCGAATGTCTATTTTCAGTTAGGTCCCTATGACGCTAAGACCCAGAAATTCAGTTTCAAGTTACGAGAAGTAAGCACACCTCGTCATCGCCAGGTATATCAGTACCAAGTAGGAAAGAGTGTTATGAATGATGATCTATATTATGCGTGTAACTTGAATCTATATAATCTTGTTATCTGGGTTAGGATGAGTTTATTCTCGTTATCATTAGCATGGAGGATTTAGCTTGACCCTTTGTAATGTCTCTTGAATGCTAGATTATGCCTCCACGTGTTCGTGGTCGAGAACGCGGTCGTGGACGTGGTAGGGATCATGTACCTCTAGAACAAGTTGATATTCCAGTGGGTCATTGTTGGGTTCCTAGAGTGAGTAAAAATGCGATATAAAAATGCTCTAGAACACTGTGCAAGTATACACAGTCCGCACACAAGTAATAAGTATTATCAATCCAAGGCCTGAACTAGCTTCCACTTTATCTATTTTGTATAACTTTTTAATGGTTTCAAAGATGGTAAAAATGATTGGTTTTTATAAGAATAATGTTGAATCAAAATAAATGACAGAACAAAGAATAAACAAATAGGCAGACAAATTAGAAACAGACGCTGGTCAGGAGTTAGTAATTGTTTTTAAAAGATGCTCTAGCAATATTATTGATCATGCAAACTCTCGCAGTATTATTAGCGGATTCCTCCCGGAACTCCGGATTTTTTGGAATGTGTTTCAACCCCAATGAAGTACGACCGATCAAGCACTAGGCAACTAGCTATCCCTAACTCAGTCACTAGGGTTCACCAATACACAATGATCGTAGTGTGATTAATCGCCACACACTCTCTAAATCATCCCTGAAACTAGAGAGAGGTATTTATACCGGCTGGCCAGGTGGGCATAAAATAGAAATGAACACAACAATTAATATAGATGCTTAGAATCAATATTTATTACTAGAATTAAGCACAGCAATCACATAGTTCCTAACCAACGCCTAAACTACTTAGTTCATAATATGCATGGAAACGCACGCTACAATCTGAGTAGGCATGTCCATAATTACAAGATAATAAAAGGAAATACTAATATCCTTGATCAGCTTGCAATGATGGTCTTCTAGGTGGTCTCCAATCTCTCTCCTCTATTCGGCTCCCAAAGGAGGATGGAACTTCCCAAGAATGGAATGTTTTCTCCCAAAAGTGGAATGATTTTGACTTGGGAGGCTACTCCCTTTTATAGAAGGATAGGAGGCTTGACTTAGGTCAACCTGGACACGTGTAGGGCTCTCCTTGCTCCTTTATCACGTGAAAAACTCAACAGAATTCAGTTTGGCAATTTGGCTAACGAGCTGTGACGTGGCAGCTTTTTGCTCCCAGTTTTGCTGCAGCACAGAATTTACTCCCTCCAGTCGCCCAGCAACATATTCTGCATAAAATAACTTCCAAAGCTTTCATTCTTCCAAATGGGTTAAAACATATAATTTACACCTAAAACCAACCCTATTAAGCACAAAAGACACACAAATCCCTATAGAAATGAGGCCTAAATAACTACCTTTTGGGCAGTTATCAGTCATCAAGCTGGCAATGAGCTTGGAATTAAGATGCCTGCACCGCCTGCACTGCCTGCGCAGGTACAAACAGTTACCCTAACGTTAGAAGCTCTTCAGGCCCTCCTGAGTAATGTCACGACCAATCAGATAGCTCATACGAATTAGAACCAGGTTCAAGCGGGGTCAACTGAGGGTTCCCAGTATTTGAAAGACTTCAAGAGATATGACCCGCCGTCGTTCAATGGGAAGATGGTGGACCCTACTGCAGCGGAGGCTTGGATGGCAACGATGGAGGAGATCTTCTGTTACATGGGGTACCCCGAGGCTCAGCAAGTCCCATGTGTCGTGTTCATGCTGAGGGAGGATGCGCTAATGTGGTGGCGGTCAGCAGAGAGATCGATCGATACCACCGCAGGTTCTGTCACATGGCTCCACTTCAAGGAGGCATTTTTCCAAAAGTACTACTTCGTGATCATCCAGTACAGGAAAGAGGCAGAGTTCCTGGCTTTGAAGCAAAGTTGCAAGTTTGTAGAGGTGTACGAGCTGGAGTTCACGCGTTTGTCCCATTTCGCACCAGAAATGGTGGATACTGAAGCAAAGAAGACGAAGAGGTTCATCTTGGGCCTCATGGACGATGTGCAAAGAGTGGTAGGGGCCCTTGCCCCAGCTGATTATGCGGCGGCCCTTCGAGCAACCACATTCATGGGTATGCCGGTTGCGAGTGCACTCCGGTGGCCAGTGAGCCAGAATCCAATGCAGGTCAGAAGAGGAAGTTTAATCGAAGATTCTCCAAGTCGCAGTAGAACTCTCAAAATCGGCGGTCCCCGCGCCAGAGAAATGCAGGCAAGGAAAAGCCCTTGTGTCCTAAGTGTGATTGACGTCATAAAGGTCAATGCTTGGCAGGCATTGTGGTATGCTTCAGATGTGGAAAGGGTGGGCACATGGCTGCAGAGTGCCCCAAAGGAAAAAACTCAGACTCTAGACGACCCTTCGGTTCAAATCAGGGTAGCACCAGCAGCCAGAAGGGTTCATCCCGTGCCTCTACCAGCAAGAAGGCTGGTAATTCCAATGATGTGGTGACAGGTACATTACTGGTTCTTGGGCACTTGGTGCGGCAGAGGCTGAATAATGGATGTGAGATAAGATAATAAATAATAATAAAGATAAATTCACCCAACCTTAGTGAAAGTATACGCTATCGCACGTAGTAATAAAAACCTTAGAAGTATTCCAAGGGTATTGATCCCACGAGGACTAAATTGGAAAACACAGATTTGAAGAAGAAACTGCTCAAATGATTGCTTAAAATAGGTAACCAAAGAAATACTTGATGATTGGTTTCTGGTAGATAAGTAAAACAAATAAATAAAGAAATAACAATGATAAATAAAACGAGGCATTCAACATAGTTTCATCCCAAAGGCAAATAACCTTAATCATAGAATATTCAACTTAGCCTAATCAATGCATTGGGTCAGATTTAACTTCTATTTGGTCATGCTCCCAAGAACCTTTAGAAGGCTAAGCGAGTACCGTTATGCACATTTATGTGACTCGACTCCGACATAGATAATTCACGAATGGAATTTATAACCCTATAGTTGATATAGGATGCCTTAGGCAGCTTGCCCTATACCACCGAACAATCTCTTTCGAGCTTTTTCTCCTATATCACCTTTGTGAGAACCGATATCGTCTGTCCCTTTCGAGATCAAACTCACATAGCATGCAAAGTCTAAGTGATCAATTTAAACTCAGCAAGATCAGAATGATAATCAATAAAGAATGACATGCATTGAATAGAAACTTAAGCGAATAAACACTTTAAAGCTATTGAACCATAAGGGAATTCACCATATTGAACCCCTCAACGCAATTTAGCTACTCATGGTGGGATAAAGTGCAAATGGATATCTTTTCATTGAAATAAAGAATAAAGAATACAGATAAATGAAAAGTAACACAAGCTGGAAATAATGACAGTAGCTAAATACTAGGGTTTTTTCTCTTTTATCTAATCCTTCTAGAGTTCGCTCGACACTCCACTCTCTCGCTTTTACAAGTGGGAATGGGTGAAAATCCCTACAAACCCTAAGGTTTGATGTCTAACTAAGGTTAGAATTTAGTCATCTAAGAAGGACCTCGGGCATCCCTACTCATAGGCGTCAACTAGGGTTCTGTCACCACCCACTTCTTCCAAATGAGTTATGCTTGAATTTGACTTCGAATCACGAGCTTATATAGTGTTGGAAGTGGTTGAGGAGCTGCGAAATAGGTTCTGGTAGGTAGCCCAGTCGAATTCGGGGTCAAAATAGCCGGTTAGGTGTGCACAGTCTCGTTCAAAATGACCCGCGGTAGACTCGGAACTGCCTCTGTTTTTCCAGAAATGCGGTCCAGTTTCCAGTTTCCTCTGCTTTTTCTGCACAACAACAAACTTAGTCAAATTCTCATCAAATTGAGTCTTTCTAAGCACAAATAAGAATAATTTGACAAATGTGACTCTCAACTTCCTAACCTATCAACCTTAACATATTTTGAGCTCGGGAACAGTAAAATTGATCCAAAACATATACTTTTGACAAGATAATGAGCTAAATATAAAGGTAAAATAGGTATATTTTTTACCCTTATGAGCACTATGCGCACGTACTTTTTGATTCAGGCTCTACGCATTCGTTTATATATGATGTGTTTGTTAAGCATGCCCAGATAGAGTTAGAGCCATTAGGTTTTAACCTGTCAGTTTCTACCCCGACTGGAGTAGAGTTGTTAGCTAGGGAGAAAGTTAAAACCTGTCAGGTATTAGTGTCAGATCGTTTGTTAGATGTGACACTAATCGTGCTAGAGATGAAGGACTTTGACGTTATCCTGGGCATGGACTGGTTAGCCGAGAATCATGCCATCATTGATTGCCACCAGAAGGAAGTATTATTCAAGCCACTAGAAAGAGCAAGCTTCAAGTTCAAAGGGATCAGATCAGAGACTATTCCTAAGGTGGTATCTGCGATAAAGGCAAGGAGACTTGTGGGTCGAAGAGGGTGGTATTTTTTAGCCAATGTGTCAGATACTCGAGTTGAAAAAGCGGGAATAAACTCTGTACCGGTGGTCCGTGAGTTTATGAATGTATTCCCTGAAGATATTCAAGGTTTGCCTCTGGTTCGAGAAGTGGATTTCAGCATCGAGCTTGAGCCAGACACAACCCCTATTTCTAAGGCACCCTACAGAATGGCTCCAGCAGAATTGAAGGAACTCAAGGTGCAGATACAAGAACTCCTTGACAAGAGTTTTATATGCCCTAGTGTTTCACCTTGGGGAGCTCCAGTCCTTTTTGTGAAAAAGAAAGATGGATCTATGCGCTTATGCATTGATTACCGGAAGTTAAATAAAGTGACGATTAAGAATAAGTACCCACTTCTTCGCATAGATGATTTGTTCGACCAGTTACAGGGAGGGTCAATATTTTCGAAGATTGATCTACGATCAAGTTACCACCAGTTGAGGATAAGAGATGAAGATATTCCCAAGACTGCGATAAGATCTAGATACGGGCATTACGAGTTTACTGTGATGTCTTTCGGGCTGACAAATGCAACTACAATATTCATGGATTTGATGCACAGGGTGTTTAAGGAATATCTCGACACCTTTGTGATTGTGTTCATTGACGATTTATTTGTTTACTGCAAGTCAGATGAGGAACACGAGACACACCTCAGAGGGGTTTTGCAACCCTAAGACAAAATCAGTTATATGTCAAATTCTCTAAGTGTGAGTTTTGGCTCCAACAGGTGTCCTTTTTAGGGCACGTGGTGTCGAGTGATGGAGTTTCAATTGATCCAGCAAAAGTTTAAGTGGTTACCAAGTGGCCTCGCCCGTCCACTGTCACTAAGTTCGAAGTTTCTTAGGATTAGCAGGATACTATCATCATTTTGTGCAAGAATTTTCCAAGATACCACTGACACAGTGGAATAGTGCTTGTGAAGCAAGTTTTCAGAAGCTCAAGTAGAGGTTGGTTTCAGCTCCAGTGCTCACTGTTCCAGATGGATCAGGTTCTTTTGTCGTTTACAGTGACGCATCCAAGAAAGGGTTAGGTTGTGTTCTTATGCAGCATGGTAAGGTTATTGCCTACGCCTCCCGCCAACTAAGTTACTATGAATGCAACTACCCGACGCATGATATAGAGTTAGCAGCAGTGGTTTTTGCCCTGGAGATTTGGAGACATTATTTGTATGGTGAGAAGATCCAAGTCTTCACAAATCACAAGAGCCTAAAGTATTTCTTCACCCAGAAAGAGCTTAATATAAGACAGCGCAGATGGCTTGAGTTGGTGAAGGATTATGATGTTGAGATTCTTTACCACCCGGGCAAGGCGAACGTGGTTGCAGATGCACTCAGTAGAAAGGTAGCCCATACCTCAGCCTTAATCACAGACCAGACTCACATAAGGACTGACTTGGTGTGTGCAGGGATAACAGTTCTGGTAGGAGAAGTTTCCTCACAATTGGTTCAGTTGTCAGTTCAGCCGACGTTATGACAACGTATCATAGACTTTCAGAGGGAGGATCCCAACCTTAGTGACCTCTTCCACCAGGTAGAGACAAGGCAGGGGGATGAGTTTTCTCTATCCTCAGATGATGGCCTTCTTTTTCGAGGGCAATTGTGCAAACCTGAGAGTGATGACCTCAGCAATGAGATTCTGACTGAAGCTCACAGTTCTCCTTTTTCAATACACCCAGGTGGCACGAAGATGTACCAAGACCTGGAGTAGTACTACTGGTGGCGTGGCATGAAGAGGGATGTAGCGGAGTTTGTAAGCAAGTGTTTGGTTTGTCCGCAAGTTAAAGCTCTTAGACAGAAGCCAGCAGGGTTATTACAGCCTTTGGATGTGCCTCAGTGTAAATGGGAGGAAGTGGCTATGGATTTCATTGTCGGGTTGCCAAGAACAGCCAGAGGTTTCACTGTAATTTAGGTGATTATTGATAGACTCACTAAATCCGCTCATTTCCTACCAGGGAAGCCCACCTATTCTGTTGAGAAATGGGCTCGGTTATACATGGAAGAAATTGTCAGGTTGCATGGGGTTCCAGTTAAAATTGTTTCAGATAGAGACCCCCGTTTCACCTCTTATTTCTGGACCGGTTTCCAGAAAGCTCTGGGCAGATAGTTGAACTTTAGTACAACTTTTCATCTCCAAACTGATGGTCAGACAGAGAGATTGAATCAGACGTTGGAAGACATGTTGCGAGCTTGTGCATTAAACTTTCTAGGCAGTTGGGACAGCCACTTGCATCTGATGGAATTTGCCTATAACAACGGTTATCAAGCAACGATTGACATGGCTCCGTTTGAAGCCCTGTATGGGAAGAGATGTAGGTCACCTATTTATTGGGATGAAGTTGGTGAACGCAAATTGGTTGGACCTGAGTTGGTTCAAGTTACTAATGAAGCAGTCCAAAAGATTAGAGCGAGGATGAAGACGGCTCAGAGCAGGCAAAAGAGTTATGCAGACACCAGACGTAGACTTGGAGTTTGCAGTTGGAGACTTTGTGCTTTTGAAAGTTGCACCTATGAAGGGAGTTTTGAGGTTTGGAAAGAAAGGGAAGTTAAGTTCCAGGTTTATAGGTCCATTTGAGATTTTGGAGAGAGTTGGTCCTGTAGCCTATCGTTTGGCCTTACCACCATCCCTCTCTTCAGTTCACAATGTGTTCCATGTATCTATGCTTCATAGATACATAGCAGACCCGTCTCATATAATTGATTTTGAACCTTTGAGACTGAATGAAGACTTGTGTTATGAAGAAAAGCCAGTTCGAATCCTTGTCAGAGATCGCAAGACCCTTCGTAATAGGGAGATAGCACTGGTCAAAGTTCTTTGGCAGAACCATTAGGTGCAGGAAGCAACATGGGAGCGAGAAGATGATATGAAAGCGAAGTACCCGGAGCTCTTCTAGGAATAGCAACTTTCGAGGACGAAAGTTTCTAAGGAGGGAAGATTGTAACGTCAACGTTATCGGTAAGTCTTAATTTCCCTAATTTGAGTTTAATTTCATGAGATTTGGAGAGAAATAAGTTTTATTTTAATGGTCTTTGATGGTTTTTCTTAAAGGAAAAAGGGATGAAAAGGGCATTTTCGTAAATACTTTGAAGTGAGAATTAGCCCTAGTCCCTCCCTTGTTCTTTTTGAGCCACACGCAGCCATCTCCCCTTCCTCACGATTTTTCACCCTCCAACAATAGCCCTTGTCGTGACCTCCAACGCAGCAGCCATCCCCTTTTCTTTTACTTCTTCGTTTCGGCCAGTTAGTCCCACTCTCGAATCTCCAACGCCGACGACAGGTACCCACCGGTGAGGCTCGTGTTTCCGGCAGCGTCACTCCAGCACAGTGCGCGGCGACGGCTTCATTGTTCGGCCAGTAGGTGCGTTGTTCTCTCGCGAAATCCCTTCTCCCTCGCCGATCTCTCACTCCCGGTCTCTCTCTTCCCTGTTTTTCTAGTCATAGGCTTTCCAGTAGTCTTTTTCTTTACAGAATTTTCTTAAGTCTAAACTTCCTCATGTTTAACCTTTCTAACACACTAGGAGAGTTTAGCCTTGATGTTTTGAAAAACAAAAGCCTCATGTAAGCCCATGCGTAAAAAACAAAAGTCAATGAGGGCATTGCCTATCTGAAGTTTGGGGGGTTCTTTACTTTGTAAATAAATATTCATTTTGTAAGTTTGTACTGTGGACAAGAAGTATATGCTCAGTATTTATCATAAAAAAAAAAAGAGAAAAACCGAGAGTTACTCCTCCTTGCTATAGTTTACTGAGTAACGAGGGGCATTCATGACACCCATGGTTTGCCACTGCATGAAAGGTTTACTTAGGGAAGTGAGTATTAGTCCAAGTTAGTGATCTTTGCTCGTACGTAGATATCTTCACCACAAAGTGTCAATAAGCTAGAACGAAGGTAAAGGTGACAACAAGGATACTCTTGGTCTTGGAAGAAAATGAAGTTGAATAAAAAGAGCACAAGTAGTCAAATAATTTTGGGGGAGATAGAAAAAGTCTAATAACTCATGTATGCTCAAGGAACCTCAAGTCTTGTTTTTCTTAACTAAAAGGATTACACTAGGCTCAATGAGTAGTAGTTAGGTAGTTTAAACACATTGGTTAGAATGGACTAAGGAGAGTTTTGCTTTGAAAAAGAACAATATCAATCTTCATGCCTAGGAAACTTAGAAGTTGTGACTGGCAGTAGAGTAGAAACCTATCTTGAAAGGCAAACTTTTTAGAAAACGATCTTGAGAAACTTGTTGACTTGATTCCATGACATTTTGATTTGCAATTAAGTTAGATGCTAGTACCATGATTTGGTTTGCAATTATTATTGAGCTCTCACATTCTGATTGGCAATTAAAACTTGATATCTAACATTTTGATTGGCTATTGCTTTAGGACAAGCAATGAGTTAAGTTTGGGGGTATGATAAGGGTAAAAAATATACCTATTTTACCCTTATATTTAGCTCATTTTCTTGTCAAAATTACATGTTTAGATCAAATTTACTATTCTCGAGCTCTAAAAGTGTTAAAGTTGATGAATTAGGGGGTTGAGAGCCATGTATGTCAATATTATGCTTATTTATGCTTAAAAGGACCCATATGGATATGAATTTGACTTAATTTGATGTGCTACAGAAAAACACAGGATATCTGGAATTTCCCAGAAATGTGACCGCATTTATGGGAAGGCAAAATTCAAATGCGACCGCATTTCTGGGAGGACAGAGGCAGTTCTGAGTCCGTCGCAGGTCGTTTTGAACGAGTGTTTTGACTCCGAAACTGATTGGGCTTCCTAGCAGCATCATTTTTGTGGCTCCTCAACTACTCCCCACACTATATAAGGCCTTTATTCGAAGAGAAATCCAAGCAGAACTCACTGGGAAGAAGAGGGTGGTGACATAACCCTAGTAGACGCCCATGAGTAGGGATGCTCGAGGTCCTTCTTAGATGACTGAATTCTAACCTTTAGTTAGACATCAAACCCGAGTGTCTGTAGAGATTTTCACCCTATTCCCACTTGTAAAGCAGAGTAGAGTGTCGAGCGAACTCTAGAAGGATTGGATAAAAGAAAAAAAAACCATAGTTTTAGCTACTGCACCTTATTTCCAGCAATTGTTATTTTCATTATTTATGTATTCTTACATTCATTATGTCAATGAAAATTTATCGTTTTGCATCTTATTCCATCATGCATAGCTAAATCCCATTGAGGAGTTCAATATAGTGAATTCCCTTATGGTTAAAATAGCTTGAAAGTGTTTATTTGCTTAAATTCTCTTCATTGCATGTCACTCTTTATTGAATATCATTCTGAATCTTGCTGAGTTTAAATTGATCCCTTAGACTTTGCTTGCTATGTGAGTTTGATCTTGAAAGGGACAAACAAAACCGGTTTTTATAAAGGTGATATAGGAGTAATGGCTCGAGAGAGTGTATTCGATGTTATAGGGCGAGACTGCCTAAGGAACCCTATAACAACTATAGGGTTATAGATTGCATGTATGAACTATCTATGTCGAAGTCGAGTCACAGAAATGTGCATAACGGTACTTGCTTAACCTTCTAACGGTTCTTGGGAGCAAGGCCAAATAGAAGTTAAATCTGACCCAATGCATGAATAGACTTAGGTTTAATAAGCAATGATTAGACTTATTTTACCTTAGGGTTGAAACTATATTGAACACCTCGCTTATTTATCATTGCTTTTCTTTACTTTATTTTCAAAAAATCATCATCTTCTAAGCAATCTTTGAACAGTTTCTTCTTCAAATCTGTGTTTCCAATTTAGTTCCTGTGGGATCGCTACCTTTGGAATACTTCCAAAGATTTTTTTTACTACATGCGATACTGTATACTTGCACTCGGTTGGATGAATTATTCTTAATCTTTATTTACTATCTTTTCCTAACATCTACATCCATATTCAACCCAACGCCACATCAGTAAGCTTTGGGGGAATAATTTGTCCCCAAAATTATGTGGTTTCTAGTTTCACATTTGGGGTAGTCTCCTGTTGTTTTGGTATGTTTTTCCCCTTATGATGTAGTTGATTGAGGGCCATGGAGCTAGGAGGTTCTTAAGTTTTATCTCGCAACTTTCTATCTAAGGTAAGTAGATTTTTGGACATGACTTAGGTGCTTTTGAACCGTTGTATACTTGGTGGTAGTGATATGAAGTCTTGGATGGGTTTTCATGCTTTAGTCTAATTTTCCCTTCGAAATGCAGCATGCTTGCTTGGACATGATTTAAGCATTGTTTGTTGGGCATGACTTAAGTGTTTATTTGTGCTTGTGGAATTTAAATACGCATAATGAGTTTCGTTTCAAGGCACGTTAATATATGATAATCCTAAAATTCACTATGGCATATTGACTTTTTCATGTTTGGTTGGATAACTTGTAGTTTGCCTTGGTTTTGTTTAAGATAATGGAGGATGGGATTAAATGTCTGTTGGAGTTGTGATTGGTTTGTGAATGCGAGGTCTGTCTCGCTGTGGCCATAGAAGTGTATATTCTTGTTTCCAGGTGCAAGGAAAAATTTTTGGTTCCCTATATGTATGTCGTTATGCTGTCGAATTTTCGGTAGCGTTCTAGTGGTTGAGGGGTTAAGTTTATATACGCCTTGAGACGAAGTGTACATAACTAGTTGGTTGACTAGTTAACCTTAGGGATCATAATTGTCTTCGAGGAAAGGCTTAGAATAGGGACCTTAACTACGTTTGAGGGCCTCAAGTAGACTTACTAAATCATTAAGTCTTACACAGCTAGAGTGTGTTCCATCCACATCTCAGGAGTGATAGAACCTAGTTACCAGGCACGTTTGCGTGTGTTCTATCAGTTGACTGCTAGAGCTTAGTTTCAGGCACACTAGCATGCACAATCTCAGTTCAAGACGGTGTTGAGTTTATGATCAGGCACGTTGTTTGTGCACCAGTTGGCACCAGGCATGTTTTCATGCGTGAGTTACTCCACCGTATTCTATGTTTATATTTCAGGGGTGTTGTGTTGGGATAGGTATAGTTCTGCTAGAGGTGGCCAGCTAGTCTCTAGTTTACTTGCCTTACCCGACTGTCGCACACAACATTCTAGTTGGCACAGGTTTGGGATAGGTAATCACCCTAGACAGAGCATATTATGTAATCGGTTGTGGCCCTAGGGTTAGAAACCCGAATGTCTATTTTCAGTTAGGTCCCTATGACGCTAAGACCCAGAAATTCAGTTTCAAGTTACTAGATCTCATGTTATCTCTTTCGACTCTTAAGTGGGCTACTTACTCAGTGTATTCTTATATACTCACCCATTCTACATGTCTTTCCTTTTCAAGTGGTACTTGAGGGCGTTGGCGATTGGCGAGGGTCGTGGCTTGACTGGCTATGGGGTTGCAACTGCAGATTATTTCTCTCTCCTTAGGATTTTCAGTTTTCTTCAATCCTAGGATCAAACTTTATGTTGAGCACTCATTTTTTAAACGATTGTTTTCCTTTGAGATTAATTTGTTCAGGCGTTTTACATTGTTCTTTATTTATTGAACTTCTCCATGTTTTGGGCCCTGTTTGAATTAAATGAAAAAACATTATTATTCTTCCGCTTTAAAGTTTACAATGTTTTACGTACTCATGCATGTAGTAGCGACCCTTTGTATGTTTTAATTCCTTTGTAGTCGGGTCGTTACAATTATGAAATCCAAAAGTATGAAATAGAAAGTCCATTTGGATAGCTACATTCTCCAAAATGACACACAAGACCTCTTTTGATAACTAACTAACTATCGAATATGAGTCATCGAATACGAGGAAGTAGTTGTTTTTTCCTAATTTCAAATATTGGGAGTGTATATGTGTTCTCTAGCAGGTGTTAAAAAAATTTGGGATAGCTATAGTTATGTCGTTATGCTGGCGAAATGTTTGAGGCATTAGGTTGATAAGAGGGTAAATATTTAGTAACGTTTCCTCAAGTTAGGTTAAATTTTGGGGGCGTTACAATAATGGATCAAAAATATCTCAAAAAGGCTTAATTTTGAAACGCGGGGCGTTACAGAACTTTTCCTTTTTAAATTGATATATGATACTTTTCCTTTTATAGCATGAGCGGAAATGGATGAAGTTTGATATTTTGATTACAATTTTATATAAAATAAATAATTAGAAAGAGTATGTTAAAAGAGGAGAAAAATCATTTAAAAAAAAAAGGATTTAACGACTAAATCGTATTTTTGAAAACGAAATTCGTTTTTTATTCAACATTTGGAAAAAGATCATAAAATCTAAACAATATGAAACATAATTTTATCAAGTGATGAATAAGAGATAGTTTTATAACATTATTGTTCTGGCCCAAAAACTGACCTAGTTCGTTCTTTGAGAAGAGCCTTTGATGAAAAGTATCGACAAGTCCTAGTGTTGGGGGGATTCGAATAACAAACCTATGCTAGTTGATCTATGCTCGTGTCGGCTCGTTTGATAACTAGCGATTAATTATGATATCCAGAAGTAGAAAATAGAAAGTCCATTGGGATAGCTAGATTCTCCAAAATGACAAACAAGACCTCTTTTAATAACTAACTAACAAACTTTATGTATATATATATTTATATATATAAATATATATTTGACAACATGTTGGGGAGATTCAAATAACAAACCTACGCCAGTCTATCTATGTTCATGTTGGCTCGTTTGATAACTATAATTATTTCTACTTTTGCAATTAATTAAAGAATACAACAAACATTATTTTTCACTACGTTAACCTAAGTGTTTTAATAACGATGATGTAAACAGTTATTTCATTAGTATTTTTTGTTTTACCAAGGAACTAAATTTTCTTTGATTTTAGATTCTTTGCCATAGAACAAAATAATCAAATAGTAAACAAAAATTGAAAATTTATAAATCTATGAGCAAAATTTATCATGCAGTCTGATTTAATTAGGTGGTTTAAGAAGTTGAATGTATTATGAACTCCATAACAATGCAGTTACAAAATGCACAAATATAGAAAAAGAAACAACAAAACCCAACTGCACTCTCCAAATTTTGGCAATGGTCTTTCTCTCTCCTATTTATGCAAACCTATTTAAGACCTCATGCACAACACCATAAGTCATCTATGTGATACACCAATATCCAAAAAACTCAACTCAAATAACTCGTGTAGTTTTTGCAATTTATTTGTTATTCGTCAATGGCTTTGCAACGTGGTTCTTTCCTTTTCATCTCCTGCCTCCTCCTTACCATGTCTTTTCCTTCCACACTCGTGGCAACTTCCAGAGCTATACTCGCATTAGTACCCAATCCAAAAGTCTTAAATGTCGCAACGCTTGCTAGTGCAACAACATTAAATAAACCACCATCTCAACAGCTAGCTGAAGAGAAGGCTGGAAGTTCTAACGATTACAACACTTTTAAAGTTTCGAAGCAATCAAATACGAGTCCACAAATGCCTGACTCGACCTTTATAAACTGCAAACCTAAAGGTCCAATTAGATGGTCTGCTCCCAATCCAATCCACAATAATAACGTGCCTATGTGCTAAGCCCGGAGTTAAAAACTCACAAATACCTTGTATCTATATGCATTATTACTTAATCAATCATTGATTATTTTTATATATTTTATTTTACTCCATATCGTTTTAATTTTATTTCATTTTATATTGTGTCTGGATTTACACTGCATCCTGAATTTATGGAAAGAAATAAGACTTTTATCTAAGGTGGATCAATTATAATGAATGAATGGAATTTGATATACGTGAAAAATGGAGACAAGTTTTAAGTGTTAAAATTTCAAAAATTCGCACAACATTTTCATCCACTTACAACTTTAATAACATCTCGACATTAGAGTTGTAAAATTTCAATATTTGAAATTAGGAAAAAAACAACTTCTTCCATTCGTTTTTAATGATGCTGATTAATTATATAAATGTTATTTGTTTTGACTTGTATGAACTTTTCTTTTTTAAATCGATATATGATACTTTTCCTTTTATAGCATGTGCGAAAATCGATGAAGTTTGATATTTTGATTACAATTTTATATCAAGTAAATAGTTAGAAAAAGTATGTGAAAAGAAAACTCATTTAAAAAAAGATTCAACGACTAAATCTTATTTTTCAAAACGAAATTCGTTTTTGATCTAACATTTGGAAAAAAATCATAAAATCTAAACAATATGAAAACATAATTTTATCAAGCGATGAATAAGACCTAGTTTGATAAAATTATTATTCTGGCCCAAAAACTGACCTAGTTCATTCTTTGAGAAGAGCCTTTGATGGAAAGTATCGACGATCAACTTAAGCATGTCTGGTCAGACGAGTTTGTCGAGTCCTCGTGTTGGGGGGATTCGAATAACAAACCTACACCAGTTGATCTATGATCATGTCGGCTCGTTTGATAACTATAATTATTTCTACTTTTGTGATTAATTATGAAATCCAAAAGTAGAAAATAGAAAGTCCATTGGGATAGCTACATTCTCCAAAATGGCAGACAAGACCTCTTTTAATAACTAACTAACTAACTTTATGTATATATATATTTATATATATAAATATATATTTGACAACATGTTGGGGAGATTCGAATAACAAGCCTACGACAGTCGATCTATGCTCATGTTGGCTGATTTGATAACAATAATTATTTCTACTTTTGCAATTATTTAAAGAATACACACATGAATAAAAATCATGTCTTGACCATATCGCCAAGTTTTGAAAATAGGTACTAAAATCATTCTCATGACCATATCACCGAGTTTCAAGAAAATTAATAAAATTATTTCTTGACCATATCGCCAAGTTTCAAGAAAGTTATTTTAAATAATGTCTTGACCATATCGCGAAGTTTTTCAGTGTTAAAATTTCCAAGAACGTTCGTACCATGAGTCACACATATGCAAGTCTGAGGTCCCCTAACTAGCCTTATGATAATATCACACATGGAAATTCACATTCCATTCATATGACTTTCCACAACAAATAGCAAATTTCTAATTGACATGTTTAACATTCCAGAAACAAAACATATAAATCCTAGCAATTTCACATAATCAATCTCAACACAAGCACCACCATCAAAATAGATCAACACCCAGCAATTTTACAATTATCTTGGCAACTAACGATTTACATTCCAGAAATAAATTTTCAACATGCTAATAGGGGAGTCATTTACACAGTACCGTCCAAGGATTTTACCCAAAATCCTTACTCCAATGACTTTCTAAAACCTTAGCCAAGAATGCCCACAACTACACATAAAAGGTTTTCGAAGATTAGAAATTTTGGTTCAAAAATTCAGTTAAAACTCAACCATGCTTAACTCTTGAATACACACCAAAAAATTCCAACACAGTGGCTGGACAGTGCTTTAAATTAGCAAAAATTCGTGAGTTCGGGGTGAATATTGATTGGACACTCTGAAACGGAATGGAATATTCATGGGTCAATAACAGATATTAAAACCAACACCAAAGAAGGGGTTAGTTGACTAGGACTCACCCAAAAGTGACGAACCCTCTGTTGGACAGCAATTTGTAAGGTCGAGAACTTGAATTCGAACGGCCGAAACGTGCTATCTAATCGGAAAATGAATCAGGAAAATCTATTGCTTGATCTATCCTTAAGAAATTTGCTAAGGAGACTCAAATAAAGCATGGAAACTCAACGAATCTTACCCCGACGTCACCTAATACGTAACTATGGCTACTGCGAACAACACTCGACGATGACGGCGATAGAACACATGTTGGAACGAGCTGAATGCGTGGGTTTCGAGCTTCTCGCAGTGAGCTTGTGTGTGTGTGGCGGCACGACAGTAGATCGGCGGAGCTACGCGACGGCAACGACGGCGGCGGCGATCCGAGTAGGGAGGAGGCGGCGACGGCGTTGAAGACGGGGAAGAGCGTGAGATCTGAGAGATGAGAGAGAGAGAGAGAGTTGGCTTATCGGAGGCTCACGACGGCGGCGGCGATCCGAGTAGGGAGGAGGCAATGACGATCCAAGCAGGGAGGAGGCAGCGGCGTTCTGAGCAGGGAGGAGGCGTGGTGTTTCGAGCAGAGAGGAGGCAATAGCGACTACACAGAAGAGAGAGGATGAGTGAAGGATGAGAGAGGAGGCGTGAGGGCTGAGAGATTAATCATGAAGATAAGTTTTTTTTTTCTTTTTCTTTGTTTTTTTTTTTAAACAAACTGAACCCCCATTTCGTGGGGGAGTGGGCTGGTGTGAATAGTGCCAGCCCACTCTCTCTCTTCCTTTGACTATTTCTTTTTTTTTTTCCTTTTCTAGGTTGTTACATCATACTAACCTTAAAAGAACTTTCGTCATTGAAAGTTGCTTCTTAATAGAAAAATTAAAGCTTTCTTGGCTTGCAATCTACGATTGTAATTCTGCTTATACATAATTATACTTTACCACAATAATTGCCAAATTCAGTAGATGGTCCAACTTACCATTTGATAAGTTTCCGCTACTTTCTTATTCAATAAATTCAATCCAACATGCATACATGGAGGCAACACTAAAACTAGCTTTGCTAGAATGAGAGACTGATACAAGTGCAAGAGCAGGGAAATGTTCCATCAACATTAACATAACTGAAAAAAAAAACGTACTAGTGAACTTTCTTAAGTAGTATAGTTTCTGGCTCCTCTAGTTTTCTTTTGGGGGCAGTTTGATGCCATATGACTCTCCTGACCACATCGAAAACACACACGAGCTCCCAACAAGCAACGCTCCCAGTGGCGCTTTCCACAATTATTACACACCGGTTTCTCCCAGATAGTATTCTGTTGGTTTGCTTGTTGTCCCTGTGCTTGGGCCTGAGGTGGATTCACGACTATGTCCTGGGATTGTTGTACAATATCCGATGTTTGGTCGAATCTCCTTTTCTGACTTGAGCAGGGTCTTTGTTCCGAGGTCGCTCGAGGCGCAGTTGTTGGACGACAATCTATTAACTCAGCCACTCTGACTGCCATGGCATAGTCTGGTGGTTGATGGGCGACCACACTACCTTGTATGTCATCCCTTAAACCCGTGATAAACCGTTCCACTTTGTCGGCCTCTATAGCAACCATGGTAGGGGCAAACCGAGACAGTCTGGCAAACTCCGTCTCATATTCATCCACAGTTCGGCTCCACTGATTGAGAGCTATGAACTCCGCTTGCTTCTTGAAACGTGCATTTGTAGGTTAATATTTCATGAAGAACGCTTCCCTGAACTGGAGCCATGTCACAGGTCCATTACTGACGTCTATGGTTCTTTTGTAACGCCCCAAGTTCTCTAACCTCTAGCCTAGCGACGTTACTACTTACTCTAGACTCCTAAGCAACTGGGACAACTCACTTTAGACCGAATGTACTGAAAATTTCGGCAGCATAACGGCGTAAAACTTATTATCCCAAAATTTTACTTCACCTGATAAAAGACATTTAGCACTTCTAAACAGGCAACCAACCAAGCTCCACCAAACTACAGTCAGATTTCACAACTTATCTGCTCTAGACAAGACATACTTTACCAAAACATGCAATAAGCCAAAACCATGCTATAAAAACATTTTATTAAGAGAAACAACCATTTCATTAGGAACTCACAAGCTAAACAGTTTATAACTCTGCAAGACTATCCAACCTAGTTCTAAGCTAAAAAACAAAACCTTTCTCAGGTGAATCCCTCACTGTCATAGAACCACAAAATAAAACATTTCAGGCTAACTAATAAAGCAACTATGAAAAGTAGGACACGTAAGAACTCAGCGCCTAGGGATTTTCCTCATAGTCCTCCTCCTTGCCACCAAGGTCTGGATCATCCTCGATACCTGCAACATCTAAAATGTTGGGGGGAAAGGTGGGGAAGGGGGTATCAGTACAACCACGGTATTGGTAAGTAGCTCACACGAGCTAGATCACAAGCATCAAACAAGGCAAACATCATGCTTCTCACACGCAAACAACATGCTTCCAAAAGCAGTAAAACTCATCATGCTTAGAAAGCAATAAACGACAACATGCATATGCTTCCCACACTATGCACCCACACTATACTAGACCACACATGATTTACGCGTCATGCTCCACACCTAACACATGAATTACGTGCCATGCTGCGCAAACCAACACGTGCATTACGCGCCACGCTACGCAAATCCTTTCGCATGCATTACACGTCATGCTACGCTAAACAAAACACGTGAATTACGCCCCACGCTGCGCACCTACACATGAATTACGCGTCATGCAACGCTACCGCTAGACTTATGCTACACTTCCCGTGACACAATTTAGCCTAACCAACATGCTTGACACCCAACACATCATGCTAGACAACAACCACAACTCAGCAAATCATGCTTAAACACAATAACACACATGCTTATCCCAAGCACTAAACAAACTAAGCTCATCTCAAGCGATTAAGAACGATTGCAAACATAACTTGCTCCACACAAGCACTTCAGTACATTTATATAGAGCAGAACATGCTTTGCACAAGAACAAGGGTAAACATAAACAAACATCATGCTCACACAATCAAACAAGATCTAGCAAGTAGAAACTACTTACAAAACACGCTTCCAAATACCAACGAGGCAACACTTGCACCAAGCTCCACAAGCACCTCGAACTACAACCAAAAACGCTACCATCAAAGACTAAACTAAGAGGAAACAACCTAATAAGCTACTAGGGCCAAAACCACTTTACCCAACTCATTTACTTGCTGGACAGCCTTTAAACGTACCCCAAAATGAAAACCCAAAACCTTTAGACCATGGGCAACCACGTCTAAGGCACAACGGGCAATGGGTGTTCTACAAACGGCTCCAGATAAGGCTTTTCAGCCGCTGGACAACAAGTAAACGACCCACATAAAGAGTATTAGGAACTCCTAAGGACCGGGCACGCTACCAAACCTAAAACAACTAATGGGGATCTAATCTAACATGCTTTTTAAGCCACGAACAGCAAGGAAAAGCTCACTTAACTCATGCGTTAAGAACCTATAAGGGTTGGGAAACACACTAAGGCAACGAGACTTAATGGGCATTGAACAACTACAAGCTTCTAGCCAAAACAGCCATGATAACTCATTTAAACGCATAAACTAGGTCTTATAAAGGTTAGGCAACTCCTACGAGCCTAGATATGCAATTGGTAATGATAAAATCATGATTCTAAGGCTAGGATAACTATTGAGCAGCAAACTACAAAGCTACAAACGAAGGGACAACCAAGAACTTACCCAAACAAACTCGCTTCCACGCTAGATGGGTTTTACAAACCACAACCAGCGAGCTAGAACGCTCCTTGGGCAGTGGGTATCCAAGTCGAAGTGTTTCGAACTTAATCGAACACCTAGACGGCGCTGCAGATCAGAAAATCAGACCAAACTCAATTTTCCAGCACCTAATACTAATGGGCATTCCATTTAAAGCACTAAACAAGAATGGGTATCAAATTTAAGCTTCAACCAAGAAAGGGTAAAGCATAAACTTACCAAACGGAGCGACCTAAGGCCAAACGATCAGCTAGACAGAGACAAAAACGCGAGGAACTGAGGTTCAAGTTGTTGGACGCTCACGAATTCGACTGAAAAGAGCGAAGGGGGTTAGATCGAACTTATTTCATCCAAGAATGAGAGGAACAAGAGCTTACCCACGACTTTTATGGCTGAAACGCGGAGGAGACGGGGCTTCGAGCTGCTGTCCGCGCAAGATCTAACCATACAGACATGAGGGAGTCTTAGATCGGTCTTAAGGAATACAAATGAGTGAGTATGAGACTTACCCACGAGTTTTTCTTGGCCGAAAATTCAAGGGAACAAGAGATCTACACCTTGAGCCACAAAACAGAGAGGGAACAGTGCGGGAATGAGGGGACCCAAGCGACGGCGACACTGAACGGCGGCTGCGGCTGGACGAACACCAAGCGAACGCCGAGTGAGAGAGATGAAGAGAACTGATACCCCCAAGACGAGAAGACCCGCACCCAAACGGTGGCGCGGCGAGGGCTGGCCGAACGGAAGCGGCACGATCTGGACGAGGAAAGCGGCAGCTGCAGAGGGAGGCGGCGGCACGAACTCGAGCGGCGCCGCGCCGGCAAGGGTCTTGGTCTCTCGGCTTACTGAACGAACGACTAGGGGGGGCTTTCACGATAAGAGAAAGAGAGATGAGGAAGATGGGAACTTTTGAGATCTAGGGTCTTTATTATTTTTACTCTTTCGTAGAGTTTCTTTTCTTTTTCCTTAATAACCATAAGCCCTAAAAAAAAGCCACTCACTCAACCAAAACCCAAAAATCAGCGTATAATTTAAATTGTCACACTTACGCTTCTCAACCAACTCAGACCAAGACCAAACGAGTTTTAGGGAGGGATTTTACAACACGCTAATTACCCTGAACACCTTAGTATATGATTAAATCCCTAAGTTCAAGCCAAAATAGAATTTATTTTCCTTTCAACTCTAAACTCGGGATTTAAATACACCCAAATGTGCACGGGGCGTTACACCTTTTGTCTGACTGCCACCAAATCAAAGCATTGTCTTGCAACAGAAAAGCTGCACAATAAACCTTCTGGTCTTCCGGACAATTCATGTGACGAAAGACGGTTTCAATGGAAGACAACCACACCTCTGCCACTGTGGGGTCCTTTGATGTTCCATCGAATGGACGGGGGTCCCACTTCCTAAAGTCCCTTAAACACCTTGCCTCTCACGACAATGCTTCATTATTTTGAGGCGCTTGGGCCTGCTGCCCCGCAATCACGCCTGCAACTGCCGCCTGTACTGCAGACTGTACTGCCCCAACCACCGCTGATTGCACAATTGCCTGAATAGCATCCACTATGATGGGTTCCGCTGCAAGTGTCAGCTGCTCTACTTCGGGGGTCCTCTGTCGGATTGTTTTCTTGTCCCACTGGCGGTACAACTGCCTCAGGGGCCGTGCGACCCCTTCCACGACCCCTTCCACGAACTTTTCCACGAGGAGGCATGATTATGATATTCGACAAAACTCAACTAAGTTTAATTCGCTGCTAACCTATACTTCAGCCTTATCTACTATTATTATTATTATTTAATAGAGAATAGTAAGAATAGTAATAATAACAATAAATAACAATAACAATAATCACCATACTAACTTTCACACCAACCATGTGATCACGCTTCACCAAAATAAAATATAAACATTTAAAACATGCAAATAAATAAATAAATAGCATTTTGATTAAGGCAATTGTGTACCTGGCGATGACAAGGTGCTTGCTGGTAGGCCATGGGAACACTTAAGGTTTACGATGTAAACCAGTCTATAGAACCCTTAACCTAGAGCTCTGATACCAACTGTAACGCCCCAAATTTTTTTTAAACCTAAAGACTGACTAGGGACGTTACTACATACATGAATGATTCAAAGAACTATGGAGTTAAATTTTTCCTAGAAGTCTAGAATGCATAAAATAGGTAAATAATTTTAGTAAAACGTTTATTTGGGATCCCAAGAAAACTTGTAAAACATAAAAAAATATTTGAACGCTTCAAAATGCAACAAAATAAAATAAGTCTTTGATTAATTACATAGAAGATTCAAATAACGAAAACTAATATGTGGAAGTAAAATATGCTGACACCGTCCACCATGACACTACCAACAAGTACTCTTGATCAATCGCCTAACACGTTCTCACCCTTGCCTAAAAAAAATTTTAAACAAACAAAGAATGAGTATTAAAAATACTCCGTAACCCCTCTACCAGGGTTGGTTATGCAAGCACAAACATTAGTGAGGGGACCTAAACTTTGTTTTATAACAACCTTACTTCTTGGGCATAATGCCAAACGTGACCCTATCTCCACGAACTATATTGTGACTTTACCGCCACTAAAACTTTATCGTGACCATATCACCACTTGTCACCATGGTCATATCGCCAAGTTTTGAAAATAGGTACTAAAATCATTCTCTTGACCATATCGCCAAGGTTCAAGAAAATTAATAAAAATCATGTCTTGACCATATCGCCAAGTTTCAAGAAAATTATTTTAAATAATGTCTTGACCATATCGACAAGTTTTTCAGTGTTAAAATTTCCAAGAACGTTCGTACCATGAGTCACACATGCAAGTCTGAGGTCCCCTAACTAGCCTTATGATAATATCACACATGGAAATTCACATTTTATTCATATAACTTTCCACAACAAATAGCAAATTTCTAATTTACATGTTTAACATTCCAGATACAAAACATATAAATCCTAGCAATTTCACATAATCAATCTCAACACAAGCACCACAATCAAAATAGATCAACACCCAACAATTTTACAATTATCTTGGCAACTAACGATTTACATTCCAGAAATAAATTTTCAACATGCTAATAGGGGAGTCATTTACACAGTACCGCCCAAGGATTTTACCCAAAATCCTTACTCCAATGTCTTTCTAAAACCTTAGCCAAGAATGCCCACAACTACACATAAAAGGTTTTCCAAGATTAGAAATTTTGGTTCAATAATTCAATTCAAACTCAACCATGCTTAACTCTTGAATACTCACAAAAACTTCCAACACAGTGGCTGGACAGTGCTTTAAATTAGCAAAAATTCGTGAGTTAGAGGTGAATATCGATTGGGCACTCTGAAACGGAATGGAATATTCATGGGTCAATAACAGATACTAAAACCAACACCAAAGAAGGGGTTAGTTGACAAGGACTCACCCAAAAGTGACGAACCCTCTGTTGGACAGCAATTTGTAAGGTCGAGAACTTGAATTCAAACGGCCGAAATGTGCTATCTAATCGGAAAACGAATCAGGAAAATCTATTGCTTGATCTATCCTTAATAAATTTGGTAAAGAGACTCAAATAAAGCATGGAAACTCAACGAATCTTACCCTAACGTCACCTAATACGTAACTATGGCTACTGCGAACAACACTCGACAATGACAACGATAAAACACATGCTGGAACGAGCTGAATGCGTGGGTTTCGGGCTTCTCGCAGCGAGCTTGTGTGTGTGTGGCGGCACGGCGGTAGATCGGTGGAGCTACGCGATGACAGCGACAGATCTGAAGCGGCAGCGATACTGACGATCAGAGCGAGGAGGCGGCGACGACACTGAAGACGGGGAAGAGCGTGAGGGCTGGGAGATGAGAGAGAGAGAAACAGAGGGAGAGGTTGCTTACCGAAGGCTCGCGACGGCGGCGGCGATCCGACCAGGGAGGAGGCGACGGCTATCCGAGTAGGGAGGAGGCAGCGGCGTTCCGAGCAGGGAGGAGGCGGTGGCGTACCGAGCAGGGAGGAGGCGACAACGGCTACATAGAAGAGAGAGGATAGGTGAAGGATGGATTTTTCTTTTTTTTAAACAATCTGAACCCCCATTTCGAGGGGGAGTGGGCTGGTGTGAATAGTGCTATCCCACTCTCTGTCTTCCTTTGACTATTTCTTTTTCTTGTTTTTTTCTTTTCTATGTTGTTACATTAATCATATCAATGTTATTTGTTTTAACTTATATGAACTTTTCTTTTTTAAATCGATATATGATACTTTTCCTTTTATAGCATGTGAGGAAATGGATGAAGTTTGATATTTTGATCGTCGCTGGCACCGGATCGTCGCAGGCACTGCCGTCGGACCTCTACCGTTGGAAACCAACATTTCCTTTTTTTTTTCCTCTTTTTTCTCCCCTTTTCTCCTTTTCTCTCCTCCCTTTTTCTTCTTCTTCTTCCCTCTTCCTCTCACCCCTTTCTTCACTGTTTTTTCAACAAAAAAAAAGAAGCAACCCACGGCACCAGCTCGTCTCTCTCTCTTCTGCTCGGTTCGCCGGCGTTCGAAGGGCAGGCATTCGCGGTGGGTTCGTTCGTGGGTTTCGGCGGCGGCAGCGCGGTACAGGAGGCTTCTAGTGTGGGTTTCGTTAGTGGGTTTCGCGTCTGTTCGATTTCCGGTAGCAGCGACGGTTGATCGACGTTCGTTCCAAAGCCATTCGATTTCCGGCAGCGGCGCGCCGGATGTTTTCAGATTTGGGTTTTTTTGGATGCTCGTTCCGACGCGCTGATGCCTGTTCGTGTGTTTTTTTTCAGATCTGGGCGTTTCACGAATGGCAGTAACGGCGTTTCACGAACGGTGGTTCCTTCTTACGACGTTTAACGAACGACAGATCTTGGCTTCTTGCGACGACGGCGTTTTGGTTCCGGCACTCGATGGTGGTGGTTCCGGCGCCAAAAACGAACAAATGAGGAAAAATAGAAAAAGTATAGAGAGTTTGGGGAAAGAAGAAAGGAGAAGAAGAAGGAAGGTTGAGAAGAAAAAAAAAAAATCACGCCGGCGGTCGATGGCGGCCGGCGGCTGCCGTGGTGAGGCTATGGAGAAGAAAGGTTAATGAGACCTGGGATATCGGGAAGAAAGTAGAAGAAAGTGAAAAAGAAATAATAATAATAATAAAATATATATTTTTTAATTAATTTAATATATTTTTATTTTAAAAAAATTAAAAATATTTTTTTAATAAAAAAACAGCGCCACGTCAGCCAACCATTAGTTTTTAACTGAAAAATGGATGACAAGGACCAAATTGCTCCTTATCTCAAACCTCAGGGGTAATTCTGTGACTGTATAGTTCAACTGGGCCTCATTGAGTGTTTTGCTTGCGAAGTAGATCGGCTGCACGATCTTTCCTTTTTTCTGACATAGGACTGCACCGACTGCAAAGTCGTTGGCGTCACACATCAACTCAAATGGTTGAGTCCAGTATTGTTCAATTATGATTGGTGATGTGCTGAGTGCCTTCTTTAAAATCTTGAACGCTTGTTTGCAATATTCAACGAAGTTGAACGATCTATCTACCTCCAGTAACTTGCACAAAGGTTTGGAAATTTTAGAAAAGTCTTTAATGAATCTTCTATAGAACCCTGCATGACCTAGAAAGCTTCTAATATCTCGCACTGTTTTTGGGAATGGCAACTTGGATATGATCTCAATCCTTGCCTTGTCCACCTCAATTCCTTTCTTGGAGATGCGATGTCCAAGGACTATGCCTTCTCGTACCATAAAATGGCATTTCTCCCAATTCAATACCAAATTGGTTCCTTCACACCTTTCTAGTACTTGGTATAAATTTCGTAAACAAGCTGCAAATGATTCACCGAAGACAGAGAAGTCATCCATGAATACTTCCACAGTCCGTTCCACCATGTCGGAAAATATAGCCATCATACACCTCTGGAAGGTAGCTGGTGCATTACATAAACCAAATGGCATTCTCCGGAAGGCAAACGTCTCGTATGGACATGTGAATGTAGTCTTTTCTTGGTCTCTGGGGCTATGGTTATTTGGTTGTACCCGTCTAAAAAGCAATAATAGTCCTTTCCAGCAAGCCTGTCCAGCATCTGATCTATGAACGACAACGGGAAGTGGTCTTTCCTGGTTACTTTATTAAGGCGGCGGTAGTCTATACAGACTCGCCATCCTGTAACCGTCCTTGTTGGGATCAATTCAATTTTCTCGTTTTCTACTACGGTCATCCCACCTTTGTTTGGAACACATTGTACTGGGCTAACCCAGCTACTGTCTGAAATTGGGTAGATGACTCCCGCGTCTAGCCATTTTAAGATTTCCTTCTTAACAACTTCTTTCATGATGGGATTTAATCTCTGTTGGCTTTCAATGGAATTCTTAGCTCCTTCTTCAGGGTTAATTATGTGCATGCAGTATGAAGGGTTGATTCCTTAGATATCTGCAATGGTCCATCCTATTGCTTTTTTATGTTTTGAGAGGACCTGCAATAAAGAAATTTCATCTTGTTCAGTAAGGTAAGCTGAAATAATGACTGGTAATGTCTTGTTTCCGCTAAGAAAACTATATTTAAGATGCCTGGCAGAGGCTTGAGTTCCAGTTCAGGAGGATTGATCAGCGATGATTGCAATGGCCTGATTTCTGCTTGGTCTGATGAATCCCTTAATGCCTCTATTCTCGCTGCTGTAGAATCATTTGTGACTGGTATTTCTGCTCCTTCAATCCCTTTCTTTTCTGGTTCCTCCATTTCAAACTTCTTCCCTTCCAGTGGTTCCCCTTTTAATGTTTCCTGCAAAATAGATATAGAAAGTTCGTCAACTTCTTCAATCATGGAACATCTCTCAAGGTATCCTGGATATTTCATTGCCTTCATCACATTAAACGTGACTTGTCGATCGTTAACCCTCGTGGTCAATTCTCCTTTCTGTACATCTATTAAAGTTCTGCCAGTAGCTAGGAACGGTCGTCCTAAGATGATTGGCACGTCCTTGTCGGCTTCACAATCTAAAATGATGAAATCTGCAGGAAAAACAAACTTATCAACCTTGACCAATACGTCTTCAATCTTTCCCATGGGATGTGTGAGGGATCTATCTGCCAACTGTAGAGTTACAGTTGTCGGTCATGCTTCACCTATCCCTAACTGTTTAAAAATCGAGTATGGCAATAAGTTGATGCTTGCTCCTAAGTCGCACAACACTCTGCCTACATCCCTGCCTCCGATGGAGCACGGAATAGTTAAACTTTCTGGGTATTTAAGCTTGGGAGGAATCTTGTTTTTCACTAGTGCACTGGAACATTCCGTGAGTGCAACCCTTTCGTATTCTCCCAACCTTCTCCTTTTTGATAGGATATCTTTCAGAAATTTCACATAGGTAGGCATTTGTTCAACTGCCTCCACTAATGAGATATTGATGTGCAACTGCTTCAATAAATCTAAAAACTTCTTGAACTGTACATCTTGTGAGGCATGTTTGAATCTCTGCGGGTACGGAGGAGGTGGTCTGAAATCTGGGTTTATCACAAATTTCTGGGGTTTTGCGGTCGCATTCCCCTTTTTCTCAAATTTTGATTTTTCTTCTTTTCCTACCAAGGCTACATGCTCCTTGGCCTTTTCTACTTTTTCTTCTTTATTTTGTAAAATATCTGAGGTAAAGTCTGACTTCTTTTCAACAATCTTTTCTCGAGCTTCTTCTGGGATTTCTGCTTCTTGATTTACTGGGTATCTTGGGCCATCGTATTCTAATCCACTTATTAGGGTCACTGCCTTGCATTGTTCCTTTCCTTCTCTATGAGGGATCTCGACCTTGCTAGGCAACGTCCCTTGCGATCTATTCTTAATCTCCTGAGCAATTTGTCCAAGCTGAACTTCCAAATTCCTTACTGCAGCATCGTTTCTCGCCATGTACTCCTTCTAAGAGTCTCTAGATTTAACTCCTGACTCTGTGCTGGAACTTGTTGGAAGTTTTTCTGCGGCTGTTGTTGTGTAGGCGGCTTTCCAAACTGATTTGTGATGGGATTACTCGACCCGGCTTGCCCTCCCCAAGAGAAGTTTGGATGTTGTCTCCATTTTGGGTTATA
Source organism: Luffa aegyptiaca (assembly GCA_017139565.1). Classification (NCBI taxonomy): domain Eukaryota; kingdom Viridiplantae; phylum Streptophyta; class Magnoliopsida; order Cucurbitales; family Cucurbitaceae; genus Luffa; species Luffa aegyptiaca. Next base: position 19,195,834 of record CM029398.1, read on the forward strand.
CTGTTGGGTTTTATGCCCTAAAACTCGTAGATAGTAAATGTAACATTTGACTTGCTTCAATGAAGTATTATTTCTATATATTTTTTTTGCCTAAATATAACCACAAATCCAATAAACTAAGAAACCATGGCTATATTATGTATACTTGAAGTTTATGCGTGACATAAGTATGGATCAAGTTAAAGTACATAGTCTAAACGATCTATAGTATATGGATAAGGTAGGGTACCTTAATCCTGGGGACACTATTGGCGCGGCTCGCTTTGTTCCTTAAAGACAGACGATGTGATCCTAATTGTTCATGTATAAGACATGTGAGTGAGGGCGTCCTATGCAAAGAGTTTGCATAGAGATCGGACCAGGAGATAAGTCACTTTTACTTTACAACACCGTTTACTGTTGAAACTGAACATCTCATACATATAACCTAGGTAAGTCGATCTTAATCCTGAACTAACTATGAACTCCAATTTATTTAGAATTATCCTTTGATTTGCATGGGTGAGAGTGGCCAAACATCACCGACTCAATAAGCCTACCATTTTGGGGATAAGACTAAATGGATAGCTGGGGACATAGCTTTGCAAGATGGAACTCACTGCTACCCGTTTTAGGGTTAGTAAAGGTTGTTCTCTTAAGTGCTGACTCTGAGTCTTGAACAAAGGGGCCCGGCCCTCTCATAACCTTGAGAGGGACTTGGTTCAGTGATTGTATCGCGAACTAGTTGTTCATTAGAGGATTAGTGGAACTTAAGGAACAAGATGTAACTATAGGGGTAAAACGGACATTTGACCAAGCTTTAGTTACGAACAACTGGTGAAGGGTCGACTTACTAATCATGGTTATCTAAAGTGGACAAGAAATATATCTACAGTGAGGGGAGTGCAGCTACGGGCTATAGTGGAGTGTCTCGGAAGCTAACGAACGATGAATGACTAGGTTAACGAGATTAATCGGTTATCATCATTTCGTTGGAGCCCATGATCTGTAGGTCCATTAGGTCCCTCTACTAGCTCAATAGGAATAAAACTTGGAACAATATGATAGGTTAATATTTCAAACGTTCAAAATTCGGAAAAGGATACAAAAGTCGTTTATATACGATATTTAACGACATATTAGTTTAATTATGAACTAAACTTAAAATGAGAGTTATATATTTAAATATGATTTAAATATTAAACACGTGAATAGGGATTCATGTTCGAGAAAATTCGTTGGGAGAAAGAAACCAAGATTGCACAAATGGTATTAATTTAATATGAGATATTAAATTAAACAATTTTATTTTAATTAAATAAATGATATTTAAATTAAAATAAAAATAAAAGAAAGTGGGATCATTCAGAATTTTATTTGCAAATTTTGAGTTTAAAAGAAGTTCAAAAGTTAGCAAATTTTGGAGGTAGTGCTTAATGACTAATCACTTGTAATTAGCCTTATTTCACCACCTAATCTTATGGCTCAAAATGATCCCTATTTGTTGTCAATTGTTTGTGCAATTCTTGTGCATGATTTTCCTCTATATATAGAGGATGAGCTGATGAGAATGGGTGGATTTCTTCAACCTAAAATGCTGACAAAATTCTCCCAAGAACTTCCATGTTCATACTCTCAAGCTTCCTTATACCCATAAGTTTTCCTTTCCGATACCTATCAATCGAGGATCCCACAATCTGTTCCAAGGTCTGAGGATAGTAGAGAAGATCCAAGTGGTTGTCCAAAAGTCGTTCGTGTGAATTATATAGCATGAGATTATACGAATTGGGAGCTCCAAGAGGTAGGTACCTTATTACTTTATTTTTGTTCTTATGAACAGCATGACTTCAAGGATTAAATTGATCAAATTGTGTGCCTAAGATCCAAAATTGCTTCCGCATGTGTTATATTAACACCTACATGTACTTGGCCGAATAAGGATTCCATCTATTCTGGTTTTGATTTCCTTGTGGACCTACATAAAAAACAGATGCAGGGTTTAGTGGACAATTATCAACGATGTGTTCCTCACCACATACCTCACAACAACGGGAAGAAATAACATTGGTAGGGGCTATATTGGCTTGATTGTTCATGGTCATGCCCATCATCATGCTATGGATAGCCTTGATCTGGACTTGCATCGTAGAGTTGGCCTCTGTTTCCACTGCTTTTACTGGATTTTTCAAAATGGTTGTTGGTTCATTTTCTCCCCAGTGGCGATTGTTGGTGGCTATGGTGTCTAGAATAGCATGCGCCTCATTAGCAGACTTCTTCAAGAAAGATCCTTTTGCAGATGCGTTTACTAGTGCATTTGAAGCTTGATCTAATCCACTATAAAAATGCTCCAAAATAATGCAAGCAGTTAGTCCATGGTGTGGACACTTTCGAACCAGCCTTTGAAATCTTTCCCAAGCTGCATCCAAAGGTTCACATTGTAAGACTGTCTGAAAGCAATACTTTCAGCTCTGTACTTGGCATTTTTATTGGAGGAAAAAACTTCTCTAAGGATTTCTCTGCAAAATCATTCCAAGAGGTGATGGAGTTTGGAGGAAATGAATCCAATCAGGCTTCAGCATCTCCCTACAAAGCAAATGGAAAAAGTTTTAACTTCAAGGTAACTTCTGGCACTCCCGTTACTTTAAAAGAATTGTAAACTCTAAAAAATAGCTTAATATGTTTGTGTGGATCTTCATTTGGAAGTCTAGAGAATTGGCCCATTGTATTCAACATCTGGAATATCACTGGTTTAAGTTCAAACTGCAGAGCATCAATTGGTGCCTCCAAAATTCCTGGATTCAACGTCTGAAAAACTGGTAAAGCGTAGTCTCTTATTGCTCTATTGCGATCTTCAACAATGTAGATTGGATTTTCTTGTTGTGGCACCGGTGGAACAGGAGAAACAGGAGGAATTCTCCCGCCATTCTGCTCCCTTCCACGATCTTGTGGATCAACTTGAGGCTCGACTCCAGGAGGTTCCATTGGAGAACGACAGCGAATCCACAGTGGATGAGCTTAAATAAATAAACTTGGGTACACCAGAAGAGTCGCGCCCAACTTTTATAAGCGCGTCACTTACTCCCGAAGAAGAGGGTGAATATATGAGTTTACTCGCTTCGTATAGAGACATCTTCGCTTGGTCATATAAAGAGATGCCTGGACTTGATCCAAAAGTAGTTTTCCATCATCTCGCAATTAAAGAGGGGTATCAGCCAGTCAAGCAGGCTCAACGACGCTTTCGCCCGAAACTTATCCCTCAAATCGAAATAGAGGTCAATAAGTTGATAGAAGCAGGATTCATCCGTGAGGTAAAATACCCTACGTGGATAGCCAACATTGTTCCTGTTAGAAAAAAGAATGGACAACTTCGTGTTTGCGTTGACTTTCGCGATTTGAATAACGCATGTCCCAAAGACGATTTTCCACTGCCAATCACAGAAATCATGGTGGATGCCACCACAGGGCATGAAGCTTTGTCTTTTATGGATGGATCATCGAGTTATAAACAGATTCGAATGGCTCTTGCAGATGAAGAAATGACAGCCTTTTGAACTCCAAAAGGGATATACTGTTACAAAGTGATGCCCTTTGGATTAAAAAATGCTGGTGGTACTTATCAACGTGCTATGCAAAAGGTCTTCGACGATATGCTGCATAAACATGTCGAGTGTTATCTCGATGATCTTCTTGTTAAGTCAAAGAGACAACAAGGTCACTTGAAGGATCTAAAAGTGGTCTTTGATCGTTTGAGAAAGTATCAATTGAGGATGAACCCTCTCAAATGTGCATTCGGTGTTACTTCTGGGAAATTCCTTGGGTTTGTCGTTAGACATCGAGGAATCGAAATAGACCAGTCAAAGATTGACGCCATCCAAAAGATGCCAAGGCCTAAAATTTAACATGAGTTGAGAAGCCTGCAAGGTCGTCTGGCCTACATTCAAAGATTCATCTCTAACTTAGCCGGTCGATGCCAACCTTTTGAAAGGCTAGTGAGGAAAGGAGAAAAATTCGAGTGGGATGAAGCATGTCAAAACGCTTTCGAAAGCATTAAGAAATATTTCTTTAACCCTCCTGTCTTAGGAGCCCCCATTGCTGGAAAACCATCAATTCTATACATGGCTGCTCAAGAAAGATCATTGGGAGCGTTATTGGCACAAGAAGTTGAGAAGAGAAAAGAACGGGCCCTTTATTACTTAAGCAGGACTTTGAATGGAGCTGAGATAAATTACTCACCCATTGAGAAAATGTGTCTTGCTCTTTTCTTCGCTATTGACAAGTTAAGGCATTACATGCAAGCTTTCATAGTGCACTTGGTCGCGAAAGCTGATCCTATCAAGTACGTTCTATCGAGGCCAGTTATTTTTGGACGCCTAGCTAAGTGGGTCATCTTACTCCAGCAATATGACATCATTTATGTACCTCGAAAGGCAGTTAAGGGGCAGGCATTAGTCGATTTCTTGGCAGATCATCCAATCCCGTCGGATTGGAAGTTATGTGAAGACCTACCTGGTGAAGAAGTCTTCTATGTTGAAATCACCGAACCTTGGACCATGTACTTTGATGGCGCAGCACGAAGAAGTGGAGAAGGGGCAGAAATCATTTTTATTTGGCCTGAGAAACACATGCTCCCTTATAGCTTCATGCTTGGTGAATTGTGCTCAAACAATGTTGCTGAATATCAAGCGCTGATAATTGGCCTCCAAATGGCCTTGGAGATTGGTATAACATATATAGAGGTCTATGGTGATTCAAAGTTGGTCGTTAATCAACTCTTACTCCAGTATGAAGTGAAGCATAAAGACTTGAAGCCTTATTTCATCTATGCAAAACAACTACTAGAAAGGTTTGACAGTATAGTACTAGAGCATGTTCCGAGATCAGAAAATAGAAAGGCAGATGCTCTAGCAAATTTGGCGACTGCCATAACAATCCCAGAGGATATGTCGATGAACATCTCACTTTGTCAGAAGTGGATTGTGCCACCAATAGAAGATCAAGGTGAAGAGGCAAATATGATCTCTGTTTATGCAATCGAGGAAGAGGACTGGCGACAGCCTATTATAGATTATCTTCGACATGGAAGACTTCCCACAGATCCCAGATGTAGGGTCGATATACAAAGAAAAGGCTCCCGATTTTATCTACTACAAGGAGACCCTTTATCGTCGTTCTTACGAGGGACTCTTCCTTCGATGCCTTGGAAAGGAAGAAGCAGCAAAGGCATTAGATGAGGCACATTCAGGTGTTTGAGGCGCTCACCAGTCAGGTCGAAAACTCCAGTTTCAATTAAAAATGATGGGTTATTATTGGCCTACAATGATTCGAGACTCAATGGAATATGCAAAAAAGTGTGAAGCTTGTCAATTTCATGCAAACTTCATACATCAGCCACCGGAGCCTCTTCATCCAACTGTAGCTTCATGGCCTTTTGAAGCTTGGGAACTTGACCTTGTTGGCCCTATAACACCTAAGTCTTCAGCAGGACATTCTTACATTTTTGCAGGGATGGATTACTTCTAGAAATGGGTTGAAGTTGTCGCATTGAAAGAAGCCAAGAAAGAAAATGTCGTGGATTTCGTCCGAACTCATATAATCTATCGGTACGGTATCCCTCATCGTATTGTGACAGATAATGGAAGGCAATTCTCTAACGGCCTAATGGACAAGTTGTGTGAGAAGTTTATCTTCAAGCTGTAGACACCATAATTCGTCCGGTTAGATTTATTTTATTTATATTATGCTTTTTATTATCATGAATATTTTTATTTTTGATATTTGTTATTGTTAGAAAAAAAAAAGAATAAAAATAAAAATAAAACAAATTAAAAAAAAAAAATCTTCTAACCACCCTTCTTTTTAAAACGTTTTTTTCTCCCATATTTTTCTCATCCTTCCCCCACTAACGTATCTTTCTCCCTCAAAATCTCAGCCCTCTCACCCACATTACCACGTTCCCCCTCTTTTCTCTCTACTCACCGTACTGTTTGGAGAATGATGACGCTTACAAATGGGGGAGGCCTAAGCAAGAAAGGGGGAGGAGTTTTGAAGATAAAAAGATAAAATAGAGATTGTAAATGTTGAAATGAGAGGAAATTTTGGTCAAAATTGGCATCTTGATTTTGAACCCCCACTTTCTCTCTCCTCTCCTTTCCTTTCCTCCATGAAAATTGCTTTCTTCCTCCACCCAAACCCATTTTCTTCTTCCTCCAAAAAACCCACACACTTTGAATTCCGATGAGCGATAGCAACTACAAGCTTACCACCTACACGAACCCACGAGCTCCCCGCAATGAAACCAGGAGTAACTCTGACCCACATTCCAGTGAATTTCCATGGAAGAGAAAGGTAAAGAAGGAGCTTGGGGAAGGAGATGAGAAAAAAGAAAGAAAAATTGTGGGACCCACTTCTTTTCCTTTATATTTTTTTCCTTTCTTTCAATTTATCTATTCTTTTCTTTATTTCCTTAAAGAGCATTTTTTTAATTTAAAGTTTTAAGTGTTTTTCTTTTATTTCCTCTTCGATTTTATAAAAAATTATGATTTTGAATTGGGAAATTACTTCTAAATTAACTTCAATTGAAATTTTCCCAAATCAACTTCAATTATGTTTTAACTTCCATTTTCTAATTAGAAATTTAAATTGATTTATTTTAGATTTCTAAAGAACTCTTAATTGGATATTAGTTGAAAGTTTTTTTTAAATCTAATTTCAATTAGAGTTTAATTGGGAGTTTCCAAACTAATTTTAATTGGCTTTAAACTGAATTGGTATTACCAATTTCAATTGGATTTTAATATGACATTTTCAACTTTAATTGTCTTTCTTATTAATTTCAGTTGGATTCTAACATAAAATTTCTAATTTGAATTTGAATTTGTATTTTCCTAATAAATTTTCACTGGTTTGTAATTAGAAATTTCAATTTTCTTTAAATATGAAATTTTAATGTTTTCAAATTTATTTTAATTTGAATTGTTCAAATGAATTTCAAAGGGTTTGAAATGCTCAAATGAATTTCAAACAAATGACGTTTGAACTAAGATTTTCAATTTGATTTTCACTTGATTTTTTTTAAAGATGATTTTAAACTTTCTTTCCATTGGTTTCAATAATTAATTTGGAATTTCATAATAAATTTCTAATTGGATTTAATTTGGGATTTCAACTTTTGTTTGTTTTTAATTGATTTCATTTTGACATTTACTAATGAATTTCAATTTGGAATTGCCCAAATGAATTTCAATTGGAATTTTATTTGAATTTTCACTCTCCCCTCAATTGGTTTTATTCTCGAATTCAATGAGTTTCAAAGTGATTTGGAATTTTTCAATAAATGTCAATTTGGTTCTAAATTAAAGTTTCCAAGTCAATGTCTTTTGGTTTTATATTGAAAATCAATTTCAATTTTAAGCTAAATTGGAAATCAATTTCAATTTTGGAAAGGTTAAATCAAATTTCAAAAACATTATTTAATATTTTGAATGGTTAAAATAGATTGATTATGAAAACTTTAATGCTAATTTTGTCTAAGAACGGGTATTTAAGCTGACCGAAAGGGAACACCCTGCCTGGAAGTTAGCCTAAAGTTTAACTAGTTAATTATTTTGGCAATCAAAATTTCAATTGGATCTTAATTTAGAAAATTTTCAAATCAACTTCAATTTCATTCTAAATTGGATTTTCCAAATGAATTTCAAAATAGTTTTACTTTAGTAATTCAAAATGAATTTCTATTTGAATTTGATTTAAAAATGAAAAAATATTTTTCCATTGAATGGTGTCATACCACTCATGATTATTACTTCACATTTTATTTTTGAAATGTGAAGTAATAGATGTGAGACAAATTAGCTCATGTACAACCCATGACGGAGTTGAGACAATTTCTCAAATTCTTGAGGTGATAAATTTTCTTTTAATTGAAAGAAAATTCTAACATGACAAATAATTATTGGGTATAACCCCACTCACTACATCACATCCTTACTTTATGTTTTAAAGCTAAGGTAAGATTAAGTGGGACATTTGTTATTTGATTTTTTTTTCTTCAAAATAAAGGACTGTTTCATATTATAAAAGGATAATTTTAAAATAAAATATGGTAACCGTTTTTTAAACGGGTGTTGTAGGGGTGCTAACACCTTCCCTACACTCAATCGACTCCCGAGCCTAATTTTTGGTTTTCAAAGACCGGTTTTTCTTTAAAATGAGTGACCAATCACACCCAAGATGATTGGTGGCGACTCCAAACCTTTAACCTAGAAAGAGACCCTTAGGGAAGGACGTCGGCCGCTCCGCGTCGCGATGACGTTGCAACACAAGCAATACAAGTCCTCTATGTACAATGTCGCGGCAAATGGGTTGGCAGAAGCATTCAATAAGACACTGTATAACTTATTGAAGAAAGTAGTCTCCAAGACAAAGAGAGATTGGCAAGAAAAGATTGGTGAAGTGTTGTGGGCTTACCGAACTACTCATCGTACTCCTACAGGGGTCACACCTTATTCTCTCGTCTATGGGGTAGAAGTTGTGCTCCCGTTAGAAAGAGAGATTCCCTCATTAAGGATGGTCGTCCAAGAAGGGTTGACAACGGAAGATAATGCTAGGTTGCGCCTTCAAGAGTTAGAAGCACTTGATGAAGGGAGGTTAGAGTCTCAGCAAGCATTGAAATGTTACCAAGCACGAATGTCTAAAGCCTTTGATAAGAATGTGAAGCTTCGATCATTTCAAGTTGGTGATCTTGTACTCGCTGTTCGAAGACCCATCATCACGAACGACACACCGGGAACAAATTCACACCTAAATGGGATGGACCCTACGTCGTCAAAGAAGTCTACACAAACGGAGCGTACAAGATTGTGGACAAAGACAGATTAAGAATAAGCTCGATAAATGGCAAGTTTCTTACAAAGTTTTATGCGTGAAATGTAATACTCCTTATCATAAGAGTCTAAACTACATGATACTCCTTGACCGCATGAGTTAAAAAGGTGAAAAACCAAAAAAAAAAAAACAAATTTGTATATTAAACTACGTTATGACTTGATCCCTTCCCACTTGAAGGGTACGTAGGCAGCTTAAGAAAAAAAACATAAGTTCAGTCAAAGCAAAGAAAAAAAATCCATGTTGTAAAATAGTATTCTAAATTTTTACTAAGACATAAATAAAGTAGAAATGTCTAATACGATAAATTGAAAGAATGTCTAATACAATGAATTGAAAAAATGTCTAATACAATGAATTGAAAGAATGTCTAAAAAAAAAATTCTTGCACATGTTAAAAAGCTTAGGATAAACTAAAGGGATCATGAATTAAGGATTCCATTGAAGTGCTTTCAGCTCGTCACGAGTACTCTCTAAAAGTCCGCGAATTGTCGCTAGGGTGCGAACGTCTGAAGCGCTGACGGTGGGGGCACACTCGATGTCACTAATCTCCTCACGTATTTTCGAAACTACAAGTTTTTCATGAGCTAAGTCCTTTTCCTTTTTAGAGACCGAATTGGAAAGGCTTTCTACCTTGGCCTCTGCAGGTGTTAACTTGACCTCTAGTTCTGCAACCTTGGTCTTTAGATCTGCAACCTCTGAGACAGAGCGAGCAAGTTGTTTTTGAAGTGCATCTTTTTCCTCAACAACACGACTTTAGGTAGACAAAGCCTTCTCTAAGTCGAGCTTCTTTGCCTCCAACTGACTATCCCTACTTGATGGGGTCAAGTGAGTAGAGAGCGAAGATTATAATCCATTGTATTCTCGCACTTTCTTGAAGTAGCTGCCTACGAATTCTAGCAGAGGTTTCAAGTTGTTCGTAGTGGCCTCTGCCATTACATCGAAGATCTTGTGAGATTCTTGCTCAAGGTGCTCAAGGCTAGCAACTGTTGGGTTTTATGCCCTAAAACTCGTAGATAGTAAATGTAACATTTTACCGAACATTAATAAAATAGTTTATTTTGTTTGTATTTAGTAGATCTTGTCTTATTAACCCTAATCCAATAAACTAAACATCCTAGGCTGATAGTATGAGGCTTGAACTAATATGTAGGGATATACGAGGATCAATGTTCAAGATTCAGCCTAAAGGGTCTATAGTATAGGGATAAGGCTGGGTACCTTATCCTGGTGACACTATGAATACAACCGACTTTGTATTATGATACAAACGCTATGATCCAACGCGTCCATGTAGTTGACATGTGAGTGGGGGTATCCTATGCAATGAGTTTGCATAAGACCGGACCGCGAAATAGTTAACCACTAACTGTAACACCGTTAGTTGGCTTGGTTTCTATTTCACTAGGATGACCTAGACAACTCAGTCTCAATCCTGAGTGGATTATGGACTCCTGTTCACGAGGAGTTGTCCTTTGATTTGTATGGGTGAGAGTGGCCAGCACGCTGACTCAATAAGCCTACCATTTTGGGGACAATACCGAGTGGGGAGCTGGGAACATAATCACACAAGATGGAATTCACTCCTTCCCGACTCTAGGGTAAGTAGAGGTGTGTTCCCTTAAGTGGTGTCTCCGGGACTTGGACAATGGGCCCAACCCTCTCTATGGCACGAGAGGGACTTCTTTTTGTTGGTTGGACCTCAAACAGGTTGTTCATTAGAGGAGCACTGGGGACTTAAGGACAAAGATGTAAACCAGGGGTAAAACGGTAATTTGACCCAGCTGGGATACGAACACACGTGAAGGACTGACTTGTAGTATTGGTCGATATCCGTGGACACAGAAATACTCTGCAGTGAGAAGAGTGCAGCTGAGGGTCTTTAGTGGAATTACCCACAGTTAACGAATGGAGACTAACTTGGTTAATGAGTTTAAGCCGATTAGTCTCGTATCGTTGGAGCTTCTGATCTGTAGGTCCATTAGGTCCCACTGGTAGCTCGTAAAAAGACTTGAAGCAAACAAATATAAATTGTAAATTGAAAGTGTTCAATTTATTTGGGGAATCGTATAATGTATATTGATGCATTATAATATAAAGTTTATGAAACTTTATAATATAATTTTTGAATTAATTTCAAAAATTAATTCGTGAGAGAAAATATTTGAAAGAGTTCAAATAAATTTAATATGAATTGGATTCATATTAATTTTAATAAAATTCCTAAGATTAAATATATGATATTTAATTGGGTAATTAATTAATCATGGAATTAATTAATTATTTATTAAAATTAGAGACCTTTTCCTATAAGGAAAGAAAATATTTGAAAGAGTTCAAATAAATTTAATATGAATTGGATTCATATTAATTTTAATTTTAATAAAATCCCTAAGATTAAATATGTGATATTTAATTGGGTAATTAATTAATTATGGAATTAATTAATTATTAAAATTAGATATTGTTCAGATAATAGATTTGAACTTATTCCTAGACCTCTTCCTATTAGGAAAAGGTCTTGGCCTTTACCTATATATAGGACCCCTGGGGTGGGGTGAAAGGCATCCCATTGTCTCTCCTTCTCTCAGAGATATCTCCCAAAAGACTCCCACAAGTCTCCTGCTTCAAGAAGTCTTAGAGATATACCGGTGTAGCCGATTGGTGGTGTTCGCACAAGAGGGTTGCTGCGTTTTCAATCCTATTGGCAAGAAAAGGCGAATTGATCAAGGCTTTCTACAAAAGTAAGTTTTCTATGAAATCCTTGATCACTAGGATCAATCTAGTTGATTTTTTAGCATGTTTATAGCCTATGTACAGACCTTTAAATAGAGATTTATTGCTGTAATATTTTGCAAATTGTATTGGTATTTCAATTAGAATCTAAGACTATGAGTAGGTTCGGTAATACTTTCCGCTGAGTGGGGCTTTTATCCCTTCAGCAACATCTTCAAAAGGAGTGCGTACAATCTTCTGTTGTATGCTTGTCCATATGGATAAAGCAGCTTGTCGCCGGAAGTTGGAAATTACATCATCAGTGTAGAACTGAGAAACCTCAAAGACTGGGGCAACCACTTTCTCGTGAGTATGTTGAGGGACTTTCTTAGTAGAACGAGAAGACGAATTCACCACTTGTTTGCTCGAGGATGCATGAGAGCTTCCGAAGTTCTTCACAGAAGAAGCAAAAGCATCAGGACTTGTCAAAGATTGCTCGCTCGAACATTCTTCCTCTTTTTGAACACGATCCTTTAAAGGAAGCTGCAAAAGAAAAATAAAAGAGGGTCTAAGTAAAAAAAAAAAAAAACAAAAAAAAACAAAACAAAAAAAAAAAGAGAAAAAAAAGAGTTGTTCAACCAAAGTCTCAATGTCATCTGGAGTTTGTGAAGCATTAGAAGCACTCTTGATGGACTTGTCATCGAGATCAGAAGCTTTCCTGGGTCTTTTGGCTCTTTTCCAGTGTCGATCTCCAGTGTTGTTTTGACTTTCTTCTTCAGTTGAATCGTCATATCTGGCAACCTTGAGCAGACGGAGTTCTTTTCCCCCAAATTTAGAGTCGCCTTCTTTAGGTAGTTTAGGCTGGGTTCGAGAGGGAATGGTACTGTCAACCAACTTACTTATGTCGTCTCCTAGGTAATTATCATACTTTTCAGACCACCAACTTCGATAACGTGAGGTGACATGGTCTTGAGGATTCAATGTACGAGCTGGAAGAAATACTTGAAACTCCGCATTAGTTCGCATGCAAACCCGCCAGTGGTGTAAAATGTTGTCCAATGTGACTAGGGGCGAAATTTCTCCTAAGTCATTGGGTATGTCTTGATAAAAGCCAAACTGGCGGCCGAATCGGTATGGGTTGTAAGGTTCGATAACTAATGAATCTTTACATCGCACTGACAAATAGCATGAGCGAAGGCTCGAGAAATAGGAAGAAGGTATGAATTTCGTAACCTTTTCAGGTTTTATGATCTCGTTTTTGTTCCTAGTAAAGTTCGTGTGCCATGATATGGATGCACCCCCATGGATTAATTCGCCAGAAAAGTCAACCATGCTAGGACCTCGAACTTTCACTGAAGTTTTATAATTGATGCCAAAATAATTGGCGAGCCAACCAAAAATGTAATGCACGGGGAGAGAAGCATCGTCTATGCGTCACACTGAAATAGAAGCATTGGAAACTTTGCTTAGCCCGTGGTAGATGTCACTACTACAAAAATCACTTTTAATGACGAGCAACGTCCGTCGTCTATACGAGTGTCGTCGTATCTTGTTATGACGGGCGACTTTTAATGACGGGCAATGCCCGTCATTAAAAGCTGTCCGTCATAACAAGGTACAATGACGGACGTTTTTCATGACGGGCAATGCCCGTCATTAAAAGCCGTCCGTCATGAAAAGTCCGTCATTAAAGGGTATTTTCAAACCAACCAGCCCGTCATTAAAAGTCGTTCGTCATGAAAAGTCCGTCATTAAAGGGTATTTTCCAACCGACCAGATCTTTAATGACAGGCAGTGCCCGTCATTAAAAGACGTCTGTCATGAAAAGTCCGTCATTAAAGGATATTTTGCAACCAAATGTCTGTCATTAAAGGTGTCCGTCATTAAAAGTCCGTCATTAAATATATTTTTTAATGACAGGCATTGCCCGTCATCATGTTGTTCATATTTTAATAAAAAAAATTTGTTGGTTGCCCGGTGGCATACCAACAATATTTTCTTCGTTTGTCAACCTATAAAGAAAGTAATCTTAATCTTAAATGTGCAAAATTGTATAGAAATCAAATATTTGTCAAATTTCATTCCAATAAGCCAATGAACCAAATTTGTTCATACAATTTTTATTCATATAAGTTTTATATATGAATAAATATGAATAAAAATTACAAACACTTACAATTAAAAGCCTCAAAATTACTAAACACCTATGATTAAAAGTCTACACCTATACCAAAAAACAAAAATTCTCGTACATGCCACTTTCATTCTTGTCACCATAATCTTGCTCGTACATCAAACTTGAAGAACCTAAGAAAAACAAATTGTAATTAGGTTCGATACAACGCCAAAACAAGAACTCACATAACAAACATATGTCCAACAACTTGAAGAGCCTAAGAAAAACAAATTTAGTTAACAATAAAATACACAAAAAAAAAAAAAAACAATCTCGATGAGTAACGGAAAAAATTGTTAGAAAACCCAATAAACTCCAAAAAGCTTACAAACTTCAAGATATCAAGTTTAACCCCTTCAGATAACCTGTAATGCTCTAGGCTTCTATACATAACATAGAGACATTACTAAATCATCTATCCTAAATCTAACCGGTTTCTCTAGAAATTTCGACAACATAACGACATACATACATACAAAAATTTTTAAACCTGTTAAGCAAGATAAACACACTTCTATATGAAAAAAAAATCACCCAACTACAACCTCACAACACTTCAGGTTTACAACAAGACCCCAAATATCTTAAAACTAAGCAAGTTAGTTTTAACATGAAAAACTAATAAGTGACAGACTTTTAATGAAAGAAAAACTATAAATATTCATCGCCTTACAACCGAAACAAGGAATCCTACACTTAAAAGAAATTTTCTTCTCCCTTTTATATTAAGTTACATAGTAAACTCTTTATACAAGAAACAAAATTCCCTTCATATGGAAAAAGTGTACAAAAGCTACTAAGTACCACCTAAAGGGCCAAAGAAAAGATCTTGAGCATACACAACCACAAAAAATAACAATTTTCAACTCCATATGTATTGTCCAGAAAAAGAGCCTGCAAAACTTTAATCAATGAACAACCAGCTACATATACAACAAGTGACATATTTCCATACTATACTACATGTATAAAACCATTTCAAATCAATATTTCTTAGACTCTATATCCAATGACAAGCATCACAGTACCTTCCTTTAGATAATTTTACAAGGAATTGAGAGATATGATGCCAAGAACTCCCGCCAATTCCTCCTCCAATCAGTTCAAACCATTTTATCATTTTGGATATTACTAGCTTCAAAAGATATGGAGGATTTTTTTTACTTGTTAAGTCTTTTACAGCCTTGGGCCAAACCAAAATCACACATGTTCCTACTTCCTCTGCTTTAGCAACTATTCTATGTAAAACCTATGTAAAATAAGGTGAGATTATAAAATTTGCAGATGAAAGTTAGCATGCTTTAGCAACATGTGATATGCACATACAGTAACAAAAAGTCAATACAAGTAAGCTGAAACATAATTTATAATTGATAGCGAGCATAGCTAGCTAGTTTTCCCTAATTAATTTAGCTAGTCTTGTATAATTTATTGGCCAAAATGATGCGTTTTTGTGTTGTTTTTGTAGGAAATAAATATTTGAGCTAATTGCATGTTCGGGACATGAAAAAGGGCTAAAAGATCGAAAAAGGATCAAGTTGGAAGAAGTCAAATTCAGCCCAGCTGATTTAAAAAAAAAAAAACAAAAAACAAAAAACAAAAAAAAAAAAAAATCATAGCGTCGCGACGCTCTCGGCGAATTTTCCAAATCCGCAGTATCGCGACGCTGTCGGCAGATTTTCTATAAATTCATCATTTTGTGCTACGGATTGGGGGAGTTCAATTGGTGAGATTTTAGCCCTAATTTCGACTAGAAACCTTTTGTGGGAGCTAAAGGCAAGGCCAAGGAGCGGGAATCAAGCGAGAAGACGTGGAGATCGTGACGGGGACGTGCGGTGTCGGCGGATTCGAGTTTTCCTTTCTCTTTCCCTTAACTCTTGTAGTTTTTATGGCTTTTCTTTCAATTAGTGTTCGTAGTTTAAAGGCTATGAATTGCTAGTTGTTTGTCTTAGGGATTGATGTAGTTGTCTTAGGTTGTTGGATTGATTTGTGGTATGAATATGCATATATTTTACCTATGCAATTATGGTTAAATGCTTTCAATTACTTGATCACCAGTTGAATGATTTGAGTGTTGAATCTTGCTCGGGAGAGGGGATTTGGCCTAAGACTTACTTTATTTAATTGCATGACTAAAGTAGAAATTCTAAGTTTGTGACGGGATTTGGAATAACTTTAGAAGTTGCTTGAATAACTAAACCCAAAGCCTTGCATGTTAATGAACTTAGATAGGGATATCAAGTTGGTTGCATGCATGAGAATCAATTATGCTCGGGAGAGATAGTTGTGATAAAAGGTTCCTAGACTTGGTAGAATAATTGCATGCTAAATTCATCTCATTAATTTATCCTCAATCTCAACAATGAAATCAATTCCCCAAGAGTCTTTCCATTTGAGTCTCCACCTTTATTTTATGCTTTTTGTCTTTACTTTTATCTTTATCTTTGAGTTTTGCTCCCTAAATAAAATTGAACAAAAGTATTCACGATACTTAATTTGCTAGAAAACCAATCCAGAGGACGACACTCGTTTTACACGAAAACACTATATTATTACTTGACCCGTACACTTGCGGTTAGCAATTTGCACATTAAGTTTTTGGCGCCGTTGCCGGGGATTAGCATATTTAGTCAATTTTAATATCGTAGAAAAATTGTCCGGTCTTAGTTTAGGGTGTATTTTATTTTTTGTTATTTTTGTTAGTTTTGTTTTTAGGTAGATTGCATTTTTTTCCTTTGTTGGTTTGTTTTCCATATTTAGATTTTTCCATATTTGTTTGAGTTTTCCATAGATAGAATTTTTCTTTTTAGTTTTTTCCTTTTTAGTATAGTTTTTCCTTATTTGCTAGTTTCCTTATTTGTTTTTGCCATATTTGTTTTTGCATTCCTTGTTTGTTTATCTTTTCCTTTTGTAGATTATTTTTTCCTTATTTAGATCAAGCATTTTCCTTTTCTAGTTTCTTTCCTAATTTATTTTCTCTCCTCCTAGGTAAGATTAATGCTTATTTTTGAGTCAGAGTCTCTTTATTTTGATCTTTCTCCTTTTATGCTTATTTTATTCAAAAATACCAAAAATAATTTTGTTTCAGGGGCCCATGAGAAACTAGTAAGCTTGCTAGCGATCATTAGTTTTATTGATTCAAGGAAGAAGGGCCCGAAGAAATACGAGAATTTTTATGTGCCTTGACAGACTGTACGAGCACGTCGAGCTAAAGACAATAAACAAGCGCTTATGGGAGGCAACCCAAGTAAGTTCAGTTGTGTTTTTCTTTGCGTTTTTTATTTATTGTTTGTTTTTGTTTTGTAGGACTTGGTTCCAAATTCCTCTTGACTTTGCTAGCAATCATGAAAGGTCATCATTCCAGGGCAGTATCGTTCACCCCTTCCATTCTTTATTTGTTCTCATGCTTGACTATGCTTTATTGATTTATACATTGAGGACGATGCATGTTTTAAGTTTGGGGGTGAAATAGCATGTTTGTGGAGCCCTTGAGCATCTGAGTTCGGGCTATAGTTTTGAGCTTTCTTTGAATTGAGCATATGGTTGTTTTCTGGATGCTATTTTTGCATGATTATGATTTCCCAGGATAGGCTTTCTTGTCAATTTTCAAGCTTTCGATGAGTTGTAAGCATGAGTGCCCAAAAAGGGAGACTTTTTAAACTTTTTCTAGGAGATGTCTTGCATGAGTAGAGTATTTGTCTTGGCTGGATTTGGATTTGAATGCTTAGGAGCGAATTATTAGGCTCATATGCTTGTTGTCACCTCGATAGGTGTAGGGAAGAGTTAAAGAGTTAATTTTTTGCAAATTAGCATGTTTGATCTTGCTTAGGAGGAAATAAAAGAATATATGCTTATCATGATCATGAAAGAAAAATCACTCTTGTCTTTACTTTTGAAAGAAAAGAAATTATTATGCCATGACCTGTGCACAGTTTGCAATGAGTAATAAAGATTTAGGCAAAAAGAGCTACCCCTGTTGTGATCAGTTAGGCCAACCAAAGAAAACTCAGGTTAAGGGTCCCTGCAATAGGTGTGTGAAAGCTAGTGCCACATATAAATGCTTGATTTAATTTTCAATTATAAGCACCTAAGTAGGGAGGAAAACAAACTAATTTGTTTCATTGACTCGTTAGTGAATCCTTAGTGCCAGTGTAGAGGGAAGATGAGTTGAGAGTTTAGTAATCCAATCCCGGGCTAGTAGAGTCTGATCTCGTTAAGTTAGATCTCGCTTGTGCAAGTTAATTTTGGAAAACTTTTGATTTGTCTCCCTCATTGGTCCTTATGTGCATGTCTCTTGATTGCTTGATTATTGACTTTTAAGCCTTGAGGATTGAGTTATGTTTGTTGCATCCATTCTTCTATTGTATGCTTGATTTTTAGTTTGCTCGAGGACTAGCAAAAGCTTAAGTTTGGGGGTGTTTGATAGCGAGCATAGCTAGCTAGTTTTCCCTAATTAATTTAGCTAGTCTTTTATAATTTATTGGCCAAAATGATGCGTTTTTGTGTTGTTTTTGTAGGAAATAAATATTTGAGCTAATTGCATGTTCGGGACATGAAAAAGGGCTAAAAGATCGAAAAAGGGCTAAAAGATCGAAAAAGGATCAAGTTGGAAGAAGTAAAATTCAGCCCAGCTGATTTTAAAAAAAAAAAAAAAAAAAAAAAAATTCATTGCGTCGCGACGCTCTCGGCGAATTTTCCATATCCGCAGTATCGCGACAGCGTCGCGACGCTGTCGGCAGATTTTCTATAAATTCATCATTTTGTGCTACGGATTGGGGGAGTTCAATTGGTGAGATTTTAGCCTTAATTTCGACTAGAAACCTTTTGTGGGAGCTAAAGGCAAGGCCAAGGAGCGGGAATCAAGCGAGAAGACGTGGAGATCGTGACGGGGACGTGCGGTGTCGGCGGATTCGAGTTTTCCTTTCTCTTTCCCTTAACTCTTGTAGTTTTTATGACTTTTCTTTCAATTAGTGTTTGTAGTTTAAAGACTATGAATTGCTAGTTGTTTGTCTTAGGGATTGATGTAGTTGTCTTAGGTTGTTGGATTGATTTGTGGTATGAATATGCATATATTTTACCTATGCAATTATGGTTAAATGCTTTCAATTACTTGATCACCAGTTGAATGATTTGAGTGTTGAATCTTGCTCGGGAGAGGGGATTTGGCCTAAGACTTACTTTATTTAATTGCATGACTAAAGTAGAAATTCTAAGTTTGTGACGGGATTTGGAATAACTTTAGAAGTTGCTTGAAGAACTAAACCCAAAGCCTTGCATGTTAATGAACTTAGATAGGGATATCAAGTTGGTTGCATGCATGAGAATCAATTATGCTCGGGAGAGATAGTTGTGATAAAAGGTTCCTAGACTTGGTAGAATAATTGCATGCTAAATTCATCTCATTAATTTATCTTCAATCTCAACAATGAAATCAATTCCCTAAGAGTCTTTCCATTTGAGTCTTCACCTTTATTTTATGCTTTTTGTCTTTACTTTTATCTTTATCTTTGAGTTTTGCTCCCTAAATAAAATTGAACAAAAGTATTCACGATACTTAATTTGCTAGAAAACCAATCCAGAGGACGACACTCGTTTTACACGAAAACACTATATTATTACTTGACCCGTACACTTGCGGTTAGCAATTTGCACATTAATAATATATAATTATCACAATAGTTCCAGCATAAAAGTTTTCTTACAAGTCTGGATTACAACACCACATATCTTCCCTGTTCTGCTAAAAAGAATTTCAATCAACTTCCCCTGCACAAGGGACAAACTATTTTGGTCAGACTAGAAGGTCTTCTAAGGTTCATTTTTCAAAATTGAAAAATTTGAAGCGGTGCATAACTAACTAGGAAATATTTTTAAATTGGGCTCCGCCAAAGGAAAAAAAAAAAGAAAAGAAAAAGAAAGCAGTCTAAGTAATAAATGCAAAGGAAAATAAACTGACAAATCTGCTAGCATTGTTGTTCCTGAAGGTCTTAGCATTCCCAAATGCTTCCAGACATGTGCCCGTGGGATTCTATCATCTTTGCCATTGCCACCACCAAGAGCAGCCAAGTATTGAAGTGCAACTTTTGCTGTCTAAGTTTTCCCTGCTGCATTTTCGCCACTAGAAGAAAATAAAAAACAAAATCATTGAAGTTTAAGCATAATAGCGAATACAAGTTATGCACACAGATATCCTGGATTTTAGAATACTAGATTGAAATCTAACCTGATGATAATAGATTGATTAACTTCATATGCAACATGAATGTCAACCCAGATTCGGGAATATATTCCAAAGAGTTGAAACATTTGAGAGACAGGATATCAATTTAAGAAAATTAAAAATAGTACAAGAAAGTAAAGTGGTAATTTGAATAGCAACTTTCTCATTACCATTCCCTCACCGGCTACCTGAATTGTTGAGAGCATTGAGATCCAACTCATCTTCAAGCCACTTGATTGAACTTACAACCTAAAAAAGAGTTCGCTATAGCTTAAAAATGATGCTTACTTTAATACTTTTCACAATTCTAATGGATAATAAACTCATCCTTAAAATAATGAAGGTAAACATAAAAAACTTCAAAGTTGCAGAGGCTCCCAGAACAATCCGATTAATTTCATCAATGAAATTAGTTTCTTTTTATTTTACTTACTCTTCTATCAAACCAAAGCTTAACAGTGAGCATATCAACAATTCCCTAGACAAACTCCTATTTTGTATATAATGCAACACTAAAAAAACAACAAAACCAGCACAATTATAGACACAAACCAAAAACATGTAACAAGAATGAATATCAACTATTAAACCCAAATCAAAATGGCACATGGTTACAACCGAAACAAGGACATCCTAATAACATAAATTCCAGATAAATAGGAACTTTGTTTTTTCAAACATACTTTCCTGCAAGGATTTTACCTTCCACTCCTCTATCACCAAAACCACCTGGAACAAGTATACCATCTGCACCTTGAAGAACATGGCCAATTAGAGTGTAAATATGCAGTAAAAGAATAAACTAAACCAAAACTTCCGAGATTTCCTTATCTTTAAAACTTGAAAAATTCCAAGATTCCTTATCTTTACAACTTCAACAATCATGTAAATATGCAGTAAAAGAACGAAGTAGTCCATGCAGAATATAATTCATCTTGGAATATTCCATCGTTACAAATGTTAAAGTTAAAAGAATTCAACCACGATACAATACCACATAATACCCACAATATCAATAATGTTTGATTCAATCAATCAGTAGAAAACTTTGCATGTTTAATGCTTCAAGTAAAACTACTATTCCAATAGGAAAAGAACCCCAAATGTACGAGAATTGAACCATCGAAACAAGAAAATAAGCATACAAGTTTGGGTAACATTAGAATCCGATGTGGACCAAAATTTAGAATCAACAATCCGTAAAACAAGGGAAAATCTGTAAAAACACCAAAATTCAAACAACAGTAAGAAATAGATACGGAAAATGGAGAAAAAGAGAGAAAGTACCCCTTTGGCCGGCATCACAATCCTTGCGCTTGAGAATCTTGCTAACATCCTTTGTGAATAAGATTTTGAACATCACGAAAACACCCAATACCCGCTGCTAATCTCTCCCAGTAACACCTATAAAGGGGCATGAAGTGGCAGTGTGGATGCTTAATCCAGCCGTCAATGACCAATCCTCCTAAGTTCACTCCTGTAACTTTATCATCTCTCGGAATCACTTCAAAACTATTATATCAAGACCATATAACATAAATTGAAGTTTAAATTTTCTTCTTATTTTTCACTTTAAATCAACTAAGAAATCGCTTGCAAATTTCAGGTTCACAATTAAACTCATTGAAACTTAACCAAAAAAAAAAAAAAAAAAAACTTTAACAAAAACAATCAAAACTTTAAACTAGCTTCCAAAGGTACACAACCCATGAACATAATGAACTAAAACAATCAAAGCAACTAAATTAATCTAACTTTACTAAGTAAACAAATAATAAACTCATCAAACTATAACGAACACATATTTATAAGCATAACACCAAGTTTAACAAAACCAACCAAATTAATCTAACTTTACTAAGTAAATAAAAGTTACATAACTACCTAAGTAACATTTCCAAAACCAAAATTACAAACACATTCACTTAAAACTTAACTCAGGACATGAACTCAAAACTCGTAAATTTATCTTAAGGACATGAAACTTATCGTTTTCAACTTTAATACTCACAATTTTATTTATCAATTCTTGTTCCTAAATTACAAATAACATACCGATTTTGAAACCAAATTTCAATTCACCACAAATAGACATCACAAGTTATTTGCTTGATATCTTTATTTATGATTTAAAGTACATAGAATCCAGACTTTCACCAATTGCCAATTAAACAGGTTTGGAACCAATTAGTTACAAAGATCAAAATGTCATGGTTTAAAGACTTGAAATTACCGAAAATGCGAAGAGTCAAAACCTAGAAACGTCAAAATATGATATTTTGGTGCAACAATGTCTTACATCTACCTCACAATATTACATGAATCTGTTGATCACTGAACTGCAGCACAATTGGACCTATGGATTTGAGGAGGATAACCCAATTTTACAAACAGAATGGAATCATGAACCATTTCTTTTCATTTTTCCCCTTCTAAACCAGCACACCCACCAAACATTTCTATGGTAAATTGCAAAACAAAATAACTCACTAACTTTTGCAATTTGAGAGAAAATCCCTTGAACTATCAACAAGGATTCAGGCTGAGGCTTCCTCCTACGCCGATTGTGCCCATCAAGCCTCTTTCTACAACTCCTCTTCACCTCATCAAACTCACCAAGCGGATGGAACCTACAATGCTTTTACTCAAGAACAATCGGACTCCACAAGAAACCAACAAGAAACCAAAAGCATTTTGAGGCAAAATCACAAGAAAACAAACAAAACCCATCAATTCTTTTCTCTATTTTTACCTGCTGCGCTGTTGACAGAATCGCTTCTCCTTGCCCCTCACCATCACAACAAGGGTTTTTGAGTGCGAATTGCAGACCTTATGGCGCCGATGATAATCCTTGAAATTGCTCAAGTCAGTGTCAAAATATGGTATTTTGAAGAAAGAAATCGATGAGGAGAAACAGAGCAAAAGAGTACCAAAGATGCTCTGTGTGAGAATTTATCCAAACTACTTAGAGAAGTCTGCCGAAACTGAAAAGGGGGAAGCAGCCGTTCGTGATCGAGAAGGAGAAAGAGGGTGTTACAAGGGTATTCGCGTTTCTCATGGCGTGTGTGGGTGGTTGAGGCAAGACGGTGGTTGGACGCGATCTGCAGCGATTTGGTGGTGCTGGTGCGACTGATCTAGGAGAAGACGAGAGGGATATTGAGAGGAAGGGGAAAGAGGCACGCGAGGGAGAAAAGTGTTAGGGTTTTTTCGGGGAGAGAGAAATTTAATTTAAAAAAATGTACCGCTTTTAAAAATTTAAAAAAAAAACACATACACACTCTTAACGATGGGCATTGCCCATCATTAAAAATAAACTTTTAATGACGAGCAATGCCCGTCATTAAAAGTCTACAATTTTTTAAAAACGCGCGTTCAACATTAAAAGGCCGCGCGTTTTTCGTCCGTCATTAAAAGGTCCGCGAATTTTTTTCCGTCTGTCATTAAAAGCCATTTTTGTAGTAGTGTGTTAGCAAGGACGGGGATTGCAAGACTGAAAGTCTTCCCCTCAGCCATTAAGCTGGCAGCTTTAAAAACACTGGGACAAATGTGGTTAGCATTCCCTTAGGGAACACAAAGGCACAGAGCCAACAAGATAAAAAGGCCGCCAAATATGTCTGATCCCTATGTTTCATATTAATCTTTAACTCGTGAAACAAGTTGTTCTCCTCATCTGACCACTCGTGACACTTAATATTTGTGTCGTCTGGGATATGGGTCGTGCTAGGGCGAGAGGTCTTTTTGGGTCTCCGTTGAGGAGGCTTTGCGTATCTCTGTTCACCCTTGAACCAAAACGAAGTCCATGAGCTGATTGGAACATGGGAATGGTCAGTTCTTTAACTGCTAAGCAAGTAGAATGCGTGGAAAAGGTGTTCACAGCTTTTTGGAAGATGCTTTGTGTGGTTGTTTGACCTAGTTAACTCTTTAAAACTAGGGATAACTTCCTCATAAAATCTACCTCTGATGGGCAGACCCCCAAATGTCCAAAGATCCCATAAGGAAATTGAAAGTTTCCCGCACGAGTTTGAAGTGTATTGGTTGTAGGACACCGAGTTTCACAAAAAGCCCGAACTATATCGTTGTTTCGATCGTAAGTGTAAAGGGAAGCTACCACTACATCCAATAAATGAGCAGTCTGAACCACCTCTTCATTCCGACCAACAACAAATTCTAGCCACTCCCAATAGCGAGGAATAAAAAGAAATTCGCTTGAAATTTTCAATGCGGATTCCCAACGAATTGATCCATCAATTATTCGGTGCACTAACGTCACCTCTGGATGTCGACTAGGATTTTGTGTATGGATTGAAGATTCTAGAAACCAAGCCTTAGAATATTGGTCCAGAGGCCTATCTACGGACCAATCAGAAATGGTATGCAGATTTAGTGGTGGGGGCCATTGGGCTGCAAGACGACCGGTCTTAGGCTCTTCTACTAAGAAGCTGAGCCCGCTTCTTATGGGTCGACTGTTGTCTTTCAAGAGAACGAGGTACGTCTTATCAGAGACAATGTTTCTGCAAAGCACACCATGACTCTGCAAAATTTAAGGAGATGAAAGTTAACACAAGTTAAAAGAATAAGATTTTTACGAAGATAAGTTAAAATAATAATAATAATAATAATAATGCATCAAGGAAAATTTCCTAGGACTAATGTTCCGAAACGTCATGACAACAAAAGTCCAAAGACGTCATATGTCCTTGTACTTATGTTGAAAGAATTTGTAGCAAGAAAGGAGCCAAAGTGGGAATGACATCATGTCCTTGTACTAATGTTGAAAGGCGTGGCAGCAGCAAAGGAGCCCAAGTGGGAATGACATCATGTGTCCTTGGGCCGGGGAACGTCGTAGCAATAAAAGTCCAAAGACGTCATATGTCTTTGTACTTATGCTGAAAGACGTTGCAGCAGAAAAGGAGCCCAAGTGGGAATGACATCATGTGTCCTTGGGTTGGGGAACGTCATAGCAACAAAAGTCCAAAGACGTCAAATGTCCTTGTACTTATGTTGAAAGACGTTGCAGCAAAAAAGGAGCCCAAGTGGGAATGACATCATGTGTCCTTGGGACGGGGAATGTCGTAGCAACAAAAGTCCAAAAATGTCATATGTCCTTGTACTAATGTTGAAAGACGTGGCAGCAGTAAATGAGCCCAAGTGGGAATGACATCATGTGTCATTGGGTCGGGGAACGTCGTAGCAACAAAAGTCCAAAGACATCATATGTCCTTGTACTTATGCTGAAAGATGTTGCAACAAGAAAGGAGCCAAAGTGGGAATGACATCATGTCCTTGTACTAATGTTGAACGGCGTGGCAGCAGTAAAGGAGCCCAAGTGGGAATGACATCATGTGTCCTTGGGCCGGGGAACGTCGTAGCAATAAAAGTCCAAAGACGTCATATGTCTTTGTACTTATGCTGAAAGACGTTAAAGCAGAAAAGGAGCCAAAGTGGGAATGACATCATGTGTCCTTGGGTTGGGGAACGTCATAGCAACAAAAGTCCAAAGACGTCAAATGTCCTTGTACTTATGCTGAAAGACGTTGCAGCAAAAAAGGAGCCCAAGTGGGAATGACATGCATGTGTCCTTGGGACGTGGAATGTCGTAGCAACAAAAGTCCAAAAATGTCATATGTCCTTGTACTAATGTTGAAAGACGTGGCAGCAGTAAATGAGCCCAAGTGGGAATGACATCATGTGTCATTGGGTCAGGGAACGTCGTAGCAACAAAAGTCCAAAGACGTCATATGTCCTTGTACTAATGTTGAAAGACGTGGCAACAATAAAGGAGCCCAAGTGGGAATGACATCATGTGTCCTTGGGCCGGGGAACGTCGTAGCAACAAAAGTCCAAAGACGTCATATGTCTTTGTACTTATGCTGGAAGACGTTGCAGCAAAAAAGGAGCCCAAGTGGGAATGACATGCATGTGTCCTTGGGACGTGGAATGTCGTAGCAACAAAAGTCCAAAAATGTCATATGTCCTTGTACTAATGTTGAAAGACGTGGCAGCAGTAAATGACCCCAAGTGGGAATGACATCATGTGTCATTGGGTCGGGGAACGTCGTAGCAACAAAAGTCCAAAGACGTTATATGTCCTTGTACTAATGTTGAAAGACGTGGCAACAGTAAAGGAGCCCAAGTGGGAATGACATCATGTGTCCTTGGGCCGGGGAACGTCGTAGCAACAAAAGTCCAAAGACGTCATATGTCTTTGTACTTATGCTGAAAGACGTTGCAGCAAGAAAGGAGCCCAAGTGGGAATGACATCATGTGTCCTTGGGTTGGGGATCGTCATAGCAACAAAAGTCCAAAGACGTCATATGTCCTTGTACTTATGCTGAAAGACATTGCAGCAAGAAAGGAGCCCAAGTGGGAATGACATCATGTGTCCTTGGGCCGAGGAACGTCGTAGGAACAAAAGTCCAAAGACGTTGATAACTTGCAAAAAGCAAGTTATTTCTCCTTTAAACTTAGGCTAAAGTTGAAGGATTGGAATTCCCAATTCCGTTACAGCGGAAGCAATTGGACCGTTCGTAAATTAATTTCGTTCTACAAAATACCAATACATTGGCAAAAGGTTAAGCAGTGAAAAACATACCTCCGTTGACGACTCTGAATACTTCAACGGATGATTCTTGTTTGCTCTGCAACAACGAAGAACACCACCATTTGATCTTCCCCGCTATAACTCTGAGATTAGGAACGTAGATGTGGGACTACCTAATCTTAAATGGGAAAAATACTAGAGAGAAAATTCTCTCTAGAGTTCTTGAGTTGAGAGAATATGAGAGCGAGGCTAGAGAGAATGCAAGAGTGCATTCTTGTGGCCTTATGTTGTTGTACCTAAACCCTAGGTTTAGTGTTCTATTTATAGGAGAAAGGCCATGAATAAAATATTCATTTAAAATCAATTATTTCCATAACTGATTTAATCTTTTCCATAATTAATCAATTCCATGACCAATCAATTCCACAATTGATTAATCTTTTCCATAAATAATTGATCACTTCCATAAGTGATTAAATCATTTCCATAAATGATTAATTACTTCCATAAGTGATTAATCATTTCCATAATTGATTAATTTTCAATTAATTAATTCTTTAATTAATTAATCACCAATTAAATATCATATATTTAATTTCAGACCTTCTATTAGTTAATTAATTAATTACCCAATTAAATATCATATATTTAATTTCAGGCCTTCGATTAATTAATTCTATAATATGAATCAAATTCATATTAAAATTTGAACTCCTTCAAATTCTCTTATATCCTATAAATTTATTATGAATCAAATTCATATTAATATTTGAACTTCTTCAAATATTTATTTCTCTCACAGACTATAGTTTAATTAAATCTCATTTAATTTAAACTAAATTAATTCATAATTAATTAATTCATCTTCTAATTAAATACCCTATATTTAATTAGACATATATTTGAACTCTTTCAAATATATCAATCTCTCAATTTAATAAAGTTTAATCTCAAATTAAACTTTATATTTTAATGCATCATTATACATTATATTAATTTGTATCTCATACAATTAACTTAATTCCCAATATGAATTTGAACTATTCAAATTCTCTCAAGATATATTTCTTCCTAATTACTCTTTACGAGCTAGCAGGGGGACCTAATGGACCTACAGATCAGAAGCTCCAATGATATGAGGTTAACCAATATTCATTAACTGTGGGTCATTCCACTAAAGACCCACAGCTGAACTCTTCTCACTATAGAACATTTCTGTGTCCACGGATATAGACCTATACCGGTAAGTCAATCCTTCACGAGTGTTCGTAATCACGGCTAGGTCAAATTACCGTTTTACCCCTGTGTTACATCTGTCTCTTTAAGTACCAGCGCTCCTCTAATGAACAACCTTTTTATGGTCCAACCATTAAACAGAAAGTCCCTCTCGGGCCAATGAGAGGGTGGGTTCCCTTTGTTCAAGTCCCGGAGTCACCACTTAAGGGAACACTCATCTACCTCTCCTAGAAGTGGGAAGGAGTGAATTCCTTTTTGTGTTGTCATGTCCCTAGCCTCCCACTCGGTCTTGTCCCCAAAAAGGAAGGCATATTGAGTCGGCGTATTGGCCACTCTCACCCATGCTAATCAAAGGACAATCCCTCATGAGAAGGAGTTCATGACACACTCAGGATTAAGACTGAGTTACCTAGGTCATCCTATTGAAACAGTAACCTAACTAGTTAACGTTGTTATATCTAGTGGTTTACTATTTCGTGGTCCAGTCTTATGCAAACTCATTGCATATGATACCCCGCTCGCATGTCTCCTACATGGATGCCTTGGATCAATACGTCTGTATCGAATACAAAGCGGGCCGTATCACATAGTGTTACCAGGATAAGGTACCCAGTCTTATCCCTGTACTATAGACCTTTTAGGTTGTTACTTGAACATCGATCCCCGTATGTCCCCACATACTAGTTCAAGTTACATACAAACAACCTTGGATCTTAGTTTATTGGATTTGGGTCAAATTGTGCAATATTTAACAATAACACTTTATTGTAGAAACTCAATAACACTTTATTGAAACAAGTATACAATTTGTTTACATTCACTATCTACGAGTTTTAGGGCATAAAACCCAACAAACTCCCACTTGAACTAAAACTCTAGTTTAGTAGGATGAATAAACAGCAGGTGTATAAATACATGTATAAAACATATACAATGTACAAATACAATAAACTAGGGCATCACTATACCCATTACATAATGGTATCACTATACACATTACATTTCTCCCACTTGCCCTAGATTTCATCTTTGTACATTACTCGTAGATCTAGACTTTCTAGATGACCCTCAAACACTTTAGCCGAGAGAGTCTTTGTAAATGAATCAGCAATATTTCATTCAATTTAATGTGTCTTCTTGTCTTGGGCTGCGATGTTCTTTTGAATTTTGCCACAACACCACTATATCACTATAAAGTGTGATGGGCAAGTTCACATTTGGAACACATTCCAAATCAATCAAGAACTTCCTAAGTCATACAGTCTCTATCGATGCTTCACAAGCAGCTATGTTTTCGGCCTATACGGTCAAGACTGTTACTATGCCATACTATAGCTTCATCGTAAAGAGTGACCACAGATACTGATGTAGATTTCCTCAAATCCTTATCAGTCTTAAAATTCGTGTCAGTGTATCCTGTAAGGATCAAATCCTTAGTCTCATACACGAGCATATAGTTCCTCTTTCTCCTCAGATACTTAAGGATATTCTTAACGGTTTTCCAGTGATCAAATCTTGGATTAGATTGATACTTACTGACAATCCCTACTGCATAGGGCATTCGTCTCATGCCCTCAACCTCTTGAGGTGTCTTAGGAAACAATTTCTTAGACAAAAGAATTCCATGTCTGAAAGGTAGTGAACCCTTATTGGAATTCTGCATCTTATATCTAACTAACATTTTGTAGATATAAGATACTTGAGACAAGGCTAGCTTTTTGTTCTTACGGTTCCTAAACAATTTGGATCCCAAGAACAAACTCAGCTTCTCCAAAATTTTCATTTGGAATTGAGCTGCTAGCTCCTTTTACTAGTCAGTAAGATAACCTACATCATTCCCAATGATTAGGATATCAATCATATACAACACTAAGTAAGCTACTGAACTATTGATGATCACTTGTAAACACAAGACTCATCAATGTTCTGATTAAAGCCAAAAGATTTGGTCACTATATCAAATCTTATATTTCAAGATCGAAATGCTTAGGTCAATCCATGAATGGATCACTTAAGCTTGCAAACCCTTTTGCTTTTGATCTTGTTGTATGAACCCTTCTGGTTAAGACATGAATGTCTCGTTTCCTCTTGTAAATCCACTTGTAACTAATAGGTGTTACCCATCAAGCAGATCTACAAGATCCCAGATGGAAGTGAAATACAAAGGACTTCGTTTCTAGGTTCATGGCTTTAATCCTCTGATCATTGTCAACATCATTCATTTTCTTTCTAAAAGATAATGAATCCTCTAATGCCATCATCAAGTATGATGACCTAGGCTTCAATCAAGCCCATGTAACGTTCAGGTTATAATATAACTCTCCCACTACATCGAGGCACTCTCAACTATTGAGATGGATGTGTCTGACTAGATGCATTGATCCATCAACAACTCTTGTTGAACAGCCAACCTCATCAACAACTCTTGTGGATGTTACTGTAGCTTCATTAGTTAACTTACTTAAACCGACTTTACTCTTGTGGTTTATGATTTTTCATGTGGTCTTCTTCTGAGAATGTAGCATTTGTCGATACAAATTCTTTATTCTCTTGTGGATTGAAGAAGTATCCACATCTCTCATTTCCATGGGGCAGCCTACAAATAGGTATACTTTTGAACAGTGTCCCATAAATAACGTAAACCACTTTTACGCCTTATCCACAAATCAAAAGATGTTTCATAAACATTTTTTTTTTTTATGGAATCTTGTTCAATATACACACTGCACTCAACACTGCATGACCCCAAAACGAGTCAAGCAAATGAGCATAGCTCAACATGGAATGAACCATATCCAATAGGGTTCTATTTCTCCTAAATGAGATTTAGGGTGTGATCCCATGTACTATCAAATAGTCCTGGAATCTCAAATCCCTATACTCAACACTTTGATCAGATCGAAGTGTTTTATCATCTTACCTAACAAGTTTTCAACTTCAGTCCTAAACCCCTTCGAATATCTCAAGAGCTCTAGACTTAAGTTGCATTAGGTAAAGATACTCGTACCTTTGAATAATCATCCAAAAGAAATGAATTATTTATGCCCTCCCACTGCTTTAACATATTGAACCACAAGGATCCAAATGTACAAGCTCCAAGGGCTCTTTGGCTCTTAGATCTTTTCCAGTAAAAGACCTATCAGTCATATTGCCCATAAGGCATGACTTACAAGGTAGTAGAGAGTCATCTTCTAACTCGCTTAGAAGTTCACTCTTGACCAATCTCCCATTCAGATTGAGATTAATATGGTCTACCTTAAAACCAAATAAAGGTATTTTCCTTTAGGAGAAATCCTTTGCCTCTTTTCACATTGAGTAGTAGCAGTCTTAAACAACCCAGTGTTCATGACTGCTTTACTCTTGATTAATCTTAAAACATTTAGGTTACTTTCCAGTAAAGCTAAACAAATGTCAACTCCCTTTCTTGAAACAAAAACTGCGTTAGCAGAGAAAGGTAAAGAGTAACATTGTTCCAACAAATAAGACACAGAAATCAAATTTCTTTTGATCTTAGGAATTAAATACACATTATCTAATAATATGTATTTTCTCCCACTGAGAAAAATAACTTAATGTTCCCCACTGATATAGCCAAAATAACCTCTCTAATTCTAACTTTGAGAGTTATTACACAAGCAGCAAGCTCTTGCCAGGAGCTTATTCCTTTAAAAGAAGAACACACGTGATTTGTGGCCCCTGAATCAAGTATTCAGGGAGAATCACTATTCTTCACTAATCACGTTTTCAAGACAGGTAAATGAAAATTACGGTCTTGAACAAGTTCTCTTTTTGCTAAGCAAGGTTCTATGTCATATTCACCAAGAACAATTCTTAATGAATTAAACATATGGGGCATGAGGACATTCCTCAGTTAAGAATAATCCTAGACTTATTTACCACAATTTGTCGTTTAATCTTGTTGTATTACCGTTATTTATAAAATGACGTAAGACAATACACATAAAATTATTATATAATTGTTGAAGTAACAAATTACTTGTATTATTAATTGCACTAACCCATTACAAATAATCCAATCAAATTCTGTAAAAACAAATAAGCAATCAAAGAAACCCTATAAAACTATTGATTTAGTTTTTGCAACGATACTTCAAAGGTTTAGAACAACAGCCACCGAAGGGTGGTCAGCTACTCCTCCTCTGAATTGAGACAATCTCAACCAAACTCTAACACCAGAATAAGTCATATTCCGTTAGCGTTTAGTTACCGTTGTTCGGTCAAGGGTTAGTTAACTCATTTAACTCATCCCCGTAAGTGTAACCCTCCCACTTTCAGATCTCAGAGGCACGCACCAACAGGCTACCGAAGGGAAAGACAACTGTTGGTGATTAGCCTAAGTGACCCTATCCTATTCAGGAGTTCACGATGTTCCGAATCCTATGATCAGGCCCTCCGAAGGGATGGTTGCGCCAGGACAACCTGCAGGCGGATCATAGGACTCTCACGGTGCGAACTAGGGGCGGAGACCGAGGGATACGTTGACACGTGTCCCACTCCCACTTACTCTAGACATTTTTCCCATTCACCTTGTTATTGATTCATGCAAACACTTTTCGAAGGGAGGCCACTCCTAAGGCGACTCGAAGCCGAGCATGAACCTGACGTTGTGAATATAGGGACGTAGGAGCAAAACTTGATTTAAATCTCGTTTTGTAATTTTCCTCCCACTGAAAATGTCCTAAGGTTAATTTAGGGTTGTTTAACTTAGATAGAATTCGGCTAAGTCAATCTATCTAAGTCTGATCCTATTATAACAATTATGGAAAGGATTCAACCGCAATATTTTAGGGGAATTAAACTTCTTTTAATAAACCCAACATTGCAAGTCAACATTACTATGGTTAATTCAACTCAAGGTTCGGGTCAGTTCCCAGGTAGGAGGTATTCCGTAAACCGTCATCTTAAGTATCCCTAGCCTTAGACAAAACTTTACCGAGAGAGTTCCCTTATAACCACAGTAATGTAAGGTATTTACTCTAAAGATCTAGGTGTATTAAATACTTTTAACAAACCTAGTGACATTGCATGCTAACATTTAACTATGATTAATTCAACTCCGGTATTCCGGGTCAGTTCCCAGGTAGGAGGTGTTCCGTAAACCGTCAACTTAAATACCCCCAGCCTTAGACAGAACTTAACCGGTGGAGTTCCCTTATAATCATAGTAATGTCTTTCCTACTTAGTCAATTAAAACTAATTTTAATTCTAAGTAAGAATAATTCTAATCCTATTAGAAATGTGATCTTAGATCTAATTAATTTTAAACATTTTAAAATTAATTCATTTATCCTAAGATCCTTTGTTTGCATGCAATTCTTTGTTATAGGTTAACGATTTCTATTCATTAATTTTATAACTATTATAAATTTTAATGAATTAACCCTATAACATGCTACTATGGTGAATAAATTAACAACCAAATTTTAATTAATTTATAAAACCATACATTAGCATACATGACATACCAAAAATATAACAATTATATTAATCTAAGGTAATGTCATGCTCATTGCAATTTAATTTCCTTTTAATTAACCTAACTCTTAAATTAATTATACAAGAAAATTAAAATTAAGCATTATCATTTTCATACATTAACATAACATTTATATTAATATATCATGAAAATTAATTAAGCATGTTAATTACTAATATAAATATAACTCTTATATTTTTTAAACTAAAGTAATTTAATGCTCAATTCAAATTAATTTTCTTCAATTAATCTAACTCTTAAATTAATTACCCAAGAAAATTAAACATTCACATTTTTCATACATTAACATAACACTTTATATTAATAGCTCATGAAAATAAATAAGCATATAAATTACTTTCATAAAAATAACTTCTTATATATATATATATTTTTTTACTAAAGTAATTTCATGCTCAATGTTTCTCAATTTTCATCCATTTAATCATAACAATTTATATTAAATACTCATGAAAATTAATTTTATGCATAATACTTATATTATAACAATTATAATTAAAAATGCATGAATATGCTTAACCTATGGTGGGATTTTAAGTTATATGGCATCCATGAAGCAATTAAATAGCTAAGTAGACGGGTTTTTGGCATCCTATGACTCAAAACAATAGAAAAATTACAATAATTAATCTATTACAGCCCTATCATGCCGTGAACCAGCCCAAAATAGCCTCGAACCACGTCCAAACCCTTTGAACCGGCGAGAAAACGGGCTGAACCGCACTGAACCAGCTTCAAAACTCCTTGAAACAGCTCAAAATTGCTTGAACCGAACTGAACCAG